>OX638118.1:21051600-22326300 GCA_951804975.1 Anthophora plumipes
GACAGAAATCTCACCAAGATTATCGCAGAAATTGCATATCTCAGCGTGAAACCCCACGAAAACCAAGATATCTCCGGTTCTGCACATCCAACGCACTGTGGTGTGGTGAAAACCCCAGAAAACGAGTTTCTCGCATTAAATAGCTCGAAAAGAGCGCACTTGATGTTTCTGCATACTTCGGACAAATGTTTCACCAAGATTATCGTAGAAAATGCATATCTCAACTTGAAACCCGACGAAAACCAAACATCGCCGGTTCTGCATATCAAACCAACTGTCGAGTGGTGAAAGCACCAGACAACGTGTTTCTCGCATTGAATTGATCGAAAACTGCGATCTCGATGATTCTGCATACTTCTAACAGAAGTCTCACCATGATTATCGCAGAAAATGCATATCTCTGCTAGAAACCCCACGCAAACCAAGATATCTCCTGTTCTGCATATCCAACGAACTGTGGAGTGGTGAAAACCCCAGAAAACGTGTTTCTCGCATTAAATAGCTCGAAAAGTGCGATCTCGATGATTCTGCATACTTCGGACAGAAGTCTCACCAAGATTATCGCAGAAAATGCATATCTGTGCTTGAAACCCCACGAAAACCAAGATATTGCTGGTTCTGCATATCAAACGCACTGTGGAGTGGTGAATACACCAGATAACATGTTTCTCGCATTCAATAGCTCGAAAAGAGCGATCTCGATGATTCTGCATACTTCGGACAAATGTTTCACCAAGATTATCGTAGAAAATGCATATCTCAACTTGAAACCCGACGAAAACCAAACATCGCCGGTTCTGCATATCAATCCAACTGTCGAGTGGTGAAAGCACCAGACAACGTGTTTCTCGCATTGAATAGATCGAAAACTGCGATCTCGATGATTCTGCATACTTCGGACAGAAATCTCACCAAGATTATCGCAGAAATTGCATATCTCAGCGTGAAACCCCACGAAAACCAAGATATCTCCGGTTCTGCACATCCAACGCACTGTGGTGTGGTGAAAACCCCAGAAAACGAGTTTCTCGCATTAAATAGCTCGAAAAGAGCGCACTTGATGTTTCTGCATACTTCGGACAAATGTTTCACCAAGATTATCGTAGAAAATGCATATCTCAACTTGAAACCCGACGAAAACCAAACATCGCCGGTTCTGCATATCAAACCAACTGTCGAGTGGTGAAAGCACCAGACAACGTGTTTCTCGCATTGAATTGATCGAAAACTGCGATCTCGATGATTCTGCATACTTCTAACAGAAGTTTCACCATGATTATCGCAGAAAATGCATATCTCTGCTAGAAACCCCACGCAAACCAAGGAATCTCCTGTTCTGCATATCCAACGAACTGTGGAGTGGTGAAAACCCCAGAAAACGTGTTTCTCGCATTAAATAGCTCGAAAAGTGCGATCTCGATGATTCTGCATACTTCGGACAGAAGTCTCACCAAGATTATCGCAGAAAATGCATATCCGTGCTTGAAACCCCACGAAAACCAAGATATTGCTGGTTCTGCATATCAAACGCACTGTGGAGTGGTGAATACACCAGATAACATGTTTCTCGCATTCAATATCTCGAGAAGAGCGATCTCGATGATTCTGCATACTTCGGACTGAAGTCTCACCAAGATTATTGCAGAAAATGCATATCTCAGCTTGCAACCCCACGAAAACCAAGATATCTCCGGTTCTGCATATCCAACGAACTGTGGAGTGGTGAAAACCCCGGAAAACGAGTTTCTCGCATTAAATAGCTCGAAAAGAGCGATCCCGATGATTCTGCATACTTCTGACAGAAGTCTCACCAAGATTATCGTAGAAAATGCATATCTCAGCTTGAACCCCGACGAAATGCAAGACGTCGCGGGTACTGCATATCAAACGCACTGTGGAGTGGTGAAAACTCCAGATAAGGTTTTTCTCGCATTAACTAGCTCGAACAGAGCGATCTCGATGACTCAGCATACTTCGGACAGAAGTATCTCCAAGGTTATCGCAGAAAATGCATATCTCAGCTTGCAACCCCACGAAAACTAAGATATCTCCGGTTCTGCATATCCGACGAACTGTGGAGTGGTGAAAACCCCAGAAAACGTGTTTCTCGCATTAAATAGCTCGAAAAGAGCGATCTCTATGATTCTGCACACTTCGGACAGAAGTCTCACCAAGGTTATCGCAGAAAATGCATATCTCAGCTTGCAACCCCACGAAAACCAAGATATCTCCGGTTCTGCATATCCAACGAACTGTGGAGTGGTGAAAACCCCAGAAAACGTGTTTCTCGCATTAAATAGCTCGAAAAGAGCGATCTCTATGATTCTGCACACTTCGGACAGAAGTCTCACCAAGGTTATCGCAGAAAATGCATATCTCAGCTTGCAACCCCACGAAAACCAAGATATCTCCGGTTCTGCATATCAGACGAACTGTGGAGTGGTGAAAACACCAGATAACGTGTTTCTCGCATTAAATAGCTCGAAATGAGCGATCTCGATGAGTAAGCATACTTCGGACAGAAGTCTCACCAAGATTATCGCAGAAATTGCATATCTCAGCTTGAAACCCCACGAAAACCAGGATATCGCTGGTTCTGCATATCAAACGCACTGTGGAATGTTGAAAACACCAGAAAACTTGTTTTTTCGCATTATATTGCGCGAAAAGAGCGATCTAGATGATTCTGCATACTTCTGACTGAAGTCTCACCTAGATTATCGCAGAAAATGCATATCTCAGCTGGAAACACCACGAAAATCAAGATATTGCCGGTTCTGCATATCAAACGCACTGTGCAATGTTGAAAACACCAGAAAACTTGTTTTCTCGCATTAAATAGCTCGAAAAGAGCGATCTAGATGATTCTGCATACTTCTGACAAAAGACTCACCGAGATTATCGCAGAAAATGCATATATCAGCAGGAAACACCACGAAGATCAACATATTGCCGGTTCTGCATATCAAACGCACTGTGGAATGTTGAAAACACCAGAAAACGTGTTTCTCGCATGAAGTAGCTAGAACAGAGCGTTCTCGAAGATCCTGCATACTTCTGACAGAAGTCTCACCAAGATTATCGTAGAAAATTCATATCTCACCTTGAAACCCGACGAAAACCAAGTTATCTCCGGTTCTGCACATCAAACGTACCGTGGAGTGGTGAAAACACCAGAAAACGTGTTACTCGCATTAACTAGCTCGTAAAGAGCGTTCTGGATGATTCTGCATACTTCTCATAGATGAAACACGAAGATTATCGCAGAAAATGCATATTTCAGCTGGAAACCCCACGAAAACCAAGTTATCGGCGGCTCTACATATCAAACGCACTGTGGAGTGGTGAAAACACCAGAAAACTTGTTTTTTCGCATTAAATAGCTCGAAACGAGATATCTAGATGATTCTACATACTTCTGACTGAAATCTCACCAAGATTATCGCAGAAAATGCATATTTCAGCTGGAAACACCACGAAAACCAAGTTATCGGCGGATCTTCATATCAAACGCACTGTGGAGTGGTCAAAACACCAGATAACGTGTTTCTCGCATTAAATAGCTCGAAATGAGCGATCTCGATGATTAAGCATACTTCGGACAGAAGTCTCACCAAGATTATCGCAGAAATTGCATATCTCAGCTTGAAACCCCACGAAAACCAGGATATCGCTGGTTCTGCATATCAAACGCACTGTGGAATGTTGAAAACACCAGAAAACTTGTTTTTTCGCATTAAATAGCTCGAAAAGAGCGATCTAGATGATTCGGCATACTTCTGACTGAAGTCTCACCAAGATTATCGCAGAAAATGCATATCTCAGCTTGAAACCTCACGAAAATCAAGATGTCGCCCGTTATGCATATCAAACGCACTGTGGAGTGGTGAAAACATCCAGATATCGTGTTTCTCGCATTAAATAGCTCGAAAAGAGCGATCCCGATGATTCTGCATACTTCTGACAGAAGTCTCACCAAGATTATCGTAGAAAATGCATATCTCAGCTTGATACCCTACGACAGCCAAGATGTCGCCGGTTCTGCATATCAAACGCACTGTGGAGTGGTGAAAACACCAGATATCGTGTTTCTCGCATTAAGTAGCTCGAAAAGAGCGATCTCGAAGATTCGGCATACTTCTGAAAGAAGACTCACCAAGATTATCGCTGAAAATGCATATCTCAGCTGGAAACACCTCGAAAATCAATATATCGCCGGTTCTGCATATCAAACGCACTGTGGAATGTTGAAAACACCAGAAAACTAGTTTTTCCGCATTAAATAGCTAGAAAAGAGCGATCTAGATGATTGTGCATACTTCTGACTGAAGTCTCACCAAGATTATCGCAGAAAATGCATATCTCTGCTGGAAACACCACGAAAATCAAGATATCGCCGGTTCTGCATATCAAACGCACTGTGGAATGTTGAAAACAACCAGATATCGTGTTTCTCGCATTAAATAGCTCGAAAAGAGCGATCCAGATGATTCTGCATACTTCTGACAAATGACTCATGAAGATTATCGCTGAAAATGCATATCTCAGCTGGAAACACCACGAAAATCAAGTTATCGCCGGTTCGGAATTTCAAACGCACTGTGGAGTGGTGAAAACACCAGATAACGTGTTTCTCGCATTAAGTAGCTGGAATAGAGCGATCTCGAAGATTCTGCATACTTCTGAAAGAAGACTCACCAAGATTATCGCTGAAAATGCATATCTCAGCTGGAAACATCTCGAAAATCAAGATATCGCCGGTTCTGCATATCAAACGCCCTGTGGAATGTTGAAAACAACCAGATATCGTGTTTCTCGCATTAAATAGCTCGAAAAGAGCGATCCCGATGATTCTGCATACTTCTGACAGAAGTCTCACCAAGATTATCGTAGAAAATGCATATCTCAGCTTGATACCCTACGACAGCCAAGCTGTCGCCGGTTCTGCATATCAAACGCACTGTGGAGTGGTGAAAACACCAGATAACGTGTTTCTCGCATTAACTAGCTCGAAAAGAGCGATCTCGAAGATTCTGCATACTTCTGGCAGAAGACTCACCAAGCTTATCGCAGAAAATGCATATCTCAGCTGGAAACCCCACGAAAACTCAGATATCGCTGGTTCTGCATATCAAACGCACTGTGGAGTGCTGAAAACACCAGATAACGTGTTTCTCGCATTAAATAGCTCGAAAAGTGCGATCTCGATGATTCTGCATACTTCGGACAGAAGTCTCACCATGATTATCGTAAAAAATGCATATCTCAGCTTGAAACCCCACGAAAACCAAGATTTCGCTGGTTCTACATATCAAACGCACTGTGCAGTGGTGAAAACACCAGATAACGTGTTTCTCGCATTAAATAGTTCGAAAAGAGCGATCTCGATGTTTCTGCATACTTCGGACAGAGGTCTCACCAAGATTATCGCAGAAAATGCATATCTCAGCTTGAAACCCCACGAAAACCAAGATATCTCCGGTTCTGCACATCCAACGAACTGTGGTGTGGTGAAAACCCCAGAAAACGTGTTTCTCGCATTAAATAGCTGGAAAAGAGCGCTCTTGATGTTTCTGCATACTTCGGACAGATGTTTCACCAAGATTATCGTAGAAAATGCATATCTCAACTTGAAACCCGACGAAAACCAAACATCGCCGGTTCTGCATATCAAACCAACTGTGGAGTGGTGAAAACACCAGACAACGTGTTTCTCGCATTAAATAGATCGAAACTGGCGATCTCGATGATTAAGCATACTTCGGACAGAAGTCTCACCAAGATTAACGCAGAAATGCATATCTCAGCTTGAATCCCCACGAAAACCAGGATATCGCTGGTTCTGCATATCAAACGCACTGTGGAGTGCTGAAAACACCAGATAACGAGTTTCTCGCATTAAATAGCTCGAAAAGTGCGATCTCGATGATTCTGCATACTTCGGACAGAAGTCTCACCAAGATTATCGCAGAAAATGCATATCTCAGCTTGAAACCCCACGAAAACCCAGATATCGCTGGTTCTGCATATCAAACGCACTGTGGAGTGCTGAAAACACCAGATAACGTGTTTCTCGCATTAAATAGCTCGAAAAGTGCGATCTCGATGATTCTGCATACTTCGGACAGAAGTCTCACCATGATTATCGTAAAAAATGCATATCTCAGCTTGAAACCCCACGAAAATCAAGTTTTCGCAGGTTCTGCATATCAAACGCACTGTGCAGTGGTGAAAACACCAGATAACGTGTTTCTCGCATTAAATAGTTCGAAAAGAGCGATCTCGATGTTTCTGCATACTTCTAACAGAAGTCTCACCATGATTATCGCAGAAAATGCATATCTCGGCTAGAAACCCCACGAAAACCAAGATATCTCCTGTTCTGCATATCCAACGAACTGTGGAGTGGTGAAAACCCCAGAAAACGTGTATCTCGCATTAAACAGCTCGAAAAGTACGATCTCGATGACTCTGCATACTTCGGACAGAAGTCTCACCAAGATTATCGCAGAAAATGCATATCTGAGCTTGAAACCCCACGAAAACCAAGATATCGTCGGTTCTGCATATCATACGCACTGTGGAGTGGTGAAAACACCAGATAACATGTTTCTGGCGTTAAATAGCCCGAAACTAGCGATCTCGATGATTAAGCATACTTCGGACAGAAGTCTCACCAAGATTATCGCAGAAATGCATATCTCAGCTTGAATCCCCACGAAAACCAGGATATCGCTGGTTCTGCATATCAAACGCACTGTGGAGTGCTGAAAACACCAGATAACATGTTTCCCGCATTAAATAGCTCGAATAGAGCGATCTCGATGATTAAGCATACTTCGGACAGAAGTCTCATCAAGATTATCGTAAAAAATGCGTATCTCCGCTTGAAACCCCACAAAAACCAAGATATCGCCGGTTCTGCATATCAAACGCACTGTGGAGTGGTGAAAACACCAGATAACTTGTTTCTCGCATTAAATAGCCCCGAAAAGAGCGATCTCGATGATTCTGCATACTTCGGACAGAAATCTCACCAAGATTATCGCAGAAATTGCATATCTCAGCGTGAAACCCCACGAAAACCAAGATATCTCCGGTTCTGCACATCCAACGAACTGTGGTGTGGTGAAAACCCCAGAAAACGAGTTTCTCGCATTAAGTAGCTCGAAAAGAGCGCACTTGATGTTTCTGCATACTTCGGACAAATGTTTCACCAAGATTATCGTAGAAAATGCATATCTCAACTTGAAACCCGACGAAAACCAAACATCGCCGGTTCTGCATATCAAACCAACTGTCGAGTGGTGAAAGCACCAGACAACGTGTTTCTCGCATTGAATAGATCGAAAACTGCGATCTCGATGATTCTGCATACTTCGGACAGAAATCTCACCAAGATTATCGCAGAAATTGCATATCTCAGCGTGAAACCCCACGAAAACCAAGATATCTCCGGTTCTGCACATCCAACGAACTGTGGTGTGGTGAAAACCCCAGAAAACGAGTTTCTCGCATTAAGTAGCTCGAAAAGAGCGCACTTGATGTTTCTGCATACTTCGGACAAATGTTTCACCAAGATTATCGTAGAAAATGCATATCTCAACTTGAAACCCGACGAAAACCAAACATCGCCGGTTCTGCATATCAAACGCACTGTGGAATGTTGAAAACACCAGAAAACTTGTTTTTTCGCATTAAATAGCTCGAAAAGAGCGATCTAGATGATTCGGCATACTTCTGACTGAAGTCTCACCAAGATTATCGCAGAAAATGCATATCTCAGCTTGAAACCTCACGAAAATCAAGATGTCGCCCGTTATGCATATCAAACGCACTGTGGAGTGGTGAAAACATCCAGATATCGTGTTTCTCGCATTAAATAGCTCGAAAAGAGCGATCCCGATGATTCTGCATACTTCTGACAGAAGTCTCACCAAGATTATCGTAGAAAATGCATATCTCAGCTTGATACCCTACGACAGCCAAGATGTCGCCGGTTCTGCATATCAAACGCACTGTGGAGTGGTGAAAACACCAGATATCGTGTTTCTCGCATTAAGTAGCTCGAAAAGAGCGATCTCGAAGATTCGGCATACTTCTGAAAGAAGACTCACCAAGATTATCGCTGAAAATGCATATCTCAGCTGGAAACACCTCGAAAATCAATATATCGCCGGTTCTGCATATCAAACGCACTGTGGAATGTTGAAAACACCAGAAAACTAGTTTTTCCGCATTAAATAGCTAGAAAAGAGCGATCTAGATGATTGTGCATACTTCTGACTGAAGTCTCACCAAGATTATCGCAGAAAATGCATATCTCTGCTGGAAACACCACGAAAATCAAGATATCGCCGGTTCTGCATATCAAACGCACTGTGGAATGTTGAAAACAACCAGATATCGTGTTTCTCGCATTAAATAGCTCGAAAAGAGCGATCCAGATGATTCTGCATACTTCTGACAAATGACTCATGAAGATTATCGCTGAAAATGCATATCTCAGCTGGAAACACCACGAAAATCAAGTTATCGCCGGTTCGGAATTTCAAACGCACTGTGGAGTGGTGAAAACACCAGATAACGTGTTTCTCGCATTAAGTAGCTCGAATAGAGCGATCTCGAAGATTCTGCATACTTCTGAAAGAAGACTCACCAAGATTATCGCTGAAAATGCATATCTCAGCTGGAAACATCTCGAAAATCAAGATATCGCCGGTTCTGCATATCAAACGCCCTGTGGAATGTTGAAAACAACCAGATATCGTGTTTCTCGCATTAAATAGCTCGAAAAGAGCGATCCCGATGATTCTGCATACTTCTGACAGAAGTCTCACCAAGATTATCGTAGAAAATGCATATCTCAGCTTGATACCCTACGACAGCCAAGCTGTCGCCGGTTCTGCATATCAAACGCACTGTGGAGTGGTGAAAACACCAGATAACGTGTTTCTCGTATTAACTAGCTCGAAAAGAGCGATCTCGAAGATTCTGCATACTTCTGGCAGAAGACTCACCAAGCTTATCGCAGAAAATGCATATCTCAGCTGGAAACCCCACGAAAACTCAGATATCGCTGGTTCTGCATATCAAACGCACTGTGGAGTGCTGGAAACACCAGATAACGTGTTTCTCGCATTAAATAGCTCGAAAAGTGCGATCTCGATGATTCTGCATACTTCGGACAGAAGTCTCACCATGATTATCGTAAAAAATGCATATCTCAGCTTGAAACCCCACGAAAACCAAGATTTCGCTGGTTCTACATATCAAACGCACTGTGCAGTGGTGAAAACACCAGATAACGTGTTTCTCGCATTAAATAGTTCGAAAAGAGCGATCTCGATGTTTCTGCATACTTCGGACAGAGGTCTCACCAAGATTATCGCAGAAAATGCATATCTCAGCTTGAAACCCCACGAAAACCAAGATATCTCCGGTTCTGCACATCCAACGAACTGTGGTGTGGTGAAAACCCCAGAAAACGTGTTTCTCGCATTAAATAGCTGGAAAAGAGCGCTCTTGATGTTTCTGCATACTTCGGACAGATGTTTCACCAAGATTATCGTAGAAAATGCATATCTCAACTTGAAACCCGACGAAAACCAAACATCGCCGGTTCTGCATATCAAACCAACTGTGGAGTGGTGAAAACACCAGACAACGTGTTTCTGGCATTAAATACATCGAAACTGGCGATCTCGATGATTAAGCATACTTCGGACAGAAGTCTCACCAAGATTATCGCAGAAATGCATATCTCAGCTTGAATCCCCACGAAAACCAGGATATCGCTGGTTCTGCATATCAAACGCACTGTGGAGTGCTGAAAACACCAGATAACGAGTTTCTCGCATTAAATAGCTCGAAAAGTGCGATCTCGATGATTCTGCATACTTCGGACAGAAGTCTCACCAAGATTATCGCAGAAAATGCATATCTCAGCTTGAAACCCCACGAAAACCCAGATATCGCTGGTTCTGCATATCAAACGCACTGTGGAGTGCTGAAAACACCAGATAACGTGTTTCTCGCATTAAATAGCTCGAAAAGTGCGATCTCGATGATTCTG
Organism: Anthophora plumipes; assembly: GCA_951804975.1. Taxonomy (NCBI): domain Eukaryota; kingdom Metazoa; phylum Arthropoda; class Insecta; order Hymenoptera; family Apidae; genus Anthophora; species Anthophora plumipes. Next base: position 21,061,676 of record OX638118.1, read on the forward strand.
CATACTTCGGACAGAAGTCTCACCATGATTATCGTAAAAAATGCATATCTCAGCTTGAAACCCCACGAAAATCAAGTTTTCGCAGGTTCTGCATATCAAACGCACTGTGCAGTGGTGAAAACACCAGATAACGTGTTTCTCGCATTAAATAGTTCGAAAAGAGCGATCTCGATGTTTCTGCATACTTCTAACAGAAGTCTCACCATGATTATCGCAGAAAATGCATATCTCGGCTAGAAACCCCACGAAAACCAAGATATCTCCTGTTCTGCATATCCAACGAACTGTGGAGTGGTGAAAACCCCAGAAAACGTGTATCTCGCATTAAACAGCTCGAAAAGTACGATCTCGATGACTCTGCATACTTCGGACAGAAGTCTCACCAAGATTATCGCAGAAAATGCATATCTGAGCTTGAAACCCCACGAAAACCAAGATATCGTCGGTTCTGCATATCATACGCACTGTGGAGTGGTGAAAACACCAGATAACATGTTTCTGGCGTTAAATAGCCCGAAACTAGCGATCTCGATGATTAAGCATACTTCGGACAGAAGTCTCACCAAGATTATCGCAGAAATGCATATCTCAGCTTGAATCCCCACGAAAACCAGGATATCGCTGGTTCTGCATATCAAACGCACTGTGGAGTGCTGAAAACACCAGATAACATGTTTCCCGCATTAAATAGCTCGAATAGAGCGATCTCGATGATTAAGCATACTTCGGACAGAAGTCTCATCAAGATTATCGTAAAAAATGCGTATCTCCGCTTGAAACCCCACAAAAACCAAGATATCGCCGGTTCTGCATATCAAACGCACTGTGGAGTGGTGAAAACACCAGATAACGTGTTTCTCGCATTAAATAGTTCGAAAAGAGCGATCTCGATGTTTCTGCATACTTCGGACAGAGGTCTCACCAAGATTATCGCAGAAAATGCATATCTCAGCTTGAAACCCCACGAAAACCAAGATATCTCCGGTTCTGCACATCCAACGAACTGTGGTGTGGTGAAAACCCCAGAAAACGAGTTTCTCGCATTAAGTAGCTCGAAAAGAGCGCACTTGATGTTTCTGCATACTTCGGACAAATGTTTCACCAAGATTATCGTAGAAAATGCATATCTCAACTTGAAACCCGACGAAAACCAAACATCGCCGGTTCTGCATATCAAACCAACTGTCGAGTGGTGAAAGCACCAGACAACGTGTTTCTCGCATTGAATAGATCGAAAACTGCGATCTCGATGATTCTGCATACTTCGGACAGAAATCTCACCAAGATTATCGCAGAAATTGCATATCTCAGCGTGAAACCCCACGAAAACCAAGATATCTCCGGTTCTGCACATCCAACGAACTGTGGTGTGGTGAAAACCCCAGAAAACGAGTTTCTCGCATTAAATAGCTCGAAAAGAGCGCACTTGATGTTTCTGCATACTTCGGACAAATGTTTCACCAAGATTATCGTAGAAAATGCATATCTCAACTTGAAACCCGACGAAAACCAAACATCGCCGGTTCTGCATATCAAACCAACTGTCGAGTGGTGAAAGCACCAGACAACGTGTTTCTCGCATTGAATTGATCGAAAACTGCGATCTCGATGATTCTGCATACTTCTAACAGAAGTCTCACCATGATTATCGCAGAAAATGCATATCTCTGCTAGAAACCCCACGCAAACCAAGATATCTCCTGTTCTGCATATCCAACGAACTGTGGAGTGGTGAAAACCCCAGAAAACGTGTTTCTCGCATTAAATAGCTCGAAAAGTGCGATCTCGATGATTCTGCATACTTCGGACAGAAGTCTCACCAAGATTATCGCAGAAAATGCATATCTGTGCTTGAAACCCCACGAAAACCAAGATATTGCTGGTTCTGCATATCAAACGCACTGTGGAGTGGTGAATACACCAGATAACATGTTTCTCGCATTCAATAGCTCGAAAAGAGCGATCTCGATGATTCTGCATACTTCGGACTGAAGTCTCACCAAGATTATTGCAGAAAATGCATATCTCAGCTTGCAACCCCACGAAAACCAAGATATCTCCTGTTCTGCATATCCAACGAACTGTGGAGTGGTGAAAACCCCAGAAAACGTGTTTCTCGCATTAAATAGCTCGAAAAGAGCGCACTTGATGTTTCTGCATACTTCGGACAAATGTTTCACCAAGATTATCGTAGAAAATGCATATCTCAACTTGAAACCCGACGAAAACCAAACATCGCCGGTTCTGCATATCAAACCAACTGTCGAGTGGTGAAAGCACCAGACAACGTGTTTCTCGCATTGAATTGATCGAAAACTGCGATCTCGATGATTCTGCATACTTCTAACAGAAGTCTCACCATGATTATCGCAGAAAATGCATATCTCTGCTAGAAACCCCACGCAAACCAAGATATCTCCTGTTCTGCATATCCAACGAACTGTGGAGTGGTGAAAACCCCAGAAAACGTGTTTCTCGCATTAAATAGCTCGAAAAGAGCGATCTCTATGATTCTGCACACTTCGGACAGAAGTCTCACCAAGGTTATCGCAGAAAATGCATATCTCAGCTTGCAACCCCACGAAAACCAAGATATCTCCGGTTCTGCATATCCAACGAACTGTGGAGTGGTGAAAACCCCAGAAAACGTGTTTCTCGCATTAAATAGCTCGAAAAGAGGGATCTCGATGATTCTGCATACTTCTGACAGAAGTCTCACCAAGATTTTCGCAGAAAATGCATATCTCAGCTTGAAACCTCACAAAAATCAAGTTATCTCCGGTTCTGCATATCAAACGCACTGTGGAGTGGTGAAAATACCAGAAAACTTGTTTTTTCGCATTAAATAGCTCGAAACGAGCGATCTAGATGATTCTGCATACTTCTGACTGAAGTCTCACCAATATTATCGCAGAAAATGCATATCTCAACTTGAAACCCGACGAAATCAAAGATGTCGCCGGTTCTGCATATCAAACGCACTGCGGGGTGGTGAAAACAGCAGAAAACGTGTTTCTCGCATTAACTAGCTCGAAAAGAGCGATCTCGATGTTTCTGCATACTTCTCTTAGATAAAACACCAAGATTATCGCAGAAAATGCATATTTCAGCTGGAAACCCTACGAAAACCAAGATGTCGCCGGTTCTGCATATCAAACGCACTGTGGAGTGGTCAATACACCAGATAACGTGGTTCTCGCATTAAATAGCTCGAAAATAGTGATCTAGATGATTCTGCATACTGCTGACAGAAGACTCACCAAGATTATCGCAGAAAATGCATATCTCAGCTGGAAACACCACGAAAATCAAGATATCGCCTGTTCTGCATATCAAGCGCACTGTGGAATGTTGAAAACACCAGAAAACTTGTTTTTTTCGCATTAAATAGCTCGAAACGAGCGATCTAGATGATTCTGCATACTTCTGACTGAAGTCTCACCAATATTATCGCAGAAAATGCATATCTCAGCTTGAAACCTCACGAAAATCAAGATGGCGCCGGTTCTGCATATCAAACGCACTGTGGAGTGGTCAATACACCAGATAACGTGTTTCTCGCATTAACTAGCTCGAAAAGAGCGTTCTGGATGATTCTGCATACTTCTCATAGATGAAACACAAAGATTATCGCAGAAAATGCATATTTCAGCTGGAAACCCGACGAAAACCAAGACATCGCCGGTTCTGCATATCAAGCGCTTTGTGGAGTGATAAAAACACCAGATAACGTGTTTCTCGCATTAAATAGCTCGAATACAGCGATCTCGATGATTCTGCATACTTCCGACAGAAGACTCACTAAGATCATCGCAGAAAATGCTTATTTCAGCTGCAAACCCCACGAAATCCAAGATGTCGCCGGTTCTGCATATCAAACGCACTGTGGGGTGGTGAAAACACCATAAAATGTGTTTTTCGCATTAAATAGCGCGAAAAGAGCGATCTATATGATTCTGCATACTTCTGACAGAAGTCTCACCAAGATTATCGCAGAAAATGCATATCTCAGCTTGAAACCCTACCGAAATCAAGATATCTCCGGTTCTGCATGTCAAACGTACTGTGGAGAGGTGAATACACCAGAAAACGTGTTTCTCGCATTAAATAGATCGAAACGAGCGATCTAGATGATTCTGCATACTTCTGACAGAAGACTCACCAAGATTATCGTAGAAAATGCATATCTCAGCTCGAAACACCACGAGAATCAAGATATCGCCGGGTCTGCATATCAAACATACTGTGGAATGTTGGAAACACCAGAAAACTTGTTTTGTCGCAGTAAGTAGCTCGAAACGAGCGATCTAGATGATTCTGCATACTTCTGACTGAAGTCTCACCAATATTATCGCAGAAAATGCATATCTCAGCTTGAACCCTCGCGAAAATCAAGATGGCGCCGGTTCTGCATATCAAACGCACTGTGGAGTGGTCAATACACCAGATAACGTGTTTCTCGCATTAACTAGCTCGAAAAGAGCGTTCTGGATGATTCTGCATACTTCTCATAGATGAAACACAAAGATTATCGCAGAAAATGCATATTTCAGCTGGAAACCCGACGAAAACCAAGACATCGCCGGTTCTGCATATCAAGCGCTTTGTGGAGTGATAAAAACACCAGATAACGTGTTTCTCGCATTAAATAGCTCGAATACAGCGATCTCGATGATTCTGCATACTTCTGACAGAAGACTCACTAAGATCATCGCAGAAAATGCTTATTTCAGCTGCAAACCCCACGAAATCCAAGATGTCGCCGGTTCTGCATATCAAACGCACTGTGGGGTGGTGAAAACACCAGAAAATGTGTTTTTCGCATTAAATAGCGCGAAAAGAGCGATCTATATGATTCTGCATACTTCTGACAGAAGTCTCACCAAGATTATCGCAGAAAATGCATATCTCAGCTTGAAACCCTACCGAAATCAAGATATCTCCGGTTCTGCATGTCAAACGTACTGTGGAGAAGTGAATACACCAGAAAACGTGTTTCTCGCATTAAATAGATCGATACGAGCGATCTAGATGATTCTGCATACTTCTGACAGAAGACTCACCAAGATTATCGTAGAAAATGCATATCTCTGCTCGAAACACCACGAGAATCAAGATATCGCCGGGTCTGCATATCAAACATACTGTGGAATGTTGGAAACACCAGAAAACTTGTTTTGTCGCAGTAAGTAGCTCGAAACGAGCGATCTAGATGATTCTGCATACTTCTGACAGAACACTCACCAAGATTATCGCAGAAAATGCATATCTCAGCTGGAAACACCACGAAAATCAAGATATCGCCGGTTCTGCATATCAAACGCACTGTGGAATGTTGGAAACACCAGAAAACTTGTTTTGTCGCATTAAATAGCTCGAAACGAGCGATCTAGATGATTCTGCATACTTCTGACTGAAGTCTCACCAATATTACCGCAGAAAATGCATATCTCAACTTGAAACCCGACGAAATCAAAGATGTCGCCGGTTCTGCATATCAAACGCACTGCGGGGTGGTGAAAACAGCAGAAAACGTGTTTCTCGCATTAACTAGCTCGAAAAGAGCGATCTCGATGTTTCTGCATACTTCTCTTAGATAAAGCACCAAGATTATCGCAGAAAATGCATATTTCAGCTGGAAACCCTACGAAAACCAAGATGTTGCCGGTTCTGCATATCAAACGCACTGTGGAGTGGTCAATACACCAGATAACGTGGTTCTCGCATTAAATAGCTCGAAAATAGTGATCTAGATGATTCTGCATACTGCTGACAGAAGACTCACCAAGATCATCGCAGAAAATGCATATCTCAGCTGGAAACACCACGAAAATCAAGATATCGCCTGTTCTGCATATCAAGCGCACTGTGGAATGTTGAAAACACCAGAAAACTTGTTTTTTCGCATTAAATAGCTCGAAACGAGCGATCTAGATGATTCTGCATACTTCTGACTGAAGTCTCACCAATATTATCGCAGAAAGTGCATTTCTCAACTTGAAACCTCACGAAAATCAAGATGTCGCCGGTTCTGCATATCAAACGCACTGTGGAGTGGTGAAAACAACCAGACAACGTGTTTCTCGCATTAAATAGCTCGAAACGAGCGATCTAGATGATTCTGCATACTTCTGACTGAAGTCTCACCAATATTATCGCAGATAATGCATATCTCAGCTTGAAACCTCACGAAAATCAAGATGGCGCCGGTTCTGCATATCAAACGCACTGTGGAGTGGTCAATACACCAGATAACGTGTTTCTCGCATTAACTAGCTCGAAAAGAGCGTTCTGGATGTTTCTGCATACTTCTCATAGATGAAACACAAAGATTATCGCAGAAAATGCATATTTCAGCTGGAAACCCGATGAAAACCAAGACATCGCCGGTTCTGCATATCAAGCGCTTTGTGGAGTGATAAAAACACCAGATAACGTGTTTCTCGCATTAAATAGCTCGAATACAGCGATCTCGATGATTCTGCATACTTCTGACAGAAGACTCACTAAGATCATCGCAGAAAATGCTTATTTCAGCTGCAAACCCCACGAAATCCAAGATGTTGCCGGTTCTGCATATCAAACGCACTGTGGAGTGGTCAAAACACCAGAAAAGTTGTTTATTCGTATTAAATAGCTCCAAACGAGCGATCTAGATGATTCTGCATACTTCTGACTGAAGTCTCACCAAGATTATAGCAGAAAATGCATATCTCAGCTAGAAACATCACGAAAATCAAGATGTCGCCGGTTCTGCATATCAAACGCACTGTGGGGTGGTGAAAACACCAGAAAATGTGTTTTTCGAAATAAATAGCGCGAAAAGAGCGATCTATATGATTCTGCATACTTCTGACAGAAGTCTCACCAAGATTATCGCAGAAAATGCATATCTCAGCTTGAAACCCGACGAAATCCAAGATGTTGCCGGTTCTGCATATCAAGCACTGTGGAGTGGCGAAAACAACCAGATAACGTGTTTCTCGCATTAAATAGTTCGAAAAGAGCGATCCCGATGATTCTGCATACTTCTGACAGAAGTCTCACCAAGATTATCGTAGAAAATGCATATCTCAGCTTGAACCCCGACGAAATGCAAGACGTCGCCGGTTCTGTTTATCAAACGCACTGTGGAGTGGTGAAAACACCAGATAACGTGTTTCTCGCATTAAGTAGCTCGAAAAGAACGATCTCGAAGATTCTGCATACTTCTGACAGAAGTCTCACCAAGATTATCGTAGAAAATGCATATCTCAGCTTGAAACCCGACGAAATCCAAGATGTCGCCGGTTCTGCATATCAAACGCACTGTGGAGTGGTGAAAACACCAGATGACGTGTTTCTCAAATTAAATAGCTCGAAGAGAGGGATCTCGTTGTTTCTGCATACTTCTGACAGAAGACTCACCAACATTATCGCAGACAATGCATATCTCAGCTTGAAACCTCACCAAAATCAAGATGTCGCCGGTTCTGCAAATCAAACGCACTGTGGAGTGGTGAAAACAACCAGATAACGTGTTTCTCGCATTAAATAGCTCGAAAAGAGCGATCCCGATGATTCTGCATACTTCTGACAGAAGTCTCACCAAGATTATCGTAGAAAATGCATATCTCAGCTTGAACACCGACGAAATCCAAGATGTCGCCGGTTCTGCATGTCAATCGCACTGTGGAGTGGTGAATACACCAGAAAACGTGTTTCTCGCATTAAATAGCTCGGAAAGAGCGATCTAGATGATTCTGCATACTTCTGACAGAAGTCTCACCAAGATTATCGCAGAAAATGCATATCTCAGCTTGAATCCTCACGAAAACCAAGTTATCTCCGGTTCTGCACATCAAACGCACTGTGGAGTGGCGAAAACAACCAGATAACGTGTTTCTCGCATTAAATAGCTTCGAAAGAGCGATCCCGATGATTCTGCATACTTCTGACAGAAGTCTCACCAAGATTAGCGTAGAAAATGCATATCGCAGCTTGAACCCCGACGAAATCCAAGATGTCGCCGGTTCTGTATATCAAACGCACTGTGGAGTGGTGAAAACACCAGATAACGTGTTTCTCAAATTAAATAGCTCGAAGAGAGGGATCTCGATGTTTCTACATACTTCTGACAGAAGACTCACCAAGATTATCGCAGAAAATGCATATCTCAGCTTGAAAGCTCACCGAAATCAAGATATCTCCGGTTCTGCATGTCAAACGTACTGTGGAGAGGCGAATACACCAGAAAACGTGTTTCTCGCATTAAATATATCGAAACGAGCGATCTAGATGATTCTGCATACTTCTGACTGAAGTCTCTCCAATATTATCGCAGAAAATGCATATCTCAGCTTGAAACCTCACGAAAATCAAGATGTTACCGGATCTGCATATCAGGCACTGTGGAGTGGCGAAAACAACCAGATAACGTGTTTCTCGCATTAAATAGTTCGAAAAGAGCGATCCCGATGATTCTGCATACTTCTGACAGAAGTCTCACCAAGATTATCGTAGAAAATGCATATCTCAGCTTGAACCCCGACGAAATGCAAGACGTCGCCGGTTCTGTCTATCAAACGCACTGTGGAGTGGTGAAAACACCAGATAACGTGTTTCTCGCATTAAGTAGCACGAAAAGAACGATCTCGAAGATTCTGCATACTTCTGACAGAAGTCTCACCAAGATTATCGTAGAAAATGCATATCTCAGCTTGAAACCCGACGAAATCCAAGATGTCGCCGTTTCTGCATATCAAACGCACTGTGGAGTGGTGAAAACACCAGATGACGTGTTTCTCAAATTAAATAGCTCGAAGAGAGGGATCTCGTTGTTTCTGCATACTTCTGACAGAAGACTCACCAACATTATCGCAGACAATGCATATCTCAGCTTGAAACCTCACCAAATCAAGATGTCGCCGGTTCTGCAAATCAAACGCACTGTGGAGTGGTGAAAACAACCAGATAACGTGTTTCTCGCATTAAATAGCTCGAAAAGAGCGATCCCGATGATTCTGCATACTTCTGACTGAAGTCTCACAAAGATTATCGTAGAAAATGCATATCTCAGCTTGAACACCGACGAAATCCAAGATGTCGCCGGTTCTGCATATCAAACGCACTGTGGAGTGGTGAAAACACCAGATAACGTGTTTCTCAAATTAAATAGATCGAAACGAGCGATCTAGATGATTCTGCATACTTCTGACAGAAGACTCACCAAGATTATCGTAGAAAATGCATATCTCAGCTCGAAACACCACGAGAATCAAGATATCGCCGGGTCTGCATATCAAACATACTGTGGAATGTTGGAAACACCAGAAAACTTGTTTTGTCGCAGTAAGTAGCTCGAAACGAGCGATCTAGATGATTCTGCATACTTCTGACAGAACACTCACCAAGATTATCGCAGAAAATGCATATCTCAGCTGGAAACACCACGAAAATCAAGATATCGCCGGTTCTGCATATCAAACGCACTGTGGAATGTTGGAAACACCAGAAAACTTGTTTTGTCGCATTAAATAGCTCGAAACGAGCGATCTAGATGATTCTGCATACTTCTGACTGAAGTCTCACCAATATTACCGCAGAAAATGCATATCTCAACTTGAAACCCGACGAAATCAAAGATGTCGCCGGTTCTGCATATCAAACGCACTGCGGGGTGGTGAAAACAGCAGAAAACGTGTTTCTCGCATTAACTAGCTCGAAAAGAGCGATCTCGATGTTTCTGCATACTTCTCTTAGATAAAGCACCAAGATTATCGCAGAAAATGCATATTTCAGCTGGAAACCCTACGAAAACCAAGATGTTGCCGGTTCTGCATATCAAACGCACTGTGGAGTGGTCAATACACCAGATAACGTGGTTCTCGCATTAAATAGCTCGAAAATAGTGATCTAGATGATTCTGCATACTGCTGACAGAAGACTCACCAAGATTATCGCAGAAAATGCATATCTCAGCTGGAAACACCACGAAAATCAAGATATCGCCTGTTCTGCATATCAAGCGCACTGTGGAATGTTGAAAACACCAGAAAACTTGTTTTTTCGCATTAAATAGCTCGAAACGAGCGATCTAGATGATTCTGCATACTTCTGACTGAAGTCTCACCAATATTATCGCAGAAAGTGCATTTCTCAGCTTGAAACCTCACGAAAATCAAGATGTCGCCGGTTCTGCATATCAAACGCACTGTGGAGTGGTGAAAACAACCAGACAACGTGTTTCTCGCATTAAATAGCTCGAAACGAGCGATCTAGATGATTCTGCATACATCTGACTGAAGTCTCACCAAGATTATAGCAGAAAATGCATATCTCAGCTAGAAACATCACGAAAATCAAGATGTCGCCGGTTCTGCATATCAAACGCACTGTGGGGTGGTGAAAACACCAGAAAATGTGTTTTTCGAAATAAATAGCCCGAAAAGAGCGATCTATATGATTCTGCATACTTCTGACAGAAGTCTCACCAAGATTATCGCAGAAAATGCATATCTCAGCTTGAAACCCGACGAAATCCAAGATGTTGCCGGTTCTGCATATCAAACGCACTGTGGAGTGGTGAAAACACCAGATAACGTGTTTCTCACATTAAATAGCTCGAAGAGATGGATCTCGATGTTTCTGCATACTCCTGACTGAAGTCTCACCAAGATTATCGCAGAAAATGCATATCTCAGCTTGAAACCCTACCGAAATCAAGATATCTCCGGTTCTGCATGTCAAACGTACTGTGGAGAGGTGAATACACCAGAAAACGTGATTCTCGCATTAAATAGATCGAAACGAGCGATCTAGATGATTCTGCATACTTCTGACTGAAGTCTCTTCAATATTATCGCAGAAAATGCATATCTCAGCTTGAAACCTCACGAAAATCAAGATGTCAGCGGATCTGCATATCAAGCACTGTGGAGTGGCGAAAACAACCAGATAACGTGTTTCTCGCATTAAATAGTTCGAAAAGAGCGATCCCGATGATTCTGCATACTTCTGACAGAAGTCTCACCAAGATTATCGTAGAAAATGCATATCTCAGCTTGAACCCCGACGAAATGCAAGACGTCGCCGGTTCTGTTTATCAAACGCACTGTGGAGTGGTGAAAACACCAGATAACGTGTTTCTCGCATTAAGTAGCTCGAAAAGAACGATCTCGAAGATTCTGCATACTTCTGACAGAAGTCTCACCAAGATTATCGTAGAAAATGCATATCTCAGCTTGAAACCCGACGAAATCCAAGATGTCGCCGGTTCTGCATATCAAACGCACTGTGGAGTGGTGAAAACACCAGATGACGTGTTTCTCAAATTAAATAGCTCGAAGAGAGGGATCTCGTTGTTTCTGCATACTTCTGACAGAAGACTCACCAACATTATCGCAGACAATGCATATCTCAACTTGAAACCTCACCAAAATCAAGATGTCGCCGGTTCTGCAAATCAAACGCACTGTGGAGTGGTGAAAACAACCAGATAACGTGTTTCTCGCATTAAATAGCTCGAAAAGAGCGATCCCGATGATTCTGCATACTTCTGACAGAAGTCTCACCAAGATTATCGCAGAAAATGCATATCTCAGCTTGAATCCTCACGAAAACCAAGTTATCTCCGGTTCTGCACATCAAACGCACTGTGGAGTGGCGAAAACAACCAGATAACGTGTTTCTCGCATTAAATAGCTTGAAAAGAGCGATCCCGATGATTCTGCATACTTCTGACAGAAGTCTCACCAAGATTAGCGTAGAAAATGCATATCGCAGCTTGAACCCCGACGAAATCCAAGATGTCGCCGGTTCTGTATATCAAACGCACTGTGGAGTGGTGAAAACACCAGATAACGTGCTTCTCGCATTAAGTAGCTCGAAAAGAGCGATCTCGAAGATTCTGCATACTTCTGACAGAAGACTCACCAAGATTATCGCAGTAAATGCATATCTCAGCTTGAAACCTCACAAAAATCAAGATGTCGCCGGTTCTGCAAATCAAACGCACTGTGTAGTGGTGATAACAACCAGATAACGTGTTTCTCGCATCAAATAGCTTGAAAAGAGCGATCCCGATGATTCTGCATACTTCTGACAGAAGGCTCACCAAGATTATCGTAGAAAATGCATATCTCAGCTTGAAACACGACCGAAACCAAGATATCTCCGGTTCTGCATGTCAAACGCACTGTGGAGTGGTGAATACACCAGAAAACGTGTTTCTCGCATTAAATAGCTCGAAAAGAGCGATCTAGATGATTCTGCATACTTCTGACAGAAGTCTCACCAAGATTAGCGTAGAAAATGCATATCGCAGCTTGAACCCCGACGAAATCCAAGATGTCGCCGGTTCTGTATATCAAACGCACTGTGGAGTGGTGAAAACACCAGATAACGTGCTTCTCGCATTAAGTAGCTCGAAAAGAGCGATCTCGAAGATTCTGCATACTTCTGACAGAAGACTCACCAAGATTATCGCAGTAAATGCATATCTCAGCTTGAAACCTCACAAAAATCAAGATGTCGCCGGGACTGCAAATCAAACGCACTGTGTAGTGGTGATAACAACCAGATAACGTGTTTCTCGCATTAAATAGCTTGAAAAGAGCGATCCCGATGATTCTGCATACTTCTGACAGAAGGCTCACCAAGATTATCGTAGAAAATGCATATCTCAGCTTGAAACACGACCGAAACCAAGATATCTCCGGTTCTGCATGTCAAACGTACTGTGGAGTGGTGAATACACCAGAAAACGTGTTTCTCGCATTAAATAGCTCGAAACGAGCGATCTAGATGATCCTGCATACTTTTGACTGAAGTCTCACCAATATTATCGCAGAAAATGCATATCTCTGCTTGAAACCCGACGAAATCCAAGATGTCGCCGGTTCTGCATATCAAACGCACTGTGGAGTGGTGAAAACACCAGATAACGTGTTTCTCAAATTAAATAGCTCGAAGAGAGGGATCTCGATGTTTCTGCATACTTCTGACAGAAGACTCACCAACATTATCGCAGACAATGCATATCTCAGCTTGAAACCTCACCAAATCAAGATGTCGCCGGTTCTGCAAATCAAACGCACTGTGGAGTGGTGAAAACAACCAGATAACGTGTTTCTCGCATTAAATAGCTCGAAAAGAGCGATCCCGATGATTCTGCATACTTCTGACAGAAGTCTCACAAAGATTATCGTAGAAAATGCATATCTCAGCTTGAACACCGACGAAATCCAAGATGTCGCCGGTTCTGCATGTCAATCGCACTGTGGAGTGGTGAATACACCAGAAAACGTGTTTCTCGCATTAAATAGCTCGGAAAGAGCGATCTAGATGATTCTGCATACTTCTGACAGAAGTCTCACCAAGATTATCGCAGAAAATGCATATCTCAGCTTGAATCCTCAGGAAAACCAAGTTATCTCCGGTTCTGCACATCAAACGCACTGTGGAGTGGCGAAAACAACCAGATAACGTGTTTCTCGCATTAAATAGCTTGAAAAGAGCGATCCCGATGATTCTGCATACTTCTGACAGATGTCTCACCAAGATTAGCGTAGAAAATGCATATCGCAGCTTGAACCCCGACGAAATCCAAGATGTCGCGGGTTCTGTATATCAAACGCACTGTGGAGTGGTGAAAACACCAGATAACGTGCTTCTCGCATTAAGTAGCTCGAAAAGAGCGATCTCGAAGGTTCTGCATACTTCTGACAGAAGACTCACCAAGATTATCGCAGTAAATGCATATCTCAGCTTGAAACCTCACAAAAATCAAGATGTCGCCGGTTCTGCAAATCAAACGCACTGTGTAGTGGTGATAACAACCAGATAACGTGTTTCTCGCATTAAATAGCTTGAAAAGAGCGATCCCGATGATTCTGCATACTTCTGACAGAAGGCTCACCAAGATTATCGTAGAAAATGCATATCTCAGCTTGAAACACGACCGAAACCAAGATATCTCCGGTTCTGCATGTCAAACGTACTGTGGAGTGGTGAATACACCAGAAAACGTGTTTCTCGCATTAAATAGCTCGAAACGAGCGATCTAGATGATCCTGCATACTTTTGACTGAAGTCTCACCAATATTATCGCAGAAAATGCATATCTCTGCTTGAAACCCGACGAAATCCAAGATGTCGCCGGTTCTGCATATCAAACGCACTGTGGAGTGGTGAAAACACCAGATAACGTGTTTCTCAAATTAAATAGCTCGAAGAGAGGGATCACGATGTTTCTGCATACTTCTGACAGAAGACTCACCAAGATTATCGCAGAAAATGCATATCTCAGCTTGAAACCTCACCAAAATCAAAATGTCGCCGGTTCTGCAAATCAAACGCACTGTGGAGTGGTGAAAACACCAGATAACGTGTTTCTCGCATTAAGTAGCTCGATAAGAGCGATCTCGAAGATTCTCCATACTTCTGACAGAAGTCTCACCAAGATTATCGTAGAAAATGCATATCTCAGCTTAAAACCCGACGAAATCCAAGATGTCGCCGGTACTGCATATCAAACGCACTGTGGAGTGGTGAAAACACCAGATAACGTGTTTCTCAAATTAAATAGCTCGAAGAGAGGGATCTCGATGTTTCTACATACTTCTGACAGAAGACTCACCAAGATTATCGCAGAAAATGCTTATCTCAGCTGGAAACCCCACGAAAACCAAGTTATCGGCGGCTCTACATATCAAACGCACTGTGGAGTGGTCAAAACATCAGATAACGTGTTTCTCGCATTAAATAGCTCCAAAAGAGCGATATCGATAATTCTGCATACTTCGGACAGAAGTCTCACCAATATTATCGCAGAAAATGCATGTCTCAGCTGGAAACCATACGAAAACGAAGATATCGCAGTTTCGGCATATCAAACGCAATGTGGAGTGCTGAAAACACCATAGAACGTGTTTTTCGCATTCAACAGCACGAAAACTGCGATTTCGGTGATTCTGCATACTTCTCACAGAAGAATATCCAAGATTATCGCAGAAAATGCATATTTCAGCTGGAAACCCCACGAAAACCAAGATATCGCCGGTTCTGCATATCAGACGCACTGTGGAGTGGTGCAAACAACCAGATAACGTGTTTCTCGCATTAAATAGCTCGAAAAGAGCGTTCTGGAAGATTCTGCGTACTTCTGACAGATTCTGTCCAAGATTATCGTAGAAAATGCATATCTCAGCTTGAAACCCGACCGAAACCAAGATATCTCCGGTTCTGCATGTCAAACGTACTGTGGTGTGGTGAATACACCAGAAAACGTGTTACTCGCATTAACTAGCACGAAATGAGCGTTCTGGATGATTCTGCATACTTCTGACTGAAGTCTCACCAATATTATCGCAGAAAAAGCATATCTCAACTTGAAACCTCACGAAAATCAAGATGTCGCCGGTTCTGCATATCAAAAGCACTGTGGAGTGGTGAAAACAACCGGATAACGTGCTGCTCGCATTAAGTAGCTCGAAAAGTGCGATATCGATGATTCTGCATACTTCGGACAGATGTCTCACCAATATTATCGCAGAAAATGCATATCTCAGCTTGAAACCTCACGAAAATCAAGATGTCGCCGGTTCTGCATATCAAACGCACTGTGGAGTGGTCAAAACACCAGAAAACTTGTTTTTTCGCATTAAATAGCTCGAAACGAGCGATATAGATATTTCTGCATACTTCTGACTGAAGTCTCACCAAGATTAGCGCAGGAAATGCATATCTCAGCTGGAAACCCCACGAAAACCAAGATATCGACGGTTCTGCATATCAAACGCACTGTGGAGTGGTGCAAACAACCAGATAACGTGTTTCTCGCATCAAATAGCTCGAAAAGAGCGCTCTCGATGTTTCTGCATACTTCGGACAGATGTTTCACCAAGCTTATCGTTGAAAATGCATATCCCAGCTTGAATCCCGACGAAAACCAAAATATCTCCGGTTCTGCATATCCAACGCACTGTGGAGTGGTGAAAACACCAGACAACGTGTTTCTAGCATTAAATAGATCGAAAAGTGCGATCTCGATGATTCTGCATACTTCTAACAGAAGTCTCACCATGATTATCGCAGAAAATGCATATCTCTGCTAGAAACCCCACGAAAATCAAGATGTCGCCGGTTCTGCATATCAAACGCACTGTGGGGTGGTGAAAACACCAGAAAATGTGTTTTTCGAAATAAATAGCCCGAAAAGAGCGATCTATATGATTCTGCATACTTCTGACAGAAGTCTCACCAAGATTATCGCAGAAAATGCATATCTCAGCTTGAAACCCGACGAAATCCAAGATGTTGCCGGTTCTGCATATCAAACGCACTGTGGAGTGGTGAAAACACCAGATAACGTGTTTCTCACATTAAATAGCTCGAAGAGATGGATCTCGATGTTTCTGCATACTCCTGACTGAAGTCTCACCAAGATTATCGCAGAAAATGCATATCTCAGCTTGAAACCCTACCGAAATCAAGATATCTCCGGTTCTGCATGTCAAACGTACTGTGGAGAGGTGAATACACCAGAAAACGTGATTCTCGCATTAAATAGATCGAAACGAGCGATCTAGATGATTCTGCATACTTCTGACTGAAGTCTCTTCAATATTATCGCAGAAAATGCATATCTCAGCTTGAAACCTCACGAAAATCAAGATGTCAGCGGATCTGCATATCAAGCACTGTGGAGTGGCGAAAACAACCAGATAACGTGTTTCTCGCATTAAATAGTTCGAAAAGAGCGATCCCGATGATTCTGCATACTTCTGACAGAAGTCTCACCAAGATTATCGTAGAAAATGCATATCTCAGCTTGAACCCCGACGAAATGCAAGACGTCGCCGGTTCTGTTTATCAAACGCACTGTGGAGTGGTGAAAACACCAGATAACGTGTTTCTCGCATTAAGTAGCTCGAAAAGAACGATCTCGAAGATTCTGCATACTTCTGACAGAAGTCTCACCAAGATTATCGTAGAAAATGCATATCTCAGCTTGAAACCCGACGAAATCCAAGATGTCGCCGGTTCTGCATATCAAACGCACTGTGGAGTGGTGAAAACACCAGATGACGTGTTTCTCAAATTAAATAGCTCGAAGAGAGGGATCTCGTTGTTTCTGCATACTTCTGACAGAAGACTCACCAACATTATCGCAGACAATGCATATCTCAACTTGAAACCTCACCAAAATCAAGATGTCGCCGGTTCTGCAAATCAAACGCACTGTGGAGTGGTGAAAACAACCAGATAACGTGTTTCTCGCATTAAATAGCTCGAAAAGAGCGATCCCGATGATTCTGCATACTTCTGACAGAAGTCTCACCAAGATTATCGCAGAAAATGCATATCTCAGCTTGAATCCTCACGAAAACCAAGTTATCTCCGGTTCTGCACATCAAACGCACTGTGGAGTGGCGAAAACAACCAGATAACGTGTTTCTCGCATTAAATAGCTTGAAAAGAGCGATCCCGATGATTCTGCATACTTCTGACAGAAGTCTCACCAAGATTAGCGTAGAAAATGCATATCGCAGCTTGAACCCCGACGAAATCCAAGATGTCGCCGGTTCTGTATATCAAACGCACTGTGGAGTGGTGAAAACACCAGATAACGTGCTTCTCGCATTAAGTAGCTCGAAAAGAGCGATCTCGAAGATTCTGCATACTTCTGACAGAAGACTCACCAAGATTATCGCAGTAAATGCATATCTCAGCTTGAAACCTCACAAAAATCAAGATGTCGCCGGTTCTGCAAATCAAACGCACTGTGTAGTGGTGATAACAACCAGATAACGTGTTTCTCGCATCAAATAGCTTGAAAAGAGCGATCCCGATGATTCTGCATACTTCTGACAGAAGGCTCACCAAGATTATCGTAGAAAATGCATATCTCAGCTTGAAACACGACCGAAACCAAGATATCTCCGGTTCTGCATGTCAAACGCACTGTGGAGTGGTGAATACACCAGAAAACGTGTTTCTCGCATTAAATAGCTCGAAAAGAGCGATCTAGATGATTCTGCATACTTCTGACAGAAGTCTCACCAAGATTAGCGTAGAAAATGCATATCGCAGCTTGAACCCCGACGAAATCCAAGATGTCGCCGGTTCTGTATATCAAACGCACTGTGGAGTGGTGAAAACACCAGATAACGTGCTTCTCGCATTAAGTAGCTCGAAAAGAGCGATCTCGAAGATTCTGCATACTTCTGACAGAAGACTCACCAAGATTATCGCAGTAAATGCATATCTCAGCTTGAAACCTCACAAAAATCAAGATGTCGCCGGGACTGCAAATCAAACGCACTGTGTAGTGGTGATAACAACCAGATAACGTGTTTCTCGCATTAAATAGCTTGAAAAGAGCGATCCCGATGATTCTGCATACTTCTGACAGAAGGCTCACCAAGATTATCGTAGAAAATGCATATCTCAGCTTGAAACACGACCGAAACCAAGATATCTCCGGTTCTGCATGTCAAACGTACTGTGGAGTGGTGAATACACCAGAAAACGTGTTTCTCGCATTAAATAGCTCGAAACGAGCGATCTAGATGATCCTGCATACTTTTGACTGAAGTCTCACCAATATTATCGCAGAAAATGCATATCTCTGCTTGAAACCCGACGAAATCCAAGATGTCGCCGGTTCTGCATATCAAACGCACTGTGGAGTGGTGAAAACACCAGATAACGTGTTTCTCAAATTAAATAGCTCGAAGAGAGGGATCTCGATGTTTCTGCATACTTCTGACAGAAGACTCACCAACATTATCGCAGACAATGCATATCTCAGCTTGAAACCTCACCAAATCAAGATGTCGCCGGTTCTGCAAATCAAACGCACTGTGGAGTGGTGAAAACAACCAGATAACGTGTTTCTCGCATTAAATAGCTCGAAAAGAGCGATCCCGATGATTCTGCATACTTCTGACAGAAGTCTCACAAAGATTATCGTAGAAAATGCATATCTCAGCTTGAACACCGACGAAATCCAAGATGTCGCCGGTTCTGCATGTCAATCGCACTGTGGAGTGGTGAATACACCAGAAAACGTGTTTCTCGCATTAAATAGCTCGGAAAGAGCGATCTAGATGATTCTGCATACTTCTGACAGATGTCTCACCAAGATTAGCGTAGAAAATGCATATCGCAGCTTGAACCCCGACGAAATCCAAGATGTCGCGGGTTCTGTATATCAAACGCACTGTGGAGTGGTGAAAACACCAGATAACGTGCTTCTCGCATTAAGTAGCTCGAAAAGAGCGATCTCGAAGGTTCTGCATACTTCTGACAGAAGACTCACCAAGATTATCGCAGTAAATGCATATCTCAGCTTGAAACCTCACAAAAATCAAGATGTCGCCGGTTCTGCAAATCAAACGCACTGTGTAGTGGTGATAACAACCAGATAACGTGTTTCTCGCATTAAATAGCTTGAAAAGAGCGATCCCGATGATTCTGCATACTTCTGACAGAAGGCTCACCAAGATTATCGTAGAAAATGCATATCTCAGCTTGAAACACGACCGAAACCAAGATATCTCCGGTTCTGCATGTCAAACGTACTGTGGAGTGGTGAATACACCAGAAAACGTGTTTCTCGCATTAAATAGCTCGAAACGAGCGATCTAGATGATCCTGCATACTTTTGACTGAAGTCTCACCAATATTATCGCAGAAAATGCATATCTCTGCTTGAAACCCGACGAAATCCAAGATGTCGCCGGTTCTGCATATCAAACGCACTGTGGAGTGGTGAAAACACCAGATAACGTGTTTCTCAAATTAAATAGCTCGAAGAGAGGGATCACGATGTTTCTGCATACTTCTGACAGAAGACTCACCAAGATTATCGCAGAAAATGCATATCTCAGCTTGAAACCTCACCAAAATCAAAATGTCGCCGGTTCTGCAAATCAAACGCACTGTGGAGTGGTGAAAACACCAGATAACGTGTTTCTCGCATTAAGTAGCTCGATAAGAGCGATCTCGAAGATTCTCCATACTTCTGACAGAAGTCTCACCAAGATTATCGTAGAAAATGCATATCTCAGCTTAAAACCCGACGAAATCCAAGATGTCGCCGGTACTGCATATCAAACGCACTGTGGAGTGGTGAAAACACCAGATAACGTGTTTCTCAAATTAAATAGCTCGAAGAGAGGGATCTCGATGTTTCTACATACTTCTGACAGAAGACTCACCAAGATTATCGCAGAAAATGCTTATCTCAGCTGGAAACCCCACGAAAACCAAGTTATCGGCGGCTCTACATATCAAACGCACTGTGGAGTGGTCAAAACATCAGATAACGTGTTTCTCGCATTAAATAGCTCCAAAAGAGCGATATCGATAATTCTGCATACTTCGGACAGAAGTCTCACCAATATTATCGCAGAAAATGCATGTCTCAGCTGGAAACCATACGAAAACGAAGATATCGCAGTTTCGGCATATCAAACGCAATGTGGAGTGCTGAAAACACCATAGAACGTGTTTTTCGCATTCAACAGCACGAAAACTGCGATTTCGGTGATTCTGCATACTTCTCACAGAAGAATATCCAAGATTATCGCAGAAAATGCATATTTCAGCTGGAAACCCCACGAAAACCAAGATATCGCCGGTTCTGCATATCAGACGCACTGTGGAGTGGTGCAAACAACCAGATAACGTGTTTCTCGCATTAAATAGCTCGAAAAGAGCGTTCTGGAAGATTCTGCGTACTTCTGACAGATTCTGTCCAAGATTATCGTAGAAAATGCATATCTCAGCTTGAAACCCGACCGAAACCAAGATATCTCCGGTTCTGCATGTCAAACGTACTGTGGTGTGGTGAATACACCAGAAAACGTGTTACTCGCATTAACTAGCACGAAATGAGCGTTCTGGATGATTCTGCATACTTCTGACTGAAGTCTCACCAATATTATCGCAGAAAAAGCATATCTCAACTTGAAACCTCACGAAAATCAAGATGTCGCCGGTTCTGCATATCAAAAGCACTGTGGAGTGGTGAAAACAACCGGATAACGTGCTGCTCGCATTAAGTAGCTCGAAAAGTGCGATATCGATGATTCTGCATACTTCGGACAGATGTCTCACCAATATTATCGCAGAAAATGCATATCTCAGCTTGAAACCTCACGAAAATCAAGATGTCGCCGGTTCTGCATATCAAACGCACTGTGGAGTGGTCAAAACACCAGAAAACTTGTTTTTTCGCATTAAATAGCTCGAAACGAGCGATATAGATATTTCTGCATACTTCTGACTGAAGTCTCACCAAGATTAGCGCAGGAAATGCATATCTCAGCTGGAAACCCCACGAAAACCAAGATATCGACGGTTCTGCATATCAAACGCACTGTGGAGTGGTGCAAACAACCAGATAACGTGTTTCTCGCATCAAATAGCTCGAAAAGAGCGCTCTCGATGTTTCTGCATACTTCGGACAGATGTTTCACCAAGCTTATCGTTGAAAATGCATATCCCAGCTTGAATCCCGACGAAAACCAAAATATCTCCGGTTCTGCATATCCAACGCACTGTGGAGTGGTGAAAACACCAGACAACGTGTTTCTAGCATTAAATAGATCGAAAAGTGCGATCTCGATGATTCTGCATACTTCTAACAGAAGTCTCACCATGATTATCGCAGAAAATGCATATCTCTGCTAGAAACCCCACGAAATCCAAGATATCTCCTGTTCTGCATATCCAACGAACTGTGGTGTGGTGAAAACCCCAGAAAACGTGTTTCTCGCATTAAATAGCTCGAAAAGAGCGATCTCGATGATTCAGCACACTTCGGTCAGAAGTCTCACCAAGATTATCGCAGGAAATGCATATCTCAGCTTGAAACCCCACGAAAACCAAGATATCGCTGGTTCTGCATATCAAACGCTCTGTGGATTGGTGAAAAAACCAGATAACTTGTTTCTCGCATTAAATATGTCGAAAAGAACGATCTCGATGATTCTGCATGCTTCGGACAGAAGTCTCACCAAGATTATCGCAGAAAATGCATATCTCAGCTTGAAACCCCACGAAAACCAAGATATCTCCGGTTCTGCATATCCAACGAACTGTGGTGTGGTGAAAACCCCAGAAAACGTGTTTCTCGCATTAAATATCTCGAAAAGAGCGATCTCGATGATTCTGCATACTTTGGACAGAAGTCTCACCATGATTATCGTAAAAAATGCATATCTCAGCTTGAAACCCGACGAAAACCAAACATCGCCGGTTCTGCATATCAAACCAACTGTGGAGTGGTGAAAACACCAGACAACGTGTTTCTCGCATTAAATAGATCGAAATGTGCGATCTCGATGATTCTGCATACTTCTAACAGAAGTCTCACCATGATTATCGCAGAAAATGCATATCTCTGCTAGAAACCCCACGAAAACCAAGATATCTCCTGTTCTGCATATCCAACGCACTGTGGAGTGGTGAAAACACCAGATAACGTGCATCTCGCATTAAATAGCTCGAAACGAGCGATCTCGATGATTAAGCATACTTCGGACAGAAGTCTCACCAAGATTATCGTAAAAAATGCATATCTCGGCTTGAAACCCCACGAAAACCAAGATATCGCTGGTTCTGCATATCAAACGCACTGTGGAGTGGTGAAAACACCAGATAACGTGTTTCTCGCACTAACTAGCTCGAAAAGAGCGATCTCGATGATTCAGCATACTTCGGACAGAAGTCTCACCAAGATTATCGCAGAAAATGCATATCTCTGCTTGAAACCCCACGAAAACCAAGATATCGCCGGTTCTGCATATCAAACGCAAAGTGGAGTGGTGAAAACACCAGATAACGTGTTTCTCGCATTGAATAGATCGAAACGAGCGATCTCGATGATTCTGCATACTTCGGACAGAAGTCTCACCAAGATTATCGCAGAAAATGCATATCTGAGCTTGAAACCCCACGAAAACCAAGATATCGTCGGTTCTGCATATCATACGCACTGTGAAGTGGTGAAAACACCAGATAACGTGTTTCTCGCATTAAATAGGTCGAAACGAGCGATCTCGATGATTAAGCATACTTCGGACAGAAGTCTCACCAAGATTATCGTAAAAAATGCATATCTCAGCTTGAAACCCCACGAAAGCCAAGATATCGCTGGTTCTGCATATCAAACGCACTGTGGAGTGGTGAAAACACCGGATAAGTTTTTTCTCGCATTAACTAGCTCGAAAAGAGCGATCTCGATGTTTCAGCATACTTCGGACAGAAGTCTCACCAAGATTATCGCAGAAAATGCATATCTCAGCTTGAAACCCCACGAAAACCAGGATGTCGCTGGTACTGCATATCCAACGCACTGTGGAGTGGTGAAAACACCAGATAACGTGTTTCTCGCATTAAATAACTCCAAACGAGCGATCTCGATGATTCTGCATACTTCGGACAGAAGTCTCAACAAGATTATCGCAGAAAATGCATATCTCAGCTTGAAACCCCACGAAAACCAAGATATCTACTGTTCTGCATATCAAACGCACTGTGGAGTGGTGAAAACACCAGATAACGTGTTTCTCGCACTAACTAGCTCGAAAAGAGCGATCTCGATGATTCAGCATACTTCGGACAGAAGTCTCACCTAGATTATCACAGAAAATGCATATCTCTGCTTGAAACCCCACGAAAACCAAGATATCGCCGGTTCTGCATTACAAACGCACTGTGGAGTGGTGAAAACACCAGATATCGTGTTTCTCGCATTGAATAGCTCGAAACGAGCGATCTCGATGATTCTGCATACTTCGGACAGAAGTCTCACCAAAATTATCGTAAAAAATGCATATCTCAACTTGAAACCCCACGAAAACCAAGATATCGCTGTGTTCAGCATATCAAACGCACTGTGGAGTGGTGAAAACCTCAGAAAACGTGTTTCTCGCATTAAATAGCTCGAAAAGAGCGATCTCGATGTTTCAGCATACTTCGTACAGAAGTCTCACCAAGATTATCGCAGATAGTGCATATCTCAGCTTGAAACCCCACGAAAACCAAGATATCGACGGTTCTGCATATCAAACGCACTGTGGAGTGGTGAAAACCCCAGAAGACGTGTTTCTCGCATTAAATAGCTCGACTAGAGCGATCTCGATGATTCGTCATACTTCGGACAGAAGTCTCATCAAGATTATCGTAAAAAATGCATATCTCAGCTTGAAACCCCACGAAAGCCAAGATATCGCTGGTTCTGCATATCAAACGCACTGTGGAGTGGTGAAAACACCGGATAAGTTTATTCTCGCATTAACTAGCTCGAAAAGAGCGATCTCGATGTTTCAGCATACTTCGGACAGAAGTCTCACCAAGATTATCGCAGAAAATGCATATCTCAGCTTGAAACCCCACGAAAACCAAGATGTCGCCGGTTCTGCATATCAAACGCACTGTGGAGTGGTGAAAACACCAGATGACGTGTTTCTCAAATTAAATAGCTCGAAGAGAGGGATCTCGTTGTTTCTGCATACTTCTGACAGAAGACTCACCAACATTATCGCAGACAATGCATATCTCAGCTTGAAACCTCACCAAATCAAGATGTCGCCGGTTCTGCAAATCAAACGCACTGTGGAGTGGTGAAAACAACCAGATAACGTGTTTCTCGCATTAAATAGCTCGAAAAGAGCGATCTCGATGATTCTGCATACTTCGGACAGAAGTCTCAACAAGATTATCGCAGAAAATGCATATCTCAGCTTGAAACCCCACGAAAACCAAGATATCTACTGTTCTGCATATCAAACGAACTGTGGTGTGGTGAAAACCCCAGAAAACGTGTATCTCGCATTAAATAGCTCGAAACGAGCGTACTCGATGATTAAGCATACTTCGGACAGAAGTCTCACCAAGATTATCGTAAAAAATGCACATCTCGGCTTGAAACCCCACGAAAACCAAGATATCGCTGGTTCTGCATATCAAACGCACTGTGGAGTGGTGAAAACACCAGATAACGTGTTTCTCACACTAACTAGTTCGAAAAGAGCGATCTCGATGATTCTGCATACTTCGGACAGAAGTCTCACCAAGGTTATCGCAGAAAATGCATATCTCTGCATGAAACCCCACGAAAACCAAGATATCGCCGGTTCTGCATATCAAACGCACTGTGGAGTGGTGAAAACACCAGATAACGTGTTTCCCGCATTGAATAGCTCGAAAAGAGCGATCTCGATGATTCTGCATACTTCGGACAGAAGTCTCACCAAGATTATCGCAGAAAATGCATATCTGAGCTTGAAACCCCACGAACACCAAGATATCGTCGGTTCTGCATATCATACGCACCGTGGAGTGGTGAAAACACCAGATAACGTGTTTCTCGCATTAAATAGTTCGAAAAGTGCGATCTCGATGATTCTGCATAAAATTATCGCAGAAAATGCATATCTCAGCTTGAAACCCCACGAAAACCAAGATATCGCCGGTTCTGCATATCAAACGCACTGTGGAGTGGTGAAAAAACCAGAAGACGTGTTTCTCGCATTAAATAGCTCGACTAGAGCGATCTCGATGATTCGTCATACTTCGGACAGAAGCCTCATCAAGATTATCGTGAAAAATGCATATCTCAGCTTGAAACCCCACGAAAGCCAAGATATCGCTGGTTCTGCATATCAAACGCACTGTGGAGTGATGAAAACACCGGATAAGCTTTTTCTCGCATTAACTAGCTCGAAAAGAGCGATCTCGATGTTTCAGCATACTTCGGACAGAAGTCTCACCAAGATTATCGCAGAAAATGCATATTTCAGCTTGAAACCCCACGAAAACCAAGATATCGCTGTGTTCAGCATATCAAACGCACTGTGGAGTGGTGAAAACCTCAGAAAACGTGTGTCTCGCATTAAATAGCTCGAAAAGAGCGATCTCGATGATTCAGCATACTTCGGATAGAAGTCTCACCTAGATTATCGCAGAAAATGCATATCTCTGCTTGAAACCCCACGAAAACCAAGATATCGCCGGTTCTGCATTACAAACGCACTGTGGAGAGGTGAAAACACCAGATATCGTGTTTCTCGCATTGAATAGCTCGAAACGAGCGATCTCGATGATTCTGCATACTTCGGGCAGAAGTCTCACCAAAATTATCGTAAAAAATGCATATCTCTGCTTGAAACCCCACGAAAACCAAGATATCGCTGTGTTCAGCATATCAAACGCACTGTGGAGTGATGAAAACACCAGGTAACGTGTTTCTCGCATTAAATAACTCCAAACGAGCGATCTCGATGTTTCAGCATACTTCGGACAGAAGTCTCACCAAAGTTATCGTAGAAAATGCATATCTCAGCTTGAAACCCGAAGAAAACCAAAATATCTCCGGTTCTGCATATCCAACGCACTGTGGAGTGCTGACAACACCAGATAACTTGTTTCTCGCATTAAATAGGTCGAAAAGAGCGATCTCGATGTTTCTGCATACTTCGGACAGACGTCTCACCAAGATTATCGTAAAAAATGCATATCTCAGCTTGAAACACTACGAAAGCCAAGATATCGCTGGTTCTGCATATCGAACGCACTGTGGAGTGGTGAAAACACCGGATAAAGTTTTTCTCGCATTAACTAGCTCGAAAAGAGCGATCTCGATGGTTCAGCATACTTAGGACAGAAGTCTCACCAATCGTATCGTAGAAAATGTATATCTCAGCTTGAAACCCCACGAAAACCAAGGTATCGCCGGTTCTGCATATCAAACGCGCTGTGGAGTGGTGAAAACACCAGATAACGTGTTTCTCGCATTAAATAGCTCGAAAAGAGCGTTCTCGAAGATCCTGCATACTTCTGACAGAAGTCTCACCAAGATTATCGCAGAAAATGCATATCTCAGCTTGAAACCCCACGAAAACCAAGATATCTCCGGTTCTGCATATCCAACGAACTGTGGTGTGGTGAAAACCCCAGAAAACGTGTTTCTCGCATTAAATATCTCGAAAAGAGCGATCTCGATGATTCTGCATACTTTGGACAGAAGTCTCACCAAGATTATCGTAAAAAATGCATATCTCGGCTTGAAACCCCACGAAAACCAAGATATCGCTGGTTCTGCATATCAAACGCACTGTGGAGTGGTGAAAACACCAGATAACGTGTTTCTCGCACTAACTAGCTCGAAAAGAGCGATCTCGATGATTCAGCATACTTCGGACAGAGGTCTCGCCAAGATTATCGCAGAAAATGCATATCTCTGCTGGAAACCCCACGAACACCAAGATATCGCCGGTTCTGCATATCAAACGCAAAGTGGAGTGGTGAAAACACCAGATAACGTGTTTCTCGTATTGAATAGCTCGAAACGAGCGATCTCGATGATTCTGCATACTTCGGACAGAATTCTCACCAAGATTATCGCAAAAAATGCATATCTGTGCTTGAAACCCCACGAAAACCAAGATATCGTCGGTTCTGCATATCATACGCACTGTGGAGTGGTGAAAACACCAGATAACGTGTTTCTCGCATTAAATAGGTCGAAAAGTGCGTTCTCGATGATTCTGCATAAAATTATCGCAGAAAATGCATATCTCAGCTTGAAACCCCACGAAAACCAAGATATCGCCGGTTCTGCATATCAAACGCACTGTGGAGTGGTGAAAACACCAGATAACGTGTTTCTCGCATTAAATAGCTCGAAACGAGCGATCTCGATGATTCTGCATACTTCGGACAGAAGTCTCACCAAAATTATCGTAAAAAATGCATATCTCAGCTTGAAACCCCACGAAAACCAAGATATCGCTGTGTTCAGCATATCAAACGCACCGTGGAGTGGTGAAAACCCCAGAAGACGTGTTTCTCGCATTAAATAGCTCGACTAGAGCGATCTCGATGATTCGCCATACTTCGGACAGAAGTCTCATCCAGATTATCGTAAAAAATGCATATCTCAGCTTGAAACCCCACGAAAGCCAAGATATCGCTGGTTCTGCATATCAAACGCACTGTGGAGTGGTGAAAACACCAGATAACGTGTTTCTCGCATTAAATAACTCCAAACGACCGATCTCGATGATTCTGGATACTTCGGACAGAAGTCTCAACAAGATTATCGCAGAAAATGCATATCTCAGCTTGAAACCCCACGAAAACCAAGATATCTACTGTTCTGCATATCAAACGCACTGTGGAGTGGTGAAAACACCAGATAACGTGTTTCTCGCACTAACTAGCTCGAAAAGAGCGATCTCGATGTTTGAGCATACTTCGGACAGAAGTCTCACCAAGGTTATCGTAGAAAATGCATATCTCAGCTTGAAACCCGACGAAAACCAAAATATCTCCGATTCTGTATATCCAACGCACTGTGGAGTGCTGACAACACCAGATAACGTGTTTCTCGCATTAAATAGGTCGAAAAGAGCGATCTCGATGTTTCTACTTACTTCAGACAGAGGTCTCACCAAGATTATCGCAGAAAATGCATATCTCTGCTTGAAACCCCACGAAAACCAAGATATCGCCGGTTCTGCATTTCAAACGCACTGTGGAGTGGTGAAAGCACCAGATAACGTGTTTCTCGCATTGTATAGCTCGAAACGTGCGATCTCGATGATTCTGCATTCTTCGAACAGAAGTCTCACCAAAATTATCGTAAAAAATGCATATCTCAGCTTGAAACCCCACGAAAACCAAGATATCGCTGTGTTCAGCATATCAAACGCACTGTGGAGTGGTGAAACCCCCAGAAAACGTGTTTCTCGCATTAAATAGCTCGAATAGAGCGATCTCGATGATTCTTCATACTTCGGACAGTAGTCTCACCAAGATTATCGTAAAAAATGCATATCTCAGCTTGAAACCCTACGAAAGCCAAGATATCGCTGGTTCTGCATATCGAACGCACTGTGGAGTGGTGAAAACACCGGATAAAGTTTTTCTCGCATTAACTAGCTCGAAAAGAGCGATCTCGATGGTTCAGCATACTTCGGACAGAAGAGTCACCAATCGTATCGTAGAAAATGCATATCTCAGCTTGAAACCCCCCGAAAACCAAGGTATCGCCGGTTCTGCATATCAAACGCGCTGTGGAGTGGTGAAAACACCAGATAACGTGTTTCTCGCATTAAATAGCTCGAAAAGAGCGTTCTCGAAGATCCTGCATACTTCTGACAGAAGTCTCACCAAGATTATCGCAGAAAATGCATATCTCAGCTTGAAACCCCACGAAAACCAAGATATCTCCGTTTCTGCATATCCAACGAACTGTGGTGGGGTGAAAACCCCAGAAAACGTGTTTCTCGCATTAAATATCTCGAAAAGAGCGATCTCGATGATTCTGCATACTTTGGACAGAAGTCTCACCATGATTATCGTAAAAAATGCATATCTCAGCTTGAAACCCGACGAAAACCAAACATCGCCGGTTCTGCATATCAAACCAACTGTGGAGTGGTGAAAACACCAGAAAACGTGTTTCTCGCATTAAATAGATCGAAATGTGCGATCTCGATGATTATGCATACTTTGGAAAGAAGTCTCACCATGATTATCGCAGAAAATGCATATCTCAGCTTGAA
This sequence comes from Anthophora plumipes, assembly GCA_951804975.1. Lineage (NCBI taxonomy): Eukaryota > Metazoa > Arthropoda > Insecta > Hymenoptera > Apidae > Anthophora > Anthophora plumipes. Next base: position 21,091,240 of record OX638118.1, read on the forward strand.
ACCCCACGAAAACCAAGATATCTACTTTTCTGCATATCAAACGCACTGTGGAGTGGTGAAAACACCAGATAACGTGTTTCTCGCACTAACTAGCTCGAAACGAGCGATCTCGATGGTTCTGCATACTTCGGACAGAAGTCTCACCAAAATTATCGTAAAAAATGCATATCTCAGCTTGAAACCCCACGAAAACCAAGATATCGCTGTGTTCAGCATATCAAACGCACCGTGGAGTGGTGAAAACCCCAGAAGACGTGTTTCTCGCATTAAATTGCTCGACTAGAGCGATCTCGATGATTAAGCATACTTCGGACAGAAGTCTCACCAAGATTATTGTAAAAAATGCATATCTCGGCTTGAAACCCTACGAAAACCAAGATATCGCTGGTTCTGCATATCAAACGCACTGTGGAGTGGTGAAAACACCAGATAACGTGTTTCACGCACTAACTAGCTCGAAAAGAGCGATCTCGATGTTTCAGCATACTTCGGACAGAAGTCTCACCAAGATTATCGCAGAAAATGCATATCTCAGCTTGAAACCCCACGAAAACCAAGATTTCGCTGTGTTCAGCATATCAAACGCACTGTGGAGTGGAGAAAACCCCAGAAAACGTGTTTCTCGCATTAAATAGCTCGAATAGAGCGATCTCGATGATTCTTCATACTTCGGACAGAAGTCTCACCAAGATTATCGTAAAAAATGCATATCTCAGCTTGAAACCCTACGAAAGCCAAGATATCGCTGGTTCTGCATATCGAACGCACTGTGGAGTGGTGAAAACACCGGATAAGGTTTTTCTCGCATTCACTAGCTCGAAAAGAGCGATCTCGATGGTTCAGCATACTTCGGACAGAAGTCTCACCAATCTTATCGTAGAAAATGCATATCTCAGCTTGAAACCCCAAGAAAACCAAGATATCGCCGGTTCTGCATATCAGACGCACTGTGGAGTGGTGAAAACTCCAGAATACGTGTTTCTCGTATTAACTAGCTCGAAAAGAGCGTTCTCGATGATTCTGCATACTTCTCATAGATGAAACACCAAGATGATCGCAGAAAATGCATATCTCAGCTTGAAACCCAACGAAAACCCAGATATCGCTGGTTCTGCATATCAAACGCACTGTGGAGTGCTGAAAACACCAGATAACGTGTTTCTCGCATTAAATAGCTCGAAAAGTGCGATCTCGATGATTCTGCATACTTTGGACAGAAGTCTCACCATGATTATCGTAAAAAATGCATATCTCATCTTGAAACCCCACGAAAACCAAGATTTCGCTGGTTTTGCATATCAAACGCGCTGTGGAGTGGTGAAAACACCAGATAACGTGTTTCTCGTATTCAATAGGACGAAAAGAGCGATCTCGATGTTTCTGCATACATCGGACAGAGGTCTCACCAAGATTATCGCAGAAAATGCATATCTCAGCTTGAAACCCCACGAAAACCAAAACATCGCCGGTTCTGCATATCAAACCAACTGTGGAGTGGTGAAAATACCAGACAACGTGTTTCTCGCATTAAATAGATCGAAAAGTGCGATCTCGACGATTCTGCATACTTCTAACAGAAGTCTCACCATGATTATCGCAGAAAATGCATATATCTGCTAGAAACCCCACGAAAACCAAGATATCTCCTGTTCTGCATATCCAACGAACTGTGGTGTGGTGAAAACCCCAGAAAACGTGTTTCTCGCATTAAATAGCTCGATAAGAGCGATCTCGATGATTCTGCACACTTCGGACAGAAGTCTCACCAAGATTATCGCAGAAAATGCATATCTCAGCTTGAAACCCCACGAAAACGAAAATATCGCTGGTTCTGCATATCAAACGCTCTGTGGAGTGGTGAAAACACCAGATAACTTGTTTCTCGCATTAAATAGCTCAAAAAGAGCGATCTCGATGATTCTCCATACTTCGGACAGAAGTCTCACCAAGATTATCGCAGAAAATGCATATCCCAGCTTGAAACCCCACGAAAACCAAGATATCTCCGGTTCTGCATATCCAACGAACTGTGGAGTGGTGAAAATCCCAGAAAACGAGTTTCTCGCATTAAATAGCTCGAAATGAGCGCTCTCGATGTTTCTGCATACTTCGGACAGATGTCTCACCAAGCTTATCGTAGAAAATGCATATCTCAGCTTGAAACCCCACGAAAACCAAGGTATCGCCGGTTCTGCATATCCAACGAACTGTGGAGTGGTGAAAACCCCAGAAAACGAGTTTCTCGCATTAAATAGCTCGAAATGACCGCTCTCGATGTTTCTGCATACTTCGGACAGATGTCTCACCAAGCTTATCGTAGAAAATGCATATCTCAGCTTGAAACCCGACGAAAACCAAACATCGCCGGTTCTGCATATCAAACCAACTGTGGAGTGGTGAAAACACCAGACAACGTGTTTCTCGCATTAAATAGATCGAAATGTGCGATCTCGATGATTCTGCATACTTCTAACAGAAGTCTCACCATGATTATCGCAGAAAATGCATATCTCAGCTTGAAACCCGACGAAAACCAAACATTGCCGGTTCTGCATATCAAACGCACTGTGGAGTGGAGAATACACCAGATAACGTGTTTCTCGCATTAAATAGGTCGAAACACGCGATCTCGAATGATTAAGCATACTTCGGACAGAAGTCTCACCAAGATTATCGTAAAAAATGCATATCTCAGCTTGAAACCCCACGAAAACCCAGATATCGCTGGTTCTGCATTTCAAACGCACTGTGGAGTGCTGAAAACACCAGATAACGTGTTTCTCGCATTATATAGCTCGAAAAGTGCGATCTCGATGTTTCTGCATACTTCGGACAGAAGTCTCACCAAGATTATCGCAGAAAATGCATATCTCAGCTTGAAACCCCACGAAAACCAAGAATTCGCTGTGTTCAGCATATCAAACGCACTGTGGAGTGGAGAAAACCCCAGAAAACGTGTTTCTCGCATTAAATAGCTCGAATAGAGCGATCTCGATGATTCTTCATACTTCGGACAGAAGTCTCACCAAGATTATCGTAAAAAATGCATATCTCAGCTTGAAACCCTACGAAAGCCAAGATATCGCTGGTTCTGCATATCGAACGCACTGTGGAGTGGTGAAAACACCGGATAAGGTTTTTCTCGCATTCACTAGCTCGAAAAGAGCGATCTCGATGGTTCAGCATACTTCGGACAGAAGTCTCACCAATCTTATCGTAGAAAATGCATATCTCAGCTTGAAACCCCACGAAAACCAAGGTATCGCCGGTTCTGCATATCAAACGCGCTGTGGAGTGGTGAAAACACCAGATAACGTGTTTCTCGCATTAAATAGCTCGAAAAGAGCGTTCTCGAAGATTCTGCATACTTCTGACAGAAGTCTCACCAAGATGATCGCAGAAAATGCATATCTCAGCTTGAAACCCAACGAAAACCCAGATATCGCTGGTTCTGCATATCAAACGCACTGTGGAGTGCTGAAAACACCAGATAACGTGTTTCTCGCATTAAATAGCTCGAAAAGTGCGATCTCGATGATTCTGCATACTTTGGACAGAAGTCTCACCATGATTATCGTAAAAAATGCATATCTCATCTTGAAACCCCACGAAAACCAAGATTTCGCTGGTTTTGCATATCAAACGCACTGTGGAGTGGTGAAAACACCAGATAACGTGTTTCTCGTATTCAATAGGACGAAAAGAGCGATCTCGATGTTTCTGCATACTTCGGACAGAGGTCTCACCAAGATTATCGCAGAAAATGCATATCTCAGCTTGAAACCCCACGAAAACCAAAACATCGCCGGTTCTGCATATCAAACCAACTGTGGAGTGGTGAAAACACCAGACAACGTGTTTCTCGCATTAAATAGATCGAAAAGTGCGATCTCGACGATTCTGCATACTTCTAACAGATGTCTCACCATGATTATCGCAGAAAATGCATATATCTGCTAGAAACCCCACGAAAACCAAGATATCTCCTGTTCTGCATATCCAACGAACTGTGGTGTGGTGAAAACCCCAGAAAACGTGTTTCTCGCATTAAATAGCTCGATAAGAGCGATCTCGATGATTCTGCACACTTCGGACAGAAGTCTCACCAAGATTATCGCAGAAAATGCATATCTCAGCTTGAAACCCCACGAAAACCAAGATATCGCCGGTTCTGCATATCATACGCACTGTGGAGTGGTGAAAACACCAGATAACGTGTTTCTCGCATTAAATAGGTCGAAACGAGAGATCGATGATTAAGCATACTTCGGACAGAAGTGTCACCAAGGTTATCGTAAAAAATGCATATCTCAGCTTGAAACCCCACGAAAACCAAAATATCGCTGGTTCTGCATATCAAACGCTCTGTGGAGTGGTGAAAACACCAGATAACTTGTTTCTCGCATTAAATAGCTCAAAAAGAGCGATATCGATGATTCTCCATACTTCGGACAGAAGTCTCACCAAGATTATCGCAGAAAATGCATATCCCAGCTTGAAACCCCACGAAAACCAAGATATCTCCGGTTGTGCATATCCAACGAACTGTGGAGTGGTGAAAATCCCAGAAAACGAGTTTCTCGCATTAAATAGCTCGAAATGAGCGCTCTCGATGTTTCTGCATACTTCGGACAGATGTCTCACCAAGCTTATCGTAGAAAATGCATATCTCAGCTTGAAACCCCACGAAAACCAAGGTATCGCCGGTTCTGCATATCCAACGAACTGTGGAGTGGTGAAAACCCCAGAAAACGAGTTTCTCGCATTAAATAGCTCGAAATGACCGCTCTCGATGTTTCTGCATACTTCGGACAGATGTCTCACCAAGCTTATCGTAGAAAATGCATATCTCAGCTTGAAACCCGACGAAAACCAAACATCGCCGGTTCTGCATATCAAACCAACTGTGGAGTGGTGAAAACACCAGACAACGTGTTTCTCGCATTAAATAGATCGAAATGTGCGATCTCGATGATTCTGCATACTTCTAACAGAAGTCTCACCATGATTATCGCAGAAAATGCATATCTCAGCTTGAAACCCGACGAAAACCAAACATTGCCGGTTCTGCATATCAAACGCACTGTGGAGTGGAGAATACACCAGATAACGTGTTTCTCGCATTAAATAGGTCGAAACACGCGATCTCGAATGATTAAGCATACTTCGGACAGAAGTCTCACCAAGATTATCGTAAAAAATGCATATCTCAGCTTGAAACCCCACGAAAACCCAGATATCGCTGGTTCTGCATTTCAAACGCACTGTGGAGTGCTGAAAACACCAGATAACGTGTTTCTCGCATTATATAGCTCCAAAAGTGCGATCTCGATGATTCTGCATACTTCGGACAGAAGTCTCACCATGATTATCGTAAGAAATGCATATCTCAGCTTGAAACCCCACGAAAACCAAGATATCTCTGGTTCTGCATATCAAACGCACTGTGGAGTGGTGAAAACACCAGATAACGTGTTTCTCGTATTAAATAGGTCGAAAAGTGCGATCTCGATGTTTCTGCGTACTTCGGACAGAGGTCTCACCAAGATTATCGCAGAAAATGCATATCTCAGCTTGAAACCCCACGAATACCAAGATATCTCCAGTTCTGCACATCCAACGAACTGTGGTGTGGTGAAAACCCCAGAAAACGTGTTTCTCGCATTAAATAGCTCGATAAGAGCGATCTCGATGATTCTGCACACTTCGGACAGAAGTCTCACCAAGATTATCGCAGAAAATGCATATCTCAGCTTGAAACCCCACGAAAACCAAGATATCGCCGGTTCTGCATATCATACGCACTGTGGAGTGGTGAAAACACCAGATAACGTGTTTCTCGCATTAAATAGGTCGAAACGAGCGATCTCGATGATTAAGCATACTTCGGACAGAAGTGTCACCAAGATTATCGTAAAAAATGCATATCTCAGCTTGAAACCCCACGAAAACCAAAATATCGCTGGTTCTGCATATCAAACGCTCTGTGGAGTGGTGAAAACACCAGACAACGTGTTTCTCGCATTAAATAGATCGAAATGTGCGATCTCCATGATTCTGCATACTTCTAACAGAAGTCTCACCATGATTATCGCAGAAAATGCATATCTCAGCTTGAAACCCGACGAAAACCAAACATTGCCGGTTCTGCATATCAAACGCACTGTGGAGTGGAGAATACACCAGATAACGTGTTTCTCGCATTAAATAGGTCGAAACACGCGATCTCGAATGATTAAGCATACTTCGGACAGAAGTCTCACCAAGATTATCGTAAAAAATGCATATCTCAGCTTGAAACCCCACGAAAACCCAGATATCGCTGGTTCTGCATATCAAACGCACAGTGGAGTGCTGAAAACACCAGATAACGTGTTTCTCGCATTATATAGCTCGAAAAGTGCGATCTCGATGATTCTGCATACTTCGGACAGAAGTCTCACCATGATTATCGTAAGAAATGCATATCTCAGCTTGAAACCCCACGAAAACCAAGATATCTCTGGTTCTGCATATCAAACGCACTGTGGAGTGGTGAAAACACCAGATAACGTGTTTCTCGTATTAAATAGGTCGAAAAGTGCGATCTCGATGTTTCTGCGTACTTCGGACAGAGGTCTCACCAAGATTATCGCAGAAAATGCATATCTCAGCTTGAAACCCCACGAATACCAAGATATCTCCAGTTCTGCACATCCAACGAACTGTGGTGTGGTGAAAACCCCAGAAAACGTGTTTCTCGCATTAAATAGCTCGATAAGAGCGATCTCGATGATTCTGCACACTTCGGACAGAAGTCTCACCAAGATTATCGTAAAAAATGCATATCTCAGCTTGAAACCCCACGAAAACCCAGATATCGCTGGTTCTGCATATCAAACGCACTGTGGAGTGGTGAAAACACCAGACAACATGTTTCTCGCATTAAATAGATCGAAATGTGCGATCTCGATGATTCTGCATACTTCTAACAGAAGTCTCACCATGATTATCGCAGAAAATGCATATCTCTGCTAGAAACCCCACGAAAACCAAGATATCTCCTGTTCTGCATATCCAACGCACTGTGGAGTGGTGAAAACACCAGATAACGTGTTTCTCGCACTAACTAGCTCGAAAAGAGCGATCTCGATGATTCAGCATACTTCGGACAGAAGTCTCACTAAGCTTATCGCAGAAAATGCATATCTCTGCTTGAAACCCCACGAAAACCAAGATATCGCCGGTTCTGCATATCAAACGCACTGTGGAGTGGTGAAAACACCAGATAACGTGTTTCTCGCATTGAATAGCTCGAAACGAGCGATCTCGATGATTCTGCATACTTCGGACAGAAGTCTCACCAAAATTATCGTAAAAAATGCATATCTCAACTTGAAACCCCACGAAAACAAAGATATCGCTGTGTTCAGCATATCACACGCACTGTGGAGTGGTGAAAACCCCAGAAAACCTGTTTCTCGCATTAAAGATCTCGAATAGAGCGATCTCGATGATTCTTCATACTTCGGTCAGAAGTCTCACCAAGATTATCGTAAAAAATGCATATCTCAGCTTGAAACCCCACGAAAGCCAAGATATCGCTGGTTCTGCATATCAAACGCACTGTGGAGTGGTGAAAACACCAGACAACATGTTTCTCGCATTAAATAGATCGAAATGTGCGATCTCGATGATTCTGCATACTTCTAACAGAAGTCTCACCATGATTATCGCAGAAAATGCATATCTCTGCTAGAAACCCCACGAAAACCAAGATATCTCCTGTTCTGCATATCCAACGCACTGTGGAGTGGTGAAAACACCAGATAACGTGTTTCTCGCACTAACTAGCTCGAAAAGAGCGATCTCGATGATTCAGCATACTTCGGACAGAAGTCTCACTAAGCTTATCGCAGAAAATGCATATCTCTGCTTGAAACCCCACGAAAACCAAGATATCGCCGGTTCTGCATATCAAACGCGCTGTGGAGTGGTGAAAACACCAGATAACGTGTTTCTCGCATTAAATAGCTCGAAAAGAGCGTTCTCGAAGATCCTGCATACTTCTGACAGAAGTCTCACCAAGATTATCGCAGAAAATGCATATCTCAGCTTGAAACCCCTCGAAAACCCAGATATCGCGGGTTCTGCATATCAAACGCACTGTGGAGTGCTGAAAACACCAGACAACGTGTTTCTCGCATTAAATAGATCGAAAGTGCGATCTCGACGATTCTGCATACTTCTAACAGAAGTCTCACCATGATTATCGCAGAAAATGCATATATCTGCTAGAAACCCCACGAAAACCAAGATATCTCCTGTTCTGCATATCCAACGAACTGTGGTGTGGTGAAAACCCCAGAAAACGTGTTTCTCGCATTAAATAGCTCGATAAGAGCGATCTCGATGATTCTGCACACTTCGGACAGAAGTCTCACCAAGATTATCGCAGAAAATGCATATCTCAGCTTGAAACCCCACGAAAACCAAGATATCGCCGGTTCTGCATATCATACGCACTGTGGAGTGGTGAAAACACCAGATAACGTGTTTCTCGCATTAAATAGGTCGAAACAAGCGATCTCGATGATTAAGCATACTTCGGACAGAAGTGTCACCAAGATTATCGCAGAAAATGCATATCTCAGCTTGAAACCCCACGAAAACCAAGATATCGCCGGTTCTGCATATCAAACGCTCTGTGGAGTGGTGAAAACACCAGATAACTTGTTTCTCGCATTAAATAGCTCAAAAAGAGCGATCTCGATGATTCTGCATACTTCGGACAGAAGTCTCACCAAGATTATCGCAGAAAATGCATATCCCAGCTTGAAACCCCACGAAAACCAAGATATCTCCGGTTCTGCATATCCAAGGAACTGTGGAGTGGTGAAAACCCCAGAAAACAAGTTTCTCGCATTAAATAGCTCGAAATGAGCGCTCTCGATGTTTCTGCATACTTCGGACAGATGTCTCACCAAGCTTATCGTAGAAAATTCATATCTCAGCTTGAAACCCCACGAAAACCAACATATCTCCGGTTCTGCATATCCAACGAACTGTGGAGTGGTGAAAACCCCAGAAAACGTGTTTCTCAAATTAAATAGCTGGAAAAGTGCGCTCTTGATGTTTCTGCATACTTCGGACAGATGTTTCACCAAGATGATCGTAGAAAATGCATATCTCAGCTTGAAACCCGACGAAAACCAAACATCGCCGGTTCTGCATATCAAACCAACTGTGGAGTGGTGAAAACACCAGACAACGTGTTTCTCCCATTAAATAGATCGAAATGTGCGATCTCGATGATTCTGCATACTTCTAACAGAAGTCTCACCATGATTATCGCAGAAAATGCATATCTCAGCTTGAAACCCGACGAAAACCAAACATTGCCGGTTCTGCATATCAAACGCACTGTGGAGCGGTGAAAACACCAGATAACGTGTTTCTCGCATTAAATAGGTCGAAACACGCGATCTCGAATGATAAAGCATACTTCGGACAGAAGTCTCACCAAGATTATCGTAAAAAATGCATATCTCAGCTTGAAACCCCACGAAAACCCAGATATCGCTGGTTCTGCATATCAAACGCACTGTGGAGTGGTGAAAACACCAGACAACGTGTTTCTCGCATTAAATAGATCGAAATGTGCGATCTCGATGATTCAGCATACTTCGGACAGAAGTCTCACTAAGCTTATCGCAGAAAATGCATATCTCTGCTTGAAACCCCACGAAAACCAAGATATCGCCGGTTCTGCATATCATACGCACTGTGGAGTGGTGAAAACACCAGATAACGTGTTTCTGGCATTAAATAGGTCGAAACGAGCGATCTCGATGATTAAGCATACTTCGGACAGAAGTGTCACCAAGATTATCGTAAAAAATGTATATCTCAGCTTGAAACCCACGAAAACCCAGATATCGCTGGTTCTGCATATCAAACGCACTGTGGAGTGCTGAAAACACCAGATAACGTGTTTCTCGCATTAAATAGCTCGAAAAGAGCGATCTCGATGATTCTGCATACTTCGGACAGAAGTCTCACCAAGATTATCGCAGGAAATGCATATCTCAGCTTGAAACCTCTCGAAAACCAAGGTATCGCCGGTTCTGCATATCAAACGCCCTGTGGAGTGGTGAAAACACCAGATTACGTGTTTCTCGCATTAAATAGGTCGAAAAGAGCGATCTCGATGTTTCTGCATACTTCGGACAGAGGTCTCACCAAGATTATCGCAGAAAATGCATACCTCAGCTTGAAACCCCACGAAAACCAAGATATCTCCAGTTCTGCACATCCAACGAACTGTGGTGTGGTAAAAACCCCAGAAAACGTGTTTCTCGCATTACATAGCTCGAAAAGAGCGCTCGTGATGTTTCTGCATACTTCGGACAGATGTTTCACCAAGATTATCGTAGAAAATGCATATCTCAGCTTGAAACCCGACGAAAACCAAACATCGCCGGTTCTGCATATCAAACCAACTGTGGAGTGGTGAAAACACCAGACAACGTGTTTCTCGCATTAAATAGATCGAAATGTGCGATCTCGATGATTCTCCATACTTCTAACAGAAGTCTCACCATGATTATCGCAGAAAATGCATATCTCAGCTTGAAACCCGACGAAAACCAAACATTGCCGGTTCTGCATATCAAACGCACTGTGGAGTGGTGAATACACCAGATAACGTGTTTCTCGCATTAAATAGGTCGAAACACGCGATCTCGAATGATTAAGCATACTTCGGACAGAAGTCTCACAAAGATTATCGTAAAAAATGCATATCTCAGCTTGAAACCCCACGAAAACCCAGATATCGCTGGTTCTGCATATCCAACGAACTGTGCAGTGGTGAAAACCCCAGAAAACGTGTTTCTCGCATTAAATAGCTCGAAAGATGCGATCTCGATGACTCTGCATACTTCGGATAGAAGTCTCACCAAGATTATCGCAGAAAATGCATATCTGAGCTTGAAACCCCACGAAAACCAAGATATCGTCGGTTCTGCATATCATACGCACTGTGGAGTGGTGAAAACTCCAGAAGACGTGTTTCTCGCATTAAATAGCTCGAAAAGAGCGCTCTCGATGTTTCTGCATACTTCGGACAGATGTCTCACCAAGCTTATCGTAGAAAATGCATATCTCAGCTTGAAACCCGACGAAAACCAAAATATCTCCGGTTCAGCATATCCAACGCACTGTGGAGTGGTGAAAACACCAGATAACGTGTTTCTCGCATTAAATAGCTCGAAACGAGCGATCTCGATGATACTGCATACTTCGGAAAGAAGTCTCACCAAGATTATCGCAGAAAATGCATATCTAAGCTTGAAACACCACAAAAACCCAGATATCGCCGGTTCGGCATATCATACGCACTGTGGAGTGGTGAAAACACCAGATAACATGTTTCTCGCATTAAATAGGTCGAAAAGTGCGATCTCGATGTTTCTGCATACTTCGGACAGAGGTCTCACCAAGATTATCGCAGCAAATGCATATCTCAGCTTGAAACCCCACGAAAACCAAGATATCTCCTGTTCTGCATATCCAACGAACTGTGGAGTGGTGAAAACCCCAGAAAACGTGTTTCTCGAATTAAATAGCTGGAAAAGTGCGCTCTTGATGTTTCTGCATACTTCGGACAGATGTTTCACCAAGATGATCGTAGAAAATGCATATCTCAGCTTGAAACCCGACGAAAACCAAACATCGCCGGTTCTGCATATCAAACCAACTGTGGAGTGGTGAAAACACCAGACAACGTGTTTCTCCCATTAAATAGATCGAAATGTGCGATCTCGATGATTCTGCATACTTCTAACAGAAGTCTCACCATGATTATCGCAGAAAATGCATATCTCAGCTTGAAACCCCTCGAAAACCAAGATATCACCTGTTCTGCATATCCAACGAACTGTGGAGTGGTGAAAACCCCAGAAAACGTGTTTCTCAAATTAAATAGCTGGAAAAGTGCGCTCTTGATGTTTCTGCATACTTCGGACAGATGTTTCACCAAGATGATCGTAGAAAATGCATATCTCAGCTTGAAACCCGACGAAAACCAAACATCGCCGGTTCTGCATATCAAACCAACTGTGGAGTGGTGAAAACACCAGACAACGTGTTTCTCCCATTAAATAGATCGAAATGTGCGATCTCGATGATTCTGCATACTTCTAACAGAAGTCTCACCATGATTATCGCAGAAAATGCATATCTCAGCTTGAAACTCCTCGAAAACCAAGATATCACCTGTTCTGCATATCCAACGAACTGTGGAGTGGTGAAAACCCCAGAAAACGTGTTTCTCGAATTAAATAGCTGGAAAAGTGCGCTCTTGATGTTTCTGCATACTTCGGACAGATGTTTCACCAAGATGATCGTAGAAAATGCATATCTCAGCTTGAAACCCGACGAAAACCAAACATCGCCGGTTCTGCATATCAAACCAACTGTGGAGTGGTGAAAACACCAGACAACGTGTTTCTCGCATTAAATAGATCGAAATGTGCGATCTCGATGATTCTGCATACTTCTAACAGAAGTCTCACCATGATTATCGCAGAAAATGCATATCTCAGCTTGAAACCCCTCGAAAACCAAGATATCACCTGTTCTGCATATCCAACGAACTGTGGTGTGGTGGAAACCCCAGAAAACGTGTTTCTCGCATTAAATAGCTCGAAAGAAAATGATCTCGTTGACTCTGCATACTTCGGATAGAAGTCTCACCAAGATTATCGCAGAAAATGCATATCTGAGCTTGAAACCCCACGAAAACCAAGATATCGTCGGTTCTGCATATCATACGCACTGTGGAGTGGTGAAAACCCCAGAAGACGTGTTTCTCGCGTTAAATAGCTCGAAAAGAGCGTTCTCGATGTTTCTGCATACTTCGGACAGATGTCTCACCAAGCTTATCGTAGAAAATGCATATCTCAGCTTGAAACCCCACGAAAACCAAGATATCGCTGGTTCTGCATATCAAACGCACTGTGGAGTGGTGAAAACACCAGATAACGTGTTTCTCGCATTAAATAGGTCGAAAAGAGCGATCTCGATGTTTCTGCATACTTCGGACAGAGGTCTCACCAAGATTATCGCAGAAAATGCATATCTCAGCTTGAAACCCCACGAAAACCATGATATCACCTGTTCTGCATATCCAACGAACTGTGGTGTGGTGAAAACCCCAGAGAACGTGTTTCTCGCATTAAACAGCTTGAAAAGAGCGATCTCGATGATTCTGCATACTTCGGACAGAGGTCTCACCAACATTATCGTAAAAAATGCATATCTCAGCTTGAAACCCCACGAAAACCAAGATGTCTCCTGTTCTGCATATCAAACGAACTGTGGAGTGGTGAAAACCCCAGAAAACGTGTTTCTCGTATTAAATAGCTGGAAAAGTGCGCTCTTGATGTTTCTGCATACTTCGGACAGATGTTTCACCAAGATGATCGTAGAAAATGCATATCTCAGCTTGAAACCCGACGAAAACCAAACATCGCCGGTTCTGCATATCAAACCAAGTATGGAGTGGTGAAAACACCAGACAACGTGTTTCTCGCATTAAATAGATCGAAATGTGCGATCTCGATGATTCTGCATACTTCTAACAGAAGTCTCACCATGATTATCGCAGAAAATGCATATCTCTGCTAGAAACCCCACGAAAACCATGATATCTCCTGTTCTGCCTATCCAACGAACTGTGGAGTGGTGAAAACCCCAGAAAACGAGTTTCTCGCATTAAATAGCTCGAAAAGTAAGATCTCGATGAATCTGCATACTTCGGACAGAAGTCTCACCAAGATTATCGCAGAAAATGCATATCTGAGCTTGAAACCCCTCGAAAACCAAGATATCACCTGTTCTGCATATCCAACGAACTGTGGTGTGGTGAAAACCCCAGAGAACGTGTTTCTCGCATTAAACAGCTTGAAAAGAGCGATCTCGATGATTCTGCACACTTCGGACAGAAGGCTCACCAAGATTATCGCAGAAAATGCATATCTCAGCTTGAAACCCCACGAAAACCAAGATATCGTCGGTTCTGCATATCATACGCACTGTGGCGTGGTGAAAACACCACATAACGTGTTTCTCGCGTTAAATAGGTCGAAACGAGCGATCTCGAATGATTAAGCATACTTCGGACAGAAGTCTCACCAAGATTATCGTAAAAGATGCATATCTCAGCTTGAAACCACACGAAAACCCATATATCGCTGGTTCTGCATATCAAACGCACTGTGGAGTGCTGAAAACACCATATAACGTGTTTCTCGCATTAAACAGCTCGAAAAGTGCGATCTCGTTGAATCTGCATACTTCGGACAGAAGTCTCACCATGATTATCGTAAAAAATGCATATCTCAGCTTGAAACCCCACGAAAACCAAGATATCGCTGGTTCTGCATATCAAACGCACTGTGGAGTGGTGAAAACACCAGATAACGTGTTTCACGCGTTAAATAGGTCGAAAAGTGCGATCTCGATGGTTCTGCATACTTCGGACAGAGGTCTCACCAAGATTATCGCAGCAAATGCATATCTCAGATGGAAACCCCACGAAAACCAAGATATCTCCTGTTCTGCATATCCAACGAACTGTGGAGTGGTGAAAACCCCAGAAAACGTGTTTCTCGAATTAAATAGCTGGAAAAGTGCGCTCTTGATGTTTCTGCATACTTCGGACAGATGTTTCACCAAGATGATCGTAGAAAATGCATATCTCAGCTTGAAACCCGACGAAAACCAAACATCGCCGGTTCTGCATATCAAACCAACTGTGGAGTGGTGAAAACACCAGACAACGTGTTTCTCGCATTAAATAGATCGAAATGTGCGATCTCGATGATTCTGCATACTTCTAACAGAAGTCTCACCATGATTATCGCAGAAAATGCATATCTCTGCTAGAAACACCACGAAAACCAAGATATCTCCTGTTCTGCATATCCAACGACCTGTGCAGTGGTGAAAACCCCAGAAAACGTGTTTCTCGCATTAAATAGCTCGAAAGATCCGATCTCGATGACTCTGCATACTTCGGATAGAAGTCTCACCAAGATTATCGCAGAAAATGCATATCTGAGCTTGAAACCCCACGAAAACCAAGATATCGTCGGTTCTGCACATCATACGCACTGTGGAGTGGTGAACACCCCAGAAGACGTGGTTCTCGCATTAAATAGCTCGAAAAGAGCGCTCTCGATGTTTCTGCATACTTCGGACAGATGTCTCACCAAGCTGATCGTAGAAAATGCATATCTCAGCTTGAAACCCGACGAAAACCAAAATATCTCCGGTTCAGCATATCATACGCACTGTGGAGTGGTGAAAACACCAGATAACATGTTTCTCGCATTAAATAGGTCGAAAAGTGCGATCTCGATGTTTCTGCATACTTCGGACAGAGGTCTCACCAAGATTATCGCAGCAAATGCATATCTCAGCTTGAAACCCCACGAAAACCAAGATATCTCCTGTTCTGCATATCCAACGAACTGTGGAGTGGTGAAAACCCCAGAAATCGTGTTTCTCGAATTAAATAGCTGGAAAAGTGCGCTCTTGATGTTTCTGCATACTTCGGACAGATGTTTCACCAAGATGATCGTAGAAAATGCATATCTGAGCTTGAAACCCGACGAAAACCAAACATCGCCGGTTCTGCATATCAAACCAAGTATGGAGTGGTGAAAACACCAGACAACGTGTTTCTCGCATTAAATAGATCGAAATGTGCGATCTCGATGATTCTGCATACTTCTAACAGAAGTCTCACCATGATTATCGCAGAAAATGCATATCTCTGCTAGAAACCCCACGAAAACCATGATATCTCCTGTTCTGCCTATCCAACGAACTGTGGAGTGGTGAAAACCCCAGAAAACGAGTTTCTCGCATTAAATAGCTCGAAAAGTAAGATCTCGATGACTCTGCATACTTCGGACAGAAGTCTCACCAAGATTATCGCAGAAAATGCATATCTCAGCTTGAAACCCCACGAAAACCAAGATATCGTCGGTTCTGCATATCATACGCACTGTGGAGTTGTGAAAACCCCAGAAGACGTGTTTCTCGCATTAAATAGCTCGAAAAGAGCGTTCTCGATGTTTCTGCATACTTCGGACAGAAGTCTCACAAAGATTATCGCAGAAAATGCATATCTGAGCTTGAAACCCCACGAAATAAAAGATATCGTCGGTTCTGCATATCATACGCACTGTGGAGCGGTGAATACACCAGATAACGTGTTTCTTGCATTAAATAGCTCGAAACGAGCGATCTCGATGATTAAGCATACTTCCGACAGAAGTCTCACCAAGATTATCGCAGAAATTGCATATCTCAGCTTGAATCCCCACGAAAACCAAGATATCGCTGGTTCTGCATATCAAACGCACTGTGGAGTGCTGAAAACACCAGATAACGTGTTTCTCGCATTAAATAGCTCGAAAAGAGCGATCTCGATGATTCTGCACACTTCGGGCAGAAGTCTCACCAAGATTATCGCAGAAAATGCATATTTCAACTTGAAACCCCACGAAAACCAAGATATCGCCGGTTCTGCATATCATACGCACTGTGGAGTGCTGAAAACACCAGATAACGTGTTTCTCGCATTAAACAGCTCGAAAAGTGCGATCTCGTTGATTCTGCATACTTCGGACAGAAGTCTCACCATGATTATCGTAAAAAATGCATATCTCAGCTTGAAACCCCACGAAAACCAAGATATCGCTGGTTCTGCATATCAAACGCGCTGTGGAGTGGTGAAAACACCAGATAACGTGTTTCTCGCATTAAATAGGTCGAAAAGTGCGATCTCGATGTTTCTGCATACTTCGGACAGAGGTCTCACCATGATTATCGCAGAAAATGCATATCTCTGCTAGAAACCCCACGAAAACCAAGATATCTCCTGTTCTGCATATCCAACGAACTGTGGTGTGGTGAAAACCCCAGAAAACGTGTTTCTCGCATTAAATAGATCGAAAAGTGCGATCTCGATGATTCTGTATACTTCTAATAGAAGTCTCACCATGATTATCGCAGAAAATGCATATCTGAGCTTGAAACCCCACGAAATAAAAGATATCGTCGGTTCTGCATATCATACGCACTGTGGAGTGGTGAATACACCAGATAACGTGTTTCTCGCATTAAATAGCTCGAAACGAGCGATCTCGATGATTAAGCATACTTCCGACAGAAGTCTCACCAAGATTATCGCAGAAATTGCATATCTCAGCTTGAATCCCCACGAAAACCAAGATATCGCTGGTTCTGCATATCAAACGCACTGTGGAGTGCTGAAAACACCAGATAACGTGTTTCTCGCATTAAATAGCTCGAAAAGAGCGATCTCGATGATTCTGCACACTTCGGACAGAAGTCTCACCAAGATTATCGCAGAAAATGCATATTTCAACTTGAAACCCCACGAAAACCAAGATATCGCCGGTTCTGCATATCATACGCACTGTGGAGTGCTGAAAACACCAGATAACGTGTTTCTCGCATTAAACAGCTGGAAAAGTGCGCTCTTGATGTTTCTCCATACATCGGACAGATGTTTCACCAAGATGATCGTAGAAAATGCATATCTCAGCTTGAAACCCGACGAAAACCAAACATCGCCGGTTCTGCATATCAAACCAACTGTGGAGTGGTGAAAACACCAGACAACGTGTTTCTCGCATTAAATAGATCGAAATGTTCGATCGCGATGATTCTGCATACTTCTAACAGAAGTCTCACCATGATTATCGCAGAAAATGCATATCTCTGCTAGAAACCCCACGAAAACCAAGATATCTCCTGTTCTGCATATCCAACGAACTGTGGAGTGGTGAAAACACCAGGAAACGTGTTTCTCGCATTAAATAGCTCGAAACGAGCGATCTCGAAGATTCTGCATACATCGGACAGAAGTCTCACCAAGATTATCGTAAAAAATGCATATCTCAGCTTGAAACCCCACGCAAACCAACATATCTCCTGTTCTGCATACCAAACGCACTGTGGAGTGTTGAAAACACCAGATAACGTGTTTCTCGCATTAAATATGTCGAAAAGAGCGATCTCGA
Source organism: Anthophora plumipes (assembly GCA_951804975.1). Lineage (NCBI taxonomy): Eukaryota > Metazoa > Arthropoda > Insecta > Hymenoptera > Apidae > Anthophora > Anthophora plumipes. Next base: position 21,109,344 of record OX638118.1, read on the forward strand.
TGTTTCTGCATACTTCGGACAGAGGTCTCACCACGATTATTGCAGAAAATGCATATCTCGACTTGAAACCCGACGAAAACCAAACATCGCCGGTTCTGCATATCAAACCAACTGTGGAGTGGTGAAAACACCAGACAACGTGTTTCTCGAATTAAATAGCTGGAAAAGTGCGCTCTTGATGTTTCTGCATACATCGGACAGATGTTTCACCAAGATGATCGTTGAAAATGCATATCTCAGCTTGAAACCCGACGAAAACCAAACATAGCCGGTTCTGCATATCAAACCAACTGTGGAGTGGTGAAAACACCAGACAACGTGTTTCTCGCATTAAATAGATCGAAAAGTGCGATCTCGATGATTCTGCATACTTCTAACAGAAGTCTCACCATGATTATCGCAGAAAATGCATATCTCTGCTAGAAACCCCACGAAAACCAAGATATCTCCTGTTCTGCATATCGAACGAACTGTGGAGTGGTGAAAACACCAGGAAACGTGTTTCTCGCATTAAATAGCTCGAAACGAGCGATCTCGATGATTCTGCATACATCGGACAGAAGTCTCACCAAGATTATCGTAAAAAATGCATATCTCGACTTGAAACCCGACGAAAACCAAACATCGCCGGTTCTGCATATCAAACCAACTGTGGAGTGGTGAAAACACCAGACAACGTGTTTCTCGCATTAAATAGATCGAAAAGTGCGATCTCGATGATTCTGCATACTTCGGACAGAAGTCTCAACAAGCTTATCGCAGAAAATGCATATCTCAGCTTGAAACCCCACGAAAACCAAGATATCTACTGTTCTGCATATCAAACGCACTGTGGAGTGGTGAAAACACCAGATAACGTGTTTCTCGCACTAACTAGCTCGAAAAGAGCGATCTCGATGATTCAGCATACTTCTAACAGAAGTCTCACCATGATTATCGCAGAAAATGCATATCTCTGCTAGAAACCCCACGAAAACCAAAATATCTCCGGTTCTGCATATCCAACGCACTGTGGAGTGGTGAAAACACCAGGAAACGTGTTTCTCGCATTAAATAGCTCGAAGAGAGCGATCTCGATGAATAAGCATACTTCGGACAGAAGTCTCACCAAGATTATCGTAAAAAATGCATATCTCAGCTTGAAACCCCACAAATACGAAGATATCGCCGGTTCTGCATATCAATCGCACTGTAGAGTGGTGAAAACACCAGATAACGTGTTTCTCGCATTAAATAGCTCGACAAGTGCGATCTCGATGATTCTGCATACTTCGGACAGAAGTCTCACCAAGATTATCGCAGAAAATGCATATCTGAGCTTGAAACCTCACGAAAACCAAGATATCGCTGGTTCTGCATATCATACGCACTGTGGAGTGCTGAAAACACCAGATAACGTGTTTCTCGCATTAAATAGCTCGAAAAGAGCGATCTCGATGATTCAGCATACTTCGGACAGAAGTCTCAACAAGATTATCGCAGAAAATGCATATCTCTGCTTGAAACCCCACGAAAACCAACATATCGCCGGTTCTGCATATCAAACGCACTGTGGAGTGGTGAAAACACCAGATAACGTGTTTCTCGTATTCAATAGGTCGAAAAGAGCGATCTCGATGTTTCTGCATACTTCGGATAGAAGTCTCACCAAGATTATCGCAGAAAATGCATATCTCAGCTTGAAACCCCACGAAATCCAAGATATCTCCGGTTCTGCACATCCAACGAACTGTGGTGTGGTAAAAACCCCAGAACACGTGTTTCTCGCATTAAATAGCTCGGAAAGAGCGCTCTTGATGTTTCTGCATACTTCGGACAGATGTTTCACCAAGATTATCGTAGAAAATGCATATCTCAACTTGAAATCCGACGAAAACCAAACATCGCCGGTTCTGCATATCAAACCAACTGTGGAGTGGTGAAAACACCAGACAACGTGTTTCTCGCATTAAATAGATCGAAAAGTGCGATCTCGATGATTCTGCATTCTTCTAACAGAAGTCTCACCATGATTATCGCAGAAAATGCATATCTCCGCTAGAAACCCCACGAAAACCAAGATATCTCCTGTTCTGCATATCCAACGAACTGTGGTGTGGTGAAAACCCCAGAAAACGTGTTTCTCGCATTAAATAGATCGAAAAGTGCGATCTAGATGATTCTGCATACTTCTAACAGAAGTCTCACCATGATAATCGCAGAAAATGCATATCTCTGCTAGAAACCCCACGAAAACCATGATATCGCTGGTTCTGCATATCAAACGCTCTGTGGAGTGGTGAAAACACCAGATAACTTGTTTCTCGCATTAAATAGCTCGAAAAGAGCGCTCTCGATGTTTCTGCATACTTCGGACAGATGTCTCACCAAGCTTATCGTAGAAAAAGCATATCTCAGCTTGAAACCCGACGAAAACCAAAATATCTCCGGTTCTGCATATCCAACGTACTGTGGAGTGGTGAAAACACCAGGAAACGCGTATCTCGCATTAAATAGCTCGAAACGAGCGATCTCGATGATTCTGCATACTTCGGACAGAAGTCTCACCAAGATTATTGTAAAAAATGCATATCTCAGCTTGAAACCCCACGAAAACCAAGATATCGCTGGTTCTGCATATCAAACGCTCTGTGGAGTGGTGAAAACACCAGATAACGTGTTTCTCGCATTAAATAGGTCGAAACACGCGATCTCGAATGATTAAGCATACTTCGGACAGAAGTCTCACCAAGATTATCGCAAAAAATGCATATCTGAGCTTGAAACCCCACGAAAACCAAGATATCGTCGGTTCTGCATATCATACGCACTGTGGAGTGGTGAAAACACCAGATAACGTGTTTCTCGCATTAAATAGGTCGAAACACGCGATCTCGAATGATTAAGCATACTTCGGACAGAAGTCTCACCAAGATTATCGCAAAAAATGCATATACCAGCTTGAAACCCCACGAAAACCCAGATATTGCTGGTTCTGCATATCAAACGCACTGTGGAGTGCTGAAAACACCAGATAACGTGTTTCTCGCATTAAATAGCTCGAAAAGTGCGATCTCGATTATTCTGCATACTTCGGACAGAAGTCACACCATGATTATCGTAAAAAATGCATATCTCAGCTTGAAACCCCACGAAAACCAAGATATCGCTGGTTCTGCATATCAAATGCACTGTGGAGTGGTGAAAACACCAGATAACGTGTTTCTCGTATTAAATAGGACGAAAAGTGCGATCTCGATGTTTCTGCATACTTCGGACAGAGGTCTCACCAAGATTATCGCAGAAAATGCATATCTCAGCTTGAAACCCCACGAAAACCAAGATATCGCTGGTTCTGCATATCAAACGCACTGTGGAGTGCTGAAAACACCAGATAACGTGTTTCTCGCACTAACTAGCTCGAAAAGAGCGATCTCGATGATTCAGCATACTTCGGACAGAAGTCTCACCAAGATTATCGCAGAAAATGCATATCTCTGCTTGAAACCCACGAAAACCAACATATCGCCGGTTCTGCATATCAAACGCACTGTGGAGTGGTGAAAACACCAGATAATGTGTTTCTCGCATTGAATAGCTCGAAACGAGCGATCTCGATGATTCTGCATACTTCGGACAGAAGTCTCACCAAGATTATCGTAAAAAATGCATATCTCAGCTTGAAACCACTCGAAAACCAAGATATCACCTGTTCTGCATATCCAACGAACTGTGGTGTGGTGAAAACCCCAGAAAACGTGTTTCTCGCATTAAATAGCTCGAAAAGAGCGATCTCGATAATTCTGCACACTTCGGACAGAAGTCTCACCATGCTTATCGCAGAAAATGCATATCTCAGCTTGAAACCCCTCGAAAACCAAGGTATCGCTGGTTCTGCATATCAAACGCACTGTGGAGTGGTGAAAACACCAGATAACGTGTTTCTCGTATTAAATAGGTCGAAAAGTGCGATCTCGATGTTTCTGCATACTTCGGACAGAGGTCTCACCAAGATTATCGCAGAAAATGCATATCTCAGCTTGAAACCCCACGAAAACTAAGATATCTCCAGTTCTGCACATCCAACGAACTGTGGTGTGGTGAAAACCCCAGAAAACGTGTTTTTCGCATTAAATAGCTCGGAAAGTGCGCTCTTGAAGTTTCTGCACACTTCGGACAGATGTTTCACCAAGATTATCGTAGAAAATGCATATCTCAGCTTGAAACCCGACGAAAACCAAACATCGCCGGTTCTGCATATCAAACCAACTGTGGAGTGGTGAAAACACCAGACAACGTGTTTCTCGCATTAAATAGATCGAAATGTGCGATCTCGATGATTCTGCATACTTCTAACAGAAGTCTCACCATGATTATCGCAGAAAATGCATATCTCTGCTAGAAACCCCACGAAAACCAAGATATCTCCAGTTCTGCATATCCAACGCACTGTGGAGTGGTGAAAACACCAGATAACGTGTTTCTCGCATTAAATAGCTCGAATAGAGCGATCTCGATGAATAAGCATACTTCGGACAGATGTTTCACCAAGATTATCGTAGAAAATGCATATCTCAGCTTGAAACCCGACGAAAACCAAACATCGCCGGTTCTGCATATCAAACCAACTGTGGAGTGGTGAAAACACCAGACAACGTGTTTCTCGCATTAAATAGCTCGAAAAGAGCGATCTCGATGATTCTGCACACTTCGGACAGAAGTCTCACCAAGATTATCGCAGAAAATGCATATTTCAACTTGAAACCCCACGAAAACCAAGATATCGCCGGTTCTGCATATCATACGCACTGTGGAGTGCTGAAAACACCAGATAACGTGTTTCTCGCATTAAACAGCTGGAAAAGTGCGCTCTTGATGTTTCTCCATACATCGGACAGATGTTTCACCAAGATGATCGTAGAAAATGCATATCTCAGCTTGAAACCCGACGAAAACCAAACATCGCCGGTTCTGCATATCAAACCAACTGTGGAGTGGTGAAAACACCAGACAACGTGTTTCTCGCATTAAATAGATCGAAATGTTCGATCGCGATGATTCTGCATACTTCTAACAGAAGTCTCACCATGATTATCGCAGAAAATGCATATCTCTGCTAGAAACCCCACGAAAACCAAGATATCTCCTGTTCTGCATATCCAACGAACTGTGGAGTGGTGAAAACACCAGGAAACGTGTTTCTCGCATTAAATAGCTCGAAACGAGCGATCTCGAAGATTCTGCATACATCGGACAGAAGTCTCACCAAGATTATCGTAAAAAATGCATATCTCAGCTTGAAACCCCACGCAAACCAACATATCTCCTGTTCTGCATACCAAACGCACTGTGGAGTGTTGAAAACACCAGATAACGTGTTTCTCGCATTAAATATGTCGAAAAGAGCGATCTCGATGTTTCTGCATACTTCGGACAGAGGTCTCACCACGATTATTGCAGAAAATGCATATCTCGACTTGAAACCCGACGAAAACCAAACATCGCCGGTTCTGCATATCAAACCAACTGTGGAGTGGTGAAAACACCAGACAACGTGTTTCTCGAATTAAATAGCTGGAAAAGTGCGCTCTTGATGTTTCTGCATACATCGGACAGATGTTTCACCAAGATGATCGTTGAAAATGCATATCTCAGCTTGAAACCCGACGAAAACCAAACATCGCCGGTTCTGCATATCAAACCAACTGTGGAGTGGTGAAAACACCAGACAACGTGTTTCTCGCATTAAATAGATCGAAAAGTGCGATCTCGATGATTCTGCATACTTCTAACAGAAGTCTCACCATGATTATCGCAGAAAATGCATATCTCTGCTAGAAACCCCACGAAAACCAAGATATCTCCTGTTCTGCATATCGAACGAACTGTGGAGTGGTGAAAACACCAGGAAACGTGTTTCTCGCATTAAATAGCTCGAAACGAGCGATCTCGATGATTCTGCATACATCGGACAGAAGTCTCACCAAGATTATCGTAAAAAATGCATATCTCGACTTGAAACCCGACGAAAACCAAACATCGCCGGTTCTGCATATCAAACCAACTGTGGAGTGGTGAAAACACCAGACAACGTGTTTCTCGCATTAAATAGATCGAAAAGTGCGATCTCGATGATTCTGCATACTTCGGACAGAAGTCTCAACAAGCTTATCGCAGAAAATGCATATCTCAGCTTGAAACCCCACGAAAACCAAGATATCTACTGTTCTGCATATCAAACGCACTGTGGAGTGGTGAAAACACCAGATAACGTGTTTCTCGCACTAACTAGCTCGAAAAGAGCGATCTCGATGATTCAGCATACTTCTAACAGAAGTCTCACCATGATTATCGCAGAAAATGCATATCTCTGCTAGAAACCCCACGAAAACCAAAATATCTCCGGTTCTGCATATCCAACGCACTGTGGAGTGGTGAAAACACCAGGAAACGTGTTTCTCGCATTAAATAGCTCGAAGAGAGCGATCTCGATGAATAAGCATACTTCGGACAGAAGTCTCACCAAGATTATCGTAAAAAATGCATATCTCAGCTTGAAACCCCACAAATACGAAGATATCGCCGGTTCTGCATATCAATCGCACTGTAGAGTGGTGAAAACACCAGATAACGTGTTTCTCGCATTAAATAGCTCGACAAGTGCGATCTCGATGATTCTGCATACTTCGGACAGAAGTCTCACCAAGATTATCGCAGAAAATGCATATCTGAGCTTGAAACCTCACGAAAACCAAGATATCGCTGGTTCTGCATATCATACGCACTGTGGAGTGCTGAAAACACCAGATAACGTGTTTCTCGCATTAAATAGCTCGAAAAGAGCGATCTCGATGATTCAGCATACTTCGGACAGAAGTCTCAACAAGATTATTGCAGAAAATGCATATCTCTGCTTGAAACCCCACGAAAACCAACATATCGCCGGTTCTGCATATCAAACGCACTGTGGAGTGGTGAAAACACCAGATAACGTGTTTCTCGTATTCAATAGGTCGAAAAGAGCGATCTCGATGTTTCTGCATACTTCGGACAGAGGTCTCACCAAGATTATCGCAGAAAATGCATATCTCAGCTTGAAACCCCACGAAATCCAAGATATCTCCGGTTCTGCACATCCAACGAACTGTGGTGTGGTAAAAACCCCAGAACACGTGTTTCTCGCATTAAATAGCTCGGAAAGAGCGCTCTTGATGTTTCTGCATACTTCGGACAGATGTTTCACCAAGATTATCGTAGAAAATGCATATCTCAACTTGAAATCCGACGAAAACCAAACATCGCCGGTTCTGCATATCAAACCAACTGTGGAGTGGTGAAAACACCAGACAACGTGTTTCTCGCATTAAATAGATCGAAAAGTGCGATCTCGATGATTCTGCATTCTTCTAACAGAAGTCTCACCATGATTATCGCAGAAAATGCATATCTCCGCTAGAAACCCCACGAAAACCAAGATATCTCCTGTTCTGCATATCCAACGAACTGTGGTGTGGTGAAAACCCCAGAAAACGTGTTTCTCGCATTAAATAGATCGAAAAGTGCGATCTAGATGATTCTGCATACTTCTAACAGAAGTCTCACCATGATAATCGCAGAAAATGCATATCTCTGCTAGAAACCCCACGAAAACCATGATATCGCTGGTTCTGCATATCAAACGCTCTGTGGAGTGGTGAAAACACCAGATAACTTGTTTCTCGCATTAAATAGCTCGAAAAGAGCGCTCTCGATGTTTCTGCATACTTCGGACAGATGTCTCACCAAGCTTATCGTAGAAAAAGCATATCTCAGCTTGAAACCCGACGAAAACCAAAATATCTCCGGTTCTGCATATCCAACGTACTGTGGAGTGGTGAAAACACCAGGAAACGCGTTTCTCGCATTAAATAGCTCGAAACGAGCGATCTCGATGATTCTGCATACTTCGGACAGAAGTCTCACCAAGATTATTGTAAAAAATGCATATCTCAGCTTGAAACCCCACGAAAACCAAGATATCGCTGGTTCTGCATATCAAACGCTCTGTGGAGTGGTGAAAACACCAGATAACGTGTTTCTCGCATTAAATAGGTCGAAACACGCGATCTCGAATGATTAAGCATACTTCGGACAGAAGTCTCACCAAGATTATCGCAAAAAATGCATATCTGAGCTTGAAACCCCACGAAAACCAAGATATCGTCGGTTCTGCATATCATACGCACTGTGGAGTGGTGAAAACACCAGATAACGTGTTTCTCGCATTAAATAGGTCGAAACACGCGATCTCGAATGATTAAGCATACTTCGGACAGAAGTCTCACCAAGATTATCGCAAAAAATGCATATATCAGCTTGAAACCCCACGAAAACCCAGATATTGCTGGTTCTGCATATCAAACGCACTGTGGAGTGCTGAAAACACCAGATAACGTGTTTCTCGCATTAAATAGCTCGAAAAGTGCGATCTCGATTATTCTGCATACTTTGGACAGAAGTCTCACTATGATTATCGTAAAAAATGCATATCTCAGCTTGAAACCCCACGAAAACCAAGATATCGCTGGTTCTGCATATCAAATGCACTGTGGAGTGGTGAAAACACCAGATAACGTGTTTCTCGTATTAAATAGGACGAAAAGTGCGATCTCGATGTTTCTGCATACTTCGGACAGAGGTCTCACCAAGATTATCGCAGAAAATGCATATCTCAGCTTGAAACCCCACGAAAACCAAGATATCGCTGGTTCTGCATATCAAACGCACTGTGGAGTGCTGAAAACACCAGATAACGTGTTTCTCGCACTAACTAGCTCGAAAAGAGCGATCTCGATGATTCAGCATACTTCGGACAGAAGTCTCACCAAGATTATCGCAGAAAATGCATATCTCTGCTTGAAACCCACGAAAACCAACATATCGCCGGTTCTGCATATCAAACGCACTGTGGAGTGGTGAAAACACCAGATAATGTGTTTCTCGCATTGAATAGCTCGAAACGAGCGATCTCGATGATTCTGCATACTTCGGACAGAAGTCTCACCAAGATTATCGTAAAAAATGCATATCTCAGCTTGAAACCACTCGAAAACCAAGATATCACCTGTTCTGCATATCCAACGAACTGTGGTGTGGTGAAAACCCCAGAAAACGTGTTTCTCGCATTAAATAGCTCGAAAAGAGCGATCTCGATAATTCTGCACACTTCGGACAGAAGTCTCACCATGCTTATCGCAGAAAATGCATATCTCAGCTTGAAACCCCTCGAAAACCAAGGTATCGCTGGTTCTGCATATCAAACGCAGTGTGGAGTGGTGAAAACACCAGATAACGTGTTTCTCGTATTAAATAGGTCGAAAAGTGCGATCTCGATGTTTCTGCATACTTCGGACAGAGGTCTCACCAAGATTATCGCAGAAAATGCATATCTCAGCTTGAAACCCCACGAAAACTAAGATATCTCCAGTTCTGCACATCCAACGAACTGTGGTGTGGTGAAAACCCCAGAAAACGTGTTTTTCGCATTAAATAGCTCGGAAAGTGCGCTCTTGAAGTTTCTGCACACTTCGGACAGATGTTTCACCAAGATTATCGTAGAAAATGCATATCTCAGCTTGAAACCCGACGAAAACCAAACATCGCCGGTTCTGCATATCAAACCAACTGTGGAGTGGTGAAAACACCAGACAACGTGTTTCTCGCATTAAATAGATCGAAATGTGCGATCACGATGATTCTGCATACTTCTAACAGAAGTCTCACCATGATTATCGCAGAAAATGCATATCTCTGCTAGAAACCCCACGAAAACCAAGATATCTCCAGTTCTGCATATCCAACGCACTGTGGAGTGGTGAAAACACCAGATAACGTGTTTCTCGCATTAAATAGCTCGAATAGAGCGATCTCGATGAATAAGCATACTTCGGACAGATGTTTCACCAAGATTATCGTAGAAAATGCATATCTCAGCTTGAAACCCGACGAAAACCAAACATCGCCGGTTCTGCATATCAAACCAACTGTGGAGCGGTGAAAACACCAGACAACGTGTTTCTCGCATTAAATAGCTCGAAACGAGCGATCTCGATGATTAAGCATACTTCGGACAGAAGTCTCACCAAGATTATCGCAGAAAATGCATATCTCAGCTTGAAACCCCACGAAAACCAAGATATCGCTGGTTCTGCATATCAAACGCACTGTGGAGTGCTGAAAACAGCAGATAACGTGTTTCTCGCATTAAATAGCTCGAATAGAGCGAGCTCGATGAATAAGCATACTTCGGACAGAAGTCTCACCAAGATTATCGCAAAAAATGCATATCTCAGCTTGAAACACCACGAAAACCCAGATATTGCTGGTTCTGCATATCAAACGCACTGTGGAGTGCTGAAAACACCAGATAACGTGTTTCTCGCATTAAATAGCTCGAAAAGTGCGATCTCGATTATTCTGCATACTTCGGACAGAAGTCTCACCATGATTATCGTAAAAAATGCATATCTCAGCTTGAAACCCCACGAAAACCAAGATATCGCTGGTTCTGCATATCAAATGCACTGTGGAGTGGTGAAAACACCAGATAACGTGTTTCTCGTATTAAATAGGTCGAAAAGTGCGTTCTCGATGTTTCTGCATACTTCGGACAGAGGTCTCACCAAGATTATCGCAGAAAATGCATATCTCTGCTTGAAACCCCACGAAAACCAACATATCGCCGGTTCTGCATATCAAACGCACTGTGGAGTGGTGAAAACACCAGATAACGTGTTTCTCGCATTGAATAGCTCGAAACGAGCGATCTCGATGATCCTGCATACTTCGGACAGAAGTCTCACCAAGATTATCGTAAAAAATGCATATCTCAGCTTGAAACCACTCGAAAACCAAGATATCACCTGTTCTGCATATCCAACGAACTGTGGTGTGGTGACAACCCCAGAAAACGTGTTTCTCGCATTAAATAGCTCGAAAAGAGCGATCTCGATGATTCAGCATACTTCGGACAGAAGTCTCAACAAGATTATCGTAAAAAATGCATATCTCAGCTTGAAACCCCTGGAAAACCAAGATATCACCTGTTCTGCATATCCAACGAACTGTGGTGTGGTGAAAAACCCAGAAAACGTGTTTCTCGCATTAAATAGCTCGAAAAGAGCGATCTCGATAATTCTGCACACTTCGGACAGAAGTCTCACCATGCTTATCGCAGAAAATGCATATCTCAGCTTGAAACCCCTCGAAAACCAAGGTATCGCTGGTTCTGCATATCAAACGCACTGTGGAGTGGTGAAAACACCAGATAACGTGTTTCTCGTATTAAATAGGTCGAAAAGTGCGATCTCGATGTTTCTGCATACTTCGGACAGAGGTCTCACCAAGATTATCGCAGAAAATGCATATCTCATCTTGAAACCCCACGAAAACTAAGATATCTCCAGTTCTGCACATCCAACGAACTGTGGTGTGGTGAAAACCCCAGAAAACGTGTTTTTCGCATTAAATAGCTCGGAAAGTGCGCTCTTGAAGTTTCTGCACACTTCAGACAGATGTTTCACCAAGATTATCGTAGAAAATGCATATCTCAGCTTGAAACCCGACGAAAACCAAACATCGCCGGTTCTGCATATCAAACCAACTGTGGAGTGGTGAAAACACCAGACAACGTGTTTCTCGCATTAAATAGATCGAAATGTGCGATCTCGATGATTCTGCATACTTCTAACAGAAGTCTCACCATGATTATCGCAGAAAATGCATATCTCTGCTAGAAACCCCACGAAAACCAAGATATCTCCAGTTCTGCATATCCAACGCACTGTGGAGTGGTGAAAACACCAGATAACGTGTTTCTCGCATTAAATAGCTCGAATAGAGCGATCTCGATGAATAAGCATACTTCGGACAGATGTTTCACCAAGATTATCGTAGAAAATGCATATCTCAGCTTGAAACCCGACGAAAACCAAACATCGCCGGTTCTGCATATCAAACCAACTGTGGAGTGGTGAAAACACCAGACAACGTGTTTCTCGCATTAAATAGCTCGAAACGAGCGATCTCGATGATTAAGCATACTTCGGACAGAAGTCTCACCAAGATTATCGCAGAAAATGCATATCTCAGCTTGAAACCCCACGAAAACCAAGATATCGCTGGTTCTGCATATCAAACGCACTGTGGAGTGCTGAAAACAGCAGATAACGTGTTTCTCGCATTAAATAGCTCGAATAGAGCGATCTCGATGAATAAGCATACTTCGGACAGAAGCCTCACCAAGATTATCGTAAAAAATGCATATCTCAGCTTGAAACCCCACAAAAACCAAGATATCGCCGGTTCTGCATATCAAACGCACTGTAGAGTGGTGAAAACACCAGATAACGTGTTTCTCGCATTAAATAGCTCGACAAGTGCGATCTCGATGATTCTGCATACTTCGGACAGAAGTCTCACTAAGATTATCGCAGAAAATGCATATCTCAGCTTGAAACCCCACGAAAACCAAGATATCGCTGGTTCTGCATATCAAACGCACTATGGAGTGGTGAAAACACCAGATAATGTGTTTCTCGCATTGAATAGCTCGAAACGAGCGATCTCGATGATTCTGCATACTTCGGACAGAAGTCTCAACAAGATTATCGTAAAAAATGCATATCTCAGCTTGAAACCCCTGGAAAACCAAGATATCACCTGTTCTGCATATCCAACGAACTGTGGTGTGGTGAAAACCCCAGAAAACGTGTTTCTCGCATTAAATAGCTCGAAAAGAGCGATCTCGATAATTCTGCACACTTCGGACAGAAGTCTCACCAAGATTATCGCAGAAAATGCATATCTCAGCTTGAAACCCCACGAAAACCAAGATATCGCTGGTTCTGCATATCAAACGCACTGTGGAGTGGTGAAAACACCAGATAACGTGTTTCTCGCATTGAATAGCTCGAAACGAGCGATCTCGATGATTCTGCATACTTCGGACAGATGTCTCACCAAGATTATCGTAAAAAATGCATATCTCAGCTTGAAACCTCTCGAAAACCAAGATATCACCTGTTCTGCATATCCAACGAACTGTGGTGTGGTGAAAACCCCAGAAAACGTGTTTCTCGCATTAAATAGCTCGAAAAGAGCGATCACGATATTTCTGCACACTTCGGACAGAAGTCTCACCAAGATTATCGCAGAAAATGCATATCTCAGCTTGAAACCCCACGAAAACCAAGATATCGCTGGTTCTGCATATCAAACGCACTGTGGAGTGCTGAAAACACCAGATAACGTGTTTCTCGCATTAAATAGCTCGAATAGAGCGATCTCGATGAATAAGCATACTTCGGACAGAAGTCTCACCAAGATTATCGTAAAAAATGCATATCTCAGCTTGAAACCCCACAAAAACCAAGATATCGCCGGTTCTGCATATCAAACGCACTGTAGAGTGGTGAAAACACCAGATAACGTGTTTCTCGCATTAAATAGCTCGACAAGTGCGATCTCGATGATTCTGCATACTTCGGACAGAAATCTCACCAAGATTATCGCAGAAAATGCATATCTGAGCTTGAAACCCCACGAAAACCAAGATATCGTCGGTTCTGCATATCATACGCACTGTGGTGTGGTGAAAACACCGGATAACGTGTTTCTCGCATTAAATAGGTCGAAACACGCGATCTCGAATGATTAAGCATACTTCGGACAGAAGTCTCACCAAGATTATCGCAAAAAATGCATATCTCAGCTTGAAACCCCACGAAAACCCAGATATCGCTGGTTCTGCATATCAAACGCACTGTGGAGTGCTGAAAACACCTGATAACGTGTTTCTCGCATTAAATAGCTCGAAAAGTGCGATCTCGATTATTCTGCATACTTCGGACAGAAGTCTCACCATGATTATCGTAAAAAATGCATATCTCAGCTTGAAACCCCACGAAAACCAAGGTATCGCTGGTTCTGCATATCAAACGCACTGTGGAGTGGTGCAAACACCAGATAACGTGTTTCTCGTATTAAATAGGACGAAAAGTGCGATCTCGATGTTTCTGCATACTTCGGACAGAGGTCTCACCAAGATTATCGTAGAAAATGCATATCTCAGATTGAAACCCCACGAAAACTAAGATATCTCCAGTTCTGCACATCCAACGAACTGTGGTGTGGTGAAAACCCCAGAAAACGTGTTTCTCGCATTAAATAGCTCGGAAAGTGCGCTCTTGAAGTTTCTGCATACTTCGGACAGATGTTTCACCAAGATTATCGTAGAAAATGCATATCTCAGCTTGAAACCCGACGAAAACCAAACATCGCCGGTTCTGCATATCAAACCAACTGTGGAGTGGTGAAAACACCAGACAACGTGTTTCTCGCATTAAATAGATCGAAAAGTGCGATCTCGATGATTCTGCATTCTTCTAACAGAAGTCTCACCATGATTATCGCAGAAAATGCATATCTCCGCTAGAAACCCCACGAAAACCAAGATATCTCCTGTTCTGCATATCCAACGAACTGTGGTGTGGTGAAAACCCCAGAAAACGTGTTTCTCGCATTAAATAGATCGAAAAGTGCGATCTCGATTATTCTGCATACTTCGGACAGAAGTCTCAACAAGATTATCGCAGAAAATGCATATCTCTGCTTGAAACCCCACGAAAACCAACATATCGCCGATTCTGCATATCAAACGCACTGTGGAGTGGTGAAAACACCAGATAACGTGTTTCTCGTATTCAATAGGTCGAAAAGAGCGATCTCGATGTTTCTGCATACTTCGGACAGAGGTCTCACCAAGATTATCGCAGAAACTGCATATCTCTGCTTGAAACCCCACGAAAACCAACATATCGCCGATTCTGCATATCAAACGCACTGTGGAGTGGTGAAAACACCAGATAACGTGTTTCTCGTATTCAATAGGTCGAAAAGAGCGATCTCGATGTTTCTGCATACTTCGGACGGAGGTCTCACCAAGATTATCGCAGAAAATGCATATCTCAGCTTGAAACCCCACGAAATCCAAGATATCTCCGGTTCTGCACATCCAACGAACTGTGGTGTGGTAAATACCCCAGAACACGTGTTTCTCGCATTAAATATCTCGGAAAGAGCGCTCTTGATGTTTCTGCATACTTCGGACAGATGTTTCACCAAGATTATCGTAGAAAATGCATATCTCAACTTGAAATCCGACGAAAACCAAACATCGCCGGTTCTGCATATCAAACCAACTGTGGAGTGGTGAAAACACCAGACAACGTGTTTCTCGCATTAAATAGATCGAAAAGTGCGATCTCGATGATTCTGCATTCTTCTAACAGAAGTCTCACCATGATTATCGCAGAAAATGCATATCTCCGCTAGAAACCCCACGAAAACCAAGATATCTCCTGTTCTGCATATCCAACGAACTGTGGTGTGGTGAAAACCCCAGAAAACGTGTTTCTCGCATTAAATAGATCGAAAAGTGCGATCTCGATGATTCTGCATACTTCTAACAGAAGTCTCTCCATGATAATCGCAGAAAATGCATATCTCTGCTAGAAACCCCACGAAAACCAAGATATCGCTGGTTCTGCATATCAAACGCTCTGTGGAGTGGTGAAAACACCAGATAACTTGTTTCTCGCATTAAATAGCTCGAAAAGAGCGCTCTCGATGTTTCTGCATACTTCGGACAGATGTCTCACCAAGCTTATCGTAGAAAATGCATATCTCAGCTTGAAACCCGACGAAAACCAAAATATCTCCGGTTCTGCATATCCAACGTACTGTGGAGTGGTGAAAACACCAGGAAACGTGTTTCTCGCATTAAATAGCTCGAAAAGTGCGATCTCGATTATTCTGCATACTTCGGACAGAAGTCTCACCATGATTATCGTAAAAAATGCATATCTCAGCTTGAAACCCCACGAAAACCAAGATATCGCTGGTTCTGCATATCAAATGCACTGTGGAGTGGTGAAAACACCAGATAACGTGTTTCTCGTATTAAATAGGTCGAAAAGTGCGATCTCGAAGTTTCTGCATACTTCGGACAGAGGTCTCACCAAGATTATCGCAGAAAATGCATATCTCAGCTTGAAACCCCACGAAAACCAAGATATCGCTGGTTCTGCATATCAAACGCACTGTGGAGTGCTGAAAACACCAGATAACGTGTTTCTCGCATTGAATAGCTCGAAACGAGCGATCTCGATGATTCTGCATACTTCGGACAGAAGTCTCACCAAGATTATCGTAAAAAATGCATATCTCAGCTTGAAACCACTCGAAAACCAAGATATCACCTGTTCTGCATATCCAACGAACTGTGGTGTGGTGAAAACCCCAGAAAACGTGTTTCTCGCATTAAATAGCTCGAAAAGAGCGATCTCGATAATTCTGCACACTTCGGACAGAAGTCTCTCCAAGATTATCGCAGAAAATGCATATCTCAGCTTGAAACCCCACGAAAACCAAGATATCGCTGGTTCTGCATATCAAACGCACTGTGGACTGGTGAAAACACCAGATAACGTGTTTCTCGCATTAAATAGTTCGAAACACGCGATCTCGAATGATTAAGCATACTTCGGACAGAAGTCTCACCAAGATTATCGCAAAAAATGCATATCTGAGCTTGAAACCCCACGAAAACCAAGATATCGTCGGTTCTGCATATCATACGCACTGTGGAGTGGTGAAAACACCAGATAACGTGTTTCTCGCATTGAATAGGTCGAAACACGCGATCTCGAATGATTAAGCATACTTCGGACAGAAGTCTCACCAAGATTATCGCAAAAAATGCATATCTCAGCTTGAAACCCCACGAAAACCCAGATATTGCTGGTTCTGCATATCAAACGCACTGTGGAGTGCTGAAAACACCAGATAACGTGTTTCTCGCATTAAATAGCTCGAAAAGTGCGATCTCGATTATTCTGCATACTTCGGACAGAAGTCTCACCATGATTATCGTAAAAAATGCATATCTCAACTTGAAACCCCACGAAAACCAAGATATCGCTGGTTCTGCATATCAAATGCACTGTGGAGTGGTGAAAACACCAGATAACGTGTTTCTCGTATTAAATAGGTCGAAAAGTGCGATCTCGATGTTTCTGCATACTTCGGACAGAGGTCTCACCAAGATTATCGCAGAAAATGCATATCTCAGCTTGAAACCCGACGAAAACCAATATATCTCCGGTTCTGCATATCCAACGCACTGTGGAGTGGTGAAAACACCAGATAACGTGTTTCTCGCATTAAAAAGCTCGAAACGAGCGATCTCGATGATTCTGCATACTTCGGACAGAGGTCTCACCAAGATTATCGCAGAAAATGCATATCTCAGCTTGAAACCCCACGAAAACCAAGATATCGCTGGTTCTGCATATCAAACGCACTGTGGAGTGGTGAAAACACCAGATAACGT
This sequence comes from Anthophora plumipes, assembly GCA_951804975.1. Classification (NCBI taxonomy): domain Eukaryota; kingdom Metazoa; phylum Arthropoda; class Insecta; order Hymenoptera; family Apidae; genus Anthophora; species Anthophora plumipes. Next base: position 21,126,754 of record OX638118.1, read on the forward strand.
GTTTCTCGCACTAACTAGCTCGAAAAGAGCGATCTCGATGATTCTGCACACTTCGGACAGAAGTCTCACCAAGATTATCGCAGAAAATGCATATCTCAGCTTGAAACCCCACGAAAACCAAGATATCGCTGGTTCTGCATATCAAACGCACTGTGGAGTGGTGAAAACACCAGATAACGTGTTTCTCGCATTGAATAGCTCGAAACGAGCGATCTCGATGATTCTGCATACTTCGGACAGAAGTCTCACCAAGATTATCGTAAAAAATGCATATCTCAGCTTGAAACCCCTCGAAAACCAAGATATCACCTGTTCTACATATCCAACGAACTGTGGTGTGGTGAAAACCCCAGAAAACGTGTTTCTCGCATTAAATAGCTCGAAAAGAGCGATCTCGATGATTCAGCATACTTCGGACAGAAGTCTCACCAAGATTATCGCAGAAAATGCATATCTCAGCTTGAAACCCCACGAAAACCAAGATATCGCTGGTTCTGCATATCAAACGCACTGTGGAGTGGTGAAAACACCAGATAACGTGTTTCTCGCATTGAATAGCTCGAAACGAGCGATCTCGATGATTCTGCATACTTCGGACAGAAGTCTCACCAAGATTATCGTAAAAAATGCATATCTCAGCTTGAATCCCCTCGAAAACCAAGATATCACCTGTTCTGCATATACCAACGAACTGTGGTGTGGTGAAAACCCCAGAAAACGTGTTTCTCGCATTAAATAGCTCGAAAAGTGCGATCTCGATTATTCTGCATACTTCGGACAGAAGTCTCACCATGATTATCGTAAAAAATGCATATCTCAGCTTGAAACCCGACGAAAACCAAACATTGCCGGTTCTGCATATCAAACGCACTGTGGAGTGGTGAAAACACCAGATAACGTGTTTGCTCGCATTAAATAGGTCGAAAAGAGCGATCTCGATGATTCTGCATACTTCGGACAGAAGTCTCTCCAAGATTATCGCCGAAAATACATATCTCAGCTTGAATCCCCACGAAAACCAAGATATCTCCGGTTCTGCAAATCCAACGAACTGTGGTGTGGTGAAAACCCCAGAAAACGTGTTTCTCGCATTAAGTAGCTCGAAAAGTGCGCTCTTGATGTTTCTGCATACTTCGGACAGATGTTTCACCAAGATTATCGTAGAAAATGCATATCTCAGCTTGAAACCCGACGAAAACCAAACATCGCCGGTTCTGCATATCAAATGCACTGTGGAGTGGTGAAAACACCAGATAACGTGTTTCTCGTATTAAATAGGTCGAAAAGTGCGATCTCGAAGTTTCTGCATACTTCGGACAGAGGTCTCACCAAGATTATCGCAGAAAATGCATATCTCAGCTTGAAACCCCACGAAAACCAAGATATCGCTGGTTCTGCATATCAAACGCACTGTGGAGTGCTGAAAACACCAGATAACGTGTTTCTCGCATTGAATAGCTCGAAACGAGCGATCTCGATGATTCTGCATACTTCGGACAGAAGTCTCACCAAGATTATCGTAAAAAATGCATATCTCAGCTTGAAACCACTCGAAAACCAAGATATCACCTGTTCTGCATATCCAACGAACTGTGGTGTGGTGAAAACCCCAGAAAACGTGTTTCTCGCATTAAATAGCTCGAAAAGAGCGATCTCGATAATTCTGCACACTTCGGACAGAAGTCTCTCCAAGATTATCGCAGAAAATGCATATCTCAGCTTGAAACCCCACGAAAACCAAGATATCGCTGGTTCTGCATATCAAACGCACTGTGGACTGGTGAAAACACCAGATAACGTGTTTCTCGCATTAAATAGTTCGAAACACGCGATCTCGAATGATTAAGCATACTTCGGACAGAAGTCTCACCAAGATTATCGCAAAAAATGCATATCTGAGCTTGAAACCCCACGAAAACCAAGATATCGTCGGTTCTGCATATCATACGCACTGTGGAGTGGTGAAAACACCAGATAACGTGTTTCTCGCATTGAATAGGTCGAAACACGCGATCTCGAATGATTAAGCATACTTCGGACAGAAGTCTCACCAAGATTATCGCAAAAAATGCATATCTCAGCTTGAAACCCCACGAAAACCCAGATATTGCTGGTTCTGCATATCAAACGCACTGTGGAGTGCTGAAAACACCAGATAACGTGTTTCTCGCATTAAATAGCTCGAAAAGTGCGATCTCGATTATTCTGCATACTTCGGACAGAAGTCTCACCATGATTATCGTAAAAAATGCATATCTCAACTTGAAACCCCACGAAAACCAAGATATCGCTGGTTCTGCATATCAAATGCACTGTGGAGTGGTGAAAACACCAGATAACGTGTTTCTCGTATTAAATAGGTCGAAAAGTGCGATCTCGATGTTTCTGCATACTTCGGACAGAGGTCTCACCAAGATTATCGCAGAAAATGCATATCTCAGCTTGAAACCCGACGAAAACCAATATATCTCCGGTTCTGCATATCCAACGCACTGTGGAGTGGTGAAAACACCAGATAACGTGTTTCTCGCATTAAAAAGCTCGAAACGAGCGATCTCGATGATTCTGCATACTTCGGACAGAGGTCTCACCAAGATTATCGCAGAAAATGCATATCTCAGCTTGAAACCCCACGAAAACCAAGATATCGCTGGTTCTGCATATCAAACGCACTGTGGAGTGGTGAAAACACCAGATAACGTGTTTCTCGCACTAACTAGCTCGAAAAGAGCGATCTCGATGATTCTGCACACTTCGGACAGAAGTCTCACCAAGATTATCGCAGAAAATGCATATCTCAGCTTGAAACCCCACGAAAACCAAGATATCGCTGGTTCTGCATATCAAACGCACTGTGGAGTGGTGAAAACACCAGATAACGTGTTTCTCGCATTGAATAGCTCGAAACGAGCGATCTCGATGATTCTGCATACTTCGGACAGAAGTCTCACCAAGATTATCGTAAAAAATGCATATCTCAGCTTGAAACCCCTCGAAAACCAAGATATCACCTGTTCTACATATCCAACGAACTGTGGTGTGGTGAAAACCCCAGAAAACGTGTTTCTCGCATTAAATAGCTCGAAAAGAGCGATCTCGATGATTCAGCATACTTCGGACAGAAGTCTCACCAAGATTATCGCAGAAAATGCATATCTCAGCTTGAAACCCCACGAAAACCAAGATATCGCTGGTTCTGCATATCAAACGCACTGTGGAGTGGTGAAAACACCAGATAACGTGTTTCTCGCATTGAATAGCTCGAAACGAGCGATCTCGATGATTCTGCATACTTCGGACAGAAGTCTCACCAAGATTATCGTAAAAAATGCATATCTCAGCTTGAATCCCCTCGAAAACCAAGATATCACCTGTTCTGCATATACCAACGAACTGTGGTGTGGTGAAAACCCCAGAAAACGTGTTTCTCGCATTAAATAGCTCGAAAAGTGCGATCTCGATTATTCTGCATACTTCGGACAGAAGTCTCACCATGATTATCGTAAAAAATGCATATCTCAGCTTGAAACCCGACGAAAACCAAACATTGCCGGTTCTGCATATCAAACGCACTGTGGAGTGGTGAAAACACCAGATAACGTGTTTGCTCGCATTAAATAGGTCGAAAAGAGCGATCTCGATGATTCTGCATACTTCGGACAGAAGTCTCTCCAAGATTATCGCCGAAAATACATATCTCAGCTTGAATCCCCACGAAAACCAAGATATCTCCGGTTCTGCAAATCCAACGAACTGTGGTGTGGTGAAAACCCCAGAAAACGTGTTTCTCGCATTAAGTAGCTCGAAAAGTGCGCTCTTGATGTTTCTGCATACTTCGGACAGATGTTTCACCAAGATTATCGTAGAAAATGCATATCTCAGCTTGAAACCCGACGAAAACCAAACATCGCCGATTCTGCATATCAAACCAACTGTGGAGTGGTGAAAACACCAGACAACGTGATTCTCGCATTAAATAGATCGAAATGTGCGATCTCGATGATTCTGCATACTTCTAACAGAACTCTCACCATGATTATCGCAGAAAATGCATATCTCAGCTTGAAACCCGACGAAAACCAAACATTGCCGGTTCTGCATATCAAACTCACTGTGGAGTGGTGAAAACACCAGATAACGTGTTTGCTCGCATTAAATAGGTCGAAAAGAGCGATCTCGATGATTCTGCATACTTCTAACGGAAGTCTCACCATGATTATCGCAGAAAATGCATATCTCAGCTTGAATCCCCACGAAAACCAAGATATCTCCGGTTCTGCACATCCAACGAACTGTGGTGTGGTGAAAACCCCAGAAAACGTGTTTCTCGCATTAAGTAGCTCGAAAAGTGCGCTCTTGATGTTTCTGCATACTTCGGACAGACGTTTCACCAAGATTATCGTAGAAAATGCATATCTCAGCTTGAAACCCGACGAAAACCAAACATCGCCGGTTCTGCATATCAAACCAACTGTGGAGTGGTGAAAACACCAGACAACGTGTTTCTCGCATTAAATAGATCGAAATGTGCGATCTCGATGATTCTGCATACTTCTAACAGAAGTCTCACCGTGATTATCGCAGAAAACGCATATCTCAGCTTGAAACCCCACGAAATCCAAGATATCGCTGGTTCTGCATATCAAACGCACTGTGGAGTGGTGAAAACACCAGATAACGTGTTTCTCGTATTAAATAGGTCGGAAAGTGCGATCTCGATGTTTCTGCATACTTCGGACAGAGGTCTCACCAAGATTATCGCAGAAAATGCATATCTCAGCTTGAAACCCCACGAAAACCAAGATATCTCCGGTTCTGCACATCCAACGAACTGTGGTGTGGTGAAAACCCCAGAAAACGTGTTTCTCGCATTAAGTAGCTCGAAAAGTGCGCTCTTGATGTTTCTGCATACTTCGGACAGATGTTTCACCAAGATTATCGTAGAAAATGCATATCTCAGCTTGAAACCCGACGAAAACCAAACATCGCCGGTTCTGCATATCAAACCAACTGTGGAGTGGTGAAAACACCAGACATCGTGTTTCTCGCATTAAATAGATCGAAATGTGCGATCTCGATGATTCTGCATACTTCGGACAGAAGTCTCACCATGATTAACGCAGAAAATGCATATCACTGCTAGAAACCCCACGAAAACCAAGATATCTCCTGTTCTGCATATCAAACGCACTGTGGAGTGGTGAAAACACCGGATAAGATTTTTCTCGCATTCACTAGCTCGAAAAGAGCGATCTCGAATATTCTGCATACTTCTGACAGAAGTCTCACCAGGATTATCGTAGAAAATGCATATCTCAGCTTGAAACCCGACCGAAACCAAGATATCTCCGGTTCTGCATATCCAACGCACTGTGGAGTGGTGAAAACACCAGATAACGTGTTTCTCGCACTAACTAGCTCGAAAAGAGCGATCTCGATGGTTCAGCATACTTCGGACAGAAGTCTCACCCAGATTATCGCAGAAAATGCATATCTCTGCATGAAACCCGACCGAAACCAAGATATCTCCGGTTCTGCACATCCAACGCACTGTGGAGAGGTGAAAACATCTGATAACGTGTATCTCGCATTAAATAGCTCGAAACGAGCGATCACGATGATTAAGCATACTTCGGACAGAAGTCTCACCAAGATTATCGTAAAAAATGCATATCTCAGCTTGAAACCCCACGAAAACCAAGATATCGCTGGTTCTGCATATCAAACGCACTGTGGAGTGGTGAAAACTCCAGATAACGTGTTTCTCGCACTAACTAGCTCGAAAAGAGCGATCTCGATGATTCTGCATACTTCGGACAGAAGTCTCACCAAGATTATCGCAGAAAATGCATATCTCTGCTTGAAACCCCACGAAAACCAACATATCGCCGGTTCTGCATATCAAACGCACTGTGGAGTGGTGAAAACACCAGATAACGTGTTTCTCGCATTGAATAGCTCGAAACGAGCGATCTCGATGATTCTGCATACTTCGGACAGAAGACTCACCAAAGTTATCGTAAAAAATGCATATCTCAACTTGAAACCCCAGGAAAACCAAGATATCGCTGTGTTCAGCATATCAAACGCACTGTGGAGTGGTGAAAACCCCAGAAAACGTGTTTCTCGCATTAAATAGCTCGAATAGAGCGATCTCGATGATTCTTCATACTTCGGACAGAAGTCTCCCCAAGATTATCGTAAAAAATGCATATCTCAGATTGAAACCCCACGAAAGCCAAGATATCGCTGGTTCTGCATATCAAACGCAGTGTGGAGTGGTGAAAACACCGGATAAGTTTTTTCTCGCATTAACTAGCTCGAAAAGAGCGATCTCGATGGTTCAGCATACTTCGGACAGAAGTCTCACCAAGATTATCGCAGAAAATGCATATCTCTGCATGAAACCCGACCGAAACCAAGATATCTCCGGTTCTGCACATCCAACGCACTGTGGAGAGGTGAAAACATCAGATAACGTGTATCTCGCATTAAATAGCTCGAAACGAGCGATCACGATGATTAAGCATACTTCGGACAGAAGTCTCACCAAGATTATCGTAAAAAATGCATATCTCAGCTTGAAACCCCACGAAAACCAAGATATCGCTGGTTCTGCATATCAAACGCACTGTGGAGTGGTGAAAACTCCAGATAACGTGTTTCTCGCACTAACTAGCTCGAAAAGAGCGATCTCGATGATTCAGCATACTTCGGACAGAAGTCTCACCAAGATTATCGCAGAAAATGCATATCTCTGCTTGAAACCCCACGAAAACCAACATATCGCCGGTTCGGCATATCAAACGCACTGTGGAGTGGTGAAAACACCAGATAACGTGTTTCTCGCATTGAATAGCTCGAAACGAGCGATCTCGATGATTCTGCATACTTCGGACAGAAGACTCACCAAAGTTATCGTAAAAAATGCATATCTCAACTTGAAACCCCAGGAAAACCAAGATATCGCTGTGTTCAGCATATCAAACGCACTGTGGAGTGGTGAAAACCCCAGAAAACGTGTTTCTCGCATTAAATAGCTCGAATAGAGCGATCTCGATGATTCTTCATACTTCGGACAGAAGTCTCCCCAAGATTATCGTAAAAAATGCATATCTCAGATTGAAACCCCACGAAAGCCAAGATATCGCTGGTTCTGCATATCAAACGCAGTGTGGAGTGGTGAAAACACCGGATAAGTTTTTTCTCGCATTAACTAGCTCGAAAAGAGCGATCTCGATGGTTCAGCATACTTCGGACAGAAGTCTCACCAAGATTATCGCAGAAAATGCATATCTCTGCATGAAACCCGACCGAAACCAAGATATCTCCGGTTCTGCACATCCAACGCACTGTGGAGAGGTGAAAACATCAGATAACGTGTATCTCGCATTAAATAGCTCGAAACGAGCGATCACGATGATTAAGCATACTTCGGACAGAAGTCTCACCAAGATTATCGTAAAAAATGCATATCTCAGCTTGAAACCCCACGAAAACCAAGATATCGCTGGTTCTGCATATCAAACGCACTGTGGAGTGGTGAAAACTCCAGATAACGTGTTTCTCGCACTAACTAGCTCGAAAAGAGCGATCTCGATGATTCAGCATACTTCGGACAGAAGTCTCACCAAGATTATCGCAGAAAATGCATATCTCTGCTTGAAACCCCACGAAAACCAACATATCGCCGGTTCTGCATATCAAACGCACTGTGGAGTGGTGAAAACACCAGATAACGTGTTTCTCGCATTGAATAGCTCGAAACGAGCGATCTCGATGATTCTGCATACTTCGGACAGAAGACTCACCAAAGTTATCGTAAAAAATGCATATCTCAACTTGAAACCCCAGGAAAACCAAGATATCGCTGTGTTCAGCATATCAAACGCACTGTGGAGTGGTGAAAACCCCAGAAAACGTGTTTCTCGCATTAAATAGCTCGAATAGAGCGATCTCGATGATTCTTCATACTTCGGACAGAAGTCTCCCCAAGATTATCGTAAAAAATGCATATCTCAGCTTGAAACCCCACGAAAGCCAAGATATCGCTGGTTCTGCATATCAAACGCAGTGTGGAGTGGTGAAAACACCGGATAAGTTTTTTCTCGCATTAACTAGCTCGAAAAGAGCGATCCCGATGTTTCAGCATACTTCGGACAGAAGTCTCACCAAGCCTATCGTAGAAAATGCATATCTCAGCTTGAAACCCGACGAAAACCAAGATATCGCCGGTTCTGCATATCAAACGCACTGTGGAGTGGTGAAAACACCAGATAACGTGTTTCTCGCATTAAATAGGTCGAAAAGAGCGATCTCGATGTATCTGCATACTTCGGACAGAGGTCTCACCAAGATTATCGCAGAAAATGCATACCTCAGCTTGAAACCCCACGAAAACCAAGATATCTCCGGTTCTGCACATCCAACGAACTGAGGTGTGGTGAAAACCCCCAAAAACGTGTTTCTCGCATTAAATAGCTCGAAAGGAGCGCTGTTGATGTTTCTGCATACTTCGGACAGATGTTTCACCAAGATTATCGTAGAAAATGCATATCTCAGCTTGATACCCGACCAAAACCAAACATCGCCGGTTCTGCATATCAAACCAACTGTGGAGTGGTGAAAACACCAGACAACGTGTTTCTCGCATTAAATAGGTCGAAAAGAGCGATCTCGATGATTAAGCATACTTCCGACAGAAGTCTCACCAAGATTATCGCAGAAAATGCATATCTCTGCTTGAAACCCCACGAAAACCAAGATATCGCCGGTTCTGCATATCAAACGCACTGTGGAGTGGTGAAAACACCAGATAACGTGTTTGCTCGCATTAAATAGGTCGAAAAGAGCGATCTCGATGATTCTGCATACTTCTAACGGAAGTCTCACCATGATTATCGCAGAAAATGCATATCTCTGCTAGAAACCTCACGAAAACCAAGATATCTCCTATTCTGCATATCCAACGAACTGTGGAGTGGTGAAAACCCCAGAAAACGTGTTTCTCGCATTAAATAGCTCGAAAAGTACGATCTCGATGACTCTGCATACTTCGGACAGAATTCTCACCAAGATTATCGCAGAAAACGCATATCTGAGCTTGAAACCCCACGAAAACCAAACATTGCCGGTTCTGCATATCAAACGCACTGTGGAGTGGTGAAAACACCATATAACGTGATTGCTCGCATTAAATAGGTCGAGAAGAGCGATCTCGATGATTCTGCATACTTCTAACAGAAGTCTCACCAAGATTATCGCAGAAAATGCATATCTGTGCTTGAAACCCCACGAAAAACAAACATTGCCGGTTCTGCATATCATACGCACTGTGGAGTGGTGAAAACACCAGATAACGTGTTTGCTCGCATTAAATAGCTCGAAAAGAGCGATCCCGATGATTAAGCATACTTCCGACAGAAGTCTCACCAAGATTATCGCAGAAATTGCATATCTCAGTTTGAATCCCCACGAAAACCAAGATATCGCTGGTTCTGCATATCAAACGCACTGTGGAGTGCTGAAAACACCAGATAACGTGTTTCTCGCATTAAATAGGTCGAAACACGCGATCTCGATGATTAAGCATACTTCGGACAGAAGTCTCACCAAGATTATCGTAAAAAATGCATATCTCAGCTTGAAACCCCACAAAAACCAAGATATCGCCGGTTCTGCATGTCAAACGCACTGTGGAGTGGTGAAAACACCAGATAACGTGTTTCTCGCATTAACTAGCTCGAAAAGAGCGATCTCGATGTTTCAGCATACTTCGGACAGAAGTCTCACCAAGCTTATCGTAGAAAATGCATATCTCAGCTTGAAACCCGACGAAAACCAAAATATCTCCGGTTCTGCATATCCAACGCACTGTGGAGTGGTGAAAACACCAGATAACGTGTTTCTCGCATTAAATAGGTCGAAAAGAGCGATCTCGATGTATCTGCATACTTCGGACAGAGGTCTCACCAAGATTATCGCAGAAAATGCATACCTCAGCTTGAAACCCCACGAAAACCAAGATATCTCCGGTTCTGCACATCCAACGAACTGAGGTGTGGTGAAAACCCCCAAAAACGTGTTTCTCGCATTAAATAGCTCGAAAGGAGCGCTGTTGATGTTTCTGCATACTTCGGACAGATGTTTCACCAAGATTATCGTAGAAAATGCATATCTCAGCTTGATACCCGACCAAAACCAAACATCGCCGGTTCTGCATATCAAACCAACTGTGGAGTGGTGAAAACACCAGACAACGTGTTTCTCGCATTAAATAGGTCGAAAAGAGCGATCTCGATGATTAAGCATACTTCCGACAGAAGTCTCACCAAGATTATCGCAGAAAATGCATATCTCTGCTTGAAACCCCACGAAAACCAAGATATCGCCGGTTCTGCATATCAAACGCACTGTGGAGTGGTGAAAACACCAGATAACGTGTTTGCTCGCATTAAATAGGTCGAAAAGAGCGATCTCGATGATTCTGCATACTTCTAACGGAAGTCTCACCATGATTATCGCAGAAAATGCATATCTCTGCTAGAAACCTCACGAAAACCAAGATATCTCCTATTCTGCATATCCAACGAACTGTGGAGTGGTGAAAACCCCAGAAAACGTGTTTCTCGCATTAAATAGCTCGAAAAGTACGATCTCGATGACTCTGCATACTTCGGACAGAATTCTCACCAAGATTATCGCAGAAAACGCATATCTGAGCTTGAAACCCCACGAAAACCAAACATTGCCGGTTCTGCATATCAAACGCACTGTGGAGTGGTGAAAACACCATATAACGTGATTGCTCGCATTAAATAGGTCGAGAAGAGCGATCTCGATGATTCTGCATACTTCTAACAGAAGTCTCACCAAGATTATCGCAGAAAATGCATATCTGTGCTTGAAACCCCACGAAAAACAAACATTGCCGGTTCTGCATATCATACGCACTGTGGAGTGGTGAAAACACCAGATAACGTGTTTGCTCGCATTAAATAGCTCGAAAAGAGCGATCCCGATGATTAAGCATACTTCCGACAGAAGTCTCACCAAGATTATCGCAGAAATTGCATATCTCAGTTTGAATCCCCACGAAAACCAAGATATCGCTGGTTCTGCATATCAAACGCACTGTGGAGTGCTGAAAACACCAGATAACGTGTTTCTCGCATTAAATAGGTCGAAACACGCGATCTCGATGATTAAGCATACTTCGGACAGAAGTCTCACCAAGATTATCGTAAAAAATGCATATCTCAGCTTGATACCCCACAAAAACCAAGATATCGCCGGTTCTGCATGTCAAACGCACTGTGGAGTGGTGAAAACACCAGATAACGTGTTTCTCGCATTAACTAGCTCGAAAAGAGCGATCTCGATGTTTCAGCATACTTCGGACAGAAGTCTCACCAAGCTTATCGTAGAAAATGCATATCTCAGCTTGAAACCCGACGAAAACCAAAATATCTCCGGTTCTGCATATCCAACGCACTGTGGAGTGGTGAAAACACCAGATAACGTGTTTCTCGCATTAAATAGCTCGAAACGAGCGATCTCGATGATTCTGCATACTTCGGACAGAAGTCTCAACAAGATTATCGCAGAAAATGCATATCTCAGCTTGAAACCCCACGAAAACCAAGATATCTACTGTTCTGCATATCAAACGCACTGTAGAGTGGTGAAAACTCCAGATAACGTGTTTCTCGCATTAAATAGATCGAAATGTGCGATCGCGATGATTCTGCATACTTCAAACAGAAGTCTCACCATGATTATCGCAGAAAATGCATATCTCTGCTAGAAACCCCACGAAAACCAAGATATCTCCTGTTCTGCATATCAAACGCACTGTGGAGTGGTGAAAACTCCAGATAACGTGTTTCTCGCATTAAATAGATCGAAATGTGCGATCGCGATGATTCTGCATACTTCAAACAGAAGTCTCACCATGATTATCGCAGAAAATGCATATCTCAGCTTGAAACCCCACGAAAACCAAGATATCGCTGGTTCTGCATATCAAACGCACTGTGGAGTGGTGAAAACTCCAGATAACGTGTTTCTCGCACTAACTAGCTCGAAAAGAGCGATCTCGATGATTCAGCATACTTCGGACAGAAGTCTCACCAAGATTATCGCAGAAAATGCATATCTCTGCTTGAAACCCCACGAAAACCAACATATCGCCGGTTCTGCATATCAAACGCACTGTGGAGTGGTGAAAACACCAGATAACGTGTTTCTCGCATTGAATAGCTCGAAACGAGCGATCTCGATGATTCTGCATACTTCGGACAGAAGACTCACCAAAGTTATCGTAAAAAATGCATATCTCAACTTGAAACCCCAGGAAAACCAAGATATCGCTGTGTTCAGCATATCAAACGCACTGTGGAGTGGTGAAAACCCCAGAAAACGTGTTTCTCGCATTAAATAGCTCGAATAGAGCGATCTCGATGATTCTTCATACTTCGGACAGAAGTCTCCCCAAGATTATCGTAAAAAATGCATATCTCAGCTTGAAACCCCACGAAAGCCAAGATATCGCTGGTTCTGCATATCAAACGCAGTGTGGAGTGGTGAAAACACCGGATAAGTTTTTTCTCGCATTAACTAGCTCGAAAAGAGCGATCCCGATGTTTCAGCATACTTCGGACAGAAGTCTCACCAAGCCTATCGTAGAAAATGCATATCTCAGCTTGAAACCCGACGAAAACCAAAATATCTCCGGTTCTGCATATCCAACGCACTGTGGAGTGGTGAAAACACCAGATAACGTGTTTCTCGCATTAAAAAGCTCGAAACGAGCGATCTCGATGATTCTGCATACTTCGGACAGAGGTCTCACCAAGATTATCGCAGAAAATGCATATCTCAGCTTGAAACCCCACGAAAACCAAGATATCGCTGGTTCTGCATATCAAACGCACTGTGGAGAGGTGAAAACATCAGATAACGTGTATCTCGCACTAACTAGCTCGAAAAGAGCGACCTCGATGATTCAGCATACTTCGGACAGAAGTCTCACCAAGATTATCGCAGAAAATGCATATCTCTGCTTGAAACCCCACGAAAACCTAGATATCGCCGGTTCTGCATATCAAACGCACTGTGGAGTGGTGAAAACACCAGATAACGTGTTTCTCGCATTAAATAGGTCGAAAAGAGCGATCTCGATGTATCTGCATACTTCGGACAGAGGTCTCACCAAGATTATCGCAGAAAATGCATACCTCAGCTTGAAACCCCACGAAAACCAAGATATCTCCGGTTCTGCACATCCAACGAACTGTGGTGTGGTGAAAACCCCCAAAAACGTGTTTCTCGCATTAAATAGCTCGAAAAGAGCGCTGTTGATGTTTCTGCATACTTCGGACAGATGTTTCACCAAGATTATCGTAGAAAATGCATATCTCAGCTTGATACCCGACCAAAACCAAACATCGCCGGTTCTGCATATCAAACCAACTGTGGAGTGGTGAAAACACCAGACAACGTGTTTCTCGCATTAAATAGGTCGAAAAGAGCGATCTCGATGATTAAGCATACTTCCGACAGAAGTCTCACCAAGATTATCGCAGAAAATGCATATCTCTGCTTGAAACCCCACGAAAACCAAGATATCGCCGGTTCTGCATATCAAACGCACTGTGGAGTGGTGAAAACACCAGATAACGTGTTTGCTCGCATTAAATAGGTCGAAAAGAGCGATCTCGATGATTCAGCATACTTCTAACGGAAGTCTCACTATGATTATCGCAGAAAATGCATATCTCTGCTAGAAACCTCACGAAAACCAAGATATCTCCTATTCTGCATATCCAACGAACTGTGGAGTGGTGAAAACCCCAGAAAACGTGTTTCTCGCATTAAATAGCTCGAAAAGTACGATCTCGATGACTCTGCATACTTCGGACAGAATTCTCACCAAGATTATCGCAGAAAACGCATATCTGAACTTGAAACCCCACGAAAACCAAACATTGCCGGTTCTGCATATCAAACGCACTGTGGAGTGGTGAAAACACCATATAACGTGATTGCTCGCATTAAATAGGTCGAGAAGAGCGATCTCGATGATTCTGCATACTTCTAACAGAAGTCTCACCAAGATTATCGCAGAAAATGCATATCTCAGCTAGAATCCCCACGAAAACCAAGATATCTCCGGTTCTGCAAATCCAACGAACTGTGGTGTGGTGAAAACCCCAGAAAACGTGTTTCTCGCATTAAGTAGCTCGAAAAGTGCGCTCTTGATGTTTCTGCATACTTCGGACAGATGTTTCACCAAGATTATCGTAGAAAATGCATATCTCAGCTTGAAACCCGACGAAAACCAAACATCGCCGGTTCTGCATATCAAACCAACTGTGGAGTGGTGAAAACACCAGACAACGTGATTCTCGCATTAAATAGATCGAAATGTGCGATCTCGATGATTCTGCATACTTCTAACAGAACTCTCACCATGATTATCGCAGAAAATGCATATCTCAGCTTGAAACCCGACGAAAACCAAACATTGCCGGTTCTGCATATCAAACTCACTGTGGAGTGGTGAAAACACCAGATAACGTGTTTGCTCGCATTAAATAGGTCGAAAAGAGCGATCTCGATGATTCTGCATACTTCTAACGGAAGTCTCACCATGATTATCGCAGAAAATGCATATCTCAGCTTGAATCCCCACGAAAACCAAGATATCTCCGGTTCTGCACATCCAACGAACTGTGGTGTGGTGAAAACCCCAGAAAACGTGTTTCTCGCATTAAGTAGCTCGAAAAGTGCGCTCTTGATGTTTCTGCATACTTCGGACAGATGTTTCACCCAGATTATCGTAGAAAATGCATATCTCAGCTTGAAACCCGACGAAAACCAAACATCGCCGGTTCTGCATATCAAACCAACTGTGGAGTGGTGAAAACACCAGACAACGTGTTTCTCGCATTAAATAGATCGAAATGTGCGATCTCGATGATTCTGCATACTTCTAACAGAAGTCTCACCGTGATTATCGCAGAAAACGCATATCTCAGCTTGAAACCCCACGAAATCCAAGATATCGCTGGTTCTGCATATCAAACGCACGGTGGAGTGGTGAAAACACCAGACAACGTGTTTCTCGCATTAAATAGATCGAAATGTGCGATCTCGATGATTCTGCATACTTCAAACAGAAGTCTCACCATGATTAACGCAGAAAATGCATATCACTGCTAGAAACCCCACGAAAACCAAGATATCTCCTGTTCTGCATATCAAACGCACTGTGGAGTGGTGAAAACACCGGATAAGGTTTTTCTCGCATTAACTAGCTCGAAAAGAGCGATCTCGAATATTCTGCATACTTCTGACAGAAGTCTCACCAGGATTATCGTAGAAAATGCATATCTCAGCTTGAAACCCGACCGAAACCAAGATATCTGCGGTTCTGCATATCCAACGCACTGTGGAGTGGTGAAAACACCAGATAACGTGTTTCTCGCACTAACTAGCTCGAAAAGAGCGATCTCGATGGTTCAGCATACTTCGGACAGAAGTCTCACCAAGATTATCGCAGAAAATGCATATCTCTGCATGAAACCCGACCGAAACCAAAATATCTCCGGTTCTGCACATCCAACGCACTGTGGAGAGGTGAAAACATCAGATAACGTGTATCTCGCATTAAATAGCTCGAAACGAGCGATCACGATGATTAAGCATACTTCGGACAGAAGTCTCACCAAGATTATCGTAAAAAATGCATATCTCAGCTTGAAACCCCACGAAAACCAAGATATCGCTGGTTCTGCATATCAAACGCACTGTGGAGTGGTGAAAACTCCAGATAACGTGTTTCTCGCACTAACTAGCTCGAAAAGAGCGATCTCGATGATTCAGCATACTTCGGACAGAAGTCTCACCAAGATTATCGCAGAAAATGCATATCTCTGCTTGAAACCCCACGAAAACCAACATATCGCCGGTTCTGCATATCAAACGCACTGTGGAGTGGTGAAAACACCAGATAACGT
This sequence comes from Anthophora plumipes, assembly GCA_951804975.1. Lineage (NCBI taxonomy): Eukaryota > Metazoa > Arthropoda > Insecta > Hymenoptera > Apidae > Anthophora > Anthophora plumipes. Next base: position 21,142,776 of record OX638118.1, read on the forward strand.
GTTTCTCGCATTGAATAGCTCGAAACGAGCGATCTCGATGATTCTGCATACTTCGGACAGAAGACTCACCAAAGTTATCGTAAAAAATGCATATCTCAACATGAAACCCCAGGAAAACCAAGATATCGCTGTGTTCAGCATATCAAACGCACTGTGGAGTGGTGAAAACCCCAGAAAACGTGTTTCTCGCATTAAATAGCTCGAATAGAGCGATCTCGATGATTCTTCATACTTCGGACAGAAGTCTCCCCAAGATTATCGTAAAAAATGCATATCTCAGATTGAAACCCCACGAAAGCCAAGACATCGCTGGTTCTGCATATCAAACGCAGTGTGGAGTGGTGAAAACACCGGATAAGTTTTTTCTCGCATTAACTAGCTCGAAAAGAGCGATCTCGATGGTTCAGCATACTTCGGACAGAAGTCTCACCAAGATTATCGCAGAAAATGCATATCTCTGCTTGAAACCCCACGAAAACCAACATATCGCCGGTTCTGCATATCAAACGCACTGTGGAGTGGTGAAAACACCAGATAACGTGTTTCTCGCATTGAATAGCTCGAAACGAGCGATCTCGATGATTCTGCATACTTCGGACAGAAGACTCACCAAAGTTATCGTAAAAAATGCATATCTCAACATGAAACCCCAGGAAAACCAAGATATCGCTGTGTTCAGCATATCAAACGCACTGTGGAGTGGTGAAAACCCCAGAAAACGTGTTTCTCGCATTAAATAGCTCGAATAGAGCGATCTCGATGATTCTTCATACTTCGGACAGAAGTCTCCCCAAGATTATCGTAAAAAATGCATATCTCAGCTTGAAACCCCACGAAAGCCAAGATATCGCTGGTTCTGCATATCAAACGCACTGTGGAGTGGTGAAAACACCAGATAACGTGTTTCTCGCATTAAATAGGTCGAAAAGAGCGATCTCGATGTATCTGCATACTTCGGACAGAGGTCTCACCAAGATTATCGCAGAAAATGCATACCTCAGCTTGAAACCCCACGAAAACCAAGATATCTCCGGTTCTGCACATCCAACGAACTGAGGTGTGGTGAAAACCCCCAAAAACGTGTTTCTCGCATTATATAGCTCGAAAAGAGCGCTGTTGATGTTTCTGCATACTTCGGACAGATGTTTCACCAAGATTATCGTAGAAAATGCATATCTCAGCTTGATACCCGACCAAAACCAAACATCGCCGGTTCTGCATATCAAACCAACTGTGGAGTGGTGAAAACACCAGACAACGTGTTTCTCGCATTAAATAGGTCGAAAAGAGCGATCTCGATGATTAAGCATACTTCCGACAGAAGTCTCACCAAGATTATCGCAGAAAATGCATATCTCTGCTTGAAACCCCACGAAAACCAAGATATCGCCGGTTCTGCATATCAAACGCACTGTGGAGTGGTGAAAACACCAGATAACGTGTTTGCTCGCATTAAATAGGTCGAAAAGAGCGATCTCGATGATTCTGCATACTTCTAACGGAAGTCTCACCATGATTATCGCAGAAAATGCATATCTCTGCTAGAAACCTCACGAAAACCAAGATATCTCCTATTCTGCATATCCAACGAACTGTGGAGTGGTGAAAACCCCAGAAAACGTGTTTCTCGCATTAAATAGCTCGAAAAGTACGATCTCGATGACTCTGCATACTTCGGACAGAATTCTCACCAAGATTATCGCAGAAAACGCATATCTGAGCTTGAAACCCCACGAAAACCAAACATTGCCGGTTCTGCATATCAAACGCACTGTGGAGTGGTGAAAACACCATATAACGTGATTGCTCGCATTAAATAGGTCGAGAAGAGCGATCTCGATGATTCTGCATACTTCTAACAGAAGTCTCACCAAGATTATCGCAGAAAATGCATATCTGTGCTTGAAACCCCACGAAAAACAAACATTGCCGGTTCTGCATATCATACGCACTGTGGAGTGGTGAAAACACCAGATAACGTGTTTGCTCGCATTAAATAGCTCGAAAAGAGCGATCCCGATGATTAAGCATACTTCCGACCGAAGTCTCACCAAGATTATCGCAGAAATTGCATATCTCAGTTTGAATCCCCACGAAAACCAAGATATCGCTGGTTCTGCATATCAAACGCACTGTGGAGTGCTGAAAACACCAGATAACGTGTTTCTCGCATTAAATAGGTCGAAACACGCGATCTCGATGATTAAGCATACTTCGGACAGAAGTCTCACCAAGATTATCGTAAAAAATGCATATCTCAGCTTGAAACCCCACAAAAACCAAGATATCGCCGGTTCTGCATGTCAAACGCACTGTGGAGTGGTGAAAACACCAGATAACGTGTTTCTCGCATTAAGTAGCTCGAAAAGTGCGATCTCGATGATTCTGCATACTTCGGACAGAAGTCTCTCCAAGATTATCGCCGAAAATGCATATCTGAGCTTGAAACCCCACGAAAACCAAGATATCGTCGGTTCTTCATATCATACGCACTGTGGAGTGGTGAAAACACCAGATAACGTGTTTCTCGCATTAAATAGGTCGAAACACGCGATCCCGAATGATTAAGCATACTTCGGACAGAAGTCTCACCAAGATTATTGTAAAAAATGCATATCTCAGCTTGAAACCCCACGAAAACCCAGATATCGCTGGTTCTGCATATCAAACGCACTGTGGAGTGCTGAAAACACCAGATAACGTGTTTCTCGCATTAAATAGCTCGAAAAGTGCGATCTCGATGATTCTGCATACTTCGGACAGAAGTCTCACCATGATTATCGTAAAAAATGCATATCTCAGCTTGAAACCCCACGAAAACCAAGATATCGCTGGTTCTGCATATCAAACGCACTGTGGAGTGCTGAAAACACCAGATAACGTGTTTCTCGCATTAACTAGCTCGAAAAGAGCGATCTCGATGTTTCAGCATACTTCGGACAGAAGTCTCACCAAGCTTATCGTAGAAAATGCATATCTCAGCTTGAAACCCGACGAAAACCAAAATATCTCCGGTTCTGCATATCCAACGCACTGTGGAGTGGTGAAAACACCAGATAACGTGTTTCTCGCATTAAATAGCTCGAAACGAGCGATCTCGATGATTCTGCATACTTCGGACAGAAGTCTCAACAAGATTATCGCAGAAAATGCATATCTCAGCTTGAAACCCCACGAAAACCAAGATATCTACTGTTCTGCATATCAAACGCACTGTGGAGTGGTGAAAACTCCAGATAACGTGTTTCTCGCATTAAGTAGATCGAAATGTGCGATCGCGATGATTCTGCATACTTCAAACAGAAGTCTCACCATGATTATCGCAGAAAATGCATATCTCTGCTAGAAACCCCACGAAAACCAAGATATATCCTGTTCTGCATATCAAACGCACTGTGGAGTGGTGAAAACTCCAGATAACGTGTTTCTCGCATTAAATAGATCGAAATGTGCGATCGCGATGATTCTGCATACTTCAAACAGAAGTCTCACCATGATTATCGCAGAAAATGCATATCTCAGCTTGAAACCCCACGAAAACCAAGATATCGCTGGTTCTGCATATCAAACGCACTGTGGAGTGGTGAAAACTCCAGATAACGTGTTTCTCGCACTAACTAGCTCGAAAAGAGCGATCTCGATGATTCAGCATACTTCGGACAGAAGTCTCACCAAGATTATCGCAGAAAATGCATATCTCTGCTTGAAACCCCACGAAAACCAACATATCGCCGGTTCTGCATATCAAACGCACTGTGGAGTGGTGAAAACACCAGATAACGTGTTTCTCGCATTGAATAGCTCGAAACGAGCGATCTCGATGATTCTGCATACTTCGGACAGAAGACTCACCAAAGTTATCGTAAAAAATGCATATCTCAACTTGAAACCCCAGGAAAACCAAGATATCGCTGTGTTCAGCATATCAAACGCACTGTGGAGTGGTGAAAACCCCAGAAAACGTGTTTCTCGCATTAAATAGCTCGAATAGAGCGATCTCGATGATTCTTCATACTTCGGACAGAAGTCTCCCCAAGATTATCGTAAAAAATGCATATCTCAGCTTGAAACCCCACGAAAGCCAAGATATCGCTGGTTCTGCATATCAAACGCAGTGTGGAGTGGTGAAAACACCGGATAAGTTTTTTCTCGCATTAACTAGCTCGAAAAGAGCGATCCCGATGTTTCAGCATACTTCGGACAGAAGTCTCACCAAGCCTATCGTAGAAAATGCATATCTCAGCTTGAATCCCGACGAAAACCAAAATATCTCCGGTTCTGCATATCCAACGCACTGTGGAGTGGTGAAAACACCAGATAACGTGTTTCTCGCATTAAAAAGCTCGAAACGAGCGATCTCGATGATTCTGCATACTTCGGACAGAGGTCTCACCAAGATTATCGCAGAAAATGCATATCTCAGCTTGAAACCCCACGAAAACCAAGATATCGCTGGTTCTGCATATCAAACGCACTGTGGAGAGGTGAAAACATCAGATAACGTGTATCTCGCACTAACTAGCTCGAAAAGAGCGACCTCGATGATTCAGCATACTTCGGACAGAAGTCTCACCAAGATTATCGCAGAAAATGCATATCTCTGCTTGAAACCCCACGAAAACCAAGATATCGCCGGTTCTGCATATCAAACCAACTGTGGAGTGGTGAAAACACCAGACAACGTGTTTCTCGCATTAAATAGGTCGAAAAGAGCGATCTCGATGATTAAGCATACTTCCGACAGAAGTCTCACCAAGATTATCGCAGAAAATGCATATCTCTGCTTGAAACCCCACGAAAACCAAGATATCGCCGGTTCTGCATATCAAACGCACTGTGGAGTGGTGAAAACACCAGATAACGTGTTTGCTCGCATTAAATAGGTCGAAAAGAGCGATCTCGATGATTCTGCATACTTCTAACGGAAGTCTCACCATGATTATCGCAGAAAATGCATATCTCTGCTAGAAACCTCACGAAAACCAAGATATCTCCTATTCTGCATATCCAACGAACTGTGGAGTGGTGAAAACCCCAGAAAACGTGTTTCTCGCATTAAATAGCTCGAAAAGTACGATCTCGATGACTCTGCATACTTCGGACAGAATTCTCACCAAGATTATCGCAGAAAACGCATATCTGAGCTTGAAACCCCACGAAAACCAAACATTGCCGGTTCTGCATATCAAACGCACTGTGGAGTGGTGAAAACACCATATAACGTGATTGCTCGCATTAAATAGGTCGAGAAGAGCGATCTCGATGATTCTGCATACTTCTAACAGAAGTCTCACCAAGATTATCGCAGAAAATGCATATCTGTGCTTGAAACCCCACGAAAAACAAACATTGCCGGTTCTGCATATCATACGCACTGTGGAGTGGTGAAAACACCAGATAACGTGTTTGCTCGCATTAAATAGCTCGAAAAGAGCGATCCCGATGATTAAGCATACTTCCGACAGAAGTCTCACCAAGATTATCGCAGAAATTGCATATCTCAGTTTGAATCCCCACGAAAACCAAGATATCGCTGGTTCTGCATATCAAACGCACTGTGGAGTGCTGAAAACACCAGATAACGTGTTTCTCGCATTAAATAGGTCGAAACACGCGATCTCGATGATTAAGCATACTTCGGACAGAAGTCTCACCAAGATTATCGTAAAAAATGCATATCTCAGCTTGAAACCCCACAAAAACCAAGATATCGCCGGTTCTGCATGTCAAACGCACTGTGGAGTGGTGAAAACACCAGATAACGTGTTTCTCGCATTAAGTAGCTCGAAAAGTGCGATCTCGATGATTCTGCATACTTCGGACAGAAGTCTCTCCAAGATTATCGCCGAAAATGCATATCTGAGCTTGAAACCCCACGAAAACCAAGATATCGTCGGTTCTTCATATCATACGCACTGTGGAGTGGTGAAAACACCAGATAACGTGTTTCTCGCATTAAATAGGTCGAAACACGCGATCCCGAATGATTAAGCATACTTCGGACAGAAGTCTCACCAAGATTATTGTAAAAAATGCATATCTCAGCTTGAAACCCCACGAAAACCCAGATATCGCTGGTTCTGCATATCAAACGCACTGTGGAGTGCTGAAAACACCAGATAACGTGTTTCTCGCATTAAATAGCTCGAAAAGTGCGATCTCGATGATTCTGCATACTTCGGACAGAAGTCTCACCATGATTATCGTAAAAAATGCATATCTCAGCTTGAAACCCCACGAAAACCAAGATATCGCTGGTTCTGCATATCCAACGCACTGTGGAGTGGTGAAAACACCAGATAACGTGTTTCTCGCATTAAATAGCTCGAAACGAGCGATCTCGATGATTCTGCATACTTCGGACAGAAGTCTCAACAAGATTATCGCAGAAAATGCATATCTCAGCTTGAAACCCCACGAAAACCAAGATATCTACTGTTCTGCATATCAAACGCACTGTGGAGTGGTGAAAACTCCAGATAACGTGTTTCTCGCATTAAATAGATCGAAATGTGCGATCGCGATGATTCTGCATACTTCAAACAGAAGTCTCACCATGATTATCGCAGAAAATGCATATCTCTGCTAGAAACCCCACGAAAACCAAGATATATCCTGTTCTGCATATCAAACGCACTGTGGAGTGGTGAAAACTCCAGATAACGTGTTTCTCGCATTAAATAGATCGAAATGTGCGATCGCGATGATTCTGCATACTTCAAACAGAAGTCTCACCATGATTATCGCAGAAAATGCATATCTCAGCTTGAAACCCCACGAAAACCAAGATATCGCTGGTTCTGCATATCAAACGCACTGTGGAGTGGTGAAAACTCCAGATAACGTGTTTCTCGCACTAACTAGCTCGAAAAGAGCGATCTCGATGATTCAGCATACTTCGGACAGAAGTCTCACCAAGATTATCGCAGAAAATGCATATCTCTGCTTGAAACCCCACGAAAACCAACATATCGCCGGTTCTGCATATCAAACGCACTGTGGAGTGGTGAAAACACCAGATAACGTGTTTCTCGCATTGAATAGCTCGAAACGAGCGATCTCGATGATTCTGCATACTTCGGACAGAAGACTCACCAAAGTTATCGTAAAAAATGCATATCTCAACTTGAAACCCCAGGAAAACCAAGATATCGCTGTGTTCAGCATATCAAACGCACTGTGGAGTGGTGAAAACCCCAGAAAACGTGTTTCTCGCATTAAATAGCTCGAATAGAGCGATCTCGATGATTCTTCATACTTCGGACAGAAGTCTCCCCAAGATTATCGTAAAAAATGCATATCTCAGCTTGAAACCCCACGAAAGCCAAGATATCGCTGGTTCTGCATATCAAACGCAGTGTGGAGTGGTGAAAACACCGGATAAGTTTTTTCTCGCATTAACTAGCTCGAAAAGAGCGATCCCGATGTTTCAGCATATTTCGGACAGAAGTCTCACCAAGCCTATCGTAGAAAATGCATATCTCAGCTTGAAACCCGACGAAAACCAAAATATCTCCGGTTCTGCATATCCAACGCACTGTGGAGTGGTGAAAACACCAGATAACGTGTTTCTCGCATTAAAAAGCTCGAAACGAGCGATCTCGATGATTCTGCATACTTCGGACAGAGGTCTCACCAAGATTATCGCAGAAAATGCATATCTCAGCTTGAAACCCCACGAAAACCAAGATATCGCTGGTTCTGCATATCAAACGCACTGTGGAGAGGTGAAAACATCAGATAACGTGTATCTCGCACTAACTAGCTCGAAAAGAGCGACCTCGATGATTCAGCATACTTCGGACAGAAGTCTCACCAAGATTATCGCAGAAAATGCATATCTCTGCTTGAAACCCCACGAAAACCAAGATATCGCCGGTTCTGCATATCAAACGCACTGTGGAGTGGTGAAAACACCAGATAACGTGTTTCTCGCATTAAATAGGTCGAAAAGAGCGATCTCGATGTATCTGCATACTTCGGACAGAGGTCTCACCAAGATTATCGCAGAAAATGCATACCTCAGCTTGAAACCCCACGAAAACCAAGATATCTCCGGTTCTGCACATCCAACGAACTGTGGTGTGGTGAAAACCCCCAAAAACGTGTTTCTCGCATTAAATAGCTCGAAAAGAGCGCTGTTGATGTTTCTGCATACTTCGGACAGATGTTTCACCAAGATTATCGTAGAAAATGCATATCTCAGCTTGATACCCGACCAAAACCAAACATCGCCGGTTCTGCATATCTAACCAACTGTGGAGTGGTGAAAACACCAGACAACGTGTTTCTCGCATTAAATAGGTCGAAAAGAGCGATCTCGATGATTAAGCATACTTCCGACAGAAGTCTCACCAAGATTATCGCAGAAAATGCATATCTCTGCTTGAAACCCCACGAAAACCAAGATATCGCCGGTTCTGCATATCAAACGCACTGTGGAGTGGTGAAAACACCAGATAACGTGTTTGCTCGCATTAAATAGGTCGAAAAGAGCGATCTCGATGATTCTGCATACTTCTAACGGAAGTCTCACCATGATTATCGCAGAAAATGCATATCTCTGCTAGAAACCTCACGAAAACCAAGATATCTCCTATTCTGCATATCCAACGAACTGTGGAGTGGTGAAAACCCCAGAAAACGTGTTTCTCGCATTAAATAGCTCGAAAAGTACGATCTCGATGACTCTGCATACTTCGGACAGAATTCTCACCAAGATTATCGCAGAAAACGCATATCTGAACTTGAAACCCCACGAAAACCAAACATTGCCGGTTCTGCATATCAAACGCACTGTGGAGTGGTGAAAACACCATATAACGTGATTGCTCGCATTAAATAGGTCGAGAAGAGCGATCTCGATGATTCTGCATACTTCTAACAGAAGTCTCACCAAGATTATCGCAGAAAATGCATATCTGTGCTTGAAACCCCACGAAAAACAAACATTGCCGGTTCTGCATATCATACGCACTGTGGAGTGGTGAAAACACCAGATAACGTGTTTGCTCGCATTAAATAGCTCGAAAAGAGCGATCCCGATGATTAAGCATACTTCCGACAGAAGTCTCACCAAGATTATCGCAGAAATTGCATATCTCAGTTTGAATCCCCACGAAAACCAAGATATCGCTGGTTCTGCATATCAAACGCACTGTGGAGTGCTGAAAACACCAGATAACGTGTTTCTCGCATTAAATAGGTCGATACACGCGATCTCGATGATTAAGCATACTTCGGACAGAAGTCTCACCAAGATTATCGTAAAAAATGCATATCTCAGCTTGAAACCCCACAAAAACCAAGATATCGCCGGTTCTGCATGTCAAACGCACTGTGGAGTGGTGAAAACACCAGATAACGTGTTTCTCGCATTAAGTAGCTCGAAAAGTGCGATCTCGATGATTCTGCATACTTCGGACAGAAGTCTCTCCAAGATTATCGCCGAAAATGCATATCTGAGCTTGAAACCCCACGAAAACCAAGATATCGTCGGTTCTTCATATCATACGCACTGTGGAGTGGTGAAAACACCAGATAACGTGTTTCTCGCATTAAATAGGTCGAAACACGCGATCCCGAATGATTAAGCATACTTCGGACAGAAGTCTCACCAAGATTATTGTAAAAAATGCATATCTCAGCTTGAAACCCCACGAAAACCCAGATATCGCTGGTTCTGCATATCAAACGCACTGTGGAGTGCTGAAAACACCAGATAACGTGTTTCTCGCATTAAATAGCTCGAAAAGTGCGATCTCGATGATTCTGCATACTTCGGACAGAAGTCTCACCATGATTATCGTAAAAAATGCATATCTCAGCTTGAAACCCCACGAAAACCAAGATATCGCTGGTTCTGCATATCAAACGCACTGTGGAGTGCTGAAAACACCAGATAACGTGTTTCTCGCATTAACTAGCTCGAAAAGAGCGATCTCGATGTTTCAGCATACTTCGGACAGAAGTCTCACCAAGCTTATCGTAGAAAATGCATATCTCAGCTTGAAACCCGACGAAAACCAAAATATCTCCGGTTCTGCATATCCAACGCACTGTGGAGTGGTGAAAACACCAGATAACGTGTTTCTCGCATTAAAAAGCTCGAAACGAGCGATCTCGATGATTCTGCATACTTCGGACAGAGGTCTCACCAAGATTATCGCAGAAAATGCATATCTCAGCTTGAAACCCCACGAAAACCAAGATATCGCTGGTTCTGCATATCAAACGCACTGTGGAGAGGTGAAAACATCAGATAACGTGTATCTCGCACTAACTAGCTCGAAAAGAGCGACCTCGATGATTCAGCATACTTCGGACAGAAGTCTCACCAAGATTATCGCAGAAAATGCATATCTCTGCTTGAAACCCCACGAAAACCAAGATATCGCCGGTTCTGCATATCAAACCAACTGTGGAGTGGTGAAAACACCAGACAACGTGTTTCTCGCATTAAATAGGTCGAAAAGAGCGATCTCGATGATTAAGCATACTTCCGACAGAAGTCTCACCAAGATTATCGCAGAAAATGCATATCTCTGCTTGAAACCCCACGAAAACCAAGATATCGCCGGTTCTGCATATCAAACGCACTGTGGAGTGGTGAAAACACCAGATAACGTGTTTGCTCGCATTAAATAGGTCGAAAAGAGCGATCTCGATGATTCTGCATACTTCTAACGGAAGTCTCACCATGATTATCGCAGAAAATGCATATCTCTGCTAGAAACCTCACGAAAACCAAGATATCTCCTATTCTGCATATCCAACGAACTGTGGAGTGGTGAAAACCCCAGAAAACGTGTTTCTCGCATTAAATAGCTCGAAAAGTACGATCTCGATGACTCTGCATACTTCGGACAGAATTCTCACCAAGATTATCGCAGAAAACGCATATCTGAGCTTGAAACCCCACGAAAACCAAACATTGCCGGTTCTGCATATCAAACGCACTGTGGAGTGGTGAAAACACCATATAACGTGATTGCTCGCATTAAACAGGTCGAGAAGAGCGATCTCGATGATTCTGCATACTTCTAACAGAAGTCTCACCAAGATTATCGCAGAAAATGCATATCTGTGCTTGAAACCCCACGAAAAACAAACATTGCCGGTTCTGCATATCATACGCACTGTGGAGTGGTGAAAACACCAGATAACGTGTTTGCTCGCATTAAATAGCTCGAAAAGAGCGATCCCGATGATTAAGCATACTTCCGACAGAAGTCTCACCAAGATTATCGCAGAAATTGCATATCTCAGTTTGAATCCCCACGAAAACCAAGATATCGCTGGTTCTGCATATCAAACGCACTGTGGAGTGCTGAAAACACCAGATAACGTGTTTCTCGCATTAAATAGGTCGAAACACGCGATCTCGATGATTAAGCATACTTCGGACAGAAGTCTCACCAAGATTATCGTAAAAAATGCATATCTCAGCTTGAAACCCCACAAAAACCAAGATATCGCCGGTTCTGCATGTCAAACGCACTGTGGAGTGGTGAAAACACCAGATAACGTGTTTCTCGCATTAAGTAGCTCGAAAAGTGCGATCTCGATGATTCTGCATACTTCGGACAGAAGTCTCTCCAAGATTATCGCCGAAAATGCATATCTGAGCTTGAAACCCCACGAAAACCAAGATATCGTCGGTTCTTCATATCATACGCACTGTGGAGTGGTGAAAACACCAGATAACGTGTTTCTCGCATTAAATAGGTCGAAACACGCGATCCCGAATGATTAAGCATACTTCGGACAGAAGTCTCACCAAGATTATTGTAAAAAATGCATATATCAGCTTGAAACCCCACGAAAACCCAGATATCGCTGGTTCTGCATATCAAACGCACTGTGGAGTGCTGAAAACACCAGATAACGTGTTTCTCGCATTAAATAGCTCGAAAAGTGCGATCTCGATGATTCTGCATACTTCGGACAGAAGTCTCACCATGATTATCGTAAAAAATGCATATCTCAGCTTGAAACCCCACGAAAACCAAGATATCGCTGGTTCTGCATATCAAACGCACTGTGGAGTGCTGAAAACACCAGATAACGTGTTTCTCGCATTAACTAGCTCGAAAAGAGCGATCTCGATGTTTCAGCATACTTCGGACAGAAGTCTCACCAAGCTTATCGTAGAAAATGCATATCTCAGCTTGAAACCCGACGAAAACCAAAATATCTCCGGTTCTGCATATCCAACGCACTGTGGAGTGGTGAAAACACCAGATAACGTGTTTCTCGCATTAAATAGCTCGAAACGAGCGATCTCGATGATTCTGCATACTTCGGACAGAAGTCTCAACAAGATTATCGCAGAAAATGCATATCTCAGCTTGAAACCCCACGAAAACCAAGATATCTACTGTTCTGCATATCAAACGCACTGTGGAGTGGTGAAAACTCCAGATAACGTGTTTCTCGCATTAAATAGATCGAAATGTGCGATCGCGATGATTCTGCATACTTCAAACAGAAGTCTCACCATGATTATCGCAGAAAATGCATATCTCTGCTAGAAACCCCACGAAAACCAAGATATATCCTGTTCTGCATATCAAACGCACTGTGGAGTGGTGAAAACTCCAGATAACGTGTTTCTCGCATTAAATAGATCGAAATGTGCGATCGCGATGATTCTGCATACTTCAAACAGAAGTCTCACCATGATTATCGCAGAAAATGCATATCTCAGCTTGAAACCCCACGAAAACCAAGATATCGCTGGTTCTGCATATCAAACGCACTGTGGAGTGGTGAAAACTCCAGATAACGTGTTTCTCGCACTAACTAGCTCGAAAAGAGCGATCTCGATGATTCAGCATACTTCGGACAGAAGTCTCACCAAGATTATCGCAGAAAATGCATATCTCTGCTTGAAACCCCACGAAAACCAACATATCGCCGGTTCTGCATATCAAACGCACTGTGGAGTGGTGAAAACACCAGATAACGTGTTTCTCGCATTGAATAGCTCGAAACGAGCGATCTCGATGATTCTGCATACTTCGGACAGAAGACTCACCAAAGTTATCGTAAAAAATGCATATCTCAACTTGAAACCCCAGGAAAACCAAGATATCGCTGTGTTCAGCATATCAAACGCACTGTGGAGTGGTGAAAACCCCAGAAAACGTGTTTCTCGCATTAAATAGCACGAATAGAGCGATCTCGATGATTCTTCATACTTCGGACAGAAGTCTCCCCAAGATTATCGTAAAAAATGCATATCTCAGCTTGAAACCCCACGAAAGCCAAGATATCGCTGGTTCTGCATATCAAACGCAGTGTGGAGTGGTGAAAACACCGGATAAGTTTTTTCTCGCATTAACTAGCTCGAAAAGAGCGATCCCGATGTTTCAGCATATTTCGGACAGAAGTCTCACCAAGCCTATCGTAGAAAATGCATATCTCAGCTTGAAACCCGACGAAAACCAAAATATCTCCGGTTCTGCATATCCAACGCACTGTGGAGTGGTGAAAACACCAGATAACGTGTTTCTCGCATTAAAAAGCTCGAAACGAGCGATCTCGATGATTCTGCATACTTCGGACAGAGGTCTCACCAAGATTATCGCAGAAAATGCATATCTCAGCTTGAAACCCCACGAAAACCAAGATATCGCTGGTTCTGCATATCAAACGCACTGTGGAGAGGTGAAAACATCAGATAACGTGTATCTCGCACTAACTAGCTCGAAAAGAGCGACCTCGATGATTCAGCATACTTCGGACAGAAGTCTCACCAAGATTATCGCAGAAAATGCATATCTCTGCTTGAAACCCCACGAAAACCAAGATATCGCCGGTTCTGCATATCAAACGCACTGTGGAGTGGTGAAAACACCAGATAACGTGTTTCTCGCATTAAATAGGTCGAAAAGAGCGATCTCGATGTATCTGCATACTTCGGACAGAGGTCTCACCAAGATTATCGCAGAAAATGCATACCTCAGCTTGAAACCCCACGAAAACCAAGATATCTCCGGTTCTGCACATCCAACGAACTGTGGTGTGGTGAAAACCCCCAAAAACGTGTTTCTCGCATTAAATAGCTCGAAAAGAGCGCTGTTGATGTTTCTGCATACTTCGGACAGATGTTTCACCAAGATTATCGTAGAATATGCATATCTCAGCTTGATACCCGACCAAAACCAAACATCGCCGGTTCTGCATATCAAACCAACTGTGGAGTGGTGAAAACACCAGACAACGTGCTTCTCGCATTAAATAGGTCGAAAAGAGCGATCTCGATGATTAAGCATACTTCCTACAGAAGTCTCACCAAGATTATCGCAGAAAATGCATATCTCTGCTTGAAACCCCACGAAAACCAAGATATCGCCGGTTCTGCATATCAAACGCACTGTGGAGTGGTGAAAACACCAGATAACGTGTTTGCTCGCATTAAATAGGTCGAAAAGAGCGATCTCGATGATTCTGCATACTTCTAACGGAAGTCTCACCATGATTATCGCAGAAAATGCATATCTCTGCTAGAAACCTCACGAAAACCAAGATATCTCCTATTCTGCATATCCAACGAACTGTGGAGTGGTGAAAACCCCAGAAAACGTGTTTCTCGCATTAAATAGCTCGAAAAGTACGATCTCGATGACTCTGCATACTTCGGACAGAATTCTCACCAAGATTATCGCAGAAAACGCATATCTGAACTTGAAACCCCACGAAAACCAAACATTGCCGGTTCTGCATATCAAACGCACTGTGGAGTGGTGAAAACACCATATAACGTGATTGCTCGCATTAAATAGGTCGAGAAGAGCGATCTCGATGATTCTGCATACTTCTAACAGAAGTCTCACCAAGATTATCGCAGAAAATGCATATCTGTGCTTGAAACCCCACGAAAAACAAACATTGCCGGTTCTGCATATCATACGCACTGTGGAGTGGTGAAAACACCAGATAACGTGTTTGCTCGCATTAAATAGCTCGAAAAGAGCGATCCCGATGATTAAGCATACTTCCGACAGAAGTCTCACCAAGATTATCGCAGAAATTGCATATCTCAGTTTGAATCCCCACGAAAACCAAGATATCGCTGGTTCTGCATATCAAACGCACTGTGGAGTGCTGAAAACACCAGATAACGTGTTTCTCGCATTAAATAGGTCGAAACACGCGATCTCGATGATTAAGCATACTTCGGACAGAAGTCTCACCAAGATTATCGTAAAAAATGCATATCTCAGCTTGAAACCCCACAAAAACCAAGATATCGCCGGTTCTGCATGTCAAACGCACTGTGGAGTGGTGAAAACACCAGATAACGTGTTTCTCGCATTAAGTAGCTCGAAAAGTGCGATCTCGATGATTCTGCATACTTCGGACAGAAGTCTCTCCAAGATTATCGCCGAAAATGCATATCTGAGCTTGAAACCCCACGAAAACCAAGATATCGTCGGTTCTTCATATCATACGCACTGTGGAGTGGTGAAAACACCAGATAACGTGTTTCTCGCATTAAATAGGTCGAAACACGCGATCCCGAATGATTAAGCATACTTCGGACAGAAGTCTCACCAAGATTATTGTAAAAAATGCATATCTCAGCTTGATACCCCACGAAAACCCAGATATCGCTGGTTCTGCATATCAAACGCACTGTGGAGTGCTGAAAACACCAGATAACGTGTTTCTCGCATTAAATAGCTCGAAAAGTGCGATCTCGATGATTCTGCATACTTCGGACAGAAGTCTCACCATGATTATCGTAAAAAATGCATATCTCAGCTTGAAACCCCACGAAAACCAAGATATCGCTGGTTCTGCATATCAAACGCACTGTGGAGTGCTGAAAACACCAGATAACGTGTTTCTCGCATTAACTAGCTCGAAAAGAGCGATCTCGATGTTTCAGCATACTTCGGACAGAAGTCTCACCAAGCTTATCGTAGAAAATGCATATCTCAGCTTGAAACCCGACGAAAACCAAAATATCTCCGGTTCTGCATATCCAACGCACTGTGGAGTGGTGAAAACACCAGATAACGTGTTTCTCGCATTAAATAGCTCGAAACGAGCGATCTCGATGATTCTGCATACTTCGGACAGAAGTCTCAACAAGATTATCGCAGAAAATGCATATCTCAGCTTGAAACCCCACGAAAACCAAGATATCTACTGTTCTGCATATCAAACGCACTGTGGAGTGGTGAAAACTCCAGATAACGTGTTTCTCGCATTAAATAGATCGAAATGTGCGATCGCGATGATTCTGCATACTTCAAACAGAAGTCTCACCATGATTATCGCAGAAAATGCATATCTCTGCTAGAAGCCTCACGAAAACCAAGATATCTCCTGTTCTGCATATCAAACGCACTGTGGAGTGGTGAAAACACCGGATAAGGTTTTTCTCGCATTAACTAGCTCGAAAAGAGCGATCTCGAATATTCTGCATACTTCTGACAGAAGTCTCACCAGGATTATCGTAGAAAATGCATATCTCAGCTTGAAACCCGACCGAAACCAAGATATCTCCGGTTCTGCATATCCCACGCACTGTGGAGTGGTGAAAACACCAGATAACGTGTTTCTCGCACTAACTAGCTCGAAAAGAGCGATCTCAATGATTCAGCATACTTCGGACAGAAGTCTCACCAAGTTTATCGCAGAAAATGCATATCTCAGCTTGAAACCCCACGAAAACCAAGATATCGCCGGTTCTGCATATCAAATGCACTGTGGAGTGGTGAAAACCCCAGAAAACGTGTTTCTCGCATTAAATAGCTCGAAACGAGCGATCTCGATGATTCTGCATACTTCGGACAGAAGTCTCAACAAGATTATCGCAGAAAATGCATATCTCAGCTTGAAACCCCACGAAAACCAAGATATCTACTGTTCTGCATATCAAACGCACTGTGGAGTGGTGAAAACTCCAGATAACGTGTTTCTCGCACTAACTAGCTCGAAAAGGAAGATCTCGATGTTTCAGCATACTTCGGACAGAAGTCTCACCAAGCTTATCCTAGAAAATGCATATCTCAGCTTGAAACCCGACGAAAACCAAAATATCTGCGGTTCTGCATATCCAACGCACTGTGGAGTGGTGAAAACACCAGATAACGTGTTTCTCGCATTAAATAGCTCGAAACGAGCGATCTCGATGATTCTGCATACTTCCGACAGAAGTCTCACCAAGATTATCGCAAAAAATGCATATCTCAGCTTGAAACCCCACGAAAACCCAGATATTGCTGGTTCTGCATATCAAACGCACTGTGGAGTGCTGAAAACACCAGATAACCTGTTTCTCGCATTAAATAGCTCGAAAAGTGCGATCTCGATTATTCTGCATACTTCGGACAGAAGTCTCACCATGATTATCGTAAAAAATGCATATCTCAGCTTGAAACCCCACGAAAACCAAGATATCGCTGGTTCTGCATATCAAACGCACTGTGGAGTGGTGAAAACTCCAGATAACGTGTTTCTCGCACTAACTAGCTCGAAAAGGACGATCTCGATGTTTCAGCATACTTCGGACAGAGGTCTCACCAAGATTATCGCAGAAAATGCATATCTCAGCTTGAAACCCCACGAAAACCAAGATATCGCTGGTTCTGCATATCAAACGCACTGTGGAGTGCTGAAAACACCAGATAACGTGTTTCTCGCACTAACTAGCTCGAAAAGAGCGATCTCGATGATTCAGCATACTTCGGACAGAAGTCTCACCAAGATTATCGCAGAAAATGCATATCTCTGCTTGAAACCCCACGAAAACCAACATATCGCCGGTTCTGCATATCAAACGCACTGTGGAGTGGTGAAAACACCAGATAACGTGTTTCTCGCATTGAATAGCTCGAAACGAGCGATCTCAATGATTCTGCATACTTCGGACAGAAGTCTCACCAAGATTATCGTGAAAAATGCATATCTCAGCTTGAAACCACTCGAAAACCAAGATATCACCTGTTCTGCATATCCAACGAACTGTGGTGTGGTGAAAACCCCAGAAAACGTGTTTCTCGCATTAAATAGCTCGAAAAGAGCGATCTCGATAATTCTGCACACTTCGGACAGAAGTCTCTCCAAGATTATCGCAGAAAATGCATATCTCAGCTTGAAACCCCACGAAAACCAAGATATCGCTGGTTCTGCATATCAAACGCACTGTGGACTGGTGAAAACACCAGATAACGTGTTTCTCGCATTAAATAGGTCGAAACACGCGATCTCGAATGATTAAGCAGACTTCGGACAGAAGTCTCACCAAGATTATCGCAAAAAATGCATATCTCAGCTTGAAACCCCACGAAAACCCAGATATTGCTGGTTCTGCATATCAAACGCACTGTGGAGTGCTGAAAACACCAGATAACGTGTTTCTCGCATTAAATAGCTCGAAAAGTGCGATCTCGATTATTCTGCATACTTCGGACAGAAGTCTCACCATGATTATCGTAAAAAATGCATATCTCAGCTTGAAACCCCACGAAAACCAAGATATCGCTGGTTCTGCATATCAAACGCACTGTGGAGTGGTGAAAACTCCAGATAACGTGTTTCTCGCACTAACTAGCTCGAAAAGGACGATCTCGATGTTTCAGCATACTTCGGACAGAGGTCTCACCAAGATTATCGCAGAAAATGCATATCTCAGCTTGAAACCCCACGAAAACCAAGATATCGCTGGTTCTGCATATCAAACGCACTGTGGAGTGCTGAAAACACCAGATAACGTGTTTCTCGCACTAACTAGCTCGAAAAGAGCGATCTCGATGATTCAGCATACTTCGGACAGAAGTCTCACCAAGATTATCGCAGAAAATGCATATCGCTGCTTGAAACCCCACGAAAACCAACATATCGCCGGTTCTGCATATCAAACGCACTGTGGAGTGGTGAAAACACCAGATAACGTGTTTCTCGCATTGAATAGCTCGAAACGAGCGATCTCAATGATTCTGCATACTTCGGACAGAAGTCTCACCAAGATTATCGTAAAAAATGCATATCTCAGCTTGAAACCACTCGAAAACCAAGATATCACCTGTTCTGCATATCCAACGAACTGTGGTGTGGTGAAAACCCCAGAAAACGTGTTTCTCGCATTAAATAGTTCGAAACACGCGATCTCGAATGATTAAGCATACTTCGGACAGAAGTCTCACCAAGATTATCGCAAAAAATGCATATCTGAGCTTGAAACACCACGAAAACCAAGATATCGTCGGTTCTGCATATCATACGCACTGTGGAGTGGTGAAAACACCAGATAACGTGTTTCTCGCATTAAATAGGTCGAAACACGCGATCTCGAATGATTAAGCATACTTCGGACAGAAGTCTCACCAAGATTATCGCAAAAAATGCATATCTCAGCTTGAAACCCCACGAAAACCCAGATATTGCTGGTTCTGCATATCAAACGCACTGTGGAGTGCTGAAAACACCAGATAACGTGTTTCTCGCATTAAATAGCTCGAAAAGTGCGATCTCGATTATTCTGCATACTTCGGACAGAAGTCTCACCATGATTATCGTAAAAAATGCATATCTCAGCTTGAAACCCCACGAAAACCAAGATATCGCTGGTTCTGCATATCAAACGCACTGTGGAGTGGTGAAAACTCCAGATAACGTGTTTCTCGCACTAACTAGCTCGAAAAGGACGATCTCGATGTTTCAGCATACTTCGGACAGAGGTCTCACCAAGATTATCGCAGAAAATGCATATCTCAGCTTGAAACCCCACGAAAACCAAGATATCGCTGGTTCTGCATATCAAACGCACTGTGGAGTGCTGAAAACACCAGATAACGTGTTTCTCGCACTAACTAGCTCGAAAAGAGCGATCTCGATGATTCAGCATACTTCGGACAGAAGTCTCACCAAGATTATCGCAGAAAATGCATATCTCTGCTTGAAACCCCACGAAAACCAACATATCGCCGGTTCTGCATATCAAACGCACTGTGGAGTGGTGAAAACACCAGATAACGTGTTTCTCGCATTGAATAGCTCGAAACGAGCGATCTCAATGATTCTGCATACTTCGGACAGAAGTCTCACCAAGATTATCGTAAAAAATGCATATCTCAGCTTGAAACCACTCGAAAACCAAGATATCACCTGTTCTGCATATCCAACGAACTGTGGTGTGGTGAAAACCCCAGAAAACGTGTTTCTCGCATTAAATAGTTCGAAACACGCGATCTCGAATGATTAAGCATACTTCGGACAGAAGTCTCACCAAGATTATCGCAAAAAATGCATATCTGAGCTTGAAACACCACGAAAACCAAGATATCGTCGGTTCTGCATATCATACGCACTGTGGAGTGGTGAAAACACCAGATAACGTGTTTCTCGCATTAAATAGGTCGAAACACGCGATCTCGAATGATTAAGCATACTTCGGACAGAAGTCTCACCAAGATTATCGCAAAAAATGCATATCTCAGCTTGAAACCCCACGAAAACCCAGATATTGCTGGTTCTGCATATCAAACGCACTGTGGAGTGCTGAAAACACCAGATAACGTGTTTCTCGCATTAAATAGCTCGAAAAGTGCGATCTCGATTATTCTGCATACTTCGGACAGAAGTCTCACCATGATTATCGTAAAAAATGCATATCTCAACTTGAAACCCCACGAAAACCAAGATATCGCTGGTTCTGCATATCAAATGCACTGTGGAGTGGTGAAAACACCAGATAACGTGTTTCTCGTATTAAATAGGTCGATAAGTGCGATCTCGATGTTTCTGCATACTTCGGACAGAGGTCTCACCAAGATTATCGCAGAAAATGCATATCTCAGCTTGAAACCCCACGAAAACCAAGATATCGCTGGTTCTGCATATCAAACGCACTGTGGAGTGCTGAAAACACCAGATAACGTGTTTCCGCACTAACTAGCTCGAAAAGAGCAATCTCGGTGATTCAGCATACTTCGGACAGAAGTCTCACCAAGATTATCGCAGAAAATGCATATCTCTGATTGAAACCCACGAAAACCAACATATCGCCGGTTCTGCATATCAAACGCACTGTGGAGTGGTGAAAACACCAGATAATGTGTTTCTCGCATTGAATAGCTCGAAACGAGCGATCTCGATGATTCTGCATACTTCGGACAGAAGTCTCACCAAGATTATCGTAAAAAATGCATATCTCAGCTTGAAACCACTCGAAAACCAAGATATCACCTGTTCTGCATATCCAACGAACTGTGGTGTGGTGAAAACCCCAGAAAACGTGTTTCTCGCATTAAATAGCTCGAAAAGAGTGATCTCGATAATTCTGCACACTTCGGACAGAAGTCTCACCAAGCTTATCGCAGAAAATGCATATCTCAGCTTGAAACCCCTCGAAAACCAAACATCGCCGGTTCTGCATATCAAACCAACTGTGGAGTGGTGAAAACACCAGACAACGTGTTTCTCGCATTAAATAGATCGAAATGTGCGATCTCGATGATTCTGCATACTTCTAACAGAAGTCTCACCATGATTATCGCAGAAAATGCATATCTCTGCTAGAAACCCCACGAAAACCAAGATATCTCCAGTTCTGCATATCCAACGCACTGTGGAGTGGTGAAAGCACCAGATAACGTGTATCTCGCATTAAATAGCTCGAAACGAGCGATCTCGATGATTAAGCATACTTCGGACAGAAGTCTCACCAAGATTATCGCAGAAAATGCATATCTCAGCTTGAAACCCCACGAAAACCAAGATATCGCTGGTTCTGCATATCAAACGCACTGTGGAGTGCTGAAAACACCAGATAACGTGTTTCTCGCATTAAATAGCTCGAATAGAGCGATCTCGATGAATAAGCATACTTCGGACAGAAGTCTCACCAAGATTATCGCAAAAAATGCATATCTCAGCTTGAAACCCCACGAAAACCAAGATATCGCTGGTTCTGCATATCAAACGCACTGTGGAGTGCTGAAAACACCAGATAACGTGTTTCTCGCACTAACTAGCTCGAAAAGAGCGATCTCGATGATTCAGCATACTTCGGACAGAAGTATCACCAAGATTATCGCAGAAAATGCATATCTCTGCTTGAAACCCCACGAAAACCAACATATCGCCGGTTCTGCATATCAAACGCACTGTGGAGTGGTGAAAACACCAGATAACGTGTTTCTCGCATTGAATAGCTCGAAACGAGCGATCTCGATGATTCTGCATACTTCGGACAGAAGTCTCACCAAAATTATCGTAAAAAATGCATATCTCAGCTTGAAACCTCTCGAAAACCAAGATATCACCTGTTCTGCATATCCAACGAACTGTGGTGTGGTGAAAACCCCAGAAAACGTGTTTCTCGCATTAAATAGCTCGAAAAGAGCGATCTCTATAATTCTGCACACTTCGGACAGAAGTCTCACCAAGATTATCGCAGAAAATGCATATCTCAGCTTGAAACCCCACGAAAACCAAGATATCGCTGGTTCTGCATATCAAACGCACTGTGGAGTGGTGAAAACACCAGATAACGTGTTTCTCGCATTGAATAGCTCGAAACGAGCGATCTCGATGATTCTGCATACTTCGGACAGAAGTCTCACCAAGATTATCGTAAGAAATGCATATCTCAGCTTGAAACCCCTCGAAAACCAAGATATCACCTGTTCTGCATATCCAACGAACTGTGGTGTGGTGAAAACCCCAGAAAACGTGTTTCTCGCATTAAATAGCTCGAAAAGAGCGATCTCGATATTTCTGCACACTTCGGACAGAAGTCTCACCAAGATTATCGCAGAAAATGCATATCTCAGCTTGAAACCCCACGAAAACCAAGATATCGCTGGTTCTGCATATCAAACGCACTGTGGAGTGCTGAAAACACCAGATAACGTGGTTCTCGCATTAAATAGGTCGAAACACGCGATCTCGAATGATTAAGCATACTTCGGACAGAAGTCTCACCAAGATTATCGCAAAAAATGCATATCTCAGCTTGAAACCCCACGAAAACCCAGATATCGCTGGTTCTGCATATCAAACGCACTGTGGAGTGCTGAAAACCCCAGATAACGTGTTTCTCGCATTAAATAGCTCGAAAAGTGCGATCTCGATTATTCTATATACTTCGGACAGAAGTCTCACCATGATTATCGTAAAAAATGCATATCTCAGCTTGAAACCCCACGAAAACCAAGGTATCGCTGGTTCTGCATATCAAACGCACTGTGGAGTGGTGAAAACACCAGATAACGTGTTTCTCGTATTAAATAGGTCGAAATGTGCGATCTCGATGATTCTGCATACTTCAAAAAGAAGTCTCACCATGATTATCGCAGAAAATGCATATCTCTGCTTGAAACCCCACGAAAACCAACATATCGCCGGTTCTGCATATCAAACGCACTGTGGAGTTGTGAAAACACCAGATAACGTGTTTCTCGCATTGAATAGCTCGAAACGAGCGATCTCGATGATTCTGCATACTTCGGACAGAGGTCTCACCAAGATTATCGCAGAAAATGCATATCTCAGCTTGAAACCCCACGAAAACCAAGATATCGCTGGTTCTGCATATCAAACGCACTGTGGAGTGGTGAAAACACCAGATAACGTGTTTCTCGCACTAACTAGCTCGAAAAGAGCGATCTCGATGATTCTGCACACTTCGGACAGAAGTCTCACCAAGATTATCGCAGAAAATGCATATCTCAGCTTGAAACCCCACGAAAACCAAGATATCGCTGGTTCCGCATATCAAACGCACTGTGGAGTGGTGAAAACACCAGATAACGTGTTTCTCGCATTGAATAGCTCGAAACGAGCGATCTCGATGATTCTGCATACTTCGGACAGAAGTCTCACCAAGATTATCGTAAAAAATGCATATCTCAGCTTGAAACCCCTCGAAAACCAAGATATCACCTGTTCTGCATATCCAACGAACTGTGGTGTGGTGAAAACCCCAGAAAACGTGTTTCTCGCATTGAATAGCTCGAAAAGAGCGATCTCGATGATTCAGCATACTTCGGACAGAAGTCTCACCAAGATTATCGCAGAAAATGCATATCTCAGCTTGAAACCCCACGAAAACCAAGATATCGCTGGTTCTGCATATCAAACGCACTGTGGAGTGGTGAAAACACCAGATAACGTGTTTCTCGCATTGAATAGCTCGAAACGAGCGATCTCGATGATTCTGCATACTTCGGACAGAAGTCTCACCAAGATTATCGTAAAAAATGCATATCTCAGCTTGAATCCCCTCGAAAACCAAGATATCACCTGTTCTGCATATACCAACGAACTGTGGTGTGGTGAAAACCCCAGAAAACGTGTTTCTCGCATTAAATAGCTCGAAAAGTGCGATCTCGATTATTCTGCATACTTCGGACAGAAGTCTCACCATGATTATCGTAAAAAATGCATATCTCAGCTTGAAACCCGACGAAAACCAAACATTGCCGGTTCTGCATATCAAACGCACTGTGGAGTGGTGAAAACACCAGATAACCTGTTTGCTCGCATTAAATAGGTCGAAAAGAGCGATCTCGATGATTCTGCATACTTCGGACAGAAGTCTCTCCAAGATTATCGCCGAAAATACATATCTCAGCTTGAATCCCCACGAAAACCAAGATATCTCCGGTTCTGCAAATCCAACGAACTGTGGTGTGGTGAAAACCCCAGAAAACGTGTTTCTCGCATTAAGTAGCTCGAAAAGTGCGCTCTTGATGTTTCTGCATACTTCGGACAGATGTTTCACCAAGATTATCGTAGAAAATGCATATCTCAGCTTGAAACCCGACGAAAACCAAACATCGCCGGTTCTGCATATCAAACCAACTGTGGAGTGGTGAAAACACCAGACAACGTGATTCTCGCATTAAATCGATCGAAATGTGCGATCTCGATGATTCTGCATACTTCTAACAGAACTCTCACCATGATTATCGCAGAAAATGCATATCTCAGCTTGAAACCCGACGAAAACCAAACATTGCCGGTTCTGCATATCAAACTCACTGTGGAGTGGTGAAAACACCAGATAACGTGTTTGCTCGCATTAAATAGGTCGTAAAGAGCGATCTCGATGATTCTGCATACTTCTAACGGAAGTCTCACCATGATTATCGCAGAAAATGCATATCTCAGCTTGAATCCCCACGAAAACCAAGATATCTCCGGTTCTGCACATCCAACGAACTGTGGTGTGGTGAAAACCCCAGAAAACGTGTTTCTCGCATTAAGTAGCTCGAAAAGTGCGCTCTTGATGTTTCTGCATACTTCGGACAGATGTTTCACCAAGATTATCGTAGAAAATGCATATCTCAGCTTGAAACCCGACGAAAACCAAACATCGCCGGTTCTGCATATCAAACCAACTGTGGAGTGGTGAAAACACCAGACAACGTGATTCTCGCATTAAATAGATCGAAAAGAGCGATCTCGATGGTTCTGCATACTTCGGACAGAAGACTCACCAAAGTTATCGTAAAAAATGCATATCTCAACTTGAAACCCCAGGAAAACCAAGATATCTCCGGTTCTGCACATCCAACGAACTGTGGTGTGGTGAAAACCCCAGAAAACGTGTTTCTCGCATTAAGTAGCTCGAAAAGTGCGCTCTTAATGTTTCTGCATACTTCGGACAGATGTTTCACCAAGATTATCGTAGAAAATGCATATCTCAGCTTGAAACCCGACGAAAACCAAACATCGCCGGTTCTGCATATCAAACCAACTGTGGAGTGGTGAAAACACCAGACAACGTGTTTCTCGCATTAAATAGATCGAAATGTGCGATCTCGATGATTCTGCATACTTCTAACAGAAGTCTCACCATGATTATCGCAGAAAACGCATATCTCAGCTTGAAACCCCACGAAAACCAAGATATCGCTGGTTCTGCATATCAAACGCACTGTGGAGTGGTGAAAACACCAGATAACGTGTTTCTCGTATTAAATAGGTCGGAAAGTGCGATCTCGATGTTTCTGCATACTTCGGACAGAGGTCTCACCAAGATTATCGCAGAAAATGCATATCTCTGCTAGAAACCTCACGAAAACCAAGATATCTCCTATTCTGCATATCCAACGAACTGTGGTGTGGTGAAAACCCCCAAAAACGTGTTTCGCGCATTAAATAGCTCGAAAAGAGCGCTGTTGATGTTTCTGCATACTTCGGACAGATGTTTCACCAAGATTATCGTAGAAAATGCATATCTCAGCTTGAAACCCGACCGAAACCAAGATATCTCCGGTTCTGCATATCCAACGCACTGTGGAGTGGTGAAAACACCAGATAACGTGTTTCTCGCACTAACTAGCTCGAAAAGAGCGACCTCGATGATTCAGCATACTTCGGACAGAAGTCTCACCAAGATTATGGTAAAAAATGCATATCTCAGCTTGAAACCCCACGAAAACCAAGATATCGCTGGTTCTGCATATCAAACGCACTGTGGAGTGGTGAAAACACCAGATAACGTGTTTCTCGCATTAAATAGCTCGACTAGAGCGATCTCGATGATTGTTCATACTTCGAACAGAAGTCTCATCAAGATTATCGTAAAAAATGCATATCTCAGCTTGAAACCCCACGAAAACCAAGATATCGCCGGTTCTGCATTTCAAACGCAACTGTGGAGTGGTGAAAACACTGATAACGTGTTTCTCGCATTGAATAGCTCGAAACGAGCGATCTCGATGGTTCAGCATACTTCGGACAGAAGTCTCACCAAGCTTATCGTAGAAAATGCATATCTCAGCTTGAAACCCGACGAAAACCAAAATATCTCCGGTTCTGCATATCCAACGCACTGTGGTGTGGTGAAAACCCCCAAAAACGTGTTTCTCGCATTAAATAGCTCGAAAAGAGCGCTGTTGATGTTTCTGCATACTTCGGACAGATGTTTCACCATGATTAACGCAGAAAATGCATATCACTGCTAGAAACCCCACGAAAACCATGATATCTCCTGTTCTGCATATCAAACGCCCTGTGGAGTGGTGAAAACACCGGATAAGGTTTTTCTCGCATTAACTAGCTCGAAAAGAGCGATCTCGAAAATTCTGCATACTTCGGACAGAAGTCTCACCAAGATTATCGCAGAAAATGCATATCTCTGCTTGAAACCCCACGAAAACCAACATATCGCCGGTTCTGCATATCAAACGCACTGTGGAGTGGTGAAAACACCAGATAACGTGTTTCTCGCATTGAATAGCTCGAAACGAGCGATCTCGATGATTCTGCATACTTCGGACAGAAGACTCACCAAAGTTATCGTAAAAAATGCATATCTCAACTTGAAACCCCAGGAAAACCAAGATATCGCTGTGTTCAGCATATCAAACGCACTGTGGAGTGGTGAAAACCCCAGAAAACGTGTTTCTCGCATTAAATAGCTCGAATAGACCGATCTCGATGATTCTTCATACTTCGGACAGAAGTCTCCCCAAGATTATCGTAAAAAATGCATATCTCAGCTTGAAACCCCACGAATGCCAAGATATCGCTGGTTCTGCATATCAAACGCAGTGTGGAGTGGTGAAAACACCGGATAAGTTTTTTCTCGCATTAACTAGCTCGAAAAGAGCGATCTCGATGGTTCAGCATACTTCGGACAGAAGTTTCACCAAGATTATCGCAGAAAATGCATATCTCTGCATGAAACCCGACCGAAACCAAGATATCTCCGGTTCTGCACATCCAACGCACTGTGGAGAGGTGAAAACATCAGATAACGTGTATCTCGCATTAAATAGCTCGAAACGAGCGATCACGATGATTAAGCATACTTCGGACAGAAGTCTCACCAAGATTATCGTAAAAAATGCATATCTCAGCTTGAAACCCCACGAAAACCAAGATATCGCTGGTTCTGCATATCAAACGCACTGTGGAGTGGTGAAACCACCAGATAACGTGTTTGCTCGCATTAAATAGGTCGAAAAGAGCGATCTCGATGATTCTGCATACTTCTAACAGAAGTCTCACCAAGCTTATCGTAGAAAATGCATATCTCAGCTTGAAACCCGACGAAAACCAAAATATCTCCGGTTCTGCATATCCAACGCACTGTGGTGTGGTGAAAACCCCCAAAAACGTGTTTCTCGCATTAAATAGCTCGAAAAGAGCGCTGTTGATGTTTCTGCATACTTCGGACAGATGTTTCACCAAGATTATCGTAGAAATGCATATCTCAGCTTGAAGCCCGACCAAAACCAAACATCGCCGGTTCTGCATATCAAACCAACTGTGGAGTGGTGAAAACACCAGACAACGTGTTTCTCGCATTAAATTGATCGAAATGTGCGATCTCGATGATTCTGCATACTTCTAACAGAAGTCTCACCAAGATTATCGCAGAAAATGCATATCTCAGCTTGAATCCCGACGAAAACCAAACATTGCCGGTTCTGCATATCAAACGCACTGTGGAGTGGTGAAACCACCAGATAACGTGTTTGCTCGCATTAAATAGGTCGAAAAGAGCGATCTCGATGATTCTGCATACTTCTAACGGAAGTCTCACCATGATTATCGCAGAAAATGCATATCTCTGCTAGAAACCTCACGAAAACCAAGATATCTCCTATTCTGCATATCCAACGAACTGTGGAGTGGTGAAAACCCCAGAAAACGTGTTTCTCGCATTAAATAGCTCGAAAAGTACGATCTCGATGACTCTGCATACTTCGGACAGAAGTCTCACCAAGATTATCGCAGAAAACGCATATCTGAGCTTGAAACCCCACGAAAACCAAACATTGCCGGTTCTGCATATCAAACGCACTGTGGAGTGGTGAAAACACCATATAACGTGTTTGCTCGCATTAAATAGGTCGAGAAGAGCGATCTCGATGATTCTGCATACTTCTAACAGAAGTCTCACCAAGATTATCGCAGAAAATGCATATCTGTGCTTGAAACCCCACGAAAAACAAACATTGCCGGTTCTGCATATCATACGCACTGTGGAGTGGTGAAAACACCAGATAACGTGTTTGCTCGCATTAAATAGCTCGAAAAGAGCGATCCCGATGATTAAGCATACTTCCGACAGAAGTCTCACCAAGATTATCGCAGAAATTGCATATCTCAGTTTGAATCCCCACGAAAACCAAGATATCGCTGGTTCTGCATATCAAACGCACTGTGGAGTGCTGAAAACACCAGATAACGTGTTTCTCGCATTAAATAGCTCGAATAGAGCGATCTCGATGATTAAGCATACTTCGGACAGAAGTCTCACCAAGATTATCGTAAAAAATGCATATCTCAGCTTGAAACCCCACAAAAACCAAGATATCGCCGGTTCTGCATGTCAAACGCACTGTGGAGTGGTGAAAACACCAGATAACGTGTTTCTCGCATTAAGTAGCTCGAAAAGTGCGATCTCGATGATTCTGCATACTTCGGACAGAAGTCTCTCCAAGATTATCGCCGAAAATGCATATCTGAGCTTGAAACCCCACGAAAACCAAGATATCGTCGGTTCTTCATATCATACGCACTGTGGAGTGGTGAAAACACCAGATAACGTGTTTCTCGCATTAAATAGGTCGAAACACGCGATCCCGAATGATTAAGCATACTTCGGACAGAAGTCTCACCAAGATTATCGTAAAAAATGCATATCTCAGCTTGAAACCCCACGAAAACCCAGATATCGCTGGTTCTGCATATCAAACGCACTGTGGAGTGCTGAAAACACCAGATAACGTGTTTCTCGCATTAAATAGCTCGAAAAGTGCGATCTCGATGATTCTGCATACTTCGGACAGAAGTCTCACCATGATTATCGTAAAAAATGCATATCTCAGCTTGAAACCCCACGAAAACCAAGATATCGCTGGTTCTGCATATCAAACGCACTGTGGAGTGCTGAAAACACCAGATAACGTGTTTCTCGCATTAACTAGCTCGAAAAGAGCGATCTCGATGTTTCAGCATACTTCGGACAGAAGTCTCACCAAGCTTATCGTAGAAAATGCATATCTCAGCTTGAAACCCGACGAAAACCAAAATATCTCCGGTTCTGCATATCCAACGCACTGTGGAGTGTTGAAAACACCAGATAACGTGTTTCTCGCATTAAATAGCTCGAAACGAGCGATCTCGATGATTCTGCATACTTCGGACAGAAGTCTCACCAAAATTATCGTAACAAATGCATATCTCAACTTGAAACCACACGAAAACCAAGATATCGCTGTGTTCAGCATATCAAATGCACTGTGGAGTGGTGAAAACCCCAGAAAACGTGTTTCTCGCATTAAATAGCTCGAATAGAGCGATCTCGAGGATTCTTCATACTTCGGACAGAAGTCTCACCAAGATTATCGTAAAAAATGCATATCTCAGCTTGAAACCCCACGAAAGCCAAGATATCGCTGGTTCTGCATATCAAACGCAGTGTGGAATGGTGAAAACACCGGATAAGTTTTTTCTCGCATTAACTAGCACGAAAAGAGCGATCTCGATGTTTCAGCATACTTCGGACAGAAGTCTCACCAAGCTTATCGTAGAAAATGCATATCTCAGCTTGAAACCCGACGAAAACCAAAATATCTCCGGTTCTGCATATCCAACGCACTGTGGAGTGGTGAAAACACCAGATAACGTGTTTCTCGCATTAAATAGCTCGAAACGAGCGATCTCGATGATTCTGCATACTTCGGACAGAAGTCTCAACAAGATTATCGCAGAAAATGCATATCTCAGCTTGAAACCCCACGAAAACCAAGATATCTACTGTTCTGCATATCAAACGCACTGTGGAGTGGTGAAAACTCCAGATAACGTGTTTCTCGCACTAACTAGCTCGAAAAGGACGATCTCGATGTTTCAGCATACTTCGGACAGAAGTCTCACCAAGATTATCGCAGAAAATGCATACCTCAGCTTGAAACCCCACGAAAAGCAAGATATCGCTGTGTTCAGCATATCAAACGCACTGTGGAGTGGTGAAAACCCCAGAAGACGTGTTTCTCGCATTAAATAGCTCGACTAGGGCGATCTCGATGATTGTTCATACTTCGAACAGAAGTCTCATCAAGATTATCGTAAAAAATGCATATCTCAGCTTGAAACCCCACGAAAGCCAAGATATCGCTGGTTCTGCATATCAAACGCACTGTGGAGTGGTGAAAACAACGGATAAGGTTTCTCTCGCATTAACTAGCTCGAAAAGAGCGATCTCGATGTTTCAGCATACTTCGGACAGAAGTCTCTCCAAGATTATCGCAGAAAATGCATATCTCAGCTTGAAACCCCACGGAAACCAAGATGTCGCTGGTACTGCATATCCAACGCACTGTGGAGTGGTGAAAACACCAGATAACGTGTTTCTCGCATTAAATAGATCGAAACGAGCGATCTCGATGATTCTGCATACTTCGGACAGAAGTCTCACCAGGATTATCGTAGAAAATGCATATCTCAGCTTGAAACAAGACCGAAACCAAGATATCTCCGGTTCTGCATATCCCACGCACTGTGGAGTGGTGAAAACACCAGATAACGTGTTTCTCGCACTAACTAGCTCGAAAAGAGCGATCTCGATGATTAAGCATACTTCGGACAGAAGTCTCACCAAGATTATCGTAAAAAATGCCTATCTCAGCTTGAAACCCCACGAAAACCAAGATATCGCTGGTTCTGCATATCAAACGCACTGTGGAGTGGTGAAAACACCAGATAACGTGTTTCTCGCACTAACTAGCTCGAAAAGAACGATCTCGATGATTCAGCATACTTCGGACAGAAGTCTCACCAAGTTTATCGCAGAAAATGCATATCTCTGCTTGAAACCCCACGAAAACCAAGATATCGCCGGTTCTGCATATGAAACGCACTGTGGAGTGGTGAAAACACCAGATAACGTGTTTCTCGCATTGAATAGCTCGAAACGAGCGATCTCGATGATTCTGCTTACTTCGGACAGAAGTCTCACCAAAATTAGCGTAACAAATGCATATCTCAACTTGAAACCA
This sequence comes from Anthophora plumipes, assembly GCA_951804975.1. Lineage (NCBI taxonomy): Eukaryota > Metazoa > Arthropoda > Insecta > Hymenoptera > Apidae > Anthophora > Anthophora plumipes. Next base: position 21,174,761 of record OX638118.1, read on the forward strand.
CACGAAAACCAAGATATCGCTGTGTTCAGCATATCAAATGCACTGTGGAGTGGTGAAAACCCCAGAAAACGTGTTTCTCGCATTAAATAGCTCGAATAGAGCGATCTCGAGGATTCTTCATACTTCGGACAGAAGTCTCACCAAGATTATCGTAAAAAATGCATATCTCAGCTTGAAACCCCACGAAAGCCAAGATATCGCTGGTTCTGCATATCAAACGCAGTGTGGAATGGTGAAAACACCGGATAAGTTTTTTCTCGCATTAACTAGCTCGAAAAGAGCGATCTCGATGTTTCAGCATACTTCGGACAGAAGTCTCACCAAGCTTATCGTAGAAAATGCATATCTCAGCTTGAAACCCGACGAAAACCAAAATATCTCCGGTTCTGCATATCCAACGCACTGTGGAGTGGTGAAAACACCAGATAACGTGTTTCTCGCATTAAATAGCGCGAAACGAGCGATCTCGATGATTCTGCATACTTCGGACAGAAGTCTCAACAAGATTATCGCAGAAAATGCATATCTCAGCTTGAAACCCCACGAAAACCAAGATATCGCTGGTTCTGCATATCAAACGCACTGTGGAGTGGTGAAAACACCAGATAACGTGTTTCTCGTATTAAATAGGTCGAAAAGTGCGATCTCGAGGTTTCTGCATACTTCGGACAGAGGTCTCACCAAGATTATCGCAGAAAATGCATACCTCAGCTTGAAACCCCACGAAAACCAAGATATCGCTGTGTTCAGCATATCAAACGCACTGTGGAGTGGTGAAAACCCCAGAAGACGTGTTTCTCGCATTAAATAGCTCGACTAGAGCGATCTCGATGATTGTTCATACTTCGAACAGAAGTCTCATCAAGATTATCGTAAAAAATGCATATCTCAGCTTGAAACCCCACGAAAACCAAGATATCGCCGGTTCTGCATTTCAAACGCAACTGTGGAGTGGTGAAAACACTGATAACGTGTTTCTCGCATTGAATAGCTCGAAACGAGCGATCTCGATGGTTCAGCATACTTCGGACAGATGTCTCACCAAGCTTATCGTAGAAAATGCATATCTTAGCTTGAAACCCCACGAAAACCAAGATATCGCCGGTTCTGCATTTCAAACGCAACTGTGGAGTGGTGAAAACACTGATAACGTGTTTCTCGCATTAAATAGGTCGAAAAGAGCGATCTCGATGTTTCTGCATACTTCGGACAGAAGTCTCACGAAGCTTATCGTAAAAAATGCATATCTCAGCTTGAAACCCTACGAAAGCCAAGATATCGCTGGTTCTGCATATCGAACGCACTGTGGAGTGGTGAAAACACCGGATAAGGTTTTTCTCGCATTAACTAAGTCAAAAAGAGCGATCTCGATGGTTCAGCATACTTCGGATAGAAGTCTCACCAAGCTTATCGTAGAAAATGCATATCTCAGCTTGAAACCCCACGAAAACCAAGATATCGCCGGTTCTGCATTTCAAACGCAACTGTGGAGTGGTGAAAACACTGATAACGTGTTTCTCGCATTGAATAGCTCGAAACGAGCGATCTCGATGATTCTGCTTACTTCGCACAGAAGTCTCACCAAAATTATCGTAACAAATGCATATCTCAACTTGAATCCACACGAAAACCAAGATATCGCTGTGTTCAGCATATCAAACGCACTGTGGAGTGGTGAAAACCCCAGAAAACGTGTTTCTCGCATTAAATAGCTCGAAACGAGCGATCTCGATGATTCTGCATACTTCGGACAGAAGTCTCACCAAAATTATCGTAAAAAATGCATATCTCAGCTTGAAACCCCACGAAAACCAAGATATCGCTGTGTTCAGCATATCAAACGCACTGTGGAGTGGTGAAAACCCCAGAAAACGTGTTTCTCGCATTAAATATGTCGAAAAGAGCGATCTCGATGGTTCTGCATACTTCGGACAGAAGACTCACCAAAGTTATCGTAAAAAATGCATATCTCAACTTGAAACCCCAGGAAAACCAAGATATCTCCGGTTCTGCACATCCAACGAACTGTGGTGTGGTGAAAACCCCAGAAAACGTGTTTCTCGCATTAAGTAGCTCGAAAAGTGCGCTCTTAATGTTTCTGCATACTTCGGACAGATGTTTCACCAAGATTATCGTAGAAAATGCATATCTCAGCTTGAAACCCGACGAAAACCAAACATCGCCGGTTCTGCATATCAAACCAACTGTGGAGTGGTGAAAACACCAGACAACGTGTTTCTCGCATTGAATAGCTCGAAAAGAGCGATCTCGATGTTTCAGCATACTTCGGACAGAAGTCTCACCAAGATTATCGCAGAAAATGCATATCTCAGCTTGAAACCCCACGGAAACCAAGATGTCGCTGGTACTGCATATCCAACGCACTGTGGAGTGGTGAAAACACCAGATAACGTGTGTCTCGCATTAAATAGCTCGAAACGAGCGATCTCGATGATTCTGCATACTTCGGACAGAAGTCTCACCAGGATTATCGTAGAAAATGCATATCTCAGCTTGAAACCCGACCGAATCCAAGATATCTCCGGTTCTGCATATCCCACGCACTGTGGAGTGGTGAAAACACCAGATAACGTGTTTCTCGCACTAACTAGCTCGAAAAGAGCGATCTCGATGATTAAGCATACTTCGGACAGAAGTCTCACCAAGATTATCGTAAAAAATGCCTATCTCAGCTTGAAACCCCACGAAAACCAAGATATCGCTGGTTCTGCATATCAAACGCACTGTGGAGTGGTGAAAACACCTGATAACGTGTTTCTCGCACTAACTAGCTCGAAAACAGCGATCTCGATGATTCAGCATACTTCGGACAGAAGTCTCACCAAGTTTATCGCAGAAAATGCATATCTCTGCTTGAAACCCCACGAAAACCAAGATATCGCCGGTTCTGCATATCAAACGCACTGTGGAGTGGTGAAAACACCAGATAACGTGTTTCTCGCATTGAATAGCTCGAAACGAGCGATCTCGATGATTCTGCTTACTTCGGACAGAAGTCTCACCAAAATTAGCGTAACAAATGCATATCTCAACTTGAAACCACACGAAAACCAAGATATCGCTGTGTTCAGCATATCAAATGCACTGTGGAGTGGTGAAAACCCCAGAAAACGTGTTTCTCGCATTAAATAGCTCGAATAGAGCGATCTCGAGGATTCTTCCTACTTCGGACAGAAGTCTCACCAAGATTATCGTAAAAAATGCATATCTCAGCTTGAAACCCCACGAAAGCCAAGATATCGCTGGTTCTGCATATCAAACGCAGTGTGGAATGGTGAAAACACCGGATAAGTTTTTTCTCGCATTAACTAGCTCGAAAAGAGCGATCTCGATGTTTCAGCATACTTCGGACAGAAGTCTCACCAAGCTTATCGTAGAAAATGCATATCTCAGCTTGAAACCCGACGAAAACCAAAATATCTCCGGTTCTGCATATCCAACGCACTGTGGAGTGGTGAAAACACCAAATAACGTGTTTCTCGCATTAAATAGCTCGAAACGAGCGATCTCGATGATTCTGCATACTTCGGACAGAAGTCTCAAAAAGATTATCGCAGAAAATGCATACCTCAGCTTGAAACCCCACGAAAACCAAGATATCGCTGGTTCTGCATATCCAACGCACTGTGGAGTGGTGAAAACACCAGATAACGTGTTTCTCGCATTAAATAGCTCGAAAAGAGCGATCTCGATGTTTCAGCATACTTCGGACAGAGGTCTCACCAAGATTATCGCAGAAAATGCATACCTCAGCTTGAAACCCCACGAAAACCAAGATATCGCTGTGTTCAGCATATCAAACGCACTGTGGAGTGGTGAAAACCCCAGATAACGTGTTTCTCGCATTAAATAGATCGAAACGAGCGATCTCGATGATTCTGCATACTTCGGACAGAAGTCTCACCAGGATTATCGTAGAAAATGCATATCTCAGCTTGAAACAAGACCGAAACCAAGATATCTCCGGTTCTGCATATCCCACGCACTGTGGAGTGGTGAAAACACCAGATAACGTGTTTCTCGCACTAACTAGCTCGAAAAGAGCGATCTCGATGATTAAGCATACTTCGGACAGAAGTCTCACCAAGATTATCGTAAAAAATGCCTATCTCAGCTTGAAACCCCACGAAAACCAAGATATCGCTGGTTCTGCATATCAAACGCACTGTGGAGTGGTGAAAACACCAGATAACGTGTTTCTCGCACTAACTAGCTCGAAAAGAACGATCTCGATGATTCAGCATACTTCGGACAGAAGTCTCACCAAGTTTATCGCAGAAAATGCATATCTCTGCTTGAAACCCCACGAAAACCAAGATATCGCCGGTTCTGCATATGAAACGCACTGTGGAGTGGTGAAAACACCAGATAACGTGTTTCTCGCATTGAATAGCTCGAAACGAGCGATCTCGATGATTCTGCTTACTTCGGACAGAAGTCTCACCAAAATTAGCGTAACAAATGCATATCTCAACTTGAAACCACACGAAAACCAAGATATCGCTGTGTTCAGCATATCAAATGCACTGTGGAGTGGTGAAAACCCCAGAAAACGTGTTTCTCGCATTAAATAGCTCGAATAGAGCGATCTCGAGGATTCTTCATACTTCGGACAGAAGTCTCACCAAGATTATCGTAAAAAATGCATATCTCAGCTTGAAACCCCACGAAAGCCAAGATATCGCTGGTTCTGCATATCAAACGCAGTGTGGAATGGTGAAAACACCGGATAAGTTTTTTCTCGCATTAACTAGCTCGAAAAGAGCGATCTCGATGTTTCAGCATACTTCGGACAGAAGTCTCACCAAGCTTATCGTAGAAAATGCATATCTCAGCTTGAAACCCGACGAAAACCAAAATATCTCCGGTTCTGCATATCCAACGCACTGTGGAGTGGTGAAAACACCAGATAACGTGTTTCTCGCATTAAATAGCGCGAAACGAGCGATCTCGATGATTCTGCATACTTCGGACAGAAGTCTCAACAAGATTATCGCAGAAAATGCATATCTCAGCTTGAAACCCCACGAAAACCAAGATATCGCTGGTTCTGCATATCAAACGCACTGTGGAGTGGTGAAAACACCAGATAACGTGTTTCTCGTATTAAATAGGTCGAAAAGTGCGATCTCGAGGTTTCTGCATACTTCGGACAGAGGTCTCACCAAGATTATCGCAGAAAATGCATACCTCAGCTTGAAACCCCACGAAAACCAAGATATCGCTGTGTTCAGCATATCAAACGCACTGTGGAGTGGTGAAAACCCCAGAAGACGTGTTTCTCGCATTAAATAGCTCGACTAGAGCGATCTCGATGATTGTTCATACTTCGAACAGAAGTCTCATCAAGATTATCGTAAAAAATGCATATCTCAGCTTGAAACCCCACGAAAACCAAGATATCGCCGGTTCTGCATTTCAAACGCAACTGTGGAGTGGTGAAAACACTGATAACGTGTTTCTCGCATTGAATAGCTCGAAACGAGCGATCTCGATGGTTCAGCATACTTCGGACAGATGTCTCACCAAGCTTATCGTAGAAAATGCATATCTTAGCTTGAAACCCCACGAAAACCAAGATATCGCCGGTTCTGCATTTCAAACGCAACTGTGGAGTGGTGAAAACACTGATAACGTGTTTCTCGCATTAAATAGGTCGAAAAGAGCGATCTCGATGTTTCTGCATACTTCGGACAGAAGTCTCACGAAGCTTATCGTAAAAAATGCATATCTCAGCTTGAAACCCTACGAAAGCCAAGATATCGCTGGTTCTGCATATCGAACGCACTGTGGAGTGGTGAAAACACCGGATAAGGTTTTTCTCGCATTAACTAAGTCAAAAAGAGCGATCTCGATGGTTCAGCATACTTCGGATAGAAGTCTCACCAAGCTTATCGTAGAAAATGCATATCTCAGCTTGAAACCCCACGAAAACCAAGATATCGCCGGTTCTGCATTTCAAACGCAACTGTGGAGTGGTGAAAACACTGATAACGTGTTTCTCGCATTGAATAGCTCGAAACGAGCGATCTCGATGATTCTGCTTACTTCGCACAGAAGTCTCACCAAAATTATCGTAACAAATGCATATCTCAACTTGAATCCACACGAAAACCAAGATATCGCTGTGTTCAGCATATCAAACGCACTGTGGAGTGGTGAAAACCCCAGAAAACGTGTTTCTCGCATTAAATAGCTCGAAACGAGCGATCTCGATGATTCTGCATACTTCGGACAGAAGTCTCACCAAAATTATCGTAAAAAATGCATATCTCAGCTTGAAACCCCACGAAAACCAAGATATCGCTGTGTTCAGCATATCAAACGCACTGTGGAGTGGTGAAAACCCCAGAAAACGTGTTTCTCGCATTAAATATGTCGAAAAGAGCGATCTCGATGTTTCTGCATACTTCGGACAGAAGTCTCACCAAGCTTATCGTAAAAAATGCATATCTCAGCTTGAAACCCTACGAAAGCCAAGATATCGCTGGTTCTGCATATCGAACGCACTGTGGAGTGGTGAAAACACCGGATAAGGTTTTTCTCGCATTAACTAGGTCGAAAAGTGCGATCTCGATGGTTCAGCATACTTCGGACAGAAGTCTCACCAAGCTTATCGTAGAAAATGCATATCTCAGCTTGAAACCCCACGAAAACCAAGATATAGCCGGTTCTGCATTTCAAACGCAACTGTGGAGTGGTGAAAACACTGATAACGTGTTTCTCGCATTGAATAGCTCGAAAAGAGCGATCTCGATGTTTCAGCATACTTCGGACAGAAGTCTCACCAAGATTATCGCAGAAAATGCATATCTCAGCTTGAAACCCCACGGAAACCAAGATGTCGCTGGTACTGCATATCCAACGCACTGTGGAGTGGTGAAAACACCAGATAACGTGTGTCTCGCATTAAATAGCTCGAAACGAGCGATCTCGATGATTCTGCATACTTCGGACAGAAGTCTCACCAGGATTATCGTAGAAAATGCATATCTCAGCTTGAAACCCGACCGAATCCAAGATATCTCCGGTTCTGCATATCCCACGCACTGTGGAGTGGTGAAAACACCAGATAACGTGTTTCTCGCACTAACTAGCTCGAAAAGAGCGATCTCGATGATTAAGCATACTTCGGACAGAAGTCTCACCAAGATTATCGTAAAAAATGCCTATCTCAGCTTGAAACCCCACGAAAACCAAGATATCGCTGGTTCTGCATATCAAACGCACTGTGGAGTGGTGAAAACACCAGATAACGTGTTTCTCGCACTAACTAGCTCGAAAAGAGCGATCTCGATGATTCAGCATACTTCGGACAGAAGTCTCACCAAGTTTATCGCAGAAAATGCATATCTCTGCTTGAAACCCCACGAAAACCAAGATATCGCCGGTTCTGCATATCAAACGCACTGTGGAGTGGTGAAAACACCAGATAACGTGTTTCTCGCATTGAATAGCTCGAAACGAGCGATCTCGATGATTCTGCTTACTTCGGACAGAAGTCTCACCAAAATTAGCGTAACAAATGCATATCTCTACTTGAAACCACACGAAAACCAAGATATCGCTGTGTTCAGCATATCATATGCACTGTGGAGTGGTGAAAACCCCAGAAAACGTGTTTCTCGCATTAAATAGCTCGAATAGAGCGATCTCGAGGATTCTTCCTACTTCGGACAGAAGTCTCACCAAGATTATCGTAAAAAATGCATATCTCAGCTTGAAACCCCACGAAAGCCAAGATATCGCTGGTTCTGCATATCAAACGCAGTGTGGAATGGTGAAAACACCGGATAAGTTTTTTCTCGCATTAACTAGCTCGAAAAGAGCGATCTCGATGTTTCAGCATACTTCGGACAGAAGTCTCACCAAGCTTATCGTAGAAAATGCATATCTCAGCTTGAAACCCGACGAAAACCAAAAAATCTCCGGTTCTGCATATCCAACGCACTGTGGAGTGGTGAAAACACCAAATAACGTGTTTCTCGCATTAAATAGCTCGAAACGAGCGATCTCGATGATTCTGCATACTTCGGACAGAAGTCTCAAAAAGATTATCGCAGAAAATGCATACCTCAGCTTGAAACCCCACGAAAACCAAGATATCGCTGGTTCTGCATATCCAACGCACTGTGGAGTGGTGAAAACACCAGATAACGTGTTTCTCGCATTAAATAGCTCGAAAAGAGCGATCTCGATGTTTCAGCATACTTCGGACAGAGGTCTCACCAAGATTATCGCAGAAAATGCATACCTCAGCTTGAAACCCCACGAAAACCAAGATATCGCTGTGTTCAGCATATCAAACGCACTGTGGAGTGGTGAAAACCCCAGAAGACGTGTTTCTCGCATTAAATAGCTCGACTAGAGCGATCTCGATGATTGTTCATACTTCGAACAGAAGTCTCATCAAGATTATCGTAAAAAATGCATATCTCAGCTTGAAACCCCACGAAAACCAAGATATCGCCGGTTCTGCATTTCAAACGCAACTGTGGAGTGGTGAAAACACTGATAACGTGTTTCTCGCATTGAATAGCTCGAAACGAGCGATCTCGATGGTTCAGCATACTTCGGACAGAAGTCTCACCAAGCTTATCGTAGAAAATGCATATCTCAGCTTGAAACCCCACGAAAACCAAGATATCGCCGGTTCTGCATTTCAAACGCAACTGTGGATTGGTGAAAACACTGATAACGTGTTTCTCGCATTAAATAGGTCGAAAAGTGCGATCTCGATGATTCAGCATACTTCGGACAGAAGTCTCACCAAAATTAGCGTAACAAATGCATATCTCAACTTGAAACCACACGAAAACCAAGATATCGCCGGTTCTGCATATCAAACGCACTGTGGAGTGGTGAAAACACCAGATAACGTGTTTCTCGCATTGAATAGCTCGAAACGAGCGATCTCGATGATTCTGCTTACTTCGGACAGAAGTCTCACCAAAACTAGCGTAACAAATGCATATCTCAACTTGAAACCACACGAAAACCAAGATATCGCTGTGTTCAGCATATCAAATGCACTGTGGAGTGGTGAAAACCCCAGAAAACGTGTTTCTCGCATTAAATAGCTCGAATAGAGCGATCTCGAGGATTCTTCATACTTCGGACAGAAGTCTCACCAAGATTATCGTAAAAAATGCATATCTCAGCTTGAAACCCCACGAAAGCCAAGATATCGCTGGTTCTGCATATCAAACGCAGTGTGGAATGGTGAAAACACCGGATAAGTTTTTTCTCGCATTAACTAGCTCGAAAAGAGCGATCTCGATGTTTCAGCATACTTCGGACAGAAGTCTCACCAAGCTTATCGTAGAAAATGCATATCTCAGCTTGAAACCCGACGAAAACCAAAATATCTCCGGTTCTGCATATCCAACGCACTGTGGAGTGGTGAAAACACCAGATAACGTGTTTCTCGCATTAAATAGCTCGAAACGAGCGATCTCGATGATTCTGCATACTTCGGACAGAAGTCTCAACAAGATTATCGCAGAAAATGCATATCTCAGCTTGAAACCCCACGAAAACCAAGATATCGCTGGTTCTGCATATCCAACGCACTGTGGAGTGGTGAAAACACCAGATAACGTGTTTCTCGTATTAAATAGGTCGAAAAGTGCGATCTCGAGGTTTCTGCATACTTCGGACAGAGGTCTCACCAAGATTATCGCAGAAAATGCATACCTCAGCTTGAAACCCCACGAAAACCAAGATATCGCTGTGTTCAGCATATCAAACGCACTGTGGAGTGGTGAAAACCCCAGAAGACGTGTTTCTCGCATTAAATAGCTCGACTAGAGCGATCTCGATGATTGTTCATACTTCGAACAGAAGTCTCATCAAGATTATCGTAAAAAATGCATATCTCAGCTTGAAACCCCACGAAAACCAAGATATCGCCGGTTCTGCATTTCAAACGCAACTGTGGAGTGGTGAAAACACTGATAACGTGTTTCTCGCATTGAATAGCTCGAAACGAGCGATCTCGATGGTTCAGCATACTTCGGACAGAAGTCTCACCAAGCTTATCGTAGAAAATGCATATCTTAGCTTGAAACCCAACGAAAACCAAGATATCGCCGGTTCTGCATTTCAAACGCAACTGTGGAGTGGTGAAAACACTGATAACGTGTTTCTCGCATTAAATAGGTCGAAAAGAGCGATCTAGATGTTTCAGCATACTTCGGACAGAAGTCTCACCAAGGCTATCGTAGAAAATGCATATCTCAGCTTGAAACCCGACGAAAACCAACGTATCTCCGGTTCTGCATATCCAACGCATTGTGGAGTGCTGACAACACCAGATAACGTGTTTCTCGCATTAAATAGCTCGAAAAGTGCGATCACGATGATTCTGCATACTTCGGACAGAAGTCTCACCAAGATTGTCGCAGAAAATGCATATCTCAGCTTGAAACCCCACGGAAACCAAGATGTCGCTGGTACTGCATATCCAACGCACTGTGGAGTGGTGAAAACACCAGATAACGTGTTTCTCGCATTAAATAGCTCGAAACGAGCGATCTCGATGATTCTGCATACTTCGGACAGAAGTCTCACCAGGATTATCGTAGAAAATGCATATCTCAGCTTGAAACCCGACCGAAACCAAGATATCTCCGGTTCTGCATATCCCACGCACTGTGGAGTGGTGAAAACACCAGATAACGTGTTTCTCGCACTAACTAGCTCGAAAAGAGCGATCTCGATGATTAAGCATACTTCGGACAGAAGTCTCACCAAGATTATCGTAAAAAATGCCTATCTCAGCTTGAAACCCCACGAAAACCAAGATATCGCTGGTTCTGCATATCAAACGCACTGTGGAGTGGTGAAAACACCAGATAACGTGTTTCTCGCACTAACTAGCTCGAAAAGAGCGATCTCGATGATTCAGCATACTTCGGACAGAAGTCTCACCAAGTTTATCGCAGAAAATGCATATCTCTGCTTGAAACCCCACGAAAACCAAGATATCGCCGGTTCTGCATATCAAACGCACTGTGGAGTGGTGAAAACACCAGATAACGTGTTTCTCGCATTGAATAGCTCGAAACGAGCGATCTCGATGATTCTGCTTACTTCGGACAGAAGTCTCACCAAAATTAGCGTAACAAATGCATATCTCAACTTGAAACCACACGAAAACCAAGATGTCGCTGTGTTCAGCATATCAAATGCACTGTGGAGTGGTGAAAACCCCAGAAAACGTGTTTCTCGCATTAAATAGCTCGAATAGAGCGATCTCGAGGATTCTTCATACTTCGAACAGAAGTCTCATCAAGATTATCGTAAAAAATGCATATCTCAGCTTGAAACCCCACGAAAACCAAGATATCGCCGGTTCTGCATTTCAAACGCAACTGTGGAGTGGTGAAAACACTGATAACGTGTTTCTCGCATTGAATAGCTCGAAACGAGCGATCTCGATGGTTCAGCATACTTCGGACAGAAGTCTCACCAAGCTTATCGTAGAAAATGCATATCTCAGCTTGAAACCCCACGAAAACCAAGATATCGCCGGTTCTGCATTTCAAACGCAACTGTGGAGTGGTGAAAACACTGATAACGTGTTTCTCGCATTAAATAGGTCGAAAAGAGCGTTCTCGATGTTTCTGCATACTTCGGACAGAAGTCTCACCAAGCTTATCGTAAAAAATGCATATCTCAGCTTGAAACCCTACGAAAGCCAAGATATCGCTGGTTCTGCATATCAAACGCACTGTGGAGTGGTGAAAACACCAGATAACGTGTTTCTCGCATTAAATAGGTCGAAAAGAGCGATCTCGATGTTTCTGCATACTTCGGACAGAGGTCTCACCAAGATTATCGCAGAAAATGCATATCTCAGCTTGAAACCCTACGAAAGCCAAGATATCGCTGGTTCTGCATATCGAACGCACTGTGGAGTGGTGAAAACACCGGATAAGGTTTTTCTCGCATTAACTAGGTCGAAAAGAGCGATCTCGATGGTTCAGCATACTTCGGACAGAAGTCTCACCAAGCTTATCGTAGAAAATGCATATCTCAGCTTGAAACCCCACGAAAACCAAGATATAGCCGGTTCTGCATTTCAAACGCAACTGTGGAGTGGTGAAAACACTGATAACGTGTTTCTCGCATTGAATAGCTCGAAACGAGCGATCTCGATGATTCTGCATACTTCGGACAGAAGATTCACCAAAATTATCGTAAAAAATGCATATCTCAGCTTGAAACCCCACGAAAACCAAGATATCGCTGTGTTCAGCATATCAAACGCACTGTGGAGTGGTGAAAACCCCAGAAAACGTGTTTCTCGCATTAAATAGCTCGAAAAGAGCGATCTCGATGTTTCAGCATACTTCGGACAGAAGTCTCACCAAGGTTATCGCAGAAAATGCATATCTCATCTTGAAACCCGACGAAAACCAAACATTGCCGGTTCTGCATACCAAACGCACTGTGGAGTGTTGAAAACACCAGATAACGTGTTTGCTCGCATTAAATAGGTCGAAAAGAGTGATCTCGATGATTCTGCATACTTCTAACGGAAGTCTCACCATGATTATCGCAGAAAATGCATATCTCTGCTAGAAACCTCACGAAAACCAAGATATCTCCTGTTCTGCATATCCATCGAACTGTGGAGTGGTGAAAAACCCAGAAAACGTGTTTCTCGCATTAAATAGCTCGAAAAGTACGATCTCGATGACTCTGCATACTTCGGACAGAAGTCTCACCAAGATTATCGCAGAAAATGCATATCTGAGCTTGAAACCCCACGAAAACCAAACATTGCCGGTTCTGCATATCAAACGCACTGTGGAGCGGTGAAAACACCATACAACGTGTTTGCTGGCATTAAATAGGTCGAAAAGAGCGATCTCGATGATTCTGCATACTTCTAACAGAAGTCTCACCAAGATTATCGCAGAAAATGCATATCTGAGCTTGAAAGCCCACGAAAACCAAACATTGCCGGTTCTGCATATCAAACGCACTGTGGAGTGCTGAAAACACCAGATAACGTGTTTCTCGCATTAAATATCTCGAAAAGTGCGATCTCGATGATTCTGCATACTTCGGACAGAAGTCTCTCCAAGATTATCGCAGAAAATGCATATCTCACCTTGAAACCCGACGAAAACCAAACATTGCCGGTTCTGCATATCAAACGCACTGTGGAGTGGTGAAAACACCAGATAACGAGTTTCTCGCATTAAATAGCTCGAAAAGTACGATCTCGATGACTCTGCATACTTCGGACAGAAGTCTCACCAAGATTATCGCAGAAAATGCATATCTGAGCTTGAAACCACACAAAAACCAAACATTGCCGGTTCTGCATATCAAACGCACTGTGGAGTGGTGAAAACACCATATAACGTGTTTGCTCGCATTAAATAGCTCGAAAAGAGCGATCTCGATGATTAAGCATACTTCCGACAGAAGTCTCACCAAGATTATCGCAGAAATTGCATATCTCAGCTTGAATCCCCACGAAAACCAAGATATCGCTGGTTCTGCATATCAAACGCACTGTGGAGTGCTGAAAACACCAGATAGCGTGTTTCTCGCATGAAATAGCTCGAATAGAGCGATCTCGATGATTAATCATACTTCGGACAGAAGTCTCACCAAGATTATCGTAAAAAATGCATATCTCAGCTTGAAACCCCACACAAACCAAGATATCGCCGGTTCTGCATATCAAACGCACTGTGGAGTGGTGAAAACACCAGATAACGTGTTTCTCGCATTAAATAGCTCGAAAAGTGCGATCTCGATGATTCTGCATACTTCGGACAGAAGTCTCTCCCAGATTATCGCCGAAAATGCATATCTGAACTTGAAACCCCACGAAAACCAAGATATCGTCGGTTCTGCATATCATACGCACTGTGGAGTGGTGAAAACACCAGATAACGTGTTTCTCGCATTAAATAGGCCGAAACACGCGATCCCAAATGATTAAGCATACTTCGGACAGAAGTCTCACCAAGCTTATCGTAAAAATTGCATATCTCAGCTTGAAACCCTACGAAAGCCAAGATATCGCTGGTTCTGCATATCGAACGCACTGTGGAGTGGTGAAAACACCGGATAAGGTTTTTCTCGCATTAAATAGCTCGAAACGAGCGATCTCGATGATTCTGCATACTTCGGACAGAAGTCTCACCAAAATTATCGTAAAAAATGCATATCTCAGCTTGAATCCACACGAAAACCAAGATATCGCTGTGTTCAGCATATCAAACGCACTGTGGAGTGGTGAAAACCCCAGAAAACGTGTTTCTCGCATTAAATAGCTCGAAACGAGCGATCTCGATGATTCTGCATACTTCGGACAGAAGTCTCACCAAAATTATCGTAAAAAATGCATATCTCAGCTTGAAACCCCACGAAAACCAAGGTATCGCTGTGTTCAGCATATCAAACGCACTGTGGAGTGGTGAAAACCCCAGAAAACGTGTTTCTCGCATTAAATATGTCGAAAAGAGCGATCTCGATGTTTCTGCATACTTCGGACAGAAGTCTCACCAAGCTTATCGTAAAAAATGCATATCTCAGCTTGAAACCCTACGAAAGCCAAGATATCGCTGGTTCTGCATATCGAACGCACTGTGGAGTGGTGAAAACACCGGATAAGGTTTTTCTCGCATTAACTAGGTCGAAAAGAGCGATCTCGATGGTTCAGCATACTTCGGACAGAAGTCTCACCAAGCTTATCGTAGAAAATGCATATCTCAGCTTGAAACCCCACGAAAACCAAGATATAGCCGGTTCTGCATTTCAAACGCAACTGTGGAGTGGTGAAAACACTGATAACGTGTTTCTCGCATTGAATAGCTCGAAACGAGCGATCTCGATGATTCTGCATACTTCGGACAGAAGACTCACCAAAATTATCGTAAAAATTGCATATCTCAGCTTGAAACCCTACGAAAGCCAAGATATCGCTGGTTCTGCATATCGAACGCACTGTGGAGTGGTGAAAACACCGGATAAGGTTTTTCTCGCATTAAATAGCTCGAAACGAGCGATCTCGATGGTTCAGCATACTTCGGATAGAAGTCTTACCAAGCTTATCGTAGAAAATGCATATCTCAGCTTGAAACCCCACGAAAACAAAGATATCGCCGGTTCTGCATTTCAAACGCAACTGTGGAGTGGTGAAAACACTGATAACGTGTTTCTCGCATTGAATAGCTCGAAACGAGCGATCTCGATGATTCTGCTTACTTCGCACAGAAGTCTCACCAAAATTATCGTAACAAATGCATATCGCAACTTGAATCCACACGAAAACCAAGATATCGCTGTGTTCAGCATATCAAACGCACTGTGGAGTGGTGAAAACCCCAGAAAACGTGTTTCTCGCATTAAATAGCTCGAAACGAGCGATCTCGATGATTCTGCATACTTCGGACAGAAGTCTCACCAAAATTATCGTAAAAAATGCATATCTCAGCTTGAAACCCCACGAAAACCAAGGTATCGCTGTGTTCAGCATATCAAACGCACTGTGGAGTGATGAAAACCCCAGAAAACGTGTTTCTCGCATTAAATATGTCGACAAGAGCGATCTCGATGTTTCTGCATACTTCGGACAGAAGTCTCACCAAGCTTATCGTAAAAAATGCATATCTCAGCTTGAAACCCTACGAAAGCCAAGATATCGCTGGTTCTGCATATCGAACGCACTGTGGAGTGGTGAAAACACCGGATAAGGTTTTTCTCGCATTAACTAGGTCGAAAAGAGCGATCTCGATGGTTCAGCATACTTCGGACAGAAGTCTCACCAAGCTTATCGTAGAAAATGCATATCTCAGCTTGAAACCCCACGAAAACCAAGATATAGCCGGTTCTGCATTTCAAACGCAACTGTGGAGTGGTGAAAACACTGATAACGTGTTTCTCGCATTGAATAGCTCGAAACGAGCGATTTCGATGATTCTGCATACTTCGGACAGAAGACTCACCAAAATTATCGTAAAAAATGCATATCTCAGCTTGAAACCCCACGAAAACCAAGATAT
The DNA here is from genome assembly GCA_951804975.1 of Anthophora plumipes. Lineage (NCBI taxonomy): Eukaryota > Metazoa > Arthropoda > Insecta > Hymenoptera > Apidae > Anthophora > Anthophora plumipes. Next base: position 21,190,816 of record OX638118.1, read on the forward strand.
CGCTGTGTTCAGCATATCAAACGCACTGTGGAGTGGTGAAAACCCCAGAAAACGTGTTTCTCGCATTAAATAGCTCGAAAAGAGCGATCTCGATGTTTCAGCATACTTCGGACAGAAGTCTCACCAAGGTTATCGTAGAAAATGCATATCTCAGCTTGAAACCCGACGAAAACCAAAGTATCTCCGGTTATGCATATCCAACGCACTGTGCAGTGCTGACAACACCAGATAACGTGTTTCTCGCATTAAATAGCACGAAAAGTGCGATCACGATGATTCTGCATACTTCGGACAGAAGTCTCACAATGATTATCGTAAAAAATGCATATCTCAGCTTGAAACCCCACGAAAACCAAGATATCGCTGGTTCGGCATATCAAACGCACTGTGGAGTGGTGAAAACACCAGATAACGTGTTTCTCGCATTAAATAGGTCGAAAAGAGCGATCTCGATGTTTCTGCATACTTCGGACAGAGGTCTCACCAAGATTATCGCAGAAAATGCATACCTCAGCTTGAAAACCCACGAAAACCAAGATATCTCCGGTTCTGAACATCCAACGAACTGTGGTGTGTTGAAAACCCCCGAAAACGTGTTTCTCGCATTAAATAGCTCGAAAAGAGCGCTCTTGATGTTTCTGCATACTTCGGACAGATGTTTCACCAAGATTATCGTAGAAAATACATATCTCAGCTTGAAACCCGACGAAAACCAAACATCGCCGGTTATGCATATCAAACCAACTGTGGAGTGGTGAAAACACCAGACAACGTGTTTCTCGCATTAAATAGATCGAAATGTGCGATCTCGATGATTCTGCATACTTCTAACAGAAGTCTCACCATGATTATCGCAGAAAAAGCATATCTCATCTTGAAACCCGACGAAAACCAAACATTGCCGGTTCTGCATACCAAACGCACTGTTGAGTGGTGAAAACACCAGATAACGTGTTTGCTCGCATTAAATAGGTCGAAAAGAGTGATCTCGATGATTCTGCATACTTCTAACGGAAGTCTCACCATGATTATCGCAGAAAATGCATATCTCTGCTAGAAACCTCACGAAAACCAAGTTATCTCCTGTTCTGCATATCCATCGAACTGTGGAGTGGTGAAAAACCCAGAAAACGTGTTTCTCGCATTAAATAGCTCGAAAAGTACGATCTCGATGACTCTGCATACTTCGGACAGAAGTCTCACCAAGATTATCGCAGAAAATGCATATCTCAGCTTGAAACCCCACACAAACCAAGATATCGCCGGTTCTGCATATCAAACGCACTGTGGAGTGGTGAAAACACCAGATAACGTGTTTCTCGCATTAAATAGCTCGAAAAGTGCGATCTCGATGATTCTGCATACTTCGGACAGAAGTCTCTCCAAGATTATCGCCGAAAATGCATATCTCAGCTTGAAACCCCACGAAAACCAAGATATCGCTGGTTCTGCATATCAAACGCACTGTGGAGTGGTGAAAACACCAGATAACGTGTTTCTCGTATTAACTAGCTCGAAAAGAGCGATCTCGAATATTCTGCATACTTCTGACAGAAGTCTCACCAGGATTATCGTAGAAAATGCATATCTCAGCTTGAAACCCGACCGAAACCAAGATATCTCCGGTTCTGCATATCCAACGCACTGTGGAGTGGTGAAAACACCAGATAACGTGTTTCTCGCACTAACTAGCTCGAAAAGAGCGATCTCGATGGTTCAGCATACTTCGGACAGATGATTCACCATGATTATCGTAGAAAATGCATATCTCAGCTTGAAACCCGACGAAAACCAAACATCGCCGGGTCTGCATATCAAACCAACTGTGGAGTGGTGAAAACACCAGACATCGTGTTTCTCGCATTAAATAGATCGAAATCTGCAATCTCGATGATTCTGCATACTTCTAACAGAAGTCTCACCATGATTATCGCAGAAAATGCATATCTCTGCTAGAAACCCCACGAAAACCAAGATATCTCCTGTTCTGCATATCAAACGCACTGTGGAGTGGTGAAAAGACCGGATAAGGTTTTTCTCGCATTAACTAGCTCGAAAAGTGCGATCTCGATGTTTCTGCATACTTCGGACAGAGGTCTCACCAAGATTATCGCAGAAAATGCATATCTCAGCTTGAAACCCCACGAAAACCAAGATATCTCCGGTTCTGCACATCCAACGAACTGTGGTGTGGTGAAAACACCAGATAACGTGTTGCTCGCATTAAATAGCTCGAAAAGGGCGATCTCGGTGATTCTGCATACTTCGGACAGAAGTCTCACCATGATTATCGTAAAAAATGCATACCTCAGCTTGAAACCCCACGAAAACCAAGATATCTCCTGTTCTGCATATCAAACGCACTGTGGAGTGGGGAAAACACCAGATAACGTGTTTCTCGCATTAAATAGGTCGAAAAGAGCGATCTCGATGTTTGTGCATACTTCGGACAATGGTCTGACCAAGATTATCGCAGAAAGTGCATACCTCAGCTTGAAACCCCACGAAAACCAAGATATCTCCGGTTCTGCACATCCAACGAACTGTGGTGTGGTGAAAACCCCCGAAAACGTGTTTCTCGCATTAAATATGTCGAAAAGAGCGCTCTTGATGTTTCTGCATACTTCGGACAGATGTTTCACCAAGATTATCGTAGAAAATGCATATCTCAGCTTGAAACCCGACGAAAACCAAACATCGCTAGTTCTGCATATCAAACGCACTATGGAGTGGTGGAAACACCAGATAACGTGTATCTCGCACTAACTAGCTCGAAAAGAGGGACCTCGGTGATTCAGCATACTTCGGACAGAAGTCTCACCAAGATTATCGCAGAAAATGCATATCTCTGCTTGAAACCCCACGAAAACCAAGATATCGCCGGTTCTGCATATCAAACGTACTGTAGAGTGGGGAAAACTCCAGATAACGTGTTTCTCGCATTAAATAGGTCGAAAAGAGGGACCTCGATGATTCAGCATACTTCGGACAGAAGTCTCACCAAGATTATCGCAGAAAATGCATATCTCTGCTTGAAACCCCACGAAAACCAAGATATCGCCGGTTCTGCATATCAAACGCACTGTAGAGTGGGGAAAACACCAGATAACGGGTTTCTCGCATTAAATAGGTCGAAAAGAGCGATCTCGATGTTTGCGCATACTTCGGACAGAGGTCTGACCAAGATTATCGCAGAAAATGCATACCTCAGCTTGAAACCCCACGAAAACCAAGATATCTCCGGTTCTGCACATCCAACGAACTGTGGTGTGGTGAAAACCCCCGAACACGTGTTTCTCGCATTAAATAGCTCGAAAAGAGCGCTCTTGATGTTTCTGCATACTTCGGACAGAGGTCTGACCAAGATTATCGCAGAAAATGCATACCTCAGCTTGAAACCCCACGAAAACCAAGATATCTCCGGTTCTGCACATCCAACGAACTGTGGTGTGGTGAAAACCCCTGAAAACGTGTTTCTCGCATTAAATAGCTCGAAAAGAGCGCTCTTGATGTTTCTGCATACTTCGGACAGATGTTTCACCAAGATTATCGTAGAAAATGCATATCTCAGCTTGAAACCCGACGAAAACCAAACATCGCCGGTTCTGCATATCAAACCATCTGTGGAGTGGTGAAAACACCGACAACGTGTTTCTCGCATTAAATAGGTCGAGAAGAGCGATCTCGATGATTCTGCATACTTCTAACAGAAGTCTCACCAAGATTATCGTAAAAAATGCATATCTCAGCTTGAAACCCCACGAAAACCAAGATATCGCTAGTTCTGCATATCAAACGCACTGTGGAGTGGTGGAAACACCAGATAACGTGTTTCTCGCACTAACTATCTCGAAAAGAGGGACCTCGATGATTTAGCATACTTCGGACAGAAGTCTCACCAAGATTATCGCAGAAAATGCATATCTCTGCTTGAAACCCCACGAAAACCAAACATTGCCGGTTCTGCATATCAAACGCACTGTGGAGTGGTGAAAACACCAGATAACGTGTTTGCTCGCATTAAATAGCTCGAAAAGAGCGATCTCGATGATTAAGCATACTTCCGACAGAAGTCTCACCAAGATTATCGCAGAAATTGCATATCTCAGCTTGAATCCCCACGAAAACCAAGATATCGCTGGTTCTGCATATCAAACGCACTGTGGAGTGCTGAAAACACCAGATAACGTGTTTCTCGCATTAAATAGCTCGAATAGAGCGATCTCGATGATTAAGCATACTTCGGACAGAAGTCTCACCAAGATTATCGTAAAAAATGCATATCTCAGCTTGAAACCCCACAAAAACCAAGATATCGCCGGTTCTGCATATCAAACGCACTCTGGAGTGGTGAAAACACCAGATAACGTGTTTCTCGCATTAAATAGCTCGAAAAGTGCGATCTCGATGATTCTGCATACTTCGGACAGAAGTCTCTCCAAGATTATCGCCGAAAATGTATATCTGAGCTTGAAACCCCACGAAAACCAAGATATCGTCGGTTCTTCATATCATACGCACTGTGGAGTGGTGAAAACACCAGATAACGTGTTTCTCGCATTAAATAGGTCGAAACACGCGATCCCGAATGATTAAGCATACTTCGGACAGAAGTCTCACCAAGATTTTCGTAAAAAATGCATATCTCAGCTTGAAACCCCACGAAAACCCAGATATCGCTGGTTCGGCATATCAAACGCACTGTGGAGTGCTGAAAACACCAGATAACGTGTTTCTCGCATTAAATAGCTCGAAAAGTGCGATCTCGATGTTTCTGCATACTTCGGACAGAAGTCTCACCATGATTATCGCAGAAAATGCATATCTCAGCTTGAAACCCGACGAAAACCAAACATTGCCGGTTCTGCATATCAAACGCACTGTGGAGTGGTGAAAACACCATATAACGTGTTTGCTCGCATGAAATAGGTCGAGAAGAGCGATCTCGATGATTCTGCATACTTCGGACAGAAGTCTCTCCATGATTATCGCAGAAAATGCATATCTCTGCTCGAAACCTCACGAAAACCAAGATATCTCCTGTTCTGCATATCCAACGAACTGTGGAGTGGTGAAAACACCAGATAACGTGTTTCTCGCATTAAATAGCTCGAAAAGTGCGATCTCGATGTTTCTGCATACTTCGGACAAAAGTCTCACCATGATTATCGCAGAAAATGCATATCTCAGCTTGAAACCCGACGAAAACCAAACATTGCCGGTTCTGCATATCAAACGCACTGTGGAGTGGTGAAAACACCATATAACGTGTTTGCTCGCATGAAATAGGTCGAGATGAGCGATCTCGATGATTCTGCATACTTCGGACAGAAGTCTCTCCATGATTATCGCAGAAAATGCATATCTCTGCTAGAAACCTCACGAAAACCAAGATATCTCCTGTTCTGCATATCCAACGAACTGTGGAGTGGTGAAAACCCCAGAAAACGTGTTTCTCGCATTAAATAGCTCGAAAAGTACGATCTCGATGACTCTGCATACTTCGGACAGAAGTCTCACCAAGATTATCGCAGAAAACGCATATCTGAGCTTGAAACCTCACGAAAACCAAACATTGCCGGTTCTGCATATCAAACGCACTGTGGAGTGGTGAAAACACCAGATAACGTGTTTGCTCGCAATAAATAGCTCGAAAAGAGCGATCTCGATGATTAAGCATACTTCCGACAGAAGTCTCACCAAGATTATCGCAGAAATTGCATATCTCAGCTTGAATCCCCACGAAAACCAAGATATCGCTGGTTCTGCATATCAAACGCACTGTGGAGTGCTGAAAACACCAGATAACGAGTTTCTCGCATTAAATAGCTCGAATAGAGCGATCTCGATGATTAAGCATACTTCGGACAGAAGTCTCACCAAGATTATCGTAAAAATTGCATATCTCAGCTTGAAACCCCACGAAAACCCAGATATCGCTGGTTCTGCATATCAATCGCACTGTGGAGTGCTGAAAACACCAGATAACGTGTTTCTCGCATTAAATAGCTCGAAAAGTGCGATCTCGATGATTCTGCATACTTCGGACAGAAGTCTCACCAAGATTATCGTAGAATATGCATATCTCAGCTTGAAACCCGACGAAAACCAACCATCGCCGGTTCTGCATATCAAACCAACTGTGGAGTGGTGAAAACACCAGACATCGTGTTTCTCTCATTAAATAGATCGAAATGTGCGATCTCGATGATTCTGCATACTTATAACAGAAGTCTCACCATGATTATCGCAGAAAATGCATATCTCTGCTAGAAACCCCACGAAAACCAAGATATCTCCTGTTCTGCATATCAAACGCACTGTGGAGTGGTGAAAACACCGGATAAGGTTTTTCTCGCATTAACTAGCTCGAAAAGAGCGATCTCGAATATTCTGCATACTTCTGACAGAAGTCTCACCAGGATTATCGTAGAAAATGCATATCTCAGCTTGAAACCCCACGAAAACCCAGATATCGCGGGTTCTGCATATCAAACGCACTGTGGAGTGCTGAAAACACCACATAACGTGTTTCTCGCATTAAATAGCTCGAAACACGCGATCCCGAATGATTAAGCATACTTCGGACAGAAGTCTCACCAAGATTATCGTAAAAAATGCATATCTCAGCTTGAAACCCCACGAAAACCCAGATATCGCTGGTTCTGCATATCAAACGCACTGTGGAGTGCTGAAAACACCAGATAACGCGTATCTCGCATTAAATAGCTCGAAACGAGCGATCTCGATGATTAAGCATACTTCGGACAGAAGTCTCACCAAGATTATCGTAAAAAATGCATATCTCAGCTTGAAACCCCACAAAAACCAAGATATCGCCGGTTCTGCTTATCAAACGCACTGTGGAGTGGTGAAAACACCAGATAACGTGTTTCTCAGATTAAATAGCTCGAAAAGTGCAATCTCGATGATTCTGCATACTTCGGACAGAAGTCTCTCCAAGATTATCGCCGAAAATGCATATCTGAGCTTGAAACCCCACGAAAACCAAGATATCGTCGGTTCTTCATATCATACGCACTGTGGAGTGGTGAAAACACCAGATAACGTGTTTCTCGCATTAAATAGTTCGAAACACGCGATACCGAATGATTAAGCATACTTCGGACAGAAGTCTCACCAAGATTATCGTAAAAAATGCATACCTCAGCTTGAAACCCCACGAAAACCCAGATATCGCTGGTTCTGCATATCAAACGCACTGTGGAGTGCTGAAAACACCACATAACGTGTTTCTCACATTAAATAGCTCGAAAAGTGCGATCTCGATGATTCTGCATACTTCGGACAGAAGTCTCACCATGATTATCGTAAAAAATGCATATCTCAGCTTGAAACCCCACGAAAACCAAGATATCGCTGGTTCTGCATATCAAAGGCACTGTGGAGTGGTGAAAACACCAGATAACGTGTTTCTCGTATTAAATAGGTCGAAAAGTGCGATCTCGATGTTTCTGCATACTTCGGACAGAGCTCTCACCAAGATTATCGCAGAAAATGCATATCTCAGCTTGAAACCCCACGAAAACCAAGATATCGCCGGTTCTGCATATCAAACCAACTGTGGAGTGGTGAAAACACCAGACAACGTGCTTCTCGCATTAAATAGATCGAAATGTGCGATCTCGATGATTCTGCATACTTCTAACAGAAGTCTCACCAAGATTATCGCAGAAAATGCATATCTCAGCTTGAAACCCGACGAGAACCAAACATTGCCGGTTCTGCATATCAAGCGCACTGTGGAGTGGTGAAAACACCAGATAACGTGTTTGCTCGCATTAAATAGGTCGAAAAGAGCGATCTCGATGATTCTGCATACTTCTAACGGAAGTCTCACCATGATTATCGCAGAAAATGCATATCTCTGCTAGAAACCTCACGAAACCCAAGATATCTCCTGTTCTGCATATCCAACGAACTGTGGAGTGGTGAAAACCCCAGAAAACGTGTTTCTCGCATTAAATAGCTCGAACAGTACGATCTCGATGACTCTGCATACTTCGGACAGAAGTCTCACCAAGATTATCGCAGAAAACGCATATCTGAGCTTGAAACCCCACGAAAACCAAACATTGCCGGTTCTGCATATCAAACGCACTGTGGAGTGGTGAAAAACACCAGATAACGTGTTTCTCGCATTAAATAGGTCGAAAAGAGCGATCTCGATGTTTCTGCATACTTCGGACAGAGGTCTCACCAAGATTATCGCAGAAAATGCATACCTCAGCTTGAAACCCCACGAAAACCAAGATATCTCCGGTTCTGCACATCCAACGAACTGTGGTGTGGTGAAAACCCCCGAAAACGTGTTTCTCGCATTAAATAGCTCGAAAAGAGCGCTCTTGATGTTTCTGCATACTTCGGACAGATGTTTCACCAAGATTATCGTAGAAAATGCATATCTCAGCTTGAAACCCGACGAAAACCAAACATCGCCGGTTCTGCATATCAAACCAACTGTGGAGTGGTGAAAACACCAGACAACGTGCTTCTCGCATTAAAGAGATCGAAATGTGCGATCTCGATGATTCTGCATACTTTGGACAGAAGTCTCTCCAAGATTATCGCAGAAAATGCATATCTGAGCTTGAAACCCCACGAAAACCAAACATTGCCGGTTCTGCATATCAAATGCACTGTGGAGTGCTGAAAACACCAGATAACGTGTTTCTCGCATTAAATCGCTCGAATAGAGCGATCTCGATGATTAAGCACACTTCGGACAGAAGTCTCTCCAAGATTATGGCCGAAAATGCATATCTGAGCTTGAAACCCGACGAAAACCAAACATTGCCGGTTCTGCATATCAAACGCACTGTGGAGTGGTGAAAACACCATATAACGTGTTTGCTCGCATTAAATAGGTCGAGAAGAGCGATCTCGATGATTCTGCATACTTCTAACAGAAGTCTCACCAAGATTATCGCAGAAAATGCATATCTGAGCTTGAAACCCCACGAAAACCAAACATTGCCGGTTCTGCATATCAAATGCACTGTGGAGTGCTGAAAACACCAGATAACGTGTTTCTCGCATTAAATCGCTCGAATAGAGCGATCTCGATGATTAAGCATACTTCGGACAGAAGTCTCACCAAGATTATCGTAAAAAATGCATATCTCAGCTTGAAACCCCACAAAAACCAAGATATCGCCGGTTCTGCATATCAAACGCACTGTGGAGTGGTGAAAACACCAGATAACGTGTTTCTCGCATTAAATAGCTCGAAAAGTGCTATCTCGATGATTCTGCATACTTCGGACAGAAGTCTCTCCAAGATTATGGCCGAAAATGCATATCTGAGCTTGAAACTCCACGAAAACCAAGATATCGTCGGTTCTTCATATCATACGCACTGTGGAGTGGTGAAAACACCAGATAACGTGTTTCTCGCATTAAATAGGTCGAAACACGCGATCCCGAATGATTAAGCATACTTCGGACAGAAGTCTCACCAAGATTATCGTAAAAAATGCATATCTCAGCTTGAAACCCCACGAAAACCCAGATATCGCTGGTTCTGCATATCAAACGCACTGTGGAGTGCTGAAAACACCAGATAACGTGTTTCTCGCATTAAATAGCTCGAAAAGTGCGATCTCGATGATTCTGCATACTTCGGACAGAAGTCCCACCATGATTATCGTAAAAAATGCATATCTCAGCTTGAAACCCCACGAAAACCAAGATATCGCCGGTTCTGCATATCAAACGCACTGTGGAGTGGTGAAAACACCAGATAACGTGTTTCTCGCATTGAATAGCTCGAAACGAGCGATCTCGATGATTCTGCTTACTTCGGACAGAAGTCTCACCAAAATTATCGTAACAAATGCATATCTTAGCTTGAAACCCCACGAAAACCAAGATGTCGCTGTGTTCAGCATATCAAACGCACTGTGGAGTGGTGAAAACCCCAGAAGACGTGTTTCTCGCATTAAATAGCTCGACTAGATCGATCTCGATGATTCTTCATACTTCGGACAGAAGTCTCATCAAGATTATCGTAAAGAATGCATATCTCAGCTTGAAACCCCACGAAAACCAAGATATCGCCGGTTCTGCATATCAAACGCACTGTGGAGTGGTGAAAACACCAGATAACGTGTTTCTCGCATTAAATCGCTCGAATAGAGCGATCTCGATGATTAAGCATACTTCGGACAGAAGTCTCACCAAGATTATCGTAAAAAATGCATATCTCAGCTTGAAACCCCACAAAAACCAAGATATCGCCGGTTCTGCATATCAAACGCACTGTGGAGTGGTGAAAACACCAGATAACGTGTTTCTCGCATTAAATAGCTCGAAAAGTGCTATCTCGATGATTCTGCATACTTCGGACAGAAGTCTCTCCAAGATTATGGCCGAAAATGCATATCTGAGCTTGAAACTCCACGAAAACCAAGATATCGTCGGTTCTTCATATCATACGCACTGTGGAGTGGTGAAAACACCAGATAACGTGTTTCTCGCATTAAATAGGTCGAAACACGCGATCCCGAATGATTAAGCATACTTCGGACAGAAGTCTCACCAAGATTATCGTAAAAAATGCATATCTCAGCTTGAAACCCCACGAAAACCCAGATATCGCTGGTTCTGCATATCAAACGCACTGTGGAGTGCTGAAAACACCAGATAACGTGTTTCTCGCATTAAATAGCTCGAAAAGCGATCTCGATGATTCTGCATACTTCGGACAGAAGTCCCACCATGATTATCGTAAAAAATGCATATCTCAGCTTGAAACCCCACGAAAACCAAGATGTCGCTGTGTTCAGCATATCAAACGCACTGTGGAGTGGTGAAAACCCCAGAAGACGTGTTTCTCGCATTAAATAGCTCGACTAGAGCGATCTCGATGATTCTTCATACTTCGGACAGAAGTCTCAACAAGATTATCGCAGAAAATGCATATCTCAGCTTGAAACCCCACGAAAACCAAGATATCTACTGTTCTGCATATCAAACGCACTGTGGAGTGGTGAAAACACCAGATAACGTGTTTCTCGCATTAAATAGCTCGAAACGTTCGATCTCGATGATTCTGCATACTTCGGACAGAAGTCTCACCAAAATTATCGTAAAAAATGCATATCTCAGCTTGAAACCCCACGAAAACCAAGATATCGCTGTGTTCAGCATATCAAACGCACTGTGGAGTGGTGAAAACCCCATAAAACGTGTTTCTCGCATTAAATAGCTCGAATAGAGCGATCTCGATGATTCTTCATACTTCGGACAGAAGTCTCACCAAGATTATCGTAAAAAATGCATATCTCAGCTTGAAACCCTACGAAAGCCAAGATATCGCCGGTTCTGCATATCGAACGCACTGTGGAGTTGTGAAAGCACCGGATAAGGTTTTTCTCGCATTAACGAGCAAGAAAAGAGCGATCTCGATGTTTCAGCATACTTCGGACAGAAGTCTCACCAAGCTTATCGTAGAAAATGCATATCTCAGCTTGAAACCCGACGAAAACCAAAATATCTCCGGTTCTGCATATCCAACGCACTGTGGAGTGGTGAAAACACCAGATAACGTGTTTCTCGCATTAAATAGCTCGAAACGAGCGATCTCGATGATTCTGCATACTTCGGACAGAAGTCTCAACAAGATTATCGCAGAAAATGCATATCTCAGCTTGAAACCCCACGAAAACCAAGATATCTACTGTTCTGCATATCAAACGCACTGTGGAGTGGTGAAAACACCAGATAACGTGTTTCTCGCACTAACTAGCTCGAAAAGAGCGATCTCGATGATTCAGCATACTTCGGACAGAAGTCTCACCAAGATTATCGCAGAACATGCATATCTCATCTTGAAACCCCACGAAAACCAAGATATCGCTGTGTTCAGCATATCAAACGCACTGTGGAGTCGTGAACACCCCAGAATACGTGTTTCTCGCATTAAATAGCTCGAATAGAGCGATCTCGATGATTCAGCATACTTCGGACAGAAGTCTCACCAAGATTATGGCAGAAAATGCATATCTCAGCTTGAAACCCCACGAAAACCAAGATGTCGCTGGTACTGCATATCCATCGCACTGTGGACTGGTGAAAACACCAGATAACGTGTTTCTCGCATTAAATAGCTCGGAACGAGCGATCTCGATGATTCTGCATACTTCGGACAGAAGTCTCAACAAGATTATCGCAGAAAATGCATATCTCAGCTTGAAACCCCACGAAAACCAAGATATCTACTGTTCTGTATATCGAACGCACTGTGGAGTGGTGAAATCACCAGAAAACGTGTTTCGTGCATTAAGTAGCTCGAAAAGAGCGATTTAGATGATTCTGCATACTTCTGACTGAAGTCTCACCAATATTATCGCAGAAAATGCATATCTCATCTTGAAACCCCACGAAAACCAAGATATCGCAGGTTCTGCATATCAAACGCACTGTGGAGTGGTAAAAACACCAGAAAACGTTTTTCTCGCATTAAGTAGCTCGAAAAGAATGTTCTCGAAGATCCTGCATACTTCTGACAGAAGTTTCACCAAGATTATCGTAGAAAATGCATATCTCAGCTTGAAACCCGACGAAAACCGATATATCTCCGGTTCTGCACATCAAACGTACCGTGGATTGGTGAAAACACCAGAAAACGTGTTTCGCGCATTAAGTAGCTCGAAAAGAGCGATCTAGATGATTCTGCATAATTCTGACAGAAGTCTCACCAGGATTATCGTAGAAAATGCATATATCAGCTTGAAACCCGACGAAAACCGATATATCTCCGGTTCTGCATGTCAAACGTACTGTGGAGTGGTGAAAACACCAGATAACGTGTTTCTCGCACTAACTAGCTCGAAAAGAGCGATCTCGATGATTCAGCATACTTCGGACAGAAGTCTCACCATGATTATCGCAGAAAATGCATATCTCTGCTTGAAACCCCACGAAAACCAAGATATCTACTGTTCTGCATATCAAACGCACTGTGGAGTGGTGAAAACACCAGATAACGTGTTTCTCGCACTAACTAGCTCGAAAAGAGCGATCTCGATGATTCAGCATACTTCGGACAGAAGTCTCACGAAGATTATCGCAGAAAATGCATATCTCAGCTTGAAACCACACGAAAACCAAGATATCGCCGGTTCTGCATATCAAACGCACTGTGGAGTGGTGAAAACACCAGATAACGTGTTTCTCGCACTAACTAGCTCGAAAAGAGCGATCTCGATGATTCAGCATACTTCGCACAGAAGTCTCACCATGATTATCGCAGAAAATGCATATCTCTGCTTGAAACCCCACGAAAACCAAGATATCTACTGTTCTGCATATCAAACGCACTGTGGAGTGGTGAAAACACCAGATAACGTGTTTCTCGCACTAACTAGCTCGAAAAGAGCGCTCTTGATGTTTCTGCACACTTCGGACAGATGTTTCACCAAGATTATCGTAGAAAATGCATATCTCAGCTTGAAACCCGACGAAAACCAAACATCGCCTGTTCTGCATATCAAACCAACTATGGAGTGGTGAAAACACCAGACAACGTGTTTCTCGCATTAAATAGATCGAAATGTGCGATCTCGATGATTCTGCATACTTCTAACAGAAGTCTCACCATGATTATCGCAGAAAATGCATATCTCTGCTAGAAACCCCACGAAAACCAAGATATCTCCTGTTCTGCATATCCATCAAACTGTGGAGTGGTGAAAACCCCAGAAAACGTGTTTCTCGCATTAAATAGCTCGAAAAATACGATCTCGATGACTCTGCATACTTTGGATAGAAGTCTCACCAAGGTTTTCGCAAAAAATGCATATCTGAGCTTGAAACCCGACGAAAACCAAGATATCGTCGGTTCTGCATATCATACGCACTGTGGAGTGGTGAAAACCCCAGAAGACGTGTTTCCAGCATTAAGTAGCTGGAAAAGAGCGCTCTCGATGTTTCTGCATACTTCGGACAGATGTCTCACCTAGCTTATCGTAGAAAATGCATATCTCAGCTTGAAACCCGACGGAAACCAAAATATCTCCGGTTCAGCATATCCAACGCACTGTGGAGTGGTGAAAACACCAGATAACGTGTTTGTCGCATTAAATAGCTCGAAACGAGCGATCTCGATGATTCTGCATACTTCGGAAAGAAGTCTCACCAAGATTATCGCAGAAAATGCATATCTCAGCTTGAAACCCCACGCAAACCAAGATATCTCCTGTTATGCATATCCAAAGAACTGTGGAGTGGTGAAAACCCCAGACAACGTGTTTCTCGCATTAAATAGCTAGAAAAGAGCGCTCTCGATGTTTCTGCATACTTCGGACAGATGTCTCACCTAGCTTATCGTCGAAAATGCATATCTCAGCTTGAAACCCCACGAAAACCAAGATATCGCCGGTTCTGCATATCAAACGCACTGTGGAGTGGTGAAATCACCAGAAAACGTGTTTCGCGCATTAAGTAGCTCGAAAAGAGCGCTCTCGACGTTTCTGCATACTTCGGACAGAAGTCTCAACAAGATTATCGCAGAAAATGCATATCTCAGCTTGAAACCCCACGAAAACCAAGATATCTACTGTTCTGCATATCGAACGCACTGTGGAGTGGTGAAATCACCAGAAAACGTGTTTCGTGCATTAAGTAGCTCGAAAAGAGCGATCTAGATGATTCTGCATACTTCTGACTGAAGTCTCACCAATATTATCGCAGAAAATGCATATCTCAGCTTGAAACCCGACGAAAAACAAACATCGCCGGTTCTGCATATCAAACCAACTGTGGAGTGGTGAAAACACCAGACAACGTGTTTCTCGCATTAAATAGATCGAAAACTGCGATCTCGATGATTCTGCATACTTCTAACAGAAGTCTCACCATGATTATCGCAGAAAATGCATATCTCTGCTAGAAACCCCACGAAAACCAAGATATCTCCTGTTCTGCATATCCATCAAACTGTGGAGTGGTGAAAACCCCAGAAAACGTGTTTCTCGCATTAAATAGCTCGAAAAATACGATCTCGATGACTCTGCATACTTTGGATAGAAGTCTCACCAAGGTTTTCGCAAAAAATGCATATCTGAGCTTGAAACCCGACGAAAACCAAGATATCGTCGGTTCTGCATATCATACGCACTGTGGAGTGGTGAAAACCCCAGAAGACGTGTTTCCAGCATTAAGTAGCTGGAAAAGAGCGCTCTCGATGTTTCTGCATACTTCGGACAGATGTCTCACCTAGCTTATCGTAGAAAATGCATATCTCAGCTTGAAACCCGACGGAAACCAAAATATCTCCGGTTCAGCATATCCAACGCACTGTGGAGTGGTGAAAACACCAGATAACGTGTTTGTCGCATTAAATAGCTCGAAACGAGCGATCTCGATGATTCTGCATACTTCGGAAAGAAGTCTCACCAAGATTATCGCAGAAAATGCATATCTCAGCTTGAAACCCCACGCAAACCAAGATATCTCCTGTTATGCATATCCAAAGAACTGTGGAGTGGTGAAAACCCCAGACAACGTGTTTCTCGCATTAAATAGCTAGAAAAGAGCGCTCTCGATGTTTCTGCATACTTCGGACAGATGTCTCACCTAGCTTATCGTCGAAAATGCATATCTCAGCTTGAAACCCCACGAAAACCAAGATATCGCCGGTTCTGCATATCAAACGCACTGTGGAGTGGTGAAATCACCAGAAAACGTGTTTCGCGCATTAAGTAGCTCGAAAAGAGCGCTCTCGACGTTTCTGCATACTTCGGACAGAAGTCTCAACAAGATTATCGCAGAAAATGCATATCTCAGCTTGAAACCCCACGAAAACCAAGATATCTACTGTTCTGCATATCGAACGCACTGTGGAGTGGTGAAATCACCAGAAAACGTGTTTCGTGCATTAAGTAGCTCGAAAAGAGCGATCTAGATGATTCTGCATACTTCTGACTGAAGTCTCACCAATATTATCGCAGAAAATGCATATCTCAGCTTGAAACCCGACGAAAAACAAACATCGCCGGTTCTGCATATCAAACCAACTGTGGAGTGGTGAAAACACCAGACAACGTGTTTCTCGCATTAAATAGATCGAAAACTGCGATCTCGATGATTCTGCATACTTCTAACAGAAGTCTCACCATGATTATCGCAGAAAATGCATATCTCGGCTAGAAACCCCACGAAAACCAAGATATCTCCTGTTCTGCATATCCAACGAACTGTGGAATGGTGAAAACCCCAGAAAACGTGTTTCTCGCATTAAATATCTCGAATAGAGCGATCTCGATGATTAAGCATACTTCGGACAGAAGTCTCACCAAGATTATCGCAGAAAATGCATATCTGAGCTTGAAACCCGTCGAAATCCAAGATGTCGCCGGTTCTGCATATCAAACGAACTGTGGAGTGGTGAAAACCCCAGAAAACGAGTTTCTCGCATTAAATAGCTCGAAAAGTGCGCTCTCGACGTTTCTGCATACTTCGGACAGAAGTCTCAACAAGATTATCGCAGAAAATGCATATCTCAGCTTGGAACCCCACGAAAACCAAGATATCTACTGTTCTGCATATCGAACGCACTGTGGAGTGGTGAAAACACCAGAAAACTTGTTTTTTCGCATGAAATAGCTCGAAACGAGCGATCTAGATGATTCTGCATACTTCTAACAGAAGTCTCACTATGATTATCGCAGAAAATGCATATCTCTGCTAGAAACCCCACGAAAACCAAGATATCTCCTGTTCTGCATATCCAACGAACTGTGGAGTGGTGAAAACCCTAGAAAACGTGTTTCTCGCATTAAATAGCTCGAAATGTACGATCTCGATGATTAAGCATACTTCGGACAGAAGTCTCACCAAGATTATCGCAGAAATTGCATATCTCAGCTTGAATCCCCACCAAAACCAGGATATCGCTGGTTCTGCATATCAAACGCACTGTGGAGTGCTGAAAACACCAGATAACGCGTTTCTCGCATTAAATAGCTCGAATAGAGCGATCTCGATGATTAAGCATACTTCGGACAGAAGTCTCACCAAGATTATCGCAGAAAATGCATATCTGAGCTTGCAACCCCACGAAAACCAAGATATCTCCGGTTCTGCATATCCAACGAACTGTGGAGTGGTGAAAACCCCAGAAAACTTGTTTCTCGCATTAAATAGCTCGAAAAGAGCGCTCTCGACGTTTCCGCATACTTCTAACAGAAGTCTCACTATGATTATCGCAGAAAATGCATATCTCTGCTAGAAACCCCACGAAAACCAAGATATCTCCTGTTCTGCATATCCAACGAACTGTGGTGTGGTGCAAACCCCAGAAAACGTGTTTCTCGCATTAAATAGCTCGAAATGTACGATCTCGATGATTAAGCATACTTCGGACAGAGGTCTCACCAAGATTATCGCAGAAAATGCATATCTGAGCTTGAAACCCCACGAAAACCAAGATATCGCTGGTTCTGCATATCAAACGCACTGTGGAGTGGTGAAAACACCAGATAACGTGTTTCTCGCATTAAATAGGTCGAAACGAGCGATCTCGATGTTTAAGCATACTTCTAACAGAAGTCTCATCATGATTATCGCAGAAAGTGCATATCTCTGCTAGAAACCCCACGAAAACCTAGATATCTCCTGTTCTGCATATCCAACGAAATGTGGAGTGGTGAAAACCCCAGAAAACGTGTTTCTCGCATTAAATAGCTCGAAAAGAGCGCTATCGACGTTTTCGCATACTTCGTCCAGAAGTCTCACCATGATTATCGTAAAAAATGCATATCTCAGCTTGAAACCCCACGAAAACCAAGATATCGCTGGTTCTGCATATCAAACGCACTGTGAAGTGGTGAAAACACCAGATAACGTGTTTCTCGCATTAAATAGGTCGAAAAGAGCGATCTCGATATTTCTGCATACTTCGGACAGAGGTCTCACCAAGATTATCGCAGAAAATGCATATCTGAGCTTGAAACCCCACGAAAACCAAGATATCTCCGGTTCTGCATATCCAACGAACTGTGGAGTGGTGAAAACCCCAGAAAACGTGTTTCTCGCATTAAATAGCTCGAAAAGAGCGCTCTCGACGTTTCCGCATACTTCGTCCAGAAGTCTCACCAAGCTTATCGTAGAAAATGCATATCTCAGCTTGAATCCCGACGAAAACCAAAATATCTCCGGTTCTGCATATCCAACGCACTGTGGAGTGGTGAAAACCCCAGAAAACGTGTTTCTCGCATTAAATAGCTCGAAAAGAGCGATCTCGATGATTCTGCACACTTCGCACAGAAGTCTCACCAAGATTATCGCAGAAAATGCATATCTGAGCTAGAAACCCCATGAAAACCCAGATATCGCTGGTTCTGCATATCAAACGACCTGTGGGGTGGTGCAAACACCAGATAACTTGGTTCTCGCATTAAATAGCTCGAAAAGAGCGATCTCGATGATTCTGCACACTTCGGACAGAAGTCTCACGAAGATTATCGCAGATAATGCATATCTCAGCTTGAAACCCCACGAAAACCCAGATATCGCTGGTTCTGCATATCAAACGCACTGTGGAGTGCTGAAAACACCAGATAACGTGTTTCTCGCATTAAATAGCTCGAAAAGAGCGATCTCGATGTTTCTGCATACTTCGGACAGAGGTATCACCAAGATTATCGCAGAAAATGCATATCTCAGCTTGAAACCCCACGAAATCCAAGATATCTCCGGTTCTGCACATCCAACGAACTGTGGTGTGGTGAAACCCCCAGAAATCGTTTTTCTTGCAGTAAATAGTTCGGAAAGAGCGCTCTTGATGTTTCTGCATACTTCGGACAGATGTTTCACCAAGATTATCGTAGAAAATGCATATCTCGACTTGAAACCCGACGAAAACCAAACATCGCCGGTTCTGCATATCAAACCAACTGTGGAGTGGTGAAAACACCAGACAACGTGTTTCTCGCATTAAATAGATCGAAAACTGCGATCTCGATGATTCTGCATACTTCTAACAGAAGTCTCACCATGATTATCGCAGAAAATGCATATCTCTGCTAGAAACCCCACGAAAACCAAGATATCTCCTGTTCTGCATATCCAAAGAACTGTGGAGTGGTGAAAACCCCAGAAAACGTGATTCTCGCATTAAATAGCTCGAAAAGTACGATCTCGATGATTAAGCATACTTCGGACAGAGGTCTCACCAAGATTATCGCAGAAATTGCATATCTCAGCTTGAATCCCCACCAAAACCAGGATATCGCTGGTTCTGCATATCAAACGCACTGTGGAGTGCTGAAAACACCAGATAACGTGTTTCTCCCACTAAATAGCTGGAATAGAGCGATCTCGATGATTAAGCATACTTCGGACAGAAGTCTCACCAAGATTATCGCAGAAAATGCATATCTGAGCTTGAAACCCCACGAAAACCAAGATATCTCCGGTTCTGCATATCCAACGAACTGTGGAGTGGTGAAAACCCCAGAAAACGAGTTTCTCGCATTAAATAGCTCGAAAAGAGAGCTCTCGACGTTTCTGCATACTTCGGACAGATGTCTCACCAACCTTATCGTAGAAAATGCATATCTCCGCTTGAAACCCGACGAAAACCAAGATATCGCTGGTTCTGCATATCAAACGCACTGTGGTATGCTGAAAACACCACATAACGTGTTTCTCGCATTAAATAGCTCGAAAAGAGCGATCTCGATATTTCTGCATACTTCGGACAGAGGTCTCACCAAGATTATCGCAGAAAATGCATATCTGAGCTTGAAACCCCACGAAAACCAAGATATCGCTGGTTCTACATATCAAACGCACTGTGGAGTGGTGAAAACACCAGATAACGTGTTTCTCGCATTAAATAGGTCGAAACGAGCGATCCCGATGATTAAGCATACTTCTAACAGAAAGCTCACCATGATTATCGCAGAAAATGCATATCTCTGCTAGAAACCCCACGAAAACCTAGATATCTCCTGTTCTGCATATCCAACGAAATGTGGAGTGGTGAAAACCCCAGAAAACGTGTTTCTCGCATTAAATAGCTCGAAAAGTGCGATCTAGATGACTCTGCATACTTCGGACAGAAGTCTCTCCAAGATTATCGCAGAAAATGCATATCTGAGCTTGAAACCCCACGAAAACCAATATATCGTCGGTTCTGCATAACATACGCACTGTGGAGTGGTGAAAACACCAGATAACGTGTTTCTCGCATTAAATAGGTCGAAACGAGCGATCTCGATGTTTAAGCATACTTCTAACAGAAGTCTCACCATGATTATCGCAGAAAGTGCATATCTCTGCTAGAAACCCCACGAAAACCTAGATATCTCCTGTTCTGCATATCCAACGAACTGTGGAGTGGTGAAAACCCCAGAAAACGTGTTTCTCGCATTAAATAGCTCGAAAAGAGCGCTCTCGACGTTTCCGCATACTTCGTCCAGAAGTCTCACCAAGCTTATCGTAGAAAATGCATATCTCAGCTTGAAACCCGACGAAAACCAAAATATCTCCGGTTCTGCATATCCAACGCACTGTGGAGTGGTGAAAACCCCAGAAAACGTGTTTCTCGCATTAAATAGCTCGAAAAGAGCGATCTCGATGATTGTGCACACTTCGCACAGAAGTCTCACCAAGATTATCGCAGAAAATGCATATCTGAGCTAGAAACCCCATGAAAACCCAGATATCGCTGGTTCTGCATATCAAACGCACTGTGGAGTGGTGAAAACACCAGATAACGTGTTTCTCGCATTAAATAGGTCGAAACGAGCGATCTCGATGTTTAAGCATACTTCTAACAGAAGTCTCACTATGATTATCGCAGAAAGTGCATATCTCTGCTAGAAACCCCACGAAAACCTAGATATCTCCTGTTCTGCATATCCAACGAAATGTGGAGTGGTGAAAACCCCAGAAAACATGTTTCTCGCATTAAATAGCTCGAAAAGAGCGCTCTCGACGTTTTCGCATACTTCGTCCGGAAGTCTCACCATGATTATCGTAAAAAATGCATATCTCAGCTTGAAACCCCACGAAAACCAAGATATCGCTGGTTCTGCATATCAAACGCACTGTGAAGTGGTGAAAACACCAGATAACGTGTTTCTCGCATTAAATAGGTCGAAAAGAGCGATCTCGATATTTCTGCATACTTCGGACAGAGGTCTCACCAAGATTATCGCAGAAAATGCATATCTGAGCTTGAAACCCCACGAAAACCAAGATATCGCTGGTTCTGCATATCAAACGCACTGTGGAGTGGTGAAAACACCAGATAACGTGTTTCTCGCATTAAATAGGTCGAAACGAGCGATCTCGATGTTTAAGCATACTTCTAACAGAAGTCTCACCATGATTATCGCAGAAAGTGCATATCTCTGCTAGAAACCCCACGAAAACCTAGATATCTCCTGTTCTGCATATCCAACGAAATGTGGAGTGGTGAAAACCCCAGAAAACGTGTTTCTCGCATTAAATAGCTCGAAAAGAGCGCTCTCGACGTTTTCGCATACTTCGTCCAGAAGTCTCACCATGATTATCGTAAAAAATGCATATCTCAGCTTGAAACCCCACGAAAACCAAGATATCGCTGGTTCTGCATATCAAACGCACTGTGAAGTGGTGAAAACACCAGATAACGTGTTTCTCGCATTAAATAGGTCGAAAAGAGCGATCTCGATGATTCTGCACACTTCGCACAGAAGTCTCACCAAGATTATCGCAGAAAATGCATATCTCAGCTTGAAACCCGACGAAAACCAAAATATCTCCGGTTCTGCATATCCAACGCACTGTGGAGTGGTGAAAACCCCAGAAAACGTGTTTCTCGCATTAAATAGCTCGAAAAGAGCGATCTCGATGATTCTGCACACTTCGCACAGAAGTCTCACCAAGATTATCGCAGAAAATGCATATCTCAGCTTGAAACCCCACGAAAACCCAGATATCGCTGGTTCTGCATATCAAACGCACTGTGGAGTGCTGAAAACACCAGATAACGTGTTTCTCGCATTAAATAGCTCGAAAAGAGCGATCTCGATGATTAAGCATACTTCGGACAGAAGTCTCACCAAGATTATCGCAGAAATTGCATATCTCAGCTTGAATCCCCACCAAAACCAGGATATCGCTGGTTCTGCACATCAAACGCACTGTGGAGTGCTGAAAACACCAGATAACGTGTTTCTCCCACTAAATAGCTGGAATAGAGCGATCTCGATGATTAAGCATACTTCGGACAGAAGTCTCACCAAGATTATCGCAGAAAATGCATATCTGAGCTTGAAACCCCACGAAAACCAAGATATCTCCGGTTCTGCATATCCAACGAACTGTGGAGTGGTGAAAACCCCAGAAAACGTGTTTCTCGCATTAAATAGGTCGAAACGAGCGATCCCGATGATTAAGCATACTTCTAACAGAAAGCTCACCATGATTATCGCAGAAAATGCATATCTCTGCTAGAAACCCCACGAAAACCAAGATATCTCCTGTTCTGCATATCCAAAGAACTGTGGAGTGGTGAAAACCCCAGAAAACGTGATTCTCGCATTAAATAGCTCGAAAAGAGCGATCTCGATGATTCTGCACACTTCGCACAGAAGTCTCACCAAGATTATCGCAGAAAATGCATATCTGAGCTAGAAACCCCATGAAAACCCAGATATCGCTGGTTCTGCATATCAAACGACCTGTGGGGTGGTGCAAACACCAGATAACTTGGTTCTCGCATTAAATAGCTCGAAAAGAGAGCTCTCGACGTTTCTGCATACTTCGGACAGATGTCTCACCAAGCTTATCGTAGAAAATGCATATCTCCGCTTGAAACCCGACGAAAACCAAGATATCGCTGGTTCTGCATATCAAACGCACTGTGGTATGCTGAAAACACCAGATAACGTGTTTCTCGCATTAAATAGCTCGAAAAGTGCGATCTCGATGATTCTGCATACTTCGTCCAGAAGTCTCACCATGATTATCGTAAAAAATGCATATCTCAGCTTGAAACCCCACGAAAACCAAGATATCGCTGGTTCTGCATATCAAACGCACTGTGAAGTGGTGAAAACACCAGATAACGTGTTTCTCGCATTAAATAGGTCGAAAAGAGCGATCTCGATATTTCTGCATACTTCGGACAGAGGTCTCACCAAGATTATCGCAGAAAATGCATATCTGAGCTTGAAACCCCACGAAAACCAAGATATCGCTGGTTCTACATATCAAACGCACTGTGGAGTGGTGAAAACACCAGATAACGTGTTTCTCGCATTAAATAGGTCGAAACGAGCGATCCCGATGATTAAGCATACTTCTAACAGAAAGCTCACCATGATTATCGCAGAAAATGCATATCTCTGCTAGAAACCCCACGAAAACCTAGATATCTCCTGTTCTGCATATCCAACGAAATGTGGAGTGGTGAAAACCCCAGAAAACGTGTTTCTCGCATTAAATAGCTCGAAAAGTGCGATCTAGATGACTCTGCATACTTCGGACAGAAGTCTCTCCAAGATTATCGCAGAAAATGCATATCTGAGCTTGAAACCCCACGAAAACCAATATATCGTCGGTTCTGCATAACATACGCACTGTGGAGTGGTGAAAACACCAGATAACGTGTTTCTCGCATTAAATAGCTCGAAACGAGCGATCTCGATGATTAAGCATACTTAGGACAGAAGTCTCACCAAGATTATCGCAGAAATTGCATATCTCAGCTTGAATCCCCACGAAAACCAGGATATCGCTGGTTCTGCATATCAAACGCACTGTGGAGTGCTGAAAACACCAGATAACGTGTTTCTCGCTTTAAATAGCTCGAATAGAGCGAACTCGATGATTAAGCATACTTCGCCAGAAGTCTCACCAAGATTATCGCAGGAAATGCATATCTCAGCTTGAAACCCCACGAAAACCAAGATATCTCCGGTTCTGCATATCCAACGAACTGTGGAGTCGTGAAAACCCCAGAAAACGAGTTTCTCGCATTAAATAGCTCGAAAAGAGCGCTCTCGATGTTTCTGCATACTTCGGACAGATGTCTCACCAAGCTTATCGTAGAAAATGCATATCTCAGCTTGAAACCCGACGAAAACCAAAATATCTCCGGTTCTGCATATCCAACGAACTGTGGAGTGGTGAAAACCCCAGAAAACGAGTTTCTCGCATTAAATAGCTCGAAAAGAGAGCTCTCGACGTTTCTGCATACTTCGGACAGATGTCTCACCAAGCTTATCGTAGAAAATGCATATCTCCGCTTGAAACCCGACGAAAACCAAGATATCGCTGGTTCTGCATATCAAACGCACTGTGGAATGCTGAAAACACCAGATAACGTGTTTCTCGCATTAAATAGCTCGAAAAGTGCGATCTCGATGATTCTGCATACTTCGTCCAGAAGTCTCACCATGATTACCGTAAAAAATGCATATCTCAGCTTGAAACCCCACGAAAACCAAGATATCGCTGGTTCTGCATATCAAACGCACTGTGGAGTGGTGAAGACACCAGATAACGTGTTTCTCGCATTAAATAGGTCGAAAAGAGCGATCTCGATATTTCTGCATACTTCGGACAGAGGTCTCATCAGGATTATCGCAAAAAATGCATATCTCAGCTTGAAACCCCACGAAAACCAAGATATCGCCGGTTCTGCATATCAAACGCACTGTGGAGTGGTGAAAACATCAGATAACGTGTTTCTCGCATTAAATATCTCGAAAAGAGCGATCTCGATGATTCTGCATACTTCGGACAGATGTTTCACCAAGATTATCGTAGAAAATGCATATCTCAACTTGAAACCCGACGAAAACCAAACATCGCCGGTTCTGCATATCAAACCAACTGTGGAGTGGTGAAAACACCAGACAACGTGTTTCTCGCATTAAATAGATCGAAAAGTGCGATCTCGATGATTCTGCATACTTCTAACAGAAGTCTCACCATGATTATCGCAGAAAATGCATATCTCTGCTAGAAACCCCACGAAAACCTAGATATCTCCTGTTCTGCATATCCAACGAAATGTGGAGTGGTGAAAACCCCAGAAAACGTGTTTCTCGCATTAAATAGCTCGAAAAGTGCGATCTAGATGACTCTGCATACTTCGGACAGAAGTCTCACCAAGATTATCGCAGAAATTGCATATCTCAGCTTGAATCCCCACGAAAACCAGGATATCGCTGGTTCTGCATATCAAACGCACTGTGGAGTGCTGAAAACACCAGATAACGTGTTTCTCGCTTTAAATAGCTCGAATAGAGCGATCTCGATGACTTAGCATACTTCGCACAGAAGTCTCACCAAGATTATCGCAGGAAATGCATATCTCAGCTTGAAACCCCACGAAAACCAAGATATCTCCGGTTCTGCATATCCAACGAACTGTGGGGTCGTGAAAACCCCAGAAAACGAGTTTCTCGCATTAAATAACTCGAAAAGAGCGCTCTCGATGTTTCTGCATACTTCGGACAGATGTCTCACCAAGCTTATCGTAGAAAATGCATATCTCAGCTTGAAACCCGACGAAAACCAAAATATCTCCGGTTCTGCATATCCAACGCACTGTGGAGTGGTGAAAACCCCAGAAAACGTGTTTCTCGCATTAAATATCTCGAAAAGAGCGATCTCGATGATTCTGCACACTTCGCACTGAAGTCTCACCAAGATTATCGCAGAAAATGCATATCTGAGCTAGAAACCCCATGAAAACCCAGATATCGCTGGTTCTGCATATCAAACGCACTGTGGGGTGGTGCAAACACCAGATAACTTGTTTCTCGCATTAAACAGCTCGAAAAGAGCGATCTCGATGATTCTGCGCACTTCGGACAGAAGTCTCACGAAGATTATCGCAGATAATGCATATCTCAGCTTGAAACCCCACGAAAACCCAGATATCGCTGGTTCTGCATAACAAACGCACTGTGGAGTGCTGAAAACACCAGATAACGTGTTTCTCGCATTATATAGCTCGAAAAGAGCGATCTCGATGTTTCTGCATACTTCGGACAGAGGTCTCACCAAGATTATCGCAGAAAATGCATATCTCAGCTTGAAACCCCACGAAATCCAAGATATCTCCAGTTCTGCAACATCCAACGAACTGTGGTGTGGTGAAACCCCCAGAGATCGTGTTTCTCGCATTAAATAGCTCGGAAAGAGCGCTCTTGATGTTTCTGCATACTTCGGACAGATGTTTCACCAAGATTATCGTAGATAGTGCATATCTCAGCTTGAAACCCCACGAAAGCCAAGATATCGCTGGTTCTGCATATCAAACGCTCTGTGGAGTGGTGAAAACACCAGAAAACGTGATTCTCGCATTAAACAGCTCGAAAAGAGCGATCTCGATGATTCTGCACACTTCGCACAGAAGTCTCACCAAGATTATCGCAGAAAATGCATATCTGAGCTTGAAACCCCACGAGAACCAAGATATCGCTGGTTCTGCATATCAAACGCACTGTGGAGTGGTGAAAACACCAGATAACTTGTTTCTCGCATTAAATAGCTCGAAAAGAGCGATCTCGATGATTCTGCATACTTCGGACAGAAGTCTCAACAAGATTATCGCAGAAAATGCATATCTCAGCTTGAAACCCCACGAAAACCAAGATATCTCCTGTTCTGCATATCCAACGAACTGTGGAGTGGTGAAAACACCAGGAAACGTGTTTCTCGCATTAAATAGCTCGAAACGAGCGATCTCGATGATTCTGCATAAATCGGACAGAAGTCTCACCAAGATTATCGTAAAAAATGCATATCTCAGCTTGAAACCCCACGAAAGCCAAGATATCGCTGGTTCTGCATATCAAACGCTCTGTGGAGTGGTGAAAACACCAGAAAACGTGATTCTCGCATTAAACAGCTCGAAAAGAGCGATCTCGATGATTCTGCACACTTCGCACAGAAGTCTCACCAAGATTATCGCAGAAAATGCATATCTGAGCTTGAAACCCCACGAGAACCAAGATATCGCTGGTTCTGCATATCAAACGCACTGTGGAGTGGTGAAAACACCAGATAACTTGTTTCTCGCATTAAATAGCTCGAAAAGAGCGATCTCGATGATTCTGCATACTTCGGACAGAAGTCTCAACAAGATTATCGCAGAAAATGCATATCTCAGCTTGAAACCCCACGAAAACCAAGATGTCTCCGGTTCTGCATATGCAACGAACTGTGGAGTGGTGAAAAACCCAGAAAACGAGTTTCTCGCATTAAATAGCTCGAAAAGAGCGCTCTCGATGTTTCTGCATACTTCGGACAGATGTCTCACCAAGCTTATCGTAGAAAATGCATACCTCAGCTTGAAACCCGACGAAAACCAAAATATCTCCGGTTCTGCATATCCAACGCACTGTAGAGTGGTGAAAACACCAGGAAACGTGTTTCTCGCATTAAATAGCTCGAAACGAGCGATCTCGGTGATTCTGCATACATCGGACAGAAGTCTCACCAAGATTATCGTAGAAAATGCATATCTCGACTTGAAACCCGACGAAAACCAAACATCCCCGGTTCTGCATATCAAACCAACTGTGGAGTGGTGAAAACACCAGATAACGTGTTTCTCGCATTAAACAGCTCGAAAAGAGCGATCTCGATGATTCTGCACACTTCGCACAGAAGTCTCACCAAGATTATCGCAGAAAATGCATATCTGAGCTTGAAACCCCACGAGAACCAAGATATCGCTGGTTCTGCATATCAAACGCACTGTGGAGTGGTGAAAACACCAGATAACTTGTTTCTCGCATTAAATAGCTCGAAAAGAGCGATCTCGATGTTTCTGCATACTTCGGACAGAGGTCTCACCAAGATTATCGCAGAAAATGCATATCTCAGCTTGAAACCTCACGAAAACCAAGATATCTCCGGTTCTGCACATCCAACGAACTGTGGTGTGGTGAAAACCCCAGGAAACGTGTTTCTCGCATTAAATAGCTCGAAACGAGCGATCTCGATGATTCTGCATACATCGGACAGAAGTCTCACCAAGATTATCGTAAAAAATGCATATCTCAGCTTGAAACCCCACGAAAACCAAGTTATCGCAGGTTCTGCATATCACACGCTCTGTGGAGTGGTGAAAACACCAGAAAACGTGTTTCTCGCATTAAATAACTCGAAAAGAGCGATCTCGATGATTCTGCACACTTCGCACAGAAGTCTCACCAAGATTATCGCAGAAAATGCATATCTGAGCTTGAAACCCCACGAAAACCAAGATATCGCTGGTTCTGCATATCAAACGCACTGTGGAGTGGTGCAAACACCAGATAACTTGTTTCTCGCATTAAATAGCTCGAAAAGTACGATCTCGATGACTCTGCATACTTCGGACAGAAGTCTCACCAAGATTATCGCCGAAAATGCATATCTGAACTTGAACCCCACGAAAACCAAGATATCGTCGGTTCTGCATAACATACGCACTGTGGAGTGGTGAAAACACCAGATAACGTGTTTCTCGCATTAAATAGCTCGAAACGAGCGATCTCGATGATTAAGCTTACTTCGGACAGAAGTCTCACCAAGATTATCGCAGAAATTGCATATCTCAGCTTGAATCCCCACGAAAACCAGGATATCGCTGGTTCTGCATATCAAACGCACTGTGCAGTGCTGAAAACACCAGATAACGTGTTTGTCACATTAAATAGCTCGAAAAGTGCGATCTCGATGATTCTGCATACTTCGGACAGAAGTCTCACCAAGATTATCGCAGAAAATGCATATCTGAGCTTGAAACCCCACGAAAACCAAGATATCGCTGGTTCTGCATATCAAACGCACTGTGGAGTGGTGAAAACACCAGATAACGTGTTTCTCGCATTAAATAGGTCGAAAAGAGCGATCTCGATGTTTCTGCATACTTCGGACAGAGGTCTCACCAAGATTATCGCAGAAAATGCATATCTCAGCTTGAAACCCCACGAAAACCAAGATATCTACTGTTCTGCATATCAAACGCACTGTGGAGTGTTGAAAACGCCAGAAAACGTGTTTCTCGCATTAAATAGCTCGAAAAGAGCGCTCTTGATGTTTCTGCATACTTCGGACAGATGTTTCACCAAGATTATCGTAGAAAATGCATATCTCAGCTTGAAACCCGACGAAAACCAAACATCGCCGGTTCTGCATATCAAACCAACTGTGGAGTGGTGAAAACACCAGACAACGTGTTTCTCGCATTAAATAGATCGTAATGTGCGATCTCGATGATTCTGCATACTTCTAACAGAAGTCTCACCAAGATTATCGCAGAAAATGCATATCTGAGCTTGAAACCCCACGAAAACCAAGATATCGCTGGTTCTGCATATCAAACGCACTGTGGAGTGGTGAAAACACCAGATAACGTGTTTCTCGCATTAAATAGGTCGAAAAGAGCGATCTCGATGTTTCTGCATACTTCGGACAGAGGTCTCACCAAGATTATCGCAGAAAATGCATATCTCAGCTTGAAACCCCACGAAAACCAAGATATCTACTGTTCTGCATATCAAACGCACTGTGGAGTGTTGAAAACGCCAGAAAACGTGTTTCTCGCATTAAATAGCTCGAAAAGAGCGCTCTTGATGTTTCTGCATACTTCGGACAGATGTTTCACCAAGATTATCGTAGAAAATGCATATCTCAGCTTGAAACCCGACGAAAACCAAACATCGCCGGTTCTGCATATCAAACCAACTGTGGAGTGGTGAAAACACCAGACAACGTGTTTCTCGCATTAAATAGATCGTAATGTGCGATCTCGATGATTCTGCATACTTCTAACAGAAGTCTCACCATGATTATCGCAGAAAATGCATATCTCCGCTAGAAACCCCACGAAAACCAAGATATCTCCTCTTCTGCATATCCAACGAACTGTGGAGTGGTGAAAACCCCAGAAAACGTGTTTCTCGCAATAAATAGCTCGAAAAATACGATCTCGATGGCTCTGCATACTTCGGATAGAAGTCTCACCAAGATTTTCGCAAAAAATGCATATCTGAGCTTGAAACCCGACGAAAACAAAGATATCGTCGTTTCTGCATATCATACGCACTGTGGAGTGGTGAAAACCCCAGAAGACGTGTTTCTAGCATTAAGTAGCTGGAAAAGAGCGCTCTCGATGTTTCTGCATACTTCGGACAGATGTCTCACCTAGCTTATCGTAGAAAATGCATATCTCAGCTTGAAACCCGACGAAAACCAAGATATCTCCTGTTATGCATATCCAAAGAACTGTGGAGTGGTGAAAACCCCAGAAAACGTGTTTTTCGCATTAAATAGCTCGAAAAGAGCGCTCTCGATGTTTCTGCATACTTCGGACAGATGTCTCACCTAGCTTATCGTAGAAAATGCATATCTCAGCTTGAAACCCGACGAAAACCAAAATATCTCCGGTTCTGCATATCCAACGCACTGTGGAGTGGTGAAAACACCAGATAACGTGTTTCCCGCATTAAACAGCTCGAAACGAGCGATCTCGATGATTCTGCATACTTCGGACACAAGTATCAACAAGATTATCGCAGTAAATGCATATCTCAGCTTGAAACCCCACGAAAACCAGGATATCAACTATTCTGCATATCAAACGCACTGTGGAGTGGTGAAAACACCAGAAAACGTGTTTCTCGCATTAAATAGCTCGAAAAGAGCGCTCTCGATGTTTCTGCATACTTCTAACAGAAGTCTCACCAAGATTATCGCAGAAAATGCATATCTCTGCTTGAATCCCCACGAAAACCAAGATATCTACTGTTCTGCATATCCAACGAACTGTGGAGTGGTGAAAACCCCAGAAAACGTGGTTCTCGCATCAAATAGCTCGAAAAGAGCGCTCTCGATGTTTCTGCATACTTCGGACAGATGTTTCACCAAGCTTATCGTAGAAAATGCATATCTCAGCTTGAAACCCGACGAAAACCAAAATATCTCCGGTTCTGCATATCCAACGCACTGTGGAGTGGTGAAAACACCAGATAACGTGTTTCTCGCATTAAATAGCTCGAAACGAGCGATCTCGATGATTCTGCATACTTCGGACAGAAGTCTCAACAAGCTTATAGCAGAAAATGCATATCTCAGCTTGAAACCCCACGAAAACCAAGATATCTACTGTTCTGCATATCAAACGCACTGTGGAGTGGTGAAAACACCAGAAAACGTGTTTCTCGCATTAAATAGCTCGAAAAGAGCGCTCTCGATGTTTCTGCATACTTCGGACAGATGTCTCACCCAGCTTATCGTAGAAAATGCATATCTCAGCTTGAAACCCGCCGAAAACCAAAATATCTCCGGTTCTGCATATCCAACGCACTGTGGAGTGGTGAAAACACCAGATAACGTGTTTCTCGCATTAAACAGCTCGAAACGAGCGATCTCGATGATTCTGCATACTTCGGACAGAAGTATCAACAAGATTATCGCAGTAAATGCATATCTCAGCTTGAAACCCCACGAAAACCAGGATATCAACTATTCTGCATATCAAACGCACTCTGGAGTGGTGAAAACACCAGATAACGTGTTTCGCGCATCAAATAGCTCGAAAAGAGCGCTCTCGATGTTTCTGCATACATCGGACAGAAGTCTCACCAAGATTATCGTAGAAAATGCATATCTCGACTTGAAACCCGACGAAAACCAAACATCGCCAGTTCTGCATATCAAACCAACTGTGGAGTGGTGAAAACACCAGATAACGTGTTTCTCGCATTAAATAGGTCGAAAAGAGCGATCTCGATGTTTCTGCATACTTCGGACAGAGGTCTCACCAAGATTATCGCAGAAAATGCATATCTCAGCTTGAAACCCCACGAAAACCAAGATATCTCCGGTTCTGCACATCCAACGAACTGTGGTGTGGTGAAAACCCCAGGAAACGTGTTTCTCGCATTAAATAGCTCGAAACGAGCGATCTCGATGATTCTGCATACATCGGACAGAAGTCTCACCAAGATTATCGTAAAAAATGCATATCTCAGCTTGAATCCCCACGAAAACCAAGATATCGCTGGTTCTGCATATCAAACGCTCTGTGGAGTGGTGAAAACACCAGAAAACGTGATTCTCGCATTAAATAACTCGAAAAGAGCGATCTCGATGATTCTGCACACTTCGCACAGAAGTCTCACCAAGCTTATCGCAGAAAATGCATATCTGAGCTTAAAACCCCACGAAAACCAAGATTTCGCTGGTTCTGCATATCAAACGCACTGTGGAGTGGTGCAAACACCAGATAACTTGTTTCTCGCATTAAGTAGCTCGAAAAGTACGATCTCGATGACTCTGCATACTTCGGACAGAAGTCTCACCAAGATTATCGCAGAAAATCCATATCTGAACTTGAACCCCACGAAAACCAAGATATCGTCGGTTCTGCATAACATACGCACTGTGGAGTGGTGAAAACACCAGATAACGTGGTTCTCGCATTAAATAGCTCGACACGAGCGATCTCGATGATTAAGCGTACTTCGGACAGAAGTCTCACCAAGATTATCGCAGAAATTGCATATCTCAGCTTGAATCCCCACGAAAACCAGGATATCGCTGGTTCTGCATATCAAACGCACTGTGCAGTGCTGAAAACACCAGATAACGTGTTTCTCGCATTAAATAGCTCGAAAAGTGCGATCTCGATGATTCTGCATACTTCGGACAGAAGTCTCACCAAGATTATCGCAGAAAATGCATATCTGTGCTTGAAACCCCACGAAAACCAGGATATCGCTGGTTCTGCATATCAAACGCACTGTGCAGTGCTGAAAACACCAGATAACGTGTTTCTCGCATTAAATAGCTCGAAAAGTGCGATCTCGATGACTCTGCATACTTCGGATAGAAGTCTCACCAAGATTTTCGCAAAAAATGCATATCTGAGCTTGAAACCCGACGAAAACCAAGATATCGTCGGTTCTGCATATCATACGCACTGTGGTGTGGTGAAAACCCCAGAAGACGTGTTTCTAGCATTAAGTAGCTGGAAAAGAGCGCTCTCGATGTTTCTGCATACTTCGGACAGATGTCTCACCTAGCTTATCGTAGAAAATGCATATCTCACTTGAAACCCCACGCAAACCAAGATATCTCCTGTTCTGCATATCCAAAGACCTGTGGAGTGGTGAAAACCCCAGAAAACGTGTTTCTCGCATTAAATAGCTCGAAAAGAGCGCTCTCGATGTTTCTGCATACTTCGGACAGATGTCTCACCTAGCTTATCGTAGAAAATGCATATCTCAGCTTGAAATCCGCCGAATACCAAAATATCTCCGGTTCTGCATATCAAACGCACTGTGGAGTGGTGAAAATACCAGATAACGTGTTTCGCGCATCAAATAGCTCGAAAAGA
Organism: Anthophora plumipes; assembly: GCA_951804975.1. Lineage (NCBI taxonomy): Eukaryota > Metazoa > Arthropoda > Insecta > Hymenoptera > Apidae > Anthophora > Anthophora plumipes. The sequence goes on from OX638118.1 coordinate 21,224,186, forward strand.
GCGCTCTCGATGTTTCTGCATACTTCGGACAGATGTTTCACCAAGATTATCGTAGAAAATGCATATCTCAGCTTGAAACCCGACGAAAACCGAAATATCCCCGGTTCTGCATATCAAACGCACTGTGGAGTGCTGAAAACACCAGATAACGTGTTTCTCGCATTAAATAGCTCGAATAGAGCGATCTCGATGATTAAGCATACTTCGGACAGATGTTTCACCAAGATTATCGTAGAAAATGCATATCTCAGCTTGAAACCCGACGAAAACCAAAATATCGCCGGTTCTGCATATCAAACCAACTGTGGAGTGGTGAAAACACCAGATAACGTGTTTCTCGCATTAAATAGCAGGAAAAGTGCGATCTCGATGATTCTGCATACTTCTAACAGAAGTCTCACCAAGATTATCGCAGAAAATGCATATCTCTGCTTGAATCCCCACGAAAACCAAGATATCTACTGTTCTGCATATCCAACGAACTGTGGAGTGGTGAAAACCCCAGAAAACGTGTTTCTCGCATCAAATAGCTCGAAAAGAGCGCTCTCGATGTTTCTGCATACTTCGGACAGATGTTTCACCAAGCTTATCGTAGAAAATGCATATCTCAGCTTGAAACCCGACGAAAACCAAAATATCTCCGGTTCTGCATATCCAACGCACTGTGGAGTGGTGAAAACACCAGATAACGTGTTTCCCGCATTAAATAGCTCGAACCGAGCGATCTCGATGATTCTGCATACTTCGGACAGAAGTCTCAACAAGCTTATCGCAGAAAATGCATATCTCAGCTTGAAACCCCACGAAAACCAAGATATCTCCTGTTATGCATATCCAAAGAACTGTGGAGTGGTGAAAACCCCAGAAAACGTGTTTTTCGCATTAAATAGCTCGAAAAGAGCGCTCTCGATGTTTCTGCATACTTCGGACAGATGTCTCACCTAGCTTATCGTAGAAAATGCATATCTCAGCTTGAAACCCGACGAAAACCAAAATATCTCCGGTTCTGCATATCCAACGCACTGTGGAGTGGTGAAAACACCAGATAACGTGTTTCCCGCATTAAACAGCTCGAAACGAGCGATCTCGATGATTCTGCATACTTCGGACACAAGTATCAACAAGATTATCGCAGTAAATGCATATCTCAGCTTGAAACCCCACGAAAACCAGGATATCAACTATTCTGCATATCAAACGCACTGTGGAGTGGTGAAAACACCAGAAAACGTGTTTCTCGCATTAAATAGCTCGAAAAGAGCGCTCTCGATGTTTCTGCATACTTCTAACAGAAGTCTCACCAAGATTATCGCAGAAAATGCATATCTCTGCTTGAATCCCCACGAAAACCAAGATATCTACTGTTCTGCATATCCAACGAACTGTGGAGTGGTGAAAACCCCAGAAAACGTGGTTCTCGCATCAAATAGCTCGAAAAGAGCGCTCTCGATGTTTCTGCATACTTCGGACAGATGTTTCACCAAGCTTATCGTAGAAAATGCATATCTCAGCTTGAAACCCGACGAAAACCAAAATATCTCCGGTTCTGCATATCCAACGCACTGTGGAGTGGTGAAAACACCAGATAACGTGTTTCTCGCATTAAATAGCTCGAAACGAGCGATCTCGATGATTCTGCATACTTCGGACAGAAGTCTCAACAAGCTTATAGCAGAAAATGCATATCTCAGCTTGAAACCCCACGAAAACCAAGATATCTACTGTTCTGCATATCAAACGCACTGTGGAGTGGTGAAAACACCAGAAAACGTGTTTCTCGCATTAAATAGCTCGAAAAGAGCGCTCTCGATGTTTCTGCATACTTCGGACAGATGTCTCACCCAGCTTATCGTAGAAAATGCATATCTCAGCTTGAAACCCGCCGAAAACCAAAATATCTCCGGTTCTGCATATCCAACGCACTGTGGAGTGGTGAAAACACCAGATAACGTGTTTCTCGCATTAAACAGCTCGAAACGAGCGATCTCGATGATTCTGCATACTTCGGACAGAAGTATCAACAAGATTATCGCAGTAAATGCATATCTCAGCTTGAAACCCCACGAAAACCAGGATATCAACTATTCTGCATATCAAACGCACTCTGGAGTGGTGAAAACACCAGATAACGTGTTTCGCGCATCAAATAGCTCGAAAAGAGCGCTCTCGATGTTTCTGCATACATCGGACAGAAGTCTCACCAAGATTATCTTAGAAAATGCATATCTCGACTTGAAACCCGACGAAAACCAAACATCGCCAGTTCTGCATATCAAACCAACTGTGGAGTGGTGAAAACACCAGATAACGTGTTTCTCGCATTAAATAGGTCGAAAAGAGCGATCTCGATGTTTCTGCATACTTCGGACAGAGGTCTCACCAAGATTATCGCAGAAAATGCATATCTCAGCTTGAAACCCCACGAAAACCAAGATATCTCCGGTTCTGCACATCCAACGAACTGTGGTGTGGTGAAAACCCCAGGAAACGTGTTTCTCGCATTAAATAGCTCGAAACGAGCGATCTCGATGATTCTGCATACATCGGACAGAAGTCTCACCAAGATTATCGTAAAAAATGCATATCTCAGCTTGAATCCCCACGAAAACCAAGATATCGCTGGTTCTGCATATCAAACGCTCTGTGGAGTGGTGAAAACACCAGAAAACGTGATTCTCGCATTAAATAACTCGAAAAGAGCGATCTCGATGATTCTGCACACTTCGCACAGAAGTCTCACCAAGCTTATCGCAGAAAATGCATATCTGAGCTTAAAACCCCACGAAAACCAAGATTTCGCTGGTTCTGCATATCAAACGCACTGTGGAGTGGTGCAAACACCAGATAACTTGTTTCTCGCATTAAGTAGCTCGAAAAGTACGATCTCGATGACTCTGCATACTTCGGACAGAAGTCTCACCAAGATTATCGCAGAAAATCCATATCTGAACTTGAACCCCACGAAAACCAAGATATCGTCGGTTCTGCATAACATACGCACTGTGGAGTGGTGAAAACACCAGATAACGTGGTTCTCGCATTAAATAGCTCGACACGAGCGATCTCGATGATTAAGCGTACTTCGGACAGAAGTCTCACCAAGATTATCGCAGAAATTGCATATCTCAGCTTGAATCCCCACGAAAACCAGGATATCGCTGGTTCTGCATATCAAACGCACTGTGCAGTGCTGAAAACACCAGATAACGTGTTTCTCGCATTAAATAGCTCGAAAAGTGCGATCTCGATGATTCTGCATACTTCGGACAGAAGTCTCACCAAGATTATCGCAGAAAATGCATATCTGTGCTTGAAACCCCACGAAAACCAGGATATCGCTGGTTCTGCATATCAAACGCACTGTGCAGTGCTGAAAACACCAGATAACGTGTTTCTCGCATTAAATAGCTCGAAAAGTGCGATCTCGATGACTCTGCATACTTCGGATAGAAGTCTCACCAAGATTTTCGCAAAAAATGCATATCTGAGCTTGAAACCCGACGAAAACCAAGATATCGTCGGTTCTGCATATCATACGCACTGTGGTGTGGTGAAAACCCCAGAAGACGTGTTTCTAGCATTAAGTAGCTGGAAAAGAGCGCTCTCGATGTTTCTGCATACTTCGGACAGATGTCTCACCTAGCTTATCGTAGAAAATGCATATCTCACTTGAAACCCCACGCAAACCAAGATATCTCCTGTTCTGCATATCCAAAGACCTGTGGAGTGGTGAAAACCCCAGAAAACGTGTTTCTCGCATTAAATAGCTCGAAAAGAGCGCTCTCGATGTTTCTGCATACTTCGGACAGATGTCTCACCTAGCTTATCGTAGAAAATGCATATCTCAGCTTGAAATCCGCCGAATACCAAAATATCTCCGGTTCTGCATATCAAACGCACTGTGGAGTGGTGAAAATACCAGATAACGTGTTTCGCGCATCAAATAGCTCGAAAAGAGCGCTCTCGATGTTTCTGCATACTTCGGACAGATGTTTCACCAAGATTATCGTAGAAAATGCATATCTCAGCTTGAAACCCGACGAAAACCGAAATATCCCCGGTTCTGCATATCAAACGCACTGTGGAGTGCTGAAAACACCAGATAACGTGTTTCTCGCATTAAATAGCTCGAATAGAGCGATCTCGATGATTAAGCATACTTCGGACAGATGTTTCACCAAGATTATCGTAGAAAATGCATATCTCAGCTTGAAACCCGACGAAAACCAAAATATCGCCGGTTCTGCATATCAAACCAACTGTGGAGTGGTGAAAACACCAGATAACGTGTTTCTCGCATTAAATAGCAGGAAAAGTGCGATCTCGATGATTCTGCATACTTCTAACAGAAGTCTCACCAAGATTATCGCAGAAAATGCATATCTCTGCTTGAATCCCCACGAAAACCAAGATATCTACTGTTCTGCATATCCAACGAACTGTGGAGTGGTGAAAACCCCAGAAAACGTGTTTCTCGCATCAAATAGCTCGAAAAGAGCGCTCTCGATGTTTCTGCATACTTCGGACAGATGTTTCACCAAGCTTATCGTAGAAAATGCATATCTCAGCTTGAAACCCGACGAAAACCAAAATATCTCCGGTTCTGCATATCCAACGCACTGTGGAGTGGTGAAAACACCAGATAACGTGTTTCCCGCATTAAATAGCTCGAACCGAGCGATCTCGATGATTCTGCATACTTCGGACAGAAGTCTCAACAAGCTTATCGCAGAAAATGCATATCTCAGCTTGAAACCCCACGAAAACCAAGATATCTACTGTTCTGCATATCAAACGCACTGTGGAGTGGTGAAAACACCAGATAACGTGTTTCGCGCATCAAATAGCTCGAAAAGAGCGCTCTCGATGTTTCTGCATACTTCGGACAGATGTTTCACCAAGATTATCGTAGAAAATGCATATCTCAACTTGAAACCCGACGAAAACCGAAATATCGCCGGTTCTGCATATCAAACCTACTGTGGAGTGGTGAAAACACCAGATAACGTGTTTCTCGCATTAAATAGCTCGAAAAGTGCGATCTCGATGATTCTGCATACTTCTAACAGAAGTCTCACCAAGATTATCGCAGAAAATGCATATCTCTGCTTGAATCCCCACGAAAACCAAGATATCTACTGTTCTGCATATCAAACGCACTGTGGAGTGCTGAAAACACCAGATAACGTGTTTCTCGCATTAAATAGCTCGAAAAGTGCGATCTCGATGATTCTGCATACTTCGGACAGAAGTCTCACCAAGATTATCGCAGAAAATGCATATCTGTGCTTGAAACCCCACGAAAACCAGGATATCGCTGGTTCTGCATATCAAACGCACTGTGCAGTGCTGAAAACACCAGATAACGTGTTTCTCGCAATAAATAGCTCGAAAAGTGCGATCTCGATGACTCTGCATACTTCGGATAGAAGTTTCACCAAGATTTTCGCAAAAAATGCATATCTGAGCTTGAAACCCGACGAAAACCAAGATATCGTCGGTTCTGCATATCATACGCACTGTGGTGTGGTGAAAACCCCAGAAGACGTGTTTCTAGCATTAAGTAGCTGGAAAAGAGCGCTCTCGATGTTTCTGCATACTTCGGACAGATGTCTCACCTAGCTTATCGTAGAAAATGCATATCTCACTTGAAACCCCACGCAAACCAAGATATCTCCTGTTCTGCATATCCAAAGACCTGTGGAGTGGTGAAAACCCCAGAAAACGTGTTTCTCGCATTAAATAGCTCGAAAAGAGCGCTCTCGATGTTTCTGCATACTTCGGACAGATGTCTCACCTAGCTTATCGTAGAAAATGCATATCTCAGCTTGAAATCCGCCGAATACCAAAATATCTCCGGTTCTGCATATCAAACGCACTGTGGAGTGGTGAAAACACCAGATAACGTGTTTCGCGCATCAAATAGCTCGAAAAGAGCGCTCTCGATGTTTCTGCATACTTCGGACAGATGTTTCACCAAGATTATCGTAGAAAATGCATATCTCAGCTTGAAACCCGACGAAAACCGAAATATCGCCGGTTCTGCATATCAAACGCACTGTGGAGTGCTGAAAACACCAGATAACGTGTTTCTCGCATTAAATAGCTCGAATAGAGCGATCTCGATGATTAAGCATACTTCGGACAGATGTTTCACCAAGATTATCGTAGAAAATGCATATCTCAGCTTGAAACCCGACGAAAACCAAAATATCGCCGGTTCTGCATATCAAACCAACTGTGGAGTGGTGAAAACACCAGATAACGTGTTTCTCGCATTAAATAGCTGGAAAAGTGCGATCTCGATGATTCTGCATACTTCTAACAGAAGTCTCACCAAGATTATCGCAGAAAATGCATATCTCTGCTTGAATCCCCACGAAAACCAAGATATCTACTGTTCTGCATATCCAACGAACTGTGCAGTGGTGAAAACCCCAGAAAACGTGTTTCTCGCATCAAATAGCTCGAAAAGAGCGCTCTCGATGTTTCTGCATACTTCGGACAGATGTTTCACCAAGCTTATCTTAGAAAATGCATATCTCAGCTTGAAACCCGACGAAAACCAAAATATCTCCGGTTCTGCATATCCAACGCACTGTGGAGTGGTGAAAACACCAGATAACGTGTTTCCCGCATTAAATAGCTCGAACCGAGCGATCTCGATGATTCTGCATACTTCGGACAGTAGTCTCAACAAGCTTATCGCAGAAAATGCATATCTCAGCTTGAAACCCCACGAAAACCAAGATATCTACTGTTCTGCATATCAAACGCACTGTGGAGTGGTGAAAACACCAGATAACGTGTTTCGCGCATCAAATAGCTCGAAAAGAGCGATCTCGATGTTTCTGCATACTTCGGACAGATGTTTCACCAAGATTATCGTAGAAAATGCATATCTCAACTTGAAACCCGACGAAAACCGAAATATCGCCGGTTCTGCATATCAAACCTACTGTGGAGTGGTGAAAACACCAGATAACGTGTTTCTCGCATTAAATAGCTCGAAAAGTGCGATCTCGATGATTCTGCATACTTCTAACAGAAGTCTCACCAAGATTATCGCAGAAAATGCATATCTCTGCTTGAATCCCCACGAAAACCAAGATATCTACTGTTCTGCATATCAAACGCACTGTGGAGTGCTGAAAACACCAGATAACGTGTTTCTCGCATTAAATAGCTCGAATAGAGCGATCTCGATGATTAAGCATACTTCGGACAGATGTTTCACCAAGATTATCGTAGAAAATGCATATCTCAGCTTGAAACCCGACGAAAACCAAAATATCTCCGGTTCTGCATATCCAACGCACTGTGGAGTGGTGAAAACACCAGATAACGTGTTTCCCGCATTAAATAGCTCGAAACGAGCGATCTCGATGATTCTGCATACTTCGGACAGAAGTCTCAACAAGCTTATCGCAGAAAATGCATATCTCAGCTTGAAACCCCCGAAAACCAAGATATCTACTGTTCTGCATATCAAACGCACTGTGGAGTGGTGAAAACACCAGATAACGTGTTTCGCGCATCAAATAGCTTGAAAAGAGCGCTCTCGATGTTTCTGCATACTTCGGACAGATGTTTCACCAAGATTATCGTAGAAAATGCATATCTCAGCTTGAAACCCGACGAAAACCAAGATATCGCCGGTTCTGCATATCAAACGCACTGTGGAGTGCTGAAAACACCAGATAACGTGTTTCTCGCATTAAATAGCTCGAAAAGTGCGATCTCGATGATTCTGCATACTTCGGACAGAAGGCTCACCAAGATTATCGCAGAAAATGCATATCTGAGCTTGAAACCCCACGAAATACAAAATATCGTCGGTTCTGCATACCATACGCACTGTGGAGTGGTGAAAACACCAGATAACGTGTTTCTCGAATTAAATAGCTCGAAACGAGCGATCTCGATGATTAAGCATACTTCCGACAGAAGTCTCACCTAGATTATCGCAGAAAATGCATATCTGAGCTTGAAACCCCACGAAAACCAAGATATCGTCGGTTCTGCATATCATACGCACTGTGGAGTGGTGAAAACACCAGATAACGTGTTTCTCGCATTCAATAGGTCGAAACACGCGATCTCGAATGATTAAGCATACTTCGAACAGAAGTCTCACCAAGATTATCGTAAAAAATGCATATCTCAGCTTGAAACCCCACGAAAACCCAGATATCGCTGGTTCTGCATATCAAACGCACTGTGGAGTGCTGAAAACACCAGATAACGTGTTTCTCGCATTAAATAGCTCGAAAAGTGCGATCTCGATGATTCTGCATACTTCGGACAGAAGGCTCACCAAGATTATCGCAGAAAATGCATATCTCTGCTTGAAACCCCACGAAAACCAAGATATCGCCGGTTCTGCATATCAAACGCACTGTGAAGCGGTGAAAACCCCAGAAGACGTGTTTCTCGCACTAACTAGCTCGAAAAGAGCGATCTCGATGATTCAGCATACTTCGGACAGAAGTCTCACCAAGATTATCGCAGAAAATGCATATCTCTGCTTGAAACCCCACGAAAACCAAGATATCGCCGGTTCTGCATATCAAACGCACTGTGGAGTGGTGAAAACACAAGATAACGTGTTTCTCGCATTGAATAGCTCGAAACGAGCGATCTCGATGATTCTGCATACGTCGGACAGAAGTCTCAACAAGATTATCGCAGAAAATGCATATCTCAGCTTGAAACCCCACGAAAACCAAAATATCTACTGTTCTGCATATCAAACGCACTGTGGAGTGGTGAAAACACCAGATAACGTGTTTCGCGCATCAAATAGCTCGAAAAGAGCGCTCTCGATGTTTCTGCATACTTCGGACAGATGTTTCACCAAGATTATCGTAGAAAATGCATATCTCAGCTTGAAACCCCACGAAAACCAAGATATCGCCGGTTCTGCATATCAAACGCACTGTGGAGTGGTGAAAACACCAGATAACGTGTTTCTCGCATTAAATAGCTCGAAAAGTGCGATCTCGATGATTCTGCATACTTCTAACAGAAGTCTCACCAAGATTATCGCAGAAAATGCATATCTCTGCTTGAATCCCCACGAAAACCAAGATATCTACTGTTCTGCATATCAAACGCACTGTGGAGTGGTGAAAACACCAGATAACGTGTTTCTCGCACTAACTAGCTCGAAAAGGACGATCTCGATGATTCAGCATTCTTCGGACAGAAGTCTCACCAAGATTATCGCAGAAAATGCATATCTCAGCTTGAAACCCCACGAAAACCAAGATATCGCCGGTTCTGCATATCAAACGCACTGTGGAGTGGTGAAAACACCAGATAACGTGTTTCTCGCATTAAATAGCTCGAAACGAGCGATCTCGATGGTTCTGCATACTTCGGACAGAAGTCTCACCAAAATTATCGTAAAAAATGCATATCTCAGCTTGAAACCCCACGAAAACCAAGATATCGCTGTGTTCAGCATATCAAACGCACTGTGGAGTGGTGAAAACACCAGATAACGTGTTTCCCGCATTAAATAGCTCGAAACGAGCGATCTCGATGATTCTGCATACTTCGGACAGAAGTCTCAACAAGCTTATCGCAGAAAATGCATATCTCAGCTTGAAACCCCCGAAAACCAAGATATCTACTGTTCTGCATATCAAACGCACTGTGGAGTGGTGAAAACACCAGATAACGTGTTTCGCGCATCAAATAGCTCGAAAAGAGCGCTCTCGATGTTTCTGCATACTTCGGACAGATGTTTCACCAAGATTATCGTAGAAAATGCATATCTCAGCTTGAAACCCCACGAAAACCAAGATATCGCCGGTTCTGCATATCAAACGCACTGTGGAGTGGTGAAAACACCAGATAACGTGTTTCTCGCATTAAATAGCTCGAAAAGTGCGATCTCGATGATTCTGCATACTTCTAACAGAAGTCTCACCAAGATTATCGCAGAAAATGCATATCTCTGCTTGAATCCCCACGAAAACCAAGATATCTACTGTTCTGCATATCCAACGAACTGTGGAGTGGTGAAAACCCCAGAAAACGTGCTTCTCGCATTAAATAGCTCGAAAAGAGCGCTCTTGATGTTTCTGCATACTTCGGACAGATGTTGCACCAAGATTATCGTCGAAAATGCATATCTCAGCTTGAAACCCGACGAAAACCAAACATCGCCGGTTCTGCATATCCAACGAACTGTGGAGTGGTGAAAACCCCAGAAAACGTGTTTCTCGCATTAAATAGCTCGAAAAATACGATCTCGATGACTCTGCATACTTCGGATAGAAGTCTAACCAAGATGATCTCAGAAAATGCATATCTGAGCTTGAAATCCCACGAAAACCAAGATATCGTCGGTTCTGCATATCATACGCACTGTGGAGTGGTGAAAACCCCAGAAGACGTGTTTCTCGCATTATATAGCTCGAAAAGAGCGCTCTCGATGTTTCTGCATACTTCGGACAGAAATCTCACCATGATTATCGCAGAAAATGCATATCTCAGCTTGCAACCCCTCGAAAACCAAGATATCACCTGTTCTGCATATCCTACGAACTGTGGAGTGGTGAAAACACCAGATAACGTGTTTCTCGCATTAAATAGCTCGAAAAGAGCGATCTCGATGATTCTGCATACTTCGGACAGAAGTCTCACATAGCTTATCGTAGAAAATGAATATCTCAGCTTGAAACCCGACGAAAACCAAAATATCTCCGGTTCAGCATATCCAACGAACTGTGGTGTGGTGAAAACCCCAGAAAACGTGTTTCTCGCATTAAATAGGTCCAAACGAGCGATCTCGATGATTAAGCTTACTTCGGACAGAAGTCTCACCAAGATTATCGCAGAAAATGCATATCTCAGCTTGAAACCCCACGAAAACCAGGATATCTACTATTCTGCATATCAAACGCACTGTGGAGTGGTGAAAACACCGGATAACGTGTTTCTCGCATTAAATATGTCGAAAAGAGCGATCTCGATGTTTCTGCATACTTCGGACAGAGGTCTCACCAAGATTATCGCAGAAAATGCATATCTGAGCTAGAAACCCCACGAAAACCAAGATATCGTCGGATCTGCATATCATACGCACTGTGGAGTGGTGAAAACCCCAGAAGACGTGTTTCTAGCATTAAATAGCTCGAAAAGAGCGCTCTCGATCTTTCTGCATACTTCGGACAGAAGTCTCACATAGCTTATCGTAGAAAATGAATATCTCAGCTTGAAACCCGACGAAAACCAAAATATCTCCGGTTCAGCATATCCAACGAACTGTGGTGTGGTGAAAACCCCAGAAAACGTGTTTCTCGCATTAAATAGGTCCAAACGAGCGATCTCGATGATTAAGCTTACTTCGGACAGAAGTCTCACCAAGATTATCGCAGAAAATGCATATCTCAGCTTGAAACCCCACGAAAACCAAGATATCTCCGGTTCTGCATATCCAACGAACTGTGGAGTGGTGAAAACCCCAGAAAACGAGTTTCTCGCATTAAATATCTCGAAAAGAGCGCTCTCGATGTTTCTGCATACTTCGGACAGATGTCTCACCAAGCTTATCGTAGAAAATGCATATCTCAGCTTGAAACCCCTCGAAAACCAAAATATCTACTGTTCTGCATATCCAACGAACTGTGGTGTGGTGAAAACACCAGATAACGTGTTTCTCGCACTAACTAGCTCGAAAAGGACGATCTCGATGATTCAGCATTCTTCGGACAGAAGTCTCACCAAGATTATCGCAGAAAATGCATATCTCAGCTTGAAACCCCACGAAAACCAAGATATCGCCGGTTCTGCATATCAAACGCACTGTGGAGTGGTGAAAACACCAGATAACGTGTTTCTCGCATTAAATAGCTCGAAACGAGCGATCTCGATGGTTCTGCATACTTCGGACAGAAGTCTCACCAAAATTATCGTAAAAAATGCATATCTCAGCTTGAAACCCCACGAAAACCAAGATATCGCTGTGTTCAGCATATCAAACGCACTGTGGAGTGGTGAAAACACCAGATAACGTGTTTCCCGCATTAAATAGCTCGAAACGAGCGATCTCGATGATTCTGCATACTTCGGACAGAAGTCTCAACAAGCTTATCGCAGAAAATGCATATCTCAGCTTGAAACCCCCGAAAACCAAGATATCTACTGTTCTGCATATCAAACGCACTGTGGAGTGGTGAAAACACCAGATAACGTGTTTCTCGCACTAACTAGCTCGAAAAGGACGATCTCGATGATTCAGCATTCTTCGGACAGAAGTCTCACCAAGATTATCGCAGAAAATGCATATCTCAGCTTGAAACCCCACGAAAACCAAGATATCGCCGGTTCTGCATATCAAACGCACTGTGGAGTGGTGAAAACACCAGATAACGTGTTTCTCGCATTAAATAGCTCGAAACGAGCGATCTCGATGGTTCTGCATACTTCGGACAGAAGTCTCACCAAAATTATCGTAAAAAATGCATATCTCAGCTTGAAACCCCACGAAAACCAAGATATCGCTGTGTTCAGCATATCAAACGCACTGTGGAGTGGTGAAAACACCAGATAACGTGTTTCCCGCATTAAATAGCTCGAAACGAGCGATCTCGATGATTCTGCATACTTCGGACAGAAGTCTCAACAAGCTTATCGCAGAAAATGCATATCTCAGCTTGAAACCCCCGAAAACCAAGATATCTACTGTTCTGCATATCAAACGCACTGTGGAGTGGTGAAAACACCAGATAACGTGTTTCGCGCATCAAATAGCTCGAAAAGAGCGCTCTCGATGTTTCTGCATACTTCGGACAGATGTTTCACCAAGATTATCGTAGAAAATGCATATCTCAGCTTGAAACCCCACGAAAACCAAGATATCGCCGGTTCTGCATATCAAACGCACTGTGGAGTGGTGAAAACACCAGATAACGTGTTTCTCGCATTAAATAGCTCGAAAAGTGCGATCTCGATGATTCTGCATACTTCTAACAGAAGTCTCACCAAGATTATCGCAGAAAATGCATATCTCTGCTTGAATCCCCACGAAAACCAAGATATCTACTGTTCTGCATATCCAACGAACTGTGGAGTGGTGAAAACCCCAGAAAACGTGCTTCTCGCATTAAATAGCTCGAATAGAGCGCTCTTGATGTTTCTGCATACTTCGGACAGATGTTGCACCAAGATTATCGTCGAAAATGCATATCTCAGCTTGAAACCCGACGAAAACCAAACATCGCCGGTTCTGCATATCCAACGAACTGTGGAGTGGTGAAAACCCCAGAAAACGTGTTTCTCGCATTAAATAGCTCGAAAAATACGATCTCGATGACTCTGCATACTTCGGATAGAAGTCTAACCAAGATGATCTCAGAAAATGCATATCTGAGCTTGAAATCCCACGAAAACCAAGATATCGTCGGTTCTGCATATCATACGCACTGTGGAGTGGTGAAAACCCCAGAAGACGTGTTTCTCGCATTATATAGCTCGAAAAGAGCGCTCTCGATGTTTCTGCATACTTCGGACAGAAATCTCACCATGATTATCGCAGAAAATGCATATCTCAGCTTGCAACCCCTCGAAAACCAAGATATCACCTGTTCTGCATATCCTACGAACTGTGGAGTGGTGAAAACACCAGATAACGTGTTTCTCGCATTAAATAGCTCGAAAAGAGCGATCTCGATGATTCTGCATACTTCGGACAGAAGCCTCACCAAGATTATCGCAGAAAATGCATATCTCAGCTTGAAACCCCACGAAAACCAGGATATCTACTATTCTGCATATCAAACGCACTGTGGAGTGGTGAAAACACCGGATAACGTGTTTGTCGCATTAAATATGTCGAAAAGAGCGATCTCGATGTTTCTGCATACTTCGGACAGAGGTCTCACCAAGATTATCGCAGAAAATGCATATCTGAGCTAGAAACCCCACGAAAACCAAGATATCGTCGGATCTGCATATCATACGCACTGTGGAGTGGTGAAAACCCCAGAAGACGTGTTTCTAGCATTAAATAGCTCGAAAAGAGCGCTCTCGATCTTTCTGCATACTTCGGACAGAAGTCTCACATAGCTTATCGTAGAAAATGAATATCTCAGCTTGAAACCCGACGAAAACCAAAATATCTCCGGTTCAGCATATCCAACGAACTGTGGTGTGGTGAAAACCCCAGAAAACGTGTTTCTCGCATTAAATAGGTCCAAACGAGCGATCTCGATGATTAAGCTTACTTCGGACAGAAGTCTCACCAAGATTATCGCAGAAAATGCATATCTCAGCTTGAAACCCCACGAAAACCAAGATATCTCCGGTTCTGCATATCCAACGAACTGTGGAGTGGTGAAAACCCCAGAAAACGAGTTTCTCGCATTAAATATCTCGAAAAGAGCGCTCTCGATGTTTCTGCATACTTCGGACAGATGTCTCACCAAGCTTATCGTAGAAAATGCATATCTCAGCTTGAAACCCCTCGAAAACCAAGATATCACCTGTTCTGCATATCCAACGAACTGTGGTGTGGTGAAAACCCCAGAAAACGTGTTTCTCGCATTAAATATCTCGAAAAGAGCGATCTCGATGATTCTGCACACTTCGGACAGAAGTCTCACCAAGATTATCGCAGAAAATGCATATCTCAGCTTGAAACCCGACGAAAACCAAACATCGCCGGTTCTGCATATCCAACGAACTGTGGAGTGGTGAAAACCCCAGAAAACGTGTTTCTCGCATTAAATAGCTCGAAAAATACGATCTCGATGACTCTGCATACTTCGGATAGAAGTCTAACCAAGATGATCTCAGAAAATGCATATCTGAGCTTGAAATCCCACGAAAACCAAGATATCGTCGGTTCTGCATATCATACGCACTGTGGAGTGGTGAAAACCCCAGAAGACGTGTTTCTCGCATTATATAGCTCGAAAAGAGCGCTCTCGATGTTTCTGCATACTTCGGACAGAAATCTCACCATGATTATCGCAGAAAATGCATATCTCAGCTTGCAACCCCTCGAAAACCAAGATATCACCTGTTCTGCATATCCTACGAACTGTGGAGTGGTGAAAACACCAGATAACGTGTTTCTCGCATTAAATAGCTCGAAAAGAGCGATCTCGATGATTCTGCATACTTCGGACAGAAGCCTCACCAAGATTATCGCAGAAAATGCATATCTCAGCTTGAAACCCCACGAAAACCAGGATATCTACTATTCTGCATATCAAACGCACTGTGGAGTGGTGAAAACACCGGATAACGTGTTTCTCGCATTAAATATGTCGAAAAGAGCGATCTCGATGTTTCTGCATACTTCGGACAGAGGTCTCACCAAGATTATCGCAGAAAATGCATATCTCAGCTTGAAACCCCACGAAAACCAAGATATCGCCGGTTCTGCATATCAAACGCACTGTGGAGTGGTGAAAACACCAGATAACGTGTTTCTCGCATTAAATAGCTCGAAACGAGCGATCTCGATGGTTCAGCATACTTCGGACAGAAGTCTCACCAAGATTATCGCAGAAAATGCATATCTCTGCTTGAAACCCCACGAAAACCAAGATATCGCCGGTTCTGCATATCAAACGCACTGTGGAGTGGTGAAAACACAAGATAACGTGTTTCTCGCATTGAATAGCTCGAAACGAGCGATCTCGATGATTCTGCATACGTCGGACAGAAGTCTCAACAAGATTATCGCAGAAAATGCATATCTCAGCTTGAAACCCCACGAAAACCAAAATATCTACTGTTCTGCATATCAAACGCACTGTGGAGTGGTGAAAACACCAGATAACGTGTTTCTCGCACTAACTAGCTCGAAAAGGACGATCTCGATGATTCAGCATTCTTCGGACAGAAGTCTCACCAAGATTATCGCAGAAAATGCATATCTCAGCTTGAAACCCCACGAAAACCAAGATATCGCCGGTTCTGCATATCAAACGCACTGTGGAGTGGTGAAAACACCAGATAACGTGTTTCTCGCATTAAATAGCTCGAAACGAGCGATCTCGATGGTTCTGCATACTTCGGACAGAAGTCTCACCAAAATTATCGTAAAAAATGCATATCTCAGCTTGAAACCCCACGAAAACCAAGATATCGCTGTGTTCAGCATATCAAACGCACTGTGGAGTGGTGAAAACACCAGATAACGTGTTTCCCGCATTAAATAGCTCGAAACGAGCGATCTCGATGATTCTGCATACTTCGGACAGAAGTCTCAACAAGCTTATCGCAGAAAATGCATATCTCAGCTTGAAACCCCCGAAAACCAAGATATCTACTGTTCTGCATATCAAACGCACTGTGGAGTGGTGAAAACACCAGATAACGTGTTTCGCGCATCAAATAGCTCGAAAAGAGCGCTCTCGATGTTTCTGCATACTTCGGACAGATGTTTCACCAAGATTATCGTAGAAAATGCATATCTCAGCTTGAAACCCCACGAAAACCAAGATATCGCCGGTTCTGCATATCAAACGCACTGTGGAGTGGTGAAAACACCAGATAACGTGTTTCTCGCATTAAATAGCTCGAAAAGTGCGATCTCGATGATTCTGCATACTTCTAACAGAAGTCTCACCAAGATTATCGCAGAAAATGCATATCTCTGCTTGAATCCCCACGAAAACCAAGATATCTACTGTTCTGCATATCCAACGAACTGTGGAGTGGTGAAAACCCCAGAAAACGTGCTTCTCGCATTAAATAGCTCGAAAAGAGCGCTCTTGATGTTTCTGCATACTTCGGACAGATGTTGCACCAAGATTATCGTCGAAAATGCATATCTCAGCTTGAAACCCGACGAAAACCAAACATCGCCGGTTCTGCATATCCAACGAACTGTGGAGTGGTGAAAACCCCAGAAAACGTGTTTCTCGCATTAAATAGCTCGAAAAATACGATCTCGATGACTCTGCATACTTCGGATAGAAGTCTAACCAAGATGATCTCAGAAAATGCATATCTGAGCTTGAAATCCCACGAAAACCAAGATATCGTCGGTTCTGCATATCATACGCACTGTGGAGTGGTGAAAACCCCAGAAGACGTGTTTCTCGCATTATATAGCTCGAAAAGAGCGCTCTCGATGTTTCTGCATACTTCGGACAGAAATCTCACCATGATTATCGCAGAAAATGCATATCTCAGCTTGCAACCCCTCGAAAACCAAGATATCACCTGTTCTGCATATCCTACGAACTGTGGAGTGGTGAAAACACCAGATAACGTGTTTCTCGCATTAAATAGCTCGAAAAGAGCGATCTCGATGATTCTGCATACTTCGGACAGAAGCCTCACCAAGATTATCGCAGAAAATGCATATCTCAGCTTGAAACCCCACGAAAACCAGGATATCTACTATTCTGCATATCAAACGCACTGTGGAGTGGTGAAAACACCGGATAACGTGTTTCTCGCATTAAATATGTCGAAAAGAGCGATCTCGATGTTTCTGCATACTTCGGACAGAGGTCTCACCAAGATTATCGCAGAAAATGCATATCTGAGCTAGAAACCCCACGAAAACCAAGATATCGTCGGATCTGCATATCATACGCACTGTGGAGTGGTGAAAACCCCAGAAGACGTGTTTCTAGCATTAAATAGCTCGAAAAGAGCGCTCTCGATCTTTCTGCATACTTCGGACAGAAGTCTCACATAGCTTATCGTAGAAAATGAATATCTCAGCTTGAAACCCGACGAAAACCAAAATATCTCCGGTTCAGCATATCCAACGAACTGTGGTGTGGTGAAAACCCCAGAAAACGTGTTTCTCGCATTAAATAGGTCCAAACGAGCGATCTCGATGATTAAGCTTACTTCGGACAGAAGTCTCACCAAGATTATCGCAGAAAATGCATATCTCAGCTTGAAACCCCACGAAAACCAAGATATCTCCGGTTCTGCATATCCAACGAACTGTGGAGTGGTGAAAACCCCAGAAAACGAGTTTCTCGCATTAAATATCTCGAAAAGAGCGCTCTCGATGTTTCTGCATACTTCGGACAGATGTCTCACCAAGCTTATCGTAGAAAATGCATATCTCAGCTTGAAACCCCTCGAAAACCAAAATATCTACTGTTCTGCATATCCAACGAACTGTGGTGTGGTGAAAACACCAGATAACGTGTTTCTCGCACTAACTAGCTCGAAAAGGACGATCTCGATGATTCAGCATTCTTCGGACAGAAGTCTCACCAAGATTATCGCAGAAAATGCATATCTCAGCTTGAAACCCCACGAAAACCAAGATATCGCCGGTTCTGCATATCAAACGCACTGTGGAGTGGTGAAAACACCAGATAACGTGTTTCTCGCATTAAATAGCTCGAAACGAGCGATCTCGATGGTTCTGCATACTTCGGACAGAAGTCTCACCAAAATTATCGTAAAAAATGCATATCTCAGCTTGAAACCCCACGAAAACCAAGATATCGCTGTGTTCAGCATATCAAACGCACTGTGGAGTGGTGAAAACACCAGATAACGTGTTTCTCGCATTAAATAGCTCGAAACGAGCGATCTCGATGGTTCTGCATACTTCGGACAGAAGTCTCACCAAAATTATCGTAAAAAATGCATATCTCAGCTTGAAACCCCACGAAAACCAAGATATCGCTGTGTTCAGCATATCAAACGCACTGTGGAGTGGTGAAAACACCAGATAACGTGTTTCCCGCATTAAATAGCTCGAAACGAGCGATCTCGATGATTCTGCATACTTCGGACAGAAGTCTCAACAAGCTTATCGCAGAAAATGCATATCTCAGCTTGAAACCCCCGAAAACCAAGATATCTACTGTTCTGCATATCAAACGCACTGTGGAGTGGTGAAAACACCAGATAACGTGTTTCGCGCATCAAATAGCTCGAAAAGAGCGCTCTCGATGTTTCTGCATACTTCGGACAGATGTTTCACCAAGATTATCGTAGAAAATGCATATCTCAGCTTGAAACCCCACGAAAACCAAGATATCGCCGGTTCTGCATATCAAACGCACTGTGGAGTGGTGAAAACACCAGATAACGTGTTTCTCGCATTAAATAGCTCGAAAAGTGCGATCTCGATGATTCTGCATACTTCTAACAGAAGTCTCACCAAGATTATCGCAGAAAATGCATATCTCTGCTTGAATCCCCACGAAAACCAAGATATCTACTGTTCTGCATATCCAACGAACTGTGGAGTGGTGAAAACCCCAGAAAACGTGCTTCTCGCATTAAATAGCTCGAAAAGAGCGCTCTTGATGTTTCTGCATACTTCGGACAGATGTTGCACCAAGATTATCGTCGAAAATGCATATCTCAGCTTGAAACCCGACGAAAACCAAACATCGCCGGTTCTGCATATCCAACGAACTGTGGAGTGGTGAAAACCCCAGAAAACGTGTTTCTCGCATTAAATAGCTCGAAAAATACGATCTCGATGACTCTGCATACTTCGGATAGAAGTCTAACCAAGATGATCTCAGAAAATGCATATCTGAGCTTGAAATCCCACGAAAACCAAGATATCGTCGGTTCTGCATATCATACGCACTGTGGAGTGGTGAAAACCCCAGAAGACGTGTTTCTCGCATTATATAGCTCGAAAAGAGCGCTCTCGATGTTTCTGCATACTTCGGACAGAAATCTCACCATGATTATCGCAGAAAATGCATATCTCAGCTTGCAACCCCTCGAAAACCAAGATATCACCTGTTCTGCATATCCTACGAACTGTGGAGTGGTGAAAACACCAGATAACGTGTTTCTCGCATTAAATAGCTCGAAAAGAGCGATCTCGATGATTCTGCATACTTCGGACAGAAGCCTCACCAAGATTATCGCAGAAAATGCATATCTCAGCTTGAAACCCCACGAAAACCAGGATATCTACTATTCTGCATATCAAACGCACTGTGGAGTGGTGAAAACACCGGATAACGTGTTTCTCGCATTAAATATGTCGAAAAGAGCGATCTCGATGTTTCTGCATACTTCGGACAGAGGTCTCACCAAGATTATCGCAGAAAATGCATATCTGAGCTAGAAACCCCACGAAAACCAAGATATCGTCGGATCTGCATATCATACGCACTGTGGAGTGGTGAAAACCCCAGAAGACGTGTTTCTAGCATTAAATAGCTCGAAAAGAGCGCTCTCGATCTTTCTGCATACTTCGGACAGAAGTCTCACATAGCTTATCGTAGAAAATGAATATCTCAGCTTGAAACCCGACGAAAACCAAAATATCTCCGGTTCAGCATATCCAACGAACTGTGGTGTGGTGAAAACCCCAGAAAACGTGTTTCTCGCATTAAATAGGTCCAAACGAGCGATCTCGATGATTAAGCTTACTTCGGACAGAAGTCTCACCAAGATTATCGCAGAAAATGCATATCTCAGCTTGAAACCCCACGAAAACCAAGATATCTCCGGTTCTGCATATCCAACGAACTGTGGAGTGGTGAAAACCCCAGAAAACGAGTTTCTCGCATTAAATATCTCGAAAAGAGCGCTCTCGATGTTTCTGCATACTTCGGACAGATGTCTCACCAAGCTTATCGTAGAAAATGCATATCTCAGCTTGAAACCCCTCGAAAACCAAAATATCTACTGTTCTGCATATCCAACGAACTGTGGTGTGGTGAAAACACCAGATAACGTGTTTCTCGCACTAACTAGCTCGAAAAGGACGATCTCGATGATTCAGCATTCTTCGGACAGAAGTCTCACCAAGATTATCGCAGAAAATGCATATCTCAGCTTGAAACCCCACGAAAACCAAGATATCGCCGGTTCTGCATATCAAACGCACTGTGGAGTGGTGAAAACACCAGATAACGTGTTTCTCGCATTAAATAGCTCGAAACGAGCGATCTCGATGGTTCTGCATACTTCGGACAGAAGTCTCACCAAAATTATCGTAAAAAATGCATATCTCAGCTTGAAACCCCACGAAAACCAAGATATCGCTGTGTTCAGCATATCAAACGCACTGTGGAGTGGTGAAAACACCAGATAACGTGTTTCCCGCATTAAATAGCTCGAAACGAGCGATCTCGATGATTCTGCATACTTCGGACAGAAGTCTCAACAAGCTTATCGCAGAAAATGCATATCTCAGCTTGAAACCCCCGAAAACCAAGATATCTACTGTTCTGCATATCAAACGCACTGTGGAGTGGTGAAAACACCAGATAACGTGTTTCTCGCACTAACTAGCTCGAAAAGGACGATCTCGATGATTCAGCATTCTTCGGACAGAAGTCTCACCAAGATTATCGCAGAAAATGCATATCTCAGCTTGAAACCCCACGAAAACCAAGATATCGCCGGTTCTGCATATCAAACGCACTGTGGAGTGGTGAAAACACCAGATAACGTGTTTCTCGCATTAAATAGCTCGAAACGAGCGATCTCGATGGTTCTGCATACTTCGGACAGAAGTCTCACCAAAATTATCGTAAAAAATGCATATCTCAGCTTGAAACCCCACGAAAACCAAGATATCGCTGTGTTCAGCATATCAAACGCACTGTGGAGTGGTGAAAACACCAGATAACGTGTTTCCCGCATTAAATAGCTCGAAACGAGCGATCTCGATGATTCTGCATACTTCGGACAGAAGTCTCAACAAGCTTATCGCAGAAAATGCATATCTCAGCTTGAAACCCCCGAAAACCAAGATATCTACTGTTCTGCATATCAAACGCACTGTGGAGTGGTGAAAACACCAGATAACGTGTTTCGCGCATCAAATAGCTCGAAAAGAGCGCTCTCGATGTTTCTGCATACTTCGGACAGATGTTTCACCAAGATTATCGTAGAAAATGCATATCTCAGCTTGAAACCCCACGAAAACCAAGATATCGCCGGTTCTGCATATCAAACGCACTGTGGAGTGGTGAAAACACCAGATAACGTGTTTCTCGCATTAAATAGCTCGAAAAGTGCGATCTCGATGATTCTGCATACTTCTAACAGAAGTCTCACCAAGATTATCGCAGAAAATGCATATCTCTGCTTGAATCCCCACGAAAACCAAGATATCTACTGTTCTGCATATCCAACGAACTGTGGAGTGGTGAAAACCCCAGAAAACGTGCTTCTCGCATTAAATAGCTCGAAAAGAGCGCTCTTGATGTTTCTGCATACTTCGGACAGATGTTGCACCAAGATTATCGTCGAAAATGCATATCTCAGCTTGAAACCCGACGAAAACCAAACATCGCCGGTTCTGCATATCCAACGAACTGTGGAGTGGTGAAAACCCCAGAAAACGTGTTTCTCGCATTAAATAGCTCGAAAAATACGATCTCGATGACTCTGCATACTTCGGATAGAAGTCTAACCAAGATGATCTCAGAAAATGCATATCTGAGCTTGAAATCCCACGAAAACCAAGATATCGTCGGTTCTGCATATCATACGCACTGTGGAGTGGTGAAAACCCCAGAAGACGTGTTTCTCGCATTATATAGCTCGAAAAGAGCGCTCTCGATGTTTCTGCATACTTCGGACAGAAATCTCACCATGATTATCGCAGAAAATGCATATCTCAGCTTGCAACCCCTCGAAAACCAAGATATCACCTGTTCTGCATATCCTACGAACTGTGGAGTGGTGAAAACACCAGATAACGTGTTTCTCGCATTAAATAGCTCGAAAAGAGCGATCTCGATGATTCTGCATACTTCGGACAGAAGCCTCACCAAGATTATCGCAGAAAATGCATATCTCAGCTTGAAACCCCACGAAAACCAGGATATCTACTATTCTGCATATCAAACGCACTGTGGAGTGGTGAAAACACCGGATAACGTGTTTCTCGCATTAAATATGTCGAAAAGAGCGATCTCGATGTTTCTGCATACTTCGGACAGAGGTCTCACCAAGATTATCGCAGAAAATGCATATCTGAGCTAGAAACCCCACGAAAACCAAGATATCGTCGGATCTGCATATCATACGCACTGTGGAGTGGTGAAAACCCCAGAAGACGTGTTTCTAGCATTAAATAGCTCGAAAAGAGCGCTCTCGATCTTTCTGCATACTTCGGACAGAAGTCTCACATAGCTTATCGTAGAAAATGAATATCTCAGCTTGAAACCCGACGAAAACCAAAATATCTCCGGTTCAGCATATCCAACGAACTGTGGTGTGGTGAAAACCCCAGAAAACGTGTTTCTCGCATTAAATAGGTCCAAACGAGCGATCTCGATGATTAAGCTTACTTCGGACAGAAGTCTCACCAAGATTATCGCAGAAAATGCATATCTCAGCTTGAAACCCCACGAAAACCAAGATATCTCCGGTTCTGCATATCCAACGAACTGTGGAGTGGTGAAAACCCCAGAAAACGAGTTTCTCGCATTAAATATCTCGAAAAGAGCGCTCTCGATGTTTCTGCATAGTTCGGACAGATGTCTCACCAAGCTTATCGTAGAAAATGCATATCTCAGCTTGAAACCCCTCGAAAACCAAGATATCACCTGTTCTGCATATCCAACGAACTGTGGTGTGGTGAAAACCCCAGAAAACGTGTTTCTCGCATTAAATATCTCGAAAAGAGCGATCTCGATGATTCTGCACACTTCGGACAGAAGTCTCACCAAGATTATCGCAGAAAATGCATATCTCAGCTTGAAACCCGACGAAAACCAAACATCGCCGGTTCTGCATATCCAACGAACTGTGGAGTGGTGAAAACCCCAGAAAACGTGTTTCTCGCATTAAATAGCTCGAAAAATACGATCTCGATGACTCTGCATACTTCGGATAGAAGTCTAACCAAGATGATCTCAGAAAATGCATATCTGAGCTTGAAATCCCACGAAAACCAAGATATCGTCGGTTCTGCATATCATACGCACTGTGGAGTGGTGAAAACCCCAGAAGACGTGTTTCTCGCATTATATAGCTCGAAAAGAGCGCTCTCGATGTTTCTGCATACTTCGGACAGAAATCTCACCATGATTATCGCAGAAAATGCATATCTCAGCTTGCAACCCCTCGAAAACCAAGATATCACCTGTTCTGCATATCCTACGAACTGTGGAGTGGTGAAAACACCAGATAACGTGTTTCTCGCATTAAATAGCTCGAAAAGAGCGATCTCGATGATTCTGCATACTTCGGACAGAAGCCTCACCAAGATTATCGCAGAAAATGCATATCTCAGCTTGAAACCCCACGAAAACCAGGATATCTACTATTCTGCATATCAAACGCACTGTGGAGTGGTGAAAACACCGGATAACGTGTTTCTCGCATTAAATATGTCGAAAAGAGCGATCTCGATGTTTCTGCATACTTCGGACAGAGGTCTCACCAAGATTATCGCAGAAAATGCATATCTGAGCTAGAAACCCCACGAAAACCAAGATATCGTCGGATCTGCATATCATACGCACTGTGGAGTGGTGAAAACCCCAGAAGACGTGTTTCTAGCATTAAATAGCTCGAAAAGAGCGCTCTCGATCTTTCTGCATACTTCGGACAGAAGTCTCACATAGCTTATCGTAGAAAATGAATATCTCAGCTTGAAACCCGACGAAAACCAAAATATCTCCGGTTCAGCATATCCAACGAACTGTGGTGTGGTGAAAACCCCAGAAAACGTGTTTCTCGCATTAAATAGGTCCAAACGAGCGATCTCGATGATTAAGCTTACTTCGGACAGAAGTCTCACCAAGATTATCGCAGAAAATGCATATCTCAGCTTGAAACCCGACGAAAACCAAACATCGCCGGTTCTGCATATCAAACCAACTGTGGAGTGGTGAAAACACCAGCCAACGTGTTTCTCGCATTAAATAGATCGAAATGTGCGATCTCGATGATTCTGCATACTTCTAACAGAAGTCTCACCATGATTATCGCAGAAAATGCATATCTCAGCTTGAAACCCGACGAAAACCAAACATTGCCGGTTCTGCATATCAAACGCACTGTGGAGTGGTGAAAACACCAGATAACGTGTTTGCTGCCATTAAATAGGTCGAAAAGAGCGATCTCGATGATTCTGCATACTTCTAACGGAAGTCTCACCATGATTATCGCAGAAAATGCATATCTCTGCTAGAAACCTCACGAAAACCAAGATATCTCCTGTTCTGCATATCCAACGAACTGTGGAGTGGTGAAAACCCCAGAAAACGTGTTTCTCGCATTACATAGCTCGAGAAGTACGATCTCGATGACTCTGCATACTTCGGACGGAAGTCTCACCAAGATTATCGCAGAAAATGCATATCTGAGCTTGAAACCCCACGAAAACCAAAATATCTCCGGTTCAGCATATCCAACGAAATGTGGTGTGGTGAAAACCCCAGAAAACGCGTTTCTCGCATTAAATAGCTCGAAAAGAGCAATCTCGATGATTCGGCACACTTCGGACAGAAGTCTCATCAAGATTATCGCAGATAATGCATATCTCAGCTTGAAACCCCACGAAAACCAAGATATCGCCGGTTCTGCATATCATACGCACTGTGGAGTGGTGAAAACACCAGATAACGTGTTTCTCGCATTAAATAGGTCCAAACGAGCGATCTCGATGATTAAGCATACTTCGGACAGAAGTCTCATCAAGATTATCGTAAAAAATGCATATCTCAGCTTGAAACCCCACGAAAACCCAGATATCGCTGGTTCTGCATATCATACGCACTGTGGAGTGGTGAAAACCCCAGAAAACGTGTTTCTCGCATTAAATAGCTCGAAAATAGCGATCTCGATGATTCTGCATACTTTGGACAGAAGTCTCACCATGATTATCGCAGAAAATGCATATCTCTGCTAGAAACCCAACGAAAACCAAGATATCTCCTGTTCTGCATATCCAACGAACTGTGGAGTGGTGAAAACCCCAGAAAACGTGTTTCTCGCATTAAATAGCTCGTAAAGTACGATCTCGATGATTCTGCATACTTCTAACAGAAGTCTCACCATGATTATCGCAGAAAATGCATATCTCAGCTTGAAACCCGACGAAAACCAAACATTGCCGGTTCTGCATATCAAACGCACTGTGGAGTGGTGAAAACACCAGATAACGTGTTTCTCGCATTAAATAGCTCGAGAACTACGATCTCGATGACTCTGCATACTTCGGACGGAAGTCTCACCAAGATTATCGCAGAAAATGCATATCTGAGCTTGAAACCCCACGAAAACCAAACATTGCCGGTTCTGCATATCAAACGCACTGTGGAGTGGTGAAAACACCAGATAACGTGTTTGCTCGCATTAAATAGGTCGAAAAGAGCGATCTCGAATGATTAAGCATACTTCGAACAGAAGTCTCACCAAGATTATCGTAAAAAATGCATATCTCAGCTTGAAACCCCACGAAAACCCAGATATCGCTGGTTCTGCATATCAAACGCACTGTGGAGTGCTGAAAACACCAGATAACGTGTTTCTCGCATTAAATAGCTCGAAAAGTGCGATCTCGATGATTCTGCATACTTCGGACAGAAGGCTCACCAAGATTATCGCAGAAAATGCATATCTCTGCTTGAAACCCCACGAAAACCAAGATATCGCCGGTTCTGCATATCAAACGCACTGTGAAGCGGTGAAAACCCCAGAAGACGTGTTTCTCGCACTAACTAGCTCGAAAAGAGCGATCTCGATGATTCAGCATACTTCGGACAGAAGTCTCACCAAGATTATCGCAGAAAATGCATATCTCTGCTTGAAACCCCACGAAAACCAAGATATCGCCGGTTCTGCATATCAAACGCACTGTGGAGTGGTGAAAACACAAGATAACGTGTTTCTCGCATTGAATAGCTCGAAACGAGCGATCTCGATGATTCTGCATACGTCGGACAGAAGTCTCAACAAGATTATCGCAGAAAATGCATATCTCAGCTTGAAACCCCTCGAAAACCAAAATATCTACTGTTCTGCATATCAAACGCACTGTGGAGTGGTGAAAACACCAGATAACGTGTTTCTCGCACTAACTAGCTCGAAAAGGACGATCTCGATGATTCAGCATACTTCGGACAGAAGTCTCACCAAGATTATCGCAGAAAATGCTTATCTCAGCTTGAAACCCCACGAAAACCAAGATATCGCCGGTTCAGCATATCAAACGCACTGTGGAGTGGTGAAAACACCAGCTAACGTGTTTCTCGCATTAAATAGCTCGAAACGAGCGATCTCGATGGTTCTGCATACTTCGGACAGAAGCCTCACCAAAATTATCGTAAAAAATGCATATCTCAGCTTGAAACCCCACGAAAACCAAGATATCGCTGTGTTCAGCATATCAAACGCACTGTGGAGTGGTGAAAACACCAGATAACGTGTTTCTCGCACTAACTAGCTCGAAAAGAACGATCTCGATGATTCAGCGTACTTCGGACAGAAGTCTCACCAAGATTATCGCAGAAAATGCATATCTCTGCTTGAAACCCCACGAAAACCAAGATATCGCCGGTTCTGCATATCAAACGCACTGTGGAGTGGTGAAAACACCAGATAACGTGTTTCTCGCATTAAATAGCTCGAAACGAGCGATCTCGATGATTCTGCATACTTCGGACAGAAGTCTCATCAAGATTATCGTAAAAAATGCATATCTCAGCTTGAAACCTCACGAAATCCAAGATATCGCTGGTTCTGCATATCAAACGCACTGTGGAGTGGTGAATACACCGGATAAGGTTTTTCTCGCATTAACTAGCTCGAAAAGAGCGATGTCGATGTTTCAGCATACTTCGGACAGAAGTCTCACCAAGATTATCGCAGAAAATGCATATCTCAGCTTGAAACCCCACGAAAACCAAGATATCGCCGGTTCTGCATATAAAACGCACTGTGGAGTGGTGAAAACACCAGATAACGTGTTTCTCGCATTAAATAGCTCGAAACGAGCGATCTCGATGATTCTGCATACTTCGGACAGAAGTCTCACCAAAATTATCGTAAAAAATGCATACCTCAGCTTGAAACCCCACGAAAACCAAGATATCTACTGTTCTGCATATCAAACGCACTGTGGAGTTGTGAAAACACCAGATAACGTGTTTCTCGCACTAACTAGCTCGAAAAGGACGATCTCGATGATTCAGCATACTTCGGACAGAAGTCTCACCAAGATTATCGCAGAAAATGCATATCTCGGCTTGAAACCCCACGAAAACCAAGATATCGCCGGTTCTGCATATCAAACGCACTGTGGAGTGGTGAAAACACCAGATAACGTGTTTCTCGCATTAAATAGCTCGAAACGAGCGATCTCGATGATTCTGCATACTTCTAACAGAAGTCTCACCATGATTATCGCAGAAAATGCATATCTCTGCTAGAAACCCAACGAAAACCAAGATATCTCCTGTTCTGCATATCCAACGAACTGTGGAGTGGTGAAAACCCCAGAAAACGTGTTTCTCGCATTAAATAGCTCGAAAAGTGCGATCTCGATGATTCTGCATACTTCGGACAGAAGGCTCAACAAGATTATCGCAGAAAATGCATATCTCTGCTTGAAACCCCACGAAAACCAAGATATCGCCGGTTCTGCATATCAAACGCACTGTGAAGCGGTGAAAACCCCAGAAGACGTGTTTCTCGCACTAACTAGCTCGAAAAGAGCGATCTCGATGATTTAGCATACTTCGGACAGAAGTCTCACCAAGATTATCGCAGAAAATGCATATCTCTGCTTGAAACCCCACGAAAACCAAGATATCGCCGGTTCTGCATATCAAACGCACTGTGGAGTGGTGAAAACACAAGATAACGTGTTTCTCGCATTGAATAGCTCGAAACGAGCGATCTCGATGATTCTGCATACGTCGGACAGAAGTCTCAACAAGATTATCGCAGAAAATGCATATCTCAGCTTGAAACCCCACGAAAACCAAAATATCTACTGTTCTGCATATCAAACGCACTGTGGAGTGGTGAAAACACCAGATAACGTGTTTCTCGCACTAACTAGCTCGAAAAGGACGATCTCGATGATTCAGCATACTTCGGACAGAAGTCTCACCAAGATTATCGCAGAAAATGCATATCTCAGCTTGAAACCCCACGAAAACCAAGATATCGCCGGTTCTGCATATCAAACGCACTGTGGAGTGGTGAAAACACCAGATAACGTGTTTCTCGCATTAAATAGCTCGAAACGAGCGATCTCGATGGTTCTGCATACTTCGGACAGAAGTCTCACCAAAATTATCGTAAAAAATGCATATCTCAGCTTGAAACCCCACGAAAACCAAGATATCGCTGTGTTCAGCATATCAAACGCACTGTGGAGTGGTGAAAACACCAGATAACGTGTTTCTCGCACTAACTAGCTCGAAAAGAACGATCTCGATGATTCAGCGTACTTCGGACAGAAGTCTCACCAAGATTATCGCAGAAAATGCATATCTCTGCTTGAAACCCCACGAAAACCAAGATATCGCCGGTTCTGCATATCAAACGCACTGTGGAGTGGTGAAAACACCAGATAACGTGTTTCTCGCATTAAATAGCTCGAAACGAGCGATCTCGATGATTCTGCATACTTCGGACAGAAGTCTCATCAAGATTATCGTAAAAAATGCATATCTCAGCTTGAAACCTCACGAAATCCAAGATATCGCTGGTTCTGCATATCAAACGCACTGTGGAGTGGTGAAAACACCGGATAAGGTTTTTCTCGCATTAACTAGCTCGAAAAGAGCGATGTCGATGTTTCAGCATACTTCGGACAGAAGGCTCACCAAGATTATCGCAGAAAATGCATATCTCAGCTTGAAACCCCACGAAAACCAAGATATCGCTGTGTTCAGCATATCAAACGCACTGTGGATTGGTGAAAACCCCAGAAAACGTGTTTCTCGCATTAAATAGCTCGAAACGAGCGATCTCGATGATTCTGCATACTTCGGACAGAAGTCTCACCAAAATTATCGTAAAAAATGCATATCTCAGCTTGAAACCCCACGAAAACCAAGATATCTACTGTTCTGCATATCAAACGCACTATGGAGTGGTGAAAACACCAGATAACGTGTTTCTCGCACTAACTAGCTCGAAAAGGACGATCTCGATGATTCAGCATACTTCGGACAGAAGTCTCACCAAGATTATCGCAGAAAATGCATATCTCAGCTTGAAACCCCACGAAAACCAAGATATCGCCGGTTCTGCATATCAAACGCACTGTGGAGTGGTGAAAACACCAGATAACGTGTTTCTCGCATTAAAGAGCTCGAAACGAGCGATCCCGATGATTCTGCATACTTCGGACAGAAGTCTCAACAAGATTATCGCAGAAAATGCATATCTCAGCTTGCAACCCCACGAAAACCAAGATATCTACTGTTCTGCATATCAAACGCACTGTGGAGTGGTGAAAACACCAGATAACGTGTTTCTCGCACTAACTAGCTCGAAATGGACGATCTCGATGATTCCGCATACTTCGGACAGAAGTCTCACCAAGATTATCGCCGAAAATGCATATCTCTGCTTGAAACCCGACGAAAACCAAACATCGCCGGTTCTGCATATCAAACCAACTGTGGAGTGGTGAAAACACCAGATAACGTGTTTCTCGCATTGAATAGCTCGAAACGAGCGATCTCGATGATTCTGCATACTTCGGACAGAAGTCTCAACAAGATTATCGCAGAAAATGCATATCTCAGCTTGAACCCCCACGAAAACCAAGATATCTACTGTTCTGCATATCAAACGCACTGTGGAGTGGTGAAAACACCAGATAACGTGTTTCTCGCACCAACTAGCTCGAAAAGGACGATCTCGATGATTCAGCATACTTCGGACAGAAGTCTCACCAAAATTATCGTAAAAAATGCATATCTCAGCTTGAAACCCCACGAAAACCAAGATATCGCTGTGTTCAGCATATCAAACGCACTGTGGAGTGGTGAAAACACCAGCTAACGTGTTTCTCGCACTAACTAGGTCGAAAAGGACGATCTCGATGATTCAGCATACTTCGGACAGAAGTCTCACCAAGATTATCGCAGAAAATGCATATCTCTGCTTGAAACCCCACGAAAACCAAGATATCGCCGGTGCTGCATATCAAACGCACTGTGGAGTGGTGAAAACACCAGATAACGTGTTTCTCGCATTAAATAGCTCGAAACGAGCGATCTCGATGGTTCTGCATACTTCGGACAGAAGTCTCACCAAAATTATCGTAAAAAATGCATAACTCAGCTTGAAACCCCACGAAAACCAAGATATCGCTGTGTTCAGCATATCAAACGCACTGTGGAGTGGTGAAAACACCAGATAACGTATTTCTCGCACTAACTAGCTCGAAAAGGACGATCTCGATGATTCAGCATACTTCGGACAGAAGTCTCACCAAGATTATCGCAGAAAATGCATATCTCAGCTTGAAACTCCACGAAAACCAAGATATCGCCGGTTCTGCATATCAAACGCACTGTGGAGTGGTGAAAACACCAGATAACGTGTTTCTCGCATTAAATAGCTCGAAACGAGCGATCTCGATGATTCTGCATACTTCGGAAAGAAGTCTCACCAAAATTATCGTAAAAAATGCATAACTCAGCTTGAAACCCCACGAAAACCAAGATATCGCCGGTTCTGCATATCAAACGCACTGTGGAGCGGTGAAAACCCCAGAAGACGTGTTTCTCGCACTAACTAGCTCGAAAAGAGCGATCTCGATGATTCAGCATACTTCGGACAGAAGTCTCACCAAGATTATCGCAGAAAATGCATATCTCTGCTTGAAACCCCACGAAAACCAAGATATCGCCGGTTCTGCATATCAAACGCACTGTGGAGTGGTGAAAACACCAGATAACGTGTTTCTCGCATTGAATAGCTCGAAACGAGCGATCTCGATGATTCTGCATACGTCGGACAGAAGTCTCAACAAGATTATCGCAGAAAATGCATATCTCAGCTTGAAACCCCACGAAAACCAAAATATCTACTGTTCTGCATATCAAACGCACTGTGGAGTGGTGAAAACACCAGATAACGTGTTTCTCGCACTAACTAGCTCGAAAAGGACGATCTCGATGATTCAGCATACTTCGGACAGAAGTCTCACCAAGATTATCGCAGAAAATGCATATCTCTGCTTGAAACCCCACGAAAACCAAGATATCGCCGGTGCTGCATATCAAACGCACTGTGGAGTGGTGAAAACACCAGATAACGTGTTTCTCGCATTAAATAGCTCGAAACGAGCGATCTCGATGGTTCTGCATACTTCGGACAGAAGTCTCACCAAAATTATCGTAAAAAATGCATAACTCAGCTTGAAACCCCACGAAAACCAAGATATCGCTGTGTTCAGCATATCAAACGCACTGTGGAGTGGTGAAAACACCAGATAACGTGTTTCTCGCACTAACTAGCTCGAAAAGGACGATCTCGATGATTCAGCATACTTCGGACAGAAGTCTCACCAAGATTATCGCAGAAAATGCATATCTCAGCTTGAAACCCCACGAAAACCAAGATATCGCCGGTTCTGCATATCAAACGCACTGTGGAGTGGTGAAAACACCAGATAACGTGTTTCTCGCATTAAATAGCTCGAAACGAGCGATCTCGATGATTCTGCATACTTCGGAAAGAAGTCTCACCAAAATTATCGTAAAAAATGCATAACTCAGCTTGAAACCCCACGAAAACCAAGATATCGCCGGTTCTGCATATCAAACGCACTGTGGAGCGGTGAAAACCCCAGAAGACGTGTTTCTCGCACTAACTAGCTCGAAAAGAGCGATCTCGATGATTCAGCATACTTCGGACAGAAGTCTCACCAAGATTATCGCAGAAAATGCATATCTCAGCTTGAACCCCCACGAAAACCAAGATATCTACTGTTCTGCATATCAAACGCACTGTGGAGTGGTGAAAACACCAGATAACGTGTTTCTCGCACCAAGTAGCTCGAAAAGGACGATCTCGATGATTCAGCATACTTCGGACAGAAGTCTCACCAAGATTATCGCAGAAAATGCATATCTCTGCTTGAAACCCCACGAAAACCAAGATATCGCCGGTGCTGCATATCAAACGCACTGTGGAGTGGTGAAAACACCAGATAACGTGATTCTCGCATTAAATAGCTCGAAACGAGCGATCTCGATGATTCAGCATACTTCGGACAGAAGTCTCACCAAGATTATCGCAGAAAATGCATATCTCAGCTTGAACCCCCACGAAAACCAAGATATCTACTGTTCTGCATATCAAACGCACTGTGGAGTGGTGAAAACACCAGATAACGTGTTTCTCGCACCAAGTAGCTCGAAAAGGACGATCTCGATGATTCAGCATACTTCGGACAGAAGTCTCACCAAGATTATCGCAGAAAATGCATATCTCTGCTTGAAACCCCACGAAAACCAAGATATCGCCGGTGCTGCATATCAAACGCACTGTGGAGTGGTGAAAACACCAGATAACGTGTTTCTCGCATTAAATAGCTCGAAACGAGCGATCTCGATGATTCAGCATACTTCGGACAGAAGTCTCACCAAGATTATCGCAGAAAATGCATATCTCTGCTTGAAACCCCACGAAAACCAAGATATCGCCGGTGCTGCATATCAAACGCACTGTGGAGTGGTGAAAACACCAGATAACGTGTTTCTCGCATTAAATAGCTCGAAACGAGCGATCTCGATGGTTCTGCATACTTCGGACAGAAGTCTCACCAAAATTATCGTAAAAAATGCATAACTCAGCTTGAAACCCCACGAAAACCAAGATATCGCTGTGTTCAGCATATCAAACGCACTGTGGAGTGGTGAAAACACCAGATAACGTGTTTCTCGCACTAACTAGCTCGAAAAGGACGATCTCGATGATTCAGCATACTTCGGACAGAAGTCTCACCAAGATTATCGCAGAAAATGCATATCTCAGCTTGAAACCCCACGAAAACCAAGATATCGCCGGTTCTGCATATCAAACGCACTGTGGAGTGGTGAAAACACCAGATAACGTGTTTCTCGCATTAAATAGCTCGAAACGAGCGATCTCGATGATTCTGCATACTTCGGAAAGAAGTCTCACCAAAATTATCGTAAAAAATGCATAACTCAGCTTGAAACCCCACGAAAACCAAGATATCGCCGGTTCTGCATATCAAACGCACTGTGGAGCGGTGAAAACCCCAGAAGACGTGTTTCTCGCACTAACTAGCTCGAAAAGAGCGATCTCGATGATTCAGCATACTTCGGACAGAAGTCTCACCAAGATTATCGCAGAAAATGCATATCTCAGCTTGAACCCCCACGAAAACCAAGATATCTACTGTTCTGCATATCAAACGCACTGTGGAGTGGTGAAAACACCAGATAACGTGTTTCTCGCACCAAGTAGCTCGAAAAGGACGATCTCGATGATTCAGCATACTTCGGACAGAAGTCTCACCAAGATTATCGCAGAAAATGCATATCTCTGCTTGAAACCCCACGAAAACCAAGATATCGCCGGTGCTGCATATCAAACGCACTGTGGAGTGGTGAAAACACCAGATAACGTGTTTCTCGCATTAAATAGCTCGAAACGAGCGATCTCGATGGTTCTGCATACTTCGGACAGAAGTCTCACCAAAATTATCGTAAAAAATGCATAACTCAGCTTGAAACCCCACGAAAACCAAGATATCGCTGTGTTCAGCATATCAAACGCACTGTGGAGTGGTGAAAACACCAGATAACGTGTTTCTCGCACTAACTAGCTCGAAAAGGACGATCTCGATGATTCAGCATACTTCGGACAGAAGTCTCACCAAGATTATCGCAGAAAATGCATATCTCAGCTTGAAACCCCACGAAAACCAAGATATCGCCGGTTCTGCATATCAAACGCACTGTGGAGTGGTGAAAACACCAGATAACGTGTTTCTCGCATTAAATAGCTCGAAACGAGCGATCTCGATGATTCTGCATACTTCGGAAAGAAGTCTCACCAAAATTATCGTAAAAAATGCATAACTCAGCTTGAAACCCCACGAAAACCAAGATATCGCCGGTTCTGCATATCAAACGCACTGTGGAGCGGTGAAAACCCCAGAAGACGTGTTTCTCGCACTAACTAGCTCGAAAAGAGCGATCTCGATGATTCAGCATACTTCGGACAGAAGTCTCACCAAGATTATCGCAGAAAATGCATATCTCTGCTTGAAACCCCACGAAAACCAAGATATCGCCGGTTCTGCATATCAAACGCACTGTGGAGTGGTGAAAACACCAGATAACGTGTTTCTCGCATTGAATAGCTCGAAACGAGCGATCTCGATGATTCTGCATACGTCGGACAGAAGTCTCAACAAGATTATCGCAGAAAATGCATATCTCAGCTTGAAACCCCACGAAAACCAAAATATCTACTGTTCTGCATATCAAACGCACTGTGGAGTGGTGAAAACACCAGATAACGTGTTTCTCGCACTAACTAGCTCGAAAAGGACGATCTCGATGATTCAGCATACTTCGGACAGAAGTCTCACCAAGATTATCGCAGAAAATGCATATCTCTGCTTGAAACCCCACGAAAACCAAGATATCGCCGGTGCTGCATATCAAACGCACTGTGGAGTGGTGAAAACACCAGATAACGTGTTTCTCGCATTAAATAGCTCGAAACGAGCGATCTCGATGGTTCTGCATACTTCGGACAGAAGTCTCACCAAAATTATCGTAAAAAATGCATAACTCAGCTTGAAACCCCACGAAAACCAAGATATCGCTGTGTTCAGCATATCAAACGCACTGTGGAGTAGTGAAAACACCAGATAACGTGTTTCTCGCACTAACTAGCTCGAAAAGGACGATCTCGATGATTCAGCATACTTCGGACAGATGTCTCACCAAGATTATCGCAGAAAATGCATATCTCAGCTTGAAACCCCACGAAAACCAAGATATCCCCGGTTCTGCATATCAAACGCACTGTGGAGTGGTGAAAACACCAGATAACGTGTTTCTCGCATTAAATAGCTCGAAACGAGCGATCTCGATGATTCTGCATACTTCGGAAAGAAGTCTCACCAAAATTATCGTAAAAAATGCATAACTCAGCTTGAAACCCCACGAAAACCAAGATATCGCCGGTTCTGCATATCAAACGCACTGTGGAGCGGTGAAAACCCCAGAAGACGTGTTTCTCGCACTAACTAGCTCGAAAAGAGCGATCTCGATGATTCAGCATACTTCGGACAGAAGTCTCACCAAGATTATCGCAGAAAATGCATATCTCTGCTTGAAACCCCACGAAAACCAAGATATCGCCGGTTCTGCATATCAAACGCACTGTGGAGTGGTGAAAACACCAGATAACGTGTTTCTCGCATTGAATAGCTCGAAACGAGCGATCTCGATGATTCTGCATACGTCGGACAGAAGTCTCAACAAGATTATCGCAGAAAATGCATATCTCAGCTTGAAACCCCACGAAAACCAAAATATCTACTGTTCTGCATATCAAACGCACTGTGGAGTGGTGAAAACACCAGATAACGTGTTTCTCGCACTAACTAGCTCGAAAAGGACGATCTCGATGATTCAGCATACTTCGGACAGAAGTCTCACCAAGATTATCGCAGAAAATGCATATCTCAGCTTGAAACCCCACGAAAACCAAGATATCGCCGGTTCTGCATATCAAACGCACTGTGGAGTGGTGAAAACACCAGATAACGTGTTTCTCGCATTAAAGAGCTCGAAACGAGCGATCTCGATGATTCTGCATACTTCGGACAGAAGTCTCAACAAGATTATCGCAGAAAATGCATATCTCTGCTTGAAACCCGACGAAAACCAAACATCGCCGGTTCTGCATATCAAACCAACTGTGGAGTGGTGAAAACACCAGATAACGTGTTTCTCGCATTGAATAGCTCGAAACGAGCGATCTCGATGATTCTGCATACTTCGGACAGAAGTCTCAACAAGATTATCGCAGAAAATGCATATCTCAGCTTGAACCCCCACGAAAACCAAGATATCTACTGTTCTGCATATCAAACGCACTGTGGAGTGGTGAAAACACCAGATAACGTGTTTCTCGCACTAACTAGCTCGAAATGGACGATCTCGATGATTCCGCATACTTCGGACAGAAGTCTCACCAAGATTATCGCAGAAAATGCATATCTCTGCTTGAAACCCGACGAAAACCAAACATCGCCGGTTCTGCATATCAAACCAACTGTGGAGTGGTGAAAACACCAGATAACGTGTTTCTCGCATTGAATAGCTCGAAACGAGCGATCTCGATGATTCTGCATACTTCGGACAGAAGTCTCAACAAGATTATCGCAGAAAATGCATATCTCAGCTTGAACCCCCACGAAAACCAAGATATCTACTGTTCTGCATATCAAACGCACTGTGGAGTGGTGAAAACACCAGATAACGTGTTTCTCGCACCAACTAGCTCGAAAAGGACGATCTCGATGATTCAGCATACTTCGGACAGAAGTCTCACCAAAATTATCGTAAAAAATGCATATCTCAGCTTGAAACCCCACGAAAACCAAGATATCGCTGTGTTCAGCATATCAAACGCACTGTGGAGTGGTGAAAACACCAGATAACGTGTTTCTCGCACTAACTAGCTCGAAAAGGACGATCTCGATGATTCAGCATACTTCGGACAGAAGTCTCACCAAGATTATCGCAGAAAATGCATATCTCTGCTTGAAACCCCACGAAAACCAAGATATCGCCGGTGCTGCATATCAAACGCACTGTGGAGTGGTGAAAACACCAGATAACGTGTATCTCGCATTAAATAGCTCGAAACGAGCGATCTCGATGATTCTGCATACTTCGGACAGAAGTCTCACCAAAATTATCGTAAAAAATGCATAACTCAGCTTGAAACCCCACGAAAACCAAGATATCGCTGTGTTCAGCATATCAAACGCACTGTGGAGTGGTGAAAACACCAGATAACGTGTTTCTCGCACTAACTAGCTCGAAAAGGACGATCTCGATGATTCAGCATACTTCGGACAGAAGTCTCACCAAGATTATCGCAGAAAATGCATATCTCAGCTTGAAACCCCACGAAAACCAAGATATCGCCGGTTCTGCATATCAAACGCACTGTGGAGTGGTGAAAACACCAGATAACGTGTTTCTCGCATTAAATAGCTCGAAACGAGCGATCTCGATGATTCTGCATACTTCGGACAGAAGTCTCACCAAAATTATCGTAAAAAATGCATAACTCAGCTTGAAACCCCACGAAAACCAAGATATCGCCGGTTCTGCATATCAAACGCACTGTGGAGCGGTGAAAACCCCAGAAGACGTGTTTCTCGCACTAACTAGCTCGAAAAGAGCGATCTCGATGATTCAGCATACTTCGGACAGAAGTCTCACCAAGATTATCGCAGAAAATGCATATCTCAGCTTGAAACCCCACGAAAACCAAGATATCGCGGTGTTCAGCATATCAAACGCACTGTGGAGTGGTGAAAACACCAGATAACGTGTTTCTCGCACTAACTAGCTCGAAAAGGACGATCTCGATGATTCAGCATACTTCGGACAGAAGTCTCACCAAGATTATCGCAGAAAATGCATATCTCTGCTTGAAACCCCACGAAAACCAAGATATCGCGGTGTTCAGCATATCAAACGCACTGTGGAGTGGTGAAAACACCAGATAACGTGTTTCTCGCACTAACTAGCTCGAAAAGGACGATCTCGATGATTCAGCATACTTCGGACAGAAGTCTCACCAAGATTATCGCAGAAAATGCATATCTCTGCTTGAAACCCCACGAAAACCAAGATATCGCCGGTTCTGCATATCAAACGCACTGTGGAGTGGTGAAAACACCAGATAACGTGTTTCTCGCATTAAATAGCTCGAAACGAGCGATCTCGATGATTCTGCATACTTCGGACAGAAGTCTCATCAAGATTATCGTAAAAAATGCATATCTCAGCTTGAAACCTCACGAAATCCAAGATATCGCTGGTTCTGCATATCAAACGCACTGTGGAGTGGTGAAAACACCGGATAAGGTTTTTCTCGCATTAACTAGCTCGAAAAGAGCGATGTCGATGTTTCAGCATACTTCGGACAGAAGTCTCACCAAGATTATCGCAGAAAATGCATATCTCAGCTTGAAACCCCACGAAAACCAAGATATCGCCGGTTCTGCATATCAAACGCACTGTGGAGTGGTGAAAACACCAGATAACGTGTTTCTCGCATTAAAGAGCTCGAAACGAGCGATCTCGATGATTCTGCATACTTCGGACAGAAGTCTCAACAAGATTATCGCAGAAAATGCATATCTCAGCTTGAAACCCCACGAAAACCAAGATATCTACTGTTCTGCATATCAAACGCACTGTGGAGTGGTGAAAACACCAGATAACGTGTTTCTCGCACTAACTAGCTCGAAATGGACGATCTCGATGATTCCGCATACTTCGGACGGAAGTCTCACCAAGATTATCGCAGAAAATGCATATCTCTGCTTGAAACCCGACGAAAACCAAACATCACCGGTTCTGCATATCATACCAACTGTGGAGTGGTGAAAACACAAGATAACGTGTTTCTCGCATTGAATAGCTCGAAACGAGCGATCTCGATGATTCTGCATACTTCGGACAGAAGTCTCAACAAGATTATCGCAGAAAATGCATATCTCAGCTTGAACCCCCACGAAAACCAAGATATCTACTGTTCTGCATATCAAACGCACTGTGGAGTGGTGAAAACACCAGATAACGTGTTTCTCGCACCAACTAGCTCGAAAAGGACGATCTCGATGATTCAGCATACTTCGGACAGAAGTCTCACCAAAATTATCGTAAAAAATGCATATCTCAGCTTGAAACCCCACGAAAACCAAGATATCGCTGTGTTCAGCATATCAAACGCAGTGTGGAGTGGTGAAAACACCAGATAACGTGTTTCTCGCACTAACTAGCTCGAAAAGGACGATCTCGATGATTCAGCATACTTCGGACAGAAGTCTCACCAAGATAATCGCAGAAAATGCATATCTCTGCTTGAAACCCCACGAAAACCAAGATATCGCCGGTGCTGCATATCAAACGCACTGTGGAGTGGTGAAAACACCAGATAACGTGTTTCTCGCATTAAATAGCTCGAAACGAGCGATCTCGATGATTCTGCATACTTCGGACAGAAGTCTCACCAAAATTATCGTAAAAAATGCATAACTCAGCTTGAAACCCCACGAAAACCAAGATATCGCTGTGTTCAGCATATCAAACGCACTGTGGAGTAGTGAAAACACCAGATAACGTGTTTCTCGCACTAACTAGCTCGAAAAGGACGATCTCGATTATTCAGCATACTTCGGACAGAAGTCTCACCAAGATTGTCGCAGAAAATGCATATCTCAGCTTGAAACCCCACGAAAACCAAGATATCGCCGGTTCTGCATATCAAACGCACTGTGGAGTGGTGAAAACACCAGATAACGTGTATCTCGCATTAAATAGCTCGAAACGAGCGATCTCGATGATTCTGCATACTTCGGACAGAAGTCTCACCAAAATTATCGTAAAAAATGCATAACTCAGCTTGAAACCCCACGAAAACCAAGATATCGCTGTGTTCAGCATATCAAACGCACTGTGGAGTGGTGAAAACACCAGATAACGTGTTTCTCGCACTAACTAGCTCGAAAAGGACGATCTCGATGATTCAGCATACTTCGGACAGAAGTCTCACCAAATTTATCGTAAAAAATGCATAACTCAGCTTGAAACCCCACGAAAACCAAGATATCGCCGGTTCTGCATATCAAACGCACTGTGGAGTGGTGAAAACACCAGATAACGTGTATCTCGCATTAAATAGCTCGAAACGAGCGATCTCGATGATTCAGCATACTTCGGACAGAAGTCTCACCAAGATTATCGCAGAAAATGCATATCTCTGCTTGAAACCCCACGAAAACCAAGATATCGCCGGTTCTGCATATCAAACGCACTGTGGAGTGGTGAAAACACCAGATAACGTGTTTCTCGCATTGAATAGCTCGAAACGAGCGATCTCGATGATTCTGCATACGTCGGACAGAAGTCTCAACAAGATTATCGCAGAAAATGCATATCTCAGCTTGAAACCCCACGAAAACCAAAATATCTACTGTTCTGCATATCAAACGCACTGTGGAGTGGTGAAAACACCAGATAACGTGTTTCTCGCACTAACTAGCTCGAAAAGGACGATCTCGATGATTCAGCATACTTCGGACAGAAGTCTCACCAAGATTATCGCAGAAAATGCATATCTCAGCTTGAAACCCCACGAAAACCAAGATATCGCGGTGTTCAGCATATCAAACGCACTGTGGAGTGGTGAAAACACCAGATAACGTGTTTCTCGCACTAACTAGCTCGAAAAGGACGATCTCGATGATTCAGCATACTTCGGACAGAAGTCTCACCAAGATTATCGCAGAAAATGCATATCTCTGCTTGAAACCCCACGAAAACCAAGATATCGCCGGTTCTGCATATCAAACGCACTGTGGAGTGGTGAAAACACCAGATAACGTGTTTCTCGCTTTAAAGAGCTCGAAACGAGCGATCTCGATGATTCTGCATACTTCGGACAGAAGTCTCAACAAGATTATCGCAGAAAATGCATATCTCAGCTTGAAACCCCACGAAAACCAAGATATCTACTGTTCTGCATATCAAACGCACTGTGGAGTGGTGAAAACACCAGATAACGTGTTTCTCGCACTAACTAGCTCGAAATGGACGATCTCGATGATTCCGCATACTTCGGACAGAAGTCTCACCAAGATTATCGCAGAAAATGCATATCTCTGCTTGAAACCCGACGAAAACCAAACATCGCCGGTTCTGCATATCAAACCAACTGTGGAGTGGTGAAAACACAAGATAACGTGTTTCTCGCATTGAATAGCTCGAAACGAGCGATCTCGATGATTCTGCATACTTCGGACAGAAGTCTCAACAAGATTATCGCAGAAAATGCATATCTCAGCTTGAACCCCCACGAAAACCAAGATATCTACTGTTCTGCATATCAAACGCACTGTGGAGTGGTGAAAACACCAGATAACGTGTTTCTCGCACCAACTAGCTCGAAAAGGACGATCTCGATGATTCAGCATACTTCGGACAGAAGTCTCACCAAAATTATCGTAAAAAATGCATATCTCAGCTTGAAACCCCACGAAAACCAAGATATCGCTGTGTTCAGCATATCAAACGCAGTGTGGAGTGGTGAAAACACCAGATAACGTGTTTCTCGCACTAACTAGCTCGAAAAGGACGATCTCGATGATTCAGCATACTTCGGACAGAAGTCTCACCAAGATAATCGCAGAAAATGCATATCTCTGCTTGAAACCCCACGAAAACCAAGATATCGCCGGTGCTGCATATCAAACGCACTGTGGAGTGGTGAAAACACCAGATAACGTGTTTCTCGCATTAAATAGCTCGAAACGAGCGATCTCGATGATTCTGCATACTTCGGACAGAAGTCTCACCAAAATTATCGTAAAAAATGCATAACTCAGCTTGAAACCCCACGAAAACCAAGATATCGCTGTGTTCAGCATATCAAACGCACTGTGGAGTGGTGAAAACACCAGATAACGTGTTTCTCGCACTAACTAGCTCGAAAGGGACGATCTCGATTATTCAGCATACTTCGGACAGAAGTCTCACCAAGATTGTCGCAGAAAATGCATATCTCAGCTTGAAACCCCACGAAAACCAAGATATCGCCGGTTCTGCATATCAAACGCACTGTGGAGTGGTGAAAACACCAGATAACGTGTATCTCGCATTAAATAGCTCGAAACGAGCGATCTCGATGATTCTGCATACTTCGGACAGAAGTCTCACCAAAATTATCGTAAAAAATGCATAACTCAGCTTGAAACCCCACGAAAACCAAGATATCGCTGTGTTCAGCATATCAAACGCACTGTGGAGTGGTGAAAACACCAGATAACGTGTTTCTCGCACTAACTAGCTCGAAAAGGACGATCTCGATGATTCAGCATACTTCGGACAGAAGTCTCACCAAGATTATCGCAGAAAATGCATATCTCAGCTTGAAACCCCACGAAAACCAAGATATCGCCGGTTCTGCATATCAAACGCACTGTGGAGTGGTGAAAACACCAGATAACGTGTTTCTCGCATTAAATAGCTCGAAACGAGCGATCTCGATGATTCTGCATACTTCGGACAGAAGTCTCACCAAAATTATCGTAAAAAATGCATAACTCAGCTTGAAACCCCACGAAAACCAAGATATCGCCGGTTCTGCATATCAAACGCACTGTGGAGC
Source organism: Anthophora plumipes (assembly GCA_951804975.1). Classification (NCBI taxonomy): domain Eukaryota; kingdom Metazoa; phylum Arthropoda; class Insecta; order Hymenoptera; family Apidae; genus Anthophora; species Anthophora plumipes. The sequence continues at coordinate 21,267,521 of OX638118.1, forward strand.
GGTGAAAACCCCAGAAGACGTGTTTCTCGCACTAACTAGCTCGAAAAGAGCGATCTCGATGATTCAGCATACTTCGGACAGAAGTCTCACCAAGATTATCGCAGAAAATGCATATCTCTGCTTGAAACCCCACGAAAACCAAGATATCGCCGGTTCTGCATATCAAACGCACTGTGGAGTGGTGAAAACACCAGATAACGTGTTTCTCGCATTGAATAGCTCGAAACGAGCGATCTCGATGATTCTGCATACGTCGGACAGAAGTCTCAACAAGATTATCGCAGAAAATGCATATCTCAGCTTGAAACCCCACGAAAACCAAAATATCTACTGTTCTGCATATCAAACGCACTGTGGAGTGGTGAAAACACCAGATAACGTGTTTCTCGCACTAACTAGCTCGAAAAGGACGATCTCGATGATTCAGCATACTTCGGACAGAAGTCTCACCAAGATTATCGCAGAAAATGCATATCTCAGCTTGAAACCCCACGAAAACCAAGATATCGCGGTGTTCAGCATATCAAACGCACTGTGGAGTGGTGAAAACACCAGATAACGTGTTTCTCACACTAACTAGCTCGAAAAGGACGATCTCGATGATTCAGCATACTTCGGACAGAAGTCTCACCAAGATTATCGCAGAAAATCCATATCTCTGCTTGAAACCCCACGAAAACCAAGATATCGCCGGTTCTGCATATCAAACGCACTGTGGAGTGGTGAAAACACCAGATAACGTGTTTCTCGCATTAAATAGCTCGAAACGAGCGATCTCGATGATTCTGCATACTTCGGACAGAAGTCTCATCAAGATTATCGTAAAAAATGCATATCTCAGCTTGAAACCTCACGAAATCCAAGATATCGCTGGTTCTGCATATCAAACGCACTGTGGAGTGGTGAAAACACCGGATAAGGTTTTTCTCGCATTAACTAGCTCGAAAAGAGCGATGTCGATGTTTCAGCATACTTCGGACAGAAGTCTCACCAAGATTATCGCAGAAAATGCATATCTCAGCTTGAAACCCCACGAAAACCAAGATATCGCCGGTTCTGCATATCAAACGCACTGTGGAGTGGTGAAAACACCAGATAACGTCTTTCTCGCATTAAAGAGCTCGAAACGAGCGATCTCGATGATTCTGCATACTTCGGACAGAAGTCTCAACAAGATTATCGCAGAAAATGCATATCTCAGCTTGAAACCCCACGAAAACCAAGATATCTACTGTTCTGCACATCAAACGCACTGTGGAGTGGTGAAAACACCAGATAACGTGTTTCTCGCACTAACTAGCTCGAAATGGACGATCTCGATGATTCCGCATACTTCGGACAGAAGTCTCACCAAGATTATCGCAGAAAATGCATATCTCTGCTTGAAACCCGACGAAAACCAAACATCGCCGGTTCTGCATATCAAACCAACTGTGGAGTGGTGAAAACACCAGATAACGTGTTTCTCGCATTGAATAGCTCGAAACGAGCGATCTCGATGATTCTGCATACTTCGGACAGAAGTCTCAACAAGATTATCGCAGAAAATGCATATCTCAGCTTGAACCCCCACGAAAACCAAGATATCTACTGTTCTGCATATCAAACGCACTGTGGAGTGGTGAAAACACCAGATAACGTGTTTCTCGCACCAACTAGCTCGAAAAGGACGATCTCGATGATTCAGCATACTTCGGACAGAAGTCTCACCAAAATTATCGTAAAAAATGCATATCTCAGCTTGAAACCCCACGAAAACCAAGATATCGCTGTGTTCAGCATATCAAACGCACTGTGGAGTGGTGAAAACACCAGATAACGTGTTTCTCGCACTAACTAGCTCGAAAAGGACGATCTCGATGATTCAGCATACTTCGGACAGAAGTCTCACCAAGATTGTCGCAGAAAATGCATATCTCAGCTTGAAACCCCACGAAAACCAAGATATCGCCGGTTCTGCATATCAAACGCACTGTGGAGCGGTGAAAACCCCAGAAGACGTGTTTCTCGCACTAACTAGCTCGAAAAGAGCGATCTCGATGATTCAGCATACTTCGGACAGAAGTCTCACCAAGATTATCGCAGAAAATGCATATCTCTGCTTGAAACCCCACGAAAACCAAGATATCGCCGGTTCTGCATATCAAACGCACTGTGGAGTGGTGAAAACACCAGATAACGTGTTTCTCGCATTGAATAGCTCGAAACGAGCGATCTCGATGATTCTGCATACGTCGGACAGAAGTCTCAACAAGATTATCGCAGAAAATGCATATCTCAGCTTGAAACCCCACGAAAACCAAAATATCTACTGTTCTGCATATCAAACGCACTGTGGAGTGGTGAAAACACCAGATAACGTGTTTCTCGCACTAACTAGCTCGAAAAGGACGATCTCGATGATTCAGCATACTTCGGACAGAAGTCTCACCAAGATTATCGTAAAAAATGCATAACTCAGCTTGAAACCCCACGAAAACCAAGATATCGCCGGTTCTGCATATCAAACGCACTGTGGAGTGGTGAAAACACCAGATAACGTGTTTCTCGCACTAACTAGCTCGAAAAGGACGATCTCGATGATTCAGCATACTTCGGACAGAAGTCTCACCAAGATTATCGCAGAAAATGCATATCTCTGCTTGAAACCCCACGAAAACCAAGATATCGCCGGTTCTGCATATCAAACGCACTGTGGAGTGGTGAAAACACCAGATAACGTGTTTCTCGCATTAAATAGCTCGAAACGAGCGATCTCGATGATTCTGCATACTTCGGACAGAAGTCTCATCAAGATTATCGTAAAAAATGCATATCTCAGCTTGAAACCTCACGAAATCCAAGATATCGCTGGTTCTGCATATCAAACGCACTGTGGAGTGGTGAAAACACCGGATAAGGTTTTTCTCGCATTAACTAGCTCGAAAAGAGCGATGTCGATGTTTCAGCATACTTCGGACAGAAGTCTCACCAAGATTATCGCAGAAAATGCATATCTCAGCTTGAAACCCCACGAAAACCAAGATATCGCCGGTTCTGCATATCAAACGCACTGTGGAGTGGTGAAAACACCAGATAACGTGTTTCTCGCATTAAAGAGCTCGAAACGAGCGATCTCGATGATTCTGCATACTTCGGACAGAAGTCTCAACAAGATTATCGCAGAAAATGCATATCTCAGCTTGAAACCCCACGAAAACCAAGATATCTACTGTTCTGCATATCAAACGCACTGTGGAGTGGTGAAAACACCAGATAACGTGTTTCTCGCACTAACTAGCTCGAAATGGACGATCTCGATGATTCCGCATACTTCGGACAGAAGTCTCACCAAGATTATCGCAGAAAATGCATATCTCTGCTTGAAACCCGACGAAAACCAAACATCGCCGGTTCTGCATATCAAACCAACTGTGGAGTGGTGAAAACACCAGATAACGTGTTTCTCGCATTGAATAGCTCGAAACGAGCGATCTCGATGATTCTGCATACTTCGGACAGAAGTCTCAACAAGATTATCGCAGAAAATGCATATCTCAGCTTGAACCCCCACGAAAACCAAGATATCTACTGTTCTGCATATCAAACGCACTGTGGAGTGGTGAAAACACCAGATAACGTGTTTCTCGCACCAACTAGCTCGAAAAGGACGATCTCGATGATTCAGCATACTTCGGACAGAAGTCTCACCAAGATTATCGCAGAAAATGCATATCTCAGCTTGAACCCCCACGAAAACCAAGATATCTACTGTTCTGCATATCAAACGCACTGTGGAGTGGTGAAAACACCAGATAACGTATTTCTCGCACTAACTAGCTCGAAAAGGACGATCTCGATGATTCAGCATACTTCGGACAGAAGTCTCACCAAGATTATCGCAGAAAATGCATATCTCAGCTTGAAACTCCACGAAAACCAAGATATCGCCGGTTCTGCATATCAAACGCACTGTGGAGTGGTGAAAACACCAGATAACGTGTTTCTCGCATTAAATAGCTCGAAACGAGCGATCTCGATGATTCTGCATACTTCGGAAAGAAGTCTCACCAAAATTATCGTAAAAAATGCATAACTCAGCTTGAAACCCCACGAAAACCAAGATATCGCCGGTTCTGCATATCAAACGCACTGTGGAGCGGTGAAAACCCCAGAAGACGTGTTTCTCGCACTAACTAGCTCGAAAAGAGCGATCTCGATGATTCAGCATACTTCGGACAGAAGTCTCACCAAGATTATCGCAGAAAATGCATATCTCTGCTTGAAACCCCACGAAAACCAAGATATCGCCGGTTCTGCATATCAAACGCACTGTGGAGTGGTGAAAACACCAGATAACGTGTTTCTCGCATTGAATAGCTCGAAACGAGCGATCTCGATGATTCTGCATACGTCGGACAGAAGTCTCAACAAGATTATCGCAGAAAATGCATATCTCAGCTTGAAACCCCACGAAAACCAAAATATCTACTGTTCTGCATATCAAACGCACTGTGGAGTGGTGAAAACACCAGATAACGTGTTTCTCGCACTAACTAGCTCGAAAAGGACGATCTCGATGATTCAGCATACTTCGGACAGAAGTCTCACCAAGATTATCGCAGAAAATGCATATCTCTGCTTGAAACCCCACGAAAACCAAGATATCGCCGGTGCTGCATATCAAACGCACTGTGGAGTGGTGAAAACACCAGATAACGTGTTTCTCGCATTAAATAGCTCGAAACGAGCGATCTCGATGGTTCTGCATACTTCGGACAGAAGTCTCACCAAAATTATCGTAAAAAATGCATAACTCAGCTTGAAACCCCACGAAAACCAAGATATCGCTGTGTTCAGCATATCAAACGCACTGTGGAGTGGTGAAAACACCAGATAACGTGTTTCTCGCACTAACTAGCTCGAAAAGGACGATCTCGATGATTCAGCATACTTCGGACAGAAGTCTCACCAAGATTATCGCAGAAAATGCATATCTCAGCTTGAAACCCCACGAAAACCAAGATATCGCCGGTTCTGCATATCAAACGCACTGTGGAGTGGTGAAAACACCAGATAACGTGTTTCTCGCATTAAATAGCTCGAAACGAGCGATCTCGATGATTCTGCATACTTCGGAAAGAAGTCTCACCAAAATTATCGTAAAAAATGCATAACTCAGCTTGAAACCCCACGAAAACCAAGATATCGCCGGTTCTGCATATCAAACGCACTGTGGAGCGGTGAAAACCCCAGAAGACGTGTTTCTCGCACTAACTAGCTCGAAAAGAGCGATCTCGATGATTCAGCATACTTCGGACAGAAGTCTCACCCAGATTATCGCAGAAAATGCATATCTCAGCTTGAACCCCCACGAAAACCAAGATATCTACTGTTCTGCATATCAAACGCACTGTGGAGTGGTGAAAACACCAGATAACGTGTTTCTCGCACCAAGTAGCTCGAAAAGGACGATCTCGATGATTCAGCATACTTCGGACAGAAGTCTCACCAAGATTATCGCAGAAAATGCATATCTCTGCTTGAAACCCCACGAAAACCAAGATATCGCCGGTGCTGCATATCAAACGCACTGTGGAGTGGTGAAAACACCAGATAACGTGTTTCTCGCATTAAATAGCTCGAAACGAGCGATCTCGATGGTTCTGCATACTTCGGACAGAAGTCTCACCAAAATTATCGTAAAAAATGCATAACTCAGCTTGAAACCCCACGAAAACCAAGATATCGCTGTGTTCAGCATATCAAACGCACTGTGGAGTGGTGAAAACACCAGATAACGTGTTTCTCGCACTAACTAGCTCGAAAAGGACGATCTCGATGATTCAGCATACTTCGGACAGAAGTCTCACCAAGATTATCGCAGAAAATGCATATCTCAGCTTGAAACCCCACGAAAACCAAGATATCGCCGGTTCTGCATATCAAACGCACTGTGGAGTGGTGAAAACACCAGATAACGTGTTTCTCGCATTAAATAGCTCGAAACGAGCGATCTCGATGATTCTGCATACTTCGGAAAGAAGTCTCACCAAAATTATCGTAAAAAATGCATAACTCAGCTTGAAACCCCACGAAAACCAAGATATCGCCGGTTCTGCATATCAAACGCACTGTGGAGCGGTGAAAACCCCAGAAGACGTGTTTCTCGCACTAACTAGCTCGAAAAGAGCGATCTCGATGATTCAGCATACTTCGGACAGAAGTCTCACCAAGATTATCGCAGAAAATGCATATCTCTGCTTGAAACCCCACGAAAACCAAGATATCGCCGGTTCTGCATATCAAACGCACTGTGGAGTGGTGAAAACACCAGATAACGTGTTTCTCGCATTGAATAGCTCGAAACGAGCGATCTCGATGATTCTGCATACGTCGGACAGAAGTCTCAACAAGATTATCGCAGAAAATGCATATCTCAGCTTGAAACCCCACGAAAACCAAAATATCTACTGTTCTGCATATCAAACGCACTGTGGAGTGGTGAAAACACCAGATAACGTGTTTCTCGCACTAACTAGCTCGAAAAGGACGATCTCGATGATTCAGCATACTTCGGACAGAAGTCTCACCAAGATTATCGCAGAAAATGCATATCTCTGCTTGAAACCCCACGAAAACCAAGATATCGCCGGTGCTGCATATCAAACGCACTGTGGAGTGGTGAAAACACCAGATAACGTGTTTCTCGCATTAAATAGCTCGAAACGAGCGATCTCGATGGTTCTGCATACTTCGGACAGAAGTCTCACCAAAATTATCGTAAAAAATGCATAACTCAGCTTGAAACCCCACGAAAACCAAGATATCGCTGTGTTCAGCATATCAAACGCACTGTGGAGTAGTGAAAACACCAGATAACGTGTTTCTCGCACTAACTAGCTCGAAAAGGACGATCTCGATGATTCAGCATACTTCGGACAGATGTCTCACCAAGATTATCGCAGAAAATGCATATCTCAGCTTGAAACCCCACGAAAACCAAGATATCCCCGGTTCTGCATATCAAACGCACTGTGGAGTGGTGAAAACACCAGATAACGTGTTTCTCGCATTAAATAGCTCGAAACGAGCGATCTCGATGATTCTGCATACTTCGGAAAGAAGTCTCACCAAAATTATCGTAAAAAATGCATAACTCAGCTTGAAACCCCACGAAAACCAAGATATCGCCGGTTCTGCATATCAAACGCACTGTGGAGCGGTGAAAACCCCAGAAGACGTGTTTCTCGCACTAACTAGCTCGAAAAGAGCGATCTCGATGATTCAGCATACTTCGGACAGAAGTCTCACCAAGATTATCGCAGAAAATGCATATCTCTGCTTGAAACCCCACGAAAACCAAGATATCGCCGGTTCTGCATATCAAACGCACTGTGGAGTGGTGAAAACACCAGATAACGTGTTTCTCGCATTGAATAGCTCGAAACGAGCGATCTCGATGATTCTGCATACGTCGGACAGAAGTCTCAACAAGATTATCGCAGAAAATGCATATCTCAGCTTGAAACCCCACGAAAACCAAAATATCTACTGTTCTGCATATCAAACGCACTGTGGAGTGGTGAAAACACCAGATAACGTGTTTCTCGCACTAACTAGCTCGAAAAGGACGATCTCGATGATTCAGCATACTTCGGACAGAAGTCTCACCAAGATTATCGCAGAAAATGCATATCTCAGCTTGAAACCCCACGAAAACCAAGATATCGCCGGTTCTGCATATCAAACGCACTGTGGAGTGGTGAAAACACCAGATAACGTGTTTCTCGCATTAAAGAGCTCGAAACGAGCGATCTCGATGATTCTGCATACTTCGGACAGAAGTCTCAACAAGATTATCGCAGAAAATGCATATCTCTGCTTGAAACCCGACGAAAACCAAACATCGCCGGTTCTGCATATCAAACCAACTGTGGAGTGGTGAAAACACCAGATAACGTGTTTCTCGCATTGAATAGCTCGAAACGAGCGATCTCGATGATTCTGCATACTTCGGACAGAAGTCTCAACAAGATTATCGCAGAAAATGCATATCTCAGCTTGAACCCCCACGAAAACCAAGATATCTACTGTTCTGCATATCAAACGCACTGTGGAGTGGTGAAAACACCAGATAACGTGTTTCTCGCACTAACTAGCTCGAAATGGACGATCTCGATGATTCCGCATACTTCGGACAGAAGTCTCACCAAGATTATCGCAGAAAATGCATATCTCTGCTTGAAACCCGACGAAAACCAAACATCGCCGGTTCTGCATATCAAACCAACTGTGGAGTGGTGAAAACACCAGATAACGTGTTTCTCGCATTGAATAGCTCGAAACGAGCGATCTCGATGATTCTGCATACTTCGGACAGAAGTCTCAACAAGATTATCGCAGAAAATGCATATCTCAGCTTGAACCCCCACGAAAACCAAGATATCTACTGTTCTGCATATCAAACGCACTGTGGAGTGGTGAAAACACCAGATAACGTGTTTCTCGCACCAACTAGCTCGAAAAGGACGATCTCGATGATTCAGCATACTTCGGACAGAAGTCTCACCAAAATTATCGTAAAAAATGCATATCTCAGCTTGAAACCCCACGAAAACCAAGATATCGCTGTGTTCAGCATATCAAACGCACTGTGGAGTGGTGAAAACACCAGATAACGTGTTTCTCGCACTAACTAGCTCGAAAAGGACGATCTCGATGATTCAGCATACTTCGGACAGAAGTCTCACCAAGATTATCGCAGAAAATGCATATCTCTGCTTGAAACCCCACGAAAACCAAGATATCGCCGGTGCTGCATATCAAACGCACTGTGGAGTGGTGAAAACACCAGATAACGTGTATCTCGCATTAAATAGCTCGAAACGAGCGATCTCGATGATTCTGCATACTTCGGACAGAAGTCTCACCAAAATTATCGTAAAAAATGCATAACTCAGCTTGAAACCCCACGAAAACCAAGATATCGCTGTGTTCAGCATATCAAACGCACTGTGGAGTGGTGAAAACACCAGATAACGTGTTTCTCGCACTAACTAGCTCGAAAAGGACGATCTCGATGATTCAGCATACTTCGGACAGAAGTCTCACCAAGATTATCGCAGAAAATGCATATCTCAGCTTGAAACCCCACGAAAACCAAGATATCGCCGGTTCTGCATATCAAACGCACTGTGGAGTGGTGAAAACACCAGATAACGTGTTTCTCGCATTAAATAGCTCGAAACGAGCGATCTCGATGATTCTGCATACTTCGGACAGAAGTCTCACCAAAATTATCGTAAAAAATGCATAACTCAGCTTGAAACCCCACGAAAACCAAGATATCGCCGGTTCTGCATATCAAACGCACTGTGGAGCGGTGAAAACCCCAGAAGACGTGTTTCTCGCACTAACTAGCTCGAAAAGAGCGATCTCGATGATTCAGCATACTTCGGACAGAAGTCTCACCAAGATTATCGCAGAAAATGCATATCTCAGCTTGAAACCCCACGAAAACCAAGATATCGCGGTGTTCAGCATATCAAACGCACTGTGGAGTGGTGAAAACACCAGATAACGTGTATCTCGCATTAAATAGCTCGAAACGAGCGATCTCGATGATTCTGCATACTTCGGACAGAAGTCTCACCAAAATTATCGTAAAAAATGCATAACTCAGCTTGAAACCCCACGAAAACCAAGATATCGCTGTGTTCAGCATATCAAACGCACTGTGGAGTGGTGAAAACACCAGATAACGTGTTTCTCGCACTAACTAGCTCGAAAAGGACGATCTCGATGATTCAGCATACTTCGGACAGAAGTCTCACCAAAATTATCGTAAAAAATGCATAACTCAGCTTGAAACCCCACGAAAACCAAGATATCGCCGGTTCTGCATATCAAACGCACTGTGGAGTGGTGAAAACACCAGATAACGTGTATCTCGCATTAAATAGCTCGAAACGAGCGATCTCGATGATTCAGCATACTTCGGACAGAAGTCTCACCAAGATTATCGCAGAAAATGCATATCTCTGCTTGAAACCCCACGAAAACCAAGATATCGCCGGTTCTGCATATCAAACGCACTGTGGAGTGGTGAAAACACCAGATAACGTGTTTCTCGCATTGAATAGCTCGAAACGAGCGATCTCGATGATTCTGCATACGTCGGACAGAAGTCTCAACAAGATTATCGCAGAAAATGCATATCTCAGCTTGAAACCCCACGAAAACCAAAATATCTACTGTTCTGCATATCAAACGCACTGTGGAGTGGTGAAAACACCAGATAACGTGTTTCTCGCACTAACTAGCTCGAAAAGGACGATCTCGATGATTCAGCATACTTCGGACAGAAGTCTCACCAAGATTATCGCAGAAAATGCATATCTCAGCTTGAAACCCCACGAAAACCAAGATATCGCGGTGTTCAGCATATCAAACGCACTGTGGAGTGGTGAAAACACCAGATAACGTGTTTCTCGCACTAACTAGCTCGAAAAGGACGATCTCGATGATTCAGCATACTTCGGACAGAAGTCTCACCAAGATTATCGCAGAAAATGCATATCTCTGCTTGAAACCCCACGAAAACCAAGATATCGCCGGTTCTGCATATCAAACGCACTGTGGAGTGGTGAAAACACCAGATAACGTGTTTCTCGCATTAAATAGCTCGAAACGAGCGATCTCGATGATTCTGCATACTTCGGACAGAAGTCTCATCAAGATTATCGTAAAAAATGCATATCTCAGCTTGAAACCTCACGAAATCCAAGATATCGCTGGTTCTGCATATCAAACGCACTGTGGAGTGGTGAAAACACCGGATAAGGTTTTTCTCGCATTAACTAGCTCGAAAAGAGCGATGTCGATGTTTCAGCATACTTCGGACAGAAGTCTCACCAAGATTATCGCAGAAAATGCATATCTCAGCTTGAAACCCCACGAAAACCAAGATATCGCCGGTTCTGCATATCAAACGCACTGTGGAGTGGTGAAAACACCAGATAACGTGTTTCTCGCATTAAAGAGCTCGAAACGAGCGATCTCGATGATTCTGCATACTTCGGACAGAAGTCTCAACAAGATTATCGCAGAAAATGCATATCTCAGCTTGAAACCCCACGAAAACCAAGATATCTACTGTTCTGCATATCAAACGCACTGTGGAGTGGTGAAAACACCAGATAACGTGTTTCTCGCACTAACTAGCTCGAAATGGACGATCTCGATGATTCCGCATACTTCGGACAGAAGTCTCACCAAGATTATCGCAGAAAATGCATATCTCTGCTTGAAACCCGACGAAAACCAAACATCGCCGGTTCTGCATATCAAACCAACTGTGGAGTGGTGAAAACACAAGATAACGTGTTTCTCGCATTGAATAGCTCGAAACGAGCGATCTCGATGATTCTGCATACTTCGGACAGAAGTCTCAACAAGATTATCGCAGAAAATGCATATCTCAGCTTGAACCCCCACGAAAACCAAGATATCTACTGTTCTGCATATCAAACGCACTGTGGAGTGGTGAAAACACCAGATAACGTGTTTCTCGCACCAACTAGCTCGAAAAGGACGATCTCGATGATTCAGCATACTTCGGACAGAAGTCTCACCAAAATTATCGTAAAAAATGCATATCTCAGCTTGAAACCCCACGAAAACCAAGATATCGCTGTGTTCAGCATATCAAACGCAGTGTGGAGTGGTGAAAACACCAGATAACGTGTTTCTCGCACTAACTAGCTCGAAAAGGACGATCTCGATGATTCAGCATACTTCGGACAGAAGTCTCACCAAGATAATCGCAGAAAATGCATATCTCTGCTTGAAACCCCACGAAAACCAAGATATCGCCGGTGCTGCATATCAAACGCACTGTGGAGTGGTGAAAACACCAGATAACGTGTTTCTCGCATTAAATAGCTCGAAACGAGCGATCTCGATGATTCTGCATACTTCGGACAGAAGTCTCACCAAAATTATCGTAAAAAATGCATAACTCAGCTTGAAACCCCACGAAAACCAAGATATCGCTGTGTTCAGCATATCAAACGCACTGTGGAGTGGTGAAAACACCAGATAACGTGTTTCTCGCACTAACTAGCTCGAAAGGGACGATCTCGATTATTCAGCATACTTCGGACAGAAGTCTCACCAAGATTGTCGCAGAAAATGCATATCTCAGCTTGAAACCCCACGAAAACCAAGATATCGCCGGTTCTGCATATCAAACGCACTGTGGAGTGGTGAAAACACCAGATAACGTGTATCTCGCATTAAATAGCTCGAAACGAGCGATCTCGATGATTCTGCATACTTCGGACAGAAGTCTCACCAAAATTATCGTAAAAAATGCATAACTCAGCTTGAAACCCCACGAAAACCAAGATATCGCTGTGTTCAGCATATCAAACGCACTGTGGAGTGGTGAAAACACCAGATAACGTGTTTCTCGCACTAACTAGCTCGAAAAGGACGATCTCGATGATTCAGCATACTTCGGACAGAAGTCTCACCAAGATTATCGCAGAAAATGCATATCTCAGCTTGAAACCCCACGAAAACCAAGATATCGCCGGTTCTGCATATCAAACGCACTGTGGAGTGGTGAAAACACCAGATAACGTGTTTCTCGCATTAAATAGCTCGAAACGAGCGATCTCGATGATTCTGCATACTTCGGACAGAAGTCTCACCAAAATTATCGTAAAAAATGCATAACTCAGCTTGAAACCCCACGAAAACCAAGATATCGCCGGTTCTGCATATCAAACGCACTGTGGAGCGGTGAAAACCCCAGAAGACGTGTTTCTCGCACTAACTAGCTCGAAAAGAGCGATCTCGATGATTCAGCATACTTCGGACAGAAGTCTCACCAAGATTATCGCAGAAAATGCATATCTCTGCTTGAAACCCCACGAAAACCAAGATATCGCCGGTTCTGCATATCAAACGCACTGTGGAGTGGTGAAAACACCAGATAACGTGTTTCTCGCATTGAATAGCTCGAAACGAGCGATCTCGATGATTCTGCATACGTCGGACAGAAGTCTCAACAAGATTATCGCAGAAAATGCATATCTCAGCTTGAAACCCCACGAAAACCAAAATATCTACTGTTCTGCATATCAAACGCACTGTGGAGTGGTGAAAACACCAGATAACGTGTTTCTCGCACTAACTAGCTCGAAAAGGACGATCTCGATGATTCAGCATACTTCGGACAGAAGTCTCACCAAGATTATCGCAGAAAATGCATATCTCAGCTTGAAACCCCACGAAAACCAAGATATCGCGGTGTTCAGCATATCAAACGCACTGTGGAGTGGTGAAAACACCAGATAACGTGTTTCTCGCACTAACTAGCTCGAAAAGGACGATCTCGATGATTCAGCATACTTCGGACAGAAGTCTCACCAAGATTATCGCAGAAAATCCATATCTCTGCTTGAAACCCCACGAAAACCAAGATATCGCCGGTTCTGCATATCAAACGCACTGTGGAGTGGTGAAAACACCAGATAACGTGTTTCTCGCATTAAATAGCTCGAAACGAGCGATCTCGATGATTCTGCATACTTCGGACAGAAGTCTCATCAAGATTATCGTAAAAAATGCATATCTCAGCTTGAAACCTCACGAAATCCAAGATATCGCTGGTTCTGCATATCAAACGCACTGTGGAGTGGTGAAAACACCGGATAAGGTTTTTCTCGCATTAACTAGCTCGAAAAGAGCGATGTCGATGTTTCAGCATACTTCGGACAGAAGTCTCACCAAGATTATCGCAGAAAATGCATATCTCAGCTTGAAACCCCACGAAAACCAAGATATCGCCGGTTCTGCATATCAAACGCACTGTGGAGTGGTGAAAACACCAGATAACGTGTTTCTCGCATTAAAGAGCTCGAAACGAGCGATCTCGATGATTCTGCATACTTCGGACAGAAGTCTCAACAAGATTATCGCAGAAAATGCATATCTCAGCTTGAAACCCCACGAAAACCAAGATATCTACTGTTCTGCATATCAAACGCACTGTGGAGTGGTGAAAACACCAGATAACGTGTTTCTCGCACTAACTAGCTCGAAATGGACGATCTCGATGATTCCGCATACTTCGGACAGAAGTCTCACCAAGATTATCGCAGAAAATGCATATCTCTGCTTGAAACCCGACGAAAACCAAACATCGCCGGTTCTGCATATCAAACCAACTGTGGAGTGGTGAAAACACCAGATAACGTGTTTCTCGCATTGAATAGCTCGAAACGAGCGATCTCGATGATTCTGCATACTTCGGACAGAAGTCTCAACAAGATTATCGCAGAAAATGCATATCTCAGCTTGAACCCCCACGAAAACCAAGATATCTACTGTTCTGCATATCAAACGCACTGTGGAGTGGTGAAAACACCAGATAACGTGTTTCTCGCACCAACTAGCTCGAAAAGGACGATCTCGATGATTCAGCATACTTCGGACAGAAGTCTCACCAAAATTATCGTAAAAAATGCATATCTCAGCTTGAAACCCCACGAAAACCAAGATATCGCTGTGTTCAGCATATCAAACGCACTGTGGAGTGGTGAAAACACCAGATAACGTGTTTCTCGCACTAACTAGCTCGAAAAGGACGATCTCGATGATTCAGCATACTTCGGACAGAAGTCTCACCAAGATTGTCGCAGAAAATGCATATCTCAGCTTGAAACCCCACGAAAACCAAGATATCACCGGTTCTGCATATCAAACGCACTGTGGAGTGGTGAAAACACCAGATAACGTGTATCTCGCATTAAACAGCTCGAAACGAGCGATCTCGATGATTCTGCATACTTCGGACAGAAGTCTCACCAAAATTATCGTAAAAAATGCATAACTCAGCTTGAAACCCCACGAAAACCAAGATATCGCTGTGTTCAGCATATCAAACGCACTGTGGAGTGGTGAAAACACCAGATAACGTGTTTCTCGCACTAACTAGCTCGAAAAGGACGATCTCGATGATTCAGCATACTTCGGACAGAAGTCTCACCAAGATTATCGCAGAAAATGCATATCTCAGCTTGAAACCCCACGAAAACCAAGATATCGCCGGTTCTGCATATCAAACGCACTGTGGAGTGGTGAAAACACCAGATAACGTGTTTCTCGCATTAAATAGCTCGAAACGAGCGATCTCGATGATTCTGCATACTTCGGTCAGAAGTCTCACCAAAATTATCGTAAAAAATGCATAACTCAGCTTGAAACCCCACGAAAACCAAGATATCGCCGGTTCTGCATATCAAACGCACTGTGGAGCGGTGAAAACCCCAGAAGACGTGTTTCTCGCACTAACTAGCTCGAAAAGAGCGATCTCGATGATTCAGCATACTTCGGACAGAAGTCTCACCAAGATTATCGCAGAAAATGCATATCTCTGCTTGAAACCCCACGAAAACCAAGATATCGCCGGTTCTGCATATCAAA
Source organism: Anthophora plumipes (assembly GCA_951804975.1). Taxonomy (NCBI): domain Eukaryota; kingdom Metazoa; phylum Arthropoda; class Insecta; order Hymenoptera; family Apidae; genus Anthophora; species Anthophora plumipes. The sequence continues at coordinate 21,282,998 of OX638118.1, forward strand.
CGCACTGTGGAGTGGTGAAAACACCAGATAACGTGTTTCTCGCATTGAATAGCTCGAAACGAGCGATCTCGATGATTCTGCATACGTCGGACAGAAGTCTCAACAAGATTATCGCAGAAAATGCATATCTCAGCTTGAAACCCCACGAAAACCAAAATATCTACTGTTCTGCATATCAAACGCACTGTGGAGTGGTGAAAACACCAGATAACGTGTTTCTCGCACTAACTAGCTCGAAAAGGACGATCTCGATGATTCAGCATACTTCGGACAGAAGTCTCACCAAGATTATCGTAAAAAATGCATAACTCAGCTTGAAACCCCACGAAAACCAAGATATCGCCGGTTCTGCATATCAAACGCACTGTGGAGTGGTGAAAACACCAGATAACGTGTTTCTCGCACTAACTAGCTCGAAAAGGGCGATCTCGATGATTCAGCATACTTCGGACAGAAGTCTCACCAAGATTATCGCAGAAAATGCATATCTCTGCTTGAAACCCCACGAAAACCAAGATATCGCCGGTTCTGCATATCAAACGCACTGTGGAGTGGTGAAAACACCAGATAACGTGTTTCTCGCATTAAATAGCTCGAAACGAGCGATCTCGATGATTCTGCATACTTCGGACAGAAGTCTCATCAAGATTATCGTAAAAAATGCATATCTCAGCTTGAAACCTCACGAAATCCAAGATATCGCTGGTTCTGCATATCAAACGCACTGTGGAGTGGTGAAAACACCGGATAAGGTTTTTCTCGCATTAACTAGCTCGAAAAGAGCGATGTCGATGTTTCAGCATACTTCGGACAGAAGTCTCACCAAGATTATCGCAGAAAATGCATATCTCAGCTTGAAACCCCACGAAAACCAAGATATCGCCGGTTCTGCATATCAAACGCACTGTGGAGTGGTGAAAACACCAGATAACGTGTTTCTCGCATTAAAGAGCTCGAAACGAGCGATCTCGATGATTCTGCATACTTCGGACAGAAGTCTCAACAAGATTATCGCAGAAAATGCATATCTCAGCTTGAAACCCCACGAAAACCAAGATATCTACTGTTCTGCATATCAAACGCACTGTGGAGTGGTGAAAACACCAGATAACGTGTTTCTCGCACTAACTAGCTCGAAATGGACGATCTCGATGATTCCGCATACTTCGGACAGAAGTCTCACCAAGATTATCGCAGAAAATGCATATCTCTGCTTGAAACCCGACGAAAACCAAACATCGCCGGTTCTGCATATCAAACCAACTGTGGAGTGGTGAAAACACCAGATAACGTGTTTCTCGCATTGAATAGCTCGAAACGAGCGATCTCGATGATTCTGCATACTTCGGACAGAAGTCTCAACAAGATTATCGCAGAAAATGCATATCTCAGCTTGAACCCCCACGAAAACCAAGATATCTACTGTTCTGCATATCAAACGCACTGTGGAGTGGTGAAAACACCAGATAACGTGTTTCTCGCACCAACTAGCTCGAAAAGGACGATCTCGATGATTCAGCATACTTCGGACAGAAGTCTCACCAAGATTATCGCAGAAAATGCATATCTCTGCTTGAAACCCCACGAAAACCAAGATATCGCCGGTGCTGCATATCAAACGCACTGTGGAGTGGTGAAAACACCAGATAACGTGTTTCTCGCATTAAATAGCTCGAAACGAGCGATCTCGATGATTCTGCATACTTCGGACAGAAGTCTCACCAAAATTATCGTAAAAAATGCATAACTCAGCTTGAAACCCCACGAAAACCAAGATATCGCTGTGTTCAGCATATCAAACGCACTGTGGAGTGGTGAAAACACCAGATAACGTGTTTCTCGCACTAACTAGCTCGAAAAGGACGATCTCGATTATTCAGCATACTTCGGACAGAAGTCTCACCAAGATTATCGCAGAAAATGCATATCTCAGCTTGAAACCCCACGAAAACCAAGATATCGCCGGTTCTGCATATCAAACGCACTGTGGAGTGGTGAAAACACCAGATAACGTGTATCTCGCATTAAATAGCTCGAAACGAGCGATCTCGATGATTCTGCATACTTCGGACAGAAGTCTCACCAAAATTATCGTAAAAAATGCATAACTCAGCTTGAAACCCCACGAAAACCAAGATATCGCCGGTTCTGCATATCAAACGCACTGTGGAGCGGTGAAAACCCCAGAAGACGTGTTTCTCGCACTAACTAGCTCGAAAAGAGCGATCTCGATGATTCAGCATACTTCGGACAGAAGTCTCACCAAGATTATCGCAGAAAATGCATATCTCTGCTTGAAACCCCACGAAAACCAAGATATCGCCGGTTCTGCATATCAAACGCACTGTGGAGTGGTGAAAACACCAGATAACGTGTTTCTCGCATTGAATAGCTCGAAACGAGCGATCTCGATGATTCTGCATACGTCGGACAGAAGTCTCAACAAGATTATCGCAGAAAATGCATATCTCTGCTTGAAACCCGACGAAAACCAAACATCGCCGGTTCTGCATATCAAACCAACTGTGGAGTGGTGAAAACACCAGATAACGTGTTTCTCGCATTGAATAGCTCGAAACGAGCGATCTCGATGATTCTGCATACTTCGGACAGAAGTCTCAACAAGATTATCGCAGAAAATGCATATCTCAGCTTGAACCCCCACGAAAACCAAGATATCTACTGTTCTGCATATCAAACGCACTGTGGAGTGGTGAAAACACCAGATAACGTGTTTCTCGCACCAACTAGCTCGAAAAGGACGATCTCGATGATTCAGCATACTTCGGACAGAAGTCTCACCAAAATTATCGTAAAAAATGCATAACTCAGCTTGAAACCCCACGAAAACCAAGATATCGCTGTGTTCAGCATATCAAACGCACTGTGGAGTGGTGAAAACACCAGATAACGTGTTTCTCGCACTAACTAGCTCGAAAAGGACGATCTCGATGATTCAGCATACTTCGGACAGAAGTCTCACCAAGATTATCGCAGAAAATGCATATCTCAGCTTGAAACCCCACGAAAACCAAGATATCGCCGGTTCTGCATATCAAACGCACTGTGGAGTGGTGAAAACACCAGATAACGTGTTTCTCGCATTAAATAGCTCGAAACGAGCGATCTCGATGATTCTGCATACTTCGGACAGAAGTCTCACCAAAATTATCGTAAAAAATGCATAACTCAGCTTGAAACCCCACGAAAACCAAGATATCGCCGGTTCTGCATATCAAACGCACTGTGGAGCGGTGAAAACCCCAGAAGACGTGTTTCTCGCACTAACTAGCTCGAAAAGAGCGATCTCGATGATTCAGCATACTTCGGACAGAAGTCTCACCAAGATTATCGCAGAAAATGCATATCTCTGCTTGAAACCCCACGAAAACCAAGATATCGCCGGTTCTGCATATCAAACGCACTGTGGAGTGGTGAAAACACCAGATAACGTGTTTCTCGCATTGAATAGCTCGAAACGAGCGATCTCGATGATTCTGCATACGTCGGACAGAAGTCTCAACAAGATTATCGCAGAAAATGCATATCTCAGCTTGAAACCCCACGAAAACCAAAATATCTACTGTTCTGCATATCAAACGCACTGTGGAGTGGTGAAAACACCAGATAACGTGTTTCTCGCACTAACTAGCTCGAAAAGGACGATCTCGATGATTCAGCATACTTCGGACAGAAGTCTCACCAAGATTATCGCAGAAAATGCATATCTCAGCTTGAAACCCCACGAAAACCAAGATATCGCGGTGTTCAGCATATCAAACGCACTGTGGAGTGGTGAAAACACCAGATAACGTGTTTCTCGCACTAACTAGCTCGAAAAGGACGATCTCGATGATTCAGCATACTTCGGACAGAAGTCTCACCAAGATTATCGCAGAAAATCCATATCTCTGCTTGAAACCCCACGAAAACCAAGATATCGCCGGTTCTGCATATCAAACGCACTGTGGAGTGGTGAAAACACCAGATAACGTGTTTCTCGCATTAAATAGCTCGAAACGAGCGATCTCGATGATTCTGCATACTTCGGACAGAAGTCTCATCAAGATTATCGTAAAAAATGCATATCTCAGCTTGAAACCTCACGAAATCCAAGATATCGCTGGTTCTGCATATCAAACGCACTGTGGAGTGGTGAAAACACCGGATAAGGTTTTTCTCGCATTAACTAGCTCGAAAAGAGCGATGTCGATGTTTCAGCATACTTCGGACAGAAGTCTCACCAAGATTATCGCAGAAAATGCATATCTCAGCTTGAAACCCCACGAAAACCAAGATATCGCCGGTTCTGCATATCAAACGCACTGTGGAGTGGTGAAAACACCAGATAACGTGTTTCTCGCATTAAATAGCTCGAAACGAGCGATCTCGATGATTCTGCATACTTCGGACAGAAGTCTCATCAAGATTATCGTAAAAAATGCATATCTCAGCTTGAAACCTCACGAAATCCAAGATATCGCTGGTTCTGCATATCAAACGCACTGTGGAGTGGTGAAAACACCGGATAAGGTTTTTCTCGCATTAACTAGCTCGAAAAGAGCGATGTCGATGTTTCAGCATACTTCGGACAGAAGTCTCACCAAGATTATCGCAGAAAATGCATATCTCTGCTTGAAACCCGACGAAAACCAAACATCGCCGGTTCTGCATATCAAACCAACTGTGGAGTGGTGAAAACACCAGATAACGTGTTTCTCGCATTGAATAGCTCGAAACGAGCGATCTCGATGATTCTGCATACTTCGGACAGAAGTCTCAACAAGATTATCGCAGAAAATGCATATCTCAGCTTGAACCCCCACGAAAACCAAGATATCTACTGTTCTGCATATCAAACGCACTGTGGAGTGGTGAAAACACCAGATAACGTGTTTCTCGCACCAACTAGCTCGAAAAGGACGATCTCGATGATTCAGCATACTTCGGACAGAAGTCTCACCAAAATTATCGTAAAAAATGCATATCTCAGCTTGAAACCCCACGAAAACCAAGATATCGCTGTGTTCAGCATATCAAACGCACTGTGGAGTGGTGAAAACACCAGATAACGTGTTTCTCGCACTAACTAGCTCGAAAAGGACGATCTCGATGATTCAGCATACTTCGGACAGAAGTCTCACCAAGATTGTCGCAGAAAATGCATATCTCAGCTTGAAACCCCACGAAAACCAAGATATCACCGGTTCTGCATATCAAACGCACTGTGGAGTGGTGAAAACACCAGATAACGTGTATCTCGCATTAAACAGCTCGAAACGAGCGATCTCGATGATTCTGCATACTTCGGACAGAAGTCTCACCAAAATTATCGTAAAAAATGCATAACTCAGCTTGAAACCCCACGAAAACCAAGATATCGCTGTGTTCAGCATATCAAACGCACTGTGGAGTGGTGAAAACACCAGATAACGTGTTTCTCGCACTAACTAGCTCGAAAAGGACGATCTCGATGATTCAGCATACTTCGGACAGAAGTCTCACCAAGATTATCGCAGAAAATGCATATCTCAGCTTGAAACCCCACGAAAACCAAGATATCGCCGGTTCTGCATATCAAACGCACTGTGGAGTGGTGAAAACACCAGATAACGTGTTTCTCGCATTAAATAGCTCGAAACGAGCGATCTCGATGATTCTGCATACTTCGGTCAGAAGTCTCACCAAAATTATCGTAAAAAATGCATAACTCAGCTTGAAACCCCACGAAAACCAAGATATCGCCGGTTCTGCATATCAAACGCACTGTGGAGCGGTGAAAACCCCAGAAGACGTGTTTCTCGCACTAACTAGCTCGAAAAGAGCGATCTCGATGATTCAGCATACTTCGGACAGAAGTCTCACCAAGATTATCGCAGAAAATGCATATCTCTGCTTGAAACCCCACGAAAACCAAGATATCGCCGGTTCTGCATATCAAACGCACTGTGGAGTGGTGAAAACACCAGATAACGTGTTTCTCGCATTGAATAGCTCGAAACGAGCGATCTCGATGATTCTGCATACGTCGGACAGAAGTCTCAACAAGATTATCGCAGAAAATGCATATCTCAGCTTGAAACCCCACGAAAACCAAAATATCTACTGTTCTGCATATCAAACGCACTGTGGAGTGGTGAAAACACCAGATAACGTGTTTCTCGCACTAACTAGCTCGAAAAGGACGATCTCGATGATTCAGCATACTTCGGACAGAAGTCTCACCAAGATTATCGTAAAAAATGCATAACTCAGCTTGAAACCCCACGAAAACCAAGATATCGCCGGTTCTGCATATCAAACGCACTGTGGAGTGGTGAAAACACCAGATAACGTGTTTCTCGCACTAACTAGCTCGAAAAGGGCGATCTCGATGATTCAGCATACTTCGGACAGAAGTCTCACCAAGATTATCGCAGAAAATGCATATCTCTGCTTGAAACCCCACGAAAACCAAGATATCGCCGGTTCTGCATATCAAACGCACTGTGGAGTGGTGAAAACACCAGATAACGTGTTTCTCGCATTAAATAGCTCGAAACGAGCGATCTCGATGATTCTGCATACTTCGGACAGAAGTCTCATCAAGATTATCGTAAAAAATGCATATCTCAGCTTGAAACCTCACGAAATCCAAGATATCGCTGGTTCTGCATATCAAACGCACTGTGGAGTGGTGAAAACACCGGATAAGGTTTTTCTCGCATTAACTAGCTCGAAAAGAGCGATGTCGATGTTTCAGCATACTTCGGACAGAAGTCTCACCAAGATTATCGCAGAAAATGCATATCTCAGCTTGAAACCCCACGAAAACCAAGATATCGCCGGTTCTGCATATCAAACGCACTGTGGAGTGGTGAAAACACCAGATAACGTGTTTCTCGCATTAAAGAGCTCGAAACGAGCGATCTCGATGATTCTGCATACTTCGGACAGAAGTCTCAACAAGATTATCGCAGAAAATGCATATCTCAGCTTGAAACCCCACGAAAACCAAGATATCTACTGTTCTGCATATCAAACGCACTGTGGAGTGGTGAAAACACCAGATAACGTGTTTCTCGCACTAACTAGCTCGAAATGGACGATCTCGATGATTCCGCATACTTCGGACAGAAGTCTCACCAAGATTATCGCAGAAAATGCATATCTCTGCTTGAAACCCGACGAAAACCAAACATCGCCGGTTCTGCATATCAAACCAACTGTGGAGTGGTGAAAACACCAGATAACGTGTTTCTCGCATTGAATAGCTCGAAACGAGCGATCTCAATGATTCTGCATACTTCGGACAGAAGTCTCAACAAGATTATCGCAGAAAATGCATATCTCAGCTTGAACCCCCACGAAAACCAAGATATCTACTGTTCTGCATATCAAACGCACTGTGGAGTGGTGAAAACACCAGATAACGTGTTTCTCGCACCAACTAGCTCGAAAAGGACGATCTCGATGATTCAGCATACTTCGGACAGAAGTCTCACCAAGATTATCGCAGAAAATGCATATCTCTGCTTGAAACCCCACGAAAACCAAGATATCGCCGGTGCTGCATATCAAACGCACTGTGGAGTGGTGAAAACACCAGATAACGTGTTTCTCGCATTAAATAGCTCGAAACGAGCGATCTCGATGATTCTGCATACTTCGGACAGAAGTCTCACCAAAATTATCGTAAAAAATGCATAACTCAGCTTGAAACCCCACGAAAACCAAGATATCGCTGTGTTCAGCATATCAAACGCACTGTGGAGTGGTGAAAACACCAGATAACGTGTTTCTCGCACTAACTAGCTCGAAAAGGACGATCTCGATTATTCAGCATACTTCGGACAGAAGTCTCACCAAGATTATCGCAGAAAATGCATATCTCAGCTTGAAACCCCACGAAAACCAAGATATCGCCGGTTCTGCATATCAAACGCACTGTGGAGTGGTGAAAACACCAGATAACGTGTATCTCGCATTAAATAGCTCGAAACGAGCGATCTCGATGATTCTGCATACTTCGGACAGAAGTCTCACCAAAATTATCGTAAAAAATGCATAACTCAGCTTGAAACCCCACGAAAACCAAGATATCGCCGGTTCTGCATATCAAACGCACTGTGGAGCGGTGAAAACCCCAGAAGACGTGTTTCTCGCACTAACTAGCTCGAAAAGAGCGATCTCGATGATTCAGCATACTTCGGACAGAAGTCTCACCAAGATTATCGCAGAAAATGCATATCTCTGCTTGAAACCCCACGAAAACCAAGATATCGCCGGTTCTGCATATCAAACGCACTGTGGAGTGGTGAAAACACCAGATAACGTGTTTCTCGCATTGAATAGCTCGAAACGAGCGATCTCGATGATTCTGCATACGTCGGACAGAAGTCTCAACAAGATTATCGCAGAAAATGCATATCTCTGCTTGAAACCCGACGAAAACCAAACATCGCCGGTTCTGCATATCAAACCAACTGTGGAGTGGTGAAAACACCAGATAACGTGTTTCTCGCATTGAATAGCTCGAAACGAGCGATCTCGATGATTCTGCATACTTCGGACAGAAGTCTCAACAAGATTATCGCAGAAAATGCATATCTCAGCTTGAACCCCCACGAAAACCAAGATATCTACTGTTCTGCATATCAAACGCACTGTGGAGTGGTGAAAACACCAGATAACGTGTTTCTCGCACCAACTAGCTCGAAAAGGACGATCTCGATGATTCAGCATACTTCGGACAGAAGTCTCACCAAAATTATCGTAAAAAATGCATATCTCAGCTTGAAACCCCACGAAAACCAAGATATCGCTGTGTTCAGCATATCAAACGCACTGTGGAGTGGTGAAAACACCAGATAACGTGTTTCTCGCACTAACTAGCTCGAAAAGGACGATCTCGATGATTCAGCATACTTCGGACAGAAGTCTCACCAAGATTATCGCAGAAAATGCATATCTCTGCTTGAAACCCCACGAAAACCAAGATATCGCCGGTGCTGCATATCAAACGCACTGTGGAGTGGTGAAAACACCAGATAACGTGTTTCTCGCATTAAATAGCTCGAAACGAGCGATCTCGATGATTCTGCATACTTCGGACAGAAGTCTCACCAAAATTATCGTAAAAAATGCATAACTCAGCTTGAAACCCCACGAAAACCAAGATATCGCTGTGTTCAGCATATCACACGCACTGTGGAGTGGTGAAAACACCAGATAACGTGTTTCTCGCACTAACTAGCTCGAAAAGGACGATCTCGATGATTCAGCATACTTCGGACAGAAGTCTCACCAAGATTATCGCAGAAAATGCATATCTCAGCTTGAAACCCCACGAAAACCAAGATATCGCCGGTTCTGCATATCAAACGCACTGTGGAGTGGTGAAAACACCAGATAACGTGTTTCTCGCATTAAATAGCTCGAAACGAGCGATCTCGATGATTCTGCATACTTCGGACAGAAGTCTCACCAAAATTATCGTAAAAAATGCATAACTCAGCTTGAAACCCCACGAAAACCAAGATATCGCCGGTTCTGCATATCAAACGCACTGTGGAGCGGTGAAAACACCAGATAACGTGTTTCTCGCACCAACTAGCTCGAAAAGGACGATCTCGATGATTCAGCATACTTCGGACAGAAGTCTCACCAAAATTATCGTAAAAAATGCATATCTCAGCTTGAAACCCCACGAAAACCAAGATATCGCTGTGTTCAGCATATCAAACGCACTGTGGAGTGGTGAAAACACCAGATAACGTGTTTCTCGCACTAACTAGCTCGAAAAGGACGATCTCGATGATTCAGCATACTTCGGACAGAAGTCTCACCAAGATTATCGCAGAAAATGCATATCTCTGCTTGAAACCCCACGAAAACCAAGATATCGCCGGTGCTGCATATCAAACGCACTGTGGAGTGGTGAAAACACCAGATAACGTGTTTCTCGCATTAAATAGCTCGAAAAGAGCGCTCTTGATGTTTCTGCATACTTCGGACAGATGTTTCACCAAGATTATCGTAGAAAATGCATATCTCAGCTTGAAACCCGACGAAAACCAAACTTCGCCGGTTCTGCATATCAAACGCACTGTGGAGTGGTGAAAACCCCAGAAAACGTGTTTGCTCGCATTAAATAGCTCGAAAAGTACGATCTCGATGACTCTGCATACTTCGGACAGAAGTCTCACCAAGATTATCGCAGAAAATGCATATCTGAGCTTGAAACCCCACGAAATACAAGATATCGTCGGTTCTGCACATCCAACGAACTGTGGTGTGGTGAAAACCCCAGAAAACGTGTTTCTCGAATTAAATAGCTCGAAAAGAGCGCTCTTGATGTTTCTGCATACTTCGGACAGATGTTTCACCAAGATTATCGTAGAAAATGCATATCTCAGCTTGAAACCCGACGAAAACCAAACTTCGCCGGTTCTGCATATCAAACGCACTGTGGAGTGGTGAAAACCCCAGAAAACGTGTTTGCTCGCATTAAATAGCTCGAAAAGTACGATCTCGATGACTCTGCATACTTCGGACTGAAGTCTCACCAAGATTATCGCAGAAAATGCATATCTGAGCTTGAAACCCCACGAAATACAAGATATCGTCGGTTCTGCATATCATACGCACTGTGGAGTGGTGAAAACACCAGATAACGTGTTTCTCGCATTAAATAGCTCGAAACGAGCGATCTCGATGATTAAGCATACTTCCGACAGAAGTCTCACCAAGATTATCGCAGAAATTGCATATCTCAGCTTGAATCCCCACGAAAACCAAGATATCGCTGGTTCTGCATATCAAACGCACTGTGGAGTGCTGAAAACACCAGATAACGTGTTTCTCGCATTAATTAGCTCGAATAGAGCGATCTCGATGATTAAGCATACTTCGGACAGAAGTCTCACCAAGATTATCGTAAAAAATGCATATCTCAGCTTGAAACCCCACGAAAACCCAGATATCGCTGGTTCTGCATATCAAACGCACTGTGGAGTGCTGAAAACACCAGATAACGTGTTTCTCGCATTAAATAGCTCGGAAAGCGCGATCTCGATGATTCTGCATACTTCGGACAGAAGTCTCGCCAAGATTATCGTAGAAAATGCATATCTCAGCTTGAAACCCGACGAAAACCAAACATCGCCGGTTCTGCATATCAAATCAACTGTGGAGTGGTGAAAACACCAGACAACGTGTTTCTCGCATTAAATAGATCGAAATGTGCGATCTCGATTATTCTGCATACTTCTAACAGAAGTCTCACCATGATTATCGCAGAAAATGCATATCTCTGCTAGAAACCCCACGAAAACCAAGATATCTCCTGTTCTGCATATCCAACGAACTGTGGAGTGGTGAAAACCCCAGAAAACGTGTTTCTCGCATTAAATAGCTCGAAAAATACGATCTCGATGACACTGCATACTTCGGATAGAAGTCTAACCAAGATTATCGCAGAAAATGCATATCTGATCTTGAAACCCCACGAAAACCAAGATATCGTCGGTTCTGCATATCATACGCACTGTGGAGTGGTGAAAACCCCAGAAGACGTGTTTCTCGCATTAAATACCTCGAAAAGAGCGCTCTCGATGTTTCTGCATACTTCGGACAGATGTCTCACCTAGCTTATCGTAGAAAATGCATATCTTAGCTTGAAACCCGACGAAAACCAAAATATCTCCGGTTCAGCATATCCAACGCACTGTGGAGTGGTGAAAACACCAGATAACGTGTTCCTCGCATTAAATAGCTCGAAACGAGCGATCTCAATGATTCTGCATACTTCGGAAAGAAGCTTCACCAAGATTATCGCAGAAAATGCATATCTCAGCTTGAAACCTCACGCAAACCAAGATATCTCCTGTTCTGCATATCCAAAGAACTGTGGAGTGGTGAAAACCCCAGAAAACGTGTTTCTCGCATTAAATAGCTCGAAAAGAGCGCTCTCGATGTTTCTGCATACTTCAGACAGATGTCTCACCTAGCTTATCGTAGAAAATGCATATCTCAGCTTGAAACCCGACGAAAACCAAAATATCTCCGGTTCTGCATATCCAACGCACTGTGGAGTGGTGAAAACACCAGATAACGTGTTCCTCGCATTAAACAGCTCGAAACCTGCGATCTCGATGATTCTGCATACTTCGTACAGAAGTCTCAGCAAGATTATCGCAGTAAATGCATATCTCAGCTTGAAACCCCACGAAAACCAGGATATCTACTATTCTGCATATCCAACGCACTGTGGAGTGGTGAAAACACCAGATAACGTGTTTCGCGCATCAAATAGCTCGAAAAGAGCGCTCTCGAAGTTTCTGCATACTTCGGACAGATGTTTCACCAAGATTATCGTAGAAAATGCATATCTCAGCTTGAAACCCGACGAAAACCAAAATATCGCCGGTTCTGCATATCAAACCAACTGTGGAGTGGTGAAAACACCAGATAACGTGTTTCTCGCATTAAATAGCTCGAAAAGAGCGATCTCGATGATTCTGCATACTTCGGACAGAAGTCTCACCAAGATTATCGCAGAAAATGCATATCTCAGCTTGAAACCCCTCGAAAACCAAGATATCACCTGTTCTGCATATCCAACGAACTGTGGTGTAGTGAAAACCCCAGAAAACGTGTTTCTCGCATTAAACAGCTCGAAAAGAGCGATCTCGATGATTCTGCACACTTCGGACAGAAGTCTCACCAAGATTATCGCAGAAAATGCATATCTCAGCTTGAAACCCCACGAAAACCAAGATATCTCCGGTTCTGCACATCCAACGAACTGTGGTGTGGTGAAAACCCCAGACAACGTGTTTCTCGCATTAAATAGATCGAAATGTGCGATCTCGATGATTCTGCATACTTCTAACAGAAGTCTCACCATGATTATCTCAGAAAATGCATATCTCTGCTAGAAACCCCACGAAAACCAAGATATCTCCTGTTCTGCATATCCAACGCACTGTGGAGTGGTGAAAACACCAGATAACGTGTATCTCGCATTAAATAGCTCGAAACGAGCGATCTCGATGATTAAGCATACTTCGGACAGAAGTCTCACCAAGATTATCGTAAAAAATGCATATCTCGGCTTGAAACCCCACGAAAACCAAGATATCGCTGATTCTGCATATCAAACGCACTGTGGAGTGGTGAAAACACCAGATAACGTGTTTCTCGCACTAACTAGCTCGAAAAGAGCGATCTCGATGATTCTGCATACTTCGGACAGAAGTCTCAACAAGATTATCGCAGAAAATGCATATCTCAGCTTGAAACCCCACGAAAACCAAGATATCTACTGTTCTGCATATCAAACGCACTGTGGAGTGGTGAAAACACCAGATAACGTGTTTCTCGCACTAACTAGCTCGAAAAGGACGATCTCGATGATTCAGCATACTTCGGACAGAAGTCTCACCAAGATTATCGCAGGAAATGCATATCTCAGCTTGAAACCCCACGAAAACCAAGATATCGCCGGTTCTGCATATCAAACGCACTGTGGAGTGGTGAAAACACCGGATAACGTGTTTCTCGCATTAAATAGCTCGAAACGAGCGATCTCGATGATTCTGCATACTTCGGACAGAAGTCTCACCAAAATTATCGTAAAAAATGCATATCTCAGCTTGAAACCCCACGAAAACAAAGATATCGCTGTGTTCAGCATATCAAACGCACTGTGGAGTGGTGAAAACACCAGATAACGTGTTTCTCGCACTAACTAGCTCGAAAAGGACGATCTCGATGATTCATCATACTTCGGACAGAAGTCTCACCAAGATTTTCGCAGAAAATGCATATCTCAGCTTGAAACCCCACGAAAACCAAGATATCGCCGGTTCTGCATATCAAACGCACTGTGGAGTGGTGAAAACACCAGATAACGTGTTTCTCGCATTAAATAGCTCGAAACGAGCGATCTCGATGATTCTGCATACTTCGGACAGAAGTCTCAACAAGATTATCGCAGAAAATGCATATCTCAGCTTGAAACCCCACGAAAACCAACATATCTACTGTTCTGCATATCAAACGCACTGTGGAGTGGTGAAAACACCAGATAACGTGTTTCTCACATTAAATAGCTCGAAGAGATGGATCTCGATGTTTCTGCATACTCTGACAGAAGACTCTCCAAGATTATCGCAGAAAATGCATATCTCAGCTTGAAACCTCACCAAAATCAAGATGTCGCCGGTTCTGCAAATCAAACGCACTGTGGTGTGGTGAAAACAACCAGATAACGTGTTTCTCGCATTAAATAGCTCGAAAAGAGCGATCCCGATGATTCTGAATACTTCTGACAGAAGTCTCAACAAGATTATCGTAGAAAATGCATATCTCAGCTTGAACACCGACGAAATCCAAGATGTCGCCGGTTCTGCATGTCAAACGCACTGTGGAGTGGTGAATACCCCAGAAAACGTGTTTCTCGCATTAAATAGCTCGAAAAGAGCGATCTAGATGATTCTGCATACTTCTGACAGAAGTCTCAACAAGATTATCGCAGAAAATGCATATCTCAGCTTGAAACCTCACGAAAACCAAGTTATCTCCGGTTCTGCACATCAAGCGCACTGTGGAGTGGCGAAAACAACCAGATAACGTGTTTCTCGCATTAAATAGCTTGAAAAGAGCGATCCCGATGATTCTGCATACTTCCGACAGAAGTCTCACCAAGATTGTCGTAGAGAATGCATATCTCAGCTTGAACCCCGACGAAATCCAAGATGTCGCCGGTTCTGTATATCAAACGCACTGTGGAGTGGTGAAAACACCAGATAACGTGTTTCTCGCATTAAGTAGCTCAAAAAGAGCGATCTCGAAGATTCTCCATACTTCTGACAGAAGTCTCACCAAGATTATCGTAGAAAATGCATATCTCAGCTTCAAACCCGACAAAATCCAAGATGTCGCCGGTTCTGCATATAAAACGCACTGTGGAGTGGTGAAAACATCAGATAACGTGTTTCTCGCACTAACTAGCTCGAAAAGGACGATCTCGATGATTCAGCATACTTCGGACAGAAGTCTCACCAAGATTATCGCAGAAAATGCATATCTCAGCTTGAAACCCCACGAAAACCAAGATATCGCCGGTTCTGCATATCAAACGCACTGTGGAGTGGTGAAAACACCAGATAACGTGTTTCTCGCATTAAATAGCTCGAAACGAGCGATCTCGATGATTCTGCATACTTCGGACAGAAGTCTCACCAAAATTATCGTAAAAAATGCATATCTCAGCTTGAAACCCCACGAAAACCAAGATATCTACTGTTCTGCATATCAAACGCACTGTGGAGTGGTGAAAACACCAGATAACGTGTTTCTCGCACTAACTAGCTCGAAAAGGACGATCTCGATGATTCAGCATACTTCGGACAGAAGTCTCACCAAGATTATCGCAGAAAATGCATATCTCAGCTTGAAACCTCACCAAAATCAAGATGTCGCCGGTTCTGCAAATCAAACGCGTTGTGGTGTGGTGAAAACAACCAGATAACGTGTTTCTCGCATTAAATAGCTCGAAAAGAGCGATCCCGATGATTCTGAATACTTCTGACACAAGTCTCAACAAGATTATCGTAGAAAATGCATATCTCAGCTTGAAACCCCACGAAAACCAAGATATCGCTGGTTCTGCATATCAAACGCTCTGTGGAGTGGTGAAAACACCAGATAACGTGTTTCTCGCATTAAATAGCTCGAAACGAGCGATCTCGATGATTCTGCATACTTCGGACAGAAGTCTCACCAAAATTATCGTAAAAAATGCATATCTCAGCTTGAAACCACACGAAAACCAAGATATCGCTGTGTTCAGCATATCAAACGCACTGTGGACTGGTGAAAACCCCAGAAAACGTGTTTCTCGCATTAAATAGCTCGAAACGAGCGATCTCGATGATTCTGCATACTTCGGACAGAAGTCTCAACAAGATTATCGCAGAAAATGCATATCTCAGCTTGAAACCCCACGAAAACCAAGATGTCTCCGGTTCTGCATATGCAACGAACTGTGGAGTTGTGAAAACCCCAGAAAACGAGTTTCTCGCATTAAATAGCTCGAAAAGAGCGCTCTCGATGTTTCTGCATACTTCGGACAGATGTCTCACCAAGCTTATCGTAGAAAATGCATATCTCAGCTTGAAACCCGACGAAAACCAAAATATCTCCGGTTCTGCATATCCAACGCACTGTGGAGTGGTGAAAACACCAGGAAACGTGTTTCTCGCATTAAGTAGCTCGAAACGAGCGATCTCGGTGATTCTGCATACATCGGACAGAAGGCTCACCAAGATTATCGTAAAAAATGCATATCTCAGCTTGAAACCCCATGAAAACCAAGATATCGCTGGTTCTGCATATCAAACGCTCTGTGGAGTGGTGAAAACACCAGATAACGTGTTTCTCGCATTAAATAGCTCGAAAAGAGCGATCTCGATGATTCTGCATACTTCGGACAGAAGTCTCACCAAGATTATCGCAGAAAATGCATATCTCAGCTTGAAACCCCACGAAAACCAAGATATCGCTGTGTTCAGCATATCAAACGCACTGTGGAGTGGTGAAAACCCCAGAAAACGTGTTTCTTGCATTAAATAGCTCGAAACGAGCGATCTCGATGATTCTGCATACTTCGGACAGAAGTCTCACCAAGATTATCGCAGAAAATGCATATCTCAGCTTGAAACCCCACGAAAACCAAGATATCGCTGTGTTCAGCATATCAAACGCACTGTGGAGTGGTGAAAACACCAGATAACGTGTTTCTCGCACTAACTAGCTCGAAAAGGACGATCTCGATGATTCTGCATACATCGGACAGAAGGCTCACCAAGATTATCGTAAAAAATGCATATCTCAGCTTGAAACCCCATGAAAACCAAGATATCGCTGGTTCTGCATATCAAACGCTCTGTGGAGTGGTGAAAACACCAGATAACGTGTTTCTCGCATTAAATAGCTCGAAAAGAGCGATCTCGATGATTCTGCATACTTCGGACAGAAGTCTCACCAAGATAATCGCAGAAAATGCATATCTCAGCTTGAAACCCCACGAAAACCAAGATATCGCTGTGTTCAGCATATCAAACGCACTGTGGAGTGGTGAAAACCCCAGAAAACGTGTTTCTTGCATTAAATAGCTCGAAACGAGCGATCTCGATGATTCTGCATACTTCGGACAGAAGTCTCACCAAAATTATCGTAAAAAATGCATATCTCAGCTTGAAACCCCACGAAAACCAAGATATCGCTGTGTTCAGCATATCAAACGCACTGTGGAGTGGTGAAAACACCAGATAACGTGTTTCTCGCACTAACTAGCTCGAAAAGGACGATCTCGATGATTCTGCATACTTCGGACGGATGTTTCACCAAGATTATCGTAGAAAATGCATATCTCAGCCTGAAACCCGAAGAAAACCAAACATCGCCGGATCTGCATATCAAACCAACTGTGGAGTGGTGAAAACACCAGACAACGTGTTTCTCGCATTAAATAGCTCGAAAAGAGCGCTCTCGATGTTTCTGCATACTTCGGACAGATGTCTCACCAAGCTTATCGTAGAAAATGCATATCTCAGCTTGAAACCCGACGAAAACCAAAATATCTCCGGTTCTGCATATCCAACGCACTGTGGAGTGGTGAAAACACCAGGAAACGTGTTTCTCGCATTAAGTAGCTCGAAACGAGCGATATCGGTGATTCTGCATACATCGGACAGAAGTCTCACCAAGATTATCGCAGAAAATGCATATCTCAGCTTGAAACCCCACGAAAACCAAGATATCGCCGGTTCTGCATATCAAACGCTCTGTGGAGTGGTGAAAACACCAGATAACGTGTTTCTCGCATTAAATAGCTCGAAAAGAGCGATCTCGATGATTCTGCATACTTCGGACAGAAGTCTCACCAAGATTATCGCAGAAAATGCATATCTCAGCTTGAAACCCCACGAAAACCAAGATATCGCTGTGTTCAGCATATCAAACGCACTGTGGAGTGGTGAAAACCCCAGAAAACGTGTTTCTTGCATTAAATAGCTCGAAACGAGCGATCTCGATGATTCTGCATACTTCGGACAGAAGTCTCACCAAAATTATCGTAAAAAATGCATATCTCAGCTTGAAACCCCACGAAAACCAAGATATCGCTGTGTTCAGCATATCAAACGCACTGTGGAGTGGTGAAAACACCAGATAACGTGTTTCTCGCACTAACTAGCTCGAAAAGGACGATCTCGATGATTCTGCATACTTCGGACGGATGTTTCACCAAGATTATCGTAGAAAATGCATATCTCAGCCTGAAACCCGAAGAAAACCAAACATCGCCGGATCTGCATATCACACCAACTGTGGAGTGGTGAAAACACCAGACAACGTGTTTCTCGCATTAAATAGCTCGAAAAGAGCGCTCTCGATGTTTCTGCATACTTCGGACAGATGTCTCACCAAGCTTATCGTAGAAAATGCATATCTCAGCTTGAAACACGACGAAAACCAAAATATCTCCGATTCTGCATATCCAACGCACTGTGGAGTGGTGAAAACACCAGGAAACGTGTTTCTCGCATTAAGTAGCTCGAAACGAGCGATCTCGATGATTAAGCATACTTCGGACAGAAGTCTCACCAAGATTATCGTAGAAAATGCATATCTCAGCCTGAAACCCGAAGAAAACCAAACATCGCCGGATCTGCATATCAAACGCACTGTGGAGTGGTGAAAACACCAGATAACGTGTTTCTCGCACTAACTAGCTCGAAAAGGACGATCTCGATGATTCAGCATACTTCGGACAGAAGTCTCACCAAGATTATCGCAGGAAATGCATATCTCAGCTTGAAACCCCACGAAAACCAAGATATCGCCGGTTCTGCATATCAAACGCACTGTGGAGTGGTGAAAACACCGGATAACGTGTTTCTCGCATTAAATAGCTCGAAACGAGCGATCTCGATGATTCTGCATACTTCGGACAGAAGTCTCACCAAAATTATCGTAAAAAATGCATATCTCAGCTTGAAACCCCACGAAAACAAAGATATCGCTGTGTTCAGCATATCAAACGCACTGTGGAGTGGTGAAAACACCAGATAACGTGTTTCTCGCACTAACTAGCTCGAAAAGGACGATCTCGATGATTCATCATACTTCGGACAGAAGTCTCACCAAGATTTTCGCAGAAAATGCATATCTCAGCTTGAAACCCCACGAAAACCAAGATATCGCCGGTTCTGCATATCAAACGCACTGTGGAGTGGTGAAAACACCAGATAACGTGTTTCTCGCATTAAATAGCTCGAAACGAGCGATCTCGATGATTCTGCATACTTCGGACAGAAGTCTCAACAAGATTATCGCAGAAAATGCATATCTCAGCTTGAAACCCCACGAAAACCAACATATCTACTGTTCTGCATATCAAACGCACTGTGGAGTGGTGAAAACACCAGATAACGTGTTTCTCACATTAAATAGCTCGAAGAGATGGATCTCGATGTTTCTGCATACTCTGACAGAAGACTCTCCAAGATTATCGCAGAAAATGCATATCTCAGCTTGAAACCTCACCAAAATCAAGATGTCGCCGGTTCTGCAAATCAAACGCACTGTGGTGTGGTGAAAACAACCAGATAACGTGTTTCTCGCATTAAATAGCTCGAAAAGAGCGATCCCGATGATTCTGAATACTTCTGACAGAAGTCTCAACAAGATTATCGTAGAAAATGCATATCTCAGCTTGAACACCGACGAAATCCAAGATGTCGCCGGTTCTGCATGTCAAACGCACTGTGGAGTGGTGAATACCCCAGAAAACGTGTTTCTCGCATTAAATAGCTCGAAAAGAGCGATCTAGATGATTCTGCATACTTCTGACAGAAGTCTCAACAAGATTATCGCAGAAAATGCATATCTCAGCTTGAAACCTCACGAAAACCAAGTTATCTCCGGTTCTGCACATCAAGCGCACTGTGGAGTGGCGAAAACAACCAGATAACGTGTTTCTCGCATTAAATAGCTTGAAAAGAGCGATCCCGATGATTCTGCATACTTCCGACAGAAGTCTCACCAAGATTGTCGTAGAGAATGCATATCTCAGCTTGAACCCCGACGAAATCCAAGATGTCGCCGGTTCTGTATATCAAACGCACTGTGGAGTGGTGAAAACACCAGATAACGTGTTTCTCGCATTAAGTAGCTCAAAAAGAGCGATCTCGAAGATTCTCCATACTTCTGACAGAAGTCTCACCAAGATTATCGTAGAAAATGCATATCTCAGCTTCAAACCCGACAAAATCCAAGATGTCGCCGGTTCTGCATATAAAACGCACTGTGGAGTGGTGAAAACATCAGATAACGTGTTTCTCGCACTAACTAGCTCGAAAAGGACGATCTCGATGATTCAGCATACTTCGGACAGAAGTCTCACCAAGATTATCGCAGAAAATGCATATCTCAGCTTGAAACCCCACGAAAACCAAGATATCGCCGGTTCTGCATATCAAACGCACTGTGGAGTGGTGAAAACACCAGATAACGTGTTTCTCGCATTAAATAGCTCGAAACGAGCGATCTCGATGATTCTGCATACTTCGGACAGAAGTCTCACCAAAATTATCGTAAAAAATGCATATCTCAGCTTGAAACCCCACGAAAACCAAGATATCTACTGTTCTGCATATCAAACGCACTGTGGAGTGGTGAAAACACCAGATAACGTGTTTCTCGCACTAACTAGCTCGAAAAGGACGATCTCGATGATTCAGCATACTTCGGACAGAAGTCTCACCAAGATTATCGCAGAAAATGCATATCTCAGCTTGAAACCTCACCAAAATCAAGATGTCGCCGGTTCTGCAAATCAAACGCGTTGTGGTGTGGTGAAAACAACCAGATAACGTGTTTCTCGCATTAAATAGCTCGAAAAGAGCGATCCCGATGATTCTGAATACTTCTGACACAAGTCTCAACAAGATTATCGTAGAAAATGCATATCTCAGCTTGAAACCCCACGAAAACCAAGATATCGCTGGTTCTGCATATCAAACGCTCTGTGGAGTGGTGAAAACACCAGATAACGTGTTTCTCGCATTAAATAGCTCGAAACGAGCGATCTCGATGATTCTGCATACTTCGGACAGAAGTCTCACCAAAATTATCGTAAAAAATGCATATCTCAGCTTGAAACCACACGAAAACCAAGATATCGCTGTGTTCAGCATATCAAACGCACTGTGGACTGGTGAAAACCCCAGAAAACGTGTTTCTCGCATTAAATAGCTCGAAACGAGCGATCTCGATGATTCTGCATACTTCGGACAGAAGTCTCAACAAGATTATCGCAGAAAATGCATATCTCAGCTTGAAACCCCACGAAAACCAAGATGTCTCCGGTTCTGCATATGCAACGAACTGTGGAGTTGTGAAAACCCCAGAAAACGAGTTTCTCGCATTAAATAGCTCGAAAAGAGCGCTCTCGATGTTTCTGCATACTTCGGACAGATGTCTCACCAAGCTTATCGTAGAAAATGCATATCTCAGCTTGAAACCCGACGAAAACCAAAATATCTCCGGTTCTGCATATCCAACGCACTGTGGAGTGGTGAAAACACCAGGAAACGTGTTTCTCGCATTAAGTAGCTCGAAACGAGCGATCTCGGTGATTCTGCATACATCGGACAGAAGGCTCACCAAGATTATCGTAAAAAATGCATATCTCAGCTTGAAACCCCATGAAAACCAAGATATCGCTGGTTCTGCATATCAAACGCTCTGTGGAGTGGTGAAAACACCAGATAACGTGTTTCTCGCATTAAATAGCTCGAAAAGAGCGATCTCGATGATTCTGCATACTTCGGACAGAAGTCTCACCAAGATTATCGCAGAAAATGCATATCTCAGCTTGAAACCCCACGAAAACCAAGATATCGCTGTGTTCAGCATATCAAACGCACTGTGGAGTGGTGAAAACCCCAGAAAACGTGTTTCTTGCATTAAATAGCTCGAAACGAGCGATCTCGATGATTCTGCATACTTCGGACAGAAGTCTCACCAAGATTATCGCAGAAAATGCATATCTCAGCTTGAAACCCCACGAAAACCAAGATATCGCTGTGTTCAGCATATCAAACGCACTGTGGAGTGGTGAAAACACCAGATAACGTGTTTCTCGCACTAACTAGCTCGAAAAGGACGATCTCGATGATTCTGCATACATCGGACAGAAGGCTCACCAAGATTATCGTAAAAAATGCATATCTCAGCTTGAAACCCCATGAAAACCAAGATATCGCTGGTTCTGCATATCAAACGCTCTGTGGAGTGGTGAAAACACCAGATAACGTGTTTCTCGCATTAAATAGCTCGAAAAGAGCGATCTCGATGATTCTGCATACTTCGGACAGAAGTCTCACCAAGATAATCGCAGAAAATGCATATCTCAGCTTGAAACCCCACGAAAACCAAGATATCGCTGTGTTCAGCATATCAAACGCACTGTGGAGTGGTGAAAACCCCAGAAAACGTGTTTCTTGCATTAAATAGCTCGAAACGAGCGATCTCGATGATTCTGCATACTTCGGACAGAAGTCTCACCAAAATTATCGTAAAAAATGCATATCTCAGCTTGAAACCCCACGAAAACCAAGATATCGCTGTGTTCAGCATATCAAACGCACTGTGGAGTGGTGAAAACACCAGATAACGTGTTTCTCGCACTAACTAGCTCGAAAAGGACGATCTCGATGATTCTGCATACTTCGGACGGATGTTTCACCAAGATTATCGTAGAAAATGCATATCTCAGCCTGAAACCCGAAGAAAACCAAACATCGCCGGATCTGCATATCAAACCAACTGTGGAGTGGTGAAAACACCAGACAACGTGTTTCTCGCATTAAATAGCTCGAAAAGAGCGCTCTCGATGTTTCTGCATACTTCGGACAGATGTCTCACCAAGCTTATCGTAGAAAATGCATATCTCAGCTTGAAACCCGACGAAAACCAAAATATCTCCGGTTCTGCATATCCAACGCACTGTGGAGTGGTGAAAACACCAGGAAACGTGTTTCTCGCATTAAGTAGCTCGAAACGAGCGATATCGGTGATTCTGCATACATCGGACAGAAGTCTCACCAAGATTATCGCAGAAAATGCATATCTCAGCTTGAAACCCCACGAAAACCAAGATATCGCCGGTTCTGCATATCAAACGCTCTGTGGAGTGGTGAAAACACCAGATAACGTGTTTCTCGCATTAAATAGCTCGAAAAGAGCGATCTCGATGATTCTGCATACTTCGGACAGAAGTCTCACCAAGATTATCGCAGAAAATGCATATCTCAGCTTGAAACCCCACGAAAACCAAGATATCGCTGTGTTCAGCATATCAAACGCACTGTGGAGTGGTGAAAACCCCAGAAAACGTGTTTCTTGCATTAAATAGCTCGAAACGAGCGATCTCGATGATTCTGCATACTTCGGACAGAAGTCTCACCAAAATTATCGTAAAAAATGCATATCTCAGCTTGAAACCCCACGAAAACCAAGATATCGCTGTGTTCAGCATATCAAACGCACTGTGGAGTGGTGAAAACACCAGATAACGTGTTTCTCGCACTAACTAGCTCGAAAAGGACGATCTCGATGATTCTGCATACTTCGGACGGATGTTTCACCAAGATTATCGTAGAAAATGCATATCTCAGCCTGAAACCCGAAGAAAACCAAACATCGCCGGATCTGCATATCACACCAACTGTGGAGTGGTGAAAACACCAGACAACGTGTTTCTCGCATTAAATAGCTCGAAAAGAGCGCTCTCGATGTTTCTGCATACTTCGGACAGATGTCTCACCAAGCTTATCGTAGAAAATGCATATCTCAGCTTGAAACACGACGAAAACCAAAATATCTCCGATTCTGCATATCCAACGCACTGTGGAGTGGTGAAAACACCAGGAAACGTGTTTCTCGCATTAAGTAGCTCGAAACGAGCGATCTCGATGATTAAGCATACTTCGGACAGAAGTCTCACCAAGATTATCGTAAAAAATGCATATCTCAGCTTGAAACCCCACGAAAACCAAGATATCGCCGGTTCTGCATATCAAACGAACTGTGGAGTGGTGAAAACACCAGATAACGTATTTCTCGCATTAAATTGGTCGAAAAGAGCGATCTCGATGTTTCTGCATACTTCGGACAGAGGTCTAACCAAGATTATCGCAGAAAATGCATATCTCAGCTTGAAACCCCTCGAAAACCAAGATATCACCTGTTCTGCATATCCAACGAACTGTGGTGTAGTGAAAACCCCAGAAAACGTGTTTCTCGCATTAAATAGCTCGAATAGAGCGATCTCGATGATTAAGCATACTTCGGACAGAAGTCTCACCAAGATTATCTTAAAAAATGCATATCTCAGCTTGAAACCCCACCAAAACCAAGATATCGCCGGTTCTGCATATCAAACGCACTGCACTGTGGAGTGGTGAAAACACCAGATAACGTGTTTCTCGCATTAAATAGCTCGGAAAGTGCGATCTCGAAGATTCTGCATACTTCGGACAGAAGTCTCACCAAGATTATCGTAAAAAATGCATATCTCAGCTTGAAACCCCACAAAAACCAAGATATCGCCGGTTCTGCATATCAAACGCACTGTGGAGTGGTGTAAACACCAGATAACGTGTT
Source organism: Anthophora plumipes (assembly GCA_951804975.1). Classification (NCBI taxonomy): domain Eukaryota; kingdom Metazoa; phylum Arthropoda; class Insecta; order Hymenoptera; family Apidae; genus Anthophora; species Anthophora plumipes. Next base: position 21,307,718 of record OX638118.1, read on the forward strand.
TGCTCGCATTAAATAGGTCGAAAAGAGCGATCTCGATGATTCTGCATACTTCTAACAGAAGTCTCACCATGATTATCGCAGAAAATGCATATCTCTGCTAGAAACCCCACGAAAACCAAGATATCTCCGGTTCTGCACATCCAACGAACTGTGGGGTGGTGAAAACCCCAGAAACCGTGTTTCTCGCATTAAATAGCTCGGAAAGTGCGCTCTTGATGTTTCTGCATACTTCGGACAGATGTTTCACCAAGATTATCGTAGAAAAAGCATATCTCAGCTTGAAACCCGACGAAAACCAAACATCGCCGGTTCTGCATATCAAACCAACTGTGGAGTGGTGAAAACACCAGACCACGTGTTTCTCGCATTAAATAGATCGAAATGTGCGATCTCGATGATTCTGCATACTTCTAACAGAAGTCTCACCATGATTATCGCAGAAAATGCATATCTCAGCTTGAAACCCCACAAAAACCAAGATATCTCCTGTTCTGCATATCCAACGCACTGTGGAGTGGTGAAAACACCAGATAGCGTGTATCTCGCATTAAATAGCTCGAAATGAGCGATCTCGATGATTAAGCATACTTCGGACAGAAGTCTTACCAAGATTATCGTAAAAAATGCATATCTCGGATTGAAACCCCACGAAAACCAAGATATCGCTGGTTCTGCATATCAAACGCACTGTGGAGTGGTGAAAACACAAGATAACGTGTTTCTCGCACTAACTAGCTCGAAAAGAGCGATCTCGATGATTCTGCATACTTCGGACAGAAGTCTCACCAAGATTATCGTAGAAAATGCATATCTCAGCTTGAAACCCGACGAAAACCAAACATTGCCATTTCTGCATATCAAACGCACTGTGGAGTGGTGAAAACACCAGATAACGTGTTTGCTCGCATTAAATAGGTCGAGAGGAGCGATCTTGATGATTCTGCATACTTTTAACGGAAGTCTCACCATGATTATCGCAGAAAATGCATATCTCTGCTAGAAACCTCACGAAAACCAAGATATCTCCTGTTCTGCATATCCAACGAACTGTGGAGTGGTGAAAACCCCAGAAAACGTGTTTCTCGCATTAAATAGCTCGATAAGTACGATCTCGATGACTCTGCATACTTCGGACAGAAGTCTCAGCAAGATTATCGCAGAAATTGCATATCTCAGCTTGAATCCCCACGAAAACCAAGATATCGCTGGTTCTGCATATCAAACGCACTGTGGAGTGCTGAAAACACCAGATAACGTGTTTCTCGCATTAAATAGCTCGAATAGAGCGATCTCGATGATTAAGCATACTTCGGACAGAAGTCTCACCAAGATTATCGTAAAAAATGCATATCTCAGCTTGAAACCCCACGAAAACCCAGATATCGCTGGTTCTGCATATCAAACGCTCTGTGGAGTGGTGAAAACACCAGATAACGTGTTTCTCGTATTAAATAGGTCGAAAAGTGCGATCTCGATGTTTCTGCATACTTTGGACAGAGGTCTCACCAAGATTATCGCAGAAAATGCATATCTCAGCTTGAAACCCCACGAAAACCAAGATATCTCCGGTTCTGCACATCCAACGAACTGTGGTGTGGTGAAAACCTCAGAAAACGTGTTTCTCGCATTAGATAGCTCGGAAAGTGCGCTCTTGATGTTTCTGCATAGTTCGGACAGATGTTTCACCAAGATTATCGTAGAAAATGCATATCTCAGCTTGAAACCCGACGAAAACCAAACATCGCCGGTTCTGCATATCAAACCAACTGTGGAGTGGTGAAAACACCAGACAACGTGTTTCTCGCATTAAATAGATCGAAATGTGCGATCTCGATGATTCTGCATACTTCGGACAGAAGTCTCATCAAGATTATCGTAAAAAATGCATATCTCAGCTTGAAACCCCACGAAAGCCAAGATATCGCTGGTTCTGCATATCAAACGCACTGTGGAGTGGTGAAAACACCGGATAAGGTTTTTCTCGCATTAACTAGCTCGAAAAGAGCGATCTCGATGTTTCAGCATACTTCGGACAGAAGTCTCACCAAGATTATCGCAGAAAATGCATATCTCAGCATGAAACCCCACGAAAACCAAGATATCGCCGGTTCTGCATATCAAACACACTGTGGAGTGGTGAAAACACCGGATAAGGTTTTCCTCGCATTAACTAGCTCGAAAAGAGCGATCTCGATGTTTCAGCATTCTTCGGACAGAAGTCTCACCAAGATTATCGCAGAAAATGCATATCTCAGCTTGAAACCCCACGAAAACCAAGATGTCGCTGGTACTGCATATCCAACGCACTGTGGAGTGGTGAAAACACGAGATATCGTGTTTCTCGCATTAAGTAACTCGAAACGAGCGATCTCGATGATTCTGCATACTTCGGACAGAAGTCTCAACAAGATTATCGCAGAAAATGCATATCTCAGCTTGAATCCCCACGAAAACCAAGATATCTACTGTTCTGCATATCAAACGCACTGTGGAGTGGTGAAAACACCAGACAACGTGTTTCTCGCATTAAATAGATCGAAATGTGCGATCTCGATGATTCTGCATACTTCTAACAGAAGTCTCACCATGATTATCGCAGAAAATGCATATCTCTGCTAGAAACCCCACGAAAACCAAGATATCTCCTGTTCTGCATATCAAACGCACTATGGAGTGGTGAAAACACCGGATAAGGTTTTTCTCGCATTAACTAGCTCGAAAAGAGCGATCTCGAATATTCTGCATACTTCTGACAGAAGTCTCACCAGGATTATCGTAGAAAATGCATATCTCAGCTTGAAACACGACCGAAACCAAGATATCTCCGGTTCTGCATATCCAACGCACTGTGGAGTGGTGAAAACACCAGATAACGTGTTTCTCGCACTAACTAGCTCGAAAAGAGCGAACTCGATGATTCAGCATACTTCGGACAGAAGTCTCACCAAGATTATCGCAGAAAAAGCATATCTCTGCTTGAAACCCCACGAAAACCAAGATATCGCTGGTTCTGCATATCAAACGCACTGTGGAGTGGTGAAAACACCAGATAACGTGTTTCTCGCACTAACTAGCTCGAAAAGAGCGATCTCGATGATTCAGCATACTTCGGACAGAAGTCTCACCAAGATTATCGCAGAAAATGCATATCTCAGCTTGAAACCCGACGAAAACCAAAATATCTCCGGTTCTGCATATCCAACGCACTGTGGAGTGGTGAAAACACCAGATAACGTGTTTCTCGCTTTAAATAGGTCGAAACGAGCGATCTCGATGATTCTGCATACTTCGGACAGAAGTCTCACCAAGATTATCGTAAAAAATGCATATCTCAGCTTGAAACCCCACGAAAGCCAAGATATCGCTGGTTCTGCATATCAAACGCACTGTGGAGTGGTGAAAACACCGGATAAGGTTTTTGTCGCATTAACTAGCTCGAAAAGAGCGATCTCGATGTTTCAGCATACTTCGGACAGAAGTCTCACCAAGATTATCGCCGAAAATGCATATCTCAGCTTGAAACCCCACGAAAACCAAGATGTCGCTGGTACTGCATATCCAACGCACTGTGGAGTGGTGAAAACACCAGATAACGTGTTTCTCGCATTAAATAGCTCGAATAGAGCGATCTCGATGATTAAGCATACTTCGGACAGAAGTCTCACCAAGATTATCGTAAAAAATGCATATCTCAGCTTGAAACCCCACGAAAACCCAGATATCGCTGGTTCTGCATATCAAACGCACTGTGGAGTGGTGAAAACACCAGACAACGTGTTTCTCGCATTAAATAGATCGAAATGTGCGATCTCGATGATTCTGCATACTTCTAACAGAAGTCTCACCATGATTATCGCAGAAAATGCATATCTCTGCTAGAAACCCCACGAAAACCAAGATATCTCCTGTTCTGCATATCAAACGCACTATGGAGTGGTGAAAACACCGGATAAGGTTTTTCTCGCATTAACTAGCTCGAAAAGAGCGATCTCGAATATTCTGCATACTTCTGACAGAAGTCTCACCAGGATTATCGTAGAAAATGCATATCTCAGCTTGAAACACGACCGAAACCAAGATATCTCCGGTTCTGCATATCCAACGCACTGTGGAGTGGTGAAAACACCAGATAACGTGTTTCTCGCACTAACTAGCTCGAAAAGAGCGAACTCGATGATTCAGCATACTTCGGACAGAAGTCTCACCAAGATTATCGCAGAAAAAGCATATCTCTGCTTGCAACCCCACGAAAACCAAGATATCGCTGGTTCTGCATATCAAACGCACTGTGGAGTGGTGAAAACACCAGATAACGTGTTTCTCGCACTAACTAGCTCGAAAAGAGCGATCTCGATGATTCAGCATACTTCGGACAGAAGTCTCACCAAGATTATCGCAGAAAATGCATATCTCAGCTTGAAACCCGACGAAAACCAAAATATCTCCGGTTCTGCATATCCAACGCACTGTGGAGTGGTGAAAACACCAGATAACGTGTTTCTCGCTTTAAATAGCTCGAAACGAGCGATCTCGATGATTCTGCATACTTCGGACAGAAGTCTCACCAAGATTATCGTAAAAAATGCATATCTCAGCTTGAAACCCCACAAAAGCCAAGATATCGCTGGTTCTGCATATCAAACGCACTGTGGAGTGGTGAAAACACCGGATAAGGTTTTTGTCGCATTAACTAGCTCGAAAAGAGCGATCTCGATGTTTCAGCATACTTCGGACAGAAGTCTCACCAAGATTATCGCCGAAAATGCATATCTCAGCTTGAAACCCCACGAAAACCAAGATGTCGCTGGTACTGCATATCCAACGCACTGTGGAGTGGTGAAAACACCAGATAACGTGTTTCTCGCATTAAATAGCTCGAAACGAGCGATCTCGATGATTCTGCATACTTCCGACAGAAGTCTCAACAAGATTATCGCAGAAAATGCATATCTCAGCTTGAACCCCCACGAAAACCAAGATATCTACTGTTCTGCATATCAAACGCACTGTGGAGTGGTGAAAACACCAGATAACGTGTTTCTCGCACTAACTAGCTCGAGAAGAGCGATCTCGATGATTCAGCATACTTCGGACAGAAGTCTCACCAAGATTATCGCAGAAAATGCATATCTCAGCTTGAAACCCCACGAAAACCAAGATATCGCTGTGTTCAGCATATCAAACGCACTGTGGAGTGGTGAAAACACCAGATAACGTGTTTCTCGCACTAACTAGCTCGAAAAGGACGATCTCGATGATTCTGCATACTTCGGACGGATGTTTCACCAAGATTATCGTAGAAAATGCATATCTCAGCCTGAAACCCGAAGAAAACCAAACATCGCCGGATCTGCATATCAAACCAACTGTGGAGTGGTGAAAACACCAGACAACGTGTTTCTCGCATTAAATAGCTCGAAAAGAGCGCTCTCGATGTTTCTGCATACTTCGGACAGATGTCTCACCAAGCTTATCGTAGAAAATGCATATCTCAGCTTGAAACCCCTCGAAAACCAAGATATCACCTGTTCTGCATATCCAACGAACTGTGGTGTAGTGAAAACCCCAGAAAACGTGTTTCTCGCATTAAATAGCTCGAATAGAGCGATATCGATGATTAAGCATACTTCGGACAGAAGTCTCACCAAGATTATCTTAAAAAATGCATATCTCAGCTTGAAACCCCACCAAAACCAAGATATCGCCGGTTCTGCATATCAAACGCACTGCACTGTGGAGTGATGAAAACACCAGATAACGTGTTTCTCGCATTAAATAGCTCGGAAAGTGCGATCTCGAAGATTCTGCATACTTCGGACAGAAGTCTCACCAAGATTATCGTAAAAAATGCATATCTCAGCTTGAAACCCCACGAAAACCAAGATATCGCTGGTTCTGCATATCAAACGCACTGTGGAGTGGTGAAAACACCAGATAACGTGTTTCTCGTATTAAATAGGTCAAAAAGTGCGATCTCGATGTTTCTGCATACTTCGGACAGAGGTCTCACCAAGATTATCGCAGAAAATGCATATCTCAGCTTGAAACCCCACGAAAACCAAGATATCTCCGGTTCTGCACATCCAACGAACTGTGGTGTGGTGAAAACCCCAGAAAACGTGTTTCTCGCATTAAATAGCTCGGAAAGTGCGCTCTTGATGTTTCTGCATACTTCGGACAGATGTTTCACCAAGATTATCGTAGAAAATGCATATCTCAGCTTGAAACCCGACGAAAACCAAACATCGCCGGTTCTGCATATCAAACCAACTGTGGAGTGGTGAAAACACCAGACAACGTGTTTCTCGCATTAAATAGATCGAAATGTGCGATCCCGATGATTCTGCATACTTCTAACCGAAGTCTCACCAAGATTATCGCAGAAAATGCATATCTCAGCTTGAAACCCGACGAAAACCAAACATTGCCGGTTCTGCATATCAGACGCACTGTGGAGTGGTGTAAACACCAGATAACGTGTTTGCTCGCATTAAATAGGTCGAAAAGAGCGATCTCGATGATTCTGCATACTTCTAACAGAAGTCTCACCATGATTATCGCAGAAAATGCATATCTCTGCTAGAAACCCCACGAAAACCAAGATATCTCCGGTTCTGCACATCCAACGAACTGTGGGGTGGTGAAAACCACAGAAACCGTGTTTCTCGCATTAAATAGCTCGGAAAGTGCGCTCTTGATGTTTCTGCATACTTCGGACAGATGTTTCACCAAGATTATCGTAGAAAAAGCATATCTCAGCTTGAAACCCGACGAAAACCAAACATCGCCGGTTCTGCATATCAAACCAACTGTGGAGTGGTGAAAACACCAGACCACGTGTTTCTCGCATTAAATAGATCGAAATGTGCGATCTCGATGATTCTGCATACTTCTAACAGAAGTCTCACCATGATTATCGCAGAAAATGCATATCTCAGCTTGAAACCCCACAAAAACCAAGATATCTCCTGTTCTGCATATCCAACGCACTGTGGAGTGGTGAAAACACCAGATAGCGTGTATCTCGCATTCAATAGCTCGAAATGAGCGATCTCGATGATTAAGCATACTTCGGACAGAAGTCTTACCAAGATTATCGTAAAAAATGCATATCTCGGATTGAAACCCCACGAAAACCAAGATATCGCTGGTTCTGCATATCAAACGCACTGTGGAGTGGTGAAAACACCAGATAACGTGTTTCTCGCACTAACTAGCTCGAAAAGAGCGATCTCGATGATTCTGCATACTTCGGACAGAAGTCTCACCAAGATTATCGTAGAAAATGCATATCTCAGCTTGAAACCCGACGAAAACCAAACATTGCCATTTCTGCATATCAAACGCACTGTGGAGTGGTGAAAACACCAGATAACGTGTTTGCTCGCATTAAATAGGTCGAGAGGAGCGATCTTGATGATTCTGCATACTTTTAACGGAAGTCTCACCATGATTATCGCAGAAAATGCATATCTCTGCTAGAAACCTCACGAAAACCAAGATATCTCCTGTTCTGCATATCCAACGAACTGTGGAGTGGTGAAAACCCCAGAAAACGTGTTTCTCGCATTAAATAGCTCGATAAGTACGATCTCGATGACTCTGCATACTTCGGACAGAAGTCTCAGCAAGATTATCGCAGAAATTGCATATCTCAGCTTGAATCCCCACGAAAACCAAGATATCGCTGGTTCTGCATATCAAACGCACTGTGGAGTGCTGAAAACACCAGATAACGTGTTTCTCGCATTAAATAGCTCGAATAGAGCGATCTCGATGATTAAGCATACTTCGGACAGAAGTCTCACCAAGATTATCGTAAAAAATGCATATCTCAGCTTGAAACCCCACGAAAACCCAGATATCGCTGGTTCTGCATATCAAACGCTCTGTGGAGTGGTGAAAACACCAGATAACGTGTTTCTCGTATTAAATAGGTCGAAAAGTGCGATCTCGATGTTTCTGCATACTTTGGACAGAGGTCTCACCAAGATTATCGCAGAAAATGCATATCTCAGCTTGAAACCCCACGAAAACCAAGATATCTCCGGTTCTGCACATCCAACGAACTGTGGTGTGGTGAAAACCCCAGAAAACGTGTTTCTCGCATTAGATAGCTCGGAAAGTGCGCTCTTGATGTTTCTGCATAGTTCGGACAGATGTTTCACCAAGATTATCGTAGAAAATGCATATCTCAGCTTGAAACCCGACGAAAACCAAACATCGCCGGTTCTGCATATCAAACCAACTGTGGAGTGGTGAAAACACCAGACAACGTGTTTCTCGCATTAAATAGATCGAAATGTGCGATCTCGATGATTCTGCATACTTCGGACAGCAGTCTCATCAAGATTATCGTAAAAAATGCATATCTCAGCTTGAAACCCCACGAAAGCCAAGATATCGCTGGTTCTGCATATCAAACGCACTGTGGAGTGGTGAAAACACCGGATAAGGTTTTTCTCGCATTAACTAGCTCGAAAAGAGCGATCTCGATGTTTCAGCATACTTCGGACAGAAGTCTCACCAAGATTATCGCAGAAAATGCATATCTCAGCTTGAAACCCCACGAAAACCAAGATATCGCCGGTTCTGCATATCAAACACACTGTGGAGTGGTGAAAACACCGGATAAGGTTTTCCTCGCATTAACTAGCTCGAAAAGAGCGATCTCGATGTTTCAGCATTCTTCGGACAGAAGTCTCACCAAGATTATCGCAGAAAATGCATATCTCAGCTTGAAACCCCACGAAAACCAAGATGTCGCTGGTACTGCATATCCAACGCACTGTGGAGTGGTGAAAACACCAGATATCGTGTTTCTCGCATTAAGTAACTCGAAACGAGCGATCTCGATGATTCTGCATACTTCGGACAGAAGTCTCAACAAGATTATCGCAGAAAATGCATATCTCAGCTTGAATCCCCACGAAAACCAAGATATCTACTGTTCTGCATATCAAACGCACTGTGGAGTGGTGAAAACACCAGACAACGTGTTTCTCGCATTAAATAGATCGAAATGTGCGATCTCGATGATTCTGCATACTTCTAACAGAAGTCTCACCATGATTATCGCAGAAAATGCATATCTCTGCTAGAAACCCCACGAAAACCAAGATATCTCCTGTTCTGCATATCAAACGCACTATGGAGTGGTGAAAACACCGGATAAGGTTTTTCTCGCATTAACTAGCTCGAAAAGAGCGATCTCGAATATTCTGCATACTTCTGACAGAAGTCTCACCAGGATTATCGTAGAAAATGCATATCTCAGCTTGAAACACGACCGAAACCAAGATATCTCCGGTTCTGCATATCCAACGCACTGTGGAGTGGTGAAAACACCAGATAACGTGTTTCTCGCACTAACTAGCTCGAAAAGAGCGAACTCGATGATTCAGCATACTTCGGACAGAAGTCTCACCAAGATTATCGCAGAAAAAGCATATCTCTGCTTGAAACCCCACGAAAACCAAGATATCGCTGGTTCTGCATATCAAACGCACTGTGGAGTGGTGAAAACACCAGATAACGTGTTTCTCGCACTAACTAGCTCGAAAAGAGCGATCTCGATGATTCAGCATACTTCGGACAGAAGTCTCACCAAGATTATCGCAGAAAATGCATATCTCAGCTTGAAACCCGACGAAAACCAAAATATCTCCGGTTCTGCATATCCAACGCACTGTGGAGTGGTGAAAACACCAGATAACGTGTTTCTCGCTTTAAATAGCTCGAAACGAGCGATCTCGATGATTCTGCATACTTCGGACAGAAGTCTCACCAAGATTATCGTAAAAAATGCATATCTCAGCTTGAAACCCCACGAAAGCCAAGATATCGCTGGTTCTGCATATCAAACGCACTGTGGAGTGGTGAAAACACCGGATAAGGTTTTTGTCGCATTAACTAGCTCGAAAAGAGCGATCTCGATGTTTCAGCATACTTCGGACAGAAGTCTCACCAAAATTATCGCCGAAAATGCATATCTCAGCTTGAAACCCCACGAAAACCAAGATGTCGCTGGTACTGCATATCCAACGCACTGTGGAGTGGTGAAAACACCAGATAACGTGTTTCTCGCATTAAAGAGCTCGAAACGAGCGATCTCGATGATTCTGCATACTTCCGACAGAAGTCTCAACAAGATTATCGCAGAAAATGCATATCTCAGCTTGAACCCCCACGAAAACCAAGATATCTACTGTTCTGCATATCAAACGCACTGTGGAGTGGTGAAAACACCAGATAACGTGTTTCTCGCACTAACTAGCTCGAGAAGAGCGATCTCGATGATTCAGCATACTTCGGACAGAAGTCCCACCAAGATTATCGCAGAAAATGCATATCTCTGCTTGAAACCCCACGAAAACCAAGATATCGCCGGTTCTGCATTTCAAATGCACTGTGGAGTGGTGAAAACACCAGATAACGTGTTTGTCGCATTGAATAGCTCGAAACGTGCGATCTCGATGATTCTGCATACTTCGGACAGAAGTCTCACCAAAATTATCGTAAAAAATGCATATCTCAGCTTGAAACCCCACGAAAACCAAGATATCGCTGTGTTCAGCATATCAAACGCACTGTGGAGTGGTGAAAACCCCAGAAAACGTGTTTCTCGCATTAAATAGATCGAAATGTGCGATCTCGATGATTCTGCATACTTCGGACAGAAGTCTCATCAAGATTATCGTAAAAAATGCATATCTCAGCTTGAAACCCCACGAAAGCCAAGATATCGCTGGTTCTGCATATCAAACGCACTGTGGAGTGGTGAAAACACCGGATAAGGTTTTTCTCGCATTAACTAGCTCGAAAAGAGCGATCTCGATGTTTCAGCATACTTCGAACAGAAGTCTCACCAAGATTATCGCAGAAAATGCATATCTCAGCTTGAAACCCCACGAAAACCAAGATATCGCCGGTTCTGCATATCAAACGCACTGTGGAGTGGTGAAAACACCAGATAACGTGTTTGTCGCATTAAATAGCTCGAAACGAGCGATCTCGATGAATCTGCATACTTCGGACAGAAGTCTCACCAAAATTATCGTAAAAAATGCATATCTCAGCTTGAAACCCCACGAAAACCAAGATAGCGCTGTGTTCAGCATATCAAACGCACTGTGGAGTGGTGAAAACCCCAGAAGACGTGATTCTCGCATTAAATAGCTCGACTAGAGCGATCTCGATGATTCTTCATACTTCGGACAGAAGTCTCATCAAGATTATCGTAAAAAATGCATATCTCAACTTGAAACCCCACGAATGCCAAGATATCGCTGGTTCTGCATATCAAACACACTGTGGAGTGGTGAAAACACCGGATAAGGTTTTCCTCGCATTAACTAGCTCGAAAAGAGCGATCTCGATGTTTCAGCATTCTTCGGACAGAAGTCTCACCAAGATTATCGCAGAAAATGCATATCTCAGCTTGAAACCCCACGAAAACCAAGATGTCGCTGGTACTGCATATCCAACGCACTGTGGAGTGGTGAAAACACCAGATATCGTGTTTCTCGCATTAAGTAACTCGAAACGAGCGATCTCGATGATTCTGCATACTTCGGACAGAAGTCTCAACAAGATTATCGCAGAAAATGCATATCTCAGCTTGAATCCCCACGAAAACCAAGATATCTACTGTTCTGCATATCAAACGCACTGTGGAGTGGTGAAAACACCAGACAACGTGATTCTCGCATTAAATAGATCGAAATGTGCGATCTCGATGATTCTGCATACTTCTAACAGACGTCTCACCATGATTATCGCAGAAAATGCATATCTCTGCTAGAAACCCCACGAAAACCAAGATATCTCCTGTTCTGCATATCAAACGCACTATGGAGTGGTGAAAACACCGGATAAGGTTTTTCTCGCATTAACTAGCTCGAAAAGAGCGATCTCGAATATTCTGCATACTTCTGACAGAAGTCTCACCAGGATTATCGTAGAAAATGCATATCTCAGCTTGAAACACGACCGAAACCAAGATATCTCCGGTTCTGCATATCCAACGCACTGTGGAGTGGTGAAAACACCAGATAACGTGTTTCTCGCACTAACTAGCTCGAAAAGAGCGATCTCGATGATTCAGCATACTTCGGACAGAAGTCTCACCAAGATTATCGCAGAAAAAGCATATCTCTGCTTGAAACCCCACGAAAACCAAGATATCGCTGGTTCTGCATATCAAACGCACTGTGGAGTGGTGAAAACACCAGATAACGTGTTTCTCGCACTAACTAGCTCTAACAGAGCGATCTCGATGATTCAGCATACTTCGGACAGAAGTCTCACCAAGATTATCGCAGAAAATGCATATCTCAGCTTGAAACCCGACGAAAACCAAAATATCTCCGGTTCTGCATATCCAACGCACTGTGGAGTGGTGAAAACACCAGATAACGTGTTTCTCGCTTTAAATAGCTCGAAACGAGCGATCTCGATGATTCTGCATACTTCGGACAGAAGTCTCACCAAGATTATCGTAAAAAATGCATATCTCAGCTTGAAACCCCACGAAAGCCAAAATATCTCCGGTTCTGCATATCAAACGCACTGTGGAGTGGTGAGAACACCAGATAACGTGTTTCTCGCACTAACTAGCTCGAACAGAGCGATCTCGATGATTCAGCATACTTCGGACAGAAGACTCACCAAGATTATCGCAGAAAATGCATATCTCAGCTTGAAACCCAACGAAAACCAAGATATCGCTGTGTTCAGCATATCAAACGCACTGTGGAGTGGTGAAAACCCCAGAAAACGTGTTTCTCGCATTAAATAGCTCGAATAGAGCGATCTCGATGATTCTTCATACTTCGGACAGAAGTCTCACCAAGATTATCGTAAAAAATGCATATCTCAGCTTGAATCCCCACGAAAGCCAAGATATCGCTGGTTCTGCATATCGAACGCACTGTGGAGTGGTGAAAACACCGAATAAGGTTTTTCTCGCATTAACTAGCTCGAAAAGAGCGATCTCGATGTTTCAGCATACTTCGGACAGAAGTCTCACCAAGCTTATCGTAGAAAATGCATATCTCACCTTGAAACCCCACGAAAACAAAGATATCTACTTTTCTGCATATCAAACGCACTGTGGAGTGATGAAAACACCAGATAACGTGTTTCTCGCACTAACTAGCTCGAAAAGAGCAATCTCGATGAATCTGCATACTTCGGACAGAAGGCTTACCAAGATTATCGCAGAAAATGCATATCTCAGCTTGAAACCCCACGAAAACCAAGATATCGGCGGTTATGCATATCAAACGCTCTGTGGAGTGGTGAAAACGCCAGATAACGTGTTTCTCGCATTAAATAGCTCGAAAAGAGCGATTTCGATGATTCTGCATACTTCGGACAGAAGTCTCACCAAGACTATCGCAGAAAATGCATATCTCAGCTTGAAACCCCACGAAAACCGATATATCTCCGTTTCTGCACATCAAACGCACTGTGGAGTGGTGAAAACACAAGATAACGTGTTTCTCGCATTAAATAGCTCGAAAAGAGCGATCTCGATGATTCTGCATACTTCGGACAGAAGTCTCACCAAGATTATCGCAGAAAAGGAATATCACAGCTTGAAACCCCACGACAACCAAGATGTCGCCGGTTCTGCATATCAAACGCACTGTGGAGTGGTGAAAACACCAGAAAACGTGTTTCGCGCATTAAGTAGCTCCAAACGAGCGATCTCGATGATTCTGCATACTTCGGACAGAAGTCTCAACAAGAATATAGCAGAAAATGCATATCTCAGCTTGAAACCCCACGAAAACCAAGATATCGCCGGTTCTGCATATCAAACGCACTGTGGAGTGGTGAAAACACCAGATAACGTGTTTCTCGCATTAAATAGCTCGAAAAGAGCGATTTCGATGATTCTGCATACTTCGGACAGAAGTCTCACCAAGACTATCGCAGAAAATGCATATCTCAGCTTGAAACCCCACGAAAACCAAGATATCGCTGGTTCTGCATATCAAACGCTCCGTGGAGTGGTGATAACACCGGATAAGGTTTTTCTCGCATTAACTAGCTCGAAAAGAGCGATCTCGATGCTTCAGCATACTTCGGATAGAAGTCTCTCCAAGATTATCGCTGAAACTGCATATCTAAGCTTGAAACCCCACGAAAACCAAGATATCGCAGGTTCTGCATATCATACGCACTGTGGAGTGGTGAAAACACCAGATAACGTGTTTCTCGCATTAAATAGCTCGAAATGAGCGATAGCGATGATTCTGCATACTTCGGACAGAAGTCTCACCAAGATTATCGCAGAAAATGCATATCTCAGCTTGAAACCCCACGAAAACAAAGATATCTACTGTTCTGCATATCAAACGCACTGTGGAGTGGTGAAAACACCAGAAAACGTGTTTCTCGTATTAGCTAGCTCGAAAAGAGCGGTCTCGATGATTCTGCATGCTTCTCATAGATGAAACACCAAGATTATCGCAGAAAATGCATATCTCAGCTTGAAACCTCACGAAAACCAAGTTATCGGCGGCTCTACATATCAAACGCACTGTGGAGTGGTGAAAACACCAGAAAACGTGTTTCTCGCATTAAGTAGCTCGAAAAGAGCGTTCTCGAAGATTATGCATACTTCTGACTGAAGTCTCACCAATATTATCGCAGAAAATGCATATCTCAGCTTGAAACCTCACGAAAATCAAGTTGACGCCGGTTCTGCATATCAAACGCACTGTGGAGTGGTGAAAACAACCAGATAACGTGTTTCTCGCATTAAATAGCTCGAAACGAGCGATCTAGGTGATTCTGCATACTTCTGACTGAAGTCTCACCAATATTATCGCAGAAAATGCATATCTCAGCTTGAAACCCGACGAAAACAACGATGTCGCCGGTTCTGCATATCAAACGCACTGTGGAGTGGTGAAAACAACCAGATAACGTGTTTCTCGCATTAAATAGCTCGAAACGAGCGATCTAGGTGATTCTGCATACTTCTGACTGAAGTCTCACCAATATTATCGCAGAAAAAGCATATCTCAGCTAGAAACCTCACGAAAATGAAGATGTCGCCGGTTCTGCATATCAAACGCACTGTGGAGTGGTGAAAACAACCAGAAAACGTGTTTCTCGCATTAAGTATCTCGAAAAGAGCGTTCTCGAAGATTCTGCATACTTCTGACAGAGGTCTCACCAATATTATCGTAGAAAATGCATATCTCAGCTTGAAACCCCACGAAAACCAAGATATCGTCGGTTCTGCATATCAAACGCACTGTGGAGTGGTGAAAACAATCAGATAACGTGTTTCTCGCATTAAGTAGCTCGAAAAGAGCGTTCTCGAAGATTCTGAATACTTCTGACTGAAGTCTCACCAATATTATCGCAGAAAAAGCATATCTCAGCTAGAAACCTCACGAAAATGAAGATGTCGCCGGTTCTGCATTTCAAATGCACTGTGGAGTGGTGAAAACAACCAGATAACGTGTTTCTCGCATTAAATAGCTCGAAACGGACGATCTAGATGATTCTGCATACTTCTGACTGAAGTTTCACCAAGATTATCGCAGAAAATGTATATCTCAGCGGGAAACACCACGAAAATCAAGATATCCCCGGTTCTGCATATCAGACGCACTGTGGAATGTTGAAAACACCAGAAAACGTGTTTCTCGCATTCAGTACCTCGAAAAGAGCGTTCTCGAAGATTCTGCATACTTCTGACACAGGTCTCACCAATATTATCGTGGAAAATGCATATCTCAGCTTGAAACCCCACGAAAACCAAGATATCGTCGGTTCTGCATATCAGACGCACTGTGGAATGTTGAAAACACCAGAAAACGTGTTTCTCGTATTAACTAACTCGAAAAGAGCGTTCTCGATGATTCTGCATACTTCTCATAGATGAAACACCTAGATTATCGCAGAAAATGTATATCTCAGCTAGAAACCTCACGAAAATCAAGATGTCGCCGGTTCTGCATATCAAACGCACTGTGGAGTGGTGAAAACAACCAGAGAACGTGTTTCTCGCATTAAATAGCTCGAAACGAACGATCTAGATGATTCTGCATACTTCTGACTGAAGTCTCACCAAGATTATCGCAGAAAATGCATATCTCAGCTGGAAACACCACGAAAATCAAGATATCCCCGGTTCTGCATATCAGACGCACTGTGGAATGTTGAAAACACCAGAAAACGTGTTTCTCGTATTAACTAACTCGAAAAGAGCGTTCTCGACTATTCTGCATACTTCTCATAGTTGAAACACCTAGATTATCGCAGAAAATGCATATTTCAGCTGGAAACCCCACGAAAACCAAGTTATCGGCGGCTCTACATATCGAACGCACTGTGGAGTGGTCAAAACACCAGATAACGTGTTTCTGCATATCAGACGCACTGTGGAATGTTGAAAACACCAGAAAACGTGTTTCTCGTATTAACTAACTCGAAAAGAGCGTTCTCGATGATTCTGCATACTTCTCATAGTTGAAACACCTAGATTATCGCAGAAAATGCATATTTCAGCTGGAAACCCCACGAAAACCAAGTTATCGGCGGCTCTACATATCGAACGCACTGTGGAGTGGTCAAAACACCAGATAACGTGTTTCTCGCATTAAATAGCTCGAAAAGAGCGATATCGATGATTCTGCATACTACGGACAGAAGTCTCACCAATATTATCGCAGAAAATGCATATCTCAGCTTGAAACCTCACGAAAATCAAGATGACGCCGGTTCTGCATATCAAACGCACTGTGGGGGGTTAAAACACCAGAAAACGTGTTTCTCGCATTAAATAGATCGAAACGAGCGATCTAGGTGATTCTGCATACTTCTGACTGATGTCTCACCAATATTATCGCAGAAAATGCATATCTCAGCTTGAAACCCGACGAAAACCAAGATGGCGCCGGTTCTGCATATCAAACGCACTGTGGGGTGGTGAAAACACCAGAAAACGTGGTACTCGCATTAAATAGCTCGAAAAGAGCGATCTAGATGATTGTGCATACTTCTGACAGAAGACTCACCAAGATTATCGCAGAAAGTGCATATCTCAGCTTGAAACCTCACGAAAACCAAGATATCTGCGGTTCTGCACATCAAACGTACTGTGGAGTGGTGAAAACACCAGAAAACGTGTTTCTCGCGTTAAGTAGCTCGAAAAGAGCGTTCTCGAAGATTCTGCATACTTCTGACAGAGGTCTCACCAATATTATCGCAGAAAAAGCATATCTCAGCTAGAAACCTCACGAAAATCAAGATGTCGCCGGTTCTGCATTTCAAACGCACTGTGGAGTGGTGAAAACAACCAGATAACGTGTTTCTCGCATTAAATAGCTCGAAACGAACGATCTAGATAATTCTGCATACTTCTGACTGAAGTCTCACCTAGATTATCGCAGAAAATGCATATTTCAGCAGGAAACCCCACGAAAACCAAGTTATCGGCGGCTCTACATATCAAACGCACTGTGGAGTGGTCAAAACACCAGAAAACGTGTTTCTCGCATTAAGTAGCTCGAAAAGAGCGTTCTCGAAGATTCTGCATACTTCTGACAGAGGTCTCACCAATATTATCGTAGAAAATGCATATCTCAGCTTGAAACCCCACGAAAACCAAGATATCGTCGGTTCTGCATATCAGACGCACTGTGGAATGTTGAAAACACCAGAAAACGTGTTTCTCGTATTAACTAACTCGAAAAGAGCGTTCTCGATGATTCTGCATACTTCTCATAGATTAAACACCTAGATTATCGCAGAAAATGTATATCTCAGCTAGAAACCTCACGAAAATCAATATAACGCCGGTTCTGCATATCAAACGCACTGTGGAGTGGTGAAAACAACCAGATAACGTGTTTCTCGCATTCAGTAGCTCGAAACAGGCGCTCTAGATGATTCTGCATACTTCTGACAGAATACTCACCAAGATGATCGCAGAAAATGCATATCTCAGCTGGAAACCCCACGAAAACCAAGATATCGGCGGCTGTACATATCAAACGCACTGTGGAGTGGTCAAAACACCAGAAAACGTGTTTCTCGCATTAAGTAGCTCGAAATGAGCGTTCTCGAAGATTCTGCATACTTCTGACAGAGGTCTCACCAATATTATCGTAGAAAATGCATATCTCAGTTTGAAACCCCACGAAAACCAAGATATCGTCGGTTCTGCATATCAGACGCACTGTGGAATGTTGAAAACACCAGAAAACGTGTTTCTCGTATTAACTAACTCGAAAAGAGCGTTCTCGATGATTCTGCATACTTCTCATAGATGAAACAGCTAGATTATCGCAGAAAATGCATATTTCAGCTGGAAACCCCACGAAAACCAAGTTATCGGCGGCTCTACATATCAAACGCACTGTGGAGTGGTCAAAACACCGGAAAACTTGTTTTTTCGCATTAAATAGCACGAAAAGAGAGGTCTCGATGATTTTGCATACTTCTCATAGATGAAACACAAAGATTATCGCAGAAAATGCATATTTCAGCTGGAAACCACACGAAAACCAAGTTATCGGCGGCTCTACATATCAAACGCACTGTGGAGTGGTCAAAACACCAGATAACGTGTTTCTCGCTTTAAATATCTCGAAAAGAGCGATATCGATGATTCTGCATACTTCGGACAGAAGTGTCACCAATATTATCGCAGAAAATGCATATCTCAGCTTGAAACCCGACGAAAACCAAGATGGCGCCGGTACTGCATATCAAACGCACTGTGGGGTGGTGAAAACACCAGAAAACGTGGTACTCGCATTAAATAGCTCGAAACGAACGATCTAGATGATTGTGCATACTTCTGACTGAAGTCTCACCAAGATTATCGCAGAAAATGCATATCTCAGCCGGAAACAGCACGAAAATCAAGATATCCCCGGTTCTGCATATCAGACGCACTGTGGAATGTTGAAAACACCAGAAAACGTGTTTCTCGTATTAACTAACTCGAAAACAGCGTTCTCGATGATTCTGCATACATCTCATAGATGAAACACCTAGATTATCGCAGAAAATGCATATTTCAGCTGGAAACCCCACGAAAACCAAGTTATCGAAGGCTCTACATATCACACGCACTGTGGAGTGGTCAAAACACCAGAAAACGTGTTTCTCGCATTAAGTAGCTCGAAAAGAGCGTTCTCGAAGATTCTGCATACTTCTGACAGAGGTCTCACCAATATTATCGTAGAAAATGCATATCTCAGCTTGAAACCCCACGAAAACCAAGATATCGTCGGTTCTGCATATCATACGCACTGTGGAATGTTGAAAACACCAGAAAACGTGTTTCTCGTATTAAGTAACTCGAAAAGAGCGTTCTCGATGATTCTGCATACTTCTCATAGATGAAACACCTAGATTATCGCAGAAAATGTATATCTCAGCTAGAAACCTCACGAAAATCAAGATGTCGCCGGTTCTGCATTTCAAACGCACTGTGCAGTGGTGAAAACAACCAGATAACGTGTTTCTCGCATTATATAGCACGAAACGAACGATCTAGATGATTCTGCATACTTCTGACTGAAGTCTCACCAAGATTATCGCAGAAAATGCATATCTCAGCTGGAAACACCACGAAAATCAAGATATCCCCGGTTCTGCATATCAGACGCACTGTGGAATGTTGAAAACAACCAGAAAACGTGTTTCTCGTATTAACTACCTCGAAAAGAGCGTTCCCGATGATTCTGTATACTTCTCATAGATGAAACACCTAGATTATCGCAGAAAATGCATATTTCAGCTGGAATCCCCACGAAAACCACGTTATCGGCGGCTCTACATATCGAACGCACTGTGGAGTGGTCCAAACACCAGATAACGTGTTTCTCGCATTAAATAGCTCGAAAAGAGCGATATCGATGTTTCTGCATACTTCGGACAGAAGTCTCACCAATATTAACGCAGAAAATGCATATCTCAGCTTGAAACCTCACGAAAATCAAGATGACGCCGGTTCTGCATATCAAACGCACTGTGGAGTGGTGAAAACAACCAGATAACGTGTTTCTCGCATTAAATAGCTCGAAACGAGCGATCTAGGTGATTCTGCATACTTCTGACTGAAGTCTCACAAATATTATCGCAGAAAATGCATATCTCAGCTTGAAACCCGACGAAAACCACGATGTCGCCGGTTCTGCATATCAAACGCACTGTGGGGGGGTGGAATCACCAGAAAACGTGTTTCTCGCATTAAATAGCTCGAAACGAGCGATCTAGGTGATTCTGCATACTTCTGACTGATGTCTCACCAATATTATCGCAGAAAATTCATTTCTCAGCTTGAAACCCGACGAAAACCACGATGTCGCCGGTTCTGCATATCAAACGCACTGTGGAGTGGTCAAAACACCAGATAACGTGTTTCACGCATTAAATAGCTCGAAAAGAGCGTTATCGATGATTCTGCATACTTCTGACTGAAGTCTCACCAAGATTATCGCAGAAAATGCATATCTCAGCTGGAAACACCACGAAAATCAAGATATCCCCGGTTCTGCATATCAGACGCACTGTGGAATGTTGAAAACACCAGAAAACGTGTTTCTCGTATTAACTAACTCGAAAAGAGCGTTCTCGATGATTCTGCATACTTCTCATAGATGAAACACCTAGATTATCGCAGAAAATGCATATTTCAGCAGGAAACCCCACGAAAACCAAGTTATCGGCGGCTCTACATATCGAACGCACTGTGGAGTGGTCAAAACACCAGATAACGTGTTCTCGCATTAAATAGCTCGAAAAGAGCGATATCGATGATTCTGCATACTACGGACAGAAGTCTCACCAATATTATCGCAGAAAATGCATATCTCAGCTTGAAACCTCACGAAAATCAAGATGACGCCGGTTCTGCATATCAAACGCACTGTGGGGGGTTAAAACACCAGAAAACGTGTTTCTCGCATTAAATAGATCGAAACGAGCGATCTAGGTGATTCTGCATACTTCTGACTGATGTCTCACCAATATTATCGAAGAAAATGCATATCTCAGCTTGAAACCCGACGAAAACCAAGATGGCGCCGGTTCTGCATATCAAACGCACTGTGGGGTGGTGAAAACACCAGAAAACGTGGTACTCGCATTAAATAGCTCGAAAAGAGCGATCTAGATGATTGTGCATACTTCTCATAGATGAAACACCTAGATTATCGCAGAAAATGCATATTTCAGCAGGAAACCCCACGAAAACCAAGTTATCGGCGGCTCTACATATCAAACGCACTGTGGAGTGGTCAAAACACCAGAAAACGTGTTTCTCGCATTAAGTAGCTCGAAAAGAGCGTTCTCGAAGATTCTGCATACTTCTGACAGAGGTCCCACCAATATTATCGTAGAAAATGCATATCTCAGCTGGAAACACCACGAAAATCAAGATATCCCCGGTTCTGCATATCAGACGCACTGTGGAATGTTGAAAACACCAGAAAACGTGTTTCTCGTATTAACTAACTCGAAAAGAGCGTTCTCGATGATTCTGCATACTTCTCATAGTTGAAACACCTAGATTATCGCAGAAAATGCATATTTCAGCAGGAAACCCCACGAAAACCAAGTTATCGGCGGCTCTACATATCGAACGCACTGTGGAGTGGTCAAAACACCAGATAACGTGTTCTCGCATTAAATAGCTCGAAAAGAGCGATATCGATGATTCTGCATACTACGGACAGAAGTCTCACCAATATTATCGCAGAAAATGCATATCTCAGCTTGAAACCTCACGAAAATCAAGATGACGCCGGTTCTGCATTTCAAACGCACTGTGGAGTGGTGAAAACAACCAGATAACGTGTTTCTCGCATTAAATAGCTCGAAACGAACGATCTAGATAATTCTGCATACTTCTGACTGAAGTCTCACCAAGATTATCGCAGAAAATGCATATCTCAGCTGGAAACACCACGAAAATCAAGATATCCCCGGTTCTGCATATCAGACGCACTGTGGAATGTTGAAAACACCAGAAAACGTGTTTCTCGTATTAACTAACTCGAAAAGAGCGTTCTCGATGATTCTGCATACTTCTCATAGATGAAACACCTAGATTATCGCAGAAAATGCATATTTCAGCAGGAAACCCCACGAAAACCAAGTTATCGGCGGCTCTACATATCAAACGCACTGTGGAGTGGTCAAAACACCAGAAAACGTGTTTCTCGCATTAAGTAGCTCGAAAAGAGCGTTCTCGAAGATTCTGCATACTTCTGACAGAGGTCCCACCAATATTATCGTAGAAAATGCATATCTCAGCTTGAAACCCCACGAAAACCAAGATATCGTCGGTTCTGCATATCAGACGCACTGTGGAATGTTGAAAACACCAGAAAACGTGTTTCTCGTATTAACTAACTCGAAAAGAGCGTTCTCGATGATTCTGCATACTTCTCATAGATTAAACACCTAGATTATCGCAGAAAATGTATATCTCAGCTAGAAACCTCACGAAAATCAATATAACGCCGGTTCTGCATATCAAACGCACTGTGGAGTGGTGAAAACAACCAGATAACGTGTTTCTCGCATTCAGTAGCTCGAAACAAGCGCTCTAGATGATTCTGCATACTTCTGACAGAATACTCACCAAGATGATCGCAGAAAATGCATATCTCAGCTGGAAACCCCACGAAAACCAAGATATCGGCGGCTCTACATATCAAACGCACTGTGGAGTGGTCAAAACACCAGAAAACGTGTTTCTCGCATTAAGTAGCTCGAAATGAGCGTTCTCGAAGATTCTGCATACTTCTGACAGAGGTCTCACCAATATTATCGTAGAAAATGCATATCTCAGCTTGAAACCCCACGAAAACCAAGATATCGTCGGTTCTGCATATCAGACGCACAGTGGAATGTTGAAAACACCAGAAAACGTGTTTCTCGTATTAACTAACTCGAAAAGAGCGTTCTCGATGATTCTGCATACTTCTCATAGATGAAACAGCTAGATTATCGCAGAAAATGCATATTTCAGCTGGAAACCCCACGAAAACCAAGTTATCGGCGGCTCTACATATCAAACGCACTGTGGAGTGGTCAAAACACCGGAAAACTTGTTTTTTCGCATTAAATAGCACGAAAAGAGAGGTCTCGATGATTTTGCATACTTCTCATAGATGAAACACAAAGATTATCGCAGAAAATGCATATTTCAGCTGGAAACCACACGAAAACCAAGTTATCGGCGGCTCTACATATCAAACGCACTGTGGAGTGGTCAAAACACCAGATAACGTGTTTCTCGCTTTAAATATCTCGAAAAGAGCGATATCGATGATTCTGCATACTTCGGACAGAAGTGTCACCAATATTATCGCAGAAAATGCATATCTCAGCTTGAAACCCGACGAAAACCAAGATGGCGCCGGTACTGCATATCAAACGCACTGTGGGGTGGTGAAAACACCAGAAAACGTGGTACTCGCATTAAATAGCTCGAAACGAACGATCTAGATGATTGTGCATACTTCTGACTGAAGTCTCACCAAGATTATCGCAGAAAATGCATATCTCAGCCGGAAACACCACGAAAATCAAGATATCCCCGGTTCTGCATATCAGACGCACTGTGGAATGTTGAAAACACCAGAAAACGTGTTTCTCGTATTAACTAACTCGAAAAGAGCGTTCTCGATGATTCTGCATACATCTCATAGATGAAACACCTAGATTATCGCAGAAAATGCATATTTCAGCTGGAAACCCCACGAAAACCAAGTTATCGACGGCTCTACATATCACACGCACTGTGGAGTGGTCAAAACACCAGAAAACGTGTTTCTCGCATTAAGTAGCTCGAAAAGAGCGTTCTCGAAGATTCTGCATACTTCTGACAGAGGTCTCACCAATATTATCGTAGAAAATGCATATCTCAGCTTGAAACCCCACGAAAACCAAGATATCGTCGGTTCTGCATATCATACGCACTGTGGAATGTTGAAAACACCAGAAAACGTGTTTCTCGTATTAACTAACTCGAAAAGAGCGTTCTCGATGATTCTGCATACTTCTCATAGATGAAACACCTAGATTATCGCAGAAAATGTATATCTCAGCTAGAAACGTCACGAAAATCAAGATGTCGCCGGTTCTGCATTTCAAACGCACTGTGGAGTGGTGAAAACAACCAGATAACGTGTTTCTCGCATTATATTGCTCGAAACGAACGATCTAGATGATTCTGCATACTTCTGACTGAAGTCTCACCAAGATTATCGCAGAAAATGCATATCTCAGCTGGAAACACCACGAAAATCAAGGTATCCCCGGTTCTGCATATCAGACGCACTGTGGAATGTTCAAAACACCAGAAAACGTGTTTCTCGTATTAACTAACTCGAAAAGAGCGTTCCCGATGATTCTGTATACTTCTCATAGATGAAACACCTAGATTATCGCAGATAATGCATATTTCAGCTGGAATCCCCACGAAAACCACGTTATCGGCGACTCTACATATCGAACGCACTGTGGAGTGGTCAAAACACCAGATAACGTGTTTCTCGCATTAAATAGCTCGATAAGAGCGATATCGATGTTTCTGCATACTTCGGACAGAAGTCTCACCAATATTAACGCAGAAAATGCATATCTCAGCTTGAAACCTCACGAAAATCAAGATGACGCCGGTTCTGCATATCAAACGCACTGTGGAGTGGTGAAAACAACCAGATAACGTGTTTCTCGCATTAAATAGCTCGAAACGAGCGATCTAGGTTATTCTGCATACTTCTGACTGAAATCTCACCAATATTATCGCAGAAAATGCATATCTCAGCTTGAAACCCGACGAAAACCACGATGTCGCCGGTTCTGCATATCAAACGCACTGTGGGGGGGTGGAAACACCAGAAAACGTGTTTCTCGCATTAAATAGCTCGAAACGAGCGATCTAGGTGATTCTGCATACTTCTGACTGATGTCTCACCAATATTATCGCAGAAAATGCATATCTCAGCTTGAAACCCGACGAAAACCAAGATGGCGCCGGTTCTGCATATCAAACGCACTGTGGGGAGGTGAAAACACCAGAAAACGTGGTACTCGCATTAAATAGCTCGAAAAGAGCGATCTAGATGATTGTGCATACTTCTGACAGAAGACTCACCAAGATTATCGCAGAAAGTGCATATCTCAGCTTGAAACCTCACGAAAACCAAGATATCTGCGGTTCTGCACATCAAACGTACTGTGGAGTGGTGAAAACACCAGAAAACGTGTTTCTCGCGTTAAGTAGCTCGAAAAGAGCGTTCTCGAAGATTCTGCATACTTCTGACAGAGGTCTCACCAATATTATCGCAGAAAAAGCATATCTCAGCTAGAAACCTCACGAAAATCAAGATGTCGCCGGTTCTGCATTTCAAACGCACTGTGGAGTGGTGAAAACAACCAGATAACGTGTTTCTCGCATTAAATAGCTCGAAACGAACGATCTAGATAATTCTGCATACTTCTGACTGAAGTCTCACCAAGATTATCGCAGAAAATGCATATCTCAGCTGGAAACACCACGAAAATCAAGATATCCGCGGTTCTGCATATCAGACGCACTGTGGAATGTTGAAAACACCAGAAAACGTGTTTCTCGTATTAACTAACTCGAAAAGAGCGTTCTCGATGATTCTGCATACTTCTCATAGATGAAACACCTAGATTATCGCAGAAAATGCATATTTCAGCAGGAAACCCCACGAAAACCAAGTTATCGGCGGCTCTACATATCAAACGCACTGTGGAGTGGTCAAAACACCAGAAAACGTGTTTCTCGCATTAAGTAGCTCGAAAAGAGCGTTCTCGAAGATTCTGCATACTTCTGACAGAGGTCCCACCAATATTATCGTAGAAAATGCATATCTCAGCTTGAAACCCCACGAAAACCAAGATATCGTCGGTTCTGCATATCAGACGCACTGTGGAATGTTGAAAACACCAGAAAACGTGTTTCTCGTATTAACTAACTCGAAAAGAGCGTTCTCGATGATTCTGCATACTTCTCATAGATTAAACACCTAGATTATCGCAGAAAATGTATATCTCAGCTAGAAACCTCACGAAAATCAATATAACGCCGGTTCTGCATATCAAACGCACTGTGGAGTGGTGAAAACAACCAGATAACGTGTTTCTCGCATTCAGTAGCTCGAAACAAGCGCTCTAGATGATTCTGCATACTTCTGACAGAATACTCACCAAGATGATCGCAGAAAATGCATATCTCAGCTGGAAACCCCACGAAAACCAAGATATCGGCGGCTCTACATATCAAACGCACTGTGGAGTGGTCAAAACACCAGAAAACGTGATTCTCGCATTAAGTAGCTCGAAATGAGCGTTCTCGAAGATTCTGCATACTTCTGACAGAGGTCTCACCAATATTATCGTAGAAAATGCATATCTCAGCTTGAAACCCCACGAAAACCAAGATATCGTCGGTTCTGCATATCAGACGCACTGTGGAATGTTGAAAACACCAGAAAACGTGTTTCTCGTATTAACTAACTCGAAAAGAGCGTTCTCGATGATTCTGCATACTTCTCATAGATGAAACAGCTAGATTATCGCAGAAAATGCATATTTCAGCTGGAAACCCCACGAAAACCAAGTTATCGGCGGCTCTACATATCAAACGCACTGTGGAGTGGTCAAAACACCGGAAAACTTGTTTTTTCGCATTAAATAGCACGAAAAGAGAGGTCTCGATGATTTTGCATACTTCTCATAGATGAAACACAAAGATTATCGCAGAAAATGCATATTTCAGCTGGAAACCACACGAAAACCAAGTTATCGGCGGCTCTACATATCAAACGCACTGTGGAGTGGTCAAAACACCAGATAACGTGTTTCTCGCTTTAAATATCTCGAAAAGAGCGATATCGATGATTCTGCATACTTCGGACAGAAGTGTCACCAATATTATCGCAGAAAATGCATATCTCAGCTTGAAACCCGACGAAAACCAAGATGGCGCCGGTACTGCATATCAAACGCACTGTGGGGTGGTGAAAACACCAGAAAACGTGGTACTCGCATTAAATAGCTCGAAACGAACGATCTAGATGATTGTGCATACTTCTGACTGAAGTCTCACCAAGATTATCGCAGAAAATGCATATCTCAGCCGGAAACACCACGAAAATCAAGATATCCCCGGTTCTGCATATCAGACGCACTGTGGAATGTTGAAAACACCAGAAAACGTGTTTCTCGTATTAACTAACTCGAAAAGAGCGTTCTCGATGATTCTGCATACATCTCATAGATGAAACACCTAGATTATCGCAGAAAATGCATATTTCAGCTGGAAACCCCACGAAAACCAAGTTATCGACGGCTCTACATATCACACGCACTGTGGAGTGGTCAAAACACCAGAAAACGTGTTTCTCGCATTAAGTAGCTCGAAAAGAGCGTTCTCGAAGATTCTGCATACTTCTGACAGAGGTCTCACCAATATTATCGTAGAAAATGCATATCTCAGCTTGAAACCCCACGAAAACCAAGATATCGTCGGTTCTGCATATCATACGCACTGTGGAATGTTGAAAACACCAGAAAACGTGTTTCTCGTATTAACTAACTCGAAAAGAGCGTTCTCGATGATTCTGCATACATCTCATAGATGAAACACCTAGATTATCGCAGAAAATGCATATTTCAGCTGGAAACCCCACGAAAACCAAGTTATCGACGGCTCTACATATCACACGCACTGTGGAGTGGTCAAAACACCAGAAAACGTGTTTCTCGCATTAAGTAGCTCGAAAAGAGCGTTCTCGAAGATTCTGCATACTTCTGACAGAGGTCTCACCAATATTATCGTAGAAAATGCATCTCTCAGCTGGAAACACCACGAAAATCAAGGTATCCCCGGTTCTGCATATCAGACGCACTGTGGAATGTTGAAAACACCAGAAAACGTGTTTCTCGTATTAACTAACTCGAAAAGAGCGTTCTCGATGATTCTGCATACATCTCATAGATGAAACACCTAGATTATCGCAGAAAATGCATATTTCAGCTGGAAACCCCACGAAAACCACGTTATCGGCGGCTCTACATATCGAACGCACTGTGGAGTGGTCAAAACACCAGATAACGTGTTTCTCGCATTAAATAGCTCGAAAAGAGCGATATCGATGTTTCTGCATACTTCGGACAGAAGTCTCACCAATATTAACGCAGAAAATGCATATCTCAGCTTGAAACCTCACGAAAATCAAGATGACGCCGGTTCTGCATATCAAACGCACTGTGGAGTGGTGAAAACAACCAGATAACGTGTTTCTCGCATTAAATAGCTCGAAACGAGCGATCTAGGTGATTCTGCATACTTCTGACTGAAGTCTCACCAATATTATCGCAGAAAATGCATATCTCAGCTTGAAACCCGACGAAAACCACGATGTCGCCGGTTCTGCATATCAAACGCACTGTGGGGGGGTGGAAACACCAGAAAACGTGTTTCTCGCATTAAATAGCTCGAAACGAGCGATCTAGGTGATTCTGCATACTTCTGACTGATGTCTCACCAATATTATCGCAGAAAATGCATTTCTCAGCTTGAAACCCGACGAAAACCACGATGTCGCCGGTTCTGCATATCAAACGCACTGTGGAGTGGTCAAAACACCAGATAACGTGTTTCTTGCATTAAATAGCTCGAAAAGAGCGTTATCGATGATTCTGCATACTTCTGACTGAAGTCTCACCAAGATTATCGCAGTAAATGCATATCTCAGCTGGAAACACCACGAAAATCAAGATGACGCCGGTGCTGCATATCAAACGCACTGTGGAGTGGTGAAAGCAACCAGATAACGTGTTTCTCGCATTAAATAGCTCGAATAGAGCGATCTCGATGATTCGGCATACTTCTGACAGAAGACTCACCAAGATTATCGCAGCAAATGCATATCTCAGCTGAAAACCCCACGAAAATCAATATATCGCCTGTTCTGCATATCAGACGCACTGTGGAGTGGTGAAAACACCAGAAAACGTGTTTCTCGTATTAACTAACTCGAAAAGAGCGTTCTCGATGATTCTGCATACTTCTCATAGATGAAACAGCTAGATTATCGCAGAAAATGCATATTTCAGCTGGAAACCACACGAAAACCAAGTTATCGGCGGCTCTACATATCAAACGCACTGTGGAGTGGTCAAAACACCGGGAAACTTGTTTTTTCGCATTAAATAGCTCGAAAAGAGAGGTCTCGATGATTCTGCATACTTCTCATAGATGAAACACAAAGATTATCGCAGAAAATGCATATTTCAGCTGGAAACCACACGAAAACCAAGTTATCGGCGGCTCTACATTTCAAACGCACTGTGGAGTGGTCAAAACACCAGATAACGTGTTTCTCGCATTAAATAGCTCGAAAAGAGCGTTATCGATGATTCTGCATACTTCTGACTGAAGTCTCACCAAGATTATCGCAGAAAATGCATATCTCAGCTGGAAACACCACGAAAATCAAGATGACGCCGGTTCTGCATATCAAACGCACTGTGGAGTGGTGAAAGCAACCAGATAACGTGTTTCTCGCATTAAATAGCTCGAATAGAGCGATCCCGATGATTCGGCATACTTCTGACAGAAGACTCACCAAGATTATCGCAGCAAATGCATATCTCAGCTGAAAACCCCACGAAAATCAATATATCGCCTGTTCTGCATATCAGACGCACTGTGGAGTGGTGAAAACACCAGAAAACGTGTTTCTCGTATTAACTAACTCGAAAAGAGCGTTCTCGATGATTCTGCATACTTCTCATAGATGAAACACCTAGATTATCGCAGAAAATGTATATCTCAGCTAGAAACCTCACGAAAATCAAGATGTCGCCGGTTCTGCATATCAAACGCACTGTGGAGTGGTGAAAACAACCAGATAACGTGATTCTCGCATTAAATAGCTCGAAACGAACGATCTAGATGATTCTGCATACTTCCGACTGAAGTCTCACCAAGATTATCGCAGAAAATGCATATCTCAGCTGGAAACACCACGAAAATCAAGATATCCCCGGTTCTGCATATCAGACGCACTGTGGAATGTTGAAAACACCAGAAAACGTGTTTCTCGTATTAACTAACTCGAAAAGAGCGTTCTCGATGATTCTGCATACTTCTCATAGTTGAAACACCTAGATTATCGCAGAAAATGCATATTTCAGCTGGAAACCCCACGAAAACCAAGTTATCGGCGGCTCTACATATCGAACGCACTGTGGAGTGGTCAAAACACCAGATAACGTGTTTCTCGCATTAAATAGCTCGAAAAGAGCGATATCGATGATTCTGCATACTACGGACAGAAGTCTCACCAATATTATCGCAGAAAATGCATATCTCAGCTTGAAACCTCACGAAAATCAAGATGACGCCGGTTCTGCATATCAAACGCACTGTGGGGGGTTAAAACACCAGAAAACGTGTTTCTCGCATTAAATAGATCGAAACGAGCGATCTAGGTGATTCTGCATACTTCTGACTGATGTCTCACCAATATTATCGCAGAAAATGCATATCTCAGCTTGAAACCCGACGAAAACCAAGATGGCGCCGGTTCTGCATATCAAACGCACTGTGGGGTGGTGAAAACACCAGAAAACGTGGTACTCGCATTAAATAGCTCGAAAAGAGCGATCTAGATGATTGTGCATACTTCTGACAGAAGACTCACCAAGATTATCGCAGAAAGTGCATATCTCAGCTTGAAACCTCACGAAAACCAAGATATCTGCGGTTCTGCACATCAAACGTACTGTGGAGTGGTGAAAACACCAGAAAACGTGTTTCTCGCGTTAAGTAGCTCGAAAAGAGCGTTCTCGAAGATTCTGCATACTTCTGACAGAGGTCTCACCAATATTATCGCAGAAAAAGCATATCTCAGCTAGAAACCTCACGAAAATCAAGATGTCGCCGGTTCTGCATTTCAAACGCACTGTGGAGTGGTGAAAACAACCAGATAACGTGTTTCTCGCATTAAATAGCTCGAAACGAACGATCTAGATAATTCTGCATACTTCTGACTGAAGTCTCACCAAGATTATCGCAGAAAATGCATATCTCAGCTGGAAACACCACGAAAATCAAGATATCCGCGGTTCTGCATATCAGACGCACTGTGGAATGTTGAAAACACCAGAAAACGTGTTTCTCGTATTAACTAACTCGAAAAGAGCGTTCTCGATGATTCTGCATACTTCTCATAGATGAAACACCTAGATTATCGCAGAAAATGCATATTTCAGCAGGAAACCCCACGAAAACCAAGTTATCGGCGGCTCTACATATCAAACGCACTGTGGAGTGGTCAAAACACCAGAAAACGTGTTTCTCGCATTAAATAGCTCGAAAAGAGCGTTCTCGAAGATTCTGCATACTTCTGACAGAGGTCCCACCAATATTATCGTAGAAAATGCATATCTCAGCTTGAAACCCCACGAAAACCAAGATATCGTCGGTTCTGCATATCAGACGCACTGTGGAATGTTGAAAACACCAGAAAACGTGTTTCTCGTATTAACTAACTCGAAAAGAGCGTTCTCGATGATTCTGCATACTTCTCATAGATTAAACACCTAGATTATCGCAGAAAATGTATATCTCAGCTAGAAACCTCACGAAAATCAATATAACGCCGGTTCTGCATATCAAACGCACTGTGGAGTGGTGAAAACAACCAGATAACGTGTTTCTCGCATTCAGTAGCTCGAAACAAGCGCTCTAGATGATTCTGCATACTTCTGACAGAATACTCACCAAGATGATCGCAGAAAATGCATATCTCAGCTGGAAACCCCACGAAAACCAAGATATCGGCGGCTCTACATATCAAACGCACTGTGGAGTGGTCAAAACACCAGAAAACGTGTTTCTCGCATTAAGTAGCTCGAAATGAGCGTTCTCGAAGATTCTGCATACTTCTGACAGAGGTCTCACCAATATTATCGTAGAAAATGCATATCTCAGCTTGAAACCCCACGAAAACCAAGATATCGTCGGTTCTGCATATCAGACGCACTGTGGAATGTTGAAAACACCAGAAAACGTGTTTCTCGTATTAACTAACTCGAAAAGAGCGTTCTCGATGATTCTGCATACTTCTCATAGATGAAACAGCTAGATTATCGCAGAAAATGCATATTTCAGCTGGAAACCCCACGAAAACCAAGTTATCGGCGGCTCTACATATCAAACGCACTGTGGAGTGGTCAAAACACCGGAAAACTTGTTTTTTCGCATTAAATAGCACGAAAAGAGAGGTCTCGATGATTTTGCATACTTCTCATAGATGAAACACAAAGATTATCGCAGAAAATGCATATTTCAGCTGGAAACCACACGAAAACCAAGTTATCGGCGGCTCTACATATCAAACGCACTGTGGAGTGGTCAAAACACCAGATAACGTGTTTCTCGCTTTAAATATCTCGAAAAGAGCGATATCGATGATTCTGCATACTTCGGACAGAAGTGTCACCAATATTATCGCAGAAAATGCATATCTCAGCTTGAAACCCGACGAAAACCAAGATGGCGCCGGTACTGCATATCAAACGCACTGTGGGGTGGTGAAAACACCAGAAAACGTGGTACTCGCATTAAATAGCTCGAAACGAACGATCTAGATGATTGTGCATACTTCTGACTGAAGTCTCACCAAGATTATCGCAGAAAATGCATATCTCAGCCGGAAACACCACGAAAATCAAGATATCCCCGGTTCTGCATATCAGACGCACTGTGGAATGTTGAAAACACCAGAAAACGTGTTTCTCGTATTAACTAACTCGAAAAGAGCGTTCTCGATGATTCTGCATACATCTCATAGATGAAACACCTAGATTATCGCAGAAAATGCATATTTCAGCTGGAAACCCCACGAAAACCAAGTTATCGACGGCTCTACATATCACACGCACTGTGGAGTGGTCAAAACACCAGAAAACGTGTTTCTCGCATTAAGTAGCTCGAAAAGAGCGTTCTCGAAGATTCTGCATACTTCTGACAGAGGTCTCACCAATATTATCGTAGAAAATGCATATCTCAGCTTGAAACCCCACGAAAACCAAGATATCGTCGGTTCTGCATATCATACGCACTGTGGAATGTTGAAAACACCAGAAAACGTGTTTCTCGTATTAACTAACTCGAAAAGAGCGTTCTCGATGATTCTGCATACATCTCATAGATGAAACACCTAGATTATCGCAGAAAATGCATATTTCAGCTGGAAACCCCACGAAAACCAAGTTATCGACGGCTCTACATATCACACGCACTGTGGAGTGGTCAAAACACCAGAAAACGTGTTTCTCGCATTAAGTAGCTCGAAAAGAGCGTTCTCGAAGATTCTGCATACTTCTGACAGAGGTCTCACCAATATTATCGTAGAAAATGCATATCTCAGCTGGAAACACCACGAAAATCAAGGTATCCCCGGTTCTGCATATCAGACGCACTGTGGAATGTTGAAAACACCAGAAAACGTGTTTCTCGTATTAACTAACTCGAAAAGAGCGTTCTCGATGATTCTGCATACATCTCATAGATGAAACACCTAGATTATCGCAGAAAATGCATATTTCAGCTGGAAACCCCACGAAAACCACGTTATCGGCGGCTCTACATATCGAACGCACTTTGGAGTGGTCAAAACACCAGATAACGTGTTTCTCGCATTAAATAGCTCGAAAAGAGCGATATCGATGTTTCTGCATACTTCGGACAGAAGTCTCACCAATATTAACGCAGAAAATGCATATCTCAGCTTGAAACCTCACGAAAATCAAGATGACGCCGGTTCTGCATATCAAACGCACTGTGGAGTGGTGAAAACAACCAGATAGCGTGTTTCTCGCATTAAATAGCTCGAAACGAGCGATCTAGGTGATTCTGCATACTTCTGACTGAAGTCTCACCAATATTATCGCAGAAAATGCATATCTCAGCTTGAAACCCGACGAAAACCACGATGTCGCCGGTTCTGCATATCAAACGCACTGTGGGGGGGTGGAAACACCAGAAAACGTGTTTCTCGCATTAAATAGCTCGAAACGAGCGATCTAGGTGATTCTGCATACTTCTGACTGATGTCTCACCAATATTATCGCAGAAAATGCATTTCTCAGCTTGAAACCCGACGAAAACCACGATGTCGCCGGTTCTGCATATCAAACGCACTGTGGAGTGGTCAAAACACCAGATAACGTGTTTCTCGCATTAAATAGCTCGAAAAGAGCGTTATCGATGATTCTGCATACTTCTGACTGAAGTCTCACCAAGATTATCGCAGTAAATGCATATCTCAGCTGGAAACACCACGAAAATCAAGATGACGCCGGTTCTGCATATCAAACGCACTGTGGAGTGGTGAAAGCAACCAGATAACGTGTTTCTCGCATTAAATAGCTCGAATAGAGCGATCTCGATGATTCGGCATACTTCTGACAGAAGACTCACCAAGATTATCGCAGCAAATGCATATCTCAGCTGAAAACCCCACGAAAATCAATATATCGCCTGTTCTGCATATCAGACGCACTGTGGAGTGGTGAAAACACCAGAAAACGTGTTTCTCGTATTAACTAACTCGAAAAGAGCGTTCTCGATGATTCTG
Source organism: Anthophora plumipes (assembly GCA_951804975.1). Classification (NCBI taxonomy): domain Eukaryota; kingdom Metazoa; phylum Arthropoda; class Insecta; order Hymenoptera; family Apidae; genus Anthophora; species Anthophora plumipes. The sequence goes on from OX638118.1 coordinate 21,342,400, forward strand.
CATACTTCTCATAGATGAAACAGCTAGATTATCGCAGAAAATGCATATTTCAGCTGGAAACCACACGAAAACCAAGTTATCGGCGGCTCTACATATCAAACGCACTGTGGAGTGGTCAAAACACCGGGAAACTTGTTTTTTCGCATTAAATAGCTCGAAAAGAGAGGTCTCGATGATTCTGCATACTTCTCATAGATGAAACACAAAGATTATCGCAGAAAATGCATATTTCAGCTGGAAACCACACGAAAACCAAGTTATCGGCGGCTCTACATATCGAACGCACTGTGGAGTGGACAAAACACCAGATAACGTGTTTCTCGCATTAAATAGCTCGAAAAGAGCGATATCGATGATTCTGCATACTACGGACAGAAGTCTCACCAATATTATCGCAGAAAATGCATATCTCAGCTTGAAACCTCACGAAAATCAAGATGACGCCGGTTCTGCATATCAAACGCACTGTGGGGGGTTAAAACACCAGAAAACGTGTTTCTCGCATTAAATAGATCGAAACGAGCGATCTAGGTGATTCTGCATACTTCTGACTGATGTCTCACCAATATTATCGCAGAAAATGCATATCTCAGCTTGAAACCCGACGAAAACCAAGATGGCGCCGGTTCTGCATATCAAACGCACTGTGGGGTGGTGAAAACACCAGAAAACGTGGTGCTCGCATTAAATAGCTCGAAAAGAGCGATCTAGATGATTGTGCATACTTCTGACAGAAGACTCACCAAGATTATCGCAGAAAGTGCATATCTCAGCTTGAAACCTCACGAAAACCAAGATATCTGCGGTTCTGCACATCAAACGTACTGTGGAGTGGTGAAAACACCAGAAAACGTGTTTCTCGCGTTAAGTAGCTCGAAAAGAGCGTTCTCGAAGATTCTGCATACTTCTGACAGAGGTCTCACCAATATTATCGCAGAAAAAGCATATCTCAGCTAGAAACCTCACGAAAATCAAGATGTCGCCGGTTCTGCATTTCAAACGCACTGTGGAGTGGTGAAAACAACCAGATAACGTGTTTCTCGCATTAAATAGCTCGAAACGAACGATCTAGATAATTCTGCATACTTCTGACTGAAGTCTCACCAAGATTATCGCAGAAAATGCATATCTCAGCTGGAAACACCACGAAAATCAAGATATCCCCGGTTCTGCATATCAGACGCACTGTGGAATGTTGAAAACACCAGAAAACGTGTTTCTCGTATTAACTAACTCGAAAAGAGCGTTCTCGATGATTCTGCATACTTCTCATAGATGAAACACCTAGATTATCGCAGAAAATGCATATTTCAGCAGGAAACCCCACGAAAACCAAGTTATCGGCGGCTCTACATATCAAACGCACTGTGGAGTGGTCAAAACACCAGAAAACGTGTTTCTCGCATTAAGTAGCTCGAAAAGAGCGTTCTCGAAGATTCTGCATACTTCTGACAGAGGTCCCACCAATATTATCGTAGAAAATGCATATCTCAGCTTGAAACCCCACGAAAACCAAGATATCGTCGGTTCTGCATATCAGACGCACTGTGGAATGTTGAAAACACCAGAAAACGTGTTTCTCGTATTAACTAACTCGAAAAGAGCGTTCTCGATGATTCTGCATACTTCTCATAGATTAAACACCTAGATTATCGCAGAAAATGTATATCTCAGCTAGAAACCTCACGAAAATCAATATAACGCCGGTTCTGCATATCAAACGCACTGTGGAGTGGTGAAAACAACCAGATAACGTGTTTCTCGCATTCAGTAGCTCGAAACAAGCGCTCTAGATGATTCTGCATACTTCTGACAGAATACTCACCAAGATGATCGCAGAAAATGCATATCTCAGCTGGAAACCCCACGAAAACCAAGATATCGGCGGCTCTACATATCAAACGCACTGTGGAGTGGTCAAAACACCAGAAAACGTGTTTCTCGCATTAAGTAGCTCGAAATGAGCGTTCTCGAAGATTCTGCATACTTCTGACAGAGGTCTCACCAATATTATCGTAGAAAATGCATATCTCAGCTTGAAACCCCACGAAAACCAAGATATCGTCGGTTCTGCATATCAGACGCACTGTGGAATGTTGAAAACACCAGAAAACGTGTTTCTCGTATTAACTAACTCGAAAAGAGCGTTCTCGATGATTCTGCATACTTCTCATAGATGAAACAGCTAGATTATCGCAGAAAATGCATATTTCAGCTGGAAACCCCACGAAAACCAAGTTATCGGCGGCTCTACATATCAAACGCACTGTGGAGTGGTCAAAACACCGGAAAACTTGTTTTTTCGCATTAAATAGCACGAAAAGAGAGGTCTCGATGATTTTGCATACTTCTCATAGATGAAACACAAAGATTATCGCAGAAAATGCATATTTCAGCTGGAAACCACACGAAAACCAAGTTATCGGCGGCTCTACATATCAAACGCACTGTGGAGTGGTCAAAACACCAGATAACGTGTTTCTCGCTTTAAATATCTCGAAAAGAGCGATATCGATGATTCTGCATACTTCGGACAGAAGTGTCACCAATATTATCGCAGAAAATGCATATCTCAGCTTGAAACCCGACGAAAACCAAGATGGCGCCGGTACTGCATATCAAACGCACTGTGGGGTGGTGAAAACACCAGAAAACGTGGTACTCGCATTAAATAGCTCGAAACGAACGATCTAGATGATTGTGCATACTTCTGACTGAAGTCTCACCAAGATTATCGCAGAAAATGCATATCTCAGCTTGAAACCTCACGAAAATCAAGATGACGCCGGTTCTGCATATCAAACGCACTGTGGAGTGGTGAAAACAACCAGATAACGTGTTTCTCGCATTAAATAATTCGAATAGAGCGATCTCGATGATTCGGCATACTTCTGACAGAAGACTCACCAAGATTATCGCAGCAAATGCATATCTCAGCTGAAAACCCCACGAAAATCAATATATCGCCTGTTCTGCATATCAGACGCACTGTGGAGTGGTGAAAACACCAGAAAACGTGTTTCTCGCATTAACTAGCTCGAAAAGAGCGTTCTCGATGATTCTGCATACTTCTCATAGATGAAACACCAAGATTATCGCAGAAAAAGCATATTTCAGCTGGAAACCACACGAAAACCAAGTTATCGGCGGCTCTACATATCGAACGCACTGTGGAGTGGTCAAAACACCAGATAACGTGTTTCAAGCATTAAATAGCTCGAAAAGAGCGATATCTATGATTCTGCATACTTCGGACAGAAGTCTCACGAATATTATCGCAGAAAATGCATATCTCAGCTTGAAACCTCACGAAAATCAAGATGACGCCGGTTCTGCATATCAAACGCACTGTGGAGTGGTGAAAACAACCAGATGACGTGTTTCTCGCATTAAATAGCACGAAACGAGCGATCTAGGTGATTCTGCATACTTCTGACTGATGTCTCACCAAGATTATCGCAGAAAGTGCATATCTCAGCTTGAAACCCGACGAAAACCAAGATGGCGCCGGTCCTGCATATCAAACGCACTGTGGGGTGGTGAAAACACCAGAAAACGTGGTATTCGCATTAAATAGCTCGAAAAGAGCGATCTAGATGATTGTGCATACTTCTGACAGAAGACTCACCAAGAATATCGCAGAAAGTGCATATCTCAGCTTGAAACCTCACGAAAACCAAGATATCTCCGGTTCTGCACATCAAACGTACTGTGGAGTGGTGAAAACACCAGAAAACGTGTTTCTCGCATTAAGTAGCTCGAAAAGAGCGTTCTCGAAGATTCTGCATACTTCTGACAGAGGTCTCACCAATATTATCGCAGAAAAAGCATATCTCAGCTAGAAACCTCACGAAAATCAAGATGTCGCCGGTTCTGCATTTCAAACGCACTGTGGAGTGGTGAAAACAACCAGATAACGTGTTTCTCACATTAAATAGCTCGAACCGAGCGATCTAGATGATTCTGCATACTTCTGACTGAAGTCTCACCAATATTATCGCAGAAAAAGCATATCTCAGCTAGAAACCTCACGAAAATCAAGATGTCGCCGGTTCTGCATTTCAAACGCACTGTGGAGTGGTGAAAACAACCAGATAACGTGTTTCTCGCATTAAATAGCTCGAAACGAACGATCTAGATGATTCTGCATACTTCTGACTGAAGTCTCACCAAGAATATCGCAGAAAATGCATATCTCAGCTGGAAACACCACGAAAATCAAGATATCCCCGGTTCTGCATATCAGACGCACTGTGGAATGTTGAAAACACCAGAAAACGTGTTTCTCGTATTAACTAACTCGAAAAGAGCGTTCTCGATGATTCTGCATACATCTCATAGATGAAACACCTAGATTAACGCAGAAAATGCATATTTCAGCTGGAAACCCCACGAAAACCAAGTTATCGGCGGCTCTACATATCAAACGCACTGTGGAGTGGTCAAAACACCAGAAAACGTGTTTCTCGCATTAAGTAGCTCGAAAAGAGCGTTCTCGAAGATTCTGCATACTTCTGACATAGGTCTCACCAATATTATCGTAGAAAATGCATATCTCAGCTTGAAACCCCACGAAAACCAAGATATCGTCGGTTCTGCATATCAGACGCACTGTGGAATGTTGAAAACACCAGAAAACGTGTTTCTCGTATTAACTAACTCGAAAAGAGCGTTCTCGATGATTCTGCATACTTCTCATAGATGAAACACCTAGATTATCGCAGAAAATGTATATCTCAGCTAGAAACCTCACGAAAATCAAGATGTCGCCGATTCTGCATTTCAAACGCACTGTGGAGTGGTGAAAACAACCAGATAACGTGTTTCTCGCATTAAATAGCTCGAAAAGAGCGATATCGATGATTCTGCATACTTCTGACTGAAGTCTCACCAATATTATCGCGGAAAAAGCATATCTCAGCTAGAAACCTCACGAAAATCAAGATGTCGCCGGTTCTGCATTTCAAACGCACTGTGGAGTGGTGAAAACAACCAGATAACGTGTTTCTCGTATTAACTAACTCGAAAAGAGCGTTCTCGATGATTCTGCATACTTCTCATAGATGAAACACCTAGATTATCGCAGAAAATGCAAATTTCAGCAGGAAACCCCACGAAAACCAAGTTATCGGCGGATCTACATATCAAACGCACTGTGGAGTGGTCAAAACACCAGAAAACGTGTTTCTCGCATTAAGTAGCTCGAAAAGAGCGTTCTCGAAGATTCTGCATACTTCTGACAGAGGTCTCACCAATATTATCGTAGAAAATGCATATCTCAGCTTGAAACCCCACGAAAACCAAGATATCGTCGGTTCTGCATATCAGACGCACTGTGGAATGTTGAAAACACCAGAAAACGTGTTTCTCGTATTAACTAACTCGAAAAGAGCGTTCTCGATGATTCTGCATACTTCTCATAGATGAAACACCTAGATTATCGCAGAAAATGTATATCTCAGCTAGAAACCTCACGAAAATCAATATGACGCCGGTTCTGCATATCAAACGCACTGTGGAGTGGTGAAAACAACCAGATAACGTGTTTCTCGCATTAAGTAGCTCGAAACGAGCGCTCTAGATGATTCTGCATACTTCCGACAGAATACTCACCAAGATGATCGCAGAAAATGCATATCTCAGCTGGAAACCCCACGAAAACCAAGATATCGGCGACTCTACATATCAAACGCACTGTGGAGTGGTCAAAACACCAGATAACGTGTTTCCCGCATTAAATAGCTCGAAAAGAGCGATATCGATGATCCTGCATACTTCTGACTGAAGTCTCACCAATATTATCGCAGAAAATGCATATCTCAGCGTGAAACCCGACGAAAACCAAGATGGCGCCGGTTCTGCCTACCAAACGCACTGTGGGGTGGTGAAAACACCAGAAAACGTGGTACTCGCATTAAACAGCTCGAAAAGAGCGATCTAGATGATTGTGCATACTTCTGACAGAAGTCTCACCAAGATTATCGCAGAAAGTGCATATCTCAGCTTGAAACCTCACGAAAACCAAAATATCTGCGGTTCTGCACATCAAACGTACTGTGGAGTGGTGAAAACACCAGAAAACGTGTTTCTCGCATTAAGTAGCTCGAAACGAACGATCTAGATGATTCTGCATACTTCTGACTGAAGTCTCACCTAGATTATCGCAGAAAATGCATATCGCAGCTGGAAACAGCACGAATATCAAGATATCGCCGGTTCTGCATATCAAACGCACTGTGGAATGTTGAAAACACCAGAAAACTTGTTTTTTCGCATTAAATAGCTCGAAAAGAGCGGTCTAGATGATTCTGCATACTTCTCACAAAAGATTCATGAAGATTATCACTGAAAATGCATATCTCAGCTGGAAACACCACGAAAATCAAGTTAACGCCGGTTCGGAATTTCAAACGCACTGTGGAGTGGTGAAAACACCAGATAACGTGTTTGTCGCATTAAGTAGCTCGAAAAGAGCGATCTCGAAGATTCTGCATACTTCTGAAAGAAGACTCACCAAGATTATCGCTGAAAATGCATATCTCAGTTGGAAACATCTCGAAAATCAAGATATCGCCGGTTCTGCATATCAAACGACCTGTGGAATGGTGAAAACAACCAGATATCGTGTTTCTCGCATTAAATAGCTCGAAAAGAGCGATCCCGATGATTCTGCATACTTCTGACAGAAGTCTCACCAAGATTATCGTAGAAAATGCATATCTCAGCTTGAAACCTCACGAAAATCAAGATGTCGCCGGTTCTGCATATCAAACTCACTGTGGAGTGGAGAAAACAACCAGATAACGTGTTTCTCGCATTAAATAGCTCGAAAATAGCGATATCGATGATTCTGCATACTTCGGACAGATGTCTCACCAATATTATCGCAGAAAATGCATATCTCAGCTTGAAACCTCACGAAAATCAAGATGTCGCCGGTTCTGCATATCAAACTCACTGTGGAGTGGAGAAAACAACCAGATAACGTGTTTCTCGCATTAAATAGCTCGAAAATAGCGATATCGATGATTCTGCATACTTCGGACAGATGTCTCACCAATATTATCGCAGAAAATGCATATCTCAGCGTGAAACCCGACGAAAACCAAGATGGCGCCGGTTCTGCCTACCAAACGCACTGTGGGGTGGTGAAAACACCAGAAAACGTGGTACTCGCATTAAACAGCTCGAAAAGAGCGATCTAGATGATTGTGCATACTTCTGACAGAAGTCTCACCAAGATTATCGCAGAAAGTGCATATCTCAGCTTGAAACCTCACGAAAACCAAAATATCTGCGGTTCTGCACATCAAACGTACTGTGGAGTGGTGAAAACACCAGAAAACGTGTTTCTCGCATTAAGTAGCTCGAAACGAACGATCTAGATGATTCTGCATACTTCTGACTGAAGTCTCACCTAGATTATCGCAGAAAATGCATATCGCAGCTGGAAACAGCACGAATATCAAGATATCGGCGGCTCTACATATCAAACGCACTGTGGAGTGGTCAAAACACCAGAAAACTTGTTTTTTCGCATTAAATAGCTCGAAAAGAGCGATCTAGATGATTCTGCATTCTTCTCACAAAAGATTCATGAAAATTATCGCTGAAAATGCATATCTCACCTGGAAACACCACGAAAATCAAGTTATCGCCGGTTCGGAATTTCAAACGCACTGTGGAGTGGTGAAAACACCAGATAACGTGTTTCTCGCATTAAGTAGCTCGAAAAGAGCGATCTCGAAGATTCTGCATACTTCTGAAAGAAGACTCACCAAGATTATCGCTGAAAATGCATATCTCAGCTGGAAACATCTCGAAAATCAAGATATCGCCGGTTCTGCATATCAAACGCCCTGTGGAATGTTGAAAACAACCAGATATCGTGTTTCTCGCATTAAATAGCTCGAAAAGTGCGATCCCGATGATTCTGCATACTTCTGACAGAAGTCTCACCAAGATTATCGTAGAAAATGCATATCTCAGCTTGAAACCCCACGAAAACCAAGATATCGCCGGTTCTGCATATCAAACGCACTGTGGAGTGGGAAAACACCAGATAACGTGTTTCTCGCCTTAAATAGCTCGAAACCTGCGATCTCGATGATTAAGCATACTTCCGACAGAAGTCTCACCAAGATTATCGCAGAAAATGCATATCTCAGCTTGAAACCCCACGAAAACCAAGATATCGCCGGTTCTGCATATCAAACGCACTGTGGAGTGGGAAAACACCAAATAACGTGTTTCTCGCATAAAATAGCTAGAAAAGTGCGATCTCGATGATTCTGCATACTTCGGACAGAAATCTCACCAAGATTATCGCAGAAAATGCATATCTCAGCTTGAAACCCCACGAAAACCAAGATATCTCCGGTTCTGCACATCCAACGAACTGTGGTGTGGTGAAAACCCCAGAAAACGTGTTTCTCGCATTAAATAGCTCGAAAAGAGCGCTCTTGATGTTTCTGCATACTTCGGACAGATGTTTCACCAAGATTATCGTAGAAAATGCATATCTCATCTTGAAACCCGACGAACACCAGGATATCGCTGGTTCTGCATATCAAACGCACTGTGGAGTGCTGAAAACACCAGATAACGTGTTTCTCGCATTAAATTGCTCGAATAGAGTGATCTCGATGATTAAGCATACTTCGGACAGAAGTCTCACCAAGATTATCGTAAAAAATACGTATTTCAGCTTGAAACCCCACACAAACCAAGATATCGCCGGTTCTGCATATCAAACGCACTGTGGAGTGGTGAAAACACCAGATAACTTGTTTCTCGCATTAAATAGCCCCTAAAAGTGCGATCTCGATGATTCTGCATACTTCGGGCAGAAGTCTCACCAAGATTATCGCAGAAATTGCATATCTCTGCTTGAAACCCCACGAAAACCCAGATATCGCTGGTTCTGCATATCAAACGCACTGTGGAGTGCTGAAAACACCAGATAACGTATTTCTCGCATTAAATAGTTCCAAAAAAGCGATCTCGATGTTTCTGCATACTTCGGACAGAAGTCTCACCAAGATTATCGCAGAAATGCATATCTCAGCTTGAATCCCCACGAAAACCAGGATATCGCTGGTTCTGCATATCAAACGCACTGTGGAGTGCTGAAAACACCAGATAACGAGTTTCTCGCATTAAATAGCTCGAAAAGTGCGATCTCGATGATTCTGCATACTTCGGACAGAAGTCTCACCAAGATTATCGCAGAAATGCATATCTCAGCTTGAAACCCGACGAAAACCCAGTTATCGCTGGTTCTGCATATCATACGCACTGTGGAGTGGTGAAAACACCAGATAACATGTTTCTGGCGTTAAATAGCCCGAAACTAGCGATCTCGATGATTAAGCATACTTCGGACAGTGGTCTCACCAAGATTATCGCAGAAATGCATATCTCAGCTTGAAACCCGACGAAAACCAAGATATCGCCGGTTCTGCATATCATACGCACTGTGGAGTGGTGAAAACCCCAGATAACTTGTTTCTCGCATTCAATAGCTCGAAAAGAGCGATCTCGATGATTCTGCATACTTCGGACAGAAGTCTCACCATGATTATCGCAGAAAATGCATATCTGAGCTTGAAAATCCACGAAAACCAAGATATCGTCGGTTCTGCATATCATACGCACTGTGGAGTGGTGAAAACCCCAGAAAACGAGTTTCTCGCATTAAATAGCTCGAAAAGAGCGCACTTGATGTTTCTGCATACTTCGGACAAATGTTTCACCAAGATTATCGTAGAAAATGCATATCTCAACTTGAAACCCGACGAAAACCAAACATCGCCGGTTCTGCATATCAAACCAACTGTCGAGTGGTGAAAGCACCAGACAACGTGTTTCTCGCATTGAATAGATCGAAAACTGCGATCTCGATGATTCTGCATACTTCTAACAGAAGTCTCACCATGATTATCGCAGAAAATGCATATCTCTGCTAGAAACCCCACGCAAACCAAGATATCTCCTGTTCTGCATATCCAACGAACTGTGGAGTGGTGAAAACCCCAGAAAACGTGTTTCTCGCATTAAATAGCTCGAAAAGTGCGATCTCGATGATTCTGCATACTTCGGACAGAAGTCCCACCAAGATTATCGCAGACAATGCATATCTCAGCTAGAAACCCCACGAAAATCAATTTTTCGCAGGTTCTGCATATCAAACGCACTGTGCAGTGGTGAAAACACCAGATAACGTGTTTCTCGCATTAAATAGTTCGAAAAGAGCGATCTCGATGTTTCTGCATACTTCTAACAGAAGTCTCACCATGATTATCGCAGAAAATGAATATCTCGGCTAGAAACCCCACGAAAACCAAGATATCTCCTGTTCTGCATATCAACGAACTGTGGAGTGGTGAAAACCCCAGAAAACGTGTATCTCGCTTTAAATAGCTCGAAAAGTACGATCTCGATGAATCTGCATACTTCGGACAGAAGTCTCACCAAGATTATCGCAGAAAATGCATATCTGAGCTTGAAAATCCACGAAAACCAAGATATCGTCGGTTCTGCATATCATACGCACTGTGGAGTGGTGAAAACACCAGATAACATGTTTCTGGCGTTAAATAGCCCGAAACTAGCGATCTCGATGATTAAGCATACTTCGGACAGTGGTCTCACCAAGATTGTCGCAGAAATGCATATCTCAGCTTGAAACCCGACGAAAACCAAGATATCGCCGGTTCTGCATATCATACGCACTGTGGAGTGGTGAAAACCCCAGATAACTTGTTTCTCGCATTCAATAGCTCGAAAAGAGCGATCTCGATGATTCTGCATACTTCGGACTGAAGTCTCACCAAGATTATTGCAGAAAATGCATATCTCATCTTGAAACCCCACGAAAACCAAGATATCTCTGGTTCTGCATATCCAACGAACTGTGGAGTGGTGAAAACCCCAGAAAACGAGTTTCTCGCATTAAATAGCTCGAAAAGTGCGATCTCGAGGATTCTGCATACTTCGGACAGAAGTCTCACCAAGATAATCGTAAAAAATGCATATCTCAGCTTGAAACCCCACGAAAGCCAAGATATCGCTGGTTCTGCATATCAAACGCACTGTGGAGTGGTGAAAACACCAGATAAGGTTTTTCTCGCATTAACTAGCTCGAAAAGAGCGATCTCGATGATTCAGCATACTTCGGACAGAAGTATCTCCAAGGTTATCGCAGAAAATGCATATCTCAACATGAAACCCGACCAAAAACAAAATATCTCCGGTTCTGCATATCCAACGCACTGCGGAGTGGTGAAAACACCAGATAACGTGTTTCTCGCATTAAATAGCTCGAAACGAGCAATCTCGATGATTCTGCATACTTCGGACAGAAGTCTCACCAAGATTATCTTAAAAAATGCATATCTCAGCTTGAAACCCCACGAAAACCAAGATATCGCTGGTTCTGCATATCAAACAGACTGTGGAGTGGTGAAAACACTAGATAACGTGTTTCTCGCATTAAATAGCTCGAAAAGAGCGATCTAGATGATTCAGCATACTTCGGACAGAAGTCTCACCAAGATTATCGCTGAAAATGCATATCTCAGCTCGAAACCCCACGAAAACCAAGATATCGCTGGTACTGCATATCAAACGCTCTGTGGAGTGGTGAAAACACCAGATAACGTGTTTCTCGCATTAAATAGCTCGAAAAGAGCGATCTCGATGATTCTGCATACTTCGGACAGAAGTCTCACCAAGATTATCGTAAAAAATGCATATCTCAGCTTGAAACCCCACGAAAGCCAAGATATCGCTGGTTCTGCATATCAAACGCACTGTGGAGTGGTGAAAACACCAGATAAGGTTTGTCTCGCATTAACTAGCTCGAACAGAGCGATCTCGATGACTTAGCATACTTCGGACTGAAGTATCTCCAAGGTTATCGCAGAAAATGCATATCTCAGCTTGAAACCCCTCGAAAACCAAGATATCGCTGGTTCTGCATATCAAACGCACTGTGGAGTGGTGAAAACCCCAGAAAACGAGTTTCTCGCATTAAATAGCTCGAAAAGTGCGATCTCGAGGATTCTGCATACTTCGGACAGAAGTCTCACCAAGATAATCGTAAAAAATGCATATCTCAGCTTGAAACCCCACGAAAGCCAAGATATCGCTGGTTCTGCATATCAAACGCACTGTGGAGTGGTGAAAACACCAGATAAGGTTTTTCTCGCATTAACTAGCTCGAAAAGAGCGATCTCGATGATTCAGCATACTTCGGACAGAAGTATCTCCAAGGTTATCGCAGAAAATGCATATCTCAACATGAAACCCGACGAAAAACAAAATATCTCCGGTTCTGCATATCCAACGCACTGCGGAGTGGTGAAAACACCAGATAACGTGTTTCTCGCATTAAATAGCTCGAAACGAGCAATCTCGATGATTCTGCATACTTCGGACAGAAGTCTCACCAAGATTATCTTAAAAAATGCATATCTCAGCTTGAAACCCCACGAAAACCAAGATATCGCTGGTTCTGCATATCAAACAGACTGTGGAGTGGTGAAAACACTAGATAACGTGTTTCTCGCATTAAATAGCTCGAAAAGAGCGATCTAGATGATTCAGCATACTTCGGACAGAAGTCTCACCAAGATTATCGCTGAAAATGCATATCTCAGCTCGAAACCCCACGAAAACCAAGATATCGCTGGTACTGCATATCAAACGCTCTGTGGAGTGGTGAAAACACCAGATAACGTGTTTCTCGCATTAAATAGCTCGAAAAGAGCGATCTCGATGATTCTGCATACTTCGGACAGAAGTCTCACCAAGATTATCGTAAAAAATGCATATCTCAGCTTGAAACCCCACGAAAGCCAAGATATCGCTGGTTCTGCATATCAAACGCACTGTGGAGTGGTGAAAACACCAGATAAGGTTTGTCTCGCATTAACTAGCTCGAACAGAGCGATCTCGATGACTTAGCATACTTCGGACTGAAGTATCTCCAAGGTTATCGCAGAAAATGCATATCTCAGCTTGAAACCCCTCGAAAACCAAGATATCACCTGTTCTGCATATCCAACGAAATGTGGTGTGGTGAAAACCCCAGAAAACGTGTTTCTCGCATTAAATAGCTCGAAAAGAGCGATCTCTATGATTCTGCACACTTCGGACAGAAGTCTCACCAAGATTATCGCAGATAATGCATATCTCAGCTTGAAACCCCACGAAAACCAAGATATCGCCGGTTCTGCATATCATACGCACTGTGGAGTGGAGAAAACACCAGAAAACTTGTTTTTTCGCATTAAATAGCTCGAATCGAGAGATCTAGATGATTCTGCATACTTCTGACTGAAGTCTCACCAATATTATCGCAGAAAATGCATATCTCAACTTGAAACCCGACGAAATCAAAGATGTCGCCGGTTCTGCATATCAAACGCACTGCGGGGTGGTGAAAACAGCAGAAAACGTGTTTCTCGCATTAACTAGCTCGAAAAGAGGGATCTCGATGTTTCTGCATACTTCTCTTAGATAAAACACCAAGATTATCGCAGAAAATGCATATTTCAGCTGGAAACCCTACGAAAACCAAGATGTCGCCGGTTCTGCATATCAAACGCACTGTGGAGTGGTCAATACACCAGATAACGTGGTTCTCGCATTAAATAGCTCGAAAAGAGTGATCTAGATGATTCTGCATACTGCTGACAGAACACTCACCAAGATTATCGCAGAAAATGCATATCTCAGCTGGAAACACCACGAAAATCAAGATATCGCCTGTTCTGCATATCAAACGCACTGTGGAATGTTGAAAACACCAGAAAACTTGTTTTTTCGCATTAAATAGCTCGAAACGAGCGATCTAGATGATTCTGCATACTTCTGACTAAAGTCTCACCAATATTATCGCAGAAAGTGCATATCTCAGCTTGAAACCTCACGAAAATCAAGTTATCTCCGGTTCTGCATATCAAACGCACTGTGGAGTTGTGAAAACAGCAGAAAACGTGTTTCTCGCATTAACTAGCTCGAAAAGAGCGATCTCGATGTTTCTGCATACTTCACTTAGATAAAACACCAAGATTATCGCAGAAAATGCATATTTCAGCTGGAAACCCTACGAAAACCAAGATGTCGCCGGTTCTGCATATCAAACGCACTGTGGAGTGGTCAATACACCAGATAACGTGGTTCTCGCATTAAATAGCTCGAAACGAGCGATCTAGATGATTCTGCATACTTCTGACTAAAGTCTCACCAATATTATCGCAGAAAGTGCATATCTCAGCTTGAAACCTCACGAAAATCAAGATGTCGCCCGTTCTGCATATCAAACGCACTGTGGAGTGGTGAAAACAACCAGACAACGTGTTTCTCGCATTAAATAGCTCGAAACGAGCGAGCTAGATGATTCTGCATACTTCTGACAGAATTCTCACCAAGATTATCGCAGAAAATGCATATCTCAGCTTGAAACCTCACGAAAATCAAGATGGCGCCGGTTCGGCATATCAAACGCACTGTGGAGTGGTCAATACACCAGATAACGTGTTTCTCGCATTAACTAGCTCGAAAAGAGCGTTCTGGATGATTCTGCATACTTCTCATAGATGAAACACAAAGATTATCGCAGAAAATGCATATCTCAGCTCGAAACCCGACGAAAACCAAGACATCGCTGGTACTGCATATCAAACGCTCTGTGGAGTGGTGAAAACACCAGATAACGTGTTTCTCGCATTAAATAGCTCGAAAAGAGCGATCTCGATGATTCTGCATACTTCGGACAGAAGTCTCACCAAGATTATCGCAGAAAATGCATATCTCAGCTTGAAACCTCACGAAAATCAAGATGGCGCCGGTTCGGCATATCAAACGCACTGTGGAGTGGTCAATACACCAGATAACGTGTTTCTCGCATTAACTAGCTCGAAAAGAGCGTTCTGGATGATTCTGCATACTTCTCATAGATGAAACACAAAGATTATCGCAGAAAATGCATATCTCAGCTCGAAACCCGACGAAAACCAAGACATCGCTGGTACTGCATATCAAACGCTCTGTGGAGTGGTGAAAACACCAGATAACGTGTTTCTCGCATTAAATAGCTCGAAAAGAGCGATCTCGATGATTCTGCATACTTCGGACAGAAGTCTCACCAAGATTATCGTAGAAAATACATATCTCAGCTTGAAACCCCACGAAAGCCAAGATATCGCTGGTTCTGCATATCAAACGCACTGTGGAGTGGTGAAAACACCAGATAAGGTTTGTCTCGCATTAACTAGCTCGAACAGAGCGATCTCGATGACTTAGCATACTTCGGACAGAAGTATCTCCAAGGTTATCGCAGAAAATGCATATCTCAGCTTGAAACCCCTCGAAAACCAAGATATCACCTGTTCTGCATATCCAACGAACTGTGGTGTGGTGAAAACCCCAGAATACGTGTTTCTCGCATTAAATAGCTCGAAAAGAGCGATCTCGATGATTCTGCACACTTCGGACAGAAGTCCCACCAAGATTATCGCAGACAATGCATATCTCAACTTGAAACCCGACGAAATCAAAGATGTCGCCGGTTCTGCATATCAAACGCACTGCGGAGTGGTGAAAACACCAGATAACGTGTTTCTCGCATTAAATATGTCGAAAAGAGCGATCTCGATGTTTCTGCATACTTCTCTTAGATAAAACACCAAGATAATCGCAGAAAATGCATATTTCAGCTGGAAACCCTACGAAAACCAAGATGTCGCCGGTTCTGCATATCAAACGCACTGTGGAGTGGTCAATACACCAGATAACGTGGTTCTCGCATTAAATAGCTCGAAACGAGCGATCTAGATGATTCTGCATACTTCTGACTAAAGTCTCACCAATATTATCGCAGAAAGTGCATATCTCAGCTTGAAACCTCACGAAAATCAGGATGTCGCCGTTCTGCATATCAAACGCACTGTGGAGTGGTGAAAACAACCAGACAACGTGTTTCTCGCATTAAATAGCTCGAAACGAGCGAGCTAGATGATTCTGCATACTTCTGACAGAAGTCTCACCAAGATTATCGCAGAAAATGCATATCTCAGCTTGAAACCTCACGAAAATCAAGTTATCTCCGGTTCTGCATATCAAACGCACTGTGGAGTGGTGAAAACACCAGAAAACTTGTGTTTTCGCATTAAATAGCTCGAATCGAGCGATCTAGATGATTCTGCATACTTCTGACTGAAGTCTCACCAATATTATCGCAGAAAATGCACATCTCAACTTGAAACCCGACGAAATCAAAGATGTCGCCGGTTCTGCATATCAAACGCATTGCGGGGTGGTGAAAACAGCAGAAAACGTGTTTCTCGCATTAACTAGCTCGAAAAGAGCGATCTCGATGTTTCTGCATACTTCTCTTAGATAAAACACCAAGATTATCGTAAAACATGCACATCTCAGCTTGAAACCCCACGAAAACCAAGATATCGCCGGTTCTGCATATCAAACGCACTGTGGAGTGGTGAAAACACCAGATAACGTGTTTCTCGCTTTAAATAGGTCGAAACGAGCGACCTCGATGTTTCTGCATACTTCGGACAGAGGTCTCACCAAGATTATCGCAGAAAATGCATATCTCAGCTTGAAACCTCACGAAAATCAAGATGTCGCCGGTTCTGCATATCAAACGCACTGCGGAGTGGTGGAAACACCAGAAAACGTGTTACTCGCATTAACTAGCTCGACAAGAGCGTTCTGGATGATTCTGCATACTTCTCATAGATGAAACACAAAGATTATCGCAGAAAATGCATATTTCAGCTGGAAACCGCACGAAAACCATGTTATCGGCGGCTCTACATATCAAACGCACTGCGGAGTGGTCAAAACACCAGAAAACTTGTTTTTTCGCATTAAATAGCTCTAAACGAGCGATCTAGATATTTCTGCATACTTCTGACTGAAGTCTCACCAAGATTAGCGCAGGAAAAGCATATCTCAGCTGGAAACCCCACGAAAACCAAGATATCGCCGGTTCTGCATATCAAACGCCCTGTGGAGTGATGAAAACACCAGATAACGTGTTTCTCGCATTAAATAGCTCGGATAGAGCGATCTCGATGATTCTGCATACTTCGGACAGAAGTCTCACCAAGATTATCGCAGAAAATGCATATCTGAGCTTGAAAACCCACGAAAACCAAGATATCGTCGGTTCTGCATATCATACGCACTGTGGAGTGGTGAAAACACCAGATAACGTGTTTGTCGCATTAAATAGCTCGAAACGAGCGATCTCGATGATTCTGCATACTTCTGACAGAAGTCGCACCAAGATCATCGCAGAAAATGCATACCTCAGGATGAAAACCGACGAAAACCAAGATTTCGCTATTTCTGCATATCAAACGCACTGTGGAGTGGTGAAAACACCAGATAACGTGTTTCTCGCATTAAATAGCTCGATACGAGCGATCTCGATGATTAAGCATACTTTGGACAGAAGTCTGACCAAGATTATCGCAGAAAATGCATATCTCATCTTGAAACCCCACGAACACCAAGATATCGCTGGTTCTGCATGTCAAACGTACTGTGGAGTGGTGAATACACCAGAAAACGTGTTTCTCGTATTAAGTAGCTCGAAAAGAGCGTTCTAGAAGATTCTGCATACTTCTGACAGAAGTCTCACCAAGATTATCGTAGAAAATGCATATCTCAGCTTGATACCCGACGACAGCCAAGATGTCGCCGGTTCTGCATATCAAACGCACTGTGGAGTGGTGAAAGCACCAGATAACGTGTTTCCCGCATTAAATAGCTCGAAAAGAGGGATCTCGATGATTCTGCATACTACTGACAGAAGACTCACCAAGATTATCGCAGAAAATGCATATCTCGGCTGGAAACCCCACGAAAACCAAGATATCGCTGGTCCTGCATAACAGACGCACTGTGGAGTGGTGAAAACACCAGATAACGTGTTTCTCGCTTTAAATAGGTCGAAAAGAGCGACCTCGATGTTTCTGCATACTTCGGACAGAGGTCTCACCAAGATTATCGCAGAAAATGCATATCTCAGCTTGAAACCTCACGAAAATCAAGATGTCGCCGGTTCTGCATATCAAACGCACTGCGGAGTGGTGAAAACACCAGAAAACGTGTTACTCGCATTAAATAGCTCGATACGAGCGATCTCGATGATTAAGCATACTTCGGACAGAAGTCTCACCAAGATTATCGCAGAAAATGCATATCTCAGCTTGAAACCCCACGAAAACCAAGATATCGCTGGTTCTGCATATAAAACGCACTGTGGAGTGCTGAAAACACCAGATAACGTGTTTCTCGCATTAAATAGCTCGAATAGAGCGATCTCGATGATTAAGCATACTTCGGACAGAAGTCTCACCAAGATTATCGTAAAACATGCACATCTCAGCTTGAAACCCCACGAAAACCAAGATATCGCCGGTTCTGCATATCAAACGCACTGTGGAGTGGTGAAAACACCAGATAACGTGTTTCTCGCTTTAAATAGGTCGAAAAGAGCGACCTCGATGTTTCTGCATACTTCGGACAGAGGTCTCACCAAGATTATCGCAGAAAATGCATATCTCAGCTTGAAACCTCACGAAAATCAAGATGTCGCCCGTTCTGCATATCAAACGCACTGTGGAGTGGTGAAAACACCAGATAACGTGTTTCTCGCATTAAATAGCTCGATACGAGCGATCTCGATGATTAAGCATACTTCGGACAGAAGTCTCACCAAGATTATCGCAGAAAATGCATATTTCAGCTGGAAACCGCACGAAAACCATGTTATCCGCGGCTCTACATATCAAACGCACTGTGGAGTGGTCAAAACACCAGAAAACTTGTTTTTTCGCATTAAATAGCTCTAAACGAGCGATCTAGATATTTCTGCATACTTCTGACTGAAGTCTCACCAAGATTAGCGCAGGAAAAGCATATCTCAGCTGGAAACCCCACGAAAACCAAGATATCGCCGGTTCTGCATATCAAACGCCCTGTGGAGTGATGAAAACACCAGATAACGTGTTTCTCGCATTAAATAGCTCGAAACGAGCGATCTCGATGATTCTGCATACTTCTGACAGAAGTCGCACCAAGATTATCGCAGAAAATGCATATCTGAGCTTGAAAACCCACGAAAACCAAGATATCGTCGGTTCTGCATATCATACGCACTGTGGAGTGGTGAAAACACCAGATAACGTGTTTCTCGCATTAAATAGCTCGAAACGAGCGATCTCGATGATTCTGCATACTTCTGACAGAAGTCGCACCAAGATCATCGCAGAAAATGCATACCTCAGGATGAAAACCGACGAAAACCAAGATTTCGCTATTTCTGCATATCAAACGCACTGTGGAGTGGTCAAAACACCAGATAACGTGTTTCTCGCATTAAATAGCTCGAAGCGAGCGATATCGATGAGTCTGCATACTTTGGACAGAAGTCTCACCAATATTATCACAGAAAATGCATATCTCAGCTTGAAACCTCACGAAATTCAAGATGTCGCCGGTTCTGCATATCAAACGCACTGTGGAGTGGTGAAAACACCAGATAACGTGTTTCTCGCATTAAATAGCTCGATACGAGCGATCTCGATGATTAAGCATACATTGGACAGAAGTCTCACCAAGATTATCGCAGAAAATGCATATCTCATCTTGAAACCCCACGAACACCAAGATATCGCTGGTTCTGCATGTCAAACGTACTGTGGAGTGGTGAATACACCAGAAAACGTGTTTCTCGCATTAAGTAGCTCGAAAAGAGCGTTCTAGAAGATTCTGCATACTTCTGACAGAAGTCTCACCAAGATTATCGTAGAAAATGCATATCTCAGCTTGATACCCGACGACAGCCAAGATGTCGCCGGTTCTGCATATCAAACGCACTGTGGAGTGGTGAAAGCACCAGATAACGTGTTTCCCGCATTAAATAGCTCGAAAAGAGGGATCTCGATGATTCTGCATACTACTGACAGAAGACTCACCAAGATTATAGCAGAAAATGCATATCTCGGCTGGAAACCCCACGAAAACCAAGATATCGCTGGTCCTGCATAACAGACGCACTGTGGAGTGGTGAGTACACCAGAAAACGTGTTTCTCGCATTAAATAGCTCGAAAAGAGCGATCTAGATGATTCTGCATACTTCGAACAGAAGTCTCACCAATATTATCGCAGAAAATGCATATCTCAGCTTGAAACCTCACGAAAATCAAGATGTCGCCGGTTTTGCATATCAAACGCACTGTGGAGTGGTGAATACAACCAGATAACGTGTTTCTCGCATTAAATAGCTCGATACGAGCGAACAAGATGATTCTGCATACTTCTGACTGAAGTCTCACCAATATTATTGCAGAAAATGCATATCTCAGCTTGAAACCCGTCGAAACCCAAGATGTCGCCGGTTCTGCATATCAAACGCACTGTGGGGTGGTGAAAACACCAGAAAACGTGTTTCTCGCATTAAGTAGCTCGAATAGAGCGATCTAGATGATTCTGCACACTTGTCACAGAAGAATCATGAAGATTATCACTGAAAATGCATATCTCATCTGGAAACCTCACGAAAATCAAGATGTCGCCGGTTCTTCATATCAATCGCACTGTGGAGTGGTGAAAACAACCAGATAACGTGTTTCTCGCATTAAATAGCTCGCAAAGAGCGATCCCGATGATTCTGCATTCTTCTGACAGAAGTCTCACCAACATTATCGTAGAAAATGCATATCTCAGCTTGATACCCGACGAAAGCCAAGATGTCGCCGGTTCTGCATATCAAACGCACTGTGGAGTGGTGAAAACACCAGATAACGTGTTTCTCGCATTAAATAGCTCGAAAAGTGCGATCTCGATAGTTCTGCATACTTCGGACAGAAGTCTCACCAAGATTATCGCAGAAAATGCATATCTCAGCTTGAAACCCCTCGAAAACCAAGATATCACCTGTGCTGCATATCCTACGAACAGTGGTGTTGTGCAAACCGCAGAAAACGTGTTTCTCGCATTAAATAGCTCGAAAAGAGCGATCTCGATGATTCTGCACACTTCGGACAGAAGTCTCACCAAGATTATCGCAGAAATTGCATATCTCAGCTTGAATCCCCACCAAAACCAGGATATCGCTGGTTCTGCATATCAAACGCACTGTGGAGTGCTGAAAACACCAGATAACGTGTTTCTCGCATTAAATAGCTCGAAAAGTGCGATCTCGATGATTCTGCATACTTCGGACAGAAGTCTCACCATGGTTATCGCAGAAATTGCATATCTCTGCTAGAAACCCCACGAAAACCTAGATATCGCTGGTTCTGCATATCAAACGCACTGTGGAGTGCTTAAAACACCAGATAACGTGTATCTCGCATTAAATAGCTCGAAAAGTGCGATCTCGATGATTCTGCATACTTCGGACAGAAGTCTCACCAAGATTATCGTAAAAAATGCATATCTCAGCTTGAAACCCCACGAAAACCAAGATATCTCCGGTTCTGCATATCCAACGAACTGTGGAGTGGTGAAAACCCCAGAAAACGAGTTTCTCGCATTAAATAGCTCGAAAAGAGTGCTCTCGATGTTTCTGCATACTTCGGACAGATGTCTCACCAAGATTATCGCAGAAATTGCATATCTCAGCTTGAATCCCCACGAAAACCAAGATATCGCTGCTTCTGCATATCAAACCAACTGTGGAGTGGTGAAAACACCAGACAACGTGTTTCTCGCATTAACTAGCTCGAAAAGTGCGATCTCGATGATTCTGCATACTTCGGACAGAAGTCTCACCAAGATTATCGCAGAAATTGCATATCTCAGCTTGAATCCCCACGAAAACCAAGATATCGCTGCTTCTGCATATCAAACGCACTGTGGAGTGCTGAAAACACCAGATAACGTGTTTCTCGTATTAAATAGCTCGAAAAGTACGATCTCCATGATTAAGCATACTTCGGACAGAAGTCTCACCAAGATTATCGCAGAAATTGCATATCTCAGCTTGAATCCCCACGAAAACCAGGATATCGCTGGTTCTGCATATCAAACGCACTGTGGAGTGCTGAAAACACCAGATAACGTGTATCTCGCATTAAATAGCTGTGTATAGAGCGATCTCGGTGATTAAGCATACTTCGGACAGAAGTCTCACCAAGATTATCGCAGAAAATGCGTATCTGAGCTTTAAACCCGACGAAAACCAAGATATCGCTGGTTCTGCATATCAAACGCACTGTGGAGTGCTGAAAACACCAGATAACGTGTTTCTCGCATTAAATAGATCGAAAAGTGCGATCTCGATGATTCTGCATACTTCTGACAGAAGTCTCACTATGATTATCGCAGAAAATGCATATCTCTGCTAGAAACCCCACGAAAACCAAGATATCTCCTGTTCTGCAAATCCAACGAACTGTGGAGTGGTCAAAACCCCAGAAAACGTGTTTGTCGCATTAAATAGCTCGAAAAGTACGATCTCGATGATTAAGCATACTTCGGACAGAAGTCTCACCAAGATTATCGCAGAAATTGCATATCGCAGCTTGAATCCCCACCAAAACCAGGATATCGCTGGTTCTGCATATCAAACGCACTGTGGAGTGCTGAAAACACCAGATAACGTGTTTCTCGCATTAAATAGCTCGAATAGAGCGATCTCGATGATTAAGCATACTTCGGACAGAAGTCTCACCAAGATTATCGCAGAAAATGCATATCTGAGCTTGAAACCCCACGAAAACCAAGATATCGCTGGTTCTGCATATCGAACGCACTGTGGAGTGGTGAAAACACCAGATAACTTGTTTCTCGCATTAAATAACTCAAAAAGAGCGATCTCGATGATTCTGCATACTTCGGACAGAAGTATCACCAAGATTATCGCTGAAAATGCATATCTCAGCTTGAAACCCCACGAAAACCAAGATATCTCCGGTTCTGCATATCCAACGAATTGTGGAGTGGTGAAAACCCCAGAAAACGAGTTTCTCGCATTAAATAGCTCGAAAAGAGCGCTCTCGATGATTCTGCATACTTCGGACAGATGTCTCACCAAGCTTATCGTAGAAAATGCATATCTCCGCTTGAAACCCGACGAAAACCAAGATATCGCTGGTTCTGCATATCAAACGCACTGTGGAGTGCTGAAAACACCAGATAACGTGTTTCTCGCATTAAATAGCTCGAAATGTGCGATCTCGATGATTCTGCATACTTCGGACAGAAGTCTCACCATGATAATAGTAAAAAATGCATTTCACAGCTTGAAACCCGACGAAAACCAAGATATCGCTGGTTCGGCATATCAAACGCACTGTGGAGTGCTGAAAACACCAGATAACGTGTTTCTCGCATTAACTAGCTCGAATAGAGCGATCTCGATGATTAAGCATACTTCGGACAGAAGTCTCACCATGATTATCGCAGAAAATGCATATCTCTGCTAGAAACCCCACGAAAACCTAGATATCTCCTGTTCTGCATATCCAACGAACTGTGGAGTGGTGAAAACCCCAGAAATCGTGTTTCTCGCATTAAATAGCTCGAAAAGTACGATCTCGATGATTAAGCATACTTCGGACAGAAGTCTCACCATGATTATCGCAGAAAATGCATATCTTTGCTAGAAACCCCACGAAAACCTAGATATCGCTGGTTCTGCATATCAAACGCACTGTGGAGTGCTGAAAACAGCAGATAACGTGTTTCTCGCATTAAATAGCTCGAATAGAGCGATCTCGATGATTAAGCATACTTCGGACAGAAGTCTCACCTAGCTTACCGTAGAAAACGCATATCTCAGCTTGAAACCCGACCGAAACCAAGATATCGCTGGTTCGGCATATCAAACGCACTGTGGAGTGCTGAAAACACCAGATAACGTGTTTCTCGCATTAACTAGCTCGAATAGAGCGATCTCGATGATTAAGCATACTTCGGACAGAAGTCTCACCATGATTATCGCAGAAAATGCATATCTCTGCTAGAAACCCCACGAAAACCTAGATATCTCCTGTTCTGCATATCCAACGAACTGTGGAGTGGTGAAAACCCCAGAAATCGTGTTTCTCGCATTAAATAGCTCGAAAAGTACGATCTCGATGATTAAGCATACTTCGGACAGAAGTCTCACCATGATTATCGCAGAAAATGCATATCTTTGCTAGAAACCCCACGAAAACCTAGATATCGCTGGTTCTGCATATCAAACGCACTGTGGAGTGCTGAAAACAGCAGATAACGTGTTTCTCGCATTAAATAGCTCGAATAGAGCGATCTCGATGATTAAGCATACTTCGGACAGAAGTCTCACCTAGCTTACCGTAGAAAATGCATATATCAGCTTGAAACCCGACCGAAACCAAGATATCTCCGGTTCTGCATGTCAAACGTACTGTGGAGTGGTGAAAACTCCAGAAAACGTGTTTCGTGCATTAAGTAGCTCGAAAAGAGCGATCTAGATGATTCTGCACACTTCGGCCAGAAGTCTCAACAAGATTATCGCAGAAAATGCATATCTCAGCTTGAAACCCCACGAAAACCAAGATATCTCCGGTTCTGCATATCCAACGAACTGTGGAGTGGTGAAAACCCCAGAAAACGAGTTTCTCGCATTAAATAGCTCGAAAAGAGCGCTCTCGATGTTTCTGCATACTTCGGACAGATGTTTCACCAAGATTATCGTAGAAAATGCATATCTCAGCTTGAAACCCGACCGAAACCAAGATATCTCCGGTTCTGCATGTCAAACGTACTGTGGAGTGGTGAAAACTCCAGAAAACGTGTTTCGTGCATTAAGTAGCTCGAAAAGAGCGATCTAGGTGATTCTGCATACTTCTAACAGAAGTCTCACCAAGATTATCGCAGAAAATGCATATCTCTGCTTGAAACCCCACGAAAACCAAGATATCTACTGTTCTGCATATCCATCGAACTGTGGAGTGGTGAAAACCCCACAAAACGTGTTTCTAGCATTAAATAGCTCGAAAAGGGCGCTCTCGACCTTTCTGCATACTTCGGACAGAAGTCTCAACAAGATTATCGCAGAAAATGCATATCTCAGCTTGAAACCCCACGAAAACCAAGATATGTACTGTTCTGCATATCAAACGCACTGTGGAGTGGTGAAAACACCAGATAACGTGTTTCTCGCACTAACTAGCTCGAAACGAGCGATCTCGATGATTCTGCATACTTCGGCCAGAAGTCTCAACAAGATTATCGCAGAAAATGCATATCTCAGCTTGAATCCCCACGAAAATCAAGATATGTACTGTTCTGCATATCCAACGAACTGTGGAGTGGTGAAAACCCCAGAAATCGTGTTTCTCGCATTAAATAGCTCGAAAAGTACGATCTCGATGATTAAGCATACTTCGGACAGAAGTCTCACCATGATTATCGCAGAAAATGCATATCTTTGCTAGAAACCCCACGAAAACCTAGATATCGCTGGTTCTGCATATCAAACGCACTGTGGAGTGCTGAAAACACCAGATAACGTGTTTCTCGCATTAAATAGCTCGAATAGAGCGATCTCGATGATTAAGCATACTTCGGACAGAAGTCTCACCTAGCTTACCGTAGAAAATGCATATCTCAGCTTGAAACCCGACGAAAACCAAAATATCTCCGGTTCAGCATATCCAACGCACTGTGGAGTGGTGAAAACCCCAGAAAACGAGTTTCTCGCATTAAATAGCTCGAAAAGAGCGCTCTCGATGTTTCTGCATACTTCGGACAGATGTCTCACCTAGCTTATCGTAGAAAATGCATATCTCAGCTTGAAACCCGACGAAAACCAAAATATCTCCGGTTCTGCATATCCAACGCACTGTGGAGTGGTGAAAACACCAGATAACGTGTTTCTCGCATTAAACAACTCGAAACGAGCGATCTCGATGATTCTGCATACTTCGGACAGATGTCTCACCTAGCTTATCGTAGAAAATGCATATCTCAGCTTGAAACCCGACGAAAACCCGGATATCGCTGGTTCTGCATATCAAACGCACTGTGCAGTGCTGAAAACACCAGATAACGTGTTTCTCGCATTAAATAGCTCGAAAAGTGCGATCTCGATGATTCTGCATACTTCGGACAGAAGTCTCACCATGATTATAGTAAAAAATGCATTTCACAGCTTGAAACCCCACGAAAACCCAGATATCGCTGGTTCTGCATATCAAACGCACTGTGGAGTGCTGAAAACACCAGATAACGTGTTTCTCGCATTAAATAGTTCGAACAGTGCGATCTCGATGATTCTGCATACTTCTAACAGAAGTCTCACCATGATTATCGCAGAAAATGCATATCTCTGCTAGAAACCCCACGAAAACATAGATATCTCCTGTTCTGCATATCAAACGCACTGTGGAGTGCTGAAAACACCAGATAACGTGTTTCTCGCATTAAATAGCTCGAAAAGTGCGATCTCGATGATTCTGCGTACTTCGGACAGAAGTCTCACCATGATTATAGTAAAAAATGCATTTCACAGCTTGAAACCCCACGAAAACCCAGATATCGCTGGTTCGGCATATCAAACGCACTGTGGAGTGCTGAAAACACCAGATAACGTGTTTCTCGCATTAACTAGCTCGAATAGAGCGATCTCGATGATTAAGCATACTTCGGACAGAAGTCTCACCATGATTATCGCAGAAAATGCATATCTCTGCTAGAAACCCCACGAAAACCTAGATATCTCCTGTTCTGCATATCAAACGCACTGTGGAGTGGTGAAAACACCAGATAACGTGTTTCTCGCACTAACTAGCTCGAAACGAGCGATCTCGATGATTCTGCATACTTCGGCCAGAAGTCTCAACAAGATTATCGCAGAAAATGCATATCTCAGCTTGAATCCCCACGAAAATCAAGATATGTACTGTTCTGCATATCCAACGAACTGTGGAGTGGTGAAAACCCCAGAAATCGTGTTTCTCGCATTAAATAGCTCGAAAAGTACGATCTCGATGATTAAGCATACTTCGGACAGAAGTCTCACCATGATTATCGCAGAAAATGCATATCTTTGCTAGAAACCCCACGAAAACCTAGATATCGCTGGTTCTGCATATCAAACGCACTGTGGAGTGCTGAAAACACCAGATAACGTGTTTCTCGCATTAAATAGCTCGAATAGAGCGATCTCGATGATTAAGCATACTTCGGACAGAAGTCTCACCTAGCTTACCGTAGAAAATGCATATCTCAGCTTGAAACCCGACGAAAACCAAAATATCTCCGGTTCAGCATATCCAACGCACTGTGGAGTGGTGAAAACCCCAGAAAACGAGTTTCTCGCATTAAATAGCTCGAAAAGAGCGCTCTCGATGTTTCTGCATACTTCGGACAGATGTCTCACCTAGCTTATCGTAGAAAATGCATATCTCAGCTTGAAACCCGACGAAAACCAAAATATCTCCGGTTCTGCATATCCAACGCACTGTGGAGTGGTGAAAACACCAGATAACGTGTTTCTCGCATTAAACAGCTCGAAACGAGCGATCTCGATGATTCTGCATACTTCGGACAGATGTCTCACCTAGCTTATCGTAGAAAATGCATATCTCAGCTTGAAACCCGACGAAAACCCGGATATCGCTGGTTCTGCATATCAAACGCACTGTGGAGTGCTGAAAACACCAGATAACGTGTTTCTCGCATTAAATAGCTCGAAAAGTGCGATCTCGATGATTCTGCATACTTCGGACAGAAGTCTCACCATGATTATAGTAAAAAATGCATTTCACAGCTTGAAACCCCACGAAAACCCAGATATCGCTGGTTCTGCATATCAAACGCACTGTGGAGTGCTGAAAACACCAGATAACGTGTTTCTCGCATTAAATAGTTCGAACAGTGCGATCTCGATGATTCTGCATACTTCTAACAGAAGTCTCACCATGATTATCGCAGAAAATGCATATCTCTGCTAGAAACCCCACGAAAACATAGATATCTCCTGTTCTGCATATCAAACGCACTGTGGAGTGCTGAAAACACCAGATAACGTGTTTCTCGCATTAAATAGCTCGAAAAGTGCGATCTCGATGATTCTGCGTACTTCGGACAGAAGTCTCACCATGATTATAGTAAAAAATGCATTTCACAGCTTGAAACCCCACGAAAACCCAGATATCGCTGGTTCTGCATATCAAACGCACTGTGGAGTGCTGAAAACACCAGATAACGTGTTTCTCGCATTAAATAGCTCGAAAAGTGCGATCTCGATGACTCTGCATACTTCGGACAGAAGTCTCACCATGATTATAGTAAAAAATGCATTTCACAGATAGAAACCCCACGAAAACCCAGATATCGCTGGTTCTGCATATCAAACGCACTGTGGAGTGCTGAAAACACCAGATAACGTGTTTCTCGCATTAAATAGTTCGAAAAGTGCGATCTCGATGATTCTGCATACTTCTAACAGAAATCTCACCATGATTATCGCAGAAAATGCATATCTCTGCTAGAAACCCCACGAAAACCTAGATATCTCCTGTTCTGCATATCAAACGCACTGTGGAGTGCTGAAAACACCAGATAACGTGTTTCTCGCATTAAATAGCTCGAAAAGTGCGATCTCGATGATTCTGCGTACTTCGGACAGAAGTCTCACCATGATTATAGTAAAAAATGCATTTCACAGATTGAAACCCCACGAAAACCCAGATATCGCTGGTTCTGCATATCAAACGCACTGTGGAGTGCTGAAAACACCAGATAACGTGTTTCTCGCATTAAATAGCTCGAAAAGTACGATCTCGATGATTAAGCATACTTCGGACAGAAGTCTCACCATGATTATCGCAGAAAATGCATATCTTTGCTAGAAACCCCACGAAAACCTAGATATCGCTGGTTCTGCATATCAAACGCACTGTGGAGTGCTGAAAACACCAGATAACGTGTTTCTCGCATTAAATAGCTCGAATAGAGCGATCTCGATGATTAAGCATACTTCGGACAGAAGTCTCACCTAGCTTACCGTAGAAAATGCATATCTTAGCTTGAAACCCGACGAAAACCAAAATATCTCCGGTTCAGCATATCCAACGCACTGTGGAGTGGTGAAAACCCCAGAAAACGAGTTTCTCGCATTAAATAGCTCGAAAAGAGCGCTCTCGATGTTTCTGCATACTTCGGACAGATGTCTCACCTAGCTTATCGTAGAAAATGCATATCTCAGCTTGAAACCCGACGAAAACCAAAATATCTCCGGTTCTGCATATCCAACGCACTGTGGAGTGGTGAAAACACCAGATAACGTGTTTCTCGCATTAAACAGCTCGAAACGAGCGATCTCGATGATTCTGCATACTTCGGACAGATGTCTCATCTAGCTTATCGTAGAAAATGCATATCTCAGCTTGAAACCCGACGAAAACCCGGATATCGCTGGTTCTGCATATCAAACGCACTGTGGAGTGCTGAAAACACCAGATAACGTGTTTCTCGCATTAAATAGTTCGAAAAGTGCGATCTCGATGATTCTGCATACTTCTAACAGAAATCTCACCATGATTATCGCAGAAAATGCATATCTCTGCTAGAAACCCCACGAAAACCTAGATATCGCTGGTTCTGCATATCAAACGCACTGTGGAGTGCTGAAAACACCAGATAACGTGTTTCTCGCATTAAATAGCTCGAATAGAGCGATCTCGATGATTAAGCATACTTCGGACAGAAGTCTCACCTAGCTTACCGTAGAAAATGCATATCTCAGCTTGAAACCCGACGAAAACCAAAATATCTCCGGTTCAGCATATCCAACGCACTGTGGAGTGGTGAAAACCCCAGAAAACGAGTTTCTCGCATTAAATAGTTCGAAAAGAGCGCTCTCCATGTTTCTGCATACTTCGGACAGATGTCTCACCTAGCTTATCGTAGAAAATGCATATCTCATCTTGAAACCCGACGAAAACTAAAATATCTCCGGTTCTGCATATCCAACGCACTGTGGAGTGGTGAAAACACCAGATAACGTGTTTCTCGCATTAAACAGCTCGAAACGAGCGATCTCGATGATTCTGCATACTTCGGACAGATGTCTCACCTAGCTTATCGTAGAAAATGCATATCTCAGCTTGAAACCCGACGAAAACCCGGATATCGCTGGTTCTGCATATCAAACGCACTGTGGAGTGCTGAAAACACCAGATAACGTGTATCTCGCATTAAATAGCTCGAAAAGTGCGATCTCGATGATTCTGCATACTTCGGACAGAAGTCTCACCATGATTATAGTAAAAAATGCATTTCACAGCTTGAAACCCCACGAAAACCCAGATATCGCTGGTTCTGCATATCAAACGCACTGTGGAGTGCTGAAAACACCAGATAACGTGTTTCTCGCATTAAATAGTTCGAAAAGTGCGATCTCGATGATTCTGCATACTTCTAACAGAAGTCTCACCATGGTTATCGCAGATAATGCATATCTCTGCTAGAAACCCCACGAAAACCTAGATATCGCTGGTTCTGCATATCAAACGCACTGTGGAGTGCTTAAAACACCAGATAACGTGTTTCTCGCATTAAATAGCTCGAAAAGTGCGATCTCGATGATTCTGCATACTTCGGACAGAAGTCTCACCAAGATTATCGCAGAAATTGCATATCTCAGCTTGAATCCCCACGAAAACCAAGATATCGCTGCTTCTGCATATCAAACGCACTGTGGAGTGCTGAAAACACCAGATAACGTGTTTCTCGTATTAAATAGCTCGAAAAGTACGATCTCGATGATTAAGCATACTTCGGACAGAAGTCTCACCAAGATTATCGCAGAAATTGCATATCTCAGCTTGAATCCCCACGAAAACCAAGATATCGCTGCTTCTGCATATCAAACCAACTGTGGAGTGGTGAAAACACCAGACAACGTGTTTCTCGCATTAAATAGCTCGAAAAGTGCGATCTCGATGATTCTGCATACTTCGGACAGAAGTCTCACCAAGATTATCGCAGAAATTGCATATCTCTGCTAGAAACCCCACGAAAACCTAGATATCGCTGGTTCTGCATATCAAACGCACTGTGGAGTGCTGAAAACACCAGATAACGTGTTTCTCGCATTAAATAGCTCGAATAGAGCGATCTCGATGATTAAGCATACTTCGGACAGAAGTCTCACCTAGCTTACCGTAGAAAATGCATATCTCAGCTTGAAACCCGACGAAAACCAAAATATCTCCGGTTCAGCATATCCAACGCACTGTGGAGTGGTGAAAACCCCAGAAAACGAGTTTCTCGCATTAAATAGTTCGAAAAGAGCGCTCTCCATGTTTCTGCATACTTCGGACAGATGTCTCACCTAGCTTATCGTAGAAAATGCATATCTCATCTTGAAACCCGACGAAAACTAAAATATCTCCGGTTCTGCATATCCAACGCACTGTGGAGTGGTGAAAACACCAGATAACGTGTTTCTCGCATTAAACAGCTCGAAACGAGCGATCTCGATGATTCTGCATACTTCGGACAGATGTCTCACCTAGCTTATCGTAGAAAATGCATATCTCAGCTTGAAACCCGACGAAAACCCGGATATCGCTGGTTCTGCATATCAAACGCACTGTGGAGTGCTGAAAACACCAGATAACGTGTATCTCGCATTAAATAGCTCGAAAAGTGCGATCTCGATGATTCTGCATACTTCGGACAGAAGTCTCACCATGATTATAGTAAAAAATGCATTTCACAGCTTGAAACCCCACGAAAACCCAGATATCGCTGGTTCTGCATATCAAACGCACTGTGGAGTGCTGAAAACACCAGATAACGTGTTTCTCGCATTAAATAGTTCGAAAAGTGCGATCTCGATGATTCTGCATACTTCTAACAGAAGTCTCACCATGGTTATCGCAGATAATGCATATCTCTGCTAGAAACCCCACGAAAACCTAGATATCGCTGGTTCTGCATATCAAACGCACTGTGGAGTGCTTAAAACACCAGATAACGTGTTTCTCGCATTAAATAGCTCGAAAAGTGCGATCTCGATGATTCTGCATACTTCGGACAGAAGTCTCACCAAGATTATCGCAGAAATTGCATATCTCAGCTTGAATCCCCACGAAAACCAAGATATCGCTGCTTCTGCATATCAAACGCACTGTGGAGTGCTGAAAACACCAGATAACGTGTTTCTCGTATTAAATAGCTCGAAAAGTACGATCTCGATGATTAAGCATACTTCGGACAGAAGTCTCACCAAGATTATCGCAGAAATTGCATATCTCAGCTTGAATCCCCACGAAAACCAAGATATCGCTGCTTCTGCATATCAAACCAACTGTGGAGTGGTGAAAACACCAGACAACGTGTTTCTCGCATTAAATAGCTCGAAAAGTGCGATCTCGATGATTCTGCATACTTCGGACAGAAGTCTCACCAAGATTATCGCAGAAATTGCATATCTCAGCTTGAATCCCCACGAAAACCAAGATATCGCTGCTTCTGCATATCAAACCAACTGTGGAGTGGTGAAAACACCAGACAACGTGTTTCTCGCATTAAATAGCTCGAAAAGTGCGATCTCGATGATTCTGCATACTTCCGACAGAAGTCTCACCATGGTTATCGCAGAAATTGCATATCTCTGCTAGAAACCCCACGAAAACCTAGATATCGCTGGTTCTGCATATCAAACGCACTGTGGAGTGCTTAAAACACCAGATAACGTGTATCTCGCATTAAATAGCACGAAAAGTGCGATCTCGATGATTCTGCATACTTCGGACAGAAGTCTCACCAAGATTATCGTAAAAAATGCATATCTCAGCTTGAAACCCCACGAAAACCAAGATATCTCCGGTTCTGCATATCCAACGAACTGTGGAGTGGTGAAAACCCCAGAAAACGAGTTTCTCGCATTAAATAGCTCGAAAAGAGTGCTCTCGATGTTTCTGCATACTTCGGACAGATGTCTCACCAAGATTATCGCAGAAATTGCATATCTCAGCTTGAATCCCCACGAAAACCAAGATATCGCTGCTTCTGCATATCAAACCAACTGTGGAGTGGTGAAAACACCAGACAACGTGTTTCTCGCATTAAATAGCTCGAAAAGTGCGATCTCGATGATTCTGCATACTTCGGACAGAAGTCTCACCAAGATTATCGCAGAAATTGCATATCTCAGCTTGAATCCCCACGAAAACCAAGATATCGCTGCTTCTGCATATCAAACGCACTGTGGAGTGCTGAAAACACCAGATAACGTGTTTCTCGTATTAAATAGCTCGAAAAGTACGATCTCGATGATTAAGCATACTTCGGACAGAAGTCTCACCAGGATTATCGCAGAAATTGCATATCTCAGCTTGAATCCCCACGAAAACCAGGATATCGCTGGTTCTGCATATCAAACGCACTGTGGAGTGCTGAAAACACCAGATAACGTGTTTCTCGCATTAAATAGCTGTGTATAGAGCGATCTCGATGATTAAGCATACTTCGGACAGAAGTCTCACCAAGATTATCGCAGAAAATGCGTATCTGAGCTTTAAACCCGACGAAAACCAAGATATCGCTGGTTCTGCATATCAAACGCACTGTGGAGTGCTGAAAACACCAGATAACGTGTTTCTCGCATTAAATAGATCGAAAAGTGCGATCTCGATGATTCTGCATACTTCTGACAGAAGTCTCACTATGATTATCGCAGAAAATGCATATCTCTGCTAGAAACCCCACGAAAACCAAGATATCTCCTGTTCTGCAAATCCAACGAACTGTGGAGTGGTGAAAACCCCAGAAAACGTGTTAGTCGCATTAAATAGCTCGAAAAGTACGATCTCGATGATTAAGCATACTTCGGACAGAAGTCTCACCAAGATTATCGCAGAAATTGCATATCTCAGCTTGAATCCCCACCAAAACCAGGATATCGCTGGTTCTGCATATCAAACGCACTGTGGAGTGCTGAAAACACCAGATAACGTGTTTCTCGCATTAAATAGCTCGAATAGAGCGATCTCGATGATTAAGCATACTTCGGACAGAAGTCTCACCAAGATTATCGCAGAAAATGCATATCTGAGCTTGAAACCCCACGAAAACCAAGATATCGCTGGTTCTGCATATCGAACGCACTGTGGAGTGGTGAAAACACCAGATAACTTGTTTCTCGCATTAAATAACTCAAAAAGAGCGATCTCGATGATTCTGCATACTTCGGACAGAAGTATCACCAAGATTATCGCTGAAAATGCATATCTCAGCTTGAAACCCCACGAAAACCAAGATATCTCCGGTTCTGCATATCCAACGAATTGTGGAGTGGTGAAAACCCCAGAAAACGAGTTTCTCGCATTAAATAGCTCGAAAAGAGCGCTCTCGATGTTTCTGCATACTTCGGACAGATGTCTCACCAAACTTATCGTAGAAAATGCATATCTCCGCTTGAAACCCGACGAAAACCAAGATATCGCTGGTTCTGCATATCAAACGCACTGTGGAGTGCTGAAAACACCAGATAACGTGTTTCTCGCATTAAATAGCTCGTAAAGTGCGATCTCGATGATTCTGCATACTTCGGACAGAAGTCTCACCATGATTATAGTAAATAATGCATTTCACAGCTTGAAACCCCACGAAAACCCAGATATCGCGGGTTCTGCATATCAAACGCACTGTGGAGTGCTGAAAACACCAGATAACGTGTTTCTCGCATTAAATAGCTCGAAAAGTGCGATCTCGATGATTCTGCATACTTCGGACAGAAGTCTCACCATGATTATAGTAAAAAATGCATTTCACAGCTTGAAACCCGACGAAAACCAAGATATCGCTGGTTCGGCATATCAAACGCACTGTGGAGTGCTGAAAACACCAGATAACGTGTTTCTCGCATTAACTAGCTCGAATAGAGCGATCTCGATGATTAAGCATACTTCGGACAGAAGTCTCACCTAGCTTACCGTAGAAAATGCATATCTCAGCTTGAAACCCGACGAAAACCAAAATATCTCCGGTTCAGCATATCCAACGCACTGTGGAGTGGTGAAAACCCCAGAAAACGTGTTTTTCGCATTAAATAGCTCGAAAAGAGCTCTCTCGATGTTTCTGCATACTTCGGACAGATGTCTCACCTAGCTTATCGTAGAAAATGCATATCTCAGCTTGAAACCCGACGAAAACCCAGATATCGCTGGTTCTGCATATCAAACGCACTGTGGAGTGCTGAAAACACCAGATAACGTGTTTCTCGCATTAAATAGCTCGAAAAGTGCGATCTCGATGATTCTGCATACTTCGGACAGAAGTCTCACCATGATTATAGTAAAAAATGCATTTCACAGCTTGAAACCCCACGAAAACCCAGATATCGCTGGTTCTGCATATCAAACGCACTGTGGAGTGCTGAAAACACCAGATAACGTGTTTCTCGCATTAAATAGTTCGAAAAGTGCGATCTCGATGATTCTGCATACTTCTAACAGAAGTCTCACCATGATTATCGCAGAAAATGCATATCTCTGCTAGAAACCCCACGAAAACCTAGATATCTCCTGTTCTGCATATCAAACGCACTGTGGAGTGCTGAAAACACCAGATAACGTGTTTCTCGCATTAAATAGCTCGAAAAGTGCGATCTCGATGATTCTGCATACTTCGGACAGAAGTCTCACCATGATTATAGTAAAAAATGCATTTCACAGCTTGAAACCCCACGAAAACCCAGATATCAATGGTTCTGCATATCAAACGCACTGTGGAGTGCTGAAAACACCAGATAACGTGTTTCTCGCATTAAATAGCTCGAAAAGTGCGATCTCGATGATTCTGCATACTTCGGACAGAAGTCTCACCATGATTATAGTAAAAAATGCATTTCACAGCTTGAAACCCCACGAAAACCCAGATATCGCTGGTTCTGCATATCAAACGCACTGTAGAGTGCTGAAAACACCAGATAACGTGTTTCTCGCATTAAATAGTTCGAAAAGTGCGATCTCGATGATTCTGCATACTTCTAACAGAAATCTCACCATGATTATCGCAGAAAATGCATATCTCTGCTAGAAACCCCACGAAAACCTAGATATCGCTGGTTCTGCATATCAAACGCACTGTGGAGTGCTGAAAACACCAGATAACGTGTTTCTCGCATTAAATAGCTCGAATAGAGCGATCTCGATGATTAAGCATACTTCGGACAGAAGTCTCACCTAGCTTACCGTAGAAAATGCATATCTCAGCTTGCAACCCGACGAAAACCAAAATATCTCCGGTTCAGCATATCCAACGCACTGTGGAGAGGTGAAAACCCCAGAAAACGAGTTTCTCGCATTAAATAGCTCGAAAAGAGCGCTCTCGATGTTTCTGCATACTTCGGACAGATGTCTCTAGCTTATCGTAGAAAATGCATATCTCAGCTTGAAACCCGACGAAAACCAAAATATCTCCGGTTCTGCATATCCAACGCACTGTGGAGTGGTGAAAACACCAGATAACGTGTTTCTCGCATTAAACAGCTCGAAAAGAGCGCTCTCGATGATTCTGCATACTTCGGACAGATGTCTCACCTAGCTTATCGTAGAAAATGCATATCTCCGCTTGAAACCCGACGAAAACCAAAATATCTCCGGTTCAGCATATCCAACGCACTGTGGAGTGGTGAAAACCCCAGAAAACGTGTTTCTCGCATTAAATAGCTCGAAAAGAGCTCTCTCGATGTTTCTGCATACTTCGGACAGATGTCTCACGTAGCTTATCGTTGAAAATGCATATCTCCGCTTGAAACCCGACGAAAACCAAGATATCGCTGGTTCGGCATATCAAACGCACTGTGGAGTGCTGAAAACACCAGATAACGTGTTTCTCGCATTAAATAGCTCGAATAGAGCGATCTCGATGATTCTGCATACTTCTAACAGAAGTCTCACCAAGATTATCGCAGAAAATGCATATCTCAGCTTGAAACCCGACGAAAACCAAAATATCGCCGGTTCTGCATATCAAACCAACTGTGGAGTGGTGAAAACACCAGATAACGTGTTTCTCGCATTAAATCTCTCGAAAAGTGCGATCTCGATGATTCTGCATTCTTCTAACAGAAGTCTCACCAAGATTATCGCAGAAAATGCATTTCTCTGCTTGAATCACCACGAAAACCAAGATATCTACTGTTCTGCATATCAAACGAACTGTGGTGTGGTGAAAACCCCAGAAAACGTATTTCTCGCATTAAGTAGCTCGAAAAGAGCGATCTCGATGATTCTGCACACTTCGGACAGAAGTCTCACCAAGATTATCGCAGAAAATGCATATCTCAGCGTGAAACTCGACGAAAACCAAAATATCGCCGGTTCTGCATATCAAACCAACTGTGGAGACGTGAAAACACCAGATAACGTGTTTCTCGCATTAAATAGCTCGAAAAGTGCGATCTCGATGATTCTGCATACTTCTAACAGAAGTCTCACCAAGATTATCGCAGAAAATGCATATCTCTGCTTGAATCCCCACGAAAACCATGATATCTACTGTTCTGCATATCAAACGAACTGTGGAGTGGTGAATACCCCAGAAAACGTGTTTCTCGCATCAAACAGCTCGAAAAGAGCGCTCTCGATGTTTCTGCATACTTCGGACAGACGTTTCACCAAGCTTATCGTAGAAAATGCATATCTCAGCTTGAAACCCGACGATAACCAAAATATCTCCGGTTCTGCATATCCAACGCACTGTGGAGTGGTGAAAACAACAGACAACGTGTTTCTCGCATTAAATAGATCGAAAAGAGCGATCTCGAAGATTCTGCATACTTCGGACAGAAGTGTCACCAAGATTATCGCAGAAAATGCATATCTCAGCTTGAAACCCCACGAAAACCAAGATATCTCCGGTTCTGCATGTCCAACGAACTGTGGTGTGGTGAAAACCCCAGAAAACGTATTTCTCGCATTAAGTAGCTCGAAAAGAGCGATCTCGATGATTCTGCACACTTCGGACAGAAGTCTCACCAGGATTATCGCAGAAAATGCATATCTCAGCTTGAAACCCCACGAAAACCATGATATCTCCGGTTCTGCATGTCCAACGAACTGTGGAGTGGTGAAAACCCCAGAAAACGAGTTTCTCGCATTAAATAGCTCGAAAAGAGCGCTCTCGATGTTTCTGCATACTTCGGACAGATGTCTCACCAAGCTTATCGTAGAAAATGCATATCTCCGCTTGAAACCCGACGAAAACCAAGATATCGCTGGTTCGGCATATCAAACGCACTGTGGAGTGCTGAAAACACCAGATAACGTGTTTCTCGCATTAAATAGCTCGAATAGAGCGATCTCGATGATTAAGCATACTTCGAAAAGAAGTCTCACCTAGCTTACCGTAGAAAATGCATATCTCAGCTTGAAACCCGACGAAAACCAAAATATCTCCGGTTCAGCATATCCAACGCACTGTGGAGTGGTGAAAACCCCAGAAAACGTGTTTCTCGCATTAAATAGCTCGAAAAGAGCTCTCTCGATGTTTCTGCATACTTCGGACAGATGTCTCACCTAGCTTATCGTAGAAAATGCATATCTCAGCTTGAAACCCGACGAAAACCAAAATATCTCCGGTTCTGCATATCCAACGCACTGTGGAGTGGTGAAAACACCAGATAACGTGTTTCTCGCATTAAACAGCTCGAAACGAGCGATCTCGATGATTCTGCATACTTCTAACAGAAGTCTCACCAAGATTATCGCAGAAAATGCATATCTCAGCTTGAAACCCGACGAAAACCAAAATATCGCCGGTTCTGCATATCAAACCAACTGTGGAGTGGTGAAAACACCAGATAACGTGTTTCTCGCATTAAATCTCTCGAAAAGTGCGATCTCGATGATTCTGCATTCTTCTAACAGAAGTCTCACCAAGATTATCGCCGAAAATGCATTTCTCTGCTTGAATCACCACGAAAACCAAGATATCTACTGTTCTGCATATCAAACGAACTGTGCTGTGGTGAAAACCCCAGAAAACGTATTTGTCGCATTAAGTAGCTCGAAAAGAGCGATCTCGATGATTCTGCACACTTCGGACAGAAGTCTCACCAAGATTATCGCAGAAAATGCATATCTCAGCGTGAAACTCGACGAAAACCAAAATATCGCCGGTTCTGCATATCAAACCAACTGTGGAGTCGTGAAAACACCAGATAACGTGTTTCTCGCATTAAATAGCTCGAAAAGTGCGATCTCGATGATTCTGCATACTTCTAACAGAAGTCTCACCATGATTATCGCAGAAAATGCATATCTCTGCTAGAAACCCCACGAGAACCAAGATATCTCCTGTTCTGCATATCCAACGAACTGTGGTGTGGTGAAACCCCCAGAAAACGTATTTCTCGCATTAAGTAGCTCGAAAAGAGCGATCTCGATGATTCTGCACACTTCGGACAGAAGTCTCACCAAGATTATCGCAGA
Source organism: Anthophora plumipes (assembly GCA_951804975.1). Lineage (NCBI taxonomy): Eukaryota > Metazoa > Arthropoda > Insecta > Hymenoptera > Apidae > Anthophora > Anthophora plumipes. The sequence continues at coordinate 21,381,874 of OX638118.1, forward strand.
AAATGCATATCTCAGCTTGAAACCCCACGAAAACCAAGACATCGCTGGTTCTGCATATCAAGGGCTCTGTGGAGTGGTGAAAACACCAGAAAACGAGTTTCTCGCATTAAATAGCTCGAAAAGAGCGCTCTCGATGTTTCTGCATACTTCGGACAGATGTCTCACCAAGCTTATCGTAGAAAATGCATATCTCCGCTTGAAACCCGACGAAAACCAAGATATCGCTGGTTCGGCATATCAAACGCACTGTGGAGTGCTGAAAACACCAGATAACGTGTTTCTCGCATTAAATAGCTCGAATAGAGCGATCTCGATGATTAAGCATACTTCGAAAAGAAGTCTCACCTAGCTTACCGTAGAAAATGCATATCTCTGCTTGAATCCCCACGAAAACCAAGATATCTACTGTTCTGCATATCAAACGAACTGTGGAGTGGTGAATACACCAGAAAACGTGTTTCTCGCATCAAACAGCTCGAAAAGAGCGCTCTCGATGTTTCTGCATACTTCGGACAGACGTTTCACCAAGCTTATCGTAGAAAATGCATATCTCAGCTTGAAACCCGACGAAAACCAAGATATCGCTGGTTCGGCATATCAAACGCACTGTGGAGTGCTGAAAACACCAGATAACGTGTTTCTCGCATTAAATAGCTCGAATAGAGCGATCTCGATGATTAAGCTTACTTCGAAAAGAAGTCTCACCTAGCTTACCGTAGAAAATGCATATCTCAGATTGAAACCCGACGAAAACCAAAATATCTCCGGTTCAGCATATCCAACGCACTGTGGAGTGGTGAAAACCCCAGAAAACGTGTTTCTCGCATTAAATAGCTCGAAAAGAGCTCTCTCGATGTTTCTGCATACTTCGGACAGATGTCTCACCTAGCTTATCGTAGAAAATGCATATCTCAGCTTGAAACCCGACGAAAACCAAAATATCTCCGGTTCTGCATATCCAACGCACTGTGGAGTGGTGAAAACACCAGATAACGTGTTTCTCGCATTAAACAGCTCGAAACGAGCGATCTCGATGATTCTGCACACTTCGGACAGAAGTCTCACCAAGATTATCGCAGAAAATGCATATCTCAGCGTGAAACTCGACGAAAACCAAAATATCGCTGGTTCTGCATATCAAGCGCTCTGTGGAGTGGTGAAAACACCAGATAACTTGTTTCTCGCATTAAATAGCTCGAAAAGAGCGATCTCGATGATTCTGCATACTTCGGACAGAAGTCTCACCAAGATTATCGCAGAAAATGCATATCTCAGCTTGAAACCCCACGAAAACCAATATATCTCCGGTTCTGCATGTCCAACGAACTGTGGAGTGGTGAAAACCCCAGAAAACGAGTTTCTCGCATTAAATAGCTCGAAAAGAGCGCTCTCGATGTTTCTGCATACTTCGGACAGATGTCTCACCAAGCTTATCGTAGAAAATGCATATCTCCGCTTGAAACCCGACGAAAACCAAGATATCGCTGGTTCGGCATATCGAACGCACTGTGGAGTGCTGAAAACACCAGATAACGTGTTTCTCGCATTAAATAGCTCGAATAGAGCGATCTCGATGATTAAGCATACTTCTAACAGAAGTCTCACCAAGATTATCGCAGAAAATGCATTTCTCTGCTTGAATCACCACGAAAACCAAGATATCTACTGTTCTGCATATCAAACGAACTGTGGAGTGGTGAATACCCCAGAAAACGTGTTTCTCGCATCAAACAGCTCGAAAAGAGCGCTCTCGATGTTTCTGCATACTTCGGACAGACGTTTCACCAAGCTTATCGTAGAAAATGCATATCTCAGCTTGAAACCCGACGAAAACCAAAATATCTCCGGTTCTGCATATCCAACGCACTGTGGAGTGGTGAAAACAACAGACAACGTGTTTCTCGCATTAAATAGATCGAAAAGTGCGATCTCGATGATTCTGCATACTTCTAACAGAAGTCTCACCATGATTATCGCAGAAAATGCATATCTCTGCTAGAAACCCCACGAGAACCAAGATATCTCCTGTTCTGCATATCCAACGAACTGTGGTGTGGTGAAAACCCCAGAAAACGTATTTCTCGCATTAAGTAGCTCGAAAAGAGCGATATCGATGATTCTGCACACTTCGGACAGAAGTCTCACCAAGATTATCGCAGAAAATGCATATCTCAGCTTGAAACCCCACGAAAACCAAGATATCGCTGGTTCTGCATATCAAGCGCTCTGTGGAGTGGTGAAAACACCAGATAACTTGTTTCTCGCATTAAATAGCTCGAAAAGAGCGATCTCGATGATTCTGCATACTTCGGACAGAAGTCTCACCAAGATTATCGCAGAAAATGCATATCTCAGCTTGAAACCCCACGAAATCCAAGATATCTCCTGTTCTGCATATCCAACGAACTGTGGTGTGGTGAAAACCACAGAAAACGTGTTTCTCGCATTAACATGCTCGAAAAGAGCGATCTCGATGATCCTGCACACTTCGGACAGAAGTCTCAACAAGCTTATCGCAGAAAATGCATATCTCAGCTTGAAACCCCACGAAAACCAAGATATCTACTGTTCTGCATATCAAACGCACTGTGGAGTGGTGAAAACACCAGATAACGTGTTTCTCGCACTAACTAGCTCGAAAAGAGCGATCTCGATGATTCAGCATACTTCGGACAGAAGTCTCACCAAGATTATCACAGAAAATGCATATCTTAGCTTGAAACCCCTCGAAAACCAAGATATCACCTGTTCAGCATATCCAACGAACTGTGGTGTGGTGAAAACCCCAGAAAACGTGTTTCTCGCATTAAATAGCTCGAAAAGAGCACTCTCGATGTTTCTGCATACTTCGGACAGATGTCTCACCAAGATTATCGCAGAAAATGCATATCTCTGCTTGAAACCCCACGAAAACCAAAATATCGCCGGTTCTGCATATCAAACCAACTGTGGAGTGGTGAAAACACCAGATAACGTGTTTCTCGCATTAAATAGCTCGAAAAGAGCACTCTCGATGTTTCTGCATACTTCGGACAGATGTCTCACCAAGATTATCGCAGAAAATGCATATCTCAGCTTGAAACCCCACGAAAACCAAAATATCGCCGGTTCTGCATATCATACGCACTGTGTAGTGGTGAAAACCCCAGAAGACGTGTTTCTCGCATTAAATAGCTCGAAAAGAGCACTCTCGATGTTTCTGCATACTTCGGACAGATGTCTCACCAAGATTATCGCAGAAAATGCATATCTCAGCTTGAAACCCCACGAAAACCAAAATATCGCCGGTTCTGCATATCAAACCAACTGTGGAGTGGTGAAAACACCAGATAACGTGATTCTCGCATTAAATAGCTCGAAAAGAGCGCTCTCGATGTTTCTGCATGCTTCGGACAGATGTCTGACCAAGCTTATCGTAGAAAATGCATATCACCGCTTGAAACCCGACGAAAACCAAGATATCGCTGGTTCGGCATATCAAACCCACTGTGGAGTGCTGAAAACACCAGATAACGTGTTTCTCGCATTAAATAGCTCAAATAGAGCGATCTCGATGATTAAGCATACTTCGAAAAGAAGTCTCACCTAGCTTACCGTAGAAAATGCATATCTCAGCTTGAAACCCGACGAAAACCAAAATATCCCCGGTTCAGCATATCCAACGCACTGTGGAGTGGTGAAAACCCCAGAAAACGTGTTTCTCGCATTAAATAGCTCGAAAAGAGCTCTCTCGATGTTTCTGCATACTTCGAACAGATGTCTCACCTAGCTTATCGTAGAAAATGCATATCTCAGCTTGAAACCCGACGAAAACCAAAATATCTTCGGTTCTGCATATCCAACGCTCTGTGGAGTGGTGAAAACACCAGACAACGTGTTTCTCGCATTAAGCAGCTCGAAACGAACGATCTCGATGATTCTGCATACTTCTAACAGATGTCTCACCTAGCTTATCGTAGAAAATGCATTTCTCTGCTTGAATCACCACGAAAACCAAGATATCTACTGTTCTGCATATCAAACGAACTGTGGTGTGGTGAAAACACCAGACAACGTGTTTCTCGCATTAAGCAGCTCGAAACGAACGATCTCGATGATTCTGCATACTTCTAACAGAAGTCTCACCAAGATTATCGCAGAAAATGCATATCTCAGCTTGAAACCCGACGAAAACCAAAATATCGCCGGTTCTGCATATCAAGCCAACTGTGGAGTGGTGAAAACACCAGACAACGTGTTTCTCGCATTAAATAGATCGAAATGTGCGATCTCGATGATTCTGCATACTTCTAACAGAAGTCTCACCAAGATTATCGCAGAAAATGCATATCTCTGCTTGAATCCCCACGAAAACCATGATATCTACTGTTCTGCATATCAAACGAACTGTGGAGTGGTGAATACCCCAGAAAACGTGTTTCTCGCATCAAACAGCTCGAAAAGAGCGCTCTCGATGTTTCTGCATACTTCGGACAGACGTTTCACCAAGCTTATCGTAGAAAATGCATATCTCAGCTTGAAACCCGACGATAACCAAAATATCTCCGGTTCTGCATATCCAACGCACTGTGGAGTGGTGAAAACAACAGACAACGTGTTTCTCGCATTAAATAGATCGAAAAGAGCGATCTCGAAGATTCTGCATACTTCGGACAGAAGTGTCACCAAGATTATCGCAGAAAATGCATATCTCAGCTTGAAACCCCACGAAAACCAAGATATCTCCGGTTCTGCATGTCCAACGAACTGTGGTGTGGTGAAAACCCCAGAAAACGTATTTCTCGCATTAAGTAGCTCGAAAAGAGCGATCTCGATGATTCTGCACACTTCGGACAGAAGTCTCACCAGGATTATCGCAGAAAATGCATATCTCAGCTTGAAACCCCACGAAAACCAAGATATCTCCGGTTCTGCATGTCCAACGAACTGTGGATTGGTGAAAACCCCAGAAAACGAGTTTCTCGCATTAAATAGCTCGAAAAGAGCGCTCTCGATGTTTCTGCATACTTCGGACAGATGTCTCACCAAGCTTATCGTAGAAAATGCATATCTCCGCTTGAAACCCGACGAAAACCAAGATATCGCTGGTTCGGCATATCAAACGCACTGTGGAGTGCTGAAAACACCAGATAACGTGTTTCTCGCATTAAATAGCTCGAATAGAGCGATCTCGATGATTAAGCATACTTCGAAAAGAAGTCTCACCTAGCTTACCGTAGAAAATGCATATCTCAGCTTGAAACCCGACGAAAACCAAAATATCTCCGGTTCAGCATATCCAACGCACTGCGGAGTGGTGAAAACCCCAGAAAACGTGTTTCTCGCATTAAATAGCTCGAAAAGAGCTCTCTCGATGTTTCTGCATACTTCGGACAGATGTCTCACCTAGCTTATCGTAGAAAATGCATATCTCAGCGTGAAACCCGACGAAAACCAAAATATCTCCGGTTCTGCATATCCAACGCACTGTGGAGTGGTGAAAACACCAGATAACGTGTTTCTCGCATTAAACAGCTCGAAACGAGCGATCTCGATGATTCTGCATACTTCTAACAGAAGTCTCACCAAGATTATCGCAGAAAATGCATATCTCAGCTTGAAACCCGACGAAAACCAAAATATCGCCGGTTCTGCATATCAAACCAACTGTGGAGTGGTGAAAACACCAGATAACGTGTTTCTCGCATTAAATCTCTCGAAAAGTGCGATCTCGATGATTCTGCATTCTTCTAACAGAAGTCTCACCAAGATTATCGCCGAAAATGCATTTCTCTGCTTGAATCACCACGAAAACCAAGATATCTACTGTTCTGCATATCAAACGAACTGTGCTGTGGTGAAAACCCCAGAAAACGTATTTGTCGCATTAAGTAGCTCGAAAAGAGCGATCTCGATGATTCTGCACACTTCGGACAGAAGTCTCACCAAGATTATCGCAGAAAATGCATATCTCAGCGTGAAACTCGACGAAAACCAAAATATCGCCGGTTCTGCATATCAAACCAACTGTGGAGTCGTGAAAACACCAGATAACGTGTTTCTCGCATTAAATAGCTCGAAAAGTGCGATCTCGATGATTCTGCATACTTCTAACAGAAGTCTCACCATGATTATCGCAGAAAATGCATATCTCTGCTAGAAACCCCACGAGAACCAAGATATCTCCTGTTCTGCATATCCAACGAACTGTGGTTTGGTGAAACCCCCAGAAAACGTATTTCTCGCATTAAGTAGCTCGAAAAGAGCGATCTCGATGATTCTGCACACTTCGGACAGAAGTCTCACCAAGATTATCGCAGAAAATGCATATCTCAGCTTGAAACCCCACGAAAACCAAGACATCGCTGGTTCTGCATATCAAACGCACTGTGGAGTGCTGAAAACACCAGATAACGTGTTTCTCGCATTAAATAGCTCGAATAGAGCGATCTCGATGATTAAGCATACTTCGAAAAGAAGTCTCACCTAGCTTACCGTAGAAAATGCATATCTCAGCTTGAAACCCGACGAAAACCAAAATATCTCCGGTTCAGCATATCCAACGCACTGTGGAGTGGTGAAAACCCCAGAAAACGTGTTTCTCGCATTAAATAGCTCGAAAAGAGCTCTCTCGATGTTTCTGCATACTTCGGACAGATGTCTCACCTAGCTTATCGTAGAAAATGCATATCTCAGCTTGAAACCCGACGAAAACCAAAATATCTCCGGTTCTGCATATCCAACGCACTGTGGAGTGGTGAAAACACCAGACAACGTGTTTCTCGCATTAAACAGCTCGAAACGAGCGATGTCGATGATTCTGCATACTTCTAACAGAAGTCTCACCAAGATTATCGCAGAAAATGCATATCTCAGCTTGAAACCCGACGAAAACCAAAATATCGCCGGTTCTGCATATCAAACCAACTGTGGAGTGGTGAAAACACCAGATAACGTGTTTCTCGCATTAAATCTCTCGAAAAGTGCGATCTCGATGATTCTGCATACTTCTAACAGAAGTCTCACCAAGATTATCACAGAAAATGCATATCTCTTCTTGAATCCCCACGAAAACCAAGATATCTACTGTTCTGCATATCAAACGAACTGTGGAGTGGTGAATACACCAGAAAACGTGTTTCTCGCATCAAACAGCTCGAAAAGAGCGCTCTCGATGTTTCTGCATACTTCGGACAGACGTTTCACCAAGCTTATCGTAGAAAATGCATATCTCAGCTTGAAACCCGACGAAAACCAAGATATCGCTGGTTCGGCATATCAAACGCACTGTGGAGTGCTGAAAACACCAGATAACGTGTTTCTCGCATTAAATAGCTCGAATAGAGCGATCTCGATGATTAAGCATACTTCGAAAAGAAGTCTCACCTAGCTTACCGTAGAAAATGCATATCTCAGCTTGAAACCCGACGAAAACCAAAATATCTCCGGTTCAGCATATCCAACGCACTGTGGAGTGGTGAAAACCCCAGAAAACGTGTTTCTCGCATTAAATAGCTCGAAAAGAGCTCTCTCGATGTTTCTGCATACTTCGGACAGATGTCTCACCTAGCTTATCGTAGAAAATGCATATCTCAGCTTGAAACCCGACGAAAACCAAAATATCTCCGGTTCTGCATATCCAACTCACTGTGGAGTGGTGAAAACACCAGATAACGTGTTTCTCGCATTAAACAGCTCGAAACGAGCGATCTCGATGATTCTGCACACTTCGGACAGAAGTCTCACCAAGATTATCGCAGAAAATGCATATCTCAGCGTGAAACTCGACGAAAACCAAAATATCGCTGGTTCTGCATATCAAGCGCTCTGTGGAGTGGTGAAAACACCAGATAACTTGTTTCTCGCATTAAATAGCTCGAAAAGAGCGATCTCGATGATTCTGCATACTTCGGACAGAAGTCTCACCAAGATTATCGCAGAAAATGCATATCTCAGCTTGAAACCCCACGAAAACCAATATATCTCCGGTTCTGCATGTCCAACGAACTGTGGAGTGGTGAAAACCCCAGAAAACGAGTTTCTCGCATTAAATAGCTCGAAAAGAGCGCTCTCGATGTTTCTGCATACTTCGGACAGATGTCTCACCAAGCTTATCGTAGAAAATGCATATCTCCGCTTGAAACCCGACGAAAACCAAGATATCGCTGGTTCGGCATATCGAACGCACTGTGGAGTGCTGAAAACACCAGATAACGTGTTTCTCGCATTAAATAGCTCGAATAGAGCGATCTCGATGATTAAGCATACTTCTAACAGAAGTCTCACCAAGATTATCGCAGAAAATGCATTTCTCTGCTTGAATCACCACGAAAACCAAGATATCTACTGTTCTGCATATCAAACGAACTGTGGTGTGGTGAAAACCCCAGAAAACGTATTTCTCGCATTAAGTAGCTCGAAAAGAGCGATCTTGATGATTCTGCACACTTCGGACAGAAGTCTCACCAAGATTATCGCAGAAAATGCATATCTCAGCGTGAAACTCGACGAAAACCAAAATATCTACTGTTCTGCATATCAAACGAACTGTGGAGTGGTGAATACCCCAGAAAACGTGTTTCTCGCATCAAACAGCTCGAAAAGAGCGCTCTCGATGTTTCTGCATACTTCGGACAGACGTTTCCCCAAGCTTATCGTAGAAAATGCATATCTCAGCTTGAAACCCGACGAAAACCAAAATATCTCCGGTTCTGCATATCCAACGCACTGTGGAGTGGTGAAAACACCAGACAACGTGTTTCTCGCATTAAATAGATCGAAAAGTGCGATCTCGATGATTCTGCATACTTCTAACAGAAGTCTCACCATGATTATCGCAGAAAATGCATATCTCTGCTAGAAACCCCACGAGAACCAAGATATCTCCTGTTCTGCATATCCAACGAACTGTGGTGTGGTGAAAACCCCAGAAAACGTATTTCTCGCATTAAGTAGCTCGAAAAGAGCGATCTCGATGATTCTGCACACTTCGGACAGAAGTCTCACCAAGATTATCGCAGAAAATGCATATCTCAGCTTGAAACCCCACGAAAACCAAGATATCGCTGGTTCTGCATATCAAGCGCTCTGTGGAGTGGTGAAAACACCAGATAACGTGTTTCTCGCACTAACTAGCTCGAAAAGAGCGATCTCGATGATTCAGCATACTTCGGACAGAAGTCTCACCAAGATTATCGCAGAAAATGCATATCTCAGCTTGAAACCCCTCGAAAACCAAGATATCACCTGTTCAGCATATCCAACGAACTGTGGTGTGGTGAAAACCCCAGAAAACGTGTTTCTCGCATTAAATAGCTCGAAAAGAGCACTCTCGATGTTTCTGCATACTTCGGACAGATGTCTCACCAAGATTATCGCAGAAAATGCATATCTCTGCTTGAAACCCCACGAAAACCAAAATATCGCCGGTTCTGCATATCAAACCAACTGTGGAGTGGTGAAAACACCAGATAACGTGTTTCTCGCATTAAATAGCTCGAAAAGAGCACTCTCGATGTTTCTGCATACTTCGGACAGATGTCTCACCAAGATTATCGCAGAAAATGCATATCTCAGCTTGAAACCCCACGAAAACCAAAATATCGCCGGTTCTGCATATCATACGCACTGTGTAGTGGTGAAAACCCCAGAAGACGTGTTTCTCGCATTAAATAGCTCGAAAAGAGCACTCTCGATGTTTCTGCATACTTCGGACAGATGTCTCACCAAGATTATCGCAGAAAATGCATATCTCAGCTTGAAACCCCACGAAAACCAAAATATCGCCGGTTCTGCATATCAAACCAACTGTGGAGTGGTGAAAACACCAGATAACGTGTTTCTCGCATTAAATAGCTCGAAAAGAGCGCTCTCGATGTTTCTGCATGCTTCGGACAGATGTCTCACCAAGCTTATCGTAGAAAATGCATATCTCCGCTTGAAACCCGACGAAAACCAAGATATCGCTGGTTCGGCATATCAAACCCACTGTGGAGTGCTGAAAACACCAGATAACGTGTTTCTCGCATTAAATAGCTCAAATAGAGCGATCTCGATGATTAAGCATACTTCGAAAAGAAGTCTCACCTAGCTTACCGTTGAAAATGCATATCTCAGCTTGAAACCCGACGAAAACCAAAATATCTCCGGTTCAGCATATCCAACGCACTGTGGAGTGGTGAAAACCCCAGAAAACGTGTTTCTCGCATTAAATAGCTCGAAAAGAGCTCTCTCGATGTTTCTGCATACTTCGAACAGATGTCTCACCTAGCTTATCGTAGAAAATGCATATCTCAGCTTGAAACCCGACGAAAACCAAAATATCTCCGGTTCTGCATATCTAACGCACTGTGGAGTGGTGAAAACACCAGACAACGTGTTTCTCGCATTAAGCAGCTCGAAACGAACGATCTCGATGATTCTGCATACTTCTAACAGAAGTCTCACCAAGATTATCGCAGAAAATGCATATCTCAGCTTGAAACCCGACGAAAACCAAAATATCGCCGGTTCTGCATATCAAACCAACTGTGGAGTGGAGAAAACACCAGACAACGTGTTTCTCGCATTAAATAGATCGAAATGTGCGATCTCGATGATTCTGCATACTTCTAACAGAAGTCTCACCATGATTATCGCAGAAAATGCATATCTCAGCTTGAAACCCGACGAAAAACAAACATTGTCGGTTCTGCGTATCAAACGCACTGTGGAGTGGTGAAAACACCAGATAACGTGTTTCTCGCATTAAATAGGTCGAAACACGCGATCTCGAATGATTAAGCATACTTCGGACAGAAGTCTCACCAAGATTATCGTAAAAAATGCATATCTCAGCTTGAAACCCCACGAAAACCCAGATATCGCTGGTTCTGCATATCAAACGCACTGTGGAGTGCTGAAAACACCAGATAACGTGTTTCTCGCATTAAATAGCTGGAAAAGTGCGATCTCGATGATTCTGCATACTTCGGACAGAAGTCTCACCATGATTATCGTAAGAAATGCATATCTCAGCTTGAAACCCGACGAAAACCAAAATATCTCCGGTTCTGCATATCCAACGCACTGTGGAGTGGCGAAAACACCAGGAAACGTGTTTCTCGAATTAAATAGCTCGAAACGAGCGATCTCGATGATTCTGCATACTTCGGACAGAAGTCTCACCATGATTATCGTAAAAAATGCATATCTCAGCTTGAAGCCCCACGAAAACCAAGATATCGCTGGTTCTGCATATCAAACGCTCTGTGGAGTGGTGAAAACACCAAATAACGTGTTTCTCGCATTAAATAGCTCGAAAAGAGCTCTCTCGATGTTTCTGCATACTTCGGACAGAAGTCTCACCAAGATTATCGCAGGAGATGCATATCTCAGCTTGAAACCCCTCGAAAACCAAGGTATCGCCTGTTCTGCATATCAAACGCCCTGTGGAGTGGTGAAAACACCAGATAACGTGTTTCTCGCATTAAATAGCTCGAATAGAGCGATCTCGATGATTAAGCATTCTTCTAACAGAAGTCTCACCAAGATTATCGCAGAAAATGCATTTCTCTGCTTGAATCACCACGAAAACCAAGATATCTACTGTTCTGCATATCAAACGAACTGTGGTGTGGTGAAAACCCCAGAAAACGTATTTGTCGCATTAAGTAGCTCGAAAAGAGCGATCTCGATGATTCTGCACACTTCGGACAGAAGTCTCACCAAGATTATCGCAGAAAATGCATATCTCAGCGTGAAACTCGACGAAAACCAAAATATCGCCGGTTCTGCATATCAAACCAACTGTGGAGTCGTGAAAACACCAGATAACGTGTTTCTCGCATTAAATAGCTCGAAAAGTGCGATCTCGATGATTCTGCATACTTCTAACAGAAGTCTCACCATGATTATCGCAGAAAATGCATATCTCTGCTAGAAACCCCACGAGAACCAAGATATCTCCTGTTCTGCATATCCAACGAACTGTGGTGTGGTGAAAACCCCAGAAAACGTATTTCTCGCATTAAGTAGCTCGAAAAGAGCGATCTCGATGATTCTGCACACTTCGGACAGAAGTCTCACCAAGATTATCGCAGAAAATGCATATCTCAGCTTGAAACCCCACGAAAACCAATATATCTCCGGTTCTGCATGTCCAACGAACTGTGGAGTGGTGAAAACCCCAGAAAACGAGTTTCTCGCATTAAATAGCTCGAAAAGAGCGCTCTCGATGTTTCTGCATACTTCGGACAGATGTCTCACCAAGCTTATCGTAGAAAATGCATATCTCCGCTTGAAACCCGACGAAAACCAAGATATCGCTGGTTCGGCATATCGAACGCACTGTGGAGTGCTGAAAACACCAGATAACGTGTTTCTCGCATTAAATAGCTCGAATAGAGCGATCTCGATGATTAAGCATACTTCTAACAGAAGTCTCACCAAGATTATCGCAGAAAATGCATTTCTCTGCTTGAATCACCACGAAAACCAAGATATCTACTGTTCTGCATATCAAACGAACTGTGGTGTGGTGAAAACCCCAGAAAACGTATTTCTCGCATTAAGTAGCTCGAAAAGAGCGATCTTGATGATTCTGCGCACTTCGGACAGAAGTCTCACCAAGATTATCGCAGAAAATGCATATCTCAGCGTGAAACTCGACGAAAACCAAAATATCGCCGGTTCTGCATATCAAACCAACTGTGGAGTCGTGAAAACACCAGATAACGTGTTTCTCGCATTAAATAGCTCGAAAAGTGCGATCTCGATGATTCTGCATACTTCTAACAGAAGTCTCACCAAGATTATCGCAGAAAATGCATATCTCTGCTTGAATCCCCACGAAAACCAAGATATCTACTGTTCTGCATATCAAACGAACTGTGGAGTGGTGAATACCCCAGAAAACGTGTTTCTCGCATCAAACAGCTCGAAAAGAGCGCTCTCGATGTTTCTGCATACTTCGGACAGACGTTTCACCAAGCTTATCGTAGAAAATGCATATCTCAGCTTGAAACCCGACGAAAACCAAAATATCTCCGGTTCTGCATATCCAACGCACTGTGGAGTGGTGAAAACACCAGACAACGTGTTTCTCGCATTAAATATATCGAAAAGTGCGATCTCGATGATTCTGCATACTTCGGACAGATGTCTCACCATGATTATCGTAAAAAATGCATATCTCAGCTTGAAGCCCCACGAAAACCAAGATATATCTGGTTCTGCATATCAAACGCTCTGTGGAGTGGTGAAAACACCAAATAACGTGTTTCTCGCACTAACTAGCTCGAAAAGAGCGATCTCGATGATTCAGCATACTTCGGACAGAAGTCTCACAAAGATTATCGCAGAAAATGCATATCTCAGCTTGAAACCCCTCGAAAACCAAGATATCACCTGTTCAGCATATCCAACGAACTGTGGTGTGGTGAAAACCCCAGAAAACGTGTTTCTCGCATTAAATAGCTCGAAAAGAGCACTCTCGATGTTTCTGCATACTTCGGACAGATGTCTCACCAAGATTATCGCAGAAAATGCATATCTCTGCTTGAAACCCCACGAAAACCAAAATATCGCCGGTTCTGCATATCAAACCAACTGTGGAGTGGTGAAAACACCAGATAACGTGTTTCTCGCATTAAATAGCTCGAAAAGAGCACTCTCGATGTTTCTGCATACTTCGGACAGATGTCTCACCAAGATTATCGCAGAAAATGCATATCTCAGCTTGAAACCCCACGAAAACCAAAATATCGCCGGTTCTGCATATCATACGCACTGTGTAGTGGTGAAAACCCCAGAAGACGTGTTTCTCGCATTAAATAGCTCGAAAAGAGCACTCTCGATGTTTCTGCATACTTCGGACAGATGTCTCACCATGATTATCGTAAAAAATGCATATCTCAGCTTGAAGCCCCACGAAAACCAAGATATATCTGGTTCTGCATATCAAACGCTCTGTGGAGTGGTGAAAACACCAAATAACGTGTTTCTCGCATTAAATAGCTCGAAAAGAGCTCTCTCGACGTTTCTGCATACTTCGGACAGAAGTCTCACCAAGATTATCGCAGGAAATGCATATCTCAGCTTGAAACCCCTCGAAAACCAAGGTATCGCCTGTTCTGCATATCAAACGCCCTGTGGAGTGGTGAAAACACCAGATAACGTGTTTCTCGCATTAAATAGGTCGAAAAGAGCGATCTCGATGTTTCTGCATACTTCGGACAGAGGTCTCACCAAGATTATCGCAGAAAATGCATACCTCAGCTTGAAACCCCACGAAAACCAAGATATCTCCAGTTCTGCACATCCAACGAACTGTGGTGTGGTAAAAACCCCAAAAAACGTGTTTCTCGCATTAAATAGCTCGAAAAGAGCGCTCTTGATGTTTCTGCATACTTCTAACAGAAGTCTCACCACGTTTATCGCAGAAAATGCATATCTCTGATTGAAACCCCACGAAAACCAAGATATCTACTGTTCTGCATATCCAACGAACTGTGGAGTGGTGAAAACCCCAGAAAACGTGTTTCTCGCATTAAATAGATCGAAAAGAGCGCTCTCGACGTTTCTGCATACTTCGGACAGATGTTTCACCAAGCTTATCGTAGAAAATGCATATGTCAGCTTGAAACCCGAAGAAAACCAAAATATCTCCGGTTCTGCATATCCAACGCACTGTGAAGTGGAGAAAACACCAGACAACGTGTTTCTCGCATTAAACAGCTCGAAACGAGCGATCTCGATGATTCTGCATACTTCTAACAGAAGTCTCACCAAGATTATCGCAGAAAATGCATATCTCAGCTTGAAACCCGACGAAAACCAAAATATCGCCGGTTCTGCATATCAAACCAACTGTGGAGTGGTGAAAACACCAGATAACGTGTTTCTCGCATTAAATCTCTCGAAAAGTGCGATCTCGATGATTCTGCATACTTCTAACAGAAGTCTCACCAAGATTATCGCAGAAAATGCATTTCTCTGCTTGAATCACCACGAAAACCAAGATATCTACTGTTCTGCATATCAAACGAACTGTGGTGTGGTGAAAACCCCAGAAAACGTATTTCTCGCATTAAGTAGCTCGAAAAGAGCGATCTTGATGATTCTGCACACTTCGGACAGAAGTCTCACCAAGATTATCGCAGAAAATGCATATCTCAGCGTGAAACTCGACGAAAACCAAAATATCGCCGGTTCTGCATATCAAACCAACTGTGGAGTCGTGAAAACACCAGATAACGTGTTTCTCGCATTAAATAGCTCGAAAAGTGCGATCTCGATGATTCTGCATACTTCTAACAGAAGTCTCACCAAGATTATCGCAGAAAATGCATATCTCTGCTTGAATCCCCACGAAAACCAAGATATCTACTGTTCTGCATATCAAACGAACTGTGGAGTGGTGAATACCCCAGAAAACGTGTTTCTCGCATCAAACAGCTCGAAAAGAGCGCTCTCGATGTTTCTGCATCCTTCGGACAGACGTTTCACCAAGCTTATCGTAGAAAATGCATATCTCAGCTTGAAACCCGACGAAAACCAAAATATCTCCGGTTCTGCATATCCAACGCACTGTGGAGTGGTGAAAACACCAGACAACGTGTTTCTCGCATTAAATAGATCGAAAAGTGCGATCTCGATGATTCTGCATACTTCTAACTGAAGTCTCACCATGATTATCGCAGAAAATGCATATCTCTGCTAAAAACCCCACGAGAACCAAGATATCTCCTGTTCTGCATATCCAACGAACTGTGGTGTGGTGAAAACCCCAGAAAACGTATTTCTCGCATTAAGTAGCTCGAAAAGAGCGATCTCGATGATTCTGCACACTTCGGACAGAAGTCTCACCAAGATTATCGCAGAAAATGCATATCTCAGCTTGAAACCCCACGAAAACCAAGATATCGCTGGTTCTGCATATCAAGCGCTCTGTGGAGTGGTGAAAACACCAGATAACTTGTTTCTCGCATTAAATAGCTCGAAAAGAGCGATCTCGATGATTCTGCATACTTCGGACAGAAGTCTCACCAAGATTATCGCAGAAAATGCATATCTCAGCTTGAAACCCCACGAAATCCAAGATATCTCCTGTTCTGCATATCCAACGAACTGTGGTGTGGTGAAAACCGCAGAAAACGTGTTTCTCGCATTAAAATGCTCGAAAAGAGCGATCTCGATGATCCTGCACACTTCGGACAGAAGTCTCAACAAGCTTATCGCAGAAAATGCATATCTCAGCTTGAAACCCCACGAAAACCAAGATATCTACTGTTCTGCATATCAAACGCACTGTGGAGTGGTGAAAACACCAGATAACGTGTTTCTCGCACTAACTAGCTCGAAAAGAGCGATCTCGATGATTCAGCATACTTCGGACAGAAGTCTCACCAAGATTATCGCAGAAAATGCATATCTCAGCTTGAAACCCCTCGAAAACCAAGATATCACCTGTTCTGCATATCCAACGAACTGTGGTGTGGTGAAAACCCCAGAAAACGTGTTTCTCGCATTAAATAGCTCGAAAAGAGCACTCTCGATGTTTCTGCATACTTCGGACAGATGTCTCACCAAGATTATCGCAGAAAATGCATATCTCTGCTTGAAACCCCACGAAAACCAAAATATCGCCGGTTCTGCATATCAAACCAACTGTGGAGTGGTGAAAACACCAGATAACGTGTTTCTCGCATTAAATAGCTCGAAAAGAGCACTCTCGATGTTTCTGCATACTTCGGACAGATGTCTCACCAAGATTATCGCAGAAAATGCATATCTCAGCTTGAAACCCCACGAAAACCAAAATATCGCCGGTTCTGCATATCATACGCACTGTGTAGTGGTGAAAACCCCAGAAGACGTGTTTCTCGCATTAAATAGCTCGAAAAGTGCACTCTCGATGTTTCTGCATACTTCGGACAGATGTCTCACCAAGATTATCGCAGAAAATGCATATCTCAGCTGGAAACCCCACGAAAACCAAAATATCGCCGGTTCTGCATATCAAACCAACTGTGGAGTGGTGAAAACACCAGATAACGTGTTTCTCGCATTAAATAGCTCGAAAAGAGCGCTCTCGATGTTTCTGCATACTTCGGACAGATGTCTCACCAAGCTTATCGTAGAAAATGCATATCTCCGCTTGAAACCCGACGAAAACCAAGATATCGCTGGTTCGGCATATCAAACCCACTGTGGAGTGCTGAAAACACCAGATAACGTGTTTCTCGCATTAAATAGCTCAAATAGAGCGATCTCGATGATTAAGCATACTTCGAAAAGAAGTCTCACCTAGCTTACCGTAGAAAATGCATATCTCAGCTTGAAACCCGACGAAAACCAAAATATCTCCGGTTCAGCATATCCAACGCACTGTGGAGTGGTGAAAACCCCAGAAAACGTGTTTCTCGCATTAAATAGCTCGAAAAGAGCTCTCTCGATGTTTCTGCATACTTCGGACAGATGTCTCACCAAGATTATCGCAGAAAATGCATATCTCAGCTTGAAACCCCACGAAAACCAAAATATCGCCGGTTCTGCATATCATACGCACTGTGTAGTGGTGAAAACCCCAGAAGACGTGTTTCTCGCATTAAATAGCTCGAAAAGAGCACTCTCGATGTTTCTGCATACTTCGGACAGATGTCTCACCAAGATTATCGCAGAAAATGCATATCTCAGCTTGAAACCCCACGAAAACCAAAATATCGCCGGTTCTGCATATCAAACCAACTGTGGAGTGGTGAAAACACCAGATAACGTGTTTCTCGCATTAAATAGCTCGAAAAGAGCGCTCTCGATGTTTCTGCATACTTCGGACAGATGTCTCACCAAGCTTTTCGTAGAAAATGCATATCTCCGCTTGAAACCCGACGAAAACCAAGATATCGCTGGTTCGGCATATCAAACCCACTGTGGAGTGCTGAAAACACCAGATAACGTGTTTCTCGCATTAAATAGCTCAAATAGAGCGATCTCGATGATTAAGCATACTTCGAAAAGAAGTCTCACCTAGCTTACCGTAGAAAATGCATATCTCAGCTTGAAACCCGACGAAAACCAAAATATCTCCGGTTCAGCATATCCAACGCACTGTGGAGTGGTGAAAACCCCAGAAAACGTGTTTCTCGCATTAAATAGGTCGAAACACGCGATCTCGAATGATTAAGCATACTTCGGACAGAAGTCTCACCAAGATTATCGTAAAAAATGCATATCTCAGCTTGAAACCCCACGAAAACCCAGATATCGCTGGTTCTGCATATCAAACGCACTGTGGAGTGCTGAAAACACCAGATAACGTGTTTCTCGCATTAAATAGCTGGAAAAGTGCGATCTCGATGATTCTGCATACTTCGGACAGAAGTCTCACCATGATTATCGTAAGAAATGCATATCTCAGCTTGAAACCCGACGAAAACCAAAATATCTCCGGTTCTGCATATCCAACGCACTGTGGAGTGGCGAAAACACCAGGAAACGTGTTTCTCGCATTAAATAGCTCGAAACGAGCGATCTCGATGATTCTGCATACTTCGGACAGAAGTCTCACCATGATTATCGTAAAAAATGCATATCTCAGCTTGAAGCCCCACGAAAACCAAGATATCGCTGGTTCTGCATATCAAACGCCCTGTGGAGTGGTGAAAACACCAGATAACGTGTTTCTCGCATTAAATAGGTCGAAAAGAGCGATCTCGATGTTTCTGCATACTTCGGACAGAGGTCTCACCAAGATTATCGCAGAAAATGCATACCTCAGCTTGAAACCCCACGAAAACCATGATATCTCCAGTTCTGCACATCCAACGAACAGTGGAGTGGTAAAAACCCCAAAAAACGTGTTTCTCGCATTAAATAGCTCGAAAAGAGCGCTCTTGATGTTTCTGCATACTTCTAACAGAAGTCTTACCACGTTTATCGCATAAAATGCATATCTCTGATTGAAACCCCACGAAAACCAAGATATCTACTGTTCTGCATATCCAACGAACTGTGGAGTGGTGAAAACCCCAGAAAACGTGTTTCTCGCATTAAATAGATCGAAAAGAGCGCTCTCGACGTTTCTGCATACTTCGGACAGATGTTTCACCAAGCTTATCGTAGAAAATGCATATGTCAGCTTGAAACCCGAAGAAAACCAAAATATCTCCGGTTCTGCATATCCAACGCACTGTGAAGTGGAGAAAACACCAGATAACGTGTTTCTCGCATTAAATAGCTCGAAACGAGCGATCTCGATGATTCTGCATACTTCGGACAGAAGTCTCAACAAGATTATCGCAGAAAATGCATATCTCAGCTTGAAACCCCACGAAAACCAAGATATCTCCGGTTCTGCATATCCAACGAACTGTGGAGTGGTGAAAACCCCAGAAAACGAGTTTCTCGCATTAAATAGCTCGAAAAGAGCGCTCTCGATGTTTCTGCATACTTCAAACAGAAGTCTCACCAAGATTATCGCAGAAAATGCATATCTCTGCTTGAAACCCCACAAAAACCAAGATATCTACTGTTCTGCATATCCAACGAACTGTGGAGTGGTGACAACCCCAGGAAACGTGTTTCTCGCATTAAATAGCTCGCAATGAGCGCTCTCGATGTTTCTGCATACTTCGGAGAGATGTTTTACCAAGCTTATAGTAGAAAATGCATATCTCAGCTTGAAACCCGACGAAAACCAAAATATCTCCGGTTCTGCATATCCAACGCACTGTGGAGTGGTAAAAACACCAGATAACGTGTTTCTCGCATTAAGTAGCTTGAAACGAGCAATCTCGATGATTCTGCATACTTCGGACGGAAGTCTTAACAAGATTATCGCAGAAAATGCATATATCAGCTTGAAACCCCACGAAAACCAAGATATCTCCGGTTCTGCATATCCAACGAACTGTGGAGTGGTGAAAACCCCAGAAAACGAGTTTCTCGCATTAAATAGCTCGAAAAGAGCGCTCTCCATGTTTCTGCATACTTCGGACAGATGTTTCACCAAGATTAACGTAGAAAATGCATATCTCAGCTTGAAACCCGACGAAAACCGATATATCTCCGGTTCTGCACATCAAACGTACCGTGGAGTGGTGAAAACACCAGAAAACGTGTTTCGCGCATTATGTAGCTCGAAAAGGGCGTTCTCGAAGATTCTGCATAATTCTGACAGAAGTCTCACCAGGATTATCGCAGAAAATGCATATCTCAGCTTGAAACCCGACCGAAACCAAGATATCTTCGGTTCTGCATGTCAAACGTACTGTGGAGTGGTGAAAACATCAGAAAACGTGTTTCGTGCATTAAGTAGCTCGAGAAGAGCGATCTAGATGATTCTGCATACTTCTGACTGAAGTCTCACCAATATTATCGCAGAAATTGCATATCTCAGCTTGAAACCCCACGAAAACCAAGATATCGCTGGTTCTGCATGTCAAACGCACTGTGGAGTGGAGAAAACACCAGATAACGTGTTTCTCGCATTAAATGGCACGAAACGAGCGATCTCGATGATTCTGCATACTTCGGACAGAAGTCTCAACAAGATTATCGCAGAAAATGCATATCTCAGCTTGAAACCCCACGAAAACCAAGATATCTACTGTTCTGCATATCAAACGCACTGTGGAGAGGTGAAAACACCAGGAAACGTGTTTCTCGCACTAACTAGCTCGAATAGAGCGATCTCGATGATTCAGCATACTTCAAACAGAAGTCTCACCAAGATTATCGCAGAAAATGCATATCTCTGCTTGAAACCCCACGAAAACCAAGATATCTACTGTTCTGCATATCCAACGAACTGTGGAGTGGTGACAACCCCAAGAAACGTGTTTCTCGCATTAAATAGCTCGAAACGAGAGCTCTCGATGATACTGCATACTTCGGACAGATGTTTTACCAAGCTTATCGTAGAAAATGCATATCTCAGCTTGAAACCCGACGAAAACCAAAATATCTCCGGTTCTGCATATCCAACGCACTGTGGAGTGGTAAAAACACCAGATAACGTGTTTCTCGCATTAAGTAGCTTGAAACGAGCAATCTCGATGATTCTGCATACTTCGGACAGAAGTCTTAACAAGATTATCGCAGAAAATGCATATCTCAGCTTGAAACCCCACGAAAACCAAGATATCTCCGGTTCTGCATATCCAACGAACTGTGGAGTGGTGAAAACCCCAGAAAACGAGTTTCTCGCATTAAATAGCTCGAAAAGAGCGCTCTCGATGTTTCTGCATACTTCAAACAGAAGTCTCACCAAGATTATCGCAGAAAATGCATGTCTCTGCTTGAAACCCCACGAAAACCAAGATATCTACTGTTCTGCATATCCAACGAACTGTGGAGTGGTGACAACCCCAGGAAACGTGTTTCTCGCATTAAATAGCTCGTAATGAGCGCTCTCGATGTTTCTGCATACTTCGGAGAGATGTTTTACCAAGCTTATAGTAGAAAATGCATATCTCAGCTTGAAACCCGACGAAAACCAAAATATCTCCGGTTCTGCATATCCAACGCACTGTGGAGTGGTAAAAACACCAGATAACGTGTTTCTCGCATTAAGTAGCTTGAAACGAGCAATCTCGATGATTCTGCATACTTCGGACAGAAGTCTTAACAAGATTATCGCAGAAAATGCATATCTCTGCTTGAAACCCCACGAAAACCAAGATATCTCCGGTTCTGCATATCCAACGAACTGTGGAGTGGTGAAAACCCCAGAAAACGAGTTTCTCGCATTAAATAGCTCGAAAAGAGCGCTCTCCATGTTTCTGCATACTTCGGACAGATGTTTCACCAAGATTAACGTAGAAAATGCATATCTCAGCTTGAAACCCGACGAAAACCGATATATCTCCGGTTCTGCACATCAAACGTACCGTGGAGTGGTAAAAACACCAGATAACGTGTTTCTCGCATTAAGTAGCTTGAAACGAGCAATCTCGATGATTCTGCATACTTCGGACAGAAGTCTTAACAAGATTATCGCAGAAAATGCATATCTCAGCTTGAAACCCCACGAAAACCAAGATATCTCCGGTTCTGCATATCCAACGAACTGTGGAGTGGTGAAAACCCCAGAAAACGAGTTTCTCGCATTAAATAGCTCGAAAAGAGCGCTCTCGATGTTTCTGCATACTTCAAACAGAAGTCTCACCAAGATTATCGCAGAAAATGCATATCTCTGCTTGAAACCCCACGAAAACCAAGATATCTACTGTTCTGCATATCCAACGAACTGTGGAGTGGTGACAACTCCAGGAAACGTGTTTCTCGCATTAAATAGCTCGTAATGAGCGCTCTCGATGTTTCTGCATACTTCGGAGAGATGTTTTACCAAGCTTATAGTAGAAAATGCATATCTCAGCTTGAAACCCGACGAAAACCAAAATATCTCCGGTTCTGCATATCCAACGCACTGTGGAGTGGTAAAAACACCAGATAACGTGTTTCTCGCATTAAGTAGCTTGAAACGAGCAATCTCGATGATTCTGCATACTTCGGACAGAAGTCTTAACAAGATTATCGCAGAAAATGCATATCTCAGCTTGAAACCCCACGAAAACCAAGATATCTCCGGTTCTGCATATCCAACGAACTGTGGAGTGGTGAAAACCCCAGAAAACGAGTTTCTCGCATTAAATAGCTCGAAAAGAGCGCTCTCCATGTTTCTGCATACTTCGGACAGATGTTTCACCAAGATTAACGTAGAAAATGCATATCTCAGCTTGAAACCCGACGAAAACCGATATATCTCCGGTTCTGCACATCAAACGTACCGTGGAGTGGTGAAAACACCAGAAAACGTGTTTCGCGCATTATGTAGCTCGAAAAGAGCGTTCTCGAAGATTCTGCATAATTCTGACAGAAGTCTCACCAGGATTATCGTAGAAAATGCATATCTCAGCTTGAAACCCGACCGAAACCAAGATATCTTCGGTTCTGCATGTCAAACGTACTGTGGAGTGGTGAAAACATCAGAAAACGTGTTTCGTGCATTAAGTAGCTCGAGAAGAGCGATCTAGATGATTCTGCATACTTCTGACTGAAGTCTCACCAATATTATCGCAGAAAATGCATATCTCAGCTTGAAACCCCACGAAAACCAAGATATCGCTGGTTCTGCATGTCAAACGCACTGTGGAGTGGTGAAAACACCAGATAACGTGTTTCTCGCATTAAATAGCTCGACAAGCGCGATCTCGATGATTCTGCATACTTCTAACAGAAGTCTCACCAAGTTTATCGCAGAAAATGCATATCTCTGATTGAAACCCCACGAAAACCAAGATATCTACTGTTCTGCATATCCAACGAACTGTGGAGTGGTGAAAACCCCAGAAAACGTGTTTCTCGCATTAAATAGATCGAAAAGAGCGCTCTCGATGTTTCTGCATACTTCGGACAGATGTTTCACCAAGCTTATCGTAGAAAATGCATATCTCAGCTTGAAACCCGAAGAAAACAAAAATATCTCCGGTTCTGCATGTCCAACGCTCTGTGGAGTGGTAAAAACACCAGATAACGTGTTTCTCGCATTAAGTAGCTCGAAACGAGCGATCTCGATGATTCTGCATACTTCGGACAGAAGTCTCAACAAGATTATCGCAGAAAATGCATATCTCAGCTTGAAACCCCACGAAAACAAAGATATCTACTATTCTGCATATCAAACGCACTGTGGAGTGGTGAAAACACCAGAAAACGTGTTTCGCGCATTAAGTAGCTCGAAACGAGCGATCTCGATGATTCTGCATACTTCGGACAGAAGTCTCAACAAGATTATCGCAGAAAATGCATATCTCAGCTTGAAACCCCACCAAAACCAAGATATCGCCGGTTCTGCATATCAATCGCACTGTGGAGTGGTGAAAACACCAGATAAAGTGTTTCTCGGATTAAATAGCTCGAAAAGAGCGATCTCGATGAGTCTGCATACTTCGTACAGAAGTCTAACCATGATTATCGCAGAAAATGAATATCTCAGCTTGTAACCCCACGAAAACCAAGATGTCGCCGGTTCTGCATATCAAACGCACTGTGGAGTGGTGAAAACACTAGAAAACGTGTTTCGCGCATTAAGTAGCTCGAAACGAGCGATCTCGATGATTCTGCATACTTCGGACAGAAGTCTCAACAAGATTATCGCAGAAAATGCATATCTCAGCTTGAAACCCCACGAAAACAAAGATATCTACTATTCTGCATATCAAACGCACTGTGGAGTGGTGAAAACACCAGAAAACGTGTTTCGCGCATTAAGTAGCTCGAAACGAGCGATCTCGATGATTCTGCATACTTCGGACAGAAGTCTCAACAAGATTATCGCAGAAAATGCATATCTCAGCTTGAAACCCCACCAAAACCAAGATATCGCCGGTTCTGCATATCAATCGCACTGTGGAGTGGTGAAAACACCAGATAAAGTGTTTCTCGGATTAAATAGCTCGAAAAGAGCGATCTAGATGATTCTGCATACTTCTGACTGAAGTCTCACCAATATTATCGCAGAAAATGCATATCTCTGCTTGAAACCCCACGAAAACCAAGATATCGCCGGTTCTGCATATCAAACGCACTGTGGAGTGGTGAAAACACCAGATAACGTGTTTCTCGCATTAAATAGCTCGAAATGAGCGATCTCGATGATTCTGCATACTTCGGACAGAAGTCTAACCATGATTATCGCAGAAAATGCATCTGTCAGCTTGAAACCCCACGAAAACCAAAATATCTCCGGTTCTGCATACCCAACGCACTGTGGAGTGGTGAAAACACCAGATAACGTGTTTCTCGCATTAGATAGCTGGAAAAGAGCGATCTCGATGATTCAGCATACTTCGGACAGAAGTCTCACCAAGATTATCGCAGGAAATGCATATCTCAGCTTGAAACCCGACCGAAACCAAGATATCTCCGGTTCTGCATGTCAAACGTACTGGGGAGTGGTGAAAACACCAGAAAACGTGTTTCGTGCATTAAGTAGCTCGAAAAGAGCGATCTAGATGATTCTGCATACTTCTGACTGAAGTCTCACCAAGATTATCGCAGCAAATGCATATCTCAGCTTGAAACCCGACCGAAACCAAGATATCTCCGGTTCTGCATGTCAAACGTACTGGGGAGTGGTGAAAACACCAGAAAACGTGTTTCGTGCATTAAGTAGCTCGAAAAGAGCGATCTAGATGATTCTGCATACTTCTGACTCAAGTCTCACCAACATTATCGCAGAAAATGCATGTCTCAGCTTGATCACCGACGAAATCAAAGATGTCGCCGGTTCTGCATATCAAACGCACTGTGGAGTGGTGAAAACACCAGATAACGTGTTTCGTGCATTAAGTAGCTCGAAAAGAGCGATCTAGATGATTCTGCATACTTCTGACTGAAGTCTCACCAATATTATCGCAGAAAATGCATAGCTCAGCTCGAAACCTCACGAAAATCAAGATGTTGCCGGTTCTGCATATCAAACGCACTGTGGAGTGGTGAAAACAACCAGAGAACGTCTTTGTCGCATTAAGTAGCTCGAAACGAGCGATCTCGATGATTCTGCATACTTCGGACAGAAGTCTCAACAAGATTATCGCAGAAAATGCATATCTCAGCTTGAAACCCGACGAAAACCAAAATATCTCCGGTTCTGCATACCCAACGCACTGTGGAGTGGTGAAAACACCAGATAACGTGTTTCTCGCATTAGATAGCTCGAAACGAGCGAACTCGATGATTCTGCATACTTCGGAGAGAAGTCTCAACAAGATTATCGCAGAAAATGCATATCTCAGCTTGAAACCCCACGAAAACCAAGATATCTACTGTTCTGCATATCAAACGCACTGTGGAGTGGTGAAAACACCAGATAACGTGTTTCTCGCACTAACTAGCTCGAAAAGAGAGATCTCGATGTTTCAGGATACTTCGGACAGAAGTCTCACCAAGATTATCGCAGGAAATGCGTATCTCAGCTTGAAATGCCACGAAAACCAGGATATCGCTGGTTATGCATATCAAACGCACTGTGGAGTGGTGAAAACACCTGATAACGTGTTTCTCGCATTAAATAGCTCGAAAAGAGCGATCTAGATGATTCAGCATACTTCCGACAGAAGTCTCAACAAGATTATCGCAGAAAATGCATATCTCAGCTTGAAACCCCACGAAAACCAAGATATCTACTGTTCTGCATATCAAACGCACTGTGGAGTGGTGAAAACACCAGATAACGTGTTTCTCGCACTAACTAGCTCGAAAAGAGCGATCTCGATGATTCAGCATACTTCGGACAGAAGTCTCACCACGATTATCACAGGAAATGCATATCTCAGCTTGAAATGCCACGAAAACCAAGATATCGCCGGTTCTGCATATCAAACCAACTGTGGAGTGGTGAAAACACCAGATAACGTGTTTCTCGCATTAAATAGCTCGAAAAGTGCGATCTCGATGATTCTGCATACTTCGGACAGAAGTCTCACCAAGCTTACCGTAGAAAATGCATATCTCAGCTTGAAACCCAACGAAAACCAAAATATCTGCGGTTCTGCATGTCAAACGTACTGTGGAGTGGTGAAAACACAAGAAAACGTGTTTCGTGCATTAAGTAGCTCGAAAAGAGCGATCTAGATGATTCTGCATACTTCTGACTGAAGTCTCACCAGGATTATTGTAGAAAATGCATATCTCAGCTTGAAACCCGACCGAAACCATGATATCTCCGGTTCTGCATGTCAAACGTACTGTGGAGTGGTGAAAACACCAGAAAACGTGTTTCGTGCATTAAGTAGCTCGAAAAGAGCGATCTAGATGATTCTGCATACTTCTGACTGAAGTCTCACCAATATTATCGCAGAAAATGCATATCTCATCATGTAACCCCACGAAAACCAAGATATCGCTGTTTCTGCATATCAAACGCACTGTGGAGTGGTGAAAACACCAGAAAACGTGTTTCTCGAATTAAGTTGCTCGAAAAGAGCGTTCTCGAATATCCTGCATACTTCTGACAGAAGTCTCACCAAGATTATCGTAGAAAATGCATATCTCAGCTTGAAACCCGACGAAAACCGATATATCTCCGCTTCTGCACATCAAACGTACCGTGGAGTGGTGAAAACACCAGAAAACGTGTTTCGCGCATTAAGTAGCTCGAAAAGAGCGTTCTCGAAGATTCTGCATAATTCTGACAGAAGTCTCACCAGGATTATCGTAGAAAATGCACATCTCAGCTTGAAACCCGACCGAAACCAAGATATCTCCGGTTCTGCATGTCAAACGTACTGTGGAGTGGTGAAAACAACAGAAAACGTGTTTCGTGCATTAAGTAGCTCGAAAAGAGCGATCTAGATGATTCTGCATACTTCTGACTGAAGTCTCACCATGATTGTCGCAGAAAATGCATATCTCAGCTTGAAACCCCACGAAAACCAAGATATCGCTCTGCATGTCAAACGCACTGTGGAGTGGTGAAAACATCAGATAACGTGTTTGTCGCATTAAATAGCTCGAAAAAAGCGATCTAGATGATTCTCCATACTTCGGACAGAAGTCTCACCAAGATTATCGCAGGAAATGCATATCTCAGCTTGAAAGTCGACGAAAATCAAAATATCTCCGGTTCTGCATATCCAACGCACTGTGGAGTGGTGAAAACACCAGATAACGTGTTTCTCGCATTAAGTAGCTCGAAACGAGCGATCTCGATGATTCTGCATACTTCGGACAGAAGTCTCAACAAGATTATCGCAGGAAATGCATATCTCAGCTTGAAATGCCACGAAAACCAAGATATCGCTGGTACTGCATATCAAACGGACTGTGGAGTGGTGAAAACACCAGATAACGTGTTTCTCGCATTAAATAGCTCGAAAAGAGCGATCTCGAAGATCCTGCATACTTCTGACAGGAGTCTCACCAAGATTATCGGGGAAAATGCATATCTCAGCTTGAAACCCGACGAAAACCGAGTTATCTCCGGTTCTGCACATCAAACGTACCGTGGAGTGGTGAAAACACCAGATAACGTGTTTCTCGCATTACATAGCTCGAATAGAGCGATCTCGATGATTCTGCATACTTCTGACAGAAGACTCACCAAGATTATCGCAGGAAATGCATATTTCAGCTGGAAACCCCACGAAAACCAAGTTATCGGCGGCTCTACATATCAAACGCACTGTGGAGTGGTCAAAACACCAGAAAACTTGTTTTTTCGCATTAAATAGTTCGAAACGAGCGACCTAGATGATTCTGCATACTTCTCATAGATGAAACACCAAGATTATCGCAGAAAATGCATAATTCACCTGGAAACCCCACGAAAATCAAAATATCGCCGGTTCTGCATATCAAACGCCCTGTGGAGTGATGAAAACACCAGATAACGTGTTTCTCGCATTAAATAGCTCGAATAGAGCGATCTCGATGATTCTGCATACTTCTGACAGAAGACTCAACATGATTATCGCAGGAAATGCATATTTCAGCTGGAAACCCCACGAAAACCAAGTTATCGGCGGCTCTACATATCAGACGCACTGTGGAGTGGTGAAAATACCAGAAAACTTGTTTTTTCGCATTAAACAGCTCGAAACCAGCGATCTAGATAATTCTGCATACTTCTGACTAAAGTCTCACCAAGATTATCGCAGAAAATGCATATCTCAGCTGGAAACCCCACGAAAAATAAGATATCGCCGGTTCAGCATATCAAACGCCCTGTGGAGTGATGAAAACACCAGATAACGTGTTTCTCGCATTAAATAGCTCGAATAGAGCGATCTCGATGATTCTGCATACTTCTGAAAGAAGACTCACCAAGATTATCGCAGAAAATGCATATCTCAGCTTGAAACCCGACGAAAACCACGATGTCGCCGGTTCTGCATATCAAACGCACTGTGGGGTGGTGAAAACACCAGAAAACGTGTTTCTCGCATTAAATAGCTCGGAAAGAGCGATCTAGATGATTCTGCATGCTTCTGACAGATGTCGCACCAAGATTATCGCAGAAAATGCATACCTCAGGATGAAAACCGACGAAAACCAAGATTTCGCCATTTCTGCATATCAAACGCACTGTGGAGTGGTGAAAACAACCAGATAACGTGTATCTCGCATTAAATAGCTCGAAACGAGCCATCTAGATGGTTCTGCATACTTCTGACTGAGGTATCACCAATAATATCGCAGAAAATGCATATCTCAGCTTGAAAACTCACGAAAATCAAGATGTCGCCGGTTCTGCATATCAAACGCACTGTGGAGTGGTGAAAACAACCAGATAACGTGTTTCTCGCATTAAATAGCTCGAAACGAGCGATCTAGGTGATTCTGCATACTTCTGACTGAAGTCTCACCAATATTATCGCAGAAAATGCATATCTCAGCTTGAAACCCGACGAAAGCCACGATGTCGCCGGTTCTGCATATCAGACGCACTGTGGAGTGGTGAAAACACCAGAAAACTTGTTTTTTCGAATTAAATAGCTCGAATAGAGCGATCTCGATGATTCTGCATTCCCTTGACAGAAGACTCACAAAGATTATCGCAGAAAATGCATATCTCATCTGGAAACCTCACGAAAATCAAGATGTCGCCGGTTCTGCATATCAGACGCCCTGTGGAGTGATGAAAACACCAGATTACGTGTTTCTCGCATTACAAAGCTTGAAAAGAGCGATATCGATGATACTGCATACTTCGGACAGAAGTCTCACCAATATTATCGCAGAAAATGCATATCTCAGCTTGAAACCTCACGATAATCAAGATGTCGCCGGTTCTGCATATCAAACGCACTGTGGAGTGGTGAAAACAACCAGATAACGTGTTTCTCGCATTAAATAGCTCGAAACGAGCGATCTTGGTGATTCTGCATACTTCTGACTGAAGTCTCACCAATATAATCGCAGAAAATGCATATCTCAGCTGGAAACCCCACGAAAACCAAGATATCGCCGGTTCTGCATATCAGACGCACCGTGGAGTGGTGAAAACACCAGAAAACGTGTTTCTCGCATTAACTAGCTCGAAAAGAGCGTTCTGGATGATTCTGCATACTTCTCATAGATGAAACACAAAGATTATCGCAGAAAATGCATATCTCAGCTGGAAACCCCACGAAAATCAAGATATCGCAGGTTCTGCATATCAAACGCACTGTGGAGTGGTCAAAACACCAGAAAACTTGTTTTATCGCATTAAATAGCTCGAATAGAGCGATCTCGATGATTCTGCATTCCCTTGACAGAAGACTCACCAAGATTATCGCAGAAAATGCATATCTCATCTGGAAACCTCACGAAAATCAAGATGTCGCCGGTTCTGCATATCAGACGCCCTGTGGAGTGATGAAAACACCAGATAACGTGTTTCTCGCATTAGATAGCTCGAATAGAGCGATCTCGATGATTCTGCATACTTCTGACAGAAGACTCACCAAGATTATCGCAGAAAATGCATATCTCAGCTTGAAACCCGACGAAAACCACGATGTCGCCGGTTCTGCATATCAAACGCACTGTGGGGTGGTGAAAACACCAGAAAACGTGTTTCTCGCATTAAATAGCTCGAAAAGAGCGATCTATATGATTCTGCATACATCTGACAGAAGACTCACCAAGATTATCGCAGAAAATGCATATCTCAGCTGGAAACCCCACGAAAACCAAGATATCGCCGGTTCTGCATATCAGACGCACTGTGGAGTGGTGAAAACACCAGAAAACGTGTTTCTCGCATGAACTAGCTCGAAAAGAGCGTTCTCGATGATTCTGCATACTTCTCATAGATGAAACACCAAGATTATCGCAGAAAATGCATATTTCAGCTGGAAACCCCACGAAAACCAAGTTATCGGCGGCTCTACATATCAAACGCACTATGGAGTGGTCAAAACACCAGATAACGTGTTTCTCGCATTAAATAGCTCGAAACGAGCGATCTAGATGATTCTGCATACTTCTGACAGAAGACTCACGAAGATTATCGCAGAAAATGCATATCTCAGCTGGAAACCCCACGAAAACCAAGATATCGCCGGTTCTGCATATCAGACGCACCGTGGAGTGGTGAAACCACCAGAAAACCTGTTACTCGCATTAACGAGCTCGAAAAGAGCGTTCTGGATGATTCTGCATACTTCTCATAGATGAAACACAAAGATTATCGCAGAAAATGCATATCTCAGCTGGAAACCCCACGAAAATCAAGATATCGCCGGTTCTGCATATCAGACGCCCTGTGGAGTGATGAAAACACCAGATAACGTGTTTCTCGCATTAGATAGCTCGAATAGAGCGATCTCGATGATTCTGCATACTTCTGACAGAAGACTCACCAAGATTATCGCAGAAAATGCATATCTCAGCTTGAAAACCGACGAAAACCACGATGTCGCCGGTTCTGCATATCAAACGCACTGTGGGGTGGTGAAAACACCAGAAAACGTGTTTCTCGCATTAAATAGCTCGAAAAGAGCGATCTATATGATTCTGCATACATCTGACAGAAGACTCACCAAGATTATCGCAGAAAATGCATATCTCAGCTGGAAACCCCACGAAAACCAAGATATCGCCGGTTCTGCATATCAGACGCACTGTGGAGTGGTGAAAACACCAGAAAACGTGTTTCTCGCATGAACTAGCTCGAAAAGAGCGTTCTCGATGATTCTGCATACTTCTCATAGATGAAACACCAAGATTATCGCAGAAAATGCATATTTCAGCTGGAAACCCCACGAAAACCAAGTTATCGGCGGCTCTACATATCAAACGCACTATGGAGTGGTCAAAACACCAGATAACGTGTTTCTCGCATTAAATAGCTCGAAACGAGCGATCTAGGTGATTCTGCATACTTCTGACTGAAGTCTCACCAATATTATCGCAGAAAATGCATATCTCAGCTTGAAACCCGACGAAAACCACGATGTCGCCGGTTCTGCATATCAAACGCACTGTGGAGTGGTGAAAACAACCAGATAACGCGTTTCTCGCATTAAATAGCTCGAAACGAGCGATCTAGGTGATTCTGCATACTTCTGACTGAAGTCTCACCAATATTATCGCAGAAAATGCATATCTCAGCTTGAAACCCGACAAAAACCACGATGTCGCCGGTTCTGCATATCAAACGCACTGTGGGGTGGTGAAAACACCAGAAAACGTGTTTCTCGCATTAAATAGCTCGAAAAGAGCGATCCATATGATTCTGCATACTTCTGACAGAAGACTCACCAAGATTATCGCAGAAAATGCATATCTCAGCTGGAAACCCCACGAAAACCAAGATATCGCCGGTTCTGCATATCAAACGCACTGTGGAGTGGTGAAAACAACCAGATAACGTGTTTCTCGCATTAAATAGCTCGAAACGAGCGATCTTGGTGATTCTGCATACTTCTGACTGAAGTCTCACCAATATAATCGCAGAAAATGCATATCTCAGCTGGAAACCCCACGAAAAACCAAGATATCGCCGGTTCTGCATATCAGACGCACCGTGGAGTGGTGAAAACACCAGAAAACGTGTTACTCGCATTAACTATCTCGAATAGAGCGTTCTGGATGATTCTGCATACTTCTCATAGATGAAACACAAAAATTATCGCAGAAAATGCATATTTCAGCTGGAAACCCCACGAAAACCAAGTTATCGGCGGCTCTACATATCAAACGCACTGTGGAGTGGTCAAAACACGAGAAAACTTGTTTTTTCGCATTAAATAGCTCGAATCGAGCGATCTAGATGATTCTGCATACTTCTGACTGAAGTTTCACCAATATTATCGCAGAAAATGCATATCTCAGCTAGAAACATCACGAAAATCAAGATGTCGCCGGTTCTGCATATCAAACGCACTGTGGAGTGGTGAAAACAACCAGATAACGTGTTTCTCGCATTAAATAGCTCGAAACGAGCGATCTTGGTGATTCTGCATACTTCTGACTGAAGTCTCACCAATATAATCGCAGAAAATGCATATCTCTGCTTGAAACCCGACGAAAACCACGATGTCGCCGGGTCTGCATATCAAACGCACTGTGGGGTGGTGAAAACACCAGAAAACGTGTTTCTCGCATTAAATAGCTCGAAAAGAGCGATCTAGATGATTCTGCATACTTCTCATAGAAGAATATCCAAGGTTATCGCAGAAAATGCATGTCTCAGCTGGAAACCCCGCGAAAACCAAGATATCGCCGGTTCTGCATATCAGACGCACCGTGGAGCGGTGAAAACACCAGAAAACGTGTTACTCGCATTAACTAGCTCGAAAAGAGCGTTCTGGATGATTCTGCATACTTCTCATAGATGAAACACAAAGATTATCGCAGAAAATGCATATTTCAGCTGGAAACCCCACGAAAACCAAGATATCGACGGCTCTACATATCATACGCACTGTGGAGTGGTCAAAACACTAGAAAAGTTGTTTTTTCGCATTAAATAGCTCGAAACGGGCGATCTAGATGATTCTGCATACTTCTGACTAAAGTCTCACCAAGATTATCGCAGAAAATGCATGTCTCAGCTGGAAAACCCACGAAAATCAAGATATCGCCGGTTCTGCATATCAAACGCCCTGTGGAGTGATGAAAACTCCAGATAACGTGTTTCTCGCATTAAATAGCTCGAATAGAGCGATCTCGATGATTCTGCATACTTCTGACAGAAGACTCACCAAGATTATCGCAGAAAATGCATATCTCAGCTGGAAACCCCACGAAAACCAAGATATCGCCGGTTCTGCATATCAGACGCACTGTGGAGTAGTGCAAACACCAGAAAACGTGTTTCTCGCATTAAATAGCTCGAAACGAGCGATCTAGATGATTCTGCATACTTCTGACTGAAGTCTCACCAATATTATCGCAGAAAATGCATATCTCAGCTAGAAACATCACGAAAATCAAGATGTCGCCGGTTCTGCATATCAAACGCACTGTGGAGTGGTGAAAACAACCAGATAACGTGTTTCTCGCATTAAATAGCTCGAAACGAGCGATATCGATGATACTGCTACTTCGGACAGAAGACTCACCTAGATTATCGCAGAAAATGCATATCTCAGCTGGAAACCCCACGAAAACCAAGATATCGCCGGTTCTGCATATCAGACGCACCGTGGAGTGGTGAAAACACCAGAAAACGTGTTACTCGCATTAACTATCTCGAATCGAGCGTTCTGGATGATTCTGCATACTTCTCATAGATGAAACACAAAGATTATCGCAGAAAATGCATATTTCAGCTGGAAACCCCACGAAAACCAAGTTATCGGCGGCTCTACATATCAAACGCACTGTGGAGTGGTCAAAACACGAGAAAACTTGTTTTTTCGCATTAAATAGCTCGAAACGAGCGATCTAGATGTTTCCGCATACTTCTCATAGAAGAATATCCAAGATTATCGCAGAAAATGCATGTCTCAGCTGGAAACCCCGCGAAAACCAAGATATCGCCGGTTCTGCATATCAGACGCACCGTGGAGTGGTGAACACACCAGAAAACGTGTTACTCGCATTAACTAGCTCGAAAAGAGCGTTCTGGATGATTCTGCATCCTTCTCATAGATGAAACACAAAGATTATCACAGAAAATGCATATTTCAGCTGGAAACCCCACGAAAACCAAGATATCGGCGGCTCTACATATCATACGCACTGTGGTGTGGTCAAAACACCAGAAAACTTGTTTTTTCGCATTAAATAGCTCGAAACGAGCGATCTAGATGATTCTGCATACTTCTGACTAAAGTCTCACCAAGATTATCGCAGAAAATGCATATCTCAGCAGGAAACCCCACGAAAATCAAGATATCGCCGGTTCTGCATATCAAACGCCCTGTGGAGTGATGAAAACACCAGATAACGTGTTTCTCGCATTAAATAGCTCGAATAGAGCGATCTCGATGATTCTGCATACTTCTGACAGAAGACTCACCAAGATTATCGCAGAAAATGCATATCTCAGCTGGAAACCCCACGAAAACCAAGATATCGCCGGTTCTGCATATCAGACGCACTGTGGAGTGGTGAAAACACCAGAAAACGTGTTTCTCGCATTAAATAGCTCGAAAAGAGCGATCTAGATGATTCTGCATACTTCTGACAGAAGACTCACCAAGATTATCGCAGAAAATGCATATCTCAGCTGGAAACCCCACGAAAACCAAGATATCGCCGGTTCTGCATATCAGACGCACTGTGGAGTAGTGCAAACACCAGAAAACGTGTTTCTCGCATTAAATAGCTCGAAACGAGCGATCTAGATGATTCTGCATACTTCTGACTGAAGTCTCACCAATATTATCGCAGAAAATGCATATCTCAGCTAGAAACATCACGAAAATCAAGATGTCGCCGGTTCTGCATATCAAACGCACTGTGGAGTGGTGAAAACAACCAGATAACGTGTTTCTCGCATTAAATAGCTCGAAACGAGCGATATCGATGATACTGCTACTTCGGACAGAAGACTCACCTAGATTATCGCAGAAAATGCATATCTCAGCTGGAAACCCCACGAAAACCAAGATATCGCCGGTTCTGCATATCAGTCGCACTGTGGAGTGGTAAAAACACCAGAAAACTTGTTTTTACGCATTAAATAGCTCGAAACGATCGTTCTGGATGATTCTGCATACTTCTCATAGATGAAACACAAAGATTATCGCAGAAAATGCATATTTCAGCTGGAAACCTCACGAAAACCAAGTTATCGGCGCCTCTACATATCAAACGCACTGTGGAGTGGCCAAAACACCAGAAAACTTGTTTTTTCGCATTAAATTGCTCGAAACGAGCGATCTAGATGATTCTGCATACTTCTCATAGAAGAATATCCAAGATTATCGCAGAAAATGCATGTCTCAGCTGGAAACCCCGCGAAAACCAAGATATCGCCGGTTCTGCATATCAGACGCACCGTGGAGTGGTGAAAACACCAGAAAACGTGTTACACGCATTAACTAGCTCGAAAAGAGCGTTCTGGATGATTCTGCATCCTTCTCATAGATGAAACACAAAGATTATCACAGAAAATGCATATTTCAGCTGGAAACCCCACGAAAACCAAGATATCGGCGGCTCTACATATCATACGCACTGTGGAGTGGTCAAAACACCAGAAAACTTGTTTTTTCGCATTAAATAGCTCGAAACGAGCGATCTAGATGATTCTGCATACTTCTGACTAAAGTCTCACCAAGATTATCGCAGAAAATGCATATCTCAGCTGGAAACCCCACGAAAATCAAGATATCGCCGGTTCTGCATATCAAACGCCCTGTGGAGTGATGAAAACACCAGATAACGTGTTTCTCGCATTAAATAGCTCGAATAGAGCGATCTCGATGATTCTGCATACTTCTGACAGAAGACTCACCAAGATTATCGCAGAAAATGCATATCTCAGCTGGAAACCCCACGAAAACCAAGATATCGCCGGTTCTGCATATCAGACGCACTGTGGAGTGGTGAAAACACCAGAAAACGTGTTTCTCGCATTAAATAGCTCGAAAAGAGCGATCTAGATGATTCTGCATACTTCTGACAGAAGACTCACCAAGATTATCGCAGAAAATGCATATCTCAGCTGGAAACCCCACGAAAACCAAGATATCGCCGGTTCTGCATATCAGACGCACTGTGGAGTGGTGCAAACACCAGATAACGTGTTTCTCGCATTAACTAGCTCAAAAAGAGCGTTCTCGATGATTCTGCATACTTCTCATAGATGAAACACCAAGATTATCGCAGAAAATGCATATCTCAGCTGGAAACCCCACGAAAACCAAGATATCGCCGGTTCTGCATATCAGACGCACTGTGGAGTGGTGAAAACACCAGAAAACGTGTTTCTCGCATTTACTAGCTCGAAAAGAGCGTTCTCGATGATTCTGCATACTTCTCATAGATGAAACACCAAGATTATCGCAGAAAATGCATATTTCAGCTGGAAACCCCACGAAAACCAAGTTATCGGCGCCTCTACATATCAAACGCACTGTGGAGTGGCCAAAACACCAGAAAACTTGTTTTTTCGCATTAAATAGCTCGAATAGAGCGATCTCGATGATTCTGCATACTTCTGACTAAAGTCTCACCAAGATTATCGCAGAAAATGCATATCTCAGCTGGAAACCCCACGAAAACCAAGTTATCGGCAGCTCTACATATCAAACGCACTGTGGAGTGGTAAAAACACCAGAACACTTGTTTTTACGCATTAAATAGCTCGAAACGATCGTTCTGGATGATTCTGCATACTTCTCATAGATGAAACACCAAGATTATCGCAGAAAATGCATATTTCAGCTGGAAACCCCACGAAAACCAAGTTATCGGCGCCTCTACATATCAAACGCACTGTGGAGTGGCCAAAACACCAGAAAACTTGTTTTTTCGCATTAAATTGCTCGAAACGAGCGATCTAGATGATTCTGCATACTTCTGACTAAAGTCTCACCAAGATTATCGCAGAAAATGCATATCTCATCTGGAAACCCCACGAAAACCAAGATATCGCCGGTTCTGCATATCAAACGCCCTGTGGAGTGATGAAAACACCAGATAACGTGTTTCTCGCATCAAATAGCTCGAATAGAGCGATCTCGATGATTCTGCATACTTCTGACTAAAGTCTCACCAAGATTATCGCAGAAAATGCATGTTTCAGCTGGAAACCCCACGAAAACCAAGTTATCGGCGGCTCTACATATCAAAGGCACTGTGGAGTGGTAAAAACACCAGAAAACTTGTTTTTACGCATTAAATAGCTCGAAACGATCGTTCTGGATGATTCTGCATACTTCTCATAGATGAAACACCAAGATTATCGCAGAAAATGCATATTTCAGCCGGAAACCCCACGAAAACCAGGTTATCGGCGCCTCTACATATCAAACGCACTGTGGAGTGGCCAAAACACCAGAAAACTTGTTTTTTCGCATTAAATTGCTCGAAACGAGCGATCTAGATGATTCTGCATACTTCTCATAGAAGAATATCCAAGATTATCGCAGAAAATGCATGTCTCAGCTGGAAACCCCGCGAAAACCAAGATATCGCCGGTTCTGCATATCAGACGCACCATGGAGTGGTGAAAACACCAGAAAACGTGTTACACGCATTAACTAGCTCGAAAAGAGCGTTCTGGATGATTCTGCATACTTCTCATAGATGAAACACCGAGATTATCGCAGAAAATGCATATTTCAGCTGGAAACCCCACGAAAACCAAGATATCGGCGGCTCTACATATCATACGCACTGTGGAGTGGTCAAAACACCAGAAAACTTGTTTTTTCGCATTAAATAGCTCGAAACGAGCGATCTAGATGATTCTGCATACTTCTGACTAAAGTCTCACCAAGATTATCGCAGAAAATGCATATCTCAGCTGGAAACCCCACGAAAACCAAGATATCGCCGGTTCTGCATATCACACGCCCTGTGGAGTGATGAAAACACCAGATAACGTGTTTCTCGCATCAAATAGCTCGAATAGAGCGATCTCGATGATTCTGCATACTTCTGACTAAAGTCTCACCAAGATTATCGCAGAAAATGCATGTTTCAGCTGGAAACCCCACGAAAACCAAGTTATCGGCGGCTCTACATATCAAACGCATTGTGGGGTGGTGAAAACACCAGAAAACGTGTTTCTCGCATTAAATAGCTCGAAAAGAGCGATCTAGATGATTCTGCATACTTCTGACAGAAGACTCACCAAGATTATCGCAGAAAATGCATATCTCAGCTGGAAACCCCACGAAAACCAAGATATCGCCGGTTCTGCATATCAGACGCACTGTGGAGTGGTGAAAACACCAGAAAACGTGTTTCTCGCATTAACTAGCTCGAAAAGAGCGTTCTCGATGATTCTGCATACTTCTCATGGATGAAACACCAAGATTATCGCAGAAAATGCATATTTCAGCTGGAAACCCCACGAAAACCAAGTTATCGGCGGCTCTACATATCAAACGCACTGTGGGGTGGTGAAAACACCAGAAAACGTGTTTCTCGCATTAAATAGCTCGAAAAGAGCGATCTAGACGATTCTGCATACTTCTGACAGAAGACTCTCCAAGATTATCGCAGAAAATGCATATCTCAGCTGGAAACCCCACGAAAACCAAGATATCGCCGGTTCTGCATATCAGACGCACTGTGGAGTGGTGAAAACACCAGAAAACGTGTTTCTCGCATTAACTAGCTCGAAAAGAGCGTTCTCGATGATTCTGCATACTTCTCATAGATGAAACACCAAGATTATCGCACAAAATGCATATTTCCGCTGGAAACCCCACGAAAACCAAGTTATCGGCGGCTCTACATATCAAACGCACTGTGGGGTGGTGAAAACACCAGAAAACGTGTTTCTCGCATTAAATAGCTCGAAAAGAGCGATCTAGATGATTCTGCATACTTCTGACAGAAGACTCACCAAGATTATCGCAGAAAATGCATGTCTCAGCTGGAAACCCCGCGAAAACCAAGATATCGCCGGTTCTGCATATCAGACGCACCGTGGAGTGGTGAAAACACCAGAAAACGTGTTACACGCATTAACTAGCTCGAAAAGAGCGTTCTGGATGATTCTGCATACTTCTCATAGATGAAACACCAAGATTATCGCACAAAATGCATATTTCCGCTGGAAACCCCACGAAAACCAAGTTATCGGCGGCTCTACATATCAAACGCACTGTGGGGTGGTGAAAACACCAGAAAACGTGTTTCTCGCATTAAATAGCTCGAAAAGAGCGATCTAGATGATTCTGCATACTTCTGACAGAAGACTCACCAAGATTATCGCAGAAAATGCATGTCTCAGCTGGAAACCCCGCGAAAACCAAGATATCGCCGGTTCTGCATATCAGACGCACCGTGGAGTGGTGAAAACACCAGAAAACGTGTTACACGCATTAACTAGCTCGAAAAGAGCGTTCTGGATGATTCTGCATACTTCTCATAGATGAAACACCAAGATTATCGCAGAAAATGCATATCTCAGCTGGAAACCCCACGAAAACCAAGATATCGCCGGTTCTGCATATCACACGCCCTGTGGAGTGATGAAAACACCAGATAACGTGTTTCTCGCATCAAATAGCTCGAATAGAGCGATCTCGATGATTCTGCATACTTCTGACTAAAGTCTCACCAAGATTATCGCAGAAAATGCATGTTTCAGCTGGAAACCCCACGAAAACCAAGTTATCGGCGGCTCTACATATCAAACGCATTGTGGGGTGGTGAAAACACCAGAAAACGTGTTTCTCGCATTAAATAGCTCGAAAAGAGCGATCTAGATGATTCTGCATACTTCTGACAGAAGACTCACCAAGATTATCGCAGAAAATGCATTTCTCAGCTGGAAACCCCACGAAAACCAAGATATCGCCGGTTCTGCATATCAGACGCACTGTGGAGTGGTGAAAACACCAGAAAACGTGTTTCTCGCATTAACTAGCTCGAAAAGAGCGTTCTAGATGATTCTGCATACTTCTCATGGATGAAACACCAAGATTATCGCAGAAAATGCATATTTCAGCTGGAAACCCCACGAAAACCAAGTTATCGGCGGCTCTACATATCAAACGCACTGTGGGGTGGTGAAAACACCAGAAAACGTGTTTCTCGCATTAAATAGCTCGAAAAGAGCGATCTAGATGATTCTGCATACTTCTGACAGAAGACTCACCAAGATTATCGCAGAAAATGCATATCTCAGCTGGAAACCCCACGAAAACCA
The DNA here is from genome assembly GCA_951804975.1 of Anthophora plumipes. Lineage (NCBI taxonomy): Eukaryota > Metazoa > Arthropoda > Insecta > Hymenoptera > Apidae > Anthophora > Anthophora plumipes. Next base: position 21,422,612 of record OX638118.1, read on the forward strand.
AGATATCGCCGGTTCTGCATATCAGACGCACTGTGGAGTGGTGCAAACACCAGATAACGTGTTTCTCGCATTAACTAGCTCAAAAAGAGCGTTCTCGATGATTCTGCATACTTCTCATAGATGAAACACCAAGATTATCGCAGAAAATGCATATCTCAGCTGGAAACCCCACGAAAATCAAGATATCGCCGGTTCTGCATATCAAACGCCCTGTGGAGTAATGAAAACACCAGATAACGTGTTTCTCGCATTAAATAGCTCGAATAGAGCGATCTCGATGATTCTGAATACTTCTGACTAAAGTCTCACCAAGATTATCGCAGAAAATGCATATCTCAGCTGGAAACCCCACGAAAACCAAGATATCGCCGGTTCTGCATATCAGACGCACCGTGGAGTGGTGAAAACACCAGAAAACGTGTTTCACGCATTAACTAGCTCGAAAAGAGCGTTCTCGATGATTCTGCATACTTCTCATAGATGAAACACCAAGATTATCGCAGAAAATGCATATTTCAGCTGGAAACCCCACGAAAACCAAGTTATCGGCGGCTCTACATATCAAACGCACTGTGGGGTGGTGAAAACACCAGAAAACGTGTTTCTCGCATTAAATAGCTCGAAAAGAGCGATCTAGATGATTCTGCATACTTCTGACAGAAGACTCACCAAGATTATCGCAGAAAATGCATATTTCAGCTGGAAACCCCACGAAAACCAAGATATCGCCGGTTCTGCATATCACACGCCCTGTGGAGTGATGAAAACACCAGATAACGTGTTTCTCGCATCAAATAGCTCGAATAGAGCGATCTCGATGATTCTGCATACTTCTGACTAAAGTCTCACCAAGATTATCGCAGAAAATGCATATCTCAGCTGGAAACCCCACGAAAACCAAGATATCGCCGGTTCTGCATATCACACGCCCTGTGGAGTGATGAAAACACCAGATAACGTGTTTCTCGCATCAAATAGCTCGAATAGAGCGATCTCGATGATTCTGCATACTTCTGACTAAAGTCTCACCAAGATAATCGCAGAAAATGCATGTTTCAGCTGGAAACCCCACGAAAACCAAGTTATCGGCGGCTCTACATATCAAACGCATTGTGGGGTGGTGAAAACACCAGAAAACGTGTTTCTCGCATTAAATAGCTCGAAAAGAGCGATCTAGATGATTCTGCATACTTCTGACAGAAGACTCACCAAGATTATCGCAGAAAATGCATATCTCAGCTGGAAACCCCACGAAAACCAAGATATCGCCGGTTCTGCATATCAGACGCACTGTGGAGTGGTGAAAACACCAGAAAACGTGTTTCTCGCATTAACTAGCTCGAAAAGAGCGTTCTCGATGATTCTGCATACTTCTCATTGATGAAACACCAAGATTATCGCAGAAAATGCATATTTCAGCTGGAAACCCCACGAAAACCAAGTTATCGGCGGCTCTACATATCAAACGCACTGTGGGGTGGTGAAAACACCAGAAAACGTGTTTCTCGCATTAAATAGCTCGAAAAGAGCGATCTAGATGATTCTGCATACTTCTGACAGAAGACTCACCAAGATTATCGCAGAAAATGCATATCTCAGCTGGAAACCCCACGAAAACCAAGATATCGCCGGTTCTGCATATCAGACGCACTGTGGAGTGGTGCAAACACCAGATAACGTGTTTCTCGCATTAACTAGCTCAAAAAGAGCGTTCTCGATGATTCTGCATACTTCTCATAGATGAAACACCAAGATTATCGCAGAAAATGCATATCTCAGCTGGAAACCCCACGAAAACCAAGATATCGCCGGTTCTGCATATCAGACGCACTGTGGAGTGGTGAAAACACCAGAAAACGTGTTTCTCGCATTTACTAGCTCGAAAAGAGCGTTCTCGATGATTCTGCATACTTCTCATAGATGAAACACCAAGATTATCGCAGAAAATGCATATTTCAGCTGGAAACCCCACGAAAACCAAGTTATCGGCGCCTCTACATATCAAACGCACTGTGGAGTGGCCAAAACACCAGAAAACTTGTTTTTTCGCATTAAATAGCTCGAATAGAGCGATCTCGATGATTCTGCATACTTCTGACTAAAGTCTCACCAAGATTATCGCAGAAAATGCATATCTCAGCTGGAAACCCCACGAAAACCAAGTTATCGGCAGCTCTACATATCAAACGCACTGTGGAGTGGTAAAAACACCAGAACACTTGTTTTTACGCATTAAATAGCTCGAAACGATCGTTCTGGATGATTCTGCATACTTCTGACAGAAGACTCACCAAGATTATCGCAGAAAATGCATATCTCAGCTGGAAACCCCACGAAAACCAAGATATCGCCGGTTCTGCATATCACACGCCCTGTGGAGTGATGAAAACACCAGATAACGTGTTTCTCGCATCAAATAGCTCGAATAGAGCGATCTCGATGATTCTGCATACTTCTGACTAAAGTCTCACCAAGATTATCGCAGAAAATGCATGTTTCAGCTGGAAACCCCACGAAAACCAAGTTATCGGCGGCTCTACATATCAAACGCATTGTGGGGTGGTGAAAACACCAGAAAACGTGTTTCTCGCATTAAATAGCTCGAAAAGAGCGATCTAGATGATTCTGCATACTTCTGACAGAAGACTCACCAAGATTATCGCAGAAAATGCATATCTCAGCTGGAAACCCCACGAAAACCAAGATATCGCCGGTTCTGCATATCAGACGCACTGTGGAGTGGTGAAAACACCAGAAAACGTGTTTCTCGCATTAACTAGCTCGAAAAGAGCGTTCTCGATGATTCTGCATACTTCTCATGGATGAAACACCAAGATTATCGCAGAAAATGCATATTTCAGCTGGAAACCCCACGAAAACCAAGTTATCGGCGGCTCTACATATCAAACGCACTGTGGGGTGGTGAAAACACCAGAAAACGTGTTTCTCGCATTAAATAGCTCGAAAAGAGCGATCTAGATGATTCTGCATACTTCTGACAGAAGACTCACCAAGATTATCGCAGAAAATGCATATCTCAGCTGGAAACCCCACGAAAACCAAGATATCGCCGGTTCTGCATATCAGACGCACTGTGGAGTGGTGCAAACACCAGATAACGTGTTTCTCGCATTAACTAGCTCAAAAAGAGCGTTCTCGATGATTCTGCATACTTCTCATAGATGAAACACCAAGATTATCGCAGAAAATGCATATCTCAGCTGGAAACCCCACGAAAACCAAGATATCGCCGGTTCTGCATATCAGACGCACTGTGGAGTGGTGAAAACACCAGAAAACGTGTTTCTCGCATTTACTAGCTCGAAAAGAGCGTTCTCGATGATTCTGCATACTTCTCATAGATGAAACACCAAGATTATCGCAGAAAATGCATATTTCAGCTGGAAACCCCACGAAAACCAAGTTATCGGCGCCTCTACATATCAAACGCACTGTGGAGTGGCCAAAACACCAGAAAACTTGTTTTTTCGCATTAAATAGCTCGAATAGAGCGATCTCGATGATTCTGCATACTTCTGACTAAAGTCTCACCAAGATTATCGCAGAAAATGCATATCTCAGCTGGAAACCCCACGAAAACCAAGTTATCGGCAGCTCTACATATCAAACGCACTGTGGAGTGGTAAAAACACCAGAACACTTGTTTTTACGCATTAAATAGCTCGAAACGATCGTTCTGGATGATTCTGCATACTTCTCATAGATGAAACACCAAGATTATCGCAGAAAATGCATATTTCAGCTGGAAACCCCACGAAAACCAAGTTATCGGCGCCTCTACATATCAAACGCACTGTGGAGTGGCCAAAACACCAGAAAACTTGTTTTTTCGCATTAAATTGCTCGAAACGAGCGATCTAGATGATTCTGCATACTTCTCATAGAAGAATATCCAAGATTATCGCAGAAAATGCATGTCTCAGCTGGAAACCCCGCGAAAACCAAGATATCGCCGGTTCTGCATATCAGACGCACCGTGGAGTGGTGAAAACACCAGAAAACGTGTTACACGCATTAACTAGCTCGAAAAGAGCGTTCTGGATGATTCTGCATACTTCTCATAGATGAAACACCAAGATTATCGCAGAAAATGCATATTTCAGCTGGAAACCCCACGAAAACCAAGATATCGGCGGCTCTACATATCATACGCACTGTGGAGTGGTCAAAACACCAGAAAACTTGTTTTTTCGCATTAAATAGCTCGAAACGAGCGATCTAGATGATTCTGCATACTTCTGACTAAAGTCTGACCAAGATTATCGCAGAAAATGCATATCTCAGCTGGAAACCCCACGAAAACCAAGATATCGCCGGTTCTGCATATCAAACGCCCTGTGGAGTGATGAAAACACCAGATAACGTGTTTCTCGCATCAAATAGCTCGAATAGAGCGATCTCGATGATTCTGCATACTTCTGACTAAAGTCTCACCAAGATTATCGCAGAAAATGCATGTTTCAGCTGGAAACCCCACGAAAACCAAGTTATCGGCGGCTCTACATATCAAACGCACTGTGGGGTGGTGAAAACACCAGAAAACGTGTTTCTCGCATTAAATAGCTCGAAAAGAGCGATCTAGATGATTCTGCATACTTCTGACAGAAGACTCACCAAGATTATCGCAGAAAATGCATATCTCAGCTGGAAACCCCACGAAAACCAAGATATCGCCGGTTCTGCATATCAGACGCACTGTGGAGTGGTGAAAACACCAGAAAACGTGTTTCTCGCATTAACTAGCTCGAAAAGAGCGTTCTCGATGATTCTGCATACTTCTCATAGATGAAACACCAAGATTATCGCAGAAAATGCATATTTCAGCTGGAAACCCCACGAAAACCAAGTTATCGGCGGCTCTACATATCAATCGCACTGTGGGGTGGTGAAAACACCAGAAAACGTGTTTCTCGCATTAAATAGCTCGAAAAGAGCGATCTAGATGATTCTGCATACTTCTGACAGAAGACTCACCAAGATTATCGCAGAAAATGCATGTCTCAGCTGGAAACCCCGCGAAAACCAAGATATCGCCGGTTCTGCATATCAGACGCACCGTGGAGTGGTGAAAACACCAGAAAACGTGTTACACGCATTAACTAGCTCGAAAAGAGCGTTCTGGATGATTCTGCATACTTCTCATAGATGAAACACCAAGATTATCGCAGAAAATGCATATTTCAGCTGGAAACCCCACGAAAACCAAGATATCGGCGGGTCTACATATCATACGCACTGTGGAGTTGTCAAAACACCAGAAAACTTGTTTTTTCGCATTAAATAGCTCGAAACGAGCGATCTAGATGATTCTGCATACTTCTGACTAAAGTCTCACCAAGATTATCGCAGAAAATGCATATCTCAGCTGGAAACCCCACGAAAACCAAGATATCGCCGGTTCTGCATATCACACGCCCTGTGGAGTGATGAAAACACCAGATAACGTGTTTCTCGCATCAAATAGCTCGAATAGAGCGATCTCGATGATTCTGCATACTTCTGACTAAAGTCTCACCAAGATTATCGCAGAAAATGCATATTTCAGCAGTAAACCCCACGAAAACCAAGATATCGGCGGGTCTACATATCATACACACTGTGGAGTGGTCAAAACACCAGAAAACTTGTTTTTTCGCATTAAATAGCTCGAAACGAGCGATCTAGATGATTCTGCATACTTCTGACTAAAGTCTCACCAAGATTATCGCAGAAAATGCATATCTCAGCTGGAAACCCCACGAAAACCAAGATATCGCCGGTTCTGCATATCACACGCCCTGTGGAGTGATGAAAACACCAGATAACGTGTTTCTCGCATCAAATAGCTCGAATAGAGCGATCTCGATGATTCAGCATACTTCTGACTAAAGTCTCACCAAGATTATCGCAGAAAATGCATGTTTCAGCTGGAAACCCCACGAAAACCAAGTTATCGGCGGCTCTACATATCAAACGCATTGTGGGGTGGTGAAAACACCAGAAAACGTGTTTCTCGCATTAAATAGCTCGAAAAGAGCGATCTAGATGATTCTGCATACTTCTGACTGAAGACTCACCAAGATTATCGCAGAAAATGCATATCTCAGCTGGAAACCCCACGAAAACCAAGATATCGCCGGTTCTGCATATCAGACGCACTGTGGAGTGGTGAAAACACCAGAAAACGTGTTTCTCGCATTAACTAGCTCGAAAAGAGCGTTCTCGATGATTCTGCATACTTCTCATAGATGAAACACCAAGATTATCGCAGAAAATGCATATTTCAGCTGGAAACCCCACGAAAACCAAGTTATCGGCGGCTCTACATATCAAACGCACCGTGGGGTGGTGAAAACACCAGAAAACGTGTTTCTCGCATTAACTAGCTCGAAAAGAGCGTTCTCGATGATTCTGCATACTTCTCATAGATGAAACACCAAGATTATCGCAGAAAATGCATATCTCAGCTGGAAACCCCACGAAAATCAAGACATCGCCGGTTCTGCATATCAAACGCCCTGTGGAGTAATGAAAACACCAGATAACGTGTTTCTCGCATTAAATAGCTCGAATAGAGCGATCTCGATGATTCTGAATACTTCTGACTTAAGTCTCACCAAGATTATCGCAGAAAATGCATATCTCAGCTGGAAACCCCACGAAAACCAAGTTATCGGCGGCTCTACATATCAAACGCACTGTGGAGTGGTAAAAACACCAGAAAACATGTTTTTACGCATTAAATAGCTCGAAACGATCGTTCTGGATGATTCTGCATACTTCTCATAGATGAAACACAAAGATTATCGCAGAAAATGCATATTTCAGCTGGAAACCCCACGAAAACCAAGTTACCGGCGCCTCTACATATCAAACGCACTGTGGAGTGGCCAAAACACCAGAAAACTTGTTTTTTCGCATTAAATTGCTCGAAACGAGCGATCTAGATGATTCTGCATACTTCTGACAGAAGACTCACCAAGATTATCGCAGAAAATGCATATCTCAGCTGGAAACCCCACGAAAACCAAGATATCGCCGGTTCTGCATATCAGACGCACTGTGGAGTGGTGAAAACACCAGAAAACGTGTTTCTCGCATTAACTAGCTCGAAAAGAGCGTTCTCGATGATTCTGCATACTTCTCATAGATGAAACACCAAGATTATCGCAGAAAATGCATATTTCAGCTGGAAACCCCACGAAAACCAAGTTATCGGCGGCTCTACATATCAAACGCACTGTGGGGTGGTGAAAACTCCAGAAAACGTGTTTCTCGCATTAAATAGCTCGAAAAGAGCGATCTAGATGATTCTGCATACTTCTGACTAAAGTCTCACAAAGATTATCGCAGAAAATGCATATCTCAGCTGGAAACCCCACGAAAACCAAGATATCGCCGGTTCTGCATATCACACGCCCTGTGGAGTGATGAAAACACCAGATAACGTGTTTCTCGCATCAAATAGCTCGAATAGAGCGATCTCGATGATTCAGCATACTTCTGACTAAAGTCTCACCAAGATTATCGCAGAAAATGCATATCTCAGCTGGAAACCCCACGAAAACCAAGATATCGCCGGTTCTGCATATCAAACGCCCTGTGGAGTGATGAAAACACCAGATAACGTGTTTCTCGCATCAAATAGCTCGAATAGAGCGATCTCGATGATTCTGCATACTTCTGACTAAAGTCTCACCAAGATTATCGCAGAAAATGCATGTTTCAGCTGGAAACCCCACGAAAACCAAGTTATCGGCGGCTCTACATATCAAACGCATTGTGGGGTGGTGAAAACACCAGAAAACGTGTTTCTCGCATTAAATAGCTCGAAAAGAGCGATCTAGATGATTCTGCATACTTCTGACAGAAGACTCACCAAGATTATCGCAGAAAATGCATATCTCAGCTGGAAACCCCACGAAAACCAAGATATCGCCGGTTCTGCATATCAGACGCACTGTGGAGTGGTGAAAACACCAGAAAACGTGTTTCTCGCATTAACTAGCTCGAAAAGAGCGTTCTCGATGATTCTGCATACTTCTCATAGATGAAACACCAAGATTATCGCAGAAAATGCATATTTCAGTTGGAAACCCCACGAAAACCAAGTTATCGGCGGCTCTACATATCAAACGCACTGTGGGGTGGTGAAAACTCCAGAAAACGTGTTTCTCGCATTAAATAGCTCGAAAAGAGCGATCTAGATGATTCTGCATACTTCTGACAGAAGACTCACCAAGATTATCGCAGAAAATGCATATCTCAGCTTGAAACCCCACGAAAACCAAGATATCGCCGGTTCTGCATATCAAACGCCCTGTGGAGTGATGAAAACACCAGATAACGTGTTTCTCGCATCCAATAGCTCGAATAGAGCGATCTCGATGATTCTGCATACTTCTGACTAAAGTCTCACCAAGATTATCGCAGAAAATGCATGTTTCAGCTGGAAACCCCACGAAAACCAAGTTATCGGCGGCTCTACATATCAAACGCACTGTGGGGTGGTGAAAACACCAGAAAACGTGTTTCTCGCATTAAATAGCTCGAAAAGAGCGATCTAGATGATTCTGCATACTTCTGACAGAAGACTCACCAAGATTATCGCAGAAAATGCATATCTCAGCTGGAAACCCCACGAAAACCAAGATATCGCCGGTTCTGCATATCAGACGCACTGTGGAGTGGTGAAAACACCAGAAAACGTGTTTCTCGCATTAACTAGCTCGAAATGAGCGTTCTCGATGATTCTGCATACTTCTCATAGATGAAACACCAAGATTATCGCAGACAATGCATATGTCAGCTGGAAACCCCACGAAAACCAAGATATCGCCGGTTCTGCATATCAGACGCACTGTGGAGTGGTGAAAACACCAGAAAACGTGTTTCCTGCATTAACTAGCTCGAAAAGAGCGTTCTCGATGATTCTGCGTACTTCTCATAGATGAAACACCAAGATTATCGCAGAAAATGCATATTTCAGCTGGAAACCCCACGAAAACCAAGATATCGGCGGGTCTACATATAATACGCACTGTGGAGTGGTCAAAACACCAGAAAACTTGTTTTTTCGCATTAAATAGCTCGAAACGAGCGATCTAGATGATTCTGCATACTTCTGATTAAAGTCTCACCAAGATTATCGCAGAAAATGCATATCTCAGCTGGAAACCCCACGAAAACCAAGATATCGCCGGTTCTGCATATCAAACGCCCTGTGGAGTGATGAAAACACCAGATAACGTGTTTCTCGCATCAAATAGCTCGAATAGAGCGATCTCGATGATTCTGCATACTTCTGACTAAAGTCTCACCAAGATTATCGCAGAAAATGCATGTTTCAGCTGGAAACCCCACGAAAACCAAGTTATCGGCGGCTCTACATATCAAACGCATTGTGGGGTGGTGAAAACACCAGAAAACGTGTTTCTCGCATTAAATAGCTCGAAAAGAGCGATCTAGATGATTCTGCATACTTCTGACAGAAGACTCACCAAGATTATCGCAGAAAATGCATGTCTCAGCTGGAAACCCCGCGAAAACCAAGATATCGCCGGTTCTGCATATCAGACGCACCGTGGAGTGGTGAAAACACCAGAAAACGTGTTACACGCATTAACTAGCTCGAAAAGAGCGTTCTGGATGATTCTGCATACTTCTCATAGATGAAACACCAAGATTATCGCAGAAAATGCACATTTCAGCTGGAAACCCCACGAAAACCAAGTTATCGGCGGCTCTACATATCAAACGCACTGTGGGGTGGTGAAAACACCAGAAAACGTGTTTCTCGCATTAACTAGCTCGAAAAGAGCGTTCTCGATGATTCTGCATACTTCTCATAGATGAAACACCAAGATTATCGCAGAAAATGCATATCTCAGCTGGAAACCCCACGAAAACCAAGATATCGCCGGTTCTGCATATCAGACGCACTGTGGAGTGGTGCAAACACCAGATAACGTGTTTCTCGCATTAAATAGCTCGAATAGAGCGATCTCGATGATTCTGCATACTTCTGACTAAAGTCTCACCAAGATTATCGCAGAAAATGCATATTTCAGCTGGAAACCCCACGAAAACCAAGATATCGGCGGCTCTACATATCAAACGCACTGTGGAGTGGTAAAAACACCAGAAAACTTGTTTTTACGCATTAAATAGCTCGAAACGATCGTTCTGGATGATTCTGCATACTTCTCATAGATGAAACACAAAGATTATCGCAGAAAATGCATATTTCAGCTGGAAACCCCACGAAAACCAAGTTATCGGCGCCTCTACATATCAAACGCACTGTGGAGTGGCCAAAACACCAGAAAACTTGTTTTTTCGCATTAAATTGCTCGAAACGAGCGATCTAGATGATTCTGCATACTTCTCATAGAAGAATATCCAAGATTATCGCAGAAAATGCATGTCTCAGCTGGAAACCCCGCGAAAACCAAGATATCGCCGGTTCTGCATATCAGACGCACCGTGGAGTGGTGAAAACACCAGAAAACGTGTTACACGCATTAACTAGCTCGAAAAGAGCGTTCTGGATGATTCTGCATACTTCTCATAGATGAAACACCAAGATTATCGCAGAAAATGCATATTTCAGCTGGAAACCCCACGAAAACCAAGATATCGGCGGCTCTACATATCAAACGCACTGTGGAGTGGTAAAAACACCAGAAAACTTGTTTTTACGCATTAAATAGCTCGAAACGATCGTTCTGGATGATTCTGCATACTTCTCATAGATGAAACACAAAGATTATCGCAGAAAATGCATATTTCAGCTGGAAACCCCACGAAAACCAAGTTATCGGCGCCTCTACATATCAAACGCACTGTGGAGTGGCCCAAACACCAGAAAACTTGTTTTTTCGCATTAAATTGCTCGAAACGAGCGATCTAGATGATTCTGCATACTTCTCATAGAAGAATATCCAAGATTATCGCAGAAAATGCATGTCTCAGCTGGAAACCCCGCGAAAACCAAGATATCGCCGGTTCTGCATATCAGACGCACCGTGGAGTGGTGAAAACACCAGAAAACGTGTTACACGCATTAACTAGCTCGAAAAGAGCGTTCTGGATGATTCTGCATACTTCTCATAGGTGAAACACCAAGATTATCGCAGAAAATGCATATTTCAGCTGGAAACCCCACGAAAACCAAGATATCGGCGGCTCTACATATCATACGCACTGTGGAGTGGTCAAAACACCAGAAAACTTGTTTTTTCGCATTAAATAGCTCGAAAAGAGCGATCTAGATGATTCTGCATACTTCTGACTAAAGTCTCACCAAGATTATCGCAGAAAATGCATATCTCAGTTGGAAACCCCAGGAAAACCAAGATATCGCCGGTTCTGCATATCAAACGCCCTGTGGAGTGGTGAAAACACCAGATAACGTGTTTCTCGCATTAAATAGCTCGAATAGAGCGATCTCGATGATTCTGCATACTTCTGACTAAAGTCTCACCAAGATTATCGCAGAAAATGCATGTTTCAGCTGGACACCCCACGAAAACCAAGTTATCGGCGGCTCTACATATCAAACGCACTGTGGGGTGGTGAAAACACCAGAAAATGTGTTTCTCGCATTAAATAGCTCGAAAAGAGCGATCTAGATGATTCTGCATACTTCTGACAGAAGACTCACCAAGATTATCGCAGAAAATGCATGTCTCAGCTGGAAACCCCACGAAAACCAAGATATCGCCGGTTCTGCATATCAGACGCACTGTGGAGTGGTGAAAACACCAGAAAACGTGTTTCTCGCATTAACTAGCTCGAAAAGAGCGTTCTCGATGATTCTGCATACTTCTCATAGATGAAACACCAAGATTATCGCAGAAAATGCATATTTCAGTTGGAAACCCCACGAAAACCAAGTTATCGGCGGCTCTACATATCAAACGCACTGTGGGGTGGTGAAAACACCAGAAAACGTGTTTCTCGCTTTAAATAGCTCTAAAAGAGCGATCTAGATGATTCTGCATACTTCTGACAGAAGACTCACCAAGATTATCGCAGAAAATGCATATCTCAGCTGGGAACCCCACGAAAACCAAGATATCGCCGGTTCTGCATATCAGACGCACTGTGGAGTGGTGCAAACACCAGATAACGTGTTTCTCGCATTAACTAGCTCAAAAAGAGCGTTCTCAATGATTCTGCATACTTCTCATAGATGAAACACCAAGATTATCGCAGAAAATGCATATTTCAGCTGGAAACCCCACGTAAACCAAGTTATCGGCGGCTCTACATATCAAACGCACTGTGGAGTGGCCAAAACACCAGAAAACTTGTATTTTCGCATTAAATAGCTCGAAACGAGCGATCTAGATGATTCTGCATACTTCTGACTAAAGTCTCACCAATATTATCGCAGAAAATGCATATCTCAGCTGGAAACCCCACGAAAACCAAGATATCGCCGGTTCTGCATATCAGACGCACTGTGGAGTGGTGCAAACACCAGATAACGTGTTTCTCGCATTAACTAGCTCAAAAAGAGCGTTCTCGGTGATTCTGCATACTTCTCATAAATGAAACACCAAGATTATCGCAGAAAATGCATATTTCAGCTGGAAACCCCACGAAAACCAAGATATCGGCGGCTCTACATATAATACGCACTGTGGAGTGGTCAAAACACCAGAAAACTTGTTTTTTCGCATTAAATAGCTCGAAACGAGCGATCTAGATGATTCTGCATACTTCTGACTAAAGTCTCACCAAGATTATCGCAGAAAATGCATATCTCAGCTGGAAACCCCACGAAAACCAAGATATCGCCGGTTCTGCATATCAAACGCCCTGTGGAGTGATGAAAACACCAGATAACGTGTTTCTCGCATCAAATAGCTCGAATAGAGCGATCTCGATGATTCTGCATACTTCTGACTAAAGTCTCACCAAGATTATCGCAGAAAATGCATGTTTCAGCTGGAAACCCCACGAAAACCAAGTTATCGGCGGCTCTACATATCAAACGCACTGTGGGGTGGTGAAAACACCAGAAAACGTGTTTCTCGCATTAAATAGCTCGAAAAGAGCGATCTAGATGATTCTGCATACTTCTGACAGAAGACTCACCAAGATTATCGCAGAAAATGCATGTCTCAGCTGGAAACCCCGCGAAAACCAAGATATCGCCGGTTCTGCATATCAGACGCACCGTGGAGTGGTGAAAACACCAGAAAACGTGTTACACGCATTAACTAGCTCGAAAAGAGCGTTCTGGATGATTCTGCATACTTCTCATAGATGAAACACCAAGATTATCGCAGAAAATGCATATTTCAGCTGGAAACCCCACGAAAACCAAGATATCGGCGGGTCTACATATAATACGCACTGTGGAGTGGTCAAAACACCAGAAAACTTGTTTTTTCGCATTAAATAGCTCGAAACGAGCGATCTAGATGATTCTGCATACTTCTGATTAAAGTCTCACCAAGATTATCGCAGAAAATGCATATCTCAGCTGGAAACCCCACGAAAACCAAGATATCGCCGGTTCTGCATATCAAACGCCCTGTGGAGTGATGAAAACACCAGATAACGTGTTTCTCGCATCAAATAGCTCGAATAGAGCGATCTCGATGATTCAGCATACTTCTGACTAAAGTCTCACCAAGATTATCGCAGAAAATGCATGTTTCAGCTGGAAACCCCACGAAAACCAAGTTATCGGCGGCTCTACATATCAAACGCATTGTGGGGTGGTGAAAACACCAGAAAACGAGTTTCTCGCATTAAATAGCTCGAAAAGAGCGATCTAGATGATTCTGCATACTTCTGACAGAAGACTCACCAAGATTATCGCAGAAAATGCATATCTCAGCTGGAAACCCCACGAAAACCAAGATATCGCCGGTTCTGCATATCAGACGCACTGTGGAGTGGTGAAAACACCAGAAAACGTGTTTGTCGCATTAACTAGCTCGAAAAGAGCGTTCTCGATGATTCTGCATACTTCTCATAGATGAAACACCAAGATTATCGCAGAAAATGCACATTTCAGCTGGAAACCCCACGAAAACCAAGTTATCGGCGGCTCTACATATCAAACGCACTGTGGGGTGGTGAAAACACCAGAAAACGTGTTTCTCGCATTAACTAGCTCGAAAAGAGCGTTCTCGATGATTCTGCATACTTCTCATAGATGAAACACCAAGATTATCGCAGAAAATGCATATCTCAGCTGGAAACCCCACGAAAACCAAGATATCGCCGGTTCTGCATATCAGACGCACTGTGGAATGGTGCAAACACCAGATAACGTGTTTCTCGCATTAAATAGCTCGAATAGAGCGATCTCGATGATTCTGCATACTTCTGACTAAAGTCTCACCAAGATTATCGCAGAAAATGCATATTTCAGCTGGAAACCCCACGAAAACCAAGATATCGGCGGCTCTACATATCAATCGCACTGTGGAGTGGTAAAAACACCAGAAAACTTGTTTTTACGCATTAAATAGCTCGAAACGATCGTTCTGGATGATTCTGCATACTTCTCATAGATGAAACACAAAGATTATCGCAGAAAATGCATATTTCAGCTGGAAACCCCACGAAAACCAAGTTATCGGCGCCTCTACATATCAAACGCACTGTGGAGTGGCCAAAACACCAGAAAACTTGTTTTTTCGCATTAAATTGCTCGAAACGAGCGATCTAGATGATTCTGCATACTTCTCATAGAAGAATATCCAAGATTATCGCAGAAAATGCATGTCTCAGCTGGAAACCCCGCGAAAACCAAGATATCGCCGGTTCTGCATATCAGACGCACCGTGGAGTGGTGAAAACACCAGAAAACGTGTTACACGCATTAACTAGCTCGAAAAGAGCGTTCTGGATGATTCTGCATACTTCTCATAGATGAAACACCAAGATTATCGCAGAAAATGCATATTTCAGCTGGAAACCCCACGAAAACCAAGATATCGGCGGCTCTACATATCATACGCACTGTGGAGTGGTCAAAACACCAGAAAACTTGTTTTTTCGCATTAAATAGCTCGAAACGAGCGATCTAGATGATTCTGCATACTTCTGACTAAAGTCTCACCAAGATTATCGCAGAAAATGCATATCTCAGCTGGAAACCCCACGAAAACCAAGATATCGCCGGTTCTGCATATCAAACGCCCTGTGGAGTGATGAAAACACCAGATAACGTGTTTCTCGCATCAAATAGCTCGAATAGAGCGATCTCGATGATTCTGCATACTTCTGACTAAAGTCTCACCAAGATTATCGCAGAAAATGCATGTTTCAGCTGGAAACCCCACGAAAACCAAGTTATCGGCGGCTCTACATATCAAACGCACTGTGGGCTGGTGAAAACACCAGAAAACGTGTTTCTCGCATTAAATAGCTCGAAAAGAGCGATCTAGATGATTCTGCATACTTCTGACAGAAGACTCACCAAGATTATCGCAGAAAATGCATATCTCAGCTGGAAACCCCACGAAAACCAAGATATCGCCGGTTCTGCATATCAGACGCACTGTGGAGTGGTGCAAACACCAGATAACGTGTTTCTCGCATTAAATAGCTCGAATAGAGCGATCTCGATGATTCTGCATACTTCTGACTAAAGTCTCACCAAGATTATCGCAGAAAATGCATATTTCAGCTGGAAACCCCACGAAAACCAAGATATCGGCGGCTCTACATATCAAACGCACTGTGGAGTGGTAAAAACACCAGAAAACTTGTTTTTACGCATTAAATAGCTCGAAACGATCGTTCTGGATGATTCTGCATACTTCTCATAGATGAAACACAAAGATTATCGCAGAAAATGCATATTTCAGCTGGAAACCCCACGAAAACCAAGTTATCGGCGCCTCTACATATCAAACGCACTGTGGAGTGGCCAAAACACCAGAAAACTTGTTTTTTCGCATTAAATTGCTCGAAACGAGCGATCTAGATGATTCTGCATACTTCTCATAGAAGAATATCCAAGATTATCGCAGGAAATGCATGTCTCAGCTGGAAACCCCGCGAAAACCAAGATATCGCCGGTTCTGCATATCAGACGCACCGTGGAGTGGTGAAAACACCAGAAAACGTGTTACACGCATTAACTAGCTCGAAAAGAGCGTTCTGGATGATTCTGCATACTTCTCATAGATGAAACACCAAGATTATCGCAGAAAATGCATATTTCAGCTGGAAACCCCACGAAAACCAAGATATCGGCGGCTCTACATATCATACGCACTGTGGAGTGGTCAAAACACCAGAAAACTTGTTTTTTCGCATTAAATAGCTCGAAACGAGCGATCTAGATGATTCTGCATACTTCTGACTAAAGTCTCACCAAGATTATCGCAGAAAATGCATATCTCAGTTGGAAACCCCAGGAAAACCAAGATATCGCCGGTTCTGCATATCAAACTCCCTGTGGAGTGGTGAAAACACCAGATAACGTGTTTCTCGCATTAAATAGCTCGAATAGAGCGATCTCGATGATTCTGCATACTTCTGACTAAAGTCTCACCAAGATTATCGCAGAAAATGCATGTTTCAGCTGGAAACCCCACGAAAACCAAGTTATCGGCGGCTCTACATATCAAACGCACTGTGGGGTGGTCAAAACACCAGAAAATGTGTTTCTCGCATTAAATAGCTCGAAAAGAGCGATCTAGATGATTCTGCATACTTCTGACAGAAGACTCACCAAGATTATCGCAGAAAACGCATATCTCAGCTGGAAACCCCACGAAAACCAAGATATCGCCGGTTCTGCATATCAGACGCACTGTGGAGTGGTGCAAACACCAGATAACGTGTTTCTCGCATTAACTAGCTCAAAAAGAGCGTTCTCAATGATTCTGCATACTTCTCATAGATGAAACACCAAGATTATCGCAGAAAATGCATATTTCAGCTGGAAACCCCACGTAAACCAAGTTATCGGCGGCTCTACATATCAAACGCACTGTGGAGTGGCCAAAACACCAGAAAACTTGTATTTTCGCATTAAATAGCTCGAAACGAGCGATCTAGATGATTCTGCATACTTCTGACTAAAGTCTCGCCAATATTATCGCAGAAAATGCATATCTCAGCTGGAAACCACACGAAAATCAAGATGTCGCCGGTTCTGCATATCAAACGCACTGTGGAGTGGTGAAAACAACCAGATATCGTGTTTCTCGCATTAAATAGATCGAAACGAGCGAACTAGATGATTCTGCATACTTCTGACAGAAGACTCACCAAGATTATCGCAGAAAATGCATATCTCAGCTGGAAACCCCACGAAAACCAAGATATCGCCGGTTCTGCATACCAGACGCACTGTGGAGTGGTGAAAACACCAGAAAACGTGTTCCTCGCATTAACTAGCTCGAACAGAGCGTTCTCGATGATTCTGCATACTTCTGACTGAAGTCTAACCAATATTATCGCAGAAAAAGCATATCTGAGCTTGAAACCCGACCGAAACCAAGTTATCGGCGGCTCTACATATCAAACGCACTGTGGAGTGGTGAAAACACCAGAAAACGTGTTACTCGCATTAACTAGCACAAAAAGAGAGTTCTGAATGATTCTGCATACTTCGGACAGATGTCTCACCAATATTATCGCAGAAAATGCATATCTCAGCTTGAAACCTCACGATAATCAAGATGTCGCCGGTTCTGCATATCAAACGCACTGTGGAGTGGTGAAAACAACCAGATATCGTGTTTCTCGCATTAAATAGATCGAAACGAGCGAACTAGATGATTCTGCATACTTCTGACAGAAGACTCACCAAGATTATCGCAGAAAATGCATATCTCAGCTGGAAACCCCACGAAAACCAAGATATCGCCGGTTCTGCATATCAGACGCACTGTGGAATGTTGTAAACACCAGAAAACGTGTTTCTCGCATTAACCAGCTCGAAAAGAGAGTTCTCGATGATTCTGCCTACTTCTCATAGATGAAACACCAAGATTATCGCAGAAAATGCATATTTCAGCTGGAAACCCCACGAAAACCAAGTTATCGGCGGCTCTACATATCAAACGCACTGTGGAGTGGTAAAAACACCAGAAAACTTGTTTTTTCGCATTAAATAGCTCGAAACGAGCGTTCTGGAAGATTCTGCATACTTCTCATAGATGAAACACCAAGATTATCGCAGAAAATGCATATTTCAGCTGGAAACCCCACGAAAACCAAGTTATCGGCGGCTCTACATATCAAACGCACTGTGGAGTGGTAAAAACACCAGAAAACGTGTTTCTCGAATTAAATAGCTCGAAAAGAGCGATCTAGATGAATCTGCATACTTCTGACAGAAGACTCACCAAGATTATCGCAGAAAATGCATATCTCAGCTGGAAACCCCACGAAAACCAAGATATCGCCGGTTCTGCATATCAGACGCACCGTGGAGTGGTGAAAACACCAGAAAACGTGTTGCTCGCATTAACTAGCTCGAAAAGAGCGTTCTGGATGATTCTGCGTACTTCTCATAGATGAAACACAAAGATTATCGCAGAAAATGCATATTTCAGCAGGAAACCCCACGAAAACCAAGTTATCGGCGGCTCTACATATCAAGTGCACTGTGGACTGGTCAAATACCAGAAAACTTGTTTTTTCGCATTAAATAGCTCGAAACGAGCGATCTAGATGATTCTGCATACTTCTGACGGAAGTCTCACCAATATTATCGCAGAAAATGCATATCTCAGCTAGAAACATCACGAAAATCCAGGTGTCACCGGTTCTGCATATCAAACGCACTGTGGAGTGCTGAAAACACCAGAAAACGTGTTACTCGCATTAACTAGCTCGAAAAGAGCGTTCTGGATGATTCTGCATACTTCTCATAGATGAAACACAAAGATTATCGCAGAGAATGCATATATCAGCTGGAAACCCCACGAAAACCAAGTTATCGGCGGCTCGACGTATCAAACGCACTGTTGGAGTGGTGAAAACACCAGATAACGTGTTTCTCGCATTAAATAGCTCGAAAAGAGCGATCCCGATGATTCTGCATACTTCTCATAGATGAAACACCAAGATTATCGCAGAAAATGCATATTTCAGCTGGAAACCCCACGAAAACCAAGTTATCGGCGGCTCCACACATCAAACGCACTGTGGAGTGGTCAAAACACCAGATAACGTGTTTCTCGCATTAAATAGCTCGAAATGAGCGATCTAGATGATTCTGCATACTTCTGACAGAAGACTCACCAAGATTATCGCAGAAAATGCATATCTCAGCTGGAAACCCCACGAAAACCAAGTTATCGCCGGTTCTGCATATCACAGCGCCGTGGAGTGGTGAAACCACCAGAAAACGTGTTACTCGCAGTAACTAGCTCGAAAAGAGCGTTCTGGATGATTCTGCATACTTCTCATAGATGAAACACCAAGATTATCGCAGAAAATGCATATTTCAGCTGGAAACCCCACGAAAACCAAGTTATCGGCGGCTCTACATATCAAACGCACTGTGGAGTGGTCAAAACACCAGATAACGTGTTTCTCGCATTAAATAGTTCGAAAAGAGCGATCTAGATGATTCTGCATACTTCTGATTGAAGTCTCACCAATATTATCGCAGAAAATGCATATCTCAGCTTGAAACCCGACGAAAACCAAGAAGTCGCCGGTTCTGCATATCAAACGCACTGTGGGGTGGTGAAAACACCAGAAAACGTGTTTCTCGAATTAAATAGCTCGAAAAGAGCGATCTAGATGATTCTGCATACTTCTGACAGAAGACTCACCAAGATTATCGCAGAAAATGCATATCTCAGCTGGAAACCCCACGAAAATCAAGATATCGCCGGTTCTGCATATCAAACGCCCTGTGGTGTGATGAAAACACCAGATAACGTGTTTCTCGCATTAAATAGCTCGAATAGAGCGATCTCGATGATTCTGCATTCCCTTGACAGAAGACTCACCAAGATTATCGCAGAAAATGCATATCTCATCTGGAAACCCCACGAAAATCAAGATGTCGCCGGTTCTGCATATCAGACGCCCTGTGGAGTGATGAAAACACCAGATAACGTGTTTCTCGCATTAAATAGCTCGAATAGAGCGATCTCGATGATTCTGCATACTTCTGACTAAAGTCTCACCAAGATTATCGCAGAAAATGCATATTTCAGCTGGAAACCCCACGAAAACCAAGTTATCGGCGGCTCTACATATCAAACGCACTGTGGAGTGGTAAAAACACCAGAAAACTTGTTTTTTCGCATTAAATAGCTCGAAACGAGCGTTCTGGAAGATTCTGCATACTTCTCATAGATGAAACACCAAGATTATCGCAGAAAATGCATATTTCAGCTGGAAACCCCACGAAAACCAAGTTATCGGCGGCTCTACATATCAAACGCACTGTGGAGTGGTAAAAACACCAGAAAACGTGTTTCTCGAATTAAATAGCTCGAAAAGAGCGATCTAGATGAATCTGCATACTTCTGACAGAAGACTCACCAAGATTATCGCAGAAAATGCATATCTCAGCTGGAAACCCCACGAAAACCAAGATATCGCCGGTTCTGCATATCAGACGCACCGTGGAGTGGTGAAAACACCAGAAAACGTGTTGCTCGCATTAACTAGCTCGAAAAGAGCGTTCTGGATGATTCTGCGTACTTCTCATAGATGAAACACAAAGATTATCGCAGAAAATGCATATTTCAGCAGGAAACCCCACGAAAACCAAGTTATCGGCGGCTCTACATATCAAGTGCACTGTGGACTGGTCAAATACCAGAAAACTTGTTTTTTCGCATTAAATAGCTCGAAACGAGCGATCTAGATGATTCTGCATACTTCTGACGGAAGTCTCACCAATATTATCGCAGAAAATGCATATCTCAGCTAGAAACATCACGAAAATCCAGGTGTCACCGGTTCTGCATATCAAACGCACTGTGGAGTGCTGAAAACACCAGAAAACGAGTTTTTCGCATTAAATAGCACGAAAACAGCGATTTCTGTGATTCTGCAAACTTCTCCCACAAGAATATGCAAGATTATCGCAGAAAATGCATATCTCAGCTGGAAACCCCACGAAAACCACGATGTCGCCGGTTCTGCATATCAAACGCACTGTGGGGTGGTGAAAGCACCAGCAAACGTGTTTCTCGCATTAAATAGCTCGAAAAGAGCGATCAAGATGATTCTGCATACTTCTCATAGAAGAATATCCAAGATTATCGCAGAAAATGCATGTCTCAGCTGGAAACTCCGCGAAAACCAAGATATCGCCGGTTCTGCATATCAGACGCACCGTGGAGTGGTGAAAACACCAGAAAACGTGTTACTCGCATTAACTAGCTCGAAAAGGGCGTTCTGGATGATTCTGCATACTTCTCATAGATGAAACACAAAGATTATCGCAGAAAATGCATATTTCAGCTGGAAACCCCACGAAAACCAAGATATCGGCGGCTCTACATATCATACGCACTGTGGAGTGGCCAAAACACCAGATAAGTTGTTTTTTCGCATTAAATAGCTCGAAACGAGCGATCTCGATGATTCTGCATTCCCTTGACAGAAGACTCACCAAGATTATCGCAGAAAATGCATATCTCATCTGGAAACCCCACGAAAATCAAGATGTCGCCGGTTCTGCATATCAGACGCCCTGTATAGTGATGAAAACACCAGATAACGTGTTTCTCGCATTAAATAGCTCGAATAGAGCGATCTCGATGATTCTGCATACTTCTGACTAAAGTCTCACCAAGATTATCGCTGAAAATGCATATTTCAGCTGGAAACCCCACGAAAACCAAGTTATCGGCGGCTCTACATGTCAAACGCACTGTGGAGTGGTAAAAACACCAGAAAACTTGTTTTTTCGCATTAAATAGCTCGAAACGAGCGTTCTGGAAGATTCTGCATACTTCTCATAGATGAAACACCAAGATTATCGCAGAAAATGCATATTTCAGCTGGAAACCCCACGAAAACCAAGTTTTCGGCGGCTCTACATATCAAACGCACTGTGGAGTGGTCAAAACACCAGATAACGTGCTTCTCGCATTAAATAGTTCGAAAAGAGCGATCTAGATGATTCTGCATACTTCTGATTGAAGTCTCACCAATATTATCGCAGAAAATGCATATCTCAGCTTGAAACCCGACGAAAACCAAGAAGTCGCCGGTTCTGCATATCAAACGCACTGTGGGGTGGTGAAAACACCAGAAAACGTGTTTCTCGAATTAAATAGCTCGAAAAGAGCGATCTAGATGAATCTGCATACTTCTGACAGAAGACTCACCAAGATTATCGCAGAAAATGCATATCTCAGCTGGAAACCCCACGAAAACCAAGATATCGCCGGTTCTGCATATCAGACGCACCGTGGAGTGGTGAAAACACCAGAAAACGTGTTGCTCGCATTAACTAGCTCGAAAAGAGCGTTCTGGATGATTCTGCGTACTTCTCATAGATGAAACACAAAGATTATCGCAGAAAATGCATATTTCAGCAGGAAACCCCACGAAAACCAAGTTATCGGCGGCTCTACATATCAAGTGCACTGTGGAGTGGTAAAAACACCAGAAAACTTGTTTTTTCGCATTAAATAGCTCGAAACGAGCGTTCTGGATGATTCTGCATACTTCTCATAGATGAAACACAAAGATTATCGCAGAAAATGCATATCTCAGCTTGAAACCTCACGAAAATCAAGATGTCGCAGGTTCTGCATATCAAAAGCACTGTGGAGTGGTGAAAACAACCAGATAACGTGTTTCTCGCATTAAATAGCTCGAAACGAGCGATCTAGGTGATTCTGCATACTTCTGACTGAAGTCTCACCAATATTATCGCAGAAAATGCATATCTCTGCTTGAAACCCGACGAAAACCACGATGTCGCCGGTTCTGCATATCAAACGCACTGTGGGGTGGTGAAAACACCAGCAAACGTGTTTCTCGCATTAAATAGCTCGAAAAGAGCGATCAAGATGATTCTGCATACTTCTCATAGAAGAATATCCAAGATTATCGCAGAAAATGCATGTCTCAGCTGGAAACTCCGCGAAAACCAAGATATCGCCGGTTCTGCATATCAAACGCACTGTGGAGTGGCCAAAACACCAGAAAAGTTGTTTTTTCGCATTAAATAGCTCGAAACGAGCGATCTAGATGATTCTGCATACTTCTCATAGATGAAACACAAAGATTATCGCAGAAAATGCATATCTCAGCTTGAAACCTCACGAAAATCAAGATGTCGCCGGTTCTGCATATCAAAAGCACTGTGGAGTGGTGAAAACAACCAGATAACGTGTTTCTCGCATTAAATAGCTCGAAACGAGCGATCTAGGTGATTCTGCATACTTCTGACTGAAGTCTCACCAATATTATCGCAGAAAATGCATATCTCTGCTTGAAACCCGACGAAAACCACGATGTCGCCGGTTCTGCATATCAAACGCACTGTGGGGTGGTGAAAACACCAGCAAACGTGTTTCTCGCATTAAATAGCTCGAAAAGAGCGATCAAGATGATTCTGCATACTTCTCATAGAAGAATATCCAAGATTATCGCAGAAAATGCATGTCTCAGCTGGAAACCCCGCGAAAACCAAGATATCGCCGGTTCTGCATATCAGACGCACCGTGGAGCGGTGAAAACACCAGAAAACGTGTTACTCGCATTAACTAGCTCGAAAAGGGCGTTCTGGATGATTCTGCATACTTCTCATAGATGAAACACAAAGATTATCGCAGAAAATGCATATCTCAGCTTGAAACCTCACGAAAATCCAGGTGTCACCGGTTCTGCATATCAAACGCACTGTGGAGTGCTGATAACACCAGAAAACGAGTTCCTCGCATTAAATAGCACGAAAACAGCGATTTCTGTGATTCTGCAAACTTCTCCCACAAGAATATGCAAGATTATCGCAGAAAATGCATATCTCAGCTGGAAACCCCACGAAAATCAAGATATCGCCGGTTCTGCATATCAAACGCCCTGTGGAGTGATGAAAACACCAGATAACGTGGTTCTCGCATTAAATAGCTCGAATAGAGCGATCTCGATGATTCTGCATTGCCTTGACAGAAGACTCACCAAGATTATCGCAGAAAATGCATATCTCATCTGGAAACCCCACGAAAATCAAGATGTCGCCGGTTCTGCATATCAGACGCCCTGTGGAGTGATGAAAACACCAGATAACGTGTTTCTCGCATTAAATAGCTCGAATAGAGCGATCTCGATGATTCTGCATACTTCTGACTAAAGTCTCACCAAGATTATCGCTGAAAATGCATATTTCAGCTGGAAACCCCACGAAAACCAAGTTATCGGCGGCTCTACATATCAAACGCACTGTGGAGTGGTAAAAACACCAGAAAACTTGTTTTTTCGCATTAAATAGCTCGAAACGAGCGTTCTGGATGATTCTGCATACTTCTCATAGATGAAACACAAAGATTATCGCAGAAAATGCATATCTCAGCTTGAAACCTCACGAAAATCAAGATGTCGCCGGTTCTGCATATCAAAAGCACTGTGGAGTGGTGAAAACAACCAGATAACGTGTTTCTCGCATTAAATAGCTCGAAACGAGCGATCTAGGTGATTCTGCATACTTCTGACTGAAGTCTCACCAATATTATCGCAGAAAATGCATATCTCTGCTTGAAACCCGACGAAAACCACGATGTCGCCGGTTCTGCATATCAAACGCACTGTGGGGTGGTGAAAACACCAGCAAACGTGTTTCTCGCATTAAATAGCTCGAAAAGAGCGATCAAGATGATTCTGCATACTTCTCATAGAAGAATATCCAAGATTATCGCAGAAAATGCATGTCTCAGCTGGAATCCCCGCGAAAACCAAGATATCGCCGGTTCTGCATATCAGACGCACCGTGGAGCGGTGAAAACACCAGAAAACGTGTTACTCGCATTAACTAGCTCGAAAAGGGCGTTCTGGATGATTCTGCATACTTCTCATAGATGAAACACAAAGATTATCGCAGAAAATGCATATTTCAGCTGGAAACCCCACGAAAACCAAGATATCGGCGGCTCTACATATCATACGCACTGTGGAGTGGCCAAAACACCAGAAAAGTTGTTTTTTCGCATTAAATAGCTCGAAACGAGCGATCTAGATGATTCTGCATACTTCTGACTAAAGTCTCACCAAGATTATCGCAGAAAATGCATGTCTCAGCTGGAAACCCCACGAAAATCAAGATGTCGCCGGTTCTGCTTATCAGACGCCCTGTGGAGTGATGAAAACACCAGATAACGTGTTTCTCGCATTAAATAGCTCGAATAGAGCAATCTCGATGATTCTGCATACTTCTGACTAATGTCTCACCAAGATTATCGCAGAAAATGCATATTTCAGCTGGAAACCCCACGAAAACCAAGATATCGGCGGCTCTACATATCATACGCACTGTGGAGTGGCCAAAACACCAGAAAAGTTGTTTTTTCGCATTAAATAGCTCGAAACGAGCGATCTAGATGATTCTGCATACTTCTCATAGAAGAATATCCAAGATTATCGCAGAAAATGCATGTCTCAGCTGGAAACCCCGCGAAAACCAAGATATCGCCGGTTCTGCATATCAGACGCACTGTGGAGTGGTGCAAACACCAGATAACGTGTTTCTCGCATTAACTAGCTCAAAAAGAGCGTTCTCGATGATTCTGCATACTTCTCATAGATGAAACACCAAGATTATCGCAGAAAATGCATATTTCGGCTGTATACCCCACGAAAACCAAGTTATCGGCGGCTCTACATATCAAACGCACTGTGGAGTGGTGAAAACACCAGATAACGTGTTTCTCGCATTACAAAGTTCGAAAAGAGCGATATCGATGATACTGCATACTTCGGACAGAAGACTCACCAAGATTATCGCAGAAAATGCATATCTCAGCTGGAAACCCCACGAAAACCAAGATATCGCCGGTTCTGCATATCAGACGCACCGTGGAGTGGTGAAAACACCAGAAAACGTGTTGCTCGCATTAACTAGCTCGAAAAGAGCGTTCTGGATGATTCTGCGTACTTCTGACGGAAGTCTCACCAATATTATCGCAGAAAATGCATATCTCAGCTAGAAACATCACGAAAATCCAGGTGTCACCGGTTCTGCATATCAAACGCACTGTGGAGTGCTGAAAACACCAGAAAACGAGTTTCTCGCATTAAATAGCACGAAAACAGCGATTTCTGTGATTCTGCAAACTTCTCCCACAAGAATATGCAAGATTATCGCAGAAAATGCATATCTCAGCTGGAAACCCCACGAAAATCAAGATATCGCCGGTTCTGCATATCAAACGCCCTGTGGAGTGATGAAAACACCAGATAACGTGGTTCTCGCATTAAATAGCTCGAAAAGAGCGATCTAGATGATTCTGCATACTTCTGACAGAGGACTCACCAAGATTATCGCAGAAAATGCATATCTCAGCTGGAAACCCCACGAAAACCAAGATATCGCCGGTTCTGCATATCAGACGCACTGTGGAGTGGTGACAACACCAGAAAACGTGTTACTCGCATTTACTAGCTCCAAAAGAGCGTTCTGGATGATTCTGCATACTTCTGACTAAAGTCTCACCAAGATTATCGCTGAAAATGCATATTTCAGCTGGAAACCCCACGAAAACCAAGTTATCGGCGGCTCTACATATCAAACGCACTGTGGAGTGGTAAAAACACCAGAAAACTTGTTTTTTCGCATTAAATAGCTCGAAACGAGCGTTCTGGATGATTCTGCATACTTCTCATAGATGAAACAAAGATTATCGCAGAAAATGCATATCTCAGCTTGAAACCTCACGAAAATCAAGATGTCGCCGGTTCTGCATATCAAAAGCACTGTGGAGTGGTGAAAACAACCAGATAACGTGTTTCTCGCATTAAACAGCTCGAAACGAGCGATCTCGATGATTCTGCATACTTCTGACTAATGTCTCACCAAGATTATCGCAGAAAATGCATATTTCAGCTGGAAACCCCACGAAAACCAAGATATCGGCGGCTCTACATATCATACGCACTGTGGAGTGGCCAAAACACCAGAAAAGTTGTTTTCTCGCATTAAATAGCTCGAAAAGAGCGATCAAGATGATTCTGCATACTTCTCATAGAAGAATATCCAAGATTATCGCAGAAAATGCATGTCTCAGCTGGAAACCCCGCGAAAACCAAGATATCGCCGGTTCTGCATATCAGACGCACCGTGGAGCGGTGAAAACACCAGAAAACGTGTTACTCGCATTAACTAGCTCGAAAAGGGCGTTCTGGATGATTCTGCATACTTCTCATAGATGAAACACAAAGATTATCGCAGAAAATGCATATTTCAGCTGGAAACCCCACGAAAACCAAGATATCGGCGGCTCTACATATCATACGCACTGTGGAGTGGCTAAAACACCAGAAAAGTTGTTTTTTCGCATTAAATAGCTCGAAACGAGCGATCTAGATGATTCTGCATACTTCTGACTAAAGTCTCACCAAGATTATCGCAGAAAATGCATGTCTCAGCTGGAAACCACATGAAAATCAAGATGTCGCCGGTTCTGCATATCAGACGCCCTGTGGAGTGATGAAAACACCAGATAACGTGTTTCTCGCATTAAATAGCTCGAATAGAGCGATCTCGATGATTCTGCATACTTCTGACTAATGTCTCACCAAGATTATCGGAGAAAATGCATATTTCAGCTGGAAACCCCACGAAAACCAAGATATCGGCGGCTCTACATATCATACGCACTGTGGAGTGGCCAAAACACCAGAAAAGTTGTTTTTTCGCATTAAATAGCTCGAAACGAGCGATCTAGATGATTCTGCATACTTCTCATAGAAGAATATCCAAGATTATCGCAGAAAATGCATGTCTCAGCTGGAAACCCCGCGAAAACCAAGATATCGCCGGTTCTGCATATCAGACGCACTGTGGAGTGGTGCAAACACCAGATAACGTGTTTCTCGCATTAACTAGCTCAAAAAGAGCGTTCTCGATGATTCTGCATACTTCTCATAGATGAAACACCAAGATTATCGCAGAAAATGCATATTTCGGCTGGATACCCCACGAAAACCAAGTTATCGGCGGCTCTACATATCAAAGGCACTGTGGAGTGGTGAAAACACCAGATAACGTGTTTCTCGCATTACAAAGTTCGAAAAGAGCGATATCGATGATACTGCATACTTCGGACAGAAGTCTCACCAATATTATCGCAGAAAATGCATATCTCAGCTTGAAACCTCACGAAAATCAAGATGTCGCCGGTTCTGCATATCAAACGCACTGTGGAGTGATGAAAACACCAGATAACGTGTTTCTCGCATTAAATAGCTCGAATAGAGCGATCTCGATGATTCTGCATTCCCTTGACAGAAGACTCACCAAGATTATCGCAGAAAATGCATATCTCATCTGGAAACCCCACGAAAATCAAGATGTCGCCGGTTCTGCATATCAGACGCCCTGTGGAGTGATGAAAACACCAGATATCGTGCTTCTCGCATTAAATAGTTCGAAAAGAGCGATCTAGATGATTCTGCATACTTCTGATTGAAGTCTCACCAATATTATCGCAGAAAATGCATATCTCAGCTTGAAACCCGACGAAAACCAAGAAGTCGCCGGTTCTGCATATCAAACGCACTGTGGGGTGGTGAAAACACCAGAAAACGTGTTTCTCGAATTAAATAGCTCGAAAAGAGCGAACTAGATGAATCTGCATACTTCTGACAGAAGACTCACCAAGATTATCGCAGAAAATGCATATCTCAGCTGGAAACCCCACGAAAACCAAGATATCGCCGGTTCTGCATATCAGACGCACCGTGGAGTGGTGAAAACACCAGAAAACGTGTTGCTCGCATTAACTAGCTCGAAAAGAGCGTTCTGGATGATTCTGCGTACTTCTCATAGATGAAACACAAAGATTATCGCAGAAAATGCATATTTCAGCAGGAAACCCCACGAAAACCAAGTTATCGGCGGCTCTACATATCAAGTGCACTGTGGAGTGGTGAAAACAACCAGATAACGTGTTTCTCGCATTAAATAGCTCGAAACGAGCGATCTAGGTGATTCTGCATACTTCTGACTGAAGTCTCACCAATATTATCGCAGAAAATGCATATCTCTGCTTGAAACCCGACGAAAACCACGATGTCGCCGGTTCTGCATATCAAACGCACTGTGGGGTGGTGAAAACACCAGCAAACGTGTTTCTCGCATTAAATAGCTCGAAAAGAGTGATCAAGATGATTCTGCATACTTCTCATAGAAGAATATCCAAGATTATCGCAGAAAATGCATGTCTCAGCTGGAAACCCCGCGAAAACCAAGATATCGCCGGTTCTGCATATCAGACGCACCGTGGAGCGGTGAAAACACCAGAAAACGTGTTACTCGCATTAACTAGCTCGAAAAGGGCGTTCTGGATGATTCTGCATACTTCTCATAGATGAAACACAAAGATTATCGCAGAAAATGCATATTTCAGCTGGAAACCCCACGAAAACCAAGTTATCGGCGGCTCTACATATCATACGCACTGTGGAGTGGCCAAAACACCAGAAAAGTTGTTTTTTCGCATTAAATAGCTCGAAACGAGCGATCTAGATGATTCTGCATACTTCTGACTAAAGTCTCACCAAGATTATCGCAGAAAATGCATGTCTCAGCTGGAAACCCCACGAAAATCAAGATGTCGCCGGTTCTGCATATCAGACGCCCTGTGGAGTGATGAAAACACCAGATAACGTGTTTCTCGCATTAAATAGCTCGAATAGAGCGATCTCGATGATTCTGCATACTTCTGACTAATGTCTCACCAAGATTATCGCAGAAAATGCATATTTCAGCTGGAAACCCCACGAAAACCAAGATATCGGCGGCTCTACATATCATACGCACTGTGGAGTGGCCAAAACACCAGAAAAGTTGTTTTTTCGCATTAAATAGCTCGAAACGAGCGATCTAGATGATTCTGCATACTTCTCATAGAAGAATATCCAAGATTATCGCAGAAAATGCATGTCTCAGCTGGAAACCCCGCGAAAACCAAGATATCGCCGGTTCTGCATATCAGACGCACCGTGGAGTGGTGAAAACACCAGAAAACGTGTTACTCGCATTAACTAGCTCGAAAAGTGCGTTCTGGATGATTCTGCATACTTCTGATAGATGAAACACCAAGATTATCGCAGAAAATGCATATTTCAGCTGGAAACCCCACGAAAACCAAGATATCGGCGGCTCTACATATCATACGCACTGTGGAGTGGTCAAAACACCAGAAAACTTGTTTTTTCGCATTAAATAGCTCGAAACGAGCGATCTAGATGATTCTGCATACTTCTGACTAAAGTCTCACCAAGATTATCGCAGAAAATGCATATCTCAGCTGGAAACCCCACGAATATCAAGATATCGCCGGTTCTGCATATCAAACGCCCTGTGGAGTGATGAAAACACCAGATAACGTGTTTCTCGCATTAAATATCTCGAATGGAGCGATCTCGATGATTCTGCATACTTCTGACAGAAGACTCACCAAGATTATCGCAGGAAATGCATATCTCATCTGGAAACCCCACGAAAACCAAGTTATCGGCGGTTCTGCATATCAGACGCACTGTGGAGTGGTGCAAACACCAGATAACGTGTTTCTCGCATTAACTAGCTCAAAAAGAGCGTTCTCGATGATTCTGCATACTTCTCATAGATGAAACACCAAGATTATCGCAGAAAATGCATATTTCAGCTGGATACCCCACGAAAACCAAGTTATCGGCGGCTCTACATATCAAACGCACTGTGGAGTGGTGAAAACACCAGATAACGTGTTTTTCGCATTACAAAGTTCGAAAAGAGCGATATCGATGATACTGCATACTTCGGACAGAAGTCTCACCAATATTATCGCAGAAAATGCATATCTCAGCTTGAAACCTCACGAAAATCAAGATGTCGCCGGTTCTGCATATCAAACGCACTGTGGAGTGGTGAAAACAACCAGATAGCGTGTTTCTCGCATTAAATATCTCGAAACGAGCGATCTAGGTGATCCTGCATACTTCTCATAGATGAAACACCAAGATTATCGCAGAAAATGCATATTTCAGCTGGAAACCCCACGAAAACCAAGTTATCGGCGGCTCTACATATCAAACGCACTGTGGAGTGGTGAAAACACCAGATAACGTGTTTTTCGCAATACAAAGTTCGAAAAGAGCGATATCGATGATACTGCATACTTCGGACAGAAGTCTCACCAATATTATCGCAGAAAATGCATATCTCAGCTTGAAACCTCACGAAAATCAAGATGTCGCCGGTTCTGCATATCAAACGCACTGTGGAGTGGTGAAAACAACCAGATTGCGTGTTTCTCGCATTAAATATCTCGAAACGAGCGATCTAGGTGATCCTGCATACTTCTCATAGATGAAACACCAAGATTATCGCAGAAAATGCATATTTCAGCTGGAAACCCCACGAAAACCAAGTTATCGGCGGCTCTACATATCAAACGCACTGTGGAGTGGTGAAAACACCAGATAACGTGTTTCTCGCATTACAAAGTTCGAAGAGAGCGATATCGATGATACTGCATACTTCTTTCTGAAGTCTCACCAATATTATCGCAGAAATTGCATATCTCAGCTTGAAACCTCACCAAAATCAAGATGTCGCCGGTTCTGCATATCAGACGCACTGTGGAGTGGTGAAAACACCAGAAAACGAGTTACTCGCATTAGCTAGCTCGAAAAGGGCGTTCTGGATGATTCTGCATAATTCTCAAAGATGAAACACCAAGATTATCGCAGAAAATGCATATTTCAGCTGGAAACCCCACGAAAACCAAGTTATCGGCGGCTCTACATATCAAACGCACTGTGGAGTGGTCAAAACACCAGATAACGTGTTTCTCGCATTAAATAGCTCGAATAGAGCGATCTCGATGATTCTGCATACTTCTGACAGAAGACTCACCAAGATTATCGCTGAAAATGCATATCTCAGCTGGAAACCCCACGACAACCAAGATATCGACGGTTCTGCATATCAGACGCACTGTCGAGTGGTGAAAACACCAGAAAATGTGTTTCTCGCATTAACTAGCTCGAAAAGAGCGTTCTCGATGATTCTGCATACTTCTCATAGATGAAACACCAAGTTTATCGCAGAAAATGCATATCTCAGCTGGAAACCCCACGAAAACCAAGATATCGCCGGTTCTGCATATCAGACGCACCGTGGAGTGGTGAAAACACCAGAAAACGTGTTACTCGCATTAACTAGCTCGAAAAGAGCGTTCTAGATTATTCTGCATACTTCGGACAGAAGTCTCACCAATATTATCGCAGAAAATGCATATCTCAGCTTGAAACCTCACGAAAATCAAGATGTCGCCCGTTCTGCATATCAAACGCACTGTGGAGTGGTGAAAACACCAGATAACGTGTTTCTCGCATTAAATAGCTCGAAGTGAGCGATCCCGATGATTCTGCATACTTCTGACAGAAGACTCACCAAACTTATCGCAGAAAATGCATATCTCGGCTGGAGAAACAACGAAATCCAAGATGTCGCTTGTCCTGCATATCAAACGCACTGTGGAGTGGTGAAAACAACCAGATAACGTGTTTCTCGCATTAAATAGCTCGAAAAGAGCGTTCTCGAAGATTCTGCATACTTCTGACAGATTCTGACCTAGATTATCGTAGAAAATGCATATGTCAGCTGGAAACACCACAAAAATCAAGATATCGCCGGTTCTGCATATCACACGCACTGTCGAATGTTGAAAACACAAGAAAACTTGTTTTTTCGCATTAAATAGCTCGACACGTGCGATCTAGATGATTCCGCATACTTCTTTCTGAAGTCTCACCAATATTATCGCAGAAATTGCATATCTCAGCTTGAAACCTCATCAAAATCAAGATGTCGCCGGTTCTGCATATCAAACGCACCGTGGAGTGGAGAAAACAACCAGATAACGTGTTTCTCGCATTAAATAGCTCGAAAAGAGAGGTCTAGATGATTCTGCATACTTCTGACAGAAGACTCACCAAGATTATCGCTGAAAATGCATATCTCAGCTGGAAACCCCACGACAACCAAGATATCGACGGTTCTGCATATCAGACGCACTGTCGAGTGGTGAAAACACCAGAAAATGTGTTTCTCGCATTAACTAGCTCGAAAAGAGCGTTCTCGATGATTCTGCATACTTCTCATAGATGAAACACCAAGTTTATCGCAGAAAATGCATATCTCAGCTGGAAACCCCACGAAAACCAAGATATCGCCGGTTCTGCATATCAGACGCACTGTCGAGTGGTGAAAACACCAGAAAATGTGTTTCTCGCATTAACTAGCTCGAAAAGAGCGTTCTCGATGATTCTGCATACTTCGGACAGAAGTCTCACCAATATTATCGCAGAAAATGCATATCTCAGCTTGAAACCTCACGAAAATCAAGATGTCGCCCGTTCTGCATATCAAACGCACTGTGGAGTGGTGAAAACACCAGATAACGTGTTTCTCGCATTAAATAGCTCGAAGTGAGCGATCCCGATGATTCTGCATACTTCTGACAGAAGACTCACCAAACTTATCGCAGAAAATGCATATCTCGGCTGGAGAAACAACGAAATCCAAGATGTCGCTTGTTCTGCATATCAAACGCACTGTGGAGTGGTGAAAACAACCAGATAACGTGTTTCTCGCATTAAATAGCTCGAAAAGAGCGTTCTCGAAGATTCTGCATACTTCTGACAGATTCTGACCTAGATTATCGTAGAAAATGCATATGTCAGCTGGAAACACCACGAAAATCAAGATATCGCCGGTTCTGCATATCACACGCACTGTCGAATGTTGAAAACACAAGAAAACTTGTTTTTTCGCATTAAATAGCTCGACACGTGCGATCTAGATGATTCCGCATACTTCTTTCTGAAGTCTCGACCAATATTATCGCAGAAATTGCATATCTCAGCTTGAAACCTCATCAAAATCAAGATGTCGCCGGTTCTGCATATCAGACGCACTGTGGAGTGGTGCAAACACCAGATAACGTGTTTCTCGCATTAACTAGCTCAAAAAGAGCGTTCTCGATGATTCTGCATACTTCTCATAGATGAAACACCAAGATTGTCGCAGAAAATGCATATTTCAGCTGGATACCCCACGAAAACCAAGTTATCGGCGGCTCTACATATCAAACGCACTGTGGAGTGGTGAAAACACCAGATAACGTGTTTTTCGCATTACAAAGTTCGAAAAGAGCGATATCGATGATACTGCATACTTCGGACAGAAGTCTCACCAATATTATCGCAGAAAATGCATATCTCAGCTTGAAACCTCACGAAAATCAAGATGTCGCCGGTTCTGCATATCAAACGCACTGTGGAGTGGTGAAAACAACCAGATTGCGTGTTTCTCGCATTAAATATCTCGAAACGAGCGATCTAGGTGATCCTGCATACTTCTCATAGATGAAACACCAAGATTATCGCAGAAAATGCATATTTCAGCTGGAAACCCCACGAAAACCAAGTTATCGGCGGCTCTACATATCAAACGCACTGTGGAGTGGTCAAAACACCAGATAACGTGTTTCTCGCATTAAATAGCTCGAATAGAGCGATATCGATGATACTGCATACTTCGGACAGAAGTCTCACCAATATTATCGCAGAAAATGCATATTTCAGCTGGAAACCCCACGAAAACCAAGTTATCGGCGGCTCTACATATCAAACGCACTGTGGAGTGGTGAAAACACCAGATAACGTGTTTCTCGCATTACAAAGTTCGAAAAGAGCGATATCGATGATACTGCATACTTCTTTCTGAAGTCTCACCAATATTATCGCAGAAATTGCATATCTCAGCTTGAAAGCTCACCAAAATCAAGATGTCGCCGGTTCTGCATATCAGACGCACTGTGGAGTGGTGAAAACACCAGAAAACGTGTTACTCGCATTAGCTAGCTCGAAAAGGGCGTTCTGGATGATTCTGCATAATTCTCAAAGATGAAACACCAAGATTATCGCAGAAAATGCATATTTCAGCTGGAAACCCCACGAAAACCAAGTTATCGGCGGCTCTACATATCAAACGCACTGTGGAGTGGTCAAAACACCAGATAACGTGTTTCTCGCATTAAATAGCTCGAATAGAGCGATCTCGATGATTCTGCATACTTCTGACAGAAGACTCACCAAGATTATCGCTGAAAATGCATATCTCAGCTGGAAACCCCACGACAACCAAGATATCGACGGTTCTGCATATCAGACGCACTGTCGAGTGGTGAAAACACCAGAAAATGTGTTTCTCGCATTAACTAGCTCGAAAAGAGCGTTCTCGATGATTCTGCATACTTCTCATAGATGAAACACCAAGTTTATCGCAGAAAATGCATATCTCAGCTGGAAACCCCACGAAAACCAAGATATCGCCGGTTCTGCATATCAGACGCACCGTGGAGTGGTGAAAACACCAGAAAACGTGTTACTCGCATTAACTAGCTCGAAAAGAGCGTTCTAGATTATTCTGCATACTTCGGACAGAAGTCTCACCAATATTATCGCAGAAAATGCATATCTCAGCTTGAAACCTCACGAAAATCAAGATGTCGCCCGTTCTGCATATCAAACGCACTGTGGAGTGGTGAAAACACCAGATAACGTGTTTCTCGCATTAAATAGCTCGAAGTGAGCGATCCCGATGATTCTGCATACTTCTGACAGAAGACTCACCAAACTTATCGCAGAAAATGCATATCTCGGCTGGAGAAACAACGAAATCCAAGATGTCGCTTGTTCTGCATATCAAACGCACTGTGGAGTGGTGAAAACAACCAGATAACGTGTTTCTCGCATTAAATAGCTCGAAAAGAGCGTTCTCGAAGATTCTGCATACTTCTGACAGATTCTGACCTAGATTATCGTAGAAAATGCATATGTCAGCTGGAAACACCACGAAAATCAAGATATCGCCGGTTCTGCATATCACACGCACTGTCGAATGTTGAAAACACAAGAAAACTTGTTTTTTCGCATTAAATAGCTCGACACGTGCGATCTAGATGATTCCGCATACTTCTTTCTGAAGTCTCACCAATATTATCGCAGAAATTGCATATCTCAGCTTGAAACCTCATCAAAATCAAGATGTCGCCGGTTCTGCATATCAAACGCACCGTGGAGTGGAGAAAACAACCAGATAACGTGTTTCTCGCATTAAATAGCTCGAAAAGAGAGGTCTAGATGATTCTGCATACTTCTGACAGAAGACTCACCAAGATGATCGCAGAAAATGCATATCTCCGCTGGAAACACCACGAAAATCAAGATATCGCCGGTTTTGCATAGCAAACGCACTGTGGAGTGGTGAAAACACCAGATAACGTGTTTCACGCATTAAATAGCTCGAAGTGAGCGATCCCGATGGTTCTGCATACTTCTGACAGAGGACTCACCAAGCTTATCGCAGAAAATGCATATCTCAGCTGGAGAAACAACGAAATCCAAGATGTCGCCTGTTCTGCATATCAAACGCACTGTGGTGTTGTGAAAACACCAGATAACGTGTTTCTCGCATTAAATAGCTCGAAAAGAGGGATCTCGATGACTCTGCATACTTCTGACAGATGTCTCACCAAGATTATCGTAGAAAATGCATATCTCATCTTGAACCCCGACGAAATCCAAGATGTCGCCGGTTCAGCACATCACACGCACTGTGGAGTGGTGAAAACTCCAGATAACGTGTTTCTCGCATTAAGTGTCTCGAAAAGAGCGATCTCGAAGATTCTGCATACTTCTGACTGAGGTCTCACCAAGATTATCGTAGAAAATGCATATCTCAGCTTGATACCCGACCGAAACAAAGATATCTCCGGTTCTGCATGTCAAACGTACTGTGGAGTGGTGAATACACCAGGAAAACGTGTTTCTCGCATTAAATAGCTCGAAAAGAGCGATCTCGATGATTCTGCATACTTCTGACAGATGTCGCACCAAGATTATCGCAGAAAATGCATACCTCAAGATGAAAACCGACGAAAACCAAGATTTCGCCATTTCTGCATATCAAACGCACTGTGGAGTGGTCAAAACACCAGATAACATGTTTCTCGCATTAAATAGCTCGAAAAGAGCGTTCTGGATGATTCTGCATACTTCTCGTAGATGAAACACAACGATTATCGCAGAAAATGCATATTTCAGCTGGAAACCCCACGAAAACCAAGATATCGCCGGTTCTGCATATCAGACGCACCGTGGAGTGGTGAAAACACCAGAAAACGAGTTGCTCGCATTAACTAGCTCGAAAAGAGCGTTCTGGATGATTCTGCGTACTTCTCATAGATGAAACACAAAGATTATCGCAGAAAATGCATATTTCAGCAGGAAACCCCACGAAAACTCGTTCTCTGCTGTTTTCAGCACTCCACAGTGCGTTTGATATGCCGCAACTGCGATATCTTCGTTTTCGTGGGGTTTCCAGCTGAGACATGCATTTTCTACGATAATCTTGGATATTCTTGTGGGAGAAGTTTGCAGAATCACAGAAATCGCTGTTTTCGTGCTATTTAATGCGAAAAACTCGTTTTCTGGTGTTTTCAGCACTCCACAGTGCGTTTGATATGCAGAACCGGTGACACCTGGAATTTCGTGATGTTTCTAGTTGGGATATGCATTTTCTGCGATAATATTGGTGAGACTTCCGGCAGAAGTATGCAGAATCATCTAGATCGCTCGATTCGAGCTATTTAATGCGAAAAAACAAGTTTTCTGGTATTTGACCAGTCCACAGTGCACTTGATATGTAGAGCCGGCGATATCTTGGTTTTCGTGGAGTTTCCAGCTGAGATATGCATTTTCTGCGATAAGCTTGGTGAGTCTTCTGTCAGAAGTATGCAGAATCATCTAGATCGCTCTTTTCGAGCTATTTAATGCGAGAAACACGTTTTCTGGTGTTTTCACCACCCCACAGTGCGTTTGATATGCAGAACCGGCGATATCTTGATTTTCGTGGTGTTTCCCGCTGAGATATGCATTTTCAGTGATAATCGTCATGATTCTTCTGTGACAAGTTTGCAGAATCACCGAAATCGCTGTTTTCGTGCTATTTAATGCGAAAAACACGTTTTCTGGTGTTTTCAGCACTTCACAGTGCGTTTGATATGCGGAAACTGCGATATCTTCGTTTTCGTGGGGTTTCCAGCTGAGACATGCATTTTCTCCGATAATCTTGGATATTCTTCTGTGAGAAGTATGGAGAATCACCAAAATCGCAGTTTTCGTGCTATTGAATGCGAAAAACACGTTTTATGGTGTTTTCAACACTCCACAGTGCGTTTGATATGCCGAAACTGCGATATCTTCGTTTTCTTGGGGTTTCCAGCTGAGACATGCATTTTCTACGATAACCTTTGTGAATCTTCTGTCAGAAGTATGCAGAATCATCTAAATCGCTCTTTTCGAGCTATTTAATGCGAGAAACACGTTTTCTGGTGTTTTCACCACCCCACAGTGCGTTTCATATGCAGAACCGGCGACATCTTGGTTTTCGTCGGGTTTCAACCTGAGATATGCATTTTCTGCGATAATCTCGGTGAGTCTTCTGTCAGAAGTATGCAGAATCATCTAGATCGCTCTTTTCGAGTTATTGAATGCGAGAAACACGTTTTCTGGTGTTTTCACCACCCCACAGTGCGTTTGATATGCAGAGCCGGCGATATCTTGGTTTTCTTGGGGTTTCTAGCTGAGATATGCATTTTCTGCGATGATCTTTGTGAGTCTTCTGTCAGAAGTATGCAGAATGATCTAGATCACTCTTTTCGATCTATTTAATGCGAGAAACACGTTTTCTGGTGTTTTCACCACCCCACAGTGCGTTTCATATGCAGAACCGGCGACATCTTGGTTTCCGTCGGGTTTCCAGCTGAAATATGCATTTTCTGCGATAATCTCGGTGAGTCTTCTGTCAGAAGTATGCAGAATCATCTAGATCGCTCTTTTCGAGCTATTTAATGCGAGACACACGTTTTCTGGTGTTGTAACCACCCCACAGTGCGTTTGATATGCAGAAACGGCGATATCTTGGTTTCCGTCGGGTTTCAACCTGAGATATGCATTTTCTGCGATAATCTTGGTGAGTCTTCTGTCAGAAGTATGCAGAATCATCTAGATCGCTCTTTTCGAGCTATTTAATGCGAGAAACACGTTTTCTGGTGTTTTCACCACTCCACAGTGCGTCTGATATGCAGAACCGGCGATATCTTGGTTTTCGTGGGGTTTCTAGCTGAAATATGCATTTTCTGCGATAATCTTTGGGAGTCTTCTGTCAGAAGTATGCAGAATTATCTAGATCGCTCTTTTCGATCTATTTAATGCGAGAAACACGTTTTCTGGTGTTCTCACCACCCCACAGTGCGTTTCATATGCAGAACCGGCGACATCTTGGTTTTCGTCGGGTTTCAACCTGAGATATGCATTTTCTGCGATAATCTCGGTGAGTCTTCTGTCAGAAGTATGCAGAATCATCTAGATCGCACTTTTCGAGCTATTTAATGCGAGAAACACGTTTTCTGGTGTTTTCGCCACCCCACAGTGCGTTTGATATGCAGAACCGGCGATATCTTGGTTTTCGTCGGGTTTCAACCTGAGATATGCATTTTCTGCGATAATCTCGGTGTGTCTTCTGTCAGAAGTATGCAGAATCATCTAGATCGCTCTTTTCGAGCTATTTAATGCGAGAAACACGTTTTCTGGTGTTTCCACCACCCCACAGTGCGTTTCATATACAGAACCGGCGACATCTTGGTTTTCGTCGGGTTTCAACCTGAGATATGCATTTTCTGCGATAATCTCGGTGAGTCTTCTGTCAGAAGTATGCAGAATCATCTAGATCGCTCTTATCGAGTTATTTAATGCGAGAAACACGTTTTCTGGTGTTTTCACCACTCCACAGTGCGTTTGATATACAGAACCGGCGACATCTTGATTTTCGTGAGGTTTCAAGCTGAGATCTGCATTTTCTGCGATAATATTGGTGATACTTCAGTCAGAAGTATGCAGAACCATCTAGATGGCTCGTTTCGAGCTATTTAATGCGAGATACACGTTATCTGGTTGTTTTCACCACTCCACAGTGCGTTTGATATACAGAACCGGCGACATCTTGATTTTCGTGAGGTTTCAAGCTGAGATATGCATTTTCTGCGATAAGATTGGTGACACTTCAATCAGAAGTATGCAGAATCATCTAGATCGCTCTTTTCGAGCTATTTAACGCGAGAAACACGTTTTCTGGTGTTTTCACCACTCCACAGTGCGTCTGATATGCAGAACCGGCGATATCTTGGTTTTCGTGGGGTTTCTAGCTGAGATATGCATTTTCTGCGATAATCTTTGTGAGTCTTCTGTCAGAAGTATGCAGAATTATCTAGATCGCTCTTTTCGATCTATTTAATGCGAGAAACACGTTTTCTGGTGTTTTCACCACCCCACAGTGCTTTTCATATGCAGAACCGGCGACATCTTGGTTTTCGTCGGGTTTCAACCTGAGATATGCATTTTCTGCGATAATCTCGGTGAGTCTTCTGTCAGAAGTATGCAGAATCATCTAGATCGCTCTTTTAGAGCTATTTAATGCGAGAAACACGTTTTCTGGTGTTCTCACCACCCCACAGTGCGTTTCATATGCAGAACCGGCGCAAACTTGGTTTTCGTCGGGTTTCAACCTGAGATATGCATTTTCTGCGATAATCTCGGTGTGTCTTCTGTCAGAAGTATGCAGAATCATCTAGATCGCACTTTTCGAGCTATTTAATGCGAGAAACACGTTTTCTGGTGTTTTCACCACTCCACAGTGCGTCTGATATGCAGAACCGGCGATATCTTGGTTTTCGTGGGGTGTCTAGCTGAGATATGCATTTTCTGCGATAATCTTTGTGAGTCTTCTGTCAGAAGTATGCAGAATCATCTAGATCGCTCTTTGCGAGCTATTTAATGCGAGAAACACGTTTTCTGGTGTTTTCACCACTCCACAGTGCGTCTGATATGCAGAACCGGCGATATCTTGGTTTTCGTGGGGTGTCTAGCTGAGATATGCATTTTCTGCGATAATCTTTGTGAGTCTTCTGTCAGAAGTATGCAGAATCATCTAGATCGCACTTTTCGAGCTACTTAATGCGAGAAACACGTTATGAGGTGTTTTGACCACTCCACAGTGCGTTTGATATGTAGAGCCGCCGATAACTTGGTTTTCGTGGGGCTTCCAGCTGAAATATGCATTTTCTGCGATAATCTTTGTGAGTCTTCTGTCAGAAGTATGCAGAATTATCTAGATCGCTCTTTTCGATCTATTTAATGCGAGAAACACGTTTTCTGGTGTTCTCACCACCCCACAGTGCGTTTCATATGCAGAACCGGCGCAAACTTGGTTTTCGTCGGGTTTCAACCTGAGATATGCATTTTCTGCGATAATCTCGGTGAGTCTTCTGTCAGAAGTATGCAAAATCATCTAGATCGCTCTTTTCGAGTTATTTAATGCGAGAAACACGTTTTCTGGTGTTTTCACCACCCCACAGTGCGTTTGATATGCAGAGCCGGCGATATCTTGGTTTTCGTGGGGTTTCTAGCTGAGATATGCATTTTCTGCGATGATCTTTGTGAGTCTTCTGTCAGAAGTATGCAGAATGATCTAGATCACCCTTTTCGATCTATTTAATGCGAGAAACACGTTTTCTGGTGTTTTCACCACCCCACAGTGCGTCTGATATGCAGAACC
Organism: Anthophora plumipes; assembly: GCA_951804975.1. Classification (NCBI taxonomy): domain Eukaryota; kingdom Metazoa; phylum Arthropoda; class Insecta; order Hymenoptera; family Apidae; genus Anthophora; species Anthophora plumipes. The sequence goes on from OX638118.1 coordinate 21,464,478, forward strand.
GGCGATATCTTGGTTTTCTTCGGGTTTCAACCTGAGATATGCATTTTCTGCGATAATCTCGGTGAGTCTTCTGTCAGAAGTATGCAGAATCATCTAGATCGCGCGTTTCGAGCTATTTTATGCGACAAACATGTTATCTGGTTGTTTTCACTACTCCACAGTGCGTTTGATATACAGAACCGGCGACATCTTGATTTTCGTGAGGTTTCAAGCTGAGATATGCATTTTCTGCGATAATCTTGGTGAGTCTTCTGTCAGAAGTATGCAGAACCATCTAGATGGCTCGTTTCGAGCTATTTAATGCGAGATACACGTGATCTGGTTGTTTTCACCACTCCACAGTGCGTTTGATATACAGAACCGGCGACATCTTGATTTTCGTGAGGTTTCAAGCTGAGATATGCATTTTCTGCGATAATATTGGTGAGTCTTCTGTCCGAGTATGCAGAATCATCGATATCGCTCTTTTCGAGCTATTTAATGCGAAAAAACAAGTTTTCAGGTGTTTTGACCACTCCACAGTGCGTTTGATATGTAGAGCCGCCGATAACTTGGTTTTCGTGGGGTTTACCCAGCTGAAATATGCATTTTCTGCGATAATCTTTGTGTTTCATCTACGAGAAGTATGCAGAATCATCCAGAACGCTCTTTTGGAGCTAGTAAATGCGAGTAACACGTTTTCTGGTGTTGTCACCACTCCACAGTGCGTCTGATATGCAGAACCGGCGATATCTTGGTTTTCGTGGGGTTTCCAGCTGAGATATGCATTTTCTGCGATAATCTTGGTGAGTCCTCTGTCAGAAGTATGCAGAATCATCTAGATCGCTCTTTTCGAGCTATTTAATGCGAGAATCACGTTTTCTGGTGCTTTCACCACCCCACAGTGTGTTTGATATGCAGAACTGGCGACATCTTGATTTTCGTGAGGTTTAAAGCTGAGATATGCATTTTCTGCGATAATCTTGGTGTTTCATCTATGAGAAGTATGCAGAAACATCGAGATCGCTCTTTTCGAGCTATTTAATGCGAGAAACACGTTTTCTGGGGTTTTCACCACCCCACAGTGCGTTTGATATGGAGAACCGGCGACATCTTGGTTTTCGTCGGGTTTCAAGCTGAGATAAGCATTTTCTGCGATAATATTGGTGAGACTTCAATCAGAAGTATGCAGAATCATCTAGATCGCTCGTTTCGAGCTATGTAATGCGAGAAACACGTTATCTGGTGTTTTGACCACTCCACAGTCCGTTTGATATACAGAACCGGCGACATCTTGATTTTCGTGAGGTTTCAAGCTGAGATATGCATTTTCTGCGATAATATTGGTGAGACATCAGTCACAAGTATGCAGAATCATCGAGATCGCTCTTTTCAAGCTATTTAATGCGAGAAACGCGTTATCTGGTGTATTGACCACTCCACAGTGCGATTGATATGCACAACCGTCTATATCTTGGTTTTCGTCGGGTTTCAAGCTGAGATATGCATTTTCTGCGATAATCTCGGTGAGACTTCTGTCCGAAGTATGCAGAATCATCGACATCGCTCTTTTCGAGCTATTTAATGCGAGAAACATGTTATCTGGTGTTTTGACCACTCTACAGTGCGTTTGATATGCAGAACCGGCGACATTTTGGTTTTCGTGGGGTTTCCAGCTGAAATATGCATTTTCTGCGATAATCTTGGTGTTTCATCTATGAGAAGTATGCAGAAACATCGAGATCGCTCTTTTCGAGCTATTTAATGCGAGATACACGTTATCTGGTTGTTTTTACCACTCCACAGTGCGTTTGATATATAGAACCGGCGACATCTTGATTTTCGTGAGGTTTCAAGCTGAGATATGCATTTTCTGCGATAATATTGGTGATACTTCAGTCAGAAGTATGCAGAATCATCTAGATGGCTCGTTTCGAGCTATTTAATGCGAGATACACGTTATCTGGTTGTTTTCACCACTCCACAGTGCGTTTGATATACAGAACCGGCGACATCTTGATTTTCGTGAGGTTTCAAGCTGAGATATGCATTTTCTGCGATAATATTGGTGTTTCATCTATGAGAAGTATGCAGAAACATCGAGATCGCTCGTTTCGAGCTATTTAATGCGAGATACACGTAATCTCGTTGTTTTCACCACTCCACAGTGCGTTTGATATACAGAACCGGCGACATCTTGATTTTCGTGAGGTTTCAAGCTGAGATCTGCATTTTCTGCGATAATATTGGTGATACTTCAGTCAGAAGTATGCAGAACCATCTAGATGGCTCGTTTCGAGCTATTTAATGCGAGATACACGTTATCTGGTTGTTTTCACCACTCCACAGTGCGTTTGATATACAGAACCGGCGACATCTTGATTTTCGTGAGGTTTCAAGCTGAGATATGCATTTTCTGCGATAAGATTGGTGACACTTCAATCAGAAGTATGCAGAATCATCTAGATCGCTCTTTTCGATCTATTTAATGCGAGAAACACGTTTTCTGGTGTATTCACCACCCCACAGTGCGTTTGATATGCAGAACCGGCGACATCTTGGTTTTCGTCGGGTTTCAAGCTGAAATATGCATTTTCTGCGATAATCTTGGTGTTTCATCTATGAGAAGTATGCAGAAACATCGAGATCGCTCTTTTCGAGCTATTTAATGCGAGACACACGTTATCTGGTTGTTTTTACCACTCCACAGTGCGTTTGATATACAGAACCGGCGACATCTTGATTTTCGTGAGGTTTCAAGCTGAGATATGCATTTTCTGCGATAATATTGGTGATACTTCAGTCAGAAGTATGCAGAATCATCTAGATGGCTCGTTTCGAGCTATTTAATGCGAGATACACGTTATCTGGTTGTTTTCACCACTCCACAGTACGTTTGATATACAGAACCGGCGACATCTTGATTTTCGTGAGGTTTCAAGCTGAGATATGCATTTTCTGCGATAATATTGGTGTTTCATCTATGAGAAGTATGCAGAAACATCGAGATCGCTCGTTTCGAGCTATTTAATGCGAGATACACGTAATCTGGTTGTTTTCACCACTCCACAGTGCGATTGATATACAGAACCGGCGACATCTTGATTTTCGTGAGGTTTCAAGCTGAGATATCCATTTTCTGCGATAATATTGGTGATACTTCATTCAGAAGTATGCAGAACCATCTAGATGGCTCGTTTCGAGCTATATAATGCGAGATACACGTTATCTGGTTGTTTTCACCACTCCACAGTGCGTTTGATATACAGAACCGGCGACATCTTGATTTTCGTGAGGTTTCAAGCTGAGATATGCATTTTCTGCGATAATATTGTTGACACTTCTGTCCGAAGTATGCAGAATCATCTAGATCGCGCGTTTCGAGCTATTTAATGCGACAAACATGTTATCTGGTTGTTTTCACCACCCCACAGTGCGTTTGATATGCAGAACCGGCGATATCTTGGTTTCCGTCGGGTTTCAACCTGAGATATGCATTTTCTGCGATAATCTTGGTGAGTCTTCTGTCAGAAGTATGCAGAATCATCTAGATCGCTCTTTTCGAGCTATTTAATGCGAGAAACACGTTTTCTGGTGTTTTCACCACTCCACAGTGCGTCTGATATGCAGAACCGGCGATATCTTGGTTTTCGTGGGGTTTCTAGCTGAGATATGCATTTTCTGCGATAATCTTTGTGAGTCTTCTGTCAGAAGTATGCAGAATTATCTAGATCGCTCTTTTCGATCTATTTAATGCGAGAAACACGTTTTCTGGTGTTTTCACCACCCCACAGTGCTTTTCATATGCAGAACCGGCGACATCTTGGTTTTCGTCGGGTTTCAACCTGAGATATGCATTTTCTGCGATAATCTCGGTGAGTCTTCTGTCAGAAGTATGCAGAATCATCTAGATCGCTCTTTTAGAGCTATTTAATGCGAGAAACACGTTTTCTGGTGTTTTCACCACCCCACAGTGCGTTTCATATGCAGAACCGGCGACATCTTGGTTTCCGTCGGGTTTCCAGCTGAAATATGCATTTTCTGCGATAATCTCGGTGAGTCTTCTGTCAGAAGTATGCAGAATCATCTAGATCGCTCTTTTCGAGCTATTTAATGCGAGACACACGTTTTCTGGTGTTTTCACCACCCCACAGTGCGTTTGATATGCAGAACCGGCGATATCTTGGTTTCCGTCGGGTTTCAACCTGAGATATGCATTTTCTGCGATAATCTTGGTGAGTCTTCTGTCAGAAGTATGCAGAATCATCTAGATCGCTCTTTTCGAGCTATTTAATGCGAGAAACACGTTTTCTGGTGTTTTCACCACTCCACAGTGCGTCTGATATGCAGAACCGGCGATATCTTGGTTTTCGTGGGGTTTCTAGCTGAGATATGCATTTTCTGCGATAATCTTTGTGAGTCTTCTGTCAGAAGTATGCAGAATTATCTAGATCGCTCTTTTCGATCTATTTAATGCGAGAAACACGTTTTCTGGTGTTTTCACCACCCCACAGTGCTTTTCATATGCAGAACCGGCGACATCTTGGTTTTCGTCGGGTTTCAACCTGAGATATGCATTTTCTGCGATAATCTATGTGAGTCTTCTGTCAGAAGTATGCAGAATCATCTAGATCGCTCTGTTAGAGCTATTTAATGCGAGAAACACGTTTTCTGGTGTTTTCACCACCCCACAGTGCGTTTCATATGCAGAACCGGCGACATCTTGGTTTCCGTCGGGTTTCCAGCTGAAATATGCATTTTCTGCGATAATCTCGGTGAGTCTTCTGTCAGAAGTATGCAGAATCATCTAGATCGCTCTTTTCGAGCTATTTAATGCGAGACACACGTTTTCTGGTGTTTTCACCACCCCACAGTGCGTTTGATATGCAGAACCGGCGATATCTTGGTTTCCGTCGGGTTTCAACCTGAGATATGCATTTTCTGCGATAATCTTGGTGAGTCTTCTGTCAGAAGTATGCAGAATCATCTAGAGCGCTCTTTTCGAGCTATTTAATGCGAGAAACACGTTTTCTGGTGTTTTCACCACTCCACAGTGCGTCTGATATGCAGAACCGGCGATATCTTGGTTTTCGTGGGGTTTCTAGCTGAGATATGCATTTTCTGCGATAATCTTTGTGAGTCTTCTGTCAGAAGTATGCAGAATTATCTAGATCGCTCTTTTCGATCTATTTAATGCGAGAAACACGTTTTCTGGTGTTTTCACCACCCCACAGTGCTTTTCATATGCAGAACCGGCGACATCTTGGTTTTCGTCGGGTTTCAACCTGAGATATGCATTTTCTGCGATAATCTCGGTGATTCTTCTGTCAGAAGTATGCAGAATCATCTAGATCGCTCTTTTAGAGCTATTTAATGCGAGAAACACGTTTTCTGGTGTTCTCACCACCCCACAGTGTGTTTCATATGCAGAACCGGCGCAAACTTGGTTTTCGTCGGGTTTCAACCTGAGATATTCATTTTCTGCGATAATCTCGGTGTGTCTTCTGTCAGAAGTATGCAGAATCATCTAGATCGCACTTTTCGAGCTATTTAATGCGAGAAACACGTTTTCTGGTGTTTTCACCACTCCACAGTGCGTCTGATATGCAGAACCGGCGATATCTTGGTTTTCGTGGGGTGTCTAGCTGAGATATGCATTTTCTGCGATAATCTTTGTAAGTCTTCTGTCAGAAGTATGCAGAATCATCTAGATCGCTCTTTTCGAGCTATTTAATGCGAGAAACACGTTTTCTGGTGTTTTCACCACTCCACAGTGCGTCTGATATGCAGAACCGGCGATATCTTGGTTTTCGTGGGGTGTCTAGCTGAGATATGCATTTTCTGCGATAATCTTTGTGAGTCTTCTGTCAGAAGTATGCAGAATCATTTAGATCGCACTTTTCGAGCTACTTAATGCGAGAAACACGTTATGAGGTGTTTTGACCACTCCACAGTGCGTTTGATATGTAGAGCCGCCGATAACTTGGTTTTCGTGGGGCTTCCAGCTGAAATATGCATTTTCTGCGATAATCTTTGTGAGTCTTCTGTCAGAAGTATGCAGAATTATCTAGATCGCTCTTTTCGATCTATTTAATGCGAGAAACACGTTTTCTGGTGTTCTCACCACCCCACAGTGCGTTTCATATGCAGAACCGGCGCAAACTTGGTTTTCGTCGGGTTTCCAGCTGAAATATGCATTTTCTGCGATAATCTCGGTGAGTCTTCTGTCAGAAGTATGCAGAATCATCTAGATCGCTCTTTTCGAGCTATTTAATGCGAGACACACGTTTTCTGGTGTTTTCACCACCCCACAGTGCGTTTGATATGCAGAACCGGCGATATCTTGGTTTCCGTCGGGTTTCAACCTGAGATATGCATTTTCTGCGATAATCTTGGTGTGTCTTCTGTCAGAAGTATGCAGAATCAGCTAGATCGCTCTTTTCGAGCTATTTAATGCGAGAAACACGTTTTCTGGTGTTTTCACCACTCCACAGTGCGTCTGATATGCAGAACCGGCGATATCTTGGTTTTCGTGGGGTTTCTAGCTGAGATATGCATTTTCTGCGATAATCTTTGTGAGTCTTCTGTCAGAAGTATGCAGAATTATCTAGATCGCTCTTTTCGATCTATTTAATGCGAGAAACACGTTTTCTGGTGTTTTCACCACCCCACAGTGCTTTTCATATGCAGAACCGGCGACATCTTGGTTTTCGTCGGGTTTCAACCTGAGATATGCATTTTCTGCGATAATCTCGGTGAGTCTTCTGTCAGAAGTATGCAGAATCATCTAGATCGCTCTGTTAGAGCTATTTAATGCGAGAAACACGTTTTCTGGTGTTTTCACCACCCCACAGTGCGTTTCATATGCAGAACCGGCGACATCTTGGTTTCCGTCGGGTTTCCAGCTGAAATATGCATTTTCTGCGATAATCTCGGTGAGTCTTCTGTCAGAAGTATGCAGAATCATCTAGATCGCTCTTTTCGAGCTATTTAATGCGAGACACACGTTTTCTGGTGTTTTCACCACCCCACAGTGCGTTTGATATGCAGAACCGGCGATATCTTGGTTTCCGTCGGGTTTCAACCTGAGATATGCATTTTCTGCGATAATCTTGGTGAGTCTTCTGTCAGAAGTATGCAGAATCATCTAGATCGCTCTTTTCGAGCTATTTAATGCGAGAAACACGTTTTCTGGTGTTTTCACCACTCCACAGTGCGTCTGATATGCAGAACCGGCGACATCTTGGTTTTCGTGGGGTTTCTAGCTGAGATATGCATTTTCTGCGATAATCTTTGTGAGTCTTCTGTCAGAAGTATGCAGAATTATCTAGATCGCTCTTTTCGATCTATTTAATGCGAGAAACACGTTTTCTGGTGTTTTCACCACCCCACAGTGCTTTTCATATGCAGAACCGGCGACATCTTGGTTTTCGTCGGGTTTCAACCTGAGATATGCATTTTCTGCGATAATCTCGGTGAGTCTTCTGTCAGAAGTATGCAGAATCATCTAGATCGCTCTTTTAGAGCTATTTAATGCGAGAAACACGTTTTCTGGTGTTCTCACCACCCCACAGTGCGTTTCATATGCAGAACCGGCGCAAACTTGGTTTTCGTCGGGTTTCAACCTGAGATATGCATTTTCTGCGATAATCTCGGTGTGTCTTCTGTCAGAAGTATGCAGAATCATCTAGATCGCACTTTTCGAGCTATTTAATGCGAGAAACACGTTTTCTGGTGTTTTCACCACTCCACAGTGCGTCTGATATGCAGAACCGGCGATATCTTGGTTTTCGTGGGGTGTCTAGCTGAGATATGCATTTTCTGCGATAATCTTTGTGAGTCTTCTGTCAGAAGTATGCAGAATCATCTAGATCGCTCTTTTCGAGCTATTTAATGCGAGAAACACGTTTTCTGGTGTTTTCACCACTCCACAGTGCGTCTGATATGCAGAACCGGCGATATCTTGGTTTTCGTGGGGTGTCTAGCGGAGATATGCATTTTCTGCGATAATCTTTGTGAGTCTTCTGTCAGAAGTATGCAGAATCATCTAGATCGCACTTTTCGAGCTACTTAATGCGAGAAACACGTTATGAGGTGTTTTGACCACTCCACAGTGCGTTTGATATGTAGAGCCGCCGATAACTTGGTTTTCGTGGGGCTTCCAGCTGAAATATGCATTTTCTGCGATAATCTTTGTGAGTCTTCTGTCAGAAGTATGCAGAATTATCTAGATCGCTCTTTTCGATCTATTTAATGCGAGAAACACGTTTTCTGGTGTTCTCACCACCCCACAGTGCGTTTCATATGCAGAACCGGCGCAAACTTGGTTTTCGTCGGGTTTCAACCTGAGATATGCATTTTCTGCGATAATCTCGGTGTGTCTTCTGTCAGAAGTATGCAGAATCATCTAGATCGCACTTTTCGAGCTATTTAATGCGAGAAACACGTTTTCTGGTGTTTTCACCACCCCACAGTGCGTTTCATATACAGAACCGGCGACATCTTGGTTTTCGTCGGGTTTCAACCTGAGATATGCATTTTCTGCGATAATCTCGGTGAGTCTTCTGTCAGAAGTATGCAGAATCATCTAGATCGCTCTTTTCGAGTTATTTAATGCGAGAAACACGTTTTCTGGTGTTTTCACCACCCCACAGTGCGTTTGATATGCAGAGCCGGCGATATCTTGGTTTTCGTGGGGTTTCTAGCTGAGATATGCATTTTCTGCGATGATCTTTGTGAGTCTTCTGTCAGAAGTATGCAGAATGATCTAGATCACCCTTTTCGATCTATTTAATGCGAGAAACACGTTTTCTGGTGTTTTCACCACCCCACAGTGCGTTTCATATGCAGAACCGGCGACATCTTGGTTTCCGTCGGGTTTCCAGCTGAAATATGCATTTTCTGCGATAATCTCGGTGAGTCTTCTGTCAGAAGTATGCAGAATCATCTAGATCGCTCTTTTCGAGCTATTTAATGCGAGACACACGTTTTCTGGTGTTTTCACCACCCCACAGTGCGTTTGATATGCAGAACCGGCGATATCTTTGTTTCCGTCGGGTTTCAACCTGAGATATGCATTTTCTGCGATAATCTTGGTGAGTCTTCTGTCAGAAGTATGCAGAATCATCTAGATCGCTCTTTTCGAGCTATTTAATGCGAGAAACACGTTTTCTGGTGTTTTCACCACTCCACAGTGCGTCTGATATGCAGAACCGGCGATATCTTGGTTTTCGTGGGGTGTCTAGCTGAGATATGCATTTTCTGCGATAATCTTTGTGAGTCTTCTGTCAGAAGTATGCAGAATTATCTAGATCGCTCTTTTCGATCTATTTAATGCGAGAAACACGTTTTCTGGTGTTTTCACCACCCCACAGTGCGTTTCATATGCAGAACCGGCGACATCTTGGTTTTCTTCGGGTTTCAACCTGAGATATGCATTTTCTGCGATAATCTCGGTGAGTCTTCTGTCAGAAGTATGCAGAATCATCTAGATCGCGCGTTTCGAGCTATTTTATGCGACAAACATGTTATCTGGTTGTTTTCACTACTCCACAGTGCGTTTGATATACAGAACCGGCGACATCTTGATTTTCGTGAGGTTTCAAGCTGAGATATGCATTTTCTGCGATAATCTTGGTGAGTCTTCTGTCAGAAGTATGCAGAACCATCTAGATGGCTCGTTTCGAGCTATTTAATGCGAGATACACGTTATCTGGTTGTTTTCACCACTCCACAGTGCGTTTGATATACAGAACCGGCGACATCTTGATTTTCGTGAGGTTTCAAGCTGAGATATGCATTTTCTGCGATAATATTGGTGAGTCTTCTGTCCGAGTATGCAGAATCATCGATATCGCTCTTTTCGAGCTATTTAATGCGAAAAAACAAGTTTTCAAGTGTTTTGACCACTCCACAGTGCGTTTGATATGTAGAGCCGCCGATAACTTGGTTTTCGTGGGGTTTCCAGCTGAAATATGCATTTTCTGCGATAATCTTTGTGTTTCATCTACGAGAAGTATGCAGAATCATCCAGAACGCTCTTTTGGAGCTAGTAAATGCGAGTAACACGTTTTCTGGTGTTGTCACCACTCCACAGTGCGTCTGATATGCAGAACCGGCGATATCTTGGTTTTCGTGGGGTTTCCAGCTGAGATATGCATTTTCTGCGATAATCTTGGTGAGTCCTCTGTCAGAAGTATGCAGAATCATCTAGATCGCTCTTTTCGAGCTATTTAATGCGAGAATCACGTTTTCTGGTGCTTTCACCACCCCACAGTGTGTTTGATATGCAGAACCGGCGACATCTTGATTTTCGTGAGGTTTAAAGCTGAGATATGCATTTTCTGCGATAATCTTGGTGTTTCATCTATGAGAAGTATGCAGAAACATCGAGATCGCTCTTTTCGAGCTATTTAATGCGAGAAACACGTTTTCTGGGGTTTTCACCACCCCACAGTGCGTTTGATATGGAGAACCGGCGACATCTTGGTTTTCGTCGGGTTTCAAGCTGAGATAAGCATTTTCTGCGATAATATTGGTGAGACTTCAATCAGAAGTATGCAGAATCATCTAGATCGCTCGTTTCGAGCTATGTAATGCGAGAAACACGTTATCTGGTGTTTTGACCACTCCACAGTCCGTTTGATATACAGAACCGGCGACATCTTGATTTTCGTGAGGTTTCAAGCTGAGATATGCATTTTCTGCGATAATATTGGTGAGACATCAGTCACAAGTATGCAGAATCATCGAGATCGCTCTTTTCAAGCTATTTAATGCGAGAAACGCGTTATCTGGTGTATTGACCACTCCACAGTGCGTTTGATATGCACAACCGTCTATATCTTGGTTTTCGTCGGGTTTCAAGCTGAGATATGCATTTTCAACGATAATATTGGTGATACTTCAGTCAGAAGTATGCAGATTCATCTAGATCGCTCGTTTCGAGCTATTTAATGCGAGATACACGTAATCTGGTTGTTTTCACCACTCCACAGTGCGTTTGATATACAGAACCGGCGACATCTTGATTTTCGTTAGGTTTCAAGCTGAGATATGCATTTTCTGCGATAATATTGGTGAGACTTCTGTCCGAAGTATGCAGAATCATCGACATCGCTCTTTTCGAGCTATTTAATGCGAGATACACGTAATCTGGTTGTTTTCACCACTCCACAGTGCCTTTGATATACAGAACCGGCGACATCTTGATTTTCGTGAGGTTTCAAGCTGAGATATGCATTTTCTGCGATAATATTGGTGATACTTCAGTCAGAAGTATGCAGAACCATCTAGATGGCTCGTTTCGAGCTATTTAATGCGAGATACACGTTATCTGGTTGTTTTCACCACTCCACAGTGCGTTTGATATACAGAACCGGCGACATCTTGATTTTCGTGAGGTTTCATGCTGAGATATGTATTTTCTGCGATAATATTGGTGAGACTTCTGTCCGAAGTATGCAGAATCATCGACATCGCTCTTTTCGAGCTATTTAATGCGAGAAACATGTTATCTGGTGTTTTGACCACTCTACAGTGCGTTTGATATGCAGAACCGGCGACATTTTGGTTTTCGTGGGGTTTCCAGCTGAGATATGCATTTTCTGCGATAATATTGGTGATACTTCAGTCAGAAGTATGCAGAATCATCTAGATGGCTCGTTTCGAGCTATTTAATGCGAGATACACGTTATCTGGTTGTTTTCACCACTCCACAGTGCGTTTGATATACAGAACCGGCGACATCTTGATTTTCGTGAGGTTTCAAGCTGAGATATGCATTTTCTGCGATAATATTGGTGTTTCATCTATGAGAAGTATGCAGAAACATCGAGATCGCTCGTTTCGAGCTATTTAATGCGAGATACACGTAATCTCGTTGTTTTCACCACTCCACAGTGCGTTTGATATACAGAACCGGCGACATCTTGATTTTCGTGAGGTTTCAAGCTGAGATCTGCATTTTCTGCGATAATATTGGTGATACTTCAGTCAGAAGTATGCAGAACCATCTAGATGGCTCGTTTCGAGCTATTTAATGCGAGATACACGTTATCTGGTTGTTTTCACCACTCCACAGTGCGTTTGATATACGGAACCGGCGACATATTGATTTTCGTGAGGTTTCAAGCTGAGATATGCATTTTCTGCGATAAGATTGGTGACACTTCAATCAGAAGTATGCAGAATCATCTAGATCGCTCTTTTCGATCTATTTAATGCGAGAAACACGTTTTCTGGTGTATTCACCACCCCACAGTGCGTTTGATATGCAGAACCGGCGACATCTTGGTTTTCGTCGGGTTTCAAGCTGAAATATGCATTTTCTGCGATAATCTTGGTGTTTCATCTATGAGAAGTATGCAGAAACATCGAGATCGCTCTTTTCGAGCTATTTAATGCGAGACACACGTTATCTGGTTGTTTTTACCACTCCACAGTGCGTTTGATATACAGAACCGGCGACATCTTGATTTTCGTGAGGTTTCAAGCTGAGATATGCATTTTCTGCGATAATATTGGTGATACTTCAGTCAGAAGTATGCAGAATCATCTAGATGGCTCGTTTCGAGCTATTTAATGCGAGATACACGTTATCTGGTTGTTTTCACCACTCCACAGTACGTTTGATATACAGAACCGGCGACATCTTGATTTTCGTGAGGTTTCAAGCTGAGATATGCATTTTCTGCGATAATATTGGTGTTTCATCTATGAGAAGTATGCAGAAACATCGAGATCGCTCGTTTCGAGCTATTTAATGCGAGATACACGTAATCTGGTTGTTTTCACCACTCCACAGTGCGATTGATATACAGAACCGGCGACATCTTGATTTTCGTGAGGTTTCAAGCTGAGATATGCATTTTCTGCGATAATATTGGTGATACTTCAGTCAGAAGTATGCAGAACCATCTAGATGGCTCGTTTCGAGCTATATAATGCGAGATACACGTTATCTGGTTGTTTTCACCACTCCACAGTGCGTTTGATATACAGAACCGGCGACATCTTGATTTTCGTGAGGTTTCAAGCTGGGATATGCATTTTCTGCGATAAGATTGGTGACACTTCAATCAGAAGTATGCAGAATCATCTAGATCGCTCTTTTCGATCTATTTAATGCGAGAAACACGTTTTCTGGTGTATTCACCACCCCACAGTGCGTTTGATATGCAGAACCGGCGACATCTTGGTTTTCGTCGGGTTTCAAGCTGAAATATGCATTTTCTGCGATAATCTTGGTGTTTCATCTATGAGAAGTATGCAGAAACATCGAGATCGCTCTTTTCGAGCTATTTAATGCGAGACACACGTTATCTGGTTGTTTTTACCACTCCACAGTGCGTTTGATATACAGAACCGGCGACATCTTGATTTTCGTGAGGTTTCAAGCTGAGATATGCATTTTCCGCGATAATATTGGTGATACTTCAGTCAGAAGTATGCAGAATCATCTAGATGGCTCGTTTCGAGCTATTTAATGCGAGATACACGTTATCTGGTTGTTTTCACCACTCCACAGTACGTTTGATATACAGAACCGGCGACATCTTGATTTTCGTGAGGTTTCAAGCTGAGATATGCATTTTCTGCGATAATATTGGTGTTTCATCTATGAGAAGTATGCAGAAACATCGAGATCGCTCGTTTCGAGCTATTTAATGCGAGATACACGTAATCTGGTTGTTTTCACCACTCCACAGTGCGATTGATATACAGAACCGGCGACATCTTGATTTTCGTGAGGTTTCAAGCTGAGATATGCATTTTCTGCGATAATATTGGTGATACTTCAGTCAGAAGGATGCAGAACCATCTAGATGGCTCGTTTCGAGCTATTTAATGCGAGATACTCGTTATCTGGTTGTTTTCACCACTCCACAGTGCGTTTGATATACACAACCGGCGACATCTTGATTTTCGTGAGGTTTCAAGCTGAGATATGCATTTTCTGCGATAATATTGGTGATACTTCAGTCAGAAGGATGCAGAACCATCTAGATGGCTCGTTTCGAGCTATTTAATGCGAGATACACGTTATCTGGTTGTTTTCACCACTCCACAGTGCGTTTGATATACAGAACCGGCGACATCTTGATTTTCGTGAGGTTTCAAGCTGAGATATGCATTTTCTGCGATAAGATTGGTGACACTTCAATCAGAAGTATGCAGAATCATCTAGATCGCTCTTTTCGATCTATTTAATGCGAGAAACACGTTTTCTGGTGTATTCACCACCCCACAGTGCGTTTGATATGCAGAACCGGCGACATCTTGGTTTTCGTCGGGTTTCAAGCTGAAATATGCATTTTCTGCGATAATCTTGGTGTTTCATCTATGAGAAGTATGCAGAAACATCGAGATCGCTCTTTTCGAGCTATTTAATGCGAGACACACGTTATCTGGTTGTTTTTACCACTCCACAGTGCGTTTGATATACAGAACCGGCGACATCTTGATTTTCGTGAGGTTTCAAGCTGAGATATGCATTTTCTGCGATAATATTGGTGACACTTCTGTCCGAAGTATGCAGAATCATCTAGATCGCGCGTTTCGAGCTATTTAATGCGAAAAAACAAGTTTTCAGGTGTTTTGACCACTCCACAGTGCGTTTGATATGTAGACCCGCCGATAACTTGGTTTTCGTGGGGTTTCCTGCTGAAATATGCATTTTCTGCGATAATCTTTGTGTTTCATCTACGAGAAGTATGCAGAATCATCCAGAACGCTCTTTTGGAGCTAGTAAATGCGAGTAACACGTTTTCTGGTGTTGTCACCACTCCACAGTGCGTCTGATATGCAGAACCGGCGATATCTTGGTTTTCGTGGGGTTTCCAGCTGAGATATGCATTTTCTGCGATAATCTTGGTGTTTCATCTATGAGAAGTATGCAGAAACATCGAGATCGCTCTTTTCGAGCTATTTAATGCGAGAAACACGTTTTCTGGGGTTTTCACCACCCCACAGTGCGTTTGATATGGAGAACCGGCGACATCTTGGTTTTCGTCGGGTTTCAAGCTGAGATAAGCATTTTCTGCGATAATATTGGTGAGACTTCAATCAGAAGTATGCAGAATCATCTAGACCGCTCGTTTCGAGCTATTTAATGCGAGAAACACGTTAACTGGTGTTTTGACCACTCCACAGTCCGTTTGATATGCAGAACCGGCGACATTTTGGTTTTCGTGGGGTTTCCAGCTGAAATATGCATTTTCTGCGATAATCTTGGTGTTTCATCTATGAGAAGTATGCAGAAACATCGAGATCGCTCTTTTCGAGCTATTTAATGCGAGATACACGTTATCTGGTTGTTTTTACCACTCCACAGTGCGTTTGATATATAGAACCGGCGACATCTTGATTTTCGTGAGGTTTCAAGCTGAGATATGCATTTTCTGCGATAATATTGGTGATACTTCAGTCAGAAGTATGCAGAATCATCTAGATGGCTCGTTTCGAGCTATTTAATGCGAGATACACGTTATCTGGTTGTTTTCACCACT
The DNA here is from genome assembly GCA_951804975.1 of Anthophora plumipes. Classification (NCBI taxonomy): domain Eukaryota; kingdom Metazoa; phylum Arthropoda; class Insecta; order Hymenoptera; family Apidae; genus Anthophora; species Anthophora plumipes. The sequence continues at coordinate 21,479,966 of OX638118.1, forward strand.
CCACAGTGCGTTTGATATACAGAACCGGCGACATCTTGATTTTCGTGAGGTTTCAAGCTGAGATATGCATTTTCTGCGATAATATTGGTGTTTCATCTATGAGAAGTATGCAGAAACATCGAGATCGCTCGTTTCGAGCTATTTAATGCGAGATACACGTAATCTCGTTGTTTTCACCACTCCACAGTGCGTTTGATATACAGAACCGGCGACATCTTGATTTTCGTGAGGTTTCAAGCTGAGATCTGCATTTTCTGCGATAATATTGGTGATACTTCAGTCAGAAGTATGCAGAACCATCTAGATGGCTCGTTTCGAGCTATTTAATGCGAGATACACGTTATCTGGTTGTTTTCACCACTCCACAGTGCGTTTGATATACAGAACCGGCGACATCTTGATTTTCGTGAGGTTTCAAGCTGAGATATGCATTTTCTGCGATAAGATTGGTGACACTTCAATCAGAAGTATGCAGAATCATCTAGATCGCTCTTTTCGATCTATTTAATGCGAGAAACACGTTTTCTGGTGTATTCACCACCCCACAGTGCGTTTGATATGCAGAACCGGCGACATCTTGGTTTTCGTCGGGTTTCAAGCTGAAATATGCATTTTCTGCGATAATCTTGGTGTTTCATCTATGAGAAGTATGCAGAAACATCGAGATCGCTCTTTTCGAGCTATTTAATGCGAGACACACGTTATCTGGTTGTTTTTACCACTCCACAGTGCGTTTGATATACAGAACCGGCGACATCTTGATTTTCGTGAGGTTTCAAGCTGAGATATGCATTTTCTGCGATAATATTGGTGATACTTCAGTCAGAAGTATGCAGAATCATCTAGATGGCTCGTTTCGAGCTATTTAATGCGAGATACACGTTATCTGGTTGTTTTCACCACTCCACAGTACGTTTGATATACAGAACCGGCGACATCTTGATTTTCGTGAGGTTTCAAGCTGAGATATGCATTTTCTGCGATAATATTGGTGTTTCATCTATGAGAAGTATGCAGAAACATCGAGATCGCTCGTTTCGAGCTATTTAATGCGAGATACACGTAATCTGGTTGTTTTCACCACTCCACAGTGCGATTGATATACAGAACCGGCGACATCTTGATTTTCGTGAGGTTTCAAGCTGAGATATGCATTTTCTGCGATAATATTGGTGATACTTCAGTCAGAAGTATGCAGAACCATCTAGATGGCTCGTTTCGAGCTATATAATGCGAGATACACGTTATCTGGTTGTTTTCACCACTCCACAGTGCGTTTGATATACAGAACCGGCGACATCTTGATTTTCGTGAGGTTTCAAGCTGGGATATGCATTTTCTGCGATAAGATTGGTGACACTTCAATCAGAAGTATGCAGAATCATCTAGATCGCTCTTTTCGATCTATTTAATGCGAGAAACACGTTTTCTGGTGTATTCACCACCCCACAGTGCGTTTGATATGCAGAACCGGCGACATCTTGGTTTTCGTCGGGTTTCAAGCTGAAATATGCATTTTCTGCGATAATCTTGGTGTTTCATCTATGAGAAGTATGCAGAAACATCGAGATCGCTCTTTTCGAGCTATTTAATGCGAGACACACGTTATCTGGTTGTTTTTACCACTCCACAGTGCGTTTGATATACAGAACCGGCGACATCTTGATTTTCGTGAGGTTTCAAGCTGAGATATGCATTTTCCGCGATAATATTGGTGATACTTCAGTCAGAAGTATGCAGAATCATCTAGATGGCTCGTTTCGAGCTATTTAATGCGAGATACACGTTATCTGGTTGTTTTCACCACTCCACAGTACGTTTGATATACAGAACCGGCGACATCTTGATTTTCGTGAGGTTTCAAGCTGAGATATGCATTTTCTGCGATAATATTGGTGTTTCATCTATGAGAAGTATGCAGAAACATCGAGATCGCTCGTTTCGAGCTATTTAATGCGAGATACACGTAATCTGGTTGTTTTCACCACTCCACAGTGCGATTGATATACAGAACCGGCGACATCTTGATTTTCGTGAGGTTTCAAGCTGAGATATGCATTTTCTGCGATAATATTGGTGATACTTCAGTCAGAAGGATGCAGAACCATCTAGATGGCTCGTTTCGAGCTATTTAATGCGAGATACTCGTTATCTGGTTGTTTTCACCACTCCACAGTGCGTTTGATATACACAACCGGCGACATCTTGATTTTCGTGAGGTTTCAAGCTGAGATATGCATTTTCTGCGATAATATTGGTGATACTTCAGTCAGAAGGATGCAGAACCATCTAGATGGCTCGTTTCGAGCTATTTAATGCGAGATACACGTTATCTGGTTGTTTTCACCACTCCACAGTGCGTTTGATATACAGAACCGGCGACATCTTGATTTTCGTGAGGTTTCAAGCTGAGATATGCATTTTCTGCGATAAGATTGGTGACACTTCAATCAGAAGTATGCAGAATCATCTAGATCGCTCTTTTCGATCTATTTAATGCGAGAAACACGTTTTCTGGTGTATTCACCACCCCACAGTGCGTTTGATATGCAGAACCGGCGACATCTTGGTTTTCGTCGGGTTTCAAGCTGAAATATGCATTTTCTGCGATAATCTTGGTGTTTCATCTATGAGAAGTATGCAGAAACATCGAGATCGCTCTTTTCCAGCTATTTAATGCGAGACACACGTTATCTGGTTGTTTTTACCACTCCACAGTGCGTTTGATATACAGAACCGGCGACATCTTGATTTTCGTGAGGTTTCAAGCTGAGATATGCATTTTCTGCGATAATATTGGTGACACTTCTGTCCGAAGTATGCAGAATCATCTAGATCGCGCGTTTCGAGCTATTTAATGCGAAAAAACAAGTTTTCAGGTGTTTTGACCACTCCACAGTGCGTTTGATATGTAGACCCGCCGATAACTTGGTTTTCGTGGGGTTTCCTGCTGAAATATGCATTTTCTGCGATAATCTTTGTGTTTCATCTACGAGAAGTATGCAGAATCATCCAGAACGCTCTTTTGGAGCTAGTAAATGCGAGTAACACGTTTTCTGGTGTTGTCACCACTCCACAGTGCGTCTGATATGCAGAACCGGCGATATCTTGGTTTTCGTGGGGTTTCCAGCTGAGATATGCATTTTCTGCGATAATCTTGGTGTTTCATCTATGAGAAGTATGCAGAAACATCGAGATCGCTCTTTTCGAGCTATTTAATGCGAGAAACACGTTTTCTGGGGTTTTCACCACCCCACAGTGCGTTTGATATGGAGAACCGGCGACATCTTGGTTTTCGTCGGGTTTCAAGCTGAGATAAGCATTTTCTGCGATAATATTGGTGAGACTTCAATCAGAAGTATGCAGAATCATCTAGACCGCTCGTTTCGAGCTATTTAATGCGAGAAACACGTTAACTGGTGTTTTGACCACTCCACAGTCCGTTTGATATGCAGAACCGGCGACATCTTGGTTTTCGTGGGGTTTCCAGCTGAAATATGCATTTTCTGCGATAATCTTGGTGTTTCATCTATGAGAAGTATGCGGAAACATCTAGATCGCTCTTTTCGAGCTATTTAATGCCAGATACACGTTATCTGGTTGTTTTCACCACTCCACAGTGCGTTTGATATACAGAACCGGCGACATCTTGATTTTCGTGAGGTTTCAAGCTGAGATATGCATTTTCTGCGATAATATTGGTGATACTTCAGTCAGAAGTATGCAGAATCATCTAGATGGCTCGTTTCGAGCTATTTAATGCGAGATACACGTTTTCTGGTGTTTTCACCACCCCACAGTGCTTTTCATATGCAGAACCGGCGACATCTTGGTTTTCGTCGGGTTTCAACCTGAGATATGCATCTTCTGCGATAATCTCGGTGAGTCTTCTGTCAGAAGTATGCAGAATCATCTAGATCGCTCTTTTAGAGCTATTTAATGCGAGAAACACGTTTTCTGGTGTTTTCACCACCCCACAGTGCGTTTCATATGCAGAACCGGCGACATCTTGGTTTCCGTCGGGTTTCCAGCTGAAATATGCATTTTCTGCGATAATCTCGGTGAGTCTTCTGTCAGAAGTATGCAGAATCATCTAGATCGCTCTTTTCGAGCTATTTAATGCGAGACACACGTTTTCTGGTGTTTTCACCACCCCACAGTGCGTTTGATATGCAGAACCGGCGATATCTTGGTTTCCGTCGGGTTTCAACCTGAGATATGCATTTTCTGCGATAATCTTGGTGAGTCTTCTGTCAGAAGTATGCAGAATCATCTAGATCGCTCTTTTCGAGCTATTTAATGCGAGAAACACGTTTTCTGGTGTTTTCACCACTCCACAGTGCGTCTGATATGCAGAACCGGCGATATCTTGGTTTTCGTGGGGTTTCTAGCTGAGATATGCATTTTCTGCGATAATCTTTGTGAGTCTTCTGTCAGAAGTATGCAGAATTATCTAGATCGCTCTTTTCGATCTATTTAATGCGAGAAACACGTTTTCTGGTGTTTTCACCACCCCACAGTGCTTTTCATATGCAGAACCGGCGACATCTTGGTTTTCGTCGGGTTTCAACCTGAGATATGCATTTTCTGCGATAATCTATGTGAGTCTTCTGTCAGAAGTATGCAGAATCATCTAGATCGCTCTGTTAGAGCTATTTAATGCGAGAAACACGTTTTCTGGTGTTTTCACCACCCCACAGTGCGTTTCATATGCAGAACCGGCGACATCTTGGTTTCCGTCGGGTTTCCAGCTGAAATATGCATTTTCTGCGATAATCTCGGTGAGTCTTCTGTCAGAAGTATGCAGAATCATCTAGATCGCTCTTTTCGAGCTATTTAATGCGAGACACACGTTTTCTGGTGTTTTCACCACCCCACAGTGCGTTTGATATGCAGAACCGGCGATATCTTGGTTTCCGTCGGGTTTCAACCTGAGATATGCATTTTCTGCGATAATCTTGGTGAGTCTTCTGTCAGAAGTATGCAGAATCATCTAGATCGCTCTTTTCGAGCTATTTAATGCGAGAAACACGTTTTCTGGTGTTTTCACCACTCCACAGTGCGTCTGATATGCAGAACCGGCGATATCTTGGTTTTCGTGGGGTTTCTAGCTGAGATATGCATTTTCTGCGATAATCTTTGTGAGTCTTCTGTCAGAAGTATGCAGAATTATCTAGATCGCTCTTTTCGATCTATTTAATGCGAGAAACACGTTTTCTGGTGTTTTCACCACCCCACAGTGCTTTTCATATGCAGAACCGGCGACATCTTGGTTTTCGTCGGGTTTCAACCTGAGATATGCATTTTCTGCGATAATCTCGGTGATTCTTCTGTCAGAAGTATGCAGAATCATCTAGATCGCTCTTTTAGAGCTATTTAATGCGAGAAACACGTTTTCTGGTGTTCTCACCACCCCACAGTGTGTTTCATATGCAGAACCGGCGCAAACTTGGTTTTCGTCGGGTTTCAACCTGAGATATTCATTTTCTGCGATAATCTCGGTGTGTCTTCTGTCAGAAGTATGCAGAATCATCTAGATCGCACTTTTCGAGCTATTTAATGCGAGAAACACGTTTTCTGGTGTTTTCACCACTCCACAGTGCGTCTGATATGCAGAACCGGCGATATCTTGGTTTTCGTGGGGTGTCTAGCTGAGATATGCATTTTCTGCGATAATCTTTGTAAGTCTTCTGTCAGAAGTATGCAGAATCATCTAGATCGCTCTTTTCGAGCTATTTAATGCGAGAAACACGTTTTCTGGTGTTTTCACCACTCCACAGTGCGTCTGATATGCAGAACCGGCGATATCTTGGTTTTCGTGGGGTGTCTAGCTGAGATATGCATTTTCTGCGATAATCTTTGTGAGTCTTCTGTCAGAAGTATGCAGAATCATTTAGATCGCACTTTTCGAGCTACTTAATGCGAGAAACACGTTATGAGGTGTTTTGACCACTCCACAGTGCGTTTGATATGTAGAGCCGCCGATAACTTGGTTTTCGTGGGGCTTCCAGCTGAAATATGCATTTTCTGCGATAATCTTTGTGAGTCTTCTGTCAGAAGTATGCAGAATTATCTAGATCGCTCTTTTCGATCTATTTAATGCGAGAAACACGTTTTCTGGTGTTCTCACCACCCCACAGTGCGTTTCATATGCAGAACCGGCGCAAACTTGGTTTTCGTCGGGTTTCCAGCTGAAATATGCATTTTCTGCGATAATCTCGGTGAGTCTTCTGTCAGAAGTATGCAGAATCATCTAGATCGCTCTTTTCGAGCTATTTAATGCGAGACACACGTTTTCTGGTGTTTTCACCACCCCACAGTGCGTTTGATATGCAGAACCGGCGATATCTTGGTTTCCGTCGGGTTTCAACCTGAGATATGCATTTTCTGCGATAATCTTGGTGAGTCTTCTGTCAGAAGTATGCAGAATCAGCTAGATCGCTCTTTTCGAGCTATTTAATGCGAGAAACACGTTTTCTGGTGTTTTCACCACTCCACAGTGCGTCTGATATGCAGAACCGGCGATATCTTGGTTTTCGTGGGGTTTCTAGCTGAGATATGCATTTTCTGCGATAATCTTTGTGAGTCTTCTGTCAGAAGTATGCAGAATTATCTAGATCGCTCTTTTCGATCTATTTAATGCGAGAAACACGTTTTCTGGTGTTTTCACCACCCCACAGTGCTTTTCATATGCAGAACCGGCGACATCTTGGTTTTCGTCGGGTTTCAACCTGAGATATGCATTTTCTGCGATAATCTCGGTGAGTCTTCTGTCAGAAGTATGCAGAATCATCTAGATCGCTCTGTTAGAGCTATTTAATGCGAGAAACACGTTTTCTGGTGTTTTCACCACCCCACAGTGCGTTTCATATGCAGAACCGGCGACATCTTGGTTTCCGTCGGGTTTCCAGCTGAAATATGCATTTTCTGCGATAATCTCGGTGAGTCTTCTGTCAGAAGTATGCAGAATCATCTAGATCGCTCTTTTCGAGCTATTTAATGCGAGACACACGTTTTCTGGTGTTTTCACCACCCCACAGTGCGTTTGATATGCAGAACCGGCGATATCTTGGTTTCCGTCGGGTTTCAACCTGAGATATGCATTTTCTGCGATAATCTTGGTGAGTCTTCTGTCAGAAGTATGCAGAATCATCTAGATCGCTCTTTTCGAGCTATTTAATGCGAGAAACACGTTTTCTGGTGTTTTCACCACTCCACAGTGCGTCTGATATGCAGAACCGGCGACATCTTGGTTTTCGTGGGGTTTCTAGCTGAGATATGCATTTTCTGCGATAATCTTTGTGAGTCTTCTGTCAGAAGTATGCAGAATTATCTAGATCGCTCTTTTCGATCTATTTAATGCGAGAAACACGTTTTCTGGTGTTTTCACCACCCCACAGTGCTTTTCATATGCAGAACCGGCGACATCTTGGTTTTCGTCGGGTTTCAACCTGAGATATGCATTTTCTGCGATAATCTCGGTGAGTCTTCTGTCAGAAGTATGCAGAATCATCTAGATCGCTCTTTTAGAGCTATTTAATGCGAGAAACACGTTTTCTGGTGTTCTCACCACCCCACAGTGCGTTTCATATGCAGAACCGGCGCAAACTTGGTTTTCGTCGGGTTTCAACCTGAGATATGCATTTTCTGCGATAATCTCGGTGTGTCTTCTGTCAGAAGTATGCAGAATCATCTAGATCGCACTTTTCGAGCTATTTAATGCGAGAAACACGTTTTCTGGTGTTTTCACCACTCCACAGTGCGTCTGATATGCAGAACCGGCGATATCTTGGTTTTCGTGGGGTGTCTAGCTGAGATATGCATTTTCTGCGATAATCTTTGTGAGTCTTCTGTCAGAAGTATGCAGAATCATCTAGATCGCTCTTTTCGAGCTATTTAATGCGAGAAACACGTTTTCTGGTGTTTTCACCACTCCACAGTGCGTCTGATATGCAGAACCGGCGATATCTTGGTTTTCGTGGGGTGTCTAGCGGAGATATGCATTTTCTGCGATAATCTTTGTGAGTCTTCTGTCAGAAGTATGCAGAATCATCTAGATCGCACTTTTCGAGCTACTTAATGCGAGAAACACGTTATGAGGTGTTTTGACCACTCCACAGTGCGTTTGATATGTAGAGCCGCCGATAACTTGGTTTTCGTGGGGCTTCCAGCTGAAATATGCATTTTCTGCGATAATCTTTGTGAGTCTTCTGTCAGAAGTATGCAGAATTATCTAGATCGCTCTTTTCGATCTATTTAATGCGAGAAACACGTTTTCTGGTGTTCTCACCACCCCACAGTGCGTTTCATATGCAGAACCGGCGCAAACTTGGTTTTCGTCGGGTTTCAACCTGAGATATGCATTTTCTGCGATAATCTCGGTGTGTCTTCTGTCAGAAGTATGCAGAATCATCTAGATCGCACTTTTCGAGCTATTTAATGCGAGAAACACGTTTTCTGGTGTTTTCACCACCCCACAGTGCGTTTCATATACAGAACCGGCGACATCTTGGTTTTCGTCGGGTTTCAACCTGAGATATGCATTTTCTGCGATAATCTCGGTGAGTCTTCTGTCAGAAGTATGCAGAATCATCTAGATCGCTCTTTTCGAGTTATTTAATGCGAGAAACACGTTTTCTGGTGTTTTCACCACCCCACAGTGCGTTTGATATGCAGAGCCGGCGATATCTTGGTTTTCGTGGGGTTTCTAGCTGAGATATGCATTTTCTGCGATGATCTTTGTGAGTCTTCTGTCAGAAGTATGCAGAATGATCTAGATCACCCTTTTCGATCTATTTAATGCGAGAAACACGTTTTCTGGTGTTTTCACCACCCCACAGTGCGTTTCATATGCAGAACCGGCGACATCTTGGTTTCCGTCGGGTTTCCAGCTGAAATATGCATTTTCTGCGATAATCTCGGTGAGTCTTCTGTCAGAAGTATGCAGAATCATCTAGATCGCTCTTTTCGAGCTATTTAATGCGAGACACACGTTTTCTGGTGTTTTCACCACCCCACAGTGCGTTTGATATGCAGAACCGGCGATATCTTTGTTTCCGTCGGGTTTCAACCTGAGATATGCATTTTCTGCGATAATCTTGGTGAGTCTTCTGTCAGAAGTATGCAGAATCATCTAGATCGCTCTTTTCGAGCTATTTAATGCGAGAAACACGTTTTCTGGTGTTTTCACCACTCCACAGTGCGTCTGATATGCAGAACCGGCGATATCTTGGTTTTCGTGGGGTGTCTAGCTGAGATATGCATTTTCTGCGATAATCTTTGTGAGTCTTCTGTCAGAAGTATGCAGAATTATCTAGATCGCTCTTTTCGATCTATTTAATGCGAGAAACACGTTTTCTGGTGTTTTCACCACCCCACAGTGCGTTTCATATGCAGAACCGGCGACATCTTGGTTTTCTTCGGGTTTCAACCTGAGATATGCATTTTCTGCGATAATCTCGGTGAGTCTTCTGTCAGAAGTATGCAGAATCATCTAGATCGCGCGTTTCGAGCTATTTTATGCGACAAACATGTTATCTGGTTGTTTTCACTACTCCACAGTGCGTTTGATATACAGAACCGGCGACATCTTGATTTTCGTGAGGTTTCAAGCTGAGATATGCATTTTCTGCGATAATCTTGGTGAGTCTTCTGTCAGAAGTATGCAGAACCATCTAGATGGCTCGTTTCGAGCTATTTAATGCGAGATACACGTTATCTGGTTGTTTTCACCACTCCACAGTGCGTTTGATATACAGAACCGGCGACATCTTGATTTTCGTGAGGTTTCAAGCTGAGATATGCATTTTCTGCGATAATATTGGTGAGTCTTCTGTCCGAGTATGCAGAATCATCGATATCGCTCTTTTCGAGCTATTTAATGCGAAAAAACAAGTTTTCAAGTGTTTTGACCACTCCACAGTGCGTTTGATATGTAGAGCCGCCGATAACTTGGTTTTCGTGGGGTTTCCAGCTGAAATATGCATTTTCTGCGATAATCTTTGTGTTTCATCTACGAGAAGTATGCAGAATCATCCAGAACGCTCTTTTGGAGCTAGTAAATGCGAGTAACACGTTTTCTGGTGTTGTCACCACTCCACAGTGCGTCTGATATGCAGAACCGGCGATATCTTGGTTTTCGTGGGGTTTCCAGCTGAGATATGCATTTTCTGCGATAATCTTGGTGAGTCCTCTGTCAGAAGTATGCAGAATCATCTAGATCGCTCTTTTCGAGCTATTTAATGCGAGAATCACGTTTTCTGGTGCTTTCACCACCCCACAGTGTGTTTGATATGCAGAACCGGCGACATCTTGATTTTCGTGAGGTTTAAAGCTGAGATATGCATTTTCTGCTATAATCTTGGTGTTTCATCTATGAGAAGTATGCAGAAACATCGAGATCGCTCTTTTCGAGCTATTTAATGCGAGAAACACGTTTTCTGGGGTTTTCACCACCCCACAGTGCGTTTGATATGGAGAACCGGCGACATCTTGGTTTTCGTCGGGTTTCAAGCTGAGATAAGCATTTTCTGCGATAATATTGGTGAGACTTCAATCAGAAGTATGCAGAATCATCTAGATCGCTCGTTTCGAGCTATGTAATGCGAGAAACACGTTATCTGGTGTTTTGACCACTCCACAGTCCGTTTGATATACAGAACCGGCGACATCTTGATTTTCGTGAGGTTTCAAGCTGAGATATGCATTTTCTGCGATAATATTGGTGAGACATCAGTCACAAGTATGCAGAATCATCGAGATCGCTCTTTTCAAGCTATTTAATGCGAGAAACGCGTTATCTGGTGTATTGACCACTCCACAGTGCGTTTGATATGCACAACCGTCTATATCTTGGTTTTCGTCGGGTTTCAAGCTGAGATATGCATTTTCAACGATAATATTGGTGATACTTCAGTCAGAAGTATGCAGATTCATCTAGATCGCTCGTTTCGAGCTATTTAATGCGAGATACACGTAATCTGGTTGTTTTCACCACTCCACAGTGCGTTTGATATACAGAACCGGCGACATCTTGATTTTCGTTAGGTTTCAAGCTGAGATATGCATTTTCTGCGATAATATTGGTGAGACTTCTGTCCGAAGTATGCAGAATCATCGACATCGCTCTTTTCGAGCTATTTAATGCGAGATACACGTAATCTGGTTGTTTTCACCACTCCACAGTGCCTTTGATATACAGAACCGGCGACATCTTGATTTTCGTGAGGTTTCAAGCTGAGATATGCATTTTCTGCGATAATATTGGTGATACTTCAGTCAGAAGTATGCAGAACCATCTAGATGGCTCGTTTCGAGCTATTTAATGCGAGATACACGTTATCTGGTTGTTTTCACCACTCCACAGTGCGTTTGATATACAGAACCGGCGACATCTTGATTTTCGTGAGGTTTCATGCTGAGATATGTATTTTCTGCGATAATATTGGTGAGACTTCTGTCCGAAGTATGCAGAATCATCGACATCGCTCTTTTCGAGCTATTTAATGCGAGAAACATGTTATCTGGTGTTTTGACCACTCTACAGTGCGTTTGATATGCAGAACCGGCGACATTTTGGTTTTCGTGGGGTTTCCAGCTGAAATATGCATTTTCTGCGATAATCTTGGTGTTTCATCTATGAGAAGTATGCAGAAACATCGAGATCGCTCTTTTCGAGCTATTTAATGCGAGATACACGTTATCTGGTTGTTTTTACCACTCCACAGTGCGTTTGATATATAGAACCGGCGACATCTTGATTTTCGTGAGGTTTCAAGCTGAGATATGCATTTTCTGCGATAATATTGGTGATACTTCAGTCAGAAGTATGCAGAATCATCTAGATGGCTCGTTTCGAGCTATTTAATGCGAGATACACGTTATCTGGTTGTTTTCACCACTCCACAGTGCGTTTGATATACAGAACCGGCGACATCTTGATTTTCGTGAGGTTTCAAGCTGAGATATGCATTTTCTGCGATAATATTGGTGTTTCATCTATGAGAAGTATGCAGAAACATCGAGATCGCTCGTTTCGAGCTATTTAATGCGAGATACACGTAATCTCGTTGTTTTCACCACTCCACAGTGCGTTTGATATACAGAACCGGCGACATCTTGATTTTCGTGAGGTTTCAAGCTGAGATCTGCATTTTCTGCGATAATATTGGTGATACTTCAGTCAGAAGTATGCAGAACCATCTAGATGGCTCGTTTCGAGCTATTTAATGCGAGATACACGTTATCTGGTTGTTTTCACCACTCCACAGTGCGTTTGATATACAGAACCGGCGACATCTTGATTTTCGTGAGGTTTCAAGCTGAGATATGCATTTTCTGCGATAAGATTGGTGACACTTCAATCAGAAGTATGCAGAATCATCTAGATCGCTCTTTTCGATCTATTTAATGCGAGAAACACGTTTTCTGGTGTATTCACCACCCCACAGTGCGTTTGATATGCAGAACCGGCGACATCTTGGTTTTCGTCGGGTTTCAAGCTGAAATATGCATTTTCTGCGATAATCTTGGTGTTTCATCTATGAGAAGTATGCAGAAACATCGAGATCGCTCTTTTCGAGCTATTTAATGCGAGACACACGTTATCTGGTTGTTTTTACCACTCCACAGTGCGTTTGATATACAGAACCGGCGACATCTTGATTTTCGTGAGGTTTCAAGCTGAGATATGCATTTTCTGCGATAATATTGGTGATACTTCAGTCAGAAGTATGCAGAATCATCTAGATGGCTCGTTTCGAGCTATTTAATGCGAGATACACGTTATCTGGTTGTTTTCACCACTCCACAGTACGTTTGATATACAGAACCGGCGACATCTTGATTTTCGTGAGGTTTCAAGCTGAGATATGCATTTTCTGCGATAATATTGGTGTCTCATCTATGAGAAGTATGCAGAAACATCGAGATCGCTCGTTTCGAGCTATTTAATGCGAGATACACGTAATCTGGTTGTTTTCACCACTCCACAGTGCGATTGATATACAGAACCGGCGACATCTTGATTTTCGTGAGGTTTCAAGCTGAGATATGCATTTTCTGCGATAATATTGGTGATACTTCAGTCAGAAGTATGCAGAACCATCTAGATGGCTCGTTTCGAGCTATATAATGCGAGATACACGTTATCTGGTTGTTTTCACCACTCCACAGTGCGTTTGATATACAGAACCGGCGACATCTTGATTTTCGTGAGGTTTCAAGCTGGGATATGCATTTTCTGCGATAAGATTGGTGACACTTCAATCAGAAGTATGCAGAATCATCTAGATCGCTCTTTTCGATCTATTTAATGCGAGAAACACGTTTTCTGGTGTATTCACCACCCCACAGTGCGTTTGATATGCAGAACCGGCGACATCTTGGTTTTCGTCGGGTTTCAAGCTGAAATATGCATTTTCTGCGATAATCTTGGTGTTTCATCTATGAGAAGTATGCAGAAACATCGAGATCGCTCTTTTCGAGCTATTTAATGCGAGACACACGTTATCTGGTTGTTTTTACCACTCCACAGTGCGTTTGATATACAGAACCGGCGACATCTTGATTTTCGTGAGGTTTCAAGCTGAGATATGCATTTTCCGCGATAATATTGGTGATACTTCAGTCAGAAGTATGCAGAATCATCTAGATGGCTCGTTTCGAGCTATTTAATGCGAGATACACGTTATCTGGTTGTTTTCACCACTCCACAGTACGTTTGATATACAGAAACGGCGACATCTTGATTTTCGTGAGGTTTCAAGCTGAGATATGCATTTTCTGCGATAATATTGGTGTTTCATCTATGAGAAGTATGCAGAAACATCGAGATCGCTCGTTTCGAGCTATTTAATGCGAGATACACGTAATCTGGTTGTTTTCACCACTCCACAGTGCGATTGATATACAGAACCGGCGACATCTTGATTTTCGTGAGGTTTCAAGCTGAGATATGCATTTTCTGCGATAATATTGGTGATACTTCAGTCAGAAGTATGCAGAACCATCTAGATGGCTCGTTTCGAGCTATATAATGCGAGATACACGTTATCTGGTTGTTTTCACCACTCCACAGTGCGTTTGATATACAGAACCGGCGACATCTTGATTTTCGTGAGGTTTCAAGCTGAGATATGCATTTTCTGCGATAATATTGTTGACACTTCTGTCCGAAGTATGCAGAATCATCTAGATCGCGCGTTTCGAGCTATTTAATGCGACAAACATGTTATCTGGTTGTTTTCACTACTCCACAGTGCGTTTGATATACAGAACCGGCGACATCTTGATATTCGTGAGGTTTCAAGCTGAAATATGCATTTTCTGCGATAATCTTGGTGAGTCTTCTGTCAGAAGTATGCAGAATCATCGAGATCGCTCTTTTCGAGCTATTTAATGCGAGAAACGCGTTATCTGGTTTATTGACCACTCCACAGTGCGTTTAATATGCACAACCGGCGATATCTTGGTTTTCGTCGGGTTTCAAGCTGAGATATGCATTTTCTGCGATAATATTGGTGATACTTCAGTCAGAAGGATGCAGAACCATCTAGATGGCTCGTTTCGAGCTATTTAATGCGAGATACTCGTTATCTGGTTGTTTTCACCACTCCACAGTGCGTTTGATATACACAACCGGCGACATCTTGATTTTCGTGAGGTTTCAAGCTGAGATATGCATTTTCTGCGATAATATTGGTGATACTTCAGTCAGAAGGATGCAGAACCATCTAGATGGCTCGTTTCGAGCTATTTAATGCGAGATACACGTTATCTGGTTGTTTTCACCACTCCACAGTGCGTTTGATATACTGAACCGGCGACATCTTGATTTTCGTGAGGTTTCAAGCTGAGATATGCATTTTCTGCGATAAGATTGGTGACACTTCAATCAGAAGTATGCAGAATCATCTAGATCGCTCTTTTCGATCTATTTAATGCGAGAAACACGTTTTCTGGTGTATTCACCACCCCACAGTGCGTTTGATATGCAGAACCGGCGACATCTTGGTTTTCGTCGGGTTTCAAGCTGAAATATGCATTTTCTGCGATAATCTTGGTGTTTCATCTATGAGAAGTATGCAGAAACATCGAGATCGCTCTTTTCGAGCTATTTAATGCGAGACACACGTTATCTGGTTGTTTTTACCACTCCACAGTGCGTTTGATATACAGAACCGGCGACATCTTGATTTTCGTGAGGTTTCAAGCTGAGATATGCATTTTCTGCGATAATATTGGTGACACTTCTGTCCGAAGTATGCAGAATCATCTAGATCGCGCGTTTCGAGCTATTTAATGCGAAAAAACAAGTTTTCAGGTGTTTTGACCACTCCACAGTGCGTTTGATATGTAGACCCGCCGATAACTTGGTTTTCGTGGGGTTTCCTGCTGAAATATGCATTTTCTGCGATAATCTTTGTGTTTCATCTACGAGAAGTATGCAGAATCATCCAGAACGCTCTTTTGGAGCTAGTAAATGCGAGTAACACGTTTTCTGGTGTTGTCACCACTCCACAGTGCGTCTGATATGCAGAACCGGCGATATCTTGGTTTTCGTGGGGTTTCCAGCTGAGATATGCATTTTCTGCGATAATCTTGGTGTTTCATCTATGAGAAGTATGCAGAAACATCGAGATCGCTCTTTTCGAGCTATTTAATGCGAGAAACACGTTTTCTGGGGTTTTCACCACCCCACAGTGCGTTTGATATGGAGAACCGGCGACATCTTGGTTTTCGTCGGGTTTCAAGCTGAGATAAGCATTTTCTGCGATAATATTGGTGAGACTTCAATCAGAAGTATGCAGAATCATCTAGACCGCTCGTTTCGAGCTATTTAATGCGAGAAACACGTTAACTGGTGTTTTGACCACTCCACAGTCCGTTTGATATGCAGAACCGGCGACATCTTGGTTTTCGTGGGGTTTCCAGCTGAAATATGCATTTTCTGCGATAATCTTGGTGTTTCATCTATGAGAAGTATGCGGAAACATCTAGATCGCTCTTTTCGAGCTATTTAATGCCAGATACACGTTATCTGGTTGTTTTCACCACTCCACAGTGCGTTTGATATACAGAACCGGCGACATCTTGATTTTCGTGAGGTTTCAAGCTGAGATATGCATTTTCTGCGATAATATTGGTGATACTTCAGTCAGAAGTATGCAGAATCATCTAGATGGCTCGTTTCGAGCTATTTAATGCGAGATACACGTTATCTGGTTGTTTTCACCACTCCACAGTGCGTTTGATATACAGAACCGGCGACATCTTGATTTTCGTGAGGTTTCAAGCTGAGATATGCATTTTCTGCGATAAGATTGGTGACACTTCAATCAGAAGTATGCAGAATCATCTAGATCGCTCTTTTCGATCTATTTAATGCGAGAAACACGTTTTCTGGTGTATTCACCACCCCACAGTGCGTTTGATATGCAGAACCGGCGACATCTTGGTTTTCGTCGGGTTTCAAGCTGAAATATGCATTTTCTGCGATAATCTTGGTGTTTCATCTATGAGAAGTATGCAGAAACATCGAGATCGCTCTTTTCGAGCTATTTAATGCGAGACTCACGTTATCTGGTTGTTTTTACCACTCCACAGTGCGTTTGATATACAGAACCGGCGACATCTTGATTTTCGTGAGGTTTCAAGCTGAGATATGCATTTTCTGCGATAAGATTGGTGACACTTCAATCAGAAGTATGCAGAATCATCTAGATCGCTCTTTTCGATCTATTTAATGCGAGAAACGCGTTATCTGGTTTATTGACCACTCCACAGTGCGTTTAATATGCACAACCGGCGATATCTTGGTTTTCGTCGGGTTTCAAGCTGAGATATGCATTTTCTGCGATAATATTGGTGATACTTCAGTCAGAAGGATGCAGAACCATCTAGATGGCTCGTTTCGAGCTATTTAATGCGAGATACACGTTATCTGGTTGTTTTCACCACTCCACAGTGCGTTTGATATACAGAACCGGCGACATCTTGATTTTCGTGAGGTTTCAAGCTGAGATATGCATTTTCTGCGATAATATTGTTGACACTTCTGTCCGAAGTATGCAGAATCATCTAGATCGCGCGTTTCGAGCTATTTAATGCGACAAACATGTTATCTGGTTGTTTTCACTACTCCACAGTGCGTTTGATATGCAGAACAGTAGATATCTTGGTTTTCGTGGGGTTTCAAGCTGAGATATGCATTTTCTGCGATAATATTGGTGATACTTCAGTCAGAAGGATGCAGAACCATCTAGATGGCTCGTTTCGAGCTATTTAATGCGAGATACACGTTATCTGGTTGTTTTCAACACTCCACAGTGCGTTTGATATACAGAACCGGCGACATCTTGATTTTCGTGAGGTTTCAAGCTGAGATATGCATTTTCTGCGATAATATTGGTGAGTCTTCTGTCCGAAGTATGCAGAATCATCGATATCGCTCTTTTCGAGCTATTTAATGCGAGAAACATGTTATCTGGTGTTTTGACCACTCTACAGTGCGTTCGATATGCAGAACCGGCGACATCTTGGTTTTCGTGGGGTTTCCAGCTGAAATATGCATTTTCTGCGATAATCTTGGTGTTTCATCTATGAGAAGTATGCAGAAACATCGAGATCGCTCGTTTCGAGCTATTTAGTGCGAGATACACGTAATCTGGTTGTTTTCACCACTCCACAGTGCGTTTGATATACAGAACCGGCGACATCTTGATTTTCGTGAGGTTTCAAGCTGAGATATGCATTTTCTGCGATAATATTGGTGATACTTCAGTCAGAAGTATGCAGAACCATCTAGATGGCTCGTTTCGAGCTACTTAATGCCAGATACACGTTATCTGGTTGTTTTCACCACTCCACAGTGCGTTTGATTTACAGAACCGGCGACATCTTGATTTTCGTGAGGTTTCAAGCTGAGATATGCATTTTTTGCGATAATATTGGTGATTCTTCAGTCAGAAGTATGCAGAATCATCTAGATGGCTCGTTTCGAGCTATTTAATGCGAGATATACGTTATCTGGTTGTTTTCACCACTCCACAGTGCGTTTGATATACAGAACCGGCGACATCTTGATTTTCGTGAGGTTTCAAGCTGAAATATGCATTTTCTGCGATAATATTGGTGACACTTCTGTCCGAAGAATGCAGAATCATCTAGATCGCGCGTTTCGAGCTATTTAATGCGAAAAAACAAGTTTTCAGGTGTTTTGACCACTCCACAGTGCGTTTGATATGTAGACCCGCCGATAACTTGGTTTTCGTGGTGTTTCCTGCTGAAATATGCATTTTCTGCGATAATCTTTGTGTTTCATCTACGAGAAGTATGCAGAATCATCCAGAACGCACTTTTGGAGCTAGTAAATGCGAGTAACACGTTTTCTGGTGTTGTCACCACTCCACAGTGCGTCTGATATGCAGAACCGGCGATATCTTGGTTTTCGTGGGGTTTCCAGCTGAGATATGCATTTTCTGCGATAATCTTGGTGTTTCATCTATGAGAAGTATGCAGAAACATCGAGATCGCTCTTTTCGAGCTATTTAATGCGAGAAACACGTTTTCTGGGGTTTTCACCACCCCACAGTGCGTTTGATATGGAGAACCGGCGACATCTTGGTTTTCGTCGGGTTTCAAGCTGAGATAAGCATTTTCTGCGATAATATTGGCGAGACTTCAATCAGAAGTATGCAGAATCATCTAGATCGCTCGTTTCGAGCTATTTAATGCGAGAAACACGTTATCTGGTGTTTTGACCACTCCACAGTCCGTTTGATATGCAGAACCGGCGACATCTTGGTTTTCGTGGGGTTTCCAGCTGAAATATGCATTTTCTGCGATAATCTTGGTGTTTCATCTATGAGAAGTATCCGGAAACATCGAGATCGCTCTTTTCGAGCTATTTAATGCCAGATACACGTTATCTGGTTGTTTTCACCACTCCACAGTGCGTTTGATATACAGAACCGGCGACATCTTGATTTTCGTGAGGTTTCAAGCTGAGATATGCATTTTCTGCGATAATATTGGTGATACTTCAGTCAGAAGTATGCAGAATCATCTTGATGGCTCGTTTCGTGCTATTTAATGCGAGATACACGTTATCTGGTTGTTTTCACCACTCCACAGTGCGTTTGATATACAGAACCGGCGACATCTTGATTTTCGTGAGGTTTCAAGCTTAGATATGCATTTTCTGCGATAATATTGGTGAGACTTCTGTCCGAAGTATGCAGAATCATCGATATCGCTCTTTTCGAGCTATTTAATGAGACAAACATGTTATCTGGTTGTTTTCACAACTCCATAGTGCGTTTGATATACAGAACCGGCGACATCTTGATTTTCGTGAGGTTTCAAGCTGAGATATGCATTTTCTGCGATAATCTTGGTGAGTCCTCTGTCAGAAGTATGCAGAATCATCGAGATCGCTCTTTTCGAGCTATTTAAAGCGAGAAACGCGTTATCTGGTTTATTGACCACTCCACAGTGCGTTTAATATGCACAACCGGCGATATCTTGGTTTTCGTCGGGTTTCAAGCTGAGATATGCATTTTCAAAGATAATATTGGTGATACATCAGTCAGAAGTATGCAGAATCATCTAGATCGCTCGTTTCGAGCTACTTAATGCGAGATACTCGTTAGCTGGTTGTTTTCACCATTCCACAGTGCGTTTGATATGCAGAACCGGCGACATCTTGGTTTTCGTCGGGTTTCAAGCTGAGATATGCATTTTCTGCGATAATATTGGTGATACTTCAGTCAGAAGTATGCAGAATCATCTAGATGGCTCGTTTCGAGCTATTTAATGCGAGATACACGTTATCTGGTTGTTTTCACCACTCCACAGTGCGTTTGATATACAGAACCGGCGACATCTTGATTTTCGAGAGGTTTCAAGCTGAGATATGCATTTTCTGCGATAATATTGGTGTTTCATCTATGAGAAGTATGCAGAAACATCGAGATCGCTCGTTTCGAGCTATTTAATGCGAGATACACGTAATCTGGTTGTTTTCACCACTCCACAGTGCGATTGATATACAGAACCGGCGACACCTTGATTTTCGTGAGGTTTCAAGCTGAGATATGCATTTTCTGCGATAATATTGGTGATACTTCAGTCAGAAGTATGCAGAACCATCTAGATGGCTCGTATCGAGCTATTTAATGCAAGATACACGTTATCTGGTTGTTTTCACCACTCCACAGTGCGTTTGATATACAGAACCGGCGACATCTTGATTTTCGTGAGGTTTCAAGCTGAGATATGCATTTTCTGCGATAATATTGGTGATACTTCAGTCAGAAGTATGCAGAATCATCTAGATGGCTCGTTTCGAGCTATTTAATGCGAGATACATGTTATCTGGTGTTTTGACCACTCCACAGTGCGTTTGATATACAGAACCGGTGACATCTTGATTTTTGTGAGGTTTCAAGCTGAGATATGCATTTTCTGCGATAATATTGGTGAGACTTCGGTCCGATGTATGCAGAATCATCTAGATCTCTCGTTTCGAGCTATTTAATGCGAAAAAACAAGTTTTCTGGTGTTTTGACCACTCCACAGTGCGTTTGATATCTAGAGCCGCCGATAACTGGGTTTTCGTGGGGTTTCCAGCTGAAATATGCATTTTCTGCGATAATCTTGGTGTTTCATCTATGAGAAGTATGCAGAAACATCGAGATCGCTCTTTTCGAGCTATTTAATGCCAGATACACGTTATCTGGTTGTTATCACCACTCCACAGTGCGTTTGATATACAGGACCGGCGACAACTTGATTTTCGTGAGGTTTCAAGCTGAGATATGCATTTTCTGCGATAATATTGGTGAGACATCGGTCCGATGTATGCAGAATCATCTAGATCTCTCGTTTCGAGCTATTTAATGCGAAAAAACAAGTTTTCTGGTGTTTTGACCACTCCACAGTGCGTTTGATATGTAGAGCCGCCGATAACTTGGTTTTCGTGGGGTTTCCAGCTGAAACATGCATTTTCTGCGATAATCTTGGTGTTTCATCTATGAGAAGTATGCAGAAACATCGAGATCGCTCTTTTCGATCTATTTAATGCGAGAAACACGTTTTCTGGGGTTTTCACCACCCCACAGTGCGTTTGATATGCAGAACCGGCGACATCTTGGTTTTCGTCGGGTTTCAAGCTGAGATAAGCATTTTCTGCGATAATATTGGTGAGACTTCAATCAGAAGTATGCAGAATCATCTAGATCGCTCGTTTCGAGCTATTTAATGCGAGAAACACGTTATCTGGTGTTTTGACCACTCCACAGTCCGTTTGATATGCAGAACCGGCGACATCTTGGTTTGCGTGGGGTTTCCAGCTGAAATATGCATTTTCTGCGATGATCTTGGTGAGTCTTCTGTCAGAAGTATGCAGAATCATCTAGCTCGCTCTTTTCGATCTATTTAATGCGAAAAAACAAGTTTTCTGGTGTTTTGACCACTCCACAGTGCGTTTGATATGTAGAGCCGCCGATAACTTGGTTTTCGTGGGGTTTCCAGCTGAAATATGCATTTTCTGCGCTAATCTTTGTGTTTCATCTATGAGAAGTATGCAGAATCATCCAGAACGCTCTTTTCGAGCAAGTTAATGCGAGTAACACGTTATCTGGTGTATTGACCACTCCACAGTGCGTTTGATATGCACAACCGGCGATATCTTGGTTTTGGTCGGGTTTCAAGCTGAGATATGCATTTTCAACGATAATATTGGTGATACTTCAGTCAGAAGTATATAGAATCATCTAGATCGCTCGTTTCGAGCTATTTAATGCCAGATACACGTTATCTGGTTGTTTTCACCACTCCACAGTGCGTTTGATATACAGAACCGGCGACATCTTGATTTTCGTGAGGTTTCAAGCTGAGATATGCATTTTCTGCGATAATATTGGTGATACTTCAGTCAGAAGTATGCAGAATCATCTAGATGGCTCGTTTCGAGCTATTTAATGCGAGATACATGTTATCTGGTGTTTTGACCACTCCACAGTGCGTTTGATATGTAGAGCCGCCGATAACTTGGTTTTCGTGGGGTTTCCAGCTGAAATATGCATTTTCTGCGATAATCTTTGTGTTTCATCTACGAGAAGTATGCAGAATCATCCAGAACGCTCTTTTGGAGCTAGTAAATGCGAGTAACACGTTTTCTGGTGTTGTCACCACACCACAGTGCGTTTGATATGCAGAACCGGCGACATCTTGGTTTTCGTCGGGTTTCAAGCTGAGATATGCATTTTCTGCGATAATATTGGTGATACTTCAGTCAGAAGTATGCAGAATCATCTAGATGGCTCGTTTCGAGCTATTTAATGCGAGATACATGTTATCTGGTGTTTTGACCACTCCACAGTGCGTTCGATATGCAGAATCGGCGACATTTTGATTTTCGTGGGGTTTCCAGCTGAAATATGCATTTTCTGCGATAATCTTGGTGTTTCATCCATGAGAAGTATGCAGAAACATCGAGATCGCTCTTTTCGAGCTATCTAATGCGAGATACACGTTATCTGGTTGTTTTCACCACTCCACAGTGCGTTTGATATACAGAACCGGTGACATCTTGATTTTTGTGAGGTTTCTTGCTGAGATATGCATTTTCTGCGATAATATTTGTGATACTTCAGTCAGAAGTATGCAGAATCATCTAGATGGCGCGTTTCGAGCTATTTAATGCGAGATACACGTTATATGGTTGTTTTCACCACTCCACAGTGCGTTTGATATACAGGACCGGCGACATCTTGATTTTCGTGAGGTTTCAAGCTGAGATATGCATTTTCTGCGATAATATTGGTGAGACTTCGGTCCGATGTATGCAGAATCATCTAGATCTCTCGTTTCGAGCTATTTAATGCGAAAAACAAGTTTTCTGGTGTTTTGACCACTCCACAGTGCGTTTGATATCTAGAGCCGCCGATAACTTGGTTTTCGTGGTGTTTCCTGCTGAAATATGCATTTTCTGCGATAATCTTTGTGTTTCATCTACGAGAAGTATGCAGAATCATCCAGAACGCTCTTTTGGAGCTAGTAAATGCGAGTAACACGTTTTCTGGTGTTGTCACCACTCCACAGTGCGTCTGATATGCAGAACCGGCGATATCTTGGTTTTCGTGGGGTTTCCAGCTGAGATATGCATTTTCTGCGATAATCTTGGTGTTTCATCTATGAGAAGTATGCAGAAACATCGAGATCGCTCTTTTCGAGCTATTTAATGCGAGAAACACGTTTTCTGGGGTTTTCACCACCCCACAGTGCGTTTGATATGGAGAACCGGCGACATCTTGGTTTTCGTCGGGTTTCAAGCTGAGATAAGCATTTTCTGCGATAATATTGGCGAGACTTCAATCAGAAGTATGCAGAATCATCTAGATCGCTCGTTTCGAGCTATTTAATGCGAGAAACACGTTATCTGGTGTTTTGACCACTCCACAGTCCGTTTGATATGCAGAACCGGCGACATCTTGGTTTTCGTGGGGTTTCCAGCTGAAATATGCATTTTCTGCGATAATCTTGGTGTTTCATCTATGAGAAGTATCCGGAAACATCGAGATCGCTCTTTTCGAGCTATTTAATGCCAGATACACGTTATCTGGTTGTTTTCACCACTCCACAGTGCGTTTGATATACAGAACCGGCGACATCTTGATTTTCGTGAGGTTTCAAGCTGAGATATGCATTTTTTGCGATAATATTGGTGATACTTCAGTCAGAAGTATGCAGAATCATCTTGATGGCTCGTTTCGTGCTATTTAATGCGAGATACACGTTATCTGGTTGTTTTCACCACTCCACAGTGCGTTTGATATACAGAACCGGCGACATCTTGATTTTCGTGAGGCTTCAAGCTTAGATATGCATTTTCTGCGATAATATTGGTGAGACTTCTGTCCGAAGTATGCAGAATCATCGATATCGCTCTTTTCGAGCTATTTAATGAGACAAACATGTTATCTGGTTGTTTTCACAACTCCATAGTGCGTTTGATATACAGAACCGGCGACATCTTGATTTTCGTGAGGTTTCAAGCTGAGATATGCATTTTCTGCGATAATCTTGGTGAGTCCTCTGTCAGAAGTATGCAGAATCATCGAGATCGCTCTTTTCGAGCTATTTAAAGCGAGAAACGCGTTATCTGGTTTATTGACCACTCCACAGTGCGTTTAATATGCACAACCGGCGATATCTTGGTTTTCGTCGGGTTTCAAGCTGAGATATGCATTTTCAAAGATAATATTGGTGATACATCAGTCAGAAGTATGCAGAATCATCTAGATCGCTCGTTTCGAGCTACTTAATGCGAGATACTCGTTAGCTGGTTGTTTTCACCATTCCACAGTGCGTTTGATATGCAGAACCGGCGACATCTTGGTTTTCGTCGGGTTTCAAGCTGAGATATGCATTTTCTGCGATAATATTGGTGATACTTCAGTCAGAAGTATGCAGAATCATCTAGATGGCTCGTTTCGAGCTATTTAATGCGAGATACACGTTATCTGGTTGTTTTCACCACTCCACAGTGCGTTTGATATACAGAACCGGCGACATCTTGATTTTCGAGAGGTTTCAAGCTGAGATATGCATTTTCTGCGATAATATTGGTGTTTCATCTATGAGAAGTATGCAGAAACATCGAGATCGCTCGTTTCGAGCTATTTAATGCGAGATACACGTAATCTGGTTGTTTTCACCACTCCACAGTGCGATTGATATACAGAACCGGCGACACCTTGATTTTCGTGAGGTTTCAAGCTGAGATATGCATTTTCTGCGATAATATTGGTGATACTTCAGTCAGAAGTATGCAGAACCATCTAGATGGCTCGTATCGAGCTATTTAATGCCAGATACACGTTATCTGGTTGTTTTCACCACTCCACAGTGCGTTTGATATACAGAACCGGCGACATCTTGATTTTCGTGAGGTTTCAAGCTGAGATATGCATTTTCTGCGATAATATTGGTGATACTTCAGTCAGAAGTATGCAGAATCATCTAGATGGCTCGTTTCGAGCTATTTAATGCGAGATACATGTTATCTGGTGTTTTGACCACTCCACAGTGCGTTTGATATACAGAACCGGTGACATCTTGATTTTTGTGAGGTTTCAAGCTGAGATATGCATTTTCTGCGATAATATTGGTGAGACTTCGGTCCGATGTATGCAGAATCATCTAGATCTCTCGTTTCGAGCTATTTAATGCGAAAAAACAAGTTTTCTGGTGTTTTGACCACTCCACAGTGCGTTTGATATCTAGAGCCGCCGATAACTGGGTTTTCGTGGGGTTTCCAGCTGAAATATGCATTTTCTGCGATAATCTTGGTGTTTCATCTATGAGAAGTATGCAGAAACATCGAGATCGCTCTTTTCGAGCTATTTAATGCCAGATACACGTTATCTGGTTGTTATCACCACTCCACAGTGCGTTTGATATACAGGACCGGCGACAACTTGATTTTCGTGAGGTTTCAAGCTGAGATATGCATTTTCTGCGATAATATTGGTGAGACATCGGTCCGATGTATGCAGAATCATCTAGATCTCTCGTTTCGAGCTATTTAATGCGAAAAAACAAGTTTTCTGGTGTTTTGACCACTCCACAGTGCGTTTGATATGTAGAGCCGCCGATAACTTGGTTTTCGTGGGGTTTCCAGCTGAAACATGCATTTTCTGCGATAATCTTGGTGTTTCATCTATGAGAAGTATGCAGAAACATCGAGATCGCTCTTTTCGATCTATTTAATGCGAGAAACACGTTTTCTGGGGTTTTCACCACCCCACAGTGCGTTTGATATGCAGAACCGGCGACATCTTGGTTTTCGTCGGGTTTCAAGCTGAGATAAGCATTTTCTGCGATAATATTGGTGAGACTTCAATCAGAAGTATGCAGAATCATCTAGATCGCTCGTTTCGAGCTATTTAATGCGAGAAACACGTTATCTGGTGTTTTGACCACTCCACAGTCCGTTTGATATGCAGAACCGGCGACATCTTGGTTTTCGTGGGGTTTCCAGCTGAAATATGCATTTTCTGCGATGATCTTGGTGAGTCTTCTGTCAGAAGTATGCAGAATCATCTAGCTCGCTCTTTTCGATCTATTTAATGCGAAAAAACAAGTTTTCTGGTGTTTTGACCACTCCACAGTGCGTTTGATATGTAGAGCCGCCGATAACTTGGTTTTCGTGGGGTTTCCAGCTGAAATATGCATTTTCTGCGCTAATCTTTGTGTTTCATCTATGAGAAGTATGCAGAATCATCCAGAACGCTCTTTTCGAGCAAGTTAATGCGAGTAACACGTTATCTGGTGTATTGACCACTCCACAGTGCGTTTGATATGCACAACCGGCGATATCTTGGTTTTCGTCGGGTTTCAAGCTGAGATATGCATTTTCAACGATAATATTGGTGATACTTCAGTCAGAAGTATATAGAATCATCTAGATCGCTCGTTTCGAGCTATTTAATGCCAGATACACGTTATCTGGTTGTTTTCACCACTCCACAGTGCGTTTGATATACAGAACCGGCGACATCTTGATTTTCGTGAGGTTTCAAGCTGAGATATGCATTTTCTGCGATAATATTGGTGATACTTCAGTCAGAAGTATGCAGAATCATCTAGATGGCTCGTTTCGAGCTATTTAATGCGAGATACATGTTATCTGGTGTTTTGACCACTCCACAGTGCGTTTGATATGTAGAGCCGCCGATAACTTGGTTTTCGTGGGGTTTCCAGCTGAAATATGCATTTTCTGCGATAATCTTTGTGTTTCATCTACGAGAAGTATGCAGAATCATCCAGAACGCTCTTTTGGAGCTAGTAAATGCGAGTAACACGTTTTCTGGTGTTGTCACCACACCACAGTGCGTTTGATATGCAGAACCGGCGACATCTTGGTTTTCGTCGGGTTTCAAGCTGAGATATGCATTTTCTGCGATAATATTGGTGATACTTCAGTCAGAAGTATGCAGAATCATCTAGATGGCTCGTTTCGAGCTATTTAATGCGAGATACATGTTATCTGGTGTTTTGACCACTCCACAGTGCGTTCGATATGCAGAATCGGCGACATTTTGATTTTCGTGGGGTTTCCAGCTGAAATATGCATTTTCTGCGATAATCTTGGTGTTTCATCCATGAGAAGTATGCAGAAACATCGAGATCGCTCTTTTCGAGCTATCTAATGCGAGATACACGTTATCTGGTTGTTTTCACCACTCCACAGTGCGTTTGATATACAGAACCGGTGACATCTTGATTTTTGTGAGGTTTCTTGCTGAGATATGCATTTTCTGCGATAATATTTGTGATACTTCAGTCAGAAGTATGCAGAATCATCTAGATGGCGCGTTTCGAGCTATTTAATGCGAGATACACGTTATATGGTTGTTTTCACCACTCCACAGTGCGTTTGATATACAGGACCGGCGACATCTTGATTTTCGTGAGGTTTCAAGCTGAGATATGCATTTTCTGCGATAATATTGGTGAGACTTCGGTCCGATGTATGCAGAATCATCTAGATCTCTCGTTTCGAGCTATTTAATGCGAAAAACAAGTTTTCTGGTGTTTTGACCACTCCACAGTGCGTTTGATATGCAGAACCGGCGACATCTTGGTTTTCGTGGGGTTTCCAGCTGAAATATGCATTTTCTGCGATGATCTTGGTGAGTCTTCTGTCAGAAGTATGCAGAATCATCTAGCTCGCTCTTTTCGATCTATTTAATGCGAAAAAACAAGTTTTCTGGTGTTTTGACCACTCCACAGTGCGTTTGATATGTAGAGCCGCCGATAACTTGGTTTTCGTGGGGTTTCCAGCTGAAATATGCATTTTCTGCGCTAATCTTTGTGTTTCATCTATGAGAAGTATGCAGAATCATCCAGAACGCTCTTTTCGAGCAAGTTAATGCGAGTAACACGTTATCTGGTGTATTGACCACTCCACAGTGCGTTTGATATGCACAACCGGCGATATCTTGGTTTTCGTCGGGTTTCAAGCTGAGATATGCATTTTCAACGATAATATTGGTGATACTTCAGTCAGAAGTATATAGAATCATCTAGATCGCTCGTTTCGAGCTATTTAATGCGAGATACACGTAATCTGGTTGTTTTCACCACTCCACAGTGCGTTTGATATACAGAACCGGCGACATCTTGATTTTCGTGAGGTTTCATGCAGAGATATGCATTTTCTGCGATAATATTGGTGATACTTCAGTCAGAAGTATGCGGAACCATCTAGATGGCTCGTATCGAGCTATTTAATGCGAGATACACGTTATCTGGTTGTTTTCACCCCTCCACAGTGCGTTTGATATACAGAACCGGCGACATCTTGATTTTCGTGAGGTTTCAAGCTGAGATATGCATTTTCAGCGATAATATTGGTGAGACTTCTGTCCGAAGTATGCAGAATCATCGATATCGCTCTTTTCGAGCTATTTAATGCGAGAAACATGTTATCTGGTTGTTTTCACAAATCCACAGTGCGTTTGATATACAGAACCGGCGACATCTTGATTTTCGTGAGGTTTCAAGCTGTGATATGCATTTCCTGCGATAATATTGGTGAGCCTTCTGTCAGAAGTATGCAGAATCATCTAGATCGCTCGTTTCGAGCTATTTAATGCGAGAAAACAAGTTTTCTGGTGTTTTGACCACTCCACAGTGCGTTTGATATGTAGAGCCGCCGATAACTTGGTTTTCGTGGGGTATCCAGCTGAAATATGCATTTTCTGCGATAATCTTTGTGTTTCATCTACGAGAAGTATGCAGAATCATCCAGAACGCTCTTTTCGAGCTAGATAATGCGAGTAACACGTTTTCTGGTGTTTTCACCACTCTACAGTGCGTCTGATATGCAGAACCAGCGACGTCTTGGTCTTCGTGGGGTTTCCAGCTGAAATATGCATTTTCTGCGATAATCTTGGTGAGCCTTCTGTCAGAAGTATGCAGAATCATCTAGATCGGTCTTTTCGATCTATTTAATACGAGAAACACGTTTTCTGGTGTTTTCACCACCCCACAGTGCGTTTGATATGCAGAACCGGCGACATCTTGGTTTTCGTCGGGTTTCAAGCTGAGATATGCATTTTCTGCGATAATATTGGTGATACTTCAGTCAGAAGTATGCAGAATCATCTAGATCGCTCTCTTCGATCTATTTAATGCGAGAAACACGTTTTCTGGTGTTTTGACCACTCCACAGTGCGTTTGATATGCAGAACCGGCGACATCTTGGTTTTCGTGGGGTTTCCAGCTGAAATATGCATTTTCTGCGATAATCTTGGTGTTTCATCTATGAGAAGTATGCAGAAACATCGAGATCGCTCTTTTCGAGCTATTTAATGCGAGATACACGTTATCTGGTTGTTTTCACCACTCCACAGTGCGTTTGATATACAGAACCGGCGACATCTTGATTTTCGTGAGGTTTCAAGATGAGATATGCATTTTCTGCGATAATATTGGTGATACTTCAGTCAGAAGTATGCAGAATCATCTAGATGGCTCGTTTCGAGCAATTTAATGCGAGATACACGTTATCTGGTTGTTTTCGCCACTCCACAGTGCGTTTGATATGCAGAACCGGCGACATCTTGGTTTTCGTGGGGTTTCCAGCTGAAATATGCACTTTCTGCGATAATCTTGGTGTTTCATCTATGAGAAGTATGCAGAAACATCGAGATCGCTCTTTTCGAGCTATTTAATGCGAGATACACGTTATCTGGTTGTTTTCACCACTCCACAGTGCGTTTGATATACAGAACCGGCGACATCTTGATTTTCGTGAGGTTTCAAGATGAGATATGCATTTTCTGCGATAATATTGGTGATACTTCAGTCAGAAGTATGCAGAATCATCTAGATGGCTCGTTTCGAGCTATTTAATGCGAGATACACGTTATCTGGTTGTATTCACCACTCCACAGTGCGTTTGATATACAGAACCGGCGACGTCTTGATTTTCGTGAGGTTTCAAGCTGAGATATGCATTTTCTGCGATAATATTGGTGATACTTCAGTCAGAAGTATGCAGAACCATCTAGATAGCTCGTTTCGAGCTTTTTAACGGGAGATACACGTTATCTGGTTGTTTTCACCACTCCACAGTGCGTTTGATATACAGAACCGGCGACATCTTGATTTTCGTGAGGTTTCAAGCTGATATATGCATTTTCTGCGATAATACTGGTGACACTTCTGTCCGAAGTATGCAGAATCATCGATATCGCTCTTTTCGAGCTATTTAATAAGAGAAACATGTTATCTGGTTGTTTTCACCACTCCACAGTGCGTTTGATATACAGAACCGGCGACATCTTGATTTTCGTGAGGTTTCAAGCTGAGATATGCACTTTCTGCGATAATATTGGTGAGACTTCTGTCCGAAGTATGCAGAATCATCGATATCGCTCTTTTCGAGCTATTTAATGCGAGAAACACGTTATCTGGTGTTTTGACCACTCCACAGTGCGTTTGATATGTAGAGCCGCCGATAACTTGGTTTTCGTGGGGTTTCCAGCTGAAATATGCATTTTCTGCGATAATCTTTGTGTTTCATCTACGAGAAGTATGCAGAATCATCCAGAACGCTCTTTTCGAGCTAGTTAATGCGAGTAACACGTTTTCTGGTGTTTTCACCACTCCGCAGTGCGTCTGATATGCAGAACCAGCGATATCTTGGTTTTCGTCGGGTTTCAAGCTGAGATATGCATTTTCTGCGATAATATTGGTGATACTTCAGTCAGAAGTATGCAGAACCATCTAGATAGCTCGTTTCGAGCTTTTTAACGGGAGATACAATGTTATCTGGTTGTTTTCACCACTCCACAGTGCGTTTGATATACAGAACCGGCGACATCTTGGTTTTCGTGGGGTTTCCAGCTGAAATATGCATTTTCTGCGATAATCTTGGTGTTTCATCTATGAGAAGTATGCAGAAACATCGAGATCGCTCTTTTCGAGCTATCTAATGCGAGATACACGTTATCTGGTTGTTTTCACCACTCCACAGTGCGTTTGATATACAGATCCGGCAACATCTTGATTTTCGTGGGGTTTCCAGCTGAGATATGCATTTTCTGCGAAAATCTTGGTGAGTCTTCTGTCAGAAGTATGCAGAATCATCTAGATCGCTCTTTTCGAGCTATTTAATGCGAGAAACATGTTATCTGGTTGTTTTCACAACTCCACAGTGCGTTTGATATACAGAACCGGCGACATCTTGATTTTCGTGAGGTTTCAAGCTGAGATATGCATTTGTTGCGATAATATTGGTGAGACTTCTCTCCGAAGTATGCAGAATCATCTAGATCGCTCTTTTCGAGCTATTTAATGCGAGAAACACGTTTTCTGGTGTTTTCACCACCCCACAGTGCGTTTGATATGCGGAACCGCCGATATCTTGGTTTTTGTGGGGTTTCCAGCTGAGATATGCATTTTCTGCGATAATCTTGGTGAGTCCTCTGTCAGAAGTATGCAGAATCATCGAGATCGCTCTATTCGAGCTATTTAATGCGAGAAACACGTTATCTGGTGTTTTCATCACTCCACAGGGCGTTTGATATGCAGAACCGGCGATATCCTGATTTTCGTGAGGTTTCCAGCTGAGATATGCTTTTTCTGCGATAATCTTGTTGAGACTTTAGTCAGAAGTATGCAGAATCATCTAGATCGCTCGTTTCGATCTATTTAATGCGAAAAAACAAGTTTTCTGGAGTTTTGACCACTCCACAGTGCATTTGATGTGTAGAGCCGCCGATAACTTGGTTTTCGTGGGGTTTCCAGCTGAAATATGCATTTTCTGCGATGATCTTTGTGTTTCATCTATGAGAAGTATGCAGAATCATCCAGAACGCTCTTTTCGAGCTAGTTAATGCGAAAAAACAAGTTTTCTGGTGTTTTGACCACCCCACAGTGCGTTTTATATGTAGAGCCGCCGATAACTTAGTTTTCGTGGGGTTTCCAGCTGAAATATGCATTTTCTGCGATAATCTTGGTGAGTCCTCTGTCAGAAGTGTGCAGAATCATCTAGATCGCTCTTTTCGAGCTATTTAATGCGAGAAACACGTTTTCTGGTGTTTTCACCACCCCACAGTGCGTTTGATATGCAGAACCGGCGACATCTTGGTTTTCGTCGGGTTTCAAGCTGAGATAAGCATTTTCTGCGATCATATTGGTGGGACTTCAGTCAGAAGTATGCAGAATCATCTAGATGGCTCGTTTCGAGCTATTTAATGCGAGATACACGTTATCTGGTTGTTTTCACCACTCCACAATGCGTCTGATATGCAGAACCGGCGATATCTTGGTTTTCGTGGGGTTTCCAGCTGAGATATGCATTTTCTGCGATAATCTTGGTGAGTCCGCTGTCAGAAGTATGCAGAATCATGTAGATCGCTCTTTTCGAGCTATTTAATGCGAGGAACACGTGATCTGGTGTTTTGACCACTCCACAGTGCGTTTAATATGCAGAAATGCTGAAATCTTGCTTTTCTTCGGTTTTCATCCTGAGGTATGCATTTTCTGCGATAATCTTGGTGCAACTTCTGTCAGAAGTATGCAGAATCATCGAGATCGCTCTTTTCGAGCTATATAATGCGAGAAACGCGTTATCTGGTGTATTGACCACTCCACAGTGCGTTTGATATGCACAACCGGCGATATCTTGGTTTTCGTCGGGTTTCAAGCTGAGATATGCATTTTCTGCGATAATATTGGTGATACTTCAGTCAGAAGTATGCAGAACCATCTAGATAGCTCGTTTCGAGCTTTTTAACGGGAGATACACGTTATCTGGTTGTTTTCACCACTCCACAGTGCGTTTGATATACAGAACCGGCGACATCTTGATTTTCGTGAGGTTTCAAGCTGATATATGCATTTTCTGCGATAATACTGGTGACACTTCTGTCCGAAGTATGCAGAATCATCGATATCGCTCTTTTCGAGCTATTTAATAAGAGAAACATGTTATCTGGTTGTTTTCACCACTCCACAGTGCGTTTGATATACAGAACCGGCGACATCTTGATTTTCGTGAGGTTTCAAGCTGAGATATGCACTTTCTGCGATAATATTGGTGAGACTTCTGTCCGAAGTATGCAGAATCATCGATATCGCTCTTTTCGAGCTATTTAATGCGAGAAACACGTTATCTGGTGTTTTGACCACTCCACAGTGCGTTTGATATGTAGAGCCGCCGATAACTTGGTTTTCGTGGGGTTTCCAGCTGAAATATGCATTTTCTGCGATAATCTTTGTGTTTCATCTACGAGAAGTATGCAGAATCATCCAGAACGCTCTTTTCGAGCTAGTTAATGCGAGTAACACGTTTTCTGGTGTTTTCACCACTCCGCAGTGCGTCTGATATGCAGAACCAGCGATATCTTGGTTTTCGTCGGGTTTCAAGCTGAGATATGCATTTTCTGCGATAATATTGGTGATACTTCAGTCAGAAGTATGCAGAACCATCTAGATAGCTCGTTTCGAGCTTTTTAACGGGAGATACACGTTATCTGGTTGTTTTCACCACTCCACAGTGCGTTTGATATACAGAACCGGCGACATCTTGGTTTTCGTGGGGTTTCCAGCTGAAATATGCATTTTCTGCGATAATCTTGGTGTTTCATCTATGAGAAGTATGCAGAAACATCGAGATCGCTCTTTTCGAGCTATCTAATGCGAGATACACGTTATCTGGTTGTTTTCACCACTCCACAGTGCGTTTGATATACAGATCCGGCAACATCTTGATTTTCGTGGGGTTTCCAGCTGAGATATGCATTTTCTGCGAAAATCTTGGTGAGTCTTCTGTCAGAAGTATGCAGAATCATCTAGATCGCACTTTTCGAGCTATTTAATGCGAGAAATACGTTTCCGGGTGTTTTCACCACCCCACAGTGCGTTTGATATGCAGAACCGGCGACATCTTGGATTTCGTCGGGTTTCAAGCTGAGATATGCATTTTCTGCTATAATATTGGTGAGACTTCTGTCCGAAGTATGCAGAATCATCGATATCGCTCTTTTCGAGCTATTTAATGCGAGAAACATGTTATCTGGTTGTTTTCACAACTCCACAGTGCGTTTGATATACAGAACCGGCGACATCTTGATTTTCGTGAGGTTTCAAGCTGAGATATGCATTTGTTGCGATAATATTGGTGAGACTTCTCTCCGAAGTATGCAGAATCATCTAGATCGCTCTTTTCGAGCTATTTAATGCGAGAAACACGTTTTCTGGTGTTTTCACCACCCCACAGTGCGTTTGATATGCGGAACCGCCGATATCTTGGTTTTTGTGGGGTTTCCAGCTGAGATATGCATTTTCTGCGATAATCTTGGTGAGTCCTCTGTCAGAAGTATGCAGAATCATCGAGATCGCTCTATTCGAGCTATTTAATGCGAGAAACACGTTATCTGGTGTTTTCATCACTCCACAGGGCGTTTGATATGCAGAACCGGCGATATCCTGATTTTCGTGAGGTTTCCAGCTGAGATATGCTTTTTCTGCGATAATCTTGTTGAGACTTTAGTCAGAAGTATGCAGAATGATCTAGATCGCTCGTTTCGATCTATTTAATGCGAAAAAACAAGTTTTCTGGAGTTTTGACCACTCCACAGTGCATTTGATATGTAGAGCCGCCGATAACTTGGTTTTCGTGGGGTTTCCAGCTGAAATATGCATTTTCTGCGATGATCTTTGTGTTTCATCTATGAGAAGTATGCAGAATCATCCAGAACGCTCTTTTCGAGCTAGTTAATGCGAAAAAACAAGTTTTCTGGTGTTTTGACCACCCCACAGTGCGTTTTATATGTAGAGCCGCCGATAACTTAGTTTTCGTGGGGTTTCCAGCTGAAATATGCATTTTCTGCGATAATCTTGGTGAGTCCTCTGTCAGAAGTGTGCAGAATCATCTAGATCGCTCTTTTCGAGCTATTTAATGCGAGAAACACGTTTTCTGGTGTTTTCACCACCCCACAGTGCGTTTGATATGCAGAACCGGCGACATCTTGGTTTTCGTCGGGTTTCAAGCTGAGATAAGCATTTTCTGCGATCATATTGGTGGGACTTCAGTCAGAAGTATGCAGAATCATCTAGATGGCTCGTTTCGAGCTATTTAATGCGAGATACACGTTATCTGGTTGTTTTCACCACTCCACAATGCGTCTGATATGCAGAACCGGCGATATCTTGGTTTTCGTGGGGTTTCCAGCTGAGATATGCATTTTCTGCGATAATCTTGGTGAGTCCGCTGTCAGAAGTATGCAGAATCATGTAGATCGCTCTTTTCGAGCTATTTAATGCGAGGAACACGTGATCTGGTGTTTTGACCACTCCACAGTGCGTTTAATATGCAGAAATGCTGAAATCTTGCTTTTCTTCGGTTTTCATCCTGAGGTATGCATTTTCTGCGATAATCTTGGTGCAACTTCTGTCAGAAGTATGCAGAATCATCGAGATCGCTCTTTTCGAGCTATATAATGCGAGAAACGCGTTATCTGGTGTATTGACCACTCCACAGTGCGTTTGATATGCACAACCGGCGATATCTTGGTTTTCGTCGGGTTTCAAGCTGAGATATGCATTTTCTGCGATAATATCGGTGAGACTTCTGTCCGAAGTATGCAGAATCATCGATATCGCTCTTTTCGAGCTATTTAATGCGAGATACACGTTATCTGGTTGTTTTCACCACTCCACAGTGCGTTTGATATACAGAACCGGCGACATCTTGATTTTGGTGAGATTTCAAGCTGAGATATGCATTTTCTGCGATAATATTGGTTAGACTTCAGTCAGATGTATGCAGAATCATCTAGATGGCTCGTTTCGAGCTATTTAATGCGAGATACACGTTATCTGGTTGTTTTCACCACTCCACAATGCGTTTGATATACAGAACCGGCGACATCTTGATTTTCGTGAGATTTCAAGCTGAGATATGCATTTTCTGCGATAATATTGGTGATACTTCAGTCAGAAGTATGCAGAATCATCTAGATGGCTCGTTTCGAGCTATTCAATGCGAGATACACGGTATCTGGTTGTTTTCACCACTCCACAGTGCGTTTGATATGCAGAACCGGCGACATCTTGATTTTGGTGGGGTTTCCAGCTGAGACATGCATTTTCAACGATAATCTTGGATATTCTTCTGTGAGAAGTTTGCAGAATCACAGAAATCGCTCTATTCAAGCCATTTAATGCGAGAAACACGTTATCTGGTTCTTTTCACCACTCCACAGTGCGTTTGATATGCAGAACCGGCGACATCTTGATTTTCGTGATGTTTCTAGCTGAGATATGCATTTTCTGCGATAATATTGGTGAGACATCAGTCAGAAGTATGCAGAATCATCTAGATCGCTCGTTTCGAGCTATTTAATGCGAAATAACAAGTTTTCTGGTGTTTTGACCACTCCACAGTGCGTTTCATATGTAGAGCCGCCGATAACTTGGTTTTCGTGGGGTTTCCAACTGAAATATGCATTTTCTGCGATAATCTTTGTGTTTCATCTATGAGAAGTATGCAGAATCATCCAGAACGCTCTTTTCGAGCTAGTTAATGCGAGTAACAGGTTTTCTGGTGTTTTCACCACTCCACGGTGTGTCTGATATGCAGAACCGGCGATATATTGGTTTTCTTGGGTTTCCAGCTGAGATATGCATTTTCTGCGATTATCTTGGTGAGTCTTCTGTCAGAAGTATGCAGAATCATCTAGATCGCTCTTTTCGAGCTATTTAATGCGAGAAATACGTTTTCGGGTGTTTTCACCACCCCACAGTGCGTTTGATATGCAGAACCGGCGACATCTTGGTTTTCGTCGGGTTTCAAGCTGAGATATGCATTTACTGCGATAATATTGGTGAGACTTCAATCAGAAGTATGCAGAATCATCTAGATAGCTCGTTTCGAGCTATTTAATGCGAGAAACACGTTATCTGGTTGTTTTCACCACTACACAGTGCGTTTGATATGCAGAACCGGCGACATCTTGATTTTCGTGCTGTTTCTAGCTGAGATATGCATTTTCTGCGATAATATTGGTGATACTTCAGTCAGAAGTATGCAGAAGCATCTAGATATCTCGTTTCGAGCTATTTAATGCGAGATACACGTTATCTGGTTGTTTTCACCACTCCACAGTGCGTTTGATATACAGAACCGGCGACATCTTGATTTTCGTGAGATTTCAAGCTCAGATATGCATTTTCTGCGATAATATTGGTGAGACTTCTGTCCGAAGTATGCAGAATCATCGATATCGCTCTTTTGGAGCTATTTAATGCGAGAAACATGTTATCTGATTGTTTTTACCACTCCACAGTGCGTTTGATATACAGAACCGGCGACATCTTGGTTTTCGTCGGGTTTCAAGCTGAGATATGCATTTACTGCGATAATATTGGTGAGACTTCAATCAGAAGTATGCAGAATCATCTAGATAGCTCGTTTCGAGCTATTTAATGCGAGAAACACGTTATCTGGTTGTTTTCACCACTACACAGTGCGTTTGATATGCAGAACCGGCGACATCTTGATTTTCGTGCTGTTTCAAGCTGAGATATGCTTTTTCTGCAATAATATTGGTGAGACTACTGTGCGAAGTATGCAGAATCATCTAGATCGCACGTTTCGAGCTATTTAATGCGAAAAAACAAGTTGTCTGGTGTTTTGACCACTCCACAGTGCAGTTGATATGTAGAGCCGCCAATAACTTGTTTTTCGTGGCGTTTCCAGCTGAAATATGCATTTTCTGCGATAATCTTTGTGTTGCATCTATGAGAAGTATGCAGAATCATCCAGAACGCTCTTTTCGAGATAGTTAATGCGAGTAACACGTTTTCTGGTGTTGTCACCACTCCACAGTGCGTCTGATATGCAGAACCGGCGATATCTTGGTTTTCGTGGGGTTTCCAGCTGAGATATGCATTTTCTGCGATAATCTTGGTGAGTCCGCTGTCAGAAGTATATAGAATCATCTAGATCGCTCGTTTCGAGCTATTTAATGCGAGATACACGTAATCTGGTTGTTTTCACCACTCCACAGTGCGTTTGATATACAGAACCGGCGACATCTTGATTTTCGTGAGGTTTCATGCTGAGATATGCATTTTCTGCGATAATATTGGTGATACTTCAGTCAGAAGTATGCGGAACCATCTAGATGGCTCGTATCGAGCTATTTAATGCGAGATACACGTTATCTGGTTGTTTTCACCCCTCCACAGTGCGTTTGATATACAGAACCGGCGACATCTTGATTTTCGTGAGGTTTCAAGCTGAGATATGCATTTTCTGCGATAATATTGGTGAGACTTCTGTCCGAAGTATGCAGAATCATCGATATCGCTCTTTTCGAGCTATTTAATGCGAGAAACATGTTATCTGGTTGTTTTCACAAATC
Organism: Anthophora plumipes; assembly: GCA_951804975.1. Lineage (NCBI taxonomy): Eukaryota > Metazoa > Arthropoda > Insecta > Hymenoptera > Apidae > Anthophora > Anthophora plumipes. The sequence goes on from OX638118.1 coordinate 21,518,419, forward strand.
CACAGTGCGTTTGATATACAGAACCGGCGACATCTTGATTTTCGTGAGGTTTCAAGCTGTGATATGCATTTCCTGCGATAATATTGGTGAGCCTTCTGTCAGAAGTATGCAGAATCATCTAGATCGCTCGTTTCGAGCTATTTAATGCGAGAAAACATGTTTTCTGGTGTTTTGACCACTCCACAGTGCGTTTGATATGTAGAGCCGCCGATAACTTGGTTTTCGTGGGGTATCCAGCTGAAATATGCATTTTCTGCGATAATCTTTGTGTTTCATCTACGAGAAGTATGCAGAATCATCCAGAACGCTCTTTTCGAGCTAGATAATGCGAGTAACACGTTTTCTGGTGTTTTCACCACTCTACAGTGCGTCTGATATGCAGAACCAGCGACGTCTTGGTCTTCGTGGGGTTTCCAGCTGAAATATGCATTTTCTGCGATAATCTTGGTGAGCCTTCTGTCAGAAGTATGCAGAATCATCTAGATCGGTCTTTTCGATCTATTTAATACGAGAAACACGTTTTCTGGAGTTTTCACCACCCCACAGTGCGTTTGATATGCAGAACCGGCGACATCTTGGTTTTCGTCGGGTTTCAAGCTGAGATATGCATTTTCTGCGATAATATTGGTGATACTTCAGTCAGAAGTATGCAGAATCATCTAGATCGCTCTCTTCGATCTATTTAATGCGAGAAACACGTTTTCTGGTGTTTTGACCACTCCACAGTGCGTTTGATATGCAGAACCGGCGACATCTTGGTTTTCGTGGGGTTTCCAGCTGAAATATGCATTTTCTGCGATAATCTTGGTGTTTCATCTATGAGAAGTATGCAGAAACATCGAGATCGCTCTTTTCGAGCTATTTAATGCGAGATACACGTTATCTGGTTGTTTTCACCACTCCACAGTGCGTTTGATATACAGAACCGGCGACATCTTGATTTTCGTGAGGTTTCAAGATGAGATATGCATTTTCTGCGATAATATTGGTGATACTTCAGTCAGAAGTATGCAGAATCATCTAGATGGCTCGTTTCGAGCTATTTAATGCGAGATACACGTTATCTGGTTGTTTTCACCACTCCACAGTGCGTTTGATATGCAGAACCGGCGACATCTTGGTTTTCGTGGGGTTTCCAGCTGAAATATGCACTTTCTGCGATAATCTTGGTGTTTCATCTATGAGAAGTATGCAGAAACATCGAGATCGCTCTTTTCGAGCTATTTAATGCGAGATACACGTTATCTGGTTGTTTTCACCACTCCACAGTGCGTTTGATATACAGAACCGGCGACATCTTGATTTTCGTGAGGTTTCAAGCTGAGATATGCACTTTCTGCGATAATATTGGTGAGACTTCTGTCCGAAGTATGCAGAATCATCGATATCGCTCTTTTCGAGCTATTTAATGCGAGAAACACGTTATCTGGTGTTTTGACCACTCCACAGTGCGTTTGATATGTAGAGCCGCCGATAACTTGGTTTTCGTGGGGTTTCCAGCTGAAATATGCATTTTCTGCGATAATCTTTGTGTTTCATCTACGAGAAGTATGCAGAATCATCCAGAACGCTCTTTTCGAGCTAGTTAATGCGAGTAACACGTTTTCTGGTGTTTTCACCACTCCGCAGTGCGTCTGATATGCAGAACCAGCGATATCTTGGTTTTCGTCGGGTTTCAAGCTGAGATATGCATTTTCTGCGATAATATTGGTGATACTTCAGTCAGAAGTATGCAGAACCATCTAGATAGCTCGTTTCGAGCTTTTTAACGGGAGATACACGTTATCTGGTTGTTTTCACCACTCCACAGTGCGTTTGATATACAGAACCGGCGACATCTTGATTTTCGTGAGGTTTCAAGCTGATATATGCATTTTCTGCGATAATACTGGTGACACTTCTGTCGGAAGTATGCAGAATCATCGATATCGCTCTTTTCGAGCTATTTAATAAGAGAAACATGTTATCTGGTTGTTTTCACCACTCCACAGTGCGTTTGATATACAGAACCGGCGACATCTTGATTTTCGTGAGGTTTCAAGCTGAGATATGCACTTTCTGCGATAATATTGGTGAGACTTCTGTCCGAAGTATGCAGAATCATCGATATCGCTCTTTTCGAGCTATTTAATGCGAGAAACACGTTATCTGGTGTTTTGACCACGCCACAGTGCGTTTGATATGTAGAGCCGCCGATAACTTGGTTTTCGTGGGGTTTCCAGCTGAAATATGCATTTTCTGCGATAATCTTTGTGTTTCATCTACGAGAAGTATGCAGAATCATCCAGAACGCTCTTTTCGAGCTAGTTAATGCGAGTAACACGTTTTCTGGTGTTTTCACCACTCCGCAGTGCGTCTGATATGCAGAACCAGCGATATCTTGGTTTTCGTCGGGTTTCAAGCTGAGATATGCATTTTCTGCGATAATATTGGTGATACTTCAGTCAGAAGTATGCAGAACCATCTAGATAGCTCGTTTCGAGCTTTTTAACGGGAGATACACGTTATCTGGTTGTTTTCACCACTCCACAGTGCGTTTGATATACAGAACCGGCGACATCTTGCTTTTCGTGAGGTTTCAAGCTGATATATGCATTTTCTGCGATAATACTGGTGACACTTCTGTCCGAAGTATGCAGAATCATCGATATCGCTCTTTTCGAGCTATTTAATAAGAGAAACATGTTATCTGGTGCTTTGACCACTCCACAGTGCGTTTGATATGCAGAACCGGCGACATCTTGGTTTTCGTGGGGTTTCCAGCTGAAATATGCATTTTCTGCGATAATCTTGGTGTTTCATCTATGAGAAGTATGCAGAAACATCGAGATCGCTCTTTTCGAGCTATCTAATGCGAGATACACGTTATCTGGTTGTTTTCACCACTCCACAGTGCGTTTGATATACAGATCCGGCAACATCTTGATTTTCGTGGGGTTTCCAGCTGAGATATGCATTTTCTGCGAAAATCTTGGTGAGTCTTCTGTCAGAAGTATGCAGAATCATCTAGATCGCACTTTTCGAGCTATTTAATGCGAGAAATACGTTTCCGGGTGTTTTCACCACCCCACAGTGCGTTTGATATGCAGAACCGGCGACATCTTGGATTTCGTCGGGTTTCAAGCTGAGATATGCATTTTCTGCTATAATATTGGTGAGACTTCTGTCCGAAGTATGCAGAATCATCGATATCGCTCTTTTCGAGCTATTTAATGCGAGAAACATGTTATCTGGTTGTTTTCACAACTCCACAGTGCGTTTGATATACAGAACCGGCGACATCTTGATTTTCGTGAGGTTTCAAGCTGAGATATGCATTTGTTGCGATAATATTGGTGAGACTTCTCTCCGAAGTATGCAGAATCATCTAGATCGCTCTTTTCGAGCTATTTAATGCGAGAAACACGTTTTCTGGTGTTTTCACCACCCCACAGTGCGTTTGATATGCGGAACCGCCGATATCTTGGTTTTTGTGGGGTTTCCAGCTGAGATATGCATTTTCTGCGATAATCTTGGTGAGTCCTCTGTCAGAAGTATGCAGAATCATCTAGATCGCTCTTTTCGAGCTATTTAATGCGAGAAACACGTTTTCTGGTGTTTTCACCACCCCACAGTGCGTTTGATATGCGGAACCGCCGATAACTTGGGTTTCGTGGGGTTTCCAGCTGAAATATGCATTTTCTGCGATAATCTTGGTGAGTCCTCTGTCAGAAGTGTGCAGAATCATCTAGATCGCTCTTTTCGAGCTATTTAATGCGAGAAACACGTTTTCTGGTGTTTTCACCACCCCACAGTGCGTTTGATATGCAGAACCGGCGACATCTTGGTTTTCGTCGGGTTTCAAGCTGAGATAAGCATTTTCTGCGATCATATTGGTGGGACTTCAGTCAGAAGTATGCAGAATCATCTAGATGGCTCGTTTCGAGCTATTTAATGCGAGAAACACGTTATCTGGTTGTTTTCACCACTACACAGTGCGTTTGATATGCAGAACCGGCGACATCTTGATTTTCGTGCTGTTTCTAGCTGAGATATGCATTTTCTGCGATAATATTGGTGATACTTCAGTCAGAAGTATGCAGAAGCATCTAGATGTCTCGTTTCGAGCTATTTAATGCGAGATACACGTTATCTGGTTGTTTTCACCACTCCACAGTGCGTTTGATATACAGAACCGGCGACATCTTGATTTTCGTGAGATTTCAAGCTGAGATATGCATTTTCTGCGATAATATTGGTGAGACTTCTGTCCGAAGTATGCAGAATCATCGATATCGCTCTTTTCGAGCTATTTAATGCGAGATACACGTTATCTGGTTGTTTTCACCACTCCACAGTGCGTTTGATATACAGAACCGGCGATATATTGGTTTTCTTGGGTTTCCAGCTGAGATATGCATTTTCTGCGATTATCTTGGTGAGTCTTCTGTCAGAAGTATGCAGAATCATCTAGATCGCTCTTTTCGAGCTATTTAATGCGAGAAATACGTTTTCGGGTGTTTTCACCACCCCACAGTGCGTTTGATATGCAGAACCGGCGACATCTTGGTTTTCGTCGGGTTTCAAGCTGAGATATGCATTTACTGCGATAATATTGGTGAGACTTCAATCAGAAGTATGCAGAATCATCTAGATAGCTCGTTTCGAGCTATTTAATGCGAGAAACACGTTATCTGGTTGTTTTCACCACTACACAGTGCGTTTGATATGCAGAACCGGCGACATCTTGATTTTCGTGCTGTTTCTAGCTGAGATATGCATTTTCTGCGATAATATTGGTGATACTTCAGTCAGAAGTATGCAGAAGCATCTAGATGTCTCGTTTCGAGCTATTTAATGCGAGATACACGTTATCTGGTTGTTTTCACCACTCCACAGTGCGTTTGATATACAGAACCGGCGACATCTTGATTTTCGTGAGATTTCAAGCTGAGATATGCATTTTCTGCGATAATATTGGTGAGACTTCTGTCCGAAGTATGCAGAATCATCGATATCGCTCTTTTCGAGCTATTTAATGCGAGAAACATGTTATCTGATTGTTTTTACCACTCCACAGTGCGTTTGATATACAGAACCGGCGACATCTTGATTTTCGTGAGGTTTCAAGCTGAGATATGCATTTTCTGCAATAATATTGGTGAGACTTCAGTCAGAAGTATGCAGAATCATCTAGATGGCTCGTTTCGAGCTATTTAATGCGAAATAACAAGTTTTCCGGTGTTTTGACCACTCCACAGTGCGTTTCATATGTAGAGCCGCCGATAACTTGGTTTTCGTGGGGTTTCCAACTGAAATATGCATTTTCTGCGATAATCTTTGTGTTGCATCTATGAGAAGTATGCAGAATCATCCAGAACGCTCTTTTCGAGATAGTTAATGCGAGTAACACGTTTTCTGGTGTTGTCACCACTCCACAGTGCGTCTGATATGCAGAACCGGCGATATCTTGGTTTTCGTCGGGTTTCAAGCTGAGATATGCATTTTCTGCGATAATATTGGTGAGACTTCTGTCCGAAGTATGCAGAATCATCGATATCGCTCTTTTCGAGCTATTTAATGCGAGAAACATGATATCTGGTGTTTTGACCACTCCACAGTTGCGTTTGATATGCAGAACCGGCGACATCTTGGTTTTCGTGGGGTGTCCAGCTGAAATATGCATTTTCTGCGATAATCTTGGTGTTTCATCTATGAGCAGTATGCAGAAACATCGAGATCGCTCTTTTCGAGCTATTTAATGCGAGATACACGTTATCTGGTTGTTTTCACCACTCCACAGTGCGTTTGATATACAGAACCGGCGACATCTTGATTTTGGTGAGATTTCAAGCTGAGATATGCATTTTCTGCGATAATATTGGTGAGACTTCAGTCAGAAGTATGCAGAATCATCTAGATGGCTCGTTTCGAGCTATTTAATGCGAGATACACGTTATCTGGTTGTTTTCACCACTCCACAATGCGTTTGATATACAGAACCGGCGACATCTTGATTTTCGTGAGATTTCAAGCTGAGATATGCATTTTCTGCGATAATATTGGTGATACTTCAGTCAGAAGTATGCAGAATCATCTAGATGGCTCGTTTCGAGCTATTCAATGCGAGATACACGGTATCTGGTTGTTTTCACCACTCCACAGTGCGTTTGATATGCAGAACCGGCGACATCTTGATTTTGGTGGGGTTTCCAGCTGAGACATGCATTTTCAACGATAATCTTGGATATTCTTCTGTGAGAAGTTTGCAGAATCACAGAAATCGCTCTATTCAAGCCATTTAATGCGAGAAACACGTTATCTGGTTCTTTTCACCACTCCACAGTGCGTTTGATATGCAGAACCGGCGACATCTTGATTTTCGTGATGTTTCTAGCTGAGATATGCATTTTCGGCGATAATATTGGTGAGACTTCAGTCAGAAGTATGCAGAATCATCTAGATCGCTCGTTTCGAGCTATTTAATGCGAAAAAACAAGTTTTCAGGTGTTTTGACCACTCCACAGTGCGTTTGATATGCAGAACCGGCGACCTTTTGATTTTCGTGCTGTTTCTAGCTGAGATATGCATTTTCTGCGATAATATTGGTGAGACATCAGTCAGAAGTATGCAGAATCATCTAGATCGCTCGTTTCGAGCTATTTAATGCGAAATAACAAGTTTTCTGGTGTTTTGACCACTCCACAGTGCGTTTCATATGTAGAGCCGCCGATAACTTGGTTTTCGTGGGGTTTCCAACTGAAATATGCATTTTCTGCGATAATCTTTGTGTTTCATCTATGAGAAGTATGCAGAATCATCCAGAACGCTCTTTTCGAGCTAGTTAATGCGAGTAACAGGTTTTCTGGTGTTTTCACCACTCCACGGTGTGTCTGATATGCAGAACCGGCGATATCTTGGTTTTCTTGGGTTTCCAGCTGAGATATGCATTTTCTGCGATTATCTTGGTGAGTCTTCTGTCAGAAGTATGCAGAATCATCTAGATCGCTCTTTTCGAGCTATTTAATGCGAGAAATACGTTTTCGGGTGTTTTCACCACCCCACAGTGCGTTTGATATGCAGAACCGGCGACATCTTGGTTTTCGTCGGGTTTCAAGCTGAGATATGCATTTACTGCGATAATATTGGTGAGACTTCAATCAGAAGTATGCAGAATCATCTAGATAGCTCGTTTCGAGCTATTTAATGCGAGAAACACGTTATCTGGTTGTTTTCACCACTACACAGTGCGTTTGATATGCAGAACCGGCGACATCTTGATTTTCGTGCTGTTTCTAGCTGAGATATGCATTTTCTGCGATAATATTGGTGATACTTCAGTCAGAAGTATGCAGAAGCATCTAGATGGCTCGTTTCGAGCTATTTAATGCGAGATACACGTTATCTGGTTGTTTTCACCACTCCACAGTGCGTTTGATATACAGAACCGGCGACATCTTGATTTTCGTGAGATTTCAAGCTGAGATATGCATTTTCTGCGATAATATTGGTGAGACTTCTGTCCGAAGTATGCAGAATCATCGATATCGCTCTTTTCGAGCTATTTAATGCGAGAAACATGTTATCTGATTGTTTTTACCACTCCACAGTGCGTCTGATATGCAGAACCGGCGATATCATGGTTTTCGTGGGGTTTCCAGATGAGATATGCATTTTCTGCAATAATCTTGGTGAGTCCGCTGTCAGAAGTATGCAGAATCATGTAGATCGCTCTTTTCGAGCTATTTAATGCGAGGAACACGTGATCTGGTGTTTTGACCACTCCACAGTGCGTTTAATATGCAGAAATGCTGAAATCTTGCTTTTCTTCGGTTTTCATCCTGAGGTATGCATTTTCTGCGATAATCTTGGTGCGACTTCTGTCAGAAGTATGCAGAATCATCGAGATCGCTCTTTTCGAGCTATTTAATGCGAGAAACGCGTTATCTGGTGTATTGACCACTCCACAGTGCGTTTGATATGCACAACCGGCGATATCTTGGTTTTCGACGGGTTTCAAGCTGAGATATGCATTTTCTGCGATAATATTGGTGACACTTCTGTCCGAAGTATGCAGAATCATCGATATCGCTCTTTTCGAGCTATTTAATGCGAGAAACGCGTTATCTGGTGTATTGACCACTCCACAGTGCGTTTGATATGCACAACCGGCGATATCTTGGTTTTCGTCGGGTTTCAAGCTGAGATATGCATTTTCAACGATAATATTGGTGATACTTCAGTCAGAGGTATGCAGAATCATCTAGATCGCTCGTTTCGAGCTATTTAATGCGAGATACACGTAATCTAGTTGTTTTCACCACTCCACAGTGCGTTTGATATACACAACCGGCGACATCTTGATTTTCGTGAGGTTTAAAGCTGAGATATGCATTTTCTGCGATAATATTGGTGAGACTTCTGTCCGAAGTATGCAGAATCATCGATATCGCTCTTTTCGAGCTATTTAATGCGAGAAACATGTTATCTGGTGTTTTGACCACTCCACAGTGCGTTTGATATGCAGAACCGGAGGCATCTTGGTTTTCGTGGGGTTTCCAGCTGAAATATGCATTTTCTGCGATAATCTTGGTGTTTCATCTATGAGAAGTATGCAGAAACATCGAGATCGCTCTTTTCGAGCTATTTAATGCGAGATACACGTTATCTGGTTGTTTTCACCACTCCACAGTGCGTTTGATATACAGAACCGGCGATATATTGGTTTTCTTGGGTTTCCAGCTGAGATATGCATTTTCTGCGATTATCTTGGTGAGTCTTCTGTCAGAAGTATGCAGAATCATCTAGATCGCTCTTTTCGAGCTATTTAATGCGAGAAATACGTTTTCGGGTGTTTTCACCACCCCACAGTGCGTTTGATATGCAGAACCGGCGACATCTTGGTTTTCGTCGGGTTTCAAGCTGAGATATGCATTTACTGCGATAATATTGGTGAGACTTCAATCAGAAGTATGCAGAATCATCTAGATAGCTCGTTTCGAGCTATTTAATGCGAGAAACACGTTATCTGGTTGTTTTCACCACTACACAGTGCGTTTGATATGCAGAACCGGCGACATCTTGATTTTCGTGCTGTTTCTAGCTGAGATATGCATTTTCTGCGATAATATTGGTGATACTTCAGTCAGAAGTATGCAGAAGCATCTAGATGTCTCGTTTCGAGCTATTTAATGCGAGATACACGTTATCTGGTTGTTTTCACCACTCCACAGTGCGTTTGATATACAGAACCGGCGACATCTTGATTTTCGTGAGATTTCAAGCTGAGATATGCATTTTCTGCGATAATATTGGTGAGACTTCTGTCCGAAGTATGCAGAATCATCGATATCGCTCTTTTCGAGCTATTTAATGCGAGAAACATGTTATCTGATTGTTTTTACCACTCCACAGTGCGTTTGATATACAGAACCGGCGACATCTTGATTTTCGTGAGGTTTCAAGCTGAGATATGCATTTTCTGCAATAATATTGGTGAGACTTCAGTCAGAAGTATGCAGAATCATCTAGATGGCTCGTTTCGAGCTATTTAATGCGAAATAACAAGTTTTCTGGTGTTTTGACCACTCCACAGTGCGTTTCATATGTAGAGCCGCCGATAACTTGGTTTTCGTGGGGTTTCCAACTGAAATATGCATTTTCTGCGATAATCTTTGTGTTGCATCTATGAGAAGTATGCAGAATCATCCAGAACGCTCTTTTCGAGATAGTTAATGCGAGTAACACGTTTTCTGGTGTTGTCACCACTCCACAGTGCGTCTGATATGCAGAACCGGCGATATCTTGGTTTTCGTCGGGTTTCAAGCTGAGATATGCATTTTCTGCGATAATATTGGTGAGACTTCTGTCCGAAGTATGCAGAATCATCGATATCGCTCTTTTCGAGCTATTTAATGCGAGAAACATGATATCTGGTGTTTTGACCACTCCACAGTTGCGTTTGATATGCAGAACCGGCGACATCTTGGTTTTCGTGGGGTGTCCAGCTGAAATATGCATTTTCTGCGATAATCTTGGTGTTTCATCTATGAGAAGTATGCAGAAACATCGAGATCGCTCTTTTCGAGCTATTTAATGCGAGATACACGTTATCTGGTTGTTTTCACCACTCCACAGTGCGTTTGATATACAGAACCGGCGACATCTTGATTTTGGTGAGATTTCAAGCTGAGATATGCATTTTCTGCGATAATATTGGTGAGACTTCAGTCAGAAGTATGCAGAATCATCTAGATGGCTCGTTTCGAGCTATTTAATGCGAGATACACGTTATCTGGTTGTTTTCACCACTCCACAATGCGTTTGATATACAGAACCGGCGACATCTTGATTTTCGTGAGATTTCAAGCTGAGATATGCATTTTCTGCGATAATATTGGTGATACTTCAGTCAGAAGTATGCAGAATCATCTAGATGGCTCGTTTCGAGCTATTCAATGCGAGATACACGGTATCTGGTTGTTTTCACCACTCCACAGTGCGTTTGATATGCAGAACCGGCGACATCTTGATTTTCGTGAGATTTCAAGCTGAGATATGCATTTTCTGCGATAATATTGGTGAGACTTCTGTCCGAAGTATGCAGAATCATCGATATCGCTCTTTTCGAGCTATTTAATGCGAGAAACATGTTATCTGATTGTTTTTACCACTCCACAGTGCGTCTGATATGCAGAACCGGCGATATCATGGTTTTCGTGGGGTTTCCAGATGAGATATGCATTTTCTGCAATAATCTTGGTGAGTCCGCTGTCAGAAGTATGCAGAATCATGTAGATCGCTCTTTTCGAGCTATTTAATGCGAGGAACACGTGATCTGGTGTTTTGACCACTCCACAGTGCGTTTAATATGCAGAAATGCTGAAATCTTGCTTTTCTTCGGTTTTCATCCTGAGGTATGCATTTTCTGCGATAATCTTGGTGCGACTTCTGTCAGAAGTATGCAGAATCATCGAGATCGCTCTTTTCGAGCTATTTAATGCGAGAAACGCGTTATCTGGTGTATTGACCACTCCACAGTGCGTTTGATATGCACAACCGGCGATATCTTGGTTTTCGACGGGTTTCAAGCTGAGATATGCATTTTCTGCGATAATATTGGTGACACTTCTGTCCGAAGTATGCAGAATCATCGATATCGCTCTTTTCGAGCTATTTAATGCGAGAAACGCGTTATCTGGTGTATTGACCACTCCACAGTGCGTTTGATATGCACAACCGGCGATATCTTGGTTTTCGTCGGGTTTCAAGCTGAGATATGCATTTTCAACGATAATATTGGTGATACTTCAGTCAGAGGTATGCAGAATCATCTAGATCGCTCGTTTCGAGCTATTTAATGCGAGATACACGTAATCTAGTTGTTTTCACCACTCCACAGTGCGTTTGATATACACAACCGGCGACATCTTGATTTTCGTGAGGTTTAAAGCTGAGATATGCATTTTCTGCGATAATATTGGTGAGACTTCTGTCCGAAGTATGCAGAATCATCGATATCGCTCTTTTCGAGCTATTTAATGCGAGAAACATGTTATCTGGTGTTTTGACCACTCCACAGTGCGTTTGATATGCAGAACCGGAGGCATCTTGGTTTTCGTGGGGTTTCCAGCTGAAATATGCATTTTCTGCGATAATCTTGGTGTTTCATCTATGAGAAGTATGCAGAAACATCGAGATCGCTCTTTTCGAGCTATTTAATGCGAGATACACGTTATCTGGTTGTTTTCACCACTCCACAGTGCGTTTGATATACAGAACCGGCGACATCTTGATTTTCGTGAGATTTCAAGCTGAGATATGCATTTTCCGCGATAATATTGGTGAGACTTCAGTCCGAAGTATGCAGAATCATCGATATCGCTCTTTTCGAGCTATTTAATGCGAGAAACATGTTATCTGATTGTTTTTACCACTCCACAGAGCGTTTGATATACAGAACCGGCGACATCTTGATTTTCGTGAGGTTTCAAGTTGAGATATGCATTTTCTGCAATAATATTGGTGAGACTACTGTCCGAAGTATGCAGAATCATCTAGATCGCACGTTTCGATCTATTTAATGCGAAAAAACAAGTTGTCTGGTGTTTTGACCACTCCACAGTGCAGTTGATATGTAGAGCCGCCAATAACTTGTTTTTCGTGGCGTTTCCAGCTGAAATATGCATTTTCTGCGATAATCTTTGTGTTGCATCTATGAGAAGTATGCAGAATCATCCAGAACGCTCTTTTCGAGATAGTTAATGCGAGTAACACGTTTTCTGGTGTTGTCACCACTCCACAGTGCGTCTGATATGCAGAACCGGAGATATCTTGGTTTTCGTGGGGTTTCCAGCTGAGATATGCATTTTCTGCGATAATCTTGGTGAGTCCGCTGTCAGAAGTATGCAGAATCATGTAGATCGCTCTTTTCGAGCTATTTAATGCGAGGAACACGTGATCTGGTGTTTTGACCACTCCACAGTGCGTTTAATATGCAGAAATGCTGAAATCTTGCTTTTCTTCGGTTTTCATCCTGAGGTATGCATTTTCTGCGATAATCTTGGTGCGACTTCTGTCAGAAGTATGCAGAATCATCGAGATCGCTCGTTTCGAGCTATTTAATGCGAGATACACGTTATCTGGTTGTTTTCACCACTCCACAGTGCGTTTGATATACAGAACCGGCGACATCTTGATTTTGGTGAGATTTCAAGCTGAGATATGCATTTTCTGCGATAATATTGGTGAGACTTCAGTCAGAAGTATGCAGAATCATCTAGATGGCTCGTTTCGAGCTATTTAATGCGAGATACACGTTATCTGGTTGTTGTCACCACTCCACAGTGCGTTTGATATGCAGAACCGGCGACATCTTGATTTTGGTGGGGTTTCCAGCTGAGACATGCATTTTCAACGATAATCTTGGATATTCTTCTGTGAGAAGTTTGCAGAATCACTGAAATCGCTCTATTCAAGCCATTTAATGCGAGAAACACGTTATCTGGTTCTTTTCACCACTCCACAGTGCGTTTGATATGCAGAACCGGCGACATCTTGATTTTCGTGATGTTTCTAGCTGAGATATGCATTTTCGGCGATAATATTGGTGAGACTTCAGTCAGAAGTATGCAGGATCATCTAGATCGCTCGTTTCGAGCTATTTAATGCGAAAAAACAAGTTTTCAGGTGTTTTGACCACTCCACAGTGCGTTTGATATGCAGAACCGGCGACCTTTTGATTTTCGTGCTGTTTCTAGCTGAGATATGCATTTTCTGCGATAATATTGGTGAGACATCAGTCAGAAGTATGCAGAATCATCTAGATCGCTCGTTTCGAGCTATTTAATGCGAAATAACAAGTTTTCTGGTGTTTTAACCACTCCACAGTGCGTTTCATATGTAGAGCCGCCGATAACTTGGTTTTCGTGGGGTTTCCAACTGAAATATGCATTTTCTGCGATAATCTTTGTGTTTCATCTATGAGAAGTATGCAGAATCATCCAGAACGCTCTTTTCGAGCTAGTTAATGCGAGTAACAGGTTTTCTGGTGTTTTCACCACTCCACGGTGTGTCTGATATGCAGAACCGGCGATATCTTGGTTTTCTTGGGTTTCCAGCTGAGATATGCATTTTCTGCGATTATCTTGGTGAGTCTTCTGTCAGAAGTATGCAGAATCATCTAGATCGCTCTTTTCGAGCTATTTAATGCGAGAAATACGTTTTCGGATGTTTTCTCCACCCCACAGTGCGTTTGATATGCAGAACCGGCGACATCTTGGTTTTCGTCGGGTTTCAAGCTGAGATATGCATTTACTGCGATAATATTGGTGAGACTTCAATCAGAAGTATGCAGAATCATCTAGATAGCTCGTTTCGAGCTATTTAATGCGAGAAACACGTTATCTGGTTGTTTTCACCACTACACAGTGCGTTTGATATGCAGAACCGGCGACATCTTGATTTTCGTGCTGTTTCTAGCTGAGATATGCATTTTCTGCGATAATATTGGTGATACTTCAGTCAGAAGTATGCAGAAGCATCTAGATGGCTCGTTTCGAGCTATTTAATGCGAGGAACACGTGATCTGGTGTTTTGACCACTCCACAGTGCGTTTAATATGCAGAAATGCTGAAATCTTGCTTTTCTTCGGTTTTCATCCTGAGGTATGCATTTTCTGCGATAATCTTGGTGCGACTTCTGTCAGAAGTATGCAGAATCATCGAGATCGCTCTTTTCGAGCTATTTAATGCGAGAAACGCGTTATCTGGTGTATTGACCACTCCACAGTGCGTTTGATATGCACAACCGGCGATATCTTGGTTTTCGTCGGGTTTCAAGCTGAGATATGCATTTTCTGCGATAATATTGGTGAGACTTCTGTCCGAAGTATGCAGAATCATCGATATCGCTCTTTTCGAGCTATTTAATACGAGAAACATGTTATCTGGTGTTTTGACCACTCCACAGTTGCGTTTGATATGCAGAACCGGCGACATCTTGGTTTTCGTGGGGTGTCCAGCTGAAATATGCATTTTCTGCGATAATCTTGGTGTTTCATCTATGAGAAGTATGCAGAAACATCGAGATCGCTCTTTTCGAGCTATTTAATGCGAGATACACGTTATCTGGTTGTTTTCACCACTCCACAGTGCGTTTGATATACAGAACCGGCGACATCTTGATTTTGGTGAGATTTCAAGCTGAGATATGCATTTTCTGCGATAATATTGGTGAGACTTCTGTCCGAAGTATGCAGAATCATCGATATCGCTCTTTTCGAGCTATTTAATGCGAGAAACATGTTATCTGATTGTTTTTACCACTCCACAGTGCGTTTGATATACAGAACCGGCGACATCTTGATTTTCGTGAGGTTTCAAGCTGAGATATGCATTTTCTGCAATAATATTGGTGAGACTACTGTCCGAAGTATGCAGAATCATCTAGATCGCACGTTTCGAGCTATTTAATGCGAAAAAACAAGTTGTCTGGTGTTTTGACCACTCCACAGTGCAGTTGATATGTAGAGCCGCCAATAACTTGTTTTTCGTGGCGTTTCCAGCTGAAATATGCATTTTCTGCGATAATCTTTGTGTTGCATCTATGAGAAGTATGCAGAATCATCCAGAACGCTCTTTTCGAGATAGTTAATGCGAGTAACACGTTTTCTGGTGTTGTCACCACTCCACAGTGCGTCTGATATGCAGAACCGGCGATATCTTGGTTTTCGTGGGGTTTCCAGCTGAGATATGCATTTTCTGCGATAATCTTGGTGAGTCCGCTGTCAGAAGTATGCAGAATCATGTAGATCGCTCTTTTCGAGCTATTTAATGCGAGGAACACGTGATCTGGTGTTTTGACCACTCCACAGTGCGTTTAATATGCAGAAATGCTGAAATCTTGCTTTTCTTCGGTTTTCATCCTGAGGTATGCATTTTCTGCGATAATCTTGGTGCGACTTCTGTCAGAAGTATGCAGAATCATCGAGATCGCTCTTTTCGAGCTATATAATGCGAGAAACGCGTTATCTGGTGTATTGACCACTCCACAGTGCGTTTGATATGCACAACCGGCGATAACTTGGTTTTCGTCGGGTTTCAAGCTGAGATATGCATTTTCTGCGATAATATTGGTGAGACTTCTGTCCGAAGTATGCAGAATCATCGATATCGCTCTTTTCGAGCTATTTAATGCGAGAAACATGTTATCTGGTGTTTTGACCACTCCACAGTTGCGTTTGATATGCAGAACCGGCGACATCTTGGTTTTCGTGGGGTGTCCAGCTGAAATATGCATTTTCTGCGATAATCTTGGTGTTTCATCTATGAGAAGTATGCAGAAACATCGAGATCGCTCTTTTCGAGCTATTTAATGCGAGATACACGTTATCTGGTTGTTTTCACCACTCCACAGTGCGTTTGATATACAGAACCGGCGACATCTTGATTTTGGTGAGATTTCAAGCTGAGATATGCATTTTCTGCGATAATATTGGTGAGACTTCAGTCAGAAGTATGCAGAATCATCTAGATGGCTCGTTTCGAGCTATTTAATGCGAGATACACGTTATCTGGTTGTTTTCACCACTCCACAGTGCGTTTGATATACAGAACCGGCGACATCTTGATTTTCGTGAGATTTCAAGCTGAGATATGCATTTTCTGCGATAATATTGGTGAGACTTCAGTCAGAAGTATGCAGAATCATCTAGATGGCTCGTTTCGAGCTATTAAATGCGAGATACACGTTATCTGGTTGTTTTCACCACTCCACAGTGCGTTTGATATGCAGAACCGGCGAACTTTTGATTTTCGTGCTGTTTCTAGCTGAGATATGCATTTTCTGCGATAATATTGGTGAGACATCAGTCAGTAGTATGCAGAATCATCTAGATCGCTCGTTTCGAGCTATTTAATGCGAAAAAACAAGTTTTCTGGTGTTTTGACCACTCCACAGTGCGTTTCATATGTAGAGCCGCCGATAACTTGGTTTTCGTGGGGTTTCCAACTGAAATATGCATTTTCTGCGATAATCTTTGTGTTTCATCTATGAGAAGTATGCAGAATCATCCAGAACGCTCTTTGCGAGATAGTTAATGCGAGTAACAGGTTTTCTGGTGTTTTCACCACTCCACGGTGTGTCTGATATGCAGAACCGGCGATATCTTGGTTTTCTTGGGTTTCCAGCTGAGATATGCATTTTCTGCGATTAGCTTGGTGAGTCTTCTGTCAGAAGTATGCAGAATCATCTAGATCGCTCTTTTCGAGCTATTTAATGCGAGAAACGCGTTATCTGGTGTATTGACCACTCCACAGTGCGTTTGATATGCACAACCGGCGATATCTTGGTTTTCGTCGGGTTTCAAGCTGTGATATGCATTTTCAACGATAATATTGGTGATACTTCAGTCAGAGGTATGCAGAATCATCTAGATCGCTCGTTTCGAGCTATTTAATGCGAGATACACGTAATCTAGTTGTTTTCACCACTCCACAGTGCGTTTGATATACAGAACCGGCGACATCTTGATTTTCGTGAGGTTTCAAGCTGAGATATGCATTTTCTGCGATACTATTGGTGAGACTTCTGTCCGAAGTATGCAGAATCATCGATACCGCTCTTTTCGAGCTGTTTAATGCGAGAAACATGTTATCTGGTGTTTTGACCACTCCACAGTGCGTTTGATATGCAGAACCGGAGACATCTTGGTTTTTGTGAGGTTTCCAGCTGAAATATGCATTTTCTGCGACAATCTTGGTGTTTCATCTATGAGAAGTATGCAGAAACATCGAGATCGCTCTTTTCGAGCTATTTAATGCGAGATACACGTTATCTGGTTGTTTACACCACTCCACAGTGCGTTTGATATACAGAATCGGCGACATCTTGATTTTCGTGAGATTTCAAGCTGAGATATGCATTTTCTGCGATAATATTGGTGATACTTCAGTCAGAAGTATGCAGAATCATCTAGATGGCTCGTTTCGAGCTATTCAATGCGAGATACACGTTATCTGGTTGTTTTCACCACTCCACAGTGCGTTTGATGTACAGAACAGGCGACATCTTGATTTTCGTGAGGTTTCAAGCTGAGATATGCATTTTCTGCGATAATATTGGTGAGACTTCTGTCCGAAGTATGCAGAATCATCGATATCGCTCTTTTCGAGCTATTTAATGCGAGAAACATGTTATCTGATTGTTTTTACCACTCCACAGTGCGTTTGATATACAGAACCGGCGTCATCTTGATTTTCGTGAGGTTTCAAGCTGAGATATGCATTTTCTGCGATAATATTGGTGAGACTACTGTCCGAAGTATGCAGAATCATCGATACCGCTCTTTTCGAGGTATTTAATGCGAGAAACATGTTATCTGGTGTTTTGACCACTCCACAGTGCGTTTGATATGCAGAACCGGAGACATCTTGGTTTTCGTGGGGTTTCCAGCTGAAATATGGATTTTCTGCGACAATCTTGGTGTTTCATCTATGAGAAGTATGCAGAAACATCGAGATCGCTCTTTTCGAGCTATTTAATGCGAGATACACGTTATCTGGTTGTTTACACCACTCCACAGTGCGTTTGATATACAGAATCGGCGACATCTTGATTTTCGTGAGATTTCAAGCTGAGATATGCATTTTCTGCGATAATATTGGTGATACTTCAGTCAGAAGTATGCAGAATCATCTAGATGGCTCGTTTCGAGCTATTCAATGCGAGATACACGTTATCTGGTTGTTTTCACCACTCCACAGTGCGTTTGATATACAGAATCGGCGACATCTTGATTTTCGTGAGATTTCAAGCTGAGATATGCATTTTCTGCGATAATATTGGTGATACTTCAGTCAGAAGTATGCAGAATCATCTAGATGGCTCGTTTCGAGCTATTCAATGCGAGATACACGTTATCTGGTTGTTTTCACCACTCCACAGTGCGTTTGATGTACAGAACAGGCGACATCTTGATTTTCGTGAGGTTTCAAGCTGAGATATGCATTTTCTGCGATAATATTGGTGAGACTTCTGTCCGAAGTATGCAGAATCATCGATATCGCTCTTTTCGAGCTATTTAATGCGAGAAACATGTTATCTGATTGTTTTTACCACTCCACAGTGCGTTTGATATACAGAACCGGCGTCATCTTGATTTTCGTGAGGTTTCAAGCTGAGATATGCATTTTCTGCGATAATATTGGTGAGACTACTGTCCGAAGTATGCAGAATCATCGATATCGCTCTTTTCGAGCTATTTAATGCGAGAAACATGTTATCTGATTGTTTTTACCACTCCACAGTGCGTTTGATATACAGAACCGGCGTCATCTTGATTTTCGTGAGGTTTCAAGCTGAGATATGCATTTTCTGCGATAATATTGGTGAGACTACTGTCCGAAGTATGCAGAATCATCGATACCGCTCTTTTCGAGGTATTTAATGCGAGAAACATGTTATCTGGTGTTTTGACCACTCCACAGTGCGTTTGATATGCAGAACCGGAGACATCTTGGTTTTCGTGGGGTTTCCAGCTGAAATATGGATTTTCTGCGACAATCTTGGTGTTTCATCTATGAGAAGTATGCAGAAACATCGAGATCGCTCTTTTCGAGCTATTTAATGCGAGATACACGTTATCTGGTTGTTTACACCACTCCACAGTGCGTTTGATATACAGAATCGGCGACATCTTGATTTTCGTGAGATTTCAAGCTGAGATATGCATTTTCTGCGATAATATTGGTGATACTTCAGTCAGAAGTATGCAGAATCATCTAGATGGCTCGTTTCGAGCTATTCAATGCGAGATACACGTTATCTGGTTGTTTTCACCACTCCACAGTGCGTTTGATGTACAGAACAGGCGACATCTTGATTTTCGTGAGGTTTCAAGCTGAGATATGCATTTTCTGCGATAATCTTGGTGCGACTTCTGTCAGAAGTATGCAGAATCATCGAGATCGCTCTTTTCGAGCTATTTAATGCGAGAAACGCGTTATCTGGTGTATTGACCACTCCACAGTGCGTTTGATATGCACAACCGGCGATATCTTTGTTTTCGTCGGGTTTCAAGCTGAGATATGCATTTTCAACGATAATATTGGTGAGACTTCTGTCCGAAGTGTGCAGAATCATCGATATCGCTCTTCTCGAGCTATTTAAAGCGAGAAACATGTTATCTGTTTGTTTTCACCACTCCACAGTGGGTTTGATATACAGAACCGGCGACATCTTGATTTTCGTGAGGTTTCAAGCTGAGATATGCATTTTCTGCGATAATATTGGTGAGACTACTGTCCGAAGTATGCAGAATCATCTAGATCGCTCGTTTCGAGCTATTTAATGCGAAAAAACAAGTTTTCTGGTGTTTTGACCACTCCACAGTGCGTTTGATATGCAGAACCGGCGACATCTTGGTTTTCGTGGGGTGTCCAGCTGAAATATGCATTTTCTGCGATAATCTTGGTGTTTCATCTATGAGAAGTATGCAGAAACATCGAGATCGCTCTTTTCGAGCTATTTAATGCGAGGTACACGTTATCCGGTTGTTTTCACCACTCCACAGTGCGTTTGATATACAGAACCGGCGACATCTTGATTTTCGTGAGGTTTCAAGCTGAGATATGCATTTTCTGCGATAATATTGGTGAGACTTCTGTCCGAAGGATGCAGAATCATCTAGATGGCTCGTTTCGAGCTATTTAATGCGAGATACACGTTATCTGGTTGTTTTCACCACTCCACAGTGCGTTTGATATACAGAACCGGCGACATCTTGATTTTCGTGAGATTTCAAGCTGAGATATGCATTTTCTGCGATAATATTGGTGATACTTCAGTCCGAAGTATGCAGAATCATCGATATCGCTCTTTTCGAGCTGCTTAATGCGAGAAACACGTTTTCTGGTGTTTTCACCACTCCACAGTACGTTTGATGTGCAGAACCGGAGATAACTTGGTGTTCGTGAGGTTTCAAGATGAGATATGGATTTTCTACGATAATCTTGGTGAGACTTCTGTCACAAGTATGCAGAACCATCCAGAAGGCTCTTTTCGAGCTAGTTAATGCGAGTAACACGATTTCTGGTGTTTTCGCCACTCCGCAGTGCGTCTGATATGCAGAACCAGCGATATCTTGGTTTTCGTGAGGTTTCAAGCTGAGATATGCATTTTCTGCGATAATATTGGTGAGACTTCTGTCCGAAGTATGCAGAATCATCGATATCGCTATTTTCGAGCTATTTAATGCGAGAAACACGTTTTCTGGTGTTTTCAGCACCCCACAGTGCGTTTGATATGCAGAACCGGCGACATCTTGGTTTTCGTCGGGTTTCAAGCTGAGATATGCATTTTCTGCGATCATATTGGTGAGACTTCGGTCAGAAGTATGCAGAATCATCTAGATCGCTCTTTTCGATCTATTTAATGCGAGAAACACGTTTTCTGGTGTTTTCACCACCCCACAGTGAGTTTGATATGCAGAACCGGCGACACCTTGGTTTTCGTCGGGTTTCAAGCTGAGATATGCATTTTCTGCTATAATATTGGTGATACTTCAGTCAGAAGTATGCAGAATCATCTAGATCGCTCGTTTCGAGATAATTAATGCGAGATACACGTTATCTGGTTGTTTTCACCACTCCACAGTGCGTTTGATATACAGAACCGGCGACATCTTGATTTTCGTGAGGTTTCATGCTGAGATATGCATTTTCGGCGATAATATTGGTGAGACTTCTGTCCGTAGTATGCAGAATCATCGATATCGCTCTTTTCGAGCTAATTAATGCGAGGAACACGTGATCTGGTGTTTTCACCACTCCACAGTGCGTTTAATATGCAGAAATGCTGAAATCTTGGTTTTCTTCGGTTTTCATCCTGAGGTATGCATTTTCTGCGATAATCTTGGTGCGACTTCTGTCAGAAGTATGCAGAATCATCGAGATCGCTCTTTTCGAGCTATTTAATGCGAGAAACGCATTATCTGGTGTATTGACCACTCCACAGTGCGTTTGATATGCACAACCGGCGATATCTTGGTTTTCGTCGGGTTTCAAGCTGAGATATGCATTTTCTGCTATAATATTGGTGATACTTCAGTCAGAAGTATGCAGAATCATCTAGATCGCTCGTTTCGAGATAATTAATGCGAGATACACGTTATCTGGTTGTTTTCACCACTCCACAGTGCGTGTGATATACAGAACCGGCGACATCTTGATTTTCGTGAGGTTTCATGCTGAGATATGCATTTTCGGCGATAATATTGGTGAGACTTCTGTCCGAAGTATGCAGAATCATCGATATCGCTCTTTTCGAGCTAATTAATGCGAGGAACACGTGATCTGGTGTTTTCACCACTCCACAGTGCGTTTGATATGCAGAACCGACGACATCTTGATTTTCGTGAGGTTTCAAGCTGAGATATGCATTTTCGGCGATAATATTGGTGAGACTTCTGTCCGAAGTATGCAGAATCATCGATATCGGTCTTTTCGAGCTAATTAATGCGAGGAACACGTGATCTGGTGTTTTCACCACTCCACAGTGCGTTTGTTATGCAGAACCGACGACATCTTGATTTTCGTGAGGTTTCAAGCTGAGATATGCATTTTCTGCGATAATATTGGTGAGACTTCTGTCCGAAGTATGCAGAATCATCGATATCGCTCTTTTCGAACTATTTAATGCGAGAAACATGTTATCTGGTGTTTTGACCACTCCACAGTGCGTTTGATATGCAGAACCGGTGACATCTTGGTTTTCGTGGGGTTTCCAGCTGAAATATACATTTTCTGCGATAATCTTGGTGTTTCATCTATGAGAAGTATGCAGAAACATCGAGATCGCTCTTTTCGAGCTATTTAATGCGAGATACACGTTATCCGGTTGGTTTCACCACTCCACAGTGCGTTTGATATACAGAACCGGCGACATCTTGATTTTCGTGAGATTTCAAGCTGAGATATGCATTTTCTGCGATAATATTGGTGATACTTCAGTCAGAAGTATGCAGAATCATCTAGATGGCTCGTTTCGAGCTATTTAATGCGAGATACACGTTATCTGGTTGTTTTCACCACTCCACAGTGCGTTTGATATACAGAACCGGCGACATCTTGATTTTCGTGAGGTTTCATGCTGAGATATGCATGTTCTGCGATAATATTGGTGAGACTTCTCTCCGAAGTATGCGGAATCATCGATATCGCTCTTTTCGAGCTATTTAATGCGAGAAACATGTTATCTGTTTGTTTTCACCAAACCACAGTGTGTTTGATATACAGAACCGGCGGCATCTTGATTTTCGTGAGGTTTCAAGCTGAACTATGCATTTTCTGCGATAATCTTTGTGTTTCATCTATGAGAAGTATGTAGAATCATCCAGAACGCTCTTTTCGAGCTAGTTAATGCAAGTAACACGTTTTCTGGTGTTGTCACCACTCCACAGTGCGTCTGATATGCAGAACCGGCGATATCTTGGTTTTCGTGGGGTTTCCAGCTGAGATATGCATTTTCTGCGATAATCTTGGTGAGTCCTCTGTCAGAAGTATGCAGAATCATCTAGATCGCTCTTTTCGATCTATTTAATGCGAGAAACACGTTTTCTGGTGTTTTCACCACCCCACAGTGAGTTTGATATGCAGAACCGGCGACATCTTGGTTTTCGTCTTGTTTCAAGATGAAATATGCATTTTCTGCGATCATAATGGTGATACTACATTCAGAAGTATGCAGAATCATCTAGATGGCTCGTTTCGAGCTATTTAATGCGAGATACACGTTATCTGGTGTTTTGACCACTCCACTGTGCGTTTGATATGTAGAGCCGCCGATAACTTGGTTTTCGTGGGGTTTCCAGCTGAAATATGCATTTTCTGCGATGATATTGGTGATACTTCAGTCAGAAGTATGCAGAATCATCTAGATGGCTCGTTTCGAGCTATTTAATGCGCGATACACGTTATCTGGTTGTTTTCACCACTCCACAGTGCGTTTGATATACAGAACCGGCGAACATCTTGATTTTCGTGAGGTTTCATGCTGAGATATGCATTTTCTGCGATAATATTGGTGAGACTTCTGTCCGAAGTATGCAGAATCATCGATATCGCTCTTTTCGAGCTATTTAATGCGAGAAACGCGTTATCTGGTATATTGACCACTCCACAGTGCGTTCGATATACAGAACCGGCGGCATCTTGATTTTCGTGAGGTTTCAAGCTGAGATATGCATTTTCTGCGATAATCTTTGTGAGTCCTCTGGCAGAAGTATGCAGAATCATCTAGATCGCTCTTATCGAGCTATTTAATGCGAGAAACACGTTTTCTGGTGTTTTCACCACCCCACAGTGCGTTTGATATGCAGAACCGGCGACATCTTGGTTTTCGTCGGGTTTCAAGCTGAGATATGCATTTTCAACGATAATATTGGTGATACTTCAGTCAGAAGTATGCAGAACCATCTAGATGGCTCGTTTCGGGCTATTTAATGCGAGAAACACGTTTTCTGGTGTTTTCACCACCACACAGTGCGTTTGATATGCAGAACCGGCGACATCTTGGTTTTCGTCGGGTTTCAAGTTGAGATATGCATTTTCTGCTATCATATTGGTGATACTACAGTCAGAAGTATGCACAATCATCTAGATGTCTCGTTTCGAGCTATTTAATGCGAGATACACGTTATCTGGTGTTTTGACCACTCCACTGTGCGTTTGATATGTAGAGCCGCCGATAACTTGGTTTTCGTGAGGTTTCCAGCTGAAATGTGCATTTTCTGCGATAATCTTTGTGTTTCATCTACGAGAAGTATGCAGAACCATCCAGAACGCTCTTTTCGAGCTATTTAATGCGAGTAACACGATTTCTGGTGTTTTCACCACTCCGCAGTGCGTCTGATATGCAGAACCGCCGATATCTTGGTTTTCGTGGGGTTTCCAGCTGAGACGTGCATTTTCTGCGATAATATTGGTGAGACTTCTGACCGAAGTATGCAGAATCTTCGAGAACGCTCTTTTCGAGCTACATAATGCGAGAAACACGTTATCTGGTGTTTTCACCACTCCACAGTACGTTTGACATGCAGAACCGGCGAAATCTTGCTTTTCGTGGGTTTTCAAGCTGAGATATGAATTTTCTGCGATAATCTTGGTGAGTCTTCTGTCAGAAGTATGTAGAATCATCTAGATCGCTCTTTTCGAGCTATTCAATGCGAGAAACACGTTTTCTGGTGTATTCGCCACTCCACAGTACGTTTGACATGCAGAACCGGAGATATATTGGTTTCGGTCGGGTTTCAAGCTGAGATATGCATTTTCTACGATAATCATGGTGAGACTTCTGTCAGAAGTACGCAGAATCTTCGAGAACGCTCTTTTCGAGCTACATAATGCGAGGAACACTTTATCTGGTGTTTTCACCACTCCACAGTGCGTTTGATATGCAGAAACAGCGATATCTTGGCTTTCGTCGGGTATCAAGCTGAGATATGCATTTTCAACGATAATCTTGGTGAGACTTCTGTCAGAAGTATGCAGAATCATCGAGATTCCTCTTTTCGAGCTATTTAATGCGAGAAACACGTTATCTGGTGTTTTCACCACTCCACAGTACGTTTGACATGCAGAACCGGAGATATATTGGTTTCGGTCGGGTTTCAAGCTGAGATATGCATTTTCTACGATAATCTTGGTGAGACTTCTGTCAGAAGTATGCAGAATCTTCGAGAACGCTCTTTTCGAGCAACATAATGCGAGAAACACGTTGTCTGGTTGTTTTCACGACTCCACAGTGCGTTTGATATGCAGAACCGGCGACATCTTGAATTTCGTCGGGGTTTCAAACTGATATATGCATTTTCTACTATAATCTTGGTGAGACTTCTGTCAGAAGTATGCAGAATCATCGAGATCCCTCTTTTCGAGCTATTTAATGCGAGAAACACGTTATCTGGAGTTTTCACCACTCCACAGTACGTTTGATGTGCAGAACCGGAGATAACTTGGTTTTCGTGAGGTTTCAAGCTGATATGTGCATTTTCTGCGATAATATTGGTGAGACTTCAGTCAGAAGTATGCAGAATCATCTAGATGGCTCGTTTCGAGCTATTTAATGCGAGATACACGTTATCTGGTTGTTTTCACCACTCCACAGTGCGTTTGATATACAGAACCGGCGACATCTTGATTTTCGTGAGGTTTCATGCTGAGATATGCATGTTCTGCGATAATATTGGTGAGACTTCTGTCCGAAGTATGCAGAATCATCGATATCGCTCTTTTCGAGCTAATTAATGCGAGGAACACGTGATCTGGTGTTTTCACCACTCCACAGTGCGTTTGATATGCAGAACCGACGACATCTTGATTTTCGTGAGGTTTCAAGCTGAGATATGCATTTTCGGCGATAATATTGGTGAGACTTCTGTCCGAAGTATGCAGAATCATCGATATCGCTCTTTACGAGCTAATTAATGCGAGGAACACGTGATCTGGTGTTTTCACCACTCCACAGTGCGTTTGTTATGCAGAACCGACGACATCTTGATTTTCGTGAGGTTTCAAGCTGAGATATGCATTTTCTGCGATAATATTGGTGAGACTTCTGTCCGAAGTATGCAGAATCATCGATATCGCTCTTTTCGAACTATTTAATGCGAGAAACATGTTATCTGGTGTTTTGACCACTCCACAGTGCGTTTGATATGCAGAACCGGTGACATCTTGGTTTTCGTGGGGTTTCCAGCTGAAATATACATTTTCTGCGATAATCTTGGTGTTTCATCTATGAGAAGTATGCAGAAACATCGAGATCGCTCTTTTCGAGCTATTTAATGCGAGATACACGTTATCCGGTTGGTTTCACCACTCCACAGTGCGTTTGATATACAGAACCGGCGACATCTTGATTTTCGTGAGATTTCAAGCTGAGATATGCATTTTCTGCGATAATATTGGTGATACTTCAGTCAGAAGTATGCAGAATCATCTAGATGGCTCGTTTCGAGCTATTTAATGCGAGATACACGTTATCTGGTTGTTTTCACCACTCCACAGTGCGTTGATATACAGAACCGGCGACATCTTGATTTTCGTGAGGTTTCATGCTGAGATATGCATGTTCTGCGATAATATTGGTGAGACTTCTCTCCGAAGTATGCGGAATCATCGATATCGCTCTTTTCGAGCTATTTAATGCGAGAAACATGTTATCTGTTTGTTTTCACCAAACCACAGTGTGTTTGATATACAGAACCGGCGGCATCTTGATTTTCGTGAGGTTTCAAGCTGAGATATGCATTTTCTGCGATAATATTGGTGAGACTACTGTCCGAAGTATTCAGAATCATCTAGATCGCTCGTTTCGAGCTATTTAATGCGAAAAAACAAGTTTTCTGGTGTTTTGACCACTCCACAGTGCGTTTGATATGTAGAGCCGCCGATAACTTGGTTTTCGTGGGGTTTCCAGCTGAACTATGCATTTTCTGCGATAATCTTTGTGTTTCATCTATGAGAAGTATGTAGAATCATCCAGAACGCTCTTTTCGAGCTAGTTAATGCGAGTAACACGTTTTCTGGTGTTGTCACCACTCCACAGTGCGTCTGATATGC
The DNA here is from genome assembly GCA_951804975.1 of Anthophora plumipes. Classification (NCBI taxonomy): domain Eukaryota; kingdom Metazoa; phylum Arthropoda; class Insecta; order Hymenoptera; family Apidae; genus Anthophora; species Anthophora plumipes. The sequence continues at coordinate 21,545,517 of OX638118.1, forward strand.
AGAACCGGCGATATCTTGGTTTTCGTGGGGTTTCCAGCTGAGATATGCATTTTCTGCGATAATCTTGGTGAGTCCTCTGTCAGAAGTATGCAGAATCATCTAGATCGCTCTTTTCGATCTATTTAATGCGAGAAACACGTTTTCTGGTGTTTCCACCACCCCACAGTGAGTTTGATATGCAGAACCGGCGACATCTTGGTTTTCGTCTTGTTTCAAGATGAAATATGCATTTTCTGCGATCATAATGGTGATACTTCAGTCAGAAGTATGCAGAATCATCTAGATGGCTCGTTTCGAGCTATTTAATGCGCGATACACGTTATCTGGTTGTTTTCACCACCCCACAGTGCGTTTGATATGCAGAACCGGCGACATCTTGGTTTTCGTCGGGTTTCAAGCTGAGATATGCATTTTCAACGATAATATTGGTGATACTTCAGTCAGAAGTATGCAGAACCATCTAGATGGCTCGTTTCGGGCTATTTAATGCGAGAAACACGTTTTCTGGTGTTTTCACCACCACAGAGTGCGTTTGATATGCAGAACCGGCGACATCTTGGTTTTCGTCGGGTTTCCAGCTGAGACGTGCATTTTCTGCGATAATATTGGTGAGACTTCTGACCGAAGTATGCAGAATCTTCGAGAACGCTCTTTTCGAGCTACATAATGTGAGAAACACGTTATCTGGTGTTTTCACCACTCCACAGTACGTTTGACATGCAGAACCGGCGAAATCTTGCTTTTCGTGGGTTTTCAAGCTGAGATATGAATTTTCTGCGATAATCTTGGTGAGTCTTCTGTCAGAAGTATGTAGAATCATCTAGATCGCTCTTTTCGAGCTATTCAATGCGAGAAACACGTTTTCTGGTGTATTCGCCACTCCACAGTACGTTTGACATGCAGAACCGGAGATATATTGGTTTCGGTCGGGTTTCAAGCTGAGATATGCATTTTCTACGATAATCTTGGTGAGACTTCTGTCAGAAGTATGCAGAATCTTCGAGAACGCTCTTTTCGAGCAACATAATGCGAGAAACACGTTGTCTGGTTGTTTTCACGACTCCACAGTGCGTTTGATATGCAGAACCGGCGACATCTTGAATTTCGTCGGGGTTTCAAACTGATATATGCATTTTCTACTATAATCTTGGTGAGACTTCTGTCAGAAGTATGCAGAATCATCGAGATCCCTCTTTTCGAGCTATTTAATGCGAGAAACACGTTATCTGGTGTTTTCACCACTCCACAGTACGTTTGATGTGCAGAACCGGAGATAACTTGGTTTTCGTGAGGTTTCAAGCTGATATATGCATTTTCTGCGATAATATTGGTGAGACTTCAGTCAGAAGTATGCAGAATCATCTAGATGGCTCGTTTCGAGCTATTTAATGCGAGATACACGTTATCTGGTTGTTTTCACCACTCCACAGTGCGTTTGATATACAGAACCGGCGACATCTTGATTTTCGTGAGGTTTCATGCTGAGATATGCATGTTCTGCGATAATATTGGTGAGACTTCTCTCCGAAGTATGCGGAATCATCGATATCGCTCTTTTCGAGCTATTTAATGCGAGAAACATGTTATCTGTTTGTTTTCACCAAACCACAGTGTGTTTGATATACAGAACCGGCGGCATCTTGATTTTCGTGAGGTTTCAAGCTGAGATATGCATTTTCTGCGATAATATTGGTGAGACTACTGTCCGAAGTATGCAGAATCATCTAGATCGCTCTTTTCGAGCTATTTAATGCGAAAAAACAAGTTTTCTGGTGTTTTGACCACTCCACAGTGCGTTTGATATGTAGAGCCGCCGATAACTTGGTTTTCGTGGGGTTTCCAGCTGAACTATGCATTTTCTGCGATAATCTTTGTGTTTCATCTATGAGAAGTATGTAGAATCATCCAGAACGCTCTTTTCGAGCTAGTTAATGCGAGTAACACGTTTTCTGGTGTTGTCACCACTCAACAGTGCGTCTGATATGCAGAACCGGCGATATCTTGGTTTTCGTGGGGTTTCCAGCTGAGATATGCATTTTCTGCGATAATCTAGGTGAGTCCTCTGTCAGAAGTATGCAGAATCATCTAGATCGCTCTTTTCGATCTATTTAATGCGAGAAACACGTTTTCTGGAGTTTTCACCACCCCACAGTGAGTTTGATATGCAGAACTGGCGACATCTTGGTTTTCGTCTTGTTTCAAGATGAAATATGCATTTTCTGCGATCATAATGGTGATACTACATTCAGAAGTATGCAGAATCATCTAGATGGCTCGTTTCGAGCTATTTAATGCGAGATACACGTTATCTGGTGTTTTGACCACTCCACTGTGCGTTTGATATGTAGAGCCGCCGATAACTTGGTTTTCGTGGGGTTTCCAGCTGAAATATGCATTTTCTGCGATGATATTGGTGATACTTCAGTCAGAAGTATGCAGAATCATCTAGATGGCTCGTTTCGAGCTATTTAATGCGCGATACACTTTATCTGGTTGTTTTCACCACTCCACAGTGCGTTTGATATACAGAACCGGCGAACATCTCGATTTTCGTGAGGTTTCATGCTGAGATATGCATTTTCTGCGATAATATTGGTGAGACTTCTGTCCGAAGTATGCAGAATCATCGATATCGCTCTTTTCGAGCTATTTAATGCGAGAAACGCGTTATCTGGTATATTGACCACTCCACAGTGCGTTCGATATACAGAACCGGCGGCATCTTGATTTTCGTGAGGTTTCAAGCTGAGATATGCATTTTCTGCGATAATCTTGGTGAGTCCTCTGGCAGAAGTATGCAGAATCATCGATATCGCTCTTTTCGAGCTATTTAATGCGAGAAACGCGTTATCTGGTATATTGACCACTCCACAGTGCGTTCGATATACAGAACCGGCGGCATCTTGATTTTCGTGAGGTTTCAAGCTGAGATATGCATTTTCTGCGATAATCTTGGTGAGTCCTCTGGCAGAAGTATGCAGAATCATCTAGATCGCTCTTTTCGAGCTATTTAATGCGAGAAACACGTTTTCTGGTGTATTCGCCACTCCACAGTACGTTTGACATGCAGAACCGGAGATATATTGGTTTCGGTCGGGTTTCAAGCTGAGATATGCATTTTCTACGATAATCTAGGTGAGACTTCTGTCAGAAGTATGCAGAATCTTCGAGAACGCTCTTTTCGAGCTACATAATGCGAGAAACACGTTATCTGGTGTTTTCACCACTCCACAGTGCGTTTGATATGTAGAACCGGCGATATCTTGGCTTTCGTCGGGTATCAAGCTGAGATATGCATTTTCAACGATAATGTTGGTGAGACTTCAGTCAGAAGTATGCAGAATCATCGGGATCGCTCTTTTCGAGCTATTTAATGCGAGAAACACGTTTTCTGGTGTATTCACCACTCCACAGTACGTTTGACATGCAGAACCGGAGATATATTGGTTTCGGTCGGGTTTCAAGCTGAGATATGCACTTTCTACGATAATCTAGGTGAGACTTCTGTCAGAAGTATGCAGAATCTTCGAGAACGCTCTTTTCGAGCTACATAATGCGAGAAACACGTTATCTGGTGTTTTCACCACTCCACAGTACGTTTGACATGCAGAACCGGCGAAATCTTGCTTTTCGTGGGTTTTCAAGCTGAGATATGAATTTTCTGCGATACTCTTGGTGAGACTTCCGTCAGAAGTATGCAGAATCTTCGAGAACGCTCTTTTCAAGCTGCTTAATGCGAGAAACACGTTTTCTGGTATTTTCACCACTCCACAGTGCGTTTGATATGCAGAACCGGCGATATCTTGGCTTTCGTCGGGTATCAAGCTGAGATATGCATTTTCAACGATAATCTTGGTGAGACTTCTGTCAGAAGTATGCAGAATCATCGGGATCGCTCTTTTCGAGCTATTTAATGCGAAAAAACAAGTTTTCTGGTGTTTTCAAGATTGCACAGTGCGTTTTATATGCAGAACCGGCGATATCTTGATTTTCGTCGTGTTTCCAGCTGAGATATGCATTTTCTGCGATAATCTTGGTGTGTCTTCTGTCAGAAGTATGCAGAATCATCGAGATCCCTCTTTTCGAGCTATTTAATGCGAGAAACACGTTATCTGGTGTTTTCACCACTCCACAGTACGTTTGATGTGCAGAACCGGCGACATCTTGGATTTCGTCGGGGTTCAAACTGAGATATGCATTTTCTACGATAATCTTGGTGAGACTGTTGTCAGAAGTATGCAGAATCTTCGAGAACGCTCTTTTCGAGCCACATAATGCGAGAAACACGTTATCTGGTTTTTTCACCACTCCACAGTGCGTTTGATATGCAGAACCGGCGATATCTTGGCTTTCGTCGGGTATCAAGCTGAGATATGCATTTTCAACGATAATCTTGGTGAGACTTCTGTCAGAAGTATGCAGAATCATCGGGATCGCTCTTTTCGAGCTATTTAATGCGAAAAAACAAGTTTTCTGGTGTTTTCACCACTCCACAGTGCGTTTGATATGCAGAACCGGCGACATCTTGCTTTTCGTGGGTTTTCAAGCTGAGATATGAATTTTCTGCGATAATCTTCGTGAGACTTCAGTCAGAAGTATGCAGAATCATCGAGATCGCTCCTTTCGAGCTATTTAATGCGAGAAACACGTTTTCTGGTGTATTCACCACTCCACAGTACGTTTGACATGCAGAACCGGCGAAATCTAGCTTTTCGTGGGTTTTCAAGCTGAGATATGAATTTTCTGCGATACTCTTGGTGAGACTTCCGTCAGAAGTATGCAGAATCTTCGAGAACGCTCTTTTCGAGCTGCTTAATGCGAGAAACACGTTTTCTGGTGTTTTCACCACTCCACAGTACGTTTGATGTGCAGAACCGGAGATAACTTGGTGTTCGTGAGGTTTCAAGATGAGATATGGATTTTCTACGATAATCTTGGTGAGACTTCTGTCACAAGTATGCAGAATCTTCGAGAACACTCTTTTCGAGCTACTTAATGTGAGAAACACGTTCTCTGGTGTTTTCACCACTCCACAGTACGTTTGATGTGCAGAACCGGAGATAACTTGGTTTTTGTGAGGTTTCAAGCTGAGATATGCATTTTCTACGATAATCTTGGTGAGACTTCTGTCACAAGTATGCAGAATCTTGGAGAACGCTCTTTTCGAGCTACTTAATGCGAGAAACACGTTTTCTGGTGTTTTCACCACTCCACAGTACGTCTGATGTGCAGAACCGGAGATAACTTGGTTTTCGTGAGGTTTCAAGCTGAGATATGCATTTTCTGCGATTATCTTGGTGAGGCATCTGTCAGAAGTATGCAGAATCATCGGGATCGCTCTTATCGAACTATTTAATGGGTGAAACACGTTATCTGGTTGTTTTCACCACTCGACAGTGCGTTTGATATGCAGAACCGGCGACATCTTGATTTTCGAGAGGTTTCAAGCTGAGATATGCATTTTCTGCGATGATATTGGTGAGACCGCAGTCAGAAGTATGCAGAATCATCTAGATCGCTCGTTTCGAGCTATTTAATGCGAGAAACACGTTGTCTGGTTGTTTTCACGACTCCACAGTGCGTTTGATATGCAGAACCGGCGACATCTTGGATTTCGTCGGGGTTTCAAACTGATATATGCATTTTCTACTATAATCTTGGTGAGACTTCTGTCAGAAGTATGCAGAATCATCGAGATCGCTCTTTTCGAGCTGCTTAATGCGAGAAACACGTTTTCTGGTGTTTTCACCACTCCACAGTGCGTTTGATATGCAGAACCGGAGATATCATGGTTTCGGTCGGGTTTCAAGCTGAGATATGCATTTTCTACGATAATCATGGTGAGACTTCTGTCACAAGTATGCAGAATCTTCGAGAACGCTCTTTTCGAGCTACTTAATGCGAGAAACACGTTTTCTGGTGTTTTCACCACTCCACAGTACTTTTGATGTGCAGAACCGGAGATAACTTGGTTTTTGTGAGGTTTCAAGCTGAGATATGCATTTTCTACGATAATCTTGGTGAGACTTCTGTCACAAGTATGCAGAATCTTCGAGAACGCTCTTTTCGACCTACTTAATGCGAGAAACACGTTTTCTGGTGTTTTCACCACTCCACAGTACGTTTGATGTGCAGAACCGGAGATAACTTGGTTTTTGTGAGGTTTCAAGCTGAGATATGCATTTTCTACGATAATCTTGGTGAGACTTCTGTCAGAAGTATGCAGAATCATCGAGATCGCTCTTTTCGAGCAGCTTAATGCGAGAAACACGTTTTTTGGTGTTTTCACCACTCCACAGTGCGTTTTATATGCAGAACCGGCGATGTCTTGATTTTCGTGGTAGTACCAGCTGAGCTATGCATTTTCTGCGATAATCTTGGTGAGTCTTCTGTCAGAAATATGCAGAATCATCGAGATCCCTCTGTGCGTGCTATTTAATGCGAGAAACACGTTGTCTGGTTGTTTTCACGACTCCACAGTGCGTTTGATATGCAGAACCGGCGACATCTTGGATTTCGTCGGGGTTTCAAACTGATATATGCATTTTCTACTATACTCTTGGTGAGACTTCTGTCAGAAGTATGCAGAATCTTCGAGAACGCTCTTTTCGAGCTACATAATGCGAGAAACACGTTATCTGGAGTTTTCACCACTCCACAGTGCGTTTGATATGCAGAACCGACGATATCTTGGCTTTCGTCGGGTATCAAGCTGAGATATGCATTTTCAACGATAATCTTGGTGAGACTTCTGTCACAAGTATGCAGAATCATCGGGATCGCTCTATTCGAGCTATTTAATGCGAGAAACACGTGGTCTGGTTGTTTTCACGACTCCACAGTGCGTTTGATATGCAGAACCGGCGACATCTTGGATTTCGTCGGGGTTTCAAACTGATATATGCATTTTCTACTATAATCTTGGTGAGACTTCTGTCAGAAGTATGCAGAATCATCGAGATCGCTCTTTTCGAGCTATTTAATGCGAGTAACACGTATTCTGGTGTATTCACCGCTCCACAGTGCGTTTGACATGCAAAAACGGCAAAATCTTGCTTTTCGTGGGTTTTCAAGCTGAGATATGAATTTTCTGCGATAATCTTGGTGAGACTTCAGTCAGAAGTTAGCAGAATCATCGAGATCGCTCCTTTCGAGCTATTTAATGCGAGAAACACGTTTTCTGGTGTATTCACCACTCCACAGTACGTTTGACATGCAGAACCGGCGAAATCTAGCTTTTCGTGGGTTTTCAAGCTGAGATATGAATTTTCTGCGATACTCTTGGTGAGACTTCCGTCAGAAGTATGCAGAATCTTCGAGAACGCTCTTTTCGAGCTGCTTAATGCGAGAAACACGTTTTCTGGTGTTTTCACCACTCCACAGTACGTTTGATGTGCAGAACCGGAGATAACTTGGTGTTCGTGAGGTTTCAAGATGAGATATGGATTTTCTACGATAATCTTGGTGAGACTTCTGTCACAAGTATGCAGAATCTTCGAGAACACTCTTTTCGAGCTACTTAATGTGAGAAACACGTTCTCTGGTGTTTTCACCACTCCACAGTACGTTTGATGTGCAGAACCGGAGATAACTTGGTTTTTGTGAGGTTTCAAGCTGAGATATGCATTTTCTACGATAATCTTGGTGAGACTTCTGTCACAAGTATGCAGAATCTTCGAGAACGCTCTTATCGAGCTATTTAATGGGTGAAACACGTTATCTGGTTGTTTTCACCACTCGACAGTGCGTTTGATATGCAGAACCGGCGACATCTTGATTTTCGAGAGGTTTCAAGCTGAGATATGCATTTTCTGCGATAATATTGGTGAGACCGCAGTCAGAAGTATGCAGAATCATCTAGATCGCTCGTTTCGAGCTATTTAATGCGAGAAACACGTTGTCTGGTTGTTTTCACGACTCCACAGTGCGTTTGATATGCAGAACCGGCGACATCTTGGATTTCGTCGGGGTTTCAAACTGATATATGCATTTTCTACTATGATCTTGGTGAGACTTCTGTCAGAAGTATGCAGAATCATCGAGATCGCTCTTTTCGAGCTGCTTAATGCGAGAAACACGTTTTCTGGTGTTTTCACCACTCCACAGTGCGTTTGATATGCAGAACCGGCGACATCTTGATTTTCGTGAGGTTTCAAGCTGAGATATGCATTTTCTGCGATAATATTGGTGAGACTTCAGTCAGAAGTATGCAGAATCTTCGAGAACGCTCTTTTCGAGCTACATAATGCGAGAAACACGTTATCTGGAGTTTTCACCACTCCACAGTGCGTTTGATATGCAGAACCGACGATATCTTGGCTTTCGTCGGGTATCAAGCTGAGATATGCATTTTCAACGATAATCTTGGTGAGACTTCTGTCACAAGTATGCAGAATCATCGGGATCGCTCTATTCGAGCTATTTAATGCGAGAAACACGTTGTCTGGTTGTTTTCACGACTCCACAGTGCGTTCGATATGCAGATCCGGCGACATCTTGGATTTCGTCGGGGTTTCAAACTGATATATGCATTTTCTACTATAATCTTGGTGAGACTTCTGTCAGAAGTATGCAGAATCATCGAGATCGCTCTTTTCGAGCTGCTTAATGCGAGAAACACGTTTTCTGGTGTTTTCACCACTCCACAGTGCGTTTGATATGCAGAACCGGCGATATCTTGATTTTCGTGGAGTTTCCAGCTGAGATATGCATTTTCTGCGATAATCTTGGTGAGTCTTCAGTCAGAAGTATGCAGAATCATCTAGATCGCTCTTTTCGAGCTACTTAATGCGAGAAACACGTTTTCTGGTGTATTCACCACTCCATAGTACGTTTGACATGCAGAACCGGAGATATCATGGTTTCGGTCGGGTTTCAAGCTGAGATATGCATTTTCAACGATAATCATGGTGAGACTTCTGTCACATGTATGCAGAATCTTCGAGAACGCTCTTTTCGAGCTACTTAATGCGAGAAACACGTTTTCTGGTGTTTACACCACTCCACAGTACGTTTGATGTGCAGAACCGGAGATAACTTGGTTTTTGTGAGGTTTCAAGCTGAGATATGCATTTTCTACGATAATCTTGGTGAGATTTCTGTCACAAGTATGCAGAATCTTCGAGAACGCTCTTTTCGACCTACTTAATGCGAGAAACACGTTATCTGGTGTTTTCACCACTCCAGAGTACGTTTGACATGCAGAACCGGCGAAATCTTGCTTTTCGTGGGTTTTCAAGCTGAGATATGAATTTTCTGCGATACTCTTGGTGAGACTTCCGTCAGAAGTATGCAGAATCTTCGAGAACGCTCTTTTCAAGCTGCTTAATGCGAGAAACACGTTTTCTGGTATTTTCACCACTCCACAGTGCGTTTGATATGCAGAACCGGCGATATCTTGGCTTTCGTCGGGTATCAAGCTGAGATATGCATTTTCAACGATAATCTTGGTGAGACTTCTGTCAGAAGTATGCAAAATCATCGGGATCGCTCTTTTCGAGCTATTTAATGCGAAAAAACAAGTTTTCTGGTGTTTTCAAGATTGCACAGTGCGTTTTATATGCAGAACCGGCGATATCTTGATTTTCGTCGTGTTTCCAGCTGAGATATGCATTTTCTGCGATAATCTTGGTGTGTCTTCTGTCAGAAGTATGCAGAATCATCGAGATCCCTCTTTTCGAGCTATTTAATGCGAGAAACACGTTATCTGGTGTTTTCACCACTCCACAGTACGTTTGATGTGCAGAACCGGCGACATCTTGGATTTCGTCGGGGTTCAAACTGAGATATGCATTTTCTACGATAATCTTGGTGAGACTGTTGTCAGAAGTATGCAGAATCTTCGAGAACGCTCTTTTCGAGCCACATAATGCGAGAAACACGTTATCTGGTTTTTTCACCACTCCACAGTGCGTTTGATATGCAGAACCGGCGATATCTTGGTTTTCGTGGGGTTTCCAGCTGAGATATGCATTTTCTGCGATAATCTAGGTGAGTCCTCTGTCAGAAGTATGCAGAATCATCTAGATCGCTCTTTTCGATCTATTTAATGCGAGAAACACGTTTTCTGGTGTTTTCACCACCCCACAGTGAGTTTGATATGCAGAACTGGCGACATCTTGGTTTTCGTCTTGTTTCAAGATGAAATATGCATTTTCTGCGATCATAATGGTGATACTACATTCAGAAGTATGCAGAATCATCTAGATGGCTCGTTTCGAGCTATTTAATGCGAGAAACGCGTTATCTGGTATATTGACCACTCCACAGTGCGTTCGATATACAGAACCGGCGGCATCTTGATTTTCGTGAGGTTTCAAGCTGAGATATGCATTTTCTGCGATAATCTTGGTGAGTCCTCTGGCAGAAGTATGCAGAATCATCGATATCGCTCTTTTCGAGCTATTTAATGCGAGAAACGCGTTATCTGGTATATTGACCACTCCACAGTGCGTTCGATATACAGAACCGGCGGCATCTTGATTTTCGTGAGGTTTCAAGCTGAGATATGCATTTTCTGCAATAATCTTGGTGAGTCCTCTGGCAGAAGTATGCAGAATCATCTAGATCGCTCTTTTCGAGCTATTTAATGCGAGAAACACGTTTTCTGGTGTATTCGCCACTCCACAGTACGTTTGACATGCAGAACCGGAGATATATTGGTTTCGGTCGGGTTTCAAGCTGAGATATGCATTTTCTACGATAATCTAGGTGAGACTTCTGTCAGAAGTATGCAGAATCTTCGAGAACGCTCTTTTCGAGCTACATAATGCGAGAAACACGTTATCTGGTGTTTTCACCACTCCACAGTGCGTTTGATATGTAGAACCGGCGATATCTTGGCTTTCGTCGGGTATCAAGCTGAGATATGCATTTTCAACGATAATGTTGGTGAGACTTCAGTCAGAAGTATGCAGAATCATCGTGATCGCCCTTTTCGAGCTATTTAATGCGAGTAACACGTTTTCTGGTGTATTCACCGCTCCACAGTGCGTTTGACATGCAGAACCGGCTAAATCTTGCTTTTCGTGGGTTTTCAAGCTGAGATATGAATTTTCTGCGATAATCTTCGTGAGACTTCAGTCAGAAGTATGCAGAATCATCGAGATCGCTCCTTTCGAGCTATTTAATGCGAGAAACACGTTTTCTGGTGTATTCACCACTCCACAGTACGTTTGACATGCAGAACCGGCGAAATCTAGCTTTTCGTGGGTTTTCAAGCTGAGATATGAATTTTCTGCGATACTCTTGGTGAGACTTCCGTCAGAAGTATGCAGAATCTTCGAGAACGCTCTTTTCGAGCTGCTTAATGCGAGAAACACGTTTTCTGGTGTTTTCACCACTCCACAGTACGTTTGATGTGCAGAACCGGAGATAACTTGGTGTTCGTGAGGTTTCAAGATGAGATATGGATTTTCTACGATAATCTTGGTGAGACTTCTGTCACAAGTATGCAGAATCTTCGAGAACACTCTTTTCGAGCTACTTAATGTGAGAAACACGTTCTCTGGTGTTTTCACCACTCCACAGTACGTTTGATGTGCAGAACCGGAGATAACTTGGTTTTTGTGAGGTTTCAAGCTGATATATGCATTTTCTACTATAATCTTGGTGAGACTTCTGTCAGAAGTATGCAGAATCATCGAGATCGCTCTTTTCGAGCTGCTTAATGCGAGAAACACGTTTTCTGGTGTTTTCACCACTCCACAGTGCGTTTGATATGCAGAACCGGCGATATCTTGATTTTCGTGGAGTTTCCAGCTGAGACATGCATTTTCTGCGATAATCTTGGTGAGTCTTCAGTCAGAAGTATGCAAGATCATCTAGATCGCTCTTTTCGAGCTACTTAATGCGAGAAACACGTTTTCTGGTGTATTCACCACTCCATAGTACGTTTGACATGCAGAACCGGAGATATCATGGTTTCGGTCGGGTTTCAAGCTGAGATATGCATTTTCTACGATAATCATGGTGAGACTTCTGTCACAAGTATGCAGAATCTTCGAGAACGCTCTTTTCGAGCTACTTAATGCGAGAAACACGTTTTCTGGTGTTTTCACCACTCCACAGTACGTCTGATGTGCAGAACCGGAGATAACTTGGTTTTCGTGAGGTTTCAAGCTGAGATATGCATTTTCTGCGATTATCTTGGTGAGGCATCTGTCAGAAGTATGCAGAATCTTCGAGAACGCTCTTTTCGAGCTACATAATGCGAGAAACACGTTATCTGGAGTTTTCACCACTCCACAGTGCGTTTGATATGCAGAACCGACGATATCTTGGCTTTCGTCGGGTATCAAGCTGAGATATGCATTTTCAACGATAATCTTGGTGAGACTTCTGTCACAAGTATGCAGAATCATCGGGATCGCTCTATTCGAGCTATTTAATGTGAGAAACACGTTCTCTGGTGTTTTCACCACTCCACAGTACGTTTGATGTGCAGAACCGGAGATAACTTGGTTTTTGTGAGGTTTCAAGCTGAGATATGCATTTTCTACGATAATCTTGGTGAGACTTCTGTCACAAGTATGCAGAATCTTCGAGAACGCTCTTATCGAGCTATTTAATGGGTGAAACACGTTATCTGGTTGTTTTCACCACTCGACAGTGCGTTTGATATGCAGAACCGGCGACATCTTGATTTTCGAGAGGTTTCAAGCTGAGATATGCATTTTCTGCGATAATATTGGTGAGACCGCAGTCAGAAGTATGCAGAATCATCTAGATCGCTCGTTTCGAGCTATTTAATGCGAGAAACACGTTGTCTGGTTGTTTTCACGACTCCACAGTGCGTTTGATATGCAGAACCGGCGACATCTTGGATTTCGTCGGGGTTTCAAACTGATATATGCATTTTCTACTATGATCTTGGTGAGACTTCTGTCAGAAGTATGCAGAATCATCGAGATCGCTCTTTTCGAGCTGCTTAATGCGAGAAACACGTTTTCTGGTGTTTTCACCACTCCACAGTGCGTTTGATATGCAGAACCGGCGACATCTTGATTTTCGTGAGGTTTCAAGCTGAGATATGGATTTTCTGCGATAATCTTGGTGAGACGTCAGTCAGAAGTATGCAGAATCATCGAGATCCCTCTTTTGGAGCTATTTAATGCGAGAAACACGTTATCTGGTGTTTTCACCACTCCACCGTACGTTTGATGTGCAGAACCGGAGATAACTTGGTTTTCGTGAGGTTTCAAGCTGAGATATGCATTTTCTGCGATAATATTGGTGAGACTTCAGTCAGAAGTATGCAGAATCTTCGAGAACGCTCTTTTCGAGCTACATAATGCGAGAAACACGTTATCTGGAGTTTTCACCACTCCACAGTGCGTTTGATATGCAGAACCGACGATATCTTGGCTTTCGTCGGGTATCAAGCTGAGATATGCATTTTCAACGATAATCTTGGTGAGACTTCTGTCACAAGTATGCAGAATCATCGGGATCGCTCTATTCGAGCTATTTAATGCGAGAAACACGTTGTCTGGTTGTTTTCACGACTCCACAGTGCGTTCGATATGCAGATCCGGCGACATCTTGGATTTCGTCGGGGTTTCAAACTGATATATGCATTTTCTACTATAATCTTGGTGAGACTTCTGTCAGAAGTATGCAGAATCATCGAGATCGCTCTTTTCGAGCTGCTTAATGCGAGAAACACGTTTTCTGGTGTTTTCACCACTCCACAGTGCGTTTGATATGCAGAACCGGCGATATCTTGATTTTCGTGGAGTTTCCAGCTGAGATATGCATTTTCTGCGATAATCTTGGTGAGTCTTCAGTCAGAAGTATGCAGAATCATCTAGATCGCTCTTTTCGAGCTACTTAATGCGAGAAACACGTTTTCTGGTGTATTCACCACTCCATAGTACGTTTGACATGCAGAACCGGAGATATCATGGTTTCGGTCGGGTTTCAAGCTGAGATATGCATTTTCAACGATAATCATGGTGAGACTTCTGTCACATGTATGCAGAATCTTCGAGAACGCTCTTTTCGAGCTACTTAATGCGAGAAACACGTTTTCTGGTGTTTACACCACTCCACAGTACGTTTGATGTGCAGAACCGGAGATAACTTGGTTTTTGTGAGGTTTCAAGCTGAGATATGCATTTTCTACGATAATCTTGGTGAGACTTCTGTCACAAGTATGCAGAATCTTCGAGAACGCTCTTTTCGACCTACTTAATGCGAGAAACACGTTATCTGGTGTTTTCACCACTCCACAGTACGTTTGACATGCAGAACCGGCGAAATCTTGCTTTTCGTGGGTTTTCAAGCTGAGATATGAATTTTCTGCGATACTCTTGGTGAGACTTCCGTCAGAAGTATGCAGAATCTTCGAGAACGCTCTTTTCAAGCTGCTTAATGCGAGAAACACGTTTTCTGGTATTTTCACCACTCCACAGTGCGTTTGATATGCAGAACCGGCGATATCTTGGCTTTCGTCGGGTATCAAGCTGAGATATGCATTTTCAACGATAATCTTGGTGAGACTTCTGTCAGAAGTATGCAGAATCATCGAGATCGCTCTTTTCGAGCTACATAATGCGAGAAACACGTTGTCTGGTTGTTTTCACGACTCCACAGTGCGTTCGATATGCAGATCCGGCGACATCTTGGATTTCGTCGGGGTTTCAAACTGATATATGCATTTTCTACTATAATCTTGGTGAGACTTCTGTCAGAAGTATGCAGAATCATCGAGATCGCTCTTTTCGAGCTGCTTAATGCGAGAAACACGTTTTCTGGTGTTTTCACCACTCCACAGTGCGTTTGATATGCAGAACCGGCGATATCTTGATTTTCGTGGAGTTTCCAGCTGAGACATGCATTTTCTGCGATAATCTTGGTGAGTCTTCAGTCAGAAGTATGCAGAATCATCTAGATCGCTCTTTTCGAGCTACTTAATGCGAGAAACACGTTTTCTGGTGTATTCACCACTCCATAGTACGTTTGACATGCAGAACCGGAGATATCATGGTTTCGGTCGGGTTTCAAGCTGAGATATGCATTTTCTACGATAATCATGGTGAGACTTCTGTCACAAGTATGCAGAATCTTCGAGAACGCTCTTTTCGAGCTACTTAATGCGAGAAACACGTTTTCTGGTGTTTTCACCACTCCACAGTACGTCTGATGTGCAGAACCGGAGATAACTTGGTTTTCGTGAGGTTTCAAGCTGAGATATGCATTTTCTGCGATTATCTTGGTGAGGCATCTGTCAGAAGTATGCAGAATCTTCGAGAACGCTCTTTTCGAGCTACATAATGCGAGAAACACGTTATCTGGAGTTTTCACCACTCCACAGTGCGTTTGATATGCAGAACCGACGATATCTTGGCTTTCGTCGGGTATCAAGCTGAGATATGCATTTTCAACGATAATCTTGGTGAGACTTCTGTCACAAGTATGCAGAATCATCGGGATCGCTCTATTCGAGCTATTTAATGCGAGAAACACGTGGTCTGGTTGTTTTCACGACTCCACAGTGCGTTTGATATGCAGAACCGGCGACATCTTGGATTTCGTCGGGGTTTCAAACTGATATATGCATTTTCTACTATAATCTTGGTGAGACTTCTGTCAGAAGTATGCAGAATCATCGAGATCGCTCTTTTCGAGCTATTTAATGCGAGTAACACGTATTCTGGTGTATTCACCGCTCCACAGTGCGTTTGACATGCAAAAACGGCAAAATCTTGCTTTTCGTGGGTTTTCAAGCTGAGATATGAATTTTCTGCGATAATCTTGGTGAGACTTCAGTCAGAAGTTAGCAGAATCATCGAGTTCGCTCCTTTCGAGCTATTTAATGCGAGAAACACGTTTTCTGGTGTATTCACCACTCCACAGTACGTTTGACATGCAGAACCGGCGAAATCTAGCTTTTCGTGGGTTTTCAAGCTGAGATATGAATTTTCTGCGATACTCTTGGTGAGACTTCCGTCAGAAGTATGCAGAATCTTCGAGAACGCTCTTTTCGAGCTGCTTAATGCGAGAAACACGTTTTCTGGTGTTTTCACCACTCCACAGTACGTTTGATGTGCAGAACCGGAGATAACTTGGTGTTCGTGAGGTTTCAAGATGAGATATGGATTTTCTACGATAATCTTGGTGAGACTTCTGTCACAAGTATGCAGAATCTTCGAGAACACTCTTTTCGAGCTACTTAATGTGAGAAACACGTTCTCTGGTGTTTTCACCACTCCACAGTACGTTTGATGTGCAGAACCGGAGATAACTTGGTTTTTGTGAGGTTTCAAGCTGAGATATGCATTTTCTACGATAATCTTGGTGAGACTTCTGTCACAAGTATGCAGAATCTTCGAGAACGCTCTTATCGAGCTATTTAATGGGTGAAACACGTTATCTGGTTGTTTTCACCACTCGACAGTGCGTTTGATATGCAGAACCGGCGACATCTTGATTTTCGAGAGGTTTCAAGCTGAGATATGCATTTTCTGCGATAATATTGGTGAGACCGCAGTCAGAAGTATGCAGAATCATCTAGATCGCTCGTTTCGAGCTATTTAATGCGAGAAACACGTTGTCTGGTTGTTTTCACGACTCCACAGTGCGTTTGATATGCAGAACCGGCGACATCTTGGATTTCGTCGGGGTTTCAAACTGATATATGCATTTTCTACTATGATCTTGGTGAGACTTCTGTCAGAAGTATGCAGAATCATCGAGATCGCTCTTTTCGAGCTGCTTAATGCGAGAAACACGTTTTCTGGTGTTTTCACCACTCCACAGTGCGTTTGATATGCAGAACCGGCGACATCTTGATTTTCGTGAGGTTTCAAGCTGAGATATGGATTTTCTGCGATAATCTTGGTGAGACGTCAGTCAGAAGTATGCAGAATCATCGAGATCCCTCTTTTGGAGCTATTTAATGCGAGAAACACGTTATCTGGTGTTTTCACCACTCCACCGTACGTTTGATGTGCAGAACCGGAGATAACTTGGTTTTCGTGAGGTTTCAAGCTGAGATATGCATTTTCTGCGATAATATTGGTGAGACTTCAGTCAGAAGTATGCAGAATCTTCGAGAACGCTCTTTTCGAGCTACATAATGCGAGAAACACGTTATCTGGAGTTTTCACCACTCCACAGTGCGTTTGATATGCAGAACCGACGATATCTTGGCTTTCGTCGGGTATCAAGCTGAGATATGCATTTTCAACGATAATCTTGGTGAGACTTCTGTCACAAGTATGCAGAATCATCGGGATCGCTCTATTCGAGCTATTTAATGCGAGAAACACGTTGTCTGGTTGTTTTCACGACTCCACAGTGCGTTCGATATGCAGATCCGGCGACATCTTGGATTTCGTCGGGGTTTCAAACTGATATATGCATTTTCTACTATAATCTTGGTGAGACTTCTGTCAGAAGTATGCAGAATCATCGAGATCGCTCTTTTCGAGCTGCTTAATGCGAGAAACACGTTTTCTGGTGTTTTCACCACTCCACAGTGCGTTTGATATGCAGAACCGGCGATATCTTGATTTTCGTGGAGTTTCCAGCTGAGATATGCATTTTCTGCGATAATCTTGGTGAGTCTTCAGTCAGAAGTATGCAGAATCATCTAGATCGCTCTTTTCGAGCTACTTAATGCGAGAAACACGTTTTCTGGTGTATTCACCACTCCATAGTACGTTTGACATGCAGAACCGGAGATATCATGGTTTCGGTCGGGTTTCAAGCTGAGATATGCATTTTCAACGATAATCATGGTGAGACTTCTGTCACATGTATGCAGAATCTTCGAGAACGCTCTTTTCGAGCTACTTAATGCGAGAAACACGTTTTCTGGTGTTTACACCACTCCACAGTACGTTTGATGTGCAGAACCGGAGATAACTTGGTTTTTGTGAGGTTTCAAGCTGAGATATGCATTTTCTACGATAATCTTGGTGAGACTTTTGTCACAAGTATGCAGAATCTTCGAGAACGCTCTTTTCGACCTACTTAATGCGAGAAACACGTTATCTGGTGTTTTCACCACTCCACAGTACGTTTGACATGCAGAACCGGCGAAATCTTGCTTTTCGTGGGTTTTCAAGCTGAGATATGAATTTTCTGCGATACTCTTGGTGAGACTTCCGTCAGAAGTATGCAGAATCTTCGAGAACGCTCTTTTCAAGCTGCTTAATGCGAGAAACACGTTTTCTGGTATTTTCACCACTCCACAGTGCGTTTGATATGCAGAACCGGCGATATCTTGGCTTTCGTCGGGTATCAAGCTGAGATATGCATTTTCAACGATAATCTTGGTGAGACTTCTGTCAGAAGTATGCAGAATCATCGGGATCGCTCTTTTCGAGCTATTTAATGCGAAAAAACAAGTTTTCTGGTGTTTTCAAGATTGCACAGTGCGTTTTATATGCAGAACCGGCGATATCTTGATTTTCGTCGTGTTTCCAGCTGAGATATGCATTTTCTGCGATAATCTTGGTGTGTCTTCTGTCAGAAGTATGCAGAATCATCGAGATCCCTCTTTTCGAGCTATTTAATGCGAGAAACACGTTATCTGGTGTTTTCACCACTCCACAGTACGTTTGATGTGCAGAAACGGCGACATCTTGGATTTCGTCGGGGTTCAAACTGAGATATGCATTTTCTACGATAATCTTGGTGAGACTGTTGTCAGAAGTATGCAGAATCTTCGAGAACGCTCTTTTCGAGCCACATAATGCGAGAAACACGTTATCTGGTTTTTTCACCACTCCACAGTGCGTTTGATATGCAGAACCGGCGATATCTTGGTTTTCGTGGGGTTTCCAGCTGAGATATGCATTTTCTGCGATAATCTAGGTGAGTCCTCTGTCAGAAGTATGCAGAATCATCTAGATCGCTCTTTTCGATCTATTTAATGCGAGAAACACGTTTTCTGGTGTTTTCACCACCCCACAGTGAGTTTGATATGCAGAACTGGCGACATCTTGGTTTTCGTCTTGTTTCAAGATGAAATATGCATTTTCTGCGATCATAATGGTGATACTACATTCAGAAGTATGCAGAATCATCTAGATGGCTCGTTTCGAGCTATTTAATGCGAGATACACGTTATCTGGTGTTTTGACCACTCCACTGTGCGTTTGATATGTAGAGCCGCCGATAACTTGGTTTTCGTGGGGTTTCCAGCTGAAATATGCATTTTCTGCGATGATATTGGTGATACTTCAGTCAGAAGTATGCAGAATCATCTAGATGGCTCGTTGCGAGCTATTTAATGCGCGATACACTTTATCTGGTTGTTTTCACCACTCCACAGTGCGTTTGATATACAGAACCGGCGAACATCTTGATTTTCGTGAGGTTTCATGCTGAGATATGCATTTTCTGCGATAATATTGGTGAGACTTCTGTCCGAAGTATGCAGAATCATCGATATCGCTCTTTTCGAGCTATTTAATGCGAGAAACGCGTTATCTGGTATATTGACCACTCCACAGTGCGTTCGATATACAGAACCGGCGGCATCTTGATTTTCGTGAGGTTTCAAGCTGAGATATGCATTTTCTGCGATAATCTTGGTGAGTCCTCTGGCAGAAGTATGCAGAATCATCGATATCGCTCTTTTCGAGCTATTTAATGCGAGAAACGCGTTATCTGGTATATTGACCACTCCACAGTGCGTTCGATATACAGAACCGGCGGCATCTTGATTTTCGTGAGGTTTCAAGCTGAGATATGCATTTTCTGCGATAATCTTGGTGAGTCCTCTGGCAGAAGTATGCAGAATCATCTAGATCGCTCTTTTCGAGCTATTTAATGCGAGAAACACGTTTTCTGGTGTATTCGCCACTCCACAGTACGTTTGACATGCAGAACCGGAGATATATTGGTTTCGGTCGGGTTTCAAGCTGAGATATGCATTTTCTACGATAATCTAGGTGAGACTTCTGTCAGAAGTATGCAGAATCTTCGAGAACGCTCTTTTCGAGCTACATAATGCGAGAAACACGTTATCTGGTGTTTTCACCACTCCACAGTGCGTTTGATATGTAGAACCGGCGATATCTTGGCTTTCGTCGGGTATCAAGCTGAGATATGCATTTTCAACGATAATGTTGGTGAGACTTCAGTCAGAAGTATGCAGAATCATCGGGATCGCTCTTTTCGAGCTATTTAATGCGAAAAAACAAGTTTTCTGGTGTTTTCAAGATTGCACAGTGCGTTTTATATGCAGAACCGGCGATATCTTGATTTTCGTCGTGTTTCCAGCTGAGATATGCATTTTCTGCGATAATCTTGGTGTGTCTTCTGTCAGAAGTATGCAGAATCATCGAGATCCCTCTTTTCGAGCTATTTAATGCGAGAAACACGTTATCTGGTGTTTTCACCACTCCACAGTACGTTTGATGTGCAGAACCGGCGACATCTTGGATTTCGTCGGGGTTCAAACTGAGATATGCATTTTCAACGATAATCTTGGTGAGACTTCTGTCAGAAGTATGCAGAATCATCGGGATCGCTCTTTTCGAGCTATTTAATGCGAAAAAACAAGTTTTCTGGTGTTTTCACCACACCACAGTGCGTTTGATATGCAGAACCGGCGACATCTTGATTTTCGTGAGGTTTCAAGCTGAGATATGGATTTTCTGCGATAATCTTGGTGAGACGTCAGTCAGAAGTATGCAGAATCATCGAGATCCCTCTTTTGGAGCTATTTAATGCGAGAAACACGTTATCTGGTGTTTTCACCACTCCACCGTACGTTTGATGTGCAGAACCGGAGATAACTTGGTTTTCGTGAGGTTTCAAGCTGAGATATGCATTTTCTGCGATAATATTGGTGAGACTTCAGTCAGAAGTATGCAGAATCTTCGAGAACGCTCTGTTCGAGCTACATAATGCGAGAAACACGTTATCTGGAGTTTTCACCACTCCACAGTGCGATTGATATGCAGAACCGACGATATCTTGGCTTTCGTCGGGTATCAAGCTGAGATATGCATTTTCAACGATAATCTTGGTGAGACTTCTGTCACAAGTATGCAGAATCATCGGGATCGCTCTATTCGAGCTATTTAATGCGAGAAACACGTTATCTGGTTGTTTTCACGACTCCACAGTGCGTTTGATATGCAGAACCGGCGACATCTTGGATTTCGTCGGGGTTTCAAACTGATATATGCATTTTCTACTATAATCTTGGTGAGACTTCTGTCAGAAGTATGCAGAATCATCGAGATCGCTCTTTTCGAGCTATTTAATGCGAGTAACACGTTTTCTGGTTGTTTTCACCACTCGACAGTGCGTTTGATATGCAGAACCGGCGACATCTTGATTTTCGAGAGGTTTCAAGCTGAGATATGCATTTTCTGCGATAATATTGGTGAGACTTCAGTCAGAAGTATGCAGAATCATCTAGATCGCTCGTTTCGAGCTATTTAATGCGAGAAACACGTTGTCTGGTTGTTTTCACGACTCCACAGTGCGTTCGATATGCAGATCCGGCGACATCTTGGATTTCGTCGGGGTTTCAAACTGATATATGCATTTTCTACTATAATCTTGGTGAGACTTCTGTCAGAAGTATGCAGAATCATCGAGATGGCTCTTTTCGAGCTGCTTAATGCGAGAAACACGTTTTCTGGTGTTTTCACCACTTCACAGTGCGTTTGATATGCAGAACCGGCGATATCTTGATTTTCGTGGAGTTTCCAGCTGAGATATGCATTTTCTGCGATAATCTTGGTGAGTCTTCAGTCAGAAGTATGCAGAATCATCTAGATCGCTCTTTTCGAGCTACTTAATGCGAGAAACACGTTTTCTGGTGTATTCACCACTCCATAGTACGTTTGACATGCAGAACCGGAGATATCATGGTTTCGGTCGGGTTTCAAGCTGAGATATGCATTTTCTACGATAATCATGGTGAGACTTCTGTCACATGTATGCAGAATCTTCGAGAACGCTCTTTTCGAGCTACCTAATGCGAGAAACACGTTTTCTGGTGTTTTCACCACTCCACAGTACTTTTGATGTGCAGAACCGGAGATAACTTGGTTTTTGTGAGGTTTCAAGCTGAGATATGCATTTTCTACGATAATCTTGGTGAGACTTCTGTCACAAGTATGCAGAATCTTCGAGAACGCTCTTTTCGACCTACTTAATGCGAGAAACACGTTTTCTGGTGTTTTCACCACTCCACAGTACGTTTGATGTGCAGAACCGGAGATAACTTGGTTTTTGTGAGGTTTCAAGCTGAGATATGCATTTTCTACGATAATCTTGGTGAGACTTCTGTCAGAAGTATGCAGAATCATCGAGATCGCTCTTTTCGAGCAGCTTAATGCGAGAAACACGTTTTTTGGTGTTTTCACCACTCCACAGTGCGTTTTATATGCAGAACCGGCGATGTCTTGATTTTCGTGGTAGTACCAGCTGAGCTATGCATTTTCTGCGATAATCTTGGTGAGTCTTCTGTCAGAAATATGCAGAATCATCGAGATCCCTCTGTGCGTGCTATTTAATGCGAGAAACACGTTGTCTGGTTGTTTTCACGACTCCACAGTGCGTTTGATATGCAGAACCGGCGACATCTTGGATTTCGTCGGGGTTTCAAACTGATATATGCATTTTCTACTATACTCTTGGTGAGACTTCTGTCAGAAGTATGCAGAATCATCGAGATCGCTCTTTTCGAGCTATTTAATGCGAGTAACACGTTTTCTGGTGTATTCACCGCTCCACAGTGCGTTTGACATGCAGAACCGGCTAAATCTTGCTTTTCGTGGGTTTTCAAGCTGAGATATGAATTTTCTGCGATAATCTTCGTGAGACTTCAGTCAGAAGTATGCAGAATCATCGAGATCGCTCCTTTCGAGCTATTTAATGCGAGAAACACGTTTTCTGGTGTATTCACCACTCCACAGTACGTTTGACATGCAGAACCGGCGAAATCTAGCTTTTCGTGGGTTTTCAAGCTGAGATATGAATTTTCTGCGATACTCTTGGTGAGACTTCCGTCAGAAGTATGCAGAATCTTCGAGAACGCTCTTTTCGAGCTGCTTAATGCGAGAAACACGTTTTCTGGTATTTTCACCACTCCACAGTACGTTTGATGTGCAGAACCGGAGATAACTTGGTGTTCGTGAGGTTTCAAGATGAGATATGGATTTTCTACGATAATCTTGGTGAGACTTCTGTCACAAGTATGCAGAATCTTCGAGAACACTCTTTTCGAGCTACTTAATGTGAGAAACACGTTCTCTGGTGTTTTCACCACTCCACAGTACGTTTGATGTGCAGAACCGGAGATAACTTGGTTTTTGTGAGGTTTCAAGCTGAGATATGCATTTTCTACGATAATCTTGGTGAGACTTCTATCACAAGTATGCAGAATCTTGGAGAACGCTCTTTTCGAGCTACTTAATGCGAGAAACACGTTTTCTGGTGTTTTCACCACTCCACAGTACGTCTGATGTGCAGAACCGGAGATAACTTGGTTTTCGTGAGGTTTCAAGCTGAGATATGCATTTTCTGCGATTATCTTGGTGAGGCATCTGTCAGAAGTATGCAGAATCATCGGGATCGCTCTTATCGAGCTATTTAATGGGTGAAACACGTTATCTGGTTGTTTTCACCACTCGACAGTGCGTTTGATATGCAGAACCGGCGACATCTTGATTTTCGAGAGGTTTCAAGCTGAGATATGCATTTTCTGCGATAATATTGGTGAGACCGCAGTCAGAAGTATGCAGAATCATCTAGATCGCTCGTTTCGAGCTATTTAATGCGAGAAACACGTTGTCTGGTTGTTTTCACGACTCCACAGTGCGGTTGATATGCAGAACCGGCGACATCTTGGATTTCGTCGGGGTTTCAAACTGATATATGCATTTTCTACTATAATCTTGGTGAGACTTCTGTCAGAAGTATGCAGAATCATCGAGATCGCTCTTTTCGAGCTGCTTAATGCGAGAAACACGTTTTCTGGTGTTTTCACCACTCCACAGTGCGTTTGATATGCAGAACCGGCGATATCTTGATTTTCGTGGAGTTTCCAGCTGAGACATGCATTTTCTGCGATAATCTTGGTGAGTCTTCAGTCAGAAGTATGCAGAATCATCTAGATCGCTCTTTTCGAGCTACTTAATGCGAGAAACACGTTTTCTGGTGTATTCACCACTCCATAGTACGTTTGACATGCAGAACCGGAGATATCATGGTTTCGGTCGGGTTTCAAGATGAGATATGCATTTTCTACGATAATCATGGTGAGACTTCTGTCACAAGTATGCAGAATCTTCGAGAACGCTCTTTTCGAGCTACTTAATGCGAGAAACACGTTTTCTGGTGTTTTCACCACTCCACAGTACGTCTGATGTGCAGAACCGGAGATAACTTGGTTTTCGTGAGGTTTCAAGCTGAGATATGCATTTTCTGCGATTATCTTGGTGAGGCATCTGTCAGAAGTATGCAGAATCTTCGAGAACGCTCTTTTCGAGCTACATAATGCGAGAAACACGTTATCTGGAGTTTTCACCACTCCACAGTGCGTTTGATATGCAGAACCGACGATATCTTGGCTTTCGTCGGGTATCAAGCTGAGATATGCATTTTCAACGATAATCTTGGTGAGACTTCTGTCACAAGTATGCAGAATCATCGGGATCGCTCTATTCGAGCTATTTAATGCGAGAAACACGTGGTCTGGTTGTTTTCACGACTCCACAGTGCGTTTGATATGCAGAACCGGCGACATCTTGGATTTCGTCGGGGTTTCAAACTGATATATGCATTTTCTACTATAATCTTGGTGAGACTTCTGTCAGAAGTATGCAGAATCATCGAGATCGCTCTTTTCGAGCTATTTAATGCGAGTAACACGTATTCTGGTGTATTCACCGCTCCACAGTGCGTTTGACATGCAAAAACGGCAAAATCTTGCTTTTCGTGGGTTTTCAAGCTGAGATATGAATTTTCTGCGATAATCTTGGTGAGACTTCAGTCAGAAGTTAGCAGAATCATCGAGATCGCTCCTTTCGAGCTATTTAATGCGAGAAACACGTTTTCTGGTGTTTTCACCACCCCACAGTGCGTTTGATATGCAGAACCGGCGACATCTTTTTTTCGTCGGGTTTCAAGCTGAGATATGCATTTTCTGCTATAATCTTGGTGAGACTTCTGTCAGAAGTATGCAGAATCATCGAGATCGCTCTTTTCGAGCTATTTAATGCGAGTAACACGTTTTCTGGTTGTTTTCACCACTCGACAGTGCGTTTGATATGCAGAACCGGCGACATCTTGATTTTCGAGAGGTTTCAAGCTGAGATATGCATTTTCTGCGATAATATTGGTGAGACTTCAGTCAGAAGTATGCAGAATCATCTAGATCGCTCGTTTCGAGCTATTTAATGCGAGAAACACGTTGTCTGGTTGTTTTCACGACTCCACAGTGCGTTCGATATGCAGAACCGGAGATAACTTGGTTTTTGTGAGGTTTCAAGCTGAGATATGCATTTTCTACGATAATCTTGGTGAGACTTCTGTCACAAGTATGCAGAATCTTCGAGAACGCTCTTATCGAGCTATTTAATGGGTGAAACACGTTATCTGGTGTTTTCACCACTCCACAGTACGTTTGATGTGCAGAACCGGAGATAACTTGGTTTTTGTGAGGTTTCAAGCTGAGATATGCATTTTCTACGATAATCTTGGTGAGACTTCTGTCACAAGTATGCAGAATCTTCGAGAACGCTCTTATCGAGCTATTTAATGGGTGAAACACGTTATCTGGTTGTTTTCACCACTCGACAGTGCGTTTGATATGCAGAACCGGCGACATCTTGATTTTCGAGAGGTTTCAAGCTGAGATATGCATTTTCTGCGATAATATTGGTGAGACCGCAGTCAGAAGTATGCAGAATCATCTAGATCGCTCGTTTCGAGCTATTTAATGCGAGAAACACGTTTTCTGGTGTATTCACCACTCCACAGTACGTTTGACATGCAGAACCGGCGAAATCTAGCTTTTCGTGGGTTTTCAAGCTGAGATATGAATTTTCTGCGATACTCTTGGTGAGACTTCCGTCAGAAGTATGCAGAATCTTCGAGAACGCTCTTTTCGAGCTGCTTAATGCGAGAAACACGTTTTCTGGTGTTTTCACCACTCCACAGTACGTTTGATGTGCAGAACCGGAGATAACTTGGTGTTCGTGAGGTTTCAAGATGAGATATGGATTTTCTACGATAATCTTGGTGAGACTTCTGTCACAAGTATGCAGAATCTTCGAGAACACTCTTTTCGAGCTACTTAATGTGAGAAACACGTTCTCTGGTGTTTTCACCACTCCACAGTACGTTTGATGTGCAGAACCGGAGATAACTTGGTTTTTGTGAGGTTTCAAGCTGAGATATGCATTTTCTACGATAATCTTGGTGAGACTTCTATCACAAGTATGCAGAATCTTGGAGAACGCTCTTTTCGAGCTACTTAATGCGAGAAACACGTTTTCTGGTGTTTTCACCACTCCACAGTACGTCTGATGTGCAGAACCGGAGATAACTTGGTTTTCGTGAGGTTTCAAGCTGAGATATGCATTTTCTGCGATTATCTTGGTGAGGCATCTGTCAGAAGTATGCAGAATCATCGGGATCGCTCTTATCGAGCTATTTAATGGGTGAAACACGTTATCTGGTTGTTTTCACCACTCGACAGTGCGTTTGATATGCAGAACCGGCGACATCTTGATTTTCGAGAGGTTTCAAGCTGAGATATGCATTTTCTGCGATAATATTGGTGAGACCGCAGTCAGAAGTATGCAGAATCATCTAGATCGCTCGTTTCGAGCTATTTAATGCGAGAAACACGTTGTCTGGTTGTTTTCACGACTCCACAGTGCGTTTGATATGCAGAACCGGCGACATCTTGGATTTCGTCGGGGTTTCAAACTGATATATGCATTTTCTACTATAATCTTGGTGAGACTTCTGTCAGAAGTATGCAGAATCATCGAGATCGCTCTTTTCGAGCTGCTTAATGCGAGAAACACGTTTTCTGGTGTTTTCACCACTCCACAGTGCGTTTGATATGCAGAACCGGCGATATCTTGATTTTCGTGGAGTTTCCAGCTGAGACATGCATTTTCTGCGATAATCTTGGTGAGTCTTCAGTCAGAAGTATGCAGAATCATCTAGATCGCTCTTTTCGAGCTACTTAATGCGTGAAACACGTTTTCTGGTGTATTCACCACTCCATAGTACGTTTGACATGCAGAACCGGAGATATCATGGTTTCGGTCGGGTTTCAAGCTGAGATATGCATTTTCTACGATAATCATGGTGAGACTTCTGTCACAAGTATGCAGAATCTTCGAGAACGCTCTTTTCGAGCTACTTAATGCGAGAAACACGTTTTCTGGTGTTTTCACCACTCCACAGTACGTCTGATGTGCAGAACCGGAGATAACTTGGTTTTCGTGAGGTTTCAAGCTGAGATATGCATTTTCTGCGATTATCTTGGTGAGGCATCTGTCAGAAGTATGCAGAATCTTCGAGAACGCTCTTTTCGAGCTACATAATGCGAGAAACACGTTATCTGGAGTTTTCACCACTCCACAGTGCGTTTGATATGCAGAACCGACGATATCTTGGCTTTCGTCGGGTATCAAGCTGAGATATGCATTTTCAACGATAATCTTGGTGAGACTTCTGTCACAAGTATGCAGAATCATCGGGATCGCTCTATTCGAGCTATTTAATGCGAGAAACACGTGGTCTGGTTGTTTTCACGACTCCACAGTGCGTTTGATATGCAGAACCGGCGACATCTTGGATTTCGTCGGGGTTTCAAACTGATATATGCATTTTCTACTATAATCTTGGTGAGACTTCTGTCAGAAGTATGCAGAATCATCGAGATCGCTCTTTTCGAGCTATTTAATGCGAGTAACACGTATTCTGGTGTATTCACTGCTCCACAGTGCGTTTGACATGCAAAAACGGCAAAATCTTGCTTTTCGTGGGTTTTCAAGCTGAGATATGAATTTTCTGCGATAATCTTGGTGAGACTTCAGTCAGAAGTTAGCAGAATCATCGAGATCGCTCCTTTCGAGCTATTTAATGCGAGAAACACGTTTTCTGGTGTTTTCACCACCCCACAGTGCGTTTGATATGCAGAACCGGCGACATCTTTTTTTCGTCGGGTTTCAAGCTGAGATATGCATTTTCTGCTATAATCTTGGTGAGACTTCTGTCAGAAGTATGCAGAATCATCGAGATCGCTCTTTTCGAGCTATTTAATGCGAGTAACACGTTTTCTGGTTGTTTTCACCACTCGACAGTGCGTTTGATATGCAGAACCGGCGACATCTTGATTTTCGAGAGGTTTCAAGCTGAGATATGCATTTTCTGCGATAATATTGGTGAGACTTCAGTCAGAAGTATGCAGAATCATCTAGATCGCTCGTTTCGAGCTATTTAATGCGAGAAACACGTTGTCTGGTTGTTTTCACGACTCCACAGTGCGTTCGATATGCAGAACCGGAGATAACTTGGTTTTTGTGAGGTTTCAAGCTGAGATATGCATTTTCTACGATAATCTTGGTGAGACTTCTGTCACAAGTATGCAGAATCTTCGAGAACGCTCTTATCGAGCTATTTAATGGGTGAAACACGTTATCTGGTGTTTTCACCACTCCACAGTACGTTTGATGTGCAGAACCGGAGATAACTTGGTTTTTGTGAGGTTTCAAGCTGAGATATGCATTTTCTACGATAATCTTGGTGAGACTTCTGTCACAAGTATGCAGAATCTTCGAGAACGCTCTTATCGAGCTATTTAATGGGTGAAACACGTTATCTGGTTGTTTTCACCACTCGACAGTGCGTTTGATATGCAGAACCGGCGACATCTTGATTTTCGAGAGGTTTCAAGCTGAGATATGCATTTTCTGCGATAATATTGGTGAGACCGCAGTCAGAAGTATGCAGAATCATCTAGATCGCTCGTTTCGAGCTATTTAATGCGAGAAACACGTTGTCTGGTTGTTTTCACGACTCCACAGTGCGTTTGATATGCAGAACCGGCGACATCTTGGATTTCGTCGGGGTTTCAAACTGATATATGCATTTTCTACTATAATCTTGGTGAGACTTCTGTCAGAAGTATGCAGAATCATCGAGATCGCTCTTTTCGAGCTGCTTAATGCGAGAAACACGTTTTCTGGTGTTTTCACCACTCCACAGTGCGTTTGATATGCAGAACCGGCGATATCTTGATTTTCGTGGAGTTTCCAGCTGAGACATGCATTTTCTGCGATAATCTTGGTGAGTCTTCAGTCAGAAGTATGCAGAATCATCTAGATCGCTCTTTTCGAGCTACTTAATGCGAGAAACACGTTTTCTGGTGTATTCACCACTCCATAGTACGTTTGACATGCAGAACCGGAGATATCATGGTTTCGGTCGGGTTTCAAGCTGAGATATGCATTTTCTACGATAATCATGGTGAGACTTCTGTCACAAGTATGCAGAATCTTCGAGAACGCTCTTTTCGAGCTACTTAATGCGAGAAACACGTTTTCTGGTGTTTTCACCACTCCACAGTACGTCTGATGTGCAGAACCGGAGATAACTTGGTTTTCGTGAGGTTTCAAGCTGAGATATGCATTTTCTGCGATTATCTTGGTGAGGCATCTGTCAGAAGTATGCAGAATCTTCGAGAACGCTCTTTTCGAGCTACATAATGCGAGAAACACGTTATCTGGAGTTTTCACCACTCCACAGTGCGTTTGATATGCAGAACCGACGATATCTTGGCTTTCGTCGGGTATCAAGCTGAGATATGCATTTTCAACGATAATCTTGGTGAGACTTCTGTCACAAGTATGCAGAATCATCGGGATCGCTCTATTCGAGCTATTTAATGCGAGAAACACGTGGTCTGGTTGTTTTCACGACTCCACAGTGCGTTTGATATGCAGAACCGGCGACATCTTGGATTTCGTCGGGGTTTCAAACTGATATATGCATTTTCTACTATAATCTTGGTGAGACTTCTGTCAGAAGTATGCAGAATCATCGAGATCGCTCTTTTCGAGCTATTTAATGCGAGTAACACGTATTCTGGTGTATTCACCGCTCCACAGTGCGTTTGACATGCAAAAACGGCAAAATCTTGCTTTTCGTGGGTTTTCAAGCTGAGATATGAATTTTCTGCGATAATCTTGGTGAGACTTCAGTCAGAAGTTAGCAGAATCATCGAGATCGCTCCTTTCGAGCTATTTAATGCGAGAAACACGTTTTCTGGTGTTTTCACCACCCCACAGTGCGTTTGATATGCAGAACCGGCGACATCTTTTTTTCGTCGGGTTTCAAGCTGAGATATGCATTTTCTGCTATAATCTTGGTGAGACTTCTGTCAGAAGTATGCAGAATCATCGAGATCGCTCTTTTCGAGCTATTTAATGCGAGTAACACGTTTTCTGGTTGTTTTCACCACTCGACAGTGCGTTTGATATGCAGAACCGGCGACATCTTGATTTTCGAGAGGTTTCAAGCTGAGATATGCATTTTCTGCGATAATATTGGTGAGACCGCAGTCAGAAGTATGCAGAATCATCTAGATCGCTCGTTTCGAGCTATTTAATGCGAGAAACACGTTGTCTGGTTGTTTTCACGACTCCACAGTGCGTTTGATATGCAGAACCGGCGACATCTTGGATTTCGTCGGGGTTTCAAACTGATATATGCATTTTCTACTATGATCTTGGTGAGACTTCTGTCAGAAGTATGCAGAATCATCGAGATCGCTCTTTTCGAGCTGCTTAATGCGAGAAACACGTTTTCTGGTGTTTTCACCACTCCACAGTGCGTTTGATATGCAGAACCGGCGACATCTTGATTTTCGTGAGGTTTCAAGCTGAGATATGGATTTTCTGCGATAATCTTGGTGAGACGTCAGTCAGAAGTATGCAGAATCATCGAGATCCCTCTTTTGGAGCTATTTAATGCGAGAAACACGTTATCTGGTGTTTTCACCACTCCACCGTACGTTTGATGTGCAGAACCGGAGATAACTTGGTTTTCGTGAGGTTTCAAGCTGAGATATGCATTTTCTGCGATAATATTGGTGAGACTTCAGTCAGAAGTATGCAGAATCTTCGAGAACGCTCTTTTCGAGCTACATAATGAGAGAAACACGTTATCTGGAGTTTTCACCACTCCACAGTGAGTTTGATATGCAGAACCGACGATATCTTGGCTTTCGTCGGGTATCAAGCTGAGATATGCATTTTCAACGATAATCTTGGTGAGACTTCTGTCACAAGTATGCAGAATCATCGGGATCGCTCTATTCGAGCTATTTAATGCGAGAAACACGTTGTCTGGTTGTTTTCACGACTCCACAGTGCGTTCGATATGCAGATCCGGCGACATCTTGGATTTCGTCGGGGTTTCAAACTGATATATGCATTTTCTACTATAATCTTGGTGAGACTTCTGTCAGAAGTATGCAGAATCATCGAGATCGCTCTTTTCGAGCTGCTTAATGCGAGAAACACGTTTTCTGGTGTTTTCACCACTCCACAGTGCGTTTGATATGCAGAACCGGCGACATCTTGATTTTCGTGAGGTTTCAAGCTGAGATATGGATTTTCTGCGATAATCTTGGTGAGACGTCAGTCAGAAGTATGCAGAATCATCGAGATCCCTCTTTTGGAGCTATTTAATGCGAGAAACACGTTATCTGGTGTTTTCACCACTCCACCGTACGTTTGATGTGCAGAACCGGAGATAACTTGGTTTTCGTGAGGTTTCAAGCTGAGATATGCATTTTCTGCGATAATATTGGTGAGACTTCAGTCAGAAGTATGCAGAATCTTCGAGAACGCTCTTTTCGAGCTACATAATGCGAGAAACACGTTATCTGGAGTTTTCACCACTCCACAGTGCGTTTGATATGCAGAACCGACGATATCTTGGCTTTCGTCGGGTATCAAGCTGAGATATGCATTTTCAACGATAATCTTGGTGAGACTTCTGTCACAAGTATGCAGAATCATCGGGATCGCTCTATTCGAGCTATTTAATGCGAGAAACACGTTGTCTGGTTGTTTTCACGACTCCACAGTGCGTTTGATATGCAGAACCGGCGACATCTTGGATTTCGTCGGGGTTTCAAACTGATATATGCATTTTCTACTATGATCTTGGTGAGACTTCTGTCAGAAGTATGCAGAATCATCGAGATCCCTCTTTTGGAGCTACTTAATGCGAGAAACACGTTTTCTGGTGTTTTCACCACTCCACAGTACGTCTGATGTGCAGAACCGGAGATAACTTGGTTTTCGTGAGGTTTCAAGCTGAGATATGCATTTTCTGCGATTATCTTGGTGAGGCATCTGTCAGAAGTATGCAGAATCATCGGGATCGCTCTTATCGAGCTATTTAATGGGTGAAACACGTTATCTGGTTGTTTTCACCACTCGACAGTGCGTTTGATATGCAGAACCGGCGACATCTTGATTTTCGAGAGGTTTCAAGCTGAGATATGCATTTTCTGCGATAATATTGGTGAGACCGCAGTCAGAAGTATGCAGAATCATCTAGATCGCTCGTTTCGAGCTATTTAATGCGAGAAACACGTTGTCTGGTTGTTTTCACGACTCCACAGTGCGTTTGATATGCAGAACCGGCGACATCTTGGATTTCGTCGGGGTTTCAAACTGATATATGCATTTTCTACTATAATCTTGGTGAGACTTCTGTCAGAAGTATGCAGAATCATCGAGATCGCTCTTTTCGAGCTGCTTAATGCGAGAAACACGTTTTCTGGTGTTTTCACCACTCCACAGTGCGTTTGATATGCAGAACCGGCGATATCTTGATTTTCGTGGAGTTTCCAGCTGAGACATGCATTTTCTGCGATAATCTTGGTGAGTCTTCAGTCAGAAGTATGCAGAATCATCTAGATCGCTCTTTTCGAGCTACTTAATGCGAGAAACACGTTTTCTGGTGTATTCACCACTCCATAGTACGTTTGACATGCAGAACCGGAGATATCATGGTTTCGGTCGGGTTTCAAGCTGAGATATGCATTTTCTACGATAATCATGGTGAGACTTCTGTCACAAGTATGCAGAATCTTCGAGAACGCTCTTTTCGAGCTACTTAATGCGAGAAACACGTTTTCTGGTGTTTTCACCACTCCACAGTACGTCTGATGTGCAGAACCGGAGATAACTTGGTTTTCGTGAGGTTTCAAGCTGAGATATGCATTTTCTGCGATTATCTTGGTGAGGCATCTGTCAGAAGTATGCAGAATCTTCGAGAACGCTCTTTTCGAGCTACATAATGCGAGAAACACGTTATCTGGAGTTTTCACCACTCCACAGTGCGTTTGATATGCAGAACCGACGATATCTTGGCTTTCGTCGGGTATCAAGCTGAGATATGCATTTTCAACGATAATCTTGGTGAGACTTCTGTCACAAGTATGCAGAATCATCGGGATCGCTCTATTCGAGCTATTTAATGCGAGAAACACGTGGTCTGGTTGTTTTCACGACTCCACAGTGCGTTTGATATGCAGAACCGGCGACATCTTGGATTTCGTCGGGGTTTCAAACTGATATATGCATTTTCTACTATAATCTTGGTGAGACTTCTGTCAGAAGTATGCAGAATCATCGAGATCGCTCTTTTCGAGCTATTTAATGCGAGTAACACGTATTCTGGTATATTCACCGCTCCACAGTGCGTTTGACATGCAAAAACGGCAAAATCTTGCTTTTCGTGGGTTTTCAAGCTGAGATATGAATTTTCTGCGATAATCTTAGTGAGACTTCAGTCAGAAGTTAGCAGAATCATCGAGATCGCTCCTTTCGAGC
The DNA here is from genome assembly GCA_951804975.1 of Anthophora plumipes. Lineage (NCBI taxonomy): Eukaryota > Metazoa > Arthropoda > Insecta > Hymenoptera > Apidae > Anthophora > Anthophora plumipes. The sequence goes on from OX638118.1 coordinate 21,579,374, forward strand.
TATTTAATGCGAGAAACACGTTTTCTGGTGTTTTCACCACCCCACAGTGCGTTTGATATGCAGAACCGGCGACATCTTTTTTTCGTCGGGTTTCAAGCTGAGATATGCATTTTCTGCTATAATCTTGGTGAGACTTCTGTCAGAAGTATGCAGAATCATCGAGATCGCTCTTTTCGAGCTATTTAATGCGAGTAACACGTTTTCTGGTTGTTTTCACCACTCGACAGTGCGTTTGATATGCAGAACCGGCGACATCTTGATTTTCGAGAGGTTTCAAGCTGAGATATGCATTTTCTGCGATAATATTGGTGAGACTTCAGTCAGAAGTATGCAGAATCATCTAGATCGCTCGTTTCGAGCTATTTAATGCGAGAAACACGTTGTCTGGTTGTTTTCACGACTCCACAGTGCGTTCGATATGCAGAACCGGAGATAACTTGGTTTTTGTGAGGTTTCAAGCTGAGATATGCATTTTCTACGATAATCTTGGTGAGACTTCTGTCACAAGTATGCAGAATCTTCGAGAACGCTCTTATCGAGCTATTTAATGGGTGAAACACGTTATCTGGTGTTTTCACCACTCCACAGTACGTTTGATGTGCAGAACCGGAGATAACTTGGTTTTTGTGAGGTTTCAAGCTGAGATATGCATTTTCTACGATAATCTTGGTGAGACTTCTGTCACAAGTATGCAGAATCTTCGAGAACGCTCTTATCGAGCTATTTAATGGGTGAAACACGTTATCTGGTTGTTTTCACCACTCGACAGTGCGTTTGATATGCAGAACCGGCGACATCTTGATTTTCGAGAGGTTTCAAGCTGAGATATGCATTTTCTGCGATAATATTGGTGAGACCGCAGTCAGAAGTATGCAGAATCATCTAGATCGCTCGTTTCGAGCTATTTAATGCGAGAAACACGTTGTCTGGTTGTTTTCACGACTCCACAGTGCGTTTGATATGCAGAACCGGCGACATCTTGGATTTCGTCGGGGTTTCAAACTGATATATGCATTTTCTACTATGATCTTGGTGAGACTTCTGTCAGAAGTATGCAGAATCATCGAGATCGCTCTTTTCGAGCTGCTTAATGCGAGAAACACGTTTTCTGGTGTTTTCACCACTCCACAGTGCGTTTGATATGCAGAACCGGCGACATCTTGATTTTCGTGAGGTTTCAAGCTGAGATATGGATTTTCTGCGATAATCTTGGTGAGACGTCAGTCAGAAGTATGCAGAATCATCGAGATCCCTCTTTTGGAGCTATTTAATGCGAGAAACACGTTATCTGGTGTTTTCACCACTCCACCGTACGTTTGATGTGCAGAACCGGAGATAACTTGGTTTTCGTGAGGTTTCAAGCTGAGATATGCATTTTCTGCGATAATATTGGTGAGACTTCAGTCAGAAGTATGCAGAATCTTCGAGAACGCTCTTTTCGAGCTACATAATGCGAGAAACACGTTATCTGGAGTTTTCACCACTCCACAGTGCGTTTGATATGCAGAACCGACGATATCTTGGCTTTCGTCGGGTATCAAGCTGAGATATGCATTTTCAACGATAATCTTGGTGAGACTTCTGTCACAAGTATGCAGAATCATCGGGATCGCTCTATTCGAGCTATTTAATGCGAGAAACACGTTGTCTGGTTGTTTTCACGACTCCACAGTGCGTTCGATATGCAGATCCGGCGACATCTTGGATTTCGTCGGGGTTTCAAACTGATATATGCATTTTCTACTATAATCTTGGTGAGACTTCTGTCAGAAGTATGCAGAATCATCGAGATCGCTCTTTTCGAGCTGCTTAATGCGAGAAACACGTTTTCTGGTGTTTTCACCACTCCACAGTGCGTTTGATATGCAGAACCGGCGATATCTTGATTTTCGTGGAGTTTCCAGCTGAGATATGCATTTTCTGCGATAATCTTGGTGAGTCTTCAGTCAGAAGTATGCAGAATCATCTAGATCGCTCTTTTCGAGCTACTTAATGCGAGAAACACGTTTTCTGGTGTATTCACCACTCCATAGTACGTTTGACATGCAGAACCGGAGATATCATGGTTTCGGTCGGGTTTCAAGCTGAGATATGCATTTTCAACGATAATCATGGTGAGACTTCTGTCACATGTATGCAGAATCTTCGAGAACGCTCTTTTCGAGCTACTTAATGCGAGAAACACGTTTTCTGGTGTTTACACCACTCCACAGTACGTTTGATGTGCAGAACCGGAGATAACTTGGTTTTTGTGAGGTTTCAAGCTGAGATATGCATTTTCTACGATAATCTTGGTGAGACTTCTGTCACAAGTATGCAGAATCTTCGAGAACGCTCTTTTCGACCTACTTAATGCGAGAAACACGTTATCTGGTGTTTTCACCACTCCACAGTACGTTTGACATGCAGAACCGGCGAAATCTTGCTTTTCGTGGGTTTTCAAGCTGAGATATGAATTTTCTGCGATACTCTTGGTGAGACTTCCGTCAGAAGTACGCAGAATCTTCGAGAACGCTCTTTTCAAGCTGCTTAATGCGAGAAACACGTTTTCTGGTATTTTCACCACTCCACAGTGCGTTTGATATGCAGAACCGGCGATATCTTGGCTTTCGTCGGGTATCAAGCTGAGATATGCATTTTCAACGATAATCTTGGTGAGACTTCTGTCACAAGTATGCAGAATCATCGGGATCGCTCTATTCGAGCTATTTAATGCGAGAAACACGTTGTCTGGTTGTTTTCACGACTCCACAGTGCGTTCGATATGCAGATCCGGCGACATCTTGGATTTCGTCGGGGTTTCAAACTGATATATGCATTTTCTACTATAATCTTGGTGAGACTTCTGTCAGAAGTATGCAGAATCATCGAGATCGCTCTTTTCGAGCTGCTTAATGCGAGAAACACGTTTTCTGGTGTTTTCACCACTCCACAGTGCGTTTGATATGCAGAACCGGCGATATCTTGATTTTCGTGGAGTTTCCAGCTGAGATATGCATTTTCTGCGATAATCTTGGTGAGTCTTCAGTCAGAAGTATGCAGAATCATCTAGATCGCTCTTTTCGAGCTACTTAATGCGAGAAACACGTTTTCTGGTGTATTCACCACTCCATAGTACGTTTGACATGCAGAACCGGAGATATCATGGTTTCGGTCGGGTTTCAAGCTGAGATATGCATTTTCAACGATAATCATGGTGAGACTTCTGTCACATGTATGCAGAATCTTCGAGAACGCTCTTTTCGAGCTACTTAATGCGAGAAACACGTTTTCTGGTGTTTACACCACTCCACAGTACGTTTGATGTGCAGAACCGGAGATAACTTGGTTTTTGTGAGGTTTCAAGCTGAGATATGCATTTTCTACGATAATCTTGGTGAGACTTCTGTCACAAGTATGCAGAATCTTCGAGAACGCTCTTTTCGACCTACTTAATGCGAGAAACACGTTATCTGGTGTTTTCACCACTCCACAGTACGTTTGACATGCAGAACCGGCGAAATCTTGCTTTTCGTGGGTTTTCAAGCTGAGATATGAATTTTCTGCGATACTCTTGGTGAGACTTCCGTCAGAAGTATGCAGAATCTTCGAGAACGCTCTTTTCAAGCTGCTTAATGCGAGAAACACGTTTTCTGGTATTTTCACCACTCCACAGTGCGTTTGATATGCAGAACCGGCGATATCTTGGCTTTCGTCGGGTATCAAGCTGAGATATGCATTTTCAACGATAATCTTGGTGAGACTTCTGTCAGAAGTATGCAGAATCATCGGGATCGCTCTTTTCGAGCTATTTAATGCGAAAAAACAAGTTTTCTGGTGTTTTCAAGATTGCACAGTGCGTTTTATATGCAGAACCGGCGATATCTTGATTTTCGTCGTGTTTCCAGCTGAGATATGCATTTTCTGCGATAATCTTGGTGTGTCTTCTGTCAGAAGTATGCAGAATCATCGAGATCCCTCTTTTCGAGCTATTTAATGCGAGAAACACGTTATCTGGTGTTTTCACCACTCCACAGTACGTTTGATGTGCAGAACCGGCGACATCTTGGATTTCGTCGGGGTTCAAACTGAGATATGCATTATCTACGATAATCTTGGTGAGACTGTTGTCAGAAGTATGCAGAATCTTTGAGAACGCTCTTTTCGAGCCACATAATGCGAGAAACACGTTATCTGGTTTTTTCACCACTCCACAGTGCGTTTGATATGCAGAACCGGCGATATCTTGGCTTTCGTCGGGTATCAAGCTGAGATATGCATTTTCAACGATAATCTTGGTGAGACTTCTGTCAGAAGTATGCAGAATCATCGGGATCGCTCTTTTCGAGCTATTTAATGCGAGAAACACGTTTTCTGGTGTTTTCACCACTTCACAGTGCGTTTGATATGCAGAACCGGCGATATCTTGATTTTCGTGGAGTTTCCAGCTGAGATATGCATTTTCTGCGATAATCTTGGTGAGTCTTCAGTCAGAAGTATGCAGAATCATCTAGATCGCTCTTTTCGAGCTACTTAATGCGAGAAACACGTTTTCTGGTGTATTCACCACTCCATAGTACGTTTGACATGCAGAACCGGAGATATCATGGTTTCGGTCGGGTTTCAAGCTGAGATATGCATTTTCTACGATAATCATGGTGAGACTTCTGTCACATGTATGCAGAATCTTCGAGAACGCTCTTTTCGAGCTACTTAATGCGAGAAACACGTTTTCTGGTGTTTTCACCACTCCACAGTACTTTTGATGTGCAGAACCGGAGATAACTTGGTTTTTGTGAGGTTTCAAGCTGAGATATGCATTTTCTACGATAATCTTGGTGAGACTTCTGTCACAAGTATGCAGAATCTTCGAGAACGCTCTTTTCGACCTACTTAATGCGAGAAACACGTTATCTGGTGTTTTCACCACTCCACAGTACGTTTGACATGCAGAACCGGCGAAATCTTGCTTTTCGTGGGTTTTCAAGCTGAGATATGAATTTTCTGCGATACTCTTGGTGAGACTTCCGTCAGAAGTATGCAGAATCTTCGAGAACGCTCTTTTCAAGCTGCTTAATGCGAGAAACACGTTTTCTGGTATTTTCACCACTCCACAGTGCGTTTGATATGCAGAACCGGCGATATCTTGGCTTTCGTCGGGTATCAAGCTGAGATATGCATTTTCAACGATAATCTTGGTGAGACTTCTGTCACAAGTATGCAGAATCATCGGGATCGCTCTATTCGAGCTATTTAATGCGAGAAACACGTTGTCTGGTTGTTTTCACGACTCCACAGTGCGTTCGATATGCAGATCCGGCGACATCTTGGATTTCGTCGGGGTTTCAAACTGATATATGCATTTTCTACTATAATCTTGGTGAGACTTCTGTCAGAAGTATGCAGAATCATCGAGATCGCTCTTTTCGAGCTGCTTAATGCGAGAAACACGTTTTCTGGTGTTTTCACCACTCCACAGTACGTTTGATGTGCAGAACCGGAGATAACTTGGTTTTTGTGAGGTTTCAAGCTGAGATATGCATTTTCTACGATAATCTTGGTGAGACTTCTGTCAGAAGTATGCAGAATCATCGAGATCGCTCTTTTCGAGCAGCTTAATGCGAGAAACACGTTTTTTGGTGTTTTCACCACTCCACAGTGCGTTTTATATGCAGAACCGGCGATGTCTTGATTTTCGTGGTAGTACCAGCTGAGCTATGCATTTTCTGCGATAATCTTGGTGAGTCTTCTGTCAGAAATATGCAGAATCATCGAGATCCCTCTGTGCGTGCTATTTAATGCGAGAAACACGTTGTCTGGTTGTTTTCACGACTCCACAGTGCGTTTGATATGCAGAACCGGCGACATCTTGGATTTCGTCGGGGTTTCAAACTGATATATGCATTTTCTACTATACTCTTGGTGAGACTTCTGTCAGAAGTATGCAGAATCATCGAGATCGCTCTTTTCGAGCTATTTAATGCGAGTAACACGTTTTCTGGTGTATTCACCGCTCCACAGTGCGTTTGACATGCAGAACCGGCTAAATCTTGCTTTTCGTGGGTTTTCAAGCTGAGATATGAATTTTCTGCGATAATCTTCGTGAGACTTCAGTCAGAAGTATGCAGAATCATCGAGATCGCTCCTTTCGAGCTATTTAATGCGAGAAACACGTTTTCTGGTGTATTCACCACTCCACAGTACGTTTGATATGCAGAATGGCGAAATCTAGCTTTTCGTGGGTTTTCAAGCTGAGATTTGAATTTTCTGCGATACTCTTCGTGAGACTTCCGTCAGAAGTATGCAGAATCTTCGAGAACGCTCTTTTCTAGCTGCTTAATGCGAGAAACACGTTTTCTGGTGTTTTCACCACTCCACAGTACGTTTGATGTGCAGAACCGGAGATAACTTGGTGTTCGTGAGGTTTCAAGATGAGATATGGATTTTCTACGATAATCTTGGTGAGACTTCTGTCACAAGTATGCAGAATCTTCGAGAACACTCTTTTCGAGCTACTTAATGTGAGAAACACGTTCTCTGGTGTTTTCACCACTCCACAGTACGTTTGATGTGCAGAACCGGAGATAACTTGGTTTTTGTGAGGTTTCAAGCTGAGATATGCATTTTCTACGATAATCTTGGTGAGACTTCTGTCACAAGTATGCAGAATCTTGGAGAACGCTCTTTTCGAGCTACTTAATGCGAGAAACACGTTTTCTGGTGTTTTCACCACTCCACAGTACGTCTGATGTGCAGAACCGGAGATAACTTGGTTTTCGTGAGGTTTCAAGCTGAGATATGCATTTTCTGCGATTATCTTGGTGAGGCATCTGTCAGAAGTATGCAGAATCATCGGGATCGCTCTTATCGAGCTATTTAATGGGTGAAACACGTTATCTGGTTGTTTTCACCACTCGACAGTGCGTTTGATATGCAGAACCGGCGACATCTTGATTTTCGAGAGGTTTCAAGCTGAGATATGCATTTTCTGCGATAATATTGGTGAGACCGCAGTCAGAAGTATGCAGAATCATCTAGATCGCTCGTTTCGAGCTATTTAATGCGAGAAACACGTTGTCTGGTTGTTTTCACGACTCCACAGTGCGTTTGATATGCAGAACCGGCGACATCTTGGATTTCGTCGGGGTTTCAAACTGATATATGCATTTTCTACTATAATCTTGGTGAGACTTCTGTCAGAAGTATGCAGAATCATCGAGATCGCTCTTTTCGAGCTGCTTAATGCGAGAAACACGTTTTCTGGTGTTTTCACCACTCCACAGTGCGTTTGATATGCAGAACCGGCGATATCTTGATTTTCGTGGAGTTTCCAGCTGAGACATGCATTTTCTGCGATAATCTTGGTGAGTCTTCAGTCAGAAGTATGCAGAATCATCTAGATCGCTCTTTTCGAGCTACTTAATGCGAGAAACACGTTTTCTGGTGTATTCACCACTCCATAGTACGTTTGACATGCAGAACCGGAGATATCATGGTTTCGGTCGGGTTTCAAGCTGAGATATGCATTTTCTACGATAATCATGGTGAGACTTCTGTCACAAGTATGCAGAATCTTCGAGAACGCTCTTTTCGAGCTACTTAATGCGAGAAACACGTTTTCTGGTGTTTTCACCACTCCACAGTACTTTTGATGTGCAGAACCGGAGATAACTTGGTTTTTGTGAGGTTTCAAGCTGAGATATGCATTTTCTACGATAATCTTGGTGAGACTTCTGTCACAAGTATGCAGAATCTTCGAGAACGCTCTTTTCGACCTACTTAATGCGAGAAACACGTTTTCTGGTGTTTTCACCACTCCACAGTACGTTTGATGTGCAGAACCGGAGATAACTTGGTTTTTGTGAGGTTTCAAGCTGAGATATGCATTTTCTACGATAATCTTGGTGAGACTTCTGTCAGAAGTATGCAGAATCATCGAGATCGCTCTTTTCGAGCTGCTTAATGCGAGAAACACGTTTTCTGGTGTTTTCACCACTCCACAGTGCGTTTTATATGCAGAACCGGCGATGTCTTGATTTTCGTGGTAGTACCAGCTGAGCTATGCATTTTCTGCGATAATCTTGGTGAGTCTTCTGTCAGAAATATGCAGAATCATCGAGATCCCTCTGTGCGTGCTATTTAATGCGAGAAACACGTTGTCTGGTTGTTTTCACGACTCCACAGTGCGTTTGATATGCAGAACCGGCGACATCTTGGATTTCGTCGGGGTTTCAAACTGATATATGCATTTTCTACTATACTCTTGGTGAGACTTCTGTCAGAAGTATGCAGAATCATCGAGATCGCTCTTTTCGAGCTATTTAATGCGAGTAACACGTTTTCTGGTGTATTCACCGCTCCACAGTGCGTTTGACATGCAGAACCGGCTAAATCTTGCTTTTCGTGGGTTTTCAAGCTGAGATATGAATTTTCTGCGATAATCTTCGTGAGACTTCAGTCAGAAGTATGCAGAATCATCGAGATCGCTCCTTTCGAGCTATTTAATGCGAGAAACACGTTTTCTGGTGTATTCACCACTCCACAGTACGTTTGACATGCAGAACCGGCGAAATCTAGCTTTTCGTGGGTTTTCAAGCGGAGATATGAATTTTCTGCGATACTCTTGGTGAGACTTCCGTCAGAAGTATGCAGAATCTTCGAGAACGCTCTTTTCGAGCTGCTTAATGCGAGAAACACGTTTTCTGGTGTTTTCACCACTCCACAGTACGTTTGATGTGCAGAACCGGAGATAACTTGGTGTTCGTGAGGTTTCAAGATGAGATATGGATTTTCTACGATAATCTTGGTGAGACTTCTGTCACAAGTATGCAGAATCTTCGAGAACACTCTTTTCGAGCTACTTAATGTGAGAAACACGTTCTCTGGTGTTTTCACCACTCCACAGTACGTTTGATGTGCAGAACCGGAGATAACTTGGTTTTTGTGAGGTTTCAAGCTGAGATATGCATTTTCTACGATAATCTTGGTGAGACTTCTGTCACAAGTATGCAGAATCTTGGAGAACGCTCTTTTCGAGCTACTTAATGCGAGAAACACGTTTTCTGGTGTTTTCACCACTCCACAGTACGTCTGATGTGCAGAACCGGAGATAACTTGGTTTTCGTGAGGTTTCAAGCTGAGATATGCATTTTCTGCGATTATCTTGGTGAGGCATCTGTCAGAAGTATGCAGAATCATCGGGATCGCTCTTATCGAGCTATTTAATGGGTGAAACACGTTATCTGGTTGTTTTCACCACTCGACAGTGCGTTTGATATGCAGAACCGGCGACATCTTGATTTTCGAGAGGTTTCAAGCTGAGATATGCATTTTCTGCGATAATATTGGTGAGACCGCAGTCAGAAGTATGCAGAATCATCTGGATCGCTCGTTTCGAGCTATTTAATGCGAGAAACACGTTGTCTGGTTGTTTTCACGACTCCACAGTGCGTTTGATATGCAGAACCGGCGACATCTTGGATTTCGTCGTGGTTTCAAACTGATATATGCATTTTCTACTATAATCTTGGTGAGACTTCTGTCAGAAGTATGCAGAATCATCGAGATCGCTCTTTTCGAGCTGCTTAATGCGAGAAACACGTTTTCTGGTGTTTTCACCACTCCACAGTGCGTTTGACATGCAGAACCGGCGATATCTTGATTTTCGTGGAGTATCCAGCTGAGACAAGCATTTTCTGCGATAATCTTGGTGAGTCTTCAGTCAGAAGTATGCAGAATCATCTAGATCGCTCTTTTCGAGCTACTTAATGCGAGAAACACGTTTTCTGGTGTATTCACCACTCCATAGTACGTTTGACATGCAGAACCGGAGATATCATGGTTTCGGTCGGGTTTCAAGCTGAGATATGCATTTTCTACGATAATCATGGTGAGACTTCTGTCACAAGTATGCAGAATCTTCGAGAACGCTCTTTTCGAGCTACTTAATGCGAGAAACACGTTTTCTGGTGTTTTCACCACTCCACAGTACGTCTGATGTGCAGAACCGGAGATAACTTGGTTTTCGTGAGGTTTCAAGCTGAGATATGCATTTTCTGCGATTATCTTGGTGAGGCATCTGTCAGAAGTATGCAGAATCTTCGAGAACGCTCTTTTCGAGCTACATAATGCGAGAAACACGTTATCTGGAGTTTTCACCACTCCACAGTGCGTTTGATATGCAGAACCGACGATATCTTGGCTTTCGTCGGGTATCAAGCTGAGATATGCATTTTCAACGATAATCTTGGTGAGACTTCTGTCACAAGTATGCAGAATCATCGGGATCGCTCTATTCGAGCTATTCAATGCGAGAAACACGTGGTCTGGTTGTTTTCACGACTCCACAGTGCGTTTGATATGCAGAACCGGCGACATCTTGGATTTCGTCGGGGTTTCAAACTGATATATGCATTTTCTACTATAATCTTGGTGAGACTTCTGTCAGAAGTATGCAGAATCATCGAGATCGCCCTTTTCGAGCTATTTAATGCGAGTAACACGTTTTCTGGTGTATTCACCGCTCCACAGTGCGTTTGACATGCAAAAACGGCAAAATCTTGCTTTTCGTGGGTTTTCAAGCTGAGATATGAATTTTCTGCGATAATCTTGGTGAGACTTCAGTCAGAAGTTAGCAGAATCATCGAGATCGCTCCTTTCGAGCTATTTAATGCGAGAAACACGTTTTCTGGTGTATTCACCACTCCACAGTACGTTTGACATGCAGAACCGGCGAAATCTAGCTTTTCGTGGGTTTTCAAGCTGAGATATGAATTTTCTGCGATACTCTTGGTGAGACTTCCGTCAGAAGTATGCAGAATCTTCGAGAACGCTCTTTTCGAGCTGCTTAATGCGAGAAGCACGTTTTCTGGTGTTTTCACCACTCCACAGTACGTTTGATGTGCAGAACCGGAGATAACTTGGTGTTCGTGAGGTTTCAAGATGAGATATGGATTTTCTACGATAAACTTGGTGAGACTTCTGTCACAAGTATGCAGAATCTTCGAGAACACTCTTTTCGAGCTACTTAATGTGAGAAACACGTTCTCTGGTGTTTTCACCACTCCACAGTACGTTTGATGTGCAGAACCGGAGATAACTTGGTTTTTGTGAGGTTTCAAGCTGAGATATGCATTTTCTACGATAATCTTGGTGAGACTTCTGTCACAAGTATGCAGAATCTTCGAGAACGCTCTTATCGAGCTATTTAATGGGTGAAACACGTTATCTGGTTGTTTTCACCACTCGACAGTGCGTTTGATATGCAGAACCGGCGACATCTTGATTTTCGAGAGGTTTCAAGCTGAGATATGCATTTTCTGCGATAATCTTGGTGAGACCGCAGTCAGAAGTATGCAGAATCATCTAGATCGCTCGTTTCGAGCTATTTAATGCGAGAAACACGTTGTCTGGTTGTTTTCACGACTCCACAGTGCGTTTGATATGCAGAACCGGCGACATCTTGGATTTCGTCGGGGTTTCAAACTGATATATGCATTTTCTACTATGATCTTGGTGAGACTTCTGTCAGAAGTATGCAGAATCATCGAGATCGCTCTTTTCGAGCTGCTTAATGCGAGAAACACGTTTTCTGGTGTTTTCACCACTCCACAGTGCGTTTGATATGCAGAACCGGCGATATCTTGATTTTCGTGGAGTTTCCAGCTGAGATATGCATTTTCTGCGATAATCTTGGTGAGTCTTCAGTCAGAAGTATGCAGAATCATCTAGATCGCTCTTTTCGAGCTACTTAATGCGAGAAACACGTTTTCTGGTGTATTCACCACTCCATAGTACGTTTGACATGCAGAACCGGAGATATCATGGTTTCGGTCGGGTTTCAAGCTGAGATATGCATTTTCTACGATAATCATGGTGAGACTTCTGTCACATGTATGCAGAATCTTCGAGAACGCTCTTTTCGAGCTACTTAATGCGAGAAACACGTTTTCTGGTGTTTACACCACTCCACAGTACGTTTGATGTGCAGAACCGGAGATAACTTGGTTTTTGTGAGGTTTCAAGCTGAGATATGCATTTTCTACGATAATCTTGGTGAGACTACTGTCACAAGTATGCAGAATCTTCGAGAACGCTCTTTTCGACCTACTTAATGCGAGAAACACGTTTTCTGGTGTTTTCACCACTCCACAGTACGTTTGATGTGCAGAACCGGAGATAACTTGGTTTTTGTGAGGTTTCAAGCTGAGATATGCATTTTCTACGATAATCTTGGTGAGACTTCTGTCAGAAGTATGCAGAATCATCGAGATCGCTCTTTTCGAGCTGCTTAATGCGAGAAACACGTTTTCTGGTGTTTTCACCACTCCACAGTGCGTTTGATATGCAGAACCGGCGACATCTTGGATTTTTGTCGGGGTTTCAAACTGATATATGCATTTTCTACTATAATCTTGGTGAGACTTCTGTCAGAAGTATGCAGAATCATCGAGATCGCTCTTTTCGAGCTGCTTAATGCGAGAAACACGTTTTCTGGTGTTTTCACCACTCCACAGTGCGTTTTATATGCAGAACCGGCGATGTCTTGATTTTCGTGGTAGTTCCAGCTGAGATATGCATTTTCTGCGATAATCTTGGTGAGTCTTCTGTCAGAAATATGCAGAATCATCGAGATCCCTCTGTGCGTGCTATTTAATGCGAGACACACGTTATCTGGTGTTTTCACCACTCCACAGTGCGTTTGATATGCAGAACCGGCGACATCTTGGATTTTTTCGGGTTTCAAGCTGAGATATGCATTTTCTACGATTATCTTGGTGAGACTTCTGTCAGAAGTATGCAGAATCTTCGAGATCGCTCTTTTCGAGCTACTTAATGCGAGAAACACGATTTCGGGTGTTTTCACCACTCCACAGTGCGTTTGATATGCAGAACCGGCGACATCTTGGATTTCGTCGGGGTTCAAACTGAGATTTGCATTTTCTGCGATAATCTTGGTGAGACTTCTGTCAGAAGTATGCAGAATCATCGGGATCGCTCTTTTCGAGCTATTTAATGCGAGAAACACGTTATCTCGTTGTTTTGACCACTCCACAGTGCGTTTGATTTGCAGAACCGGCGACATATTGATTTTCGTGAGGTTTCAAGCTGAGATATGCATTTTCTGCGATAATATTGGTGAGACTTCAGTCAGAAGTATGCAGAATCATCTAGATCGCTCGTTTCGAGCTACTTAATGCGACAAAACAAGTTTTCTGGTGTTTCCAACATTCCACAGTGCGTTTGATATGCAGCACCGGCGATATCTTGTTTTTCGTGGTGTTTCCAGCTGAGATATGCATTTTCTGCGATAATCTTGGTGATTCTTCTGTCAGAAGTATGCGGAATCATCTAGATCGCTCTTTTCGAGCTATTTATTGCGAGAAACACGTTTTCTGGTGTATTCACCACTCCACAGTGCGTCTGATTTGCAGAACCGGCGATATCTTGGTTTTCGTGGGGTTTCCAGCTGAGATGTGCATTTTCTGCGATAATCTTGGTGAGTCTTCTGTCAGAAGTATGCAGAATCATCGAGATCCCTCTTTGCGAGCTATTTAATGCGAGAAACACTTTATCTGGTGTTTTCACCACTGCACAGTACGTTTGATGTGCAGAACCGGAGATAACTTGGTATTCGTGAGGTTTCAAGTTGAGATATGCATTTTCTACGATAATCTTGGTGAGACTTCTGTCAGAAGTATGCAGAATCTTCGAGATCGCTCTTTTCGAGCTACTTAATGCGAGAAACACGATTTCGGGTGTTTTCACCACTCCACAGTGCGTTTGATATGCAGAACCGGCGACATCTTGGATTTCGTCGGGGTTCAAACTGAGATATGCATTTTCTGCGATAATCTTGGTGAGTCTTCTGTCAGAAGTATGCAGAATCATCGAGATCCCTCTTTGCGAGCTATTTAATGCGAGAAACACTTTATCTGGTGTTTGCACCACTCCACAGTACGTTTGATGTGCAGAACCGGCGACATCTTGATTTTCGTGAGGTTTCAAGCTGAGATATGCATTTTCTGCGATAATGTTGGTGAGACTTCAGTCAGAAGTATGCAGAATCATCTAGATCGTTCGTTTCGAGCTATTTAATGCGAAAAAACAAGTTTTCTGGTGTTTTGACCACTCCACAGTGCGTTTGATATGTAGAGCCGCCGATAACTTGGTTTTCGTGGGGTTTCCAGCTGAAATAAGCATTTTCTGCGATGATCTTGGTGAGACTTCTATCAGAAGTATGCAGAACCTTCGAGATCGTTCTTTTCGAGCTACTTAATGCGAGAAACACGATTTCGGGTGTTTTCACCACTCCACAGTGCGTTTGATATGCAGAACCGGCGACATCTTGGATTTCGTCGGGGTTCAAACTGAGATATGCATTTTCTGCGATAATCTTGGTGAGTCTTCTGTCAGAAGTATGCAGAATCATCGAGATCCCTCTTTGCGAGCTATTTAATGCGAGAAACACTTTATCTGGTGTTTGCACCACTCCACAGTACGTTTGATGTGCAGAACCGGCGACATCTTGATTTTCGTGAGGTTTCAAGCTGAGATATGCATTTTCTGCGATAATATTGGTGAGACTTCAGTCAGAAGTATGCAGAATCATCTAGATCGTTCGTTTCGAGCTATTTAATGCGAAAAAACAAGTTTTCTGGTGTTTTGACCACACCACAGTGCGTTTGATATGTAGAGCCGCCGATAACTTGGTTTTCGTGGGGTTTCCAGCTGAAATAAGCATTTTCTGCGATGATCTTGGTGAGACTTCTATCAGAAGTATGCAGAACCTTCGAGATCGTTCTTTTCGAGCTACTTAATGCGAGAAACACGATTTCGGGTGTTTTCACCACTCCACAGTGCGTTTGATATGCAGAACCGGCGACATCTTGGATTTCGTCGGGGTTCAAACTGAGATATGCATTTTCTGCGATAATCTTGGTGAGTCTTCTGTCAGAAGTATGCAGAATCATCGGGATCTCTCTATTCGAGCTATTTAATGCGAGAAACTCGTGGTCTGGTTGTTTTCACGACTCCACAGTGCGTTTGATATGCAGTACCGGCGACATCTTGGATTTCGTCGGGGTTTCAAACTGATATATGCATTTTCTACTATAATCTTGGTGAGACTTCTGTCAGAAGTATGCAGAATCATCGAGATCGCTCTTTTCGAGCTATTTAATGCGAGTAACACGTTTTCTGGTGTATTCACCGCTCCACAGTGCGTTTGACATTCAAAAACGGCTAAATCTTGCTTTTCGTGGGTTTTCAAGCTGAGATATGAATTTTCTGCGATAATCTTGGTGAGACTTCAGTCAGAAGTATGCAGAATCATCGAGATCGCTCCTTTCGAGCTATTTAATGCGAGAAACACGTTTTCTGGTGTATTCACCACTCCACAGTACGTTTGACATGCAGAACCGGCGAAATCTAGCTTTTCGTGGGTTTTCAAGCTGAGATATGAATTTTCTGCGATACTCTTGGTGAGACTTCCGTCAGAAGTATGCAGAATCTTCGAGAACGCTCTTTTCGAGCTGCTTAATGCGAGAAACACGTTTTCTGGTGTTTTCACCACTCCACAGTACGTTTGATGTGCAGAACCGGAGATAACTTGGTGTTCGTGAGGTTTCAAGATGAGATATGGATTTTCTACGATAATCTTGGTGAGACTTCTGTCACAAGTATGCAGAATCTTCGAGAACACTCTTTTCGAGCTACTTAATGTGAGAAACACGTTCTCTGGTGTTTTCACCACTCCACAGTACGTTTGATGTGCAGAACCGGAGATAACTTGGTTTTTGTGATGTTTCAAGTTGAGATATGCATTTTCTACGATAATCTTGGTGAGACTTCTGTCACAAGTATGCAGAATCTTCGAGAACGCACTTATCGAGCTATTTAATGGGTGAAACACGTTATCTGGTTGTTTTCACCACTCGACAGTGCGTTTGATATGCAGAACCGGCGACATCTTGATTTTCGAGAAGTTTCAAGCTGAGATATGCATTTTCTGCGATAATATTGGTGAGACCGCAGTCAGAAGTATGCAGAATCATCTAGATCGCTCGTTTCGAGCTATTTAATGCGAGAAACACGTTGTCTGGTTGTTTTCACGACTCCACAGTGCGTTTGATATGCAGAACCGGCGACATCTTGGATTTCGTCGGGGTTCCAAACTGATATATGCATTTTCTACTATAATCTTGGTGAGACTTCTGTCAGAAGTATGCAGAATCATCGACATCGCTCTTTTCGAGCTGCTTAATGCGAGAAACACGTTTTCTGGTGTTTTCACCACTCCACAGTGCGTTTGATATGCAGAACCGGCGATATCTTGATTTTCGTGGAGTTTCCAGCTGAGATATGCATTTTCTGCGATAATCTTGGTGAGTCTTCAGTCAGAAGTATGCAGAATCATCTAGATCGCTCTTTTCGAGCTACTTAATGCGAGAAACACGTTTTCTGGTGTATTCACCACTCCATAGTACGTTTGACATGCAGAACCGGAGATATCATGGTTTCGGTCGGGTTTCAAGCTGAGATATGCATTTTCTACGATAATCATGGTGAGACTTCTGTCACATGTATGCAGAATCTTCGAGAACGCTCTTTTCGAGCTACTTAATGCGAGAAACACGTTTTCTGGTGTTTACACCACTCCACAGTACGTTTGATGTGCAGAACCGGAGATAACTTGGTTTTTGTGAGGTTTCAAGCTGAGATATGCATTTTCTACGATAATCTTGGTGAGACTTCTGTCACAAGTATGCAAAATCTTCGAGAACGCTCTTTTCGACCTACTTAATGCGAGAAACACGTTTTCTGGTGTTTTCACCACTCCACAGTACGTTTGATGTGCATAACCGGAGATAACTTGGTTTTTGAGAGGTTTCAAGCTGAGATATGCATTTTCTACGATAATCTTGGTGAGACGTCTGTCAGAAGTATGCAGAATCATCGAGATCGCTCTTTTCGAGCTGCTTAATGCGAGAAACACGTTTTCTGGTGTTTTCACCACTCCACAGTGCGTTTGATATGCAGAACCGGCGACATCTTGGATTTCGTCGGGGTATCAAACTGATATATGCATTTTCTACTATAATCTTGGTGAGACTTCTGTCAGAAGTATGCAGAATCATCGAGATCGCTCTTTTCGAGCTGCTTAATGCGAGAAACACGTTTTCTGGTGTTTTCACCACTCCACAGTGCGTTTTATATGCAGAACCGGCGATGTCTTGATTTTCGTGGTAGTTCCAGCTGAGATATGCATTTTCTGCGATAATCTTGGTGAGTCTTCTGTCAGAAATATGCAGAATCATCGAGATCCCTCTGTGCGTGCTATTTAATGCGAGACACACGTTATCTGGTGTTTTCACCACTCCACAGTGCGTTTGATATGCAGAACCGGCGACATCTTGGATTTTTTCGGGTTTCAAGCTGAGATATGCATTTTCTACGATTATCTTGGTGAGACTTCTGTCAGAAGTATGCAGAATCTTCGAGATCGCTCTTTTCGAGCTACTTAATGCGAGAAACACGATTTCGGGTGTTTTCACCACTCCACAGTGCGTTTGATATGCAGAACCGGCGACATCTTGGATTTCGTCGGGGTTCAAACTGAGATTTGCATTTTCTGCGATAATCTTGGTGAGTCTTCTGTCAGAAGTATGCAGAATCATCGAGATCCCTCTTTGCGAGCTATTTAATGCGAGAAACACTTTATCTGGTGTTTTCACCACTCCACAGTACGTTTGATGTGCAGAACCGGCGACATCTTGGATTTTTTCGGGTTTCAAGCTGAGATATGCATTTTCTACGATTATCTTGGTGAGACTTCTGTCAGAAGTATGCAGAATCTTCGAGATCGCTCTTTTCGAGCTACTTAATGCGAGAAACACGATTTCGGGTGTTTTCACCACTCCACAGTGCGTTTGATGTGCAGAACCGGAGATAACTTGGTATTCGTTAGGTTTCAAGCTGAGATATGCATTTTCTGCGATAATCTTGGTGAGACTTCTGTCAGAAGTATGCAGAATCATCGGGATCGCTCTTTTCGAGCTATTTAATGCGAGAAACACGTTATCTCGTTGTTTTGACCACTCCACAGTGCGTTTGATTTGCAGAACCGGCGACATATTGATTTTCGTGAGGTTTCAAGCTGAGATATGCATTTTCTGCGATAATATTGGTGAGACTTCAGTCAGAAGTATGCAGAATCATCGAGATCCCTCTGTGCGTGCTATTTAATGCGAGACACACGTTATCTGGTGTTTTCACCACTCCACAGTGCGTTTGATATGCAGAACCGGCGACATCTTGGATTTTTTCGGGTTTCAAGCTGAGATATGCATTTTCTACGATTATCTTGGTGAGACTTCTGTCAGAAGTATGCAGAATCTTCGAGATCGCTCTTTTCGAGCTACTTAATGCGAGAAACACGATTTCGGGTGTTTTCACCACTCCACAGTGCGTTTGATGTGCAGAACCGGAGATAACTTGGTATTCGTTAGGTTTCAAGCTGAGATATGCATTTTCTGCGATAATCTTGGTGAGTCTTCTGTCAGAAATATGCAGAATCATCGAGATCCCTCTGTGCGTGCTATTTAATGCGAGACACACGTTATCTGGTGTTTTCACCACTCCACAGTGCGTTTGATATACAGAACCGGCGACATCTTGGATTTTTTCGGGTTTCAAGCTGAGATATGCATTTTCTACGATTATCTTGGTGAGACTTCTGTCAGAAGTATGCAGAATCTTCGAGATCCCTCTTTGCGAGCTATTTAATGCGAGAAACACTTTATCTGGTGTTTTCACCACTCCACAGTACGTTTGATGTGCAGAACCGGAGATAACTTGGTATTCGTTAGGTTTCAAGCTGAGATATGCATTTTCTGCGATAATCTTGGTGAGACTTCTGTCAGAAGTATGCAGAATCTTCGAGATCCCTCTTTGCGAGCTATTTAATGCGAGAAACACTTTATCTGGTGTTTTCACCACTCCACAGTACGTTTGATGTGCAGAACCGGAGATAACTTGGTATTCGTTAGGTTTCAAGCTGAGATATGCATTTTCTGCGATAATCTTGGTGAGACTTCTGTCAGAAGTATGCAGAATCATCGAGATCGCTTTTTTCGAGCTGCTTAATGCGAGAAACACGTTTTCTGGTGTTTTCACCACTCCACAGTGCGTTTGATATGCAGAACCGGCGATATCTTGATTTTCGTGGAGTTTCCAGCTGAGATATGCATTTTCTGCGATAATCTTGGTGAGTCTTCAGTCAGAAGTATGCAGAATCATCTAGATCGCTCTTTTTGAGCTACTTAATGCGAGAAACACGTTTTCTGGTGTATTCACCACTCCATAGTACGTTTGACATGCAGAACCGGAGATATCATGGTTTCGGTCGGGTTTCAAGCTGAGATATGCATTTTCTACGATAATCATGGTGAGACTTCTGTCACATGTATGCAGAATCTTCGAGAACGCTCTTTTCGAGCTACTTAATGCGAGAAACACGTTTTCTGGTGTTTACACCACTCCACAGTACGTTTGATGTGCAGAACCGGAGATAACTTGGTTTTTGTGAGGTTTCAAGCTGAGATATGCATTTTCTACGATAATCTTGGTGAGACTTCTGTCACAAGTATGCAAAATCTTCGAGAACGCTCTTTTCGACCTACTTAACGCGAGAAACACGTTTTCTGGTGTTTTCACCACTCCACAGAACGTTTGATGTGCAGAACCGGAGATAACTTGGTTTTTGAGAGGTTTCAAGCTGAGATATGCATTTTCTACGATAATCTTGGTGAGACTTCTGTCAGAAGTATGCAGAATCATCGAGATCGCTCTTTTCGAGCTGCTTAATGCGAGAAACACGTTTTCTGGTGTTTTCACCACTCCACAGTGCGTTTGATATGCAGAACCGGCGACATCTTGGATTTCGTCGGGGTTTCAAACTGATATATGCATTTTCTACTATAATCTTGGTGAGACTTCTGTCAGAAGTATGCAGAATCATCGAGATCGCTCTTTTCGAGCTGCTTAATGCGAGAAACACGTTTTCTGGTGTTTTCACCACTCCACAGTGCGTTTTATATGCAGAACCGGCGATGTCTTGATTTTCGTGGTAGTTCCAGCTGAGATATGCATTTTCTGCGATAATCTTGGTGAGTCTTCTGTCAGAAATATGCAGAATCATCGAGATCCCTCTGTGCGTGCTATTTAATGCGAGACACACGTTATCTGGTGTTTTCACCACTCCACAGTGCGTTTGATATGCAGAACCGGCGACATCTTGGATTTTTTCGGGTTTCAAGCTGAGATATGCATTTTCTACGATTATCTTGGTGAGACTTCTGTCAGAAGTATGCAGAATCTTCGAGATCCCTCTTTGCGAGCTATTTAATGCGAGAAACACTTTATCTGGTGTTTTCACCACTCCACAGTACGTTTGATGTGCACAACCGGAGATAACTTGGTATTCGTTAGGTTTCAAGCTGAGATATGCATTTTCTGCGATAATCTTGGTGAGACTTCTGTCAGAAGTATGCAGAATCATCGAGATCGCTCTTTTCGAGCTGCTTAATGCGAGAAACACGTTTTCTGGTGTTTTCACCACTCCACAGTGCGTTTTATATGCAGAACCGGCGATGTCTTGATTTTCGTGGTAGTTCCAGCTGAGATATGCATTTTCTGCGATAATCTTGGTGAGTCTTCTGTCAGAAATATGCAGAATCATCGAGATCCCTCTGTGCGTGCTATTTAATGCGAGACACACGTTATCTGGTGTTTTCACCACTCCACAGTGCGTTTGATATGCAGAACCGGCGACATCTTGGATTTTTTAAGGTTTCAAGCTGAGATGTGCATTTTCTACGATTATCTTGGTGAGACTTCTGTCAGAAGTATGCAGAATCTTCGAGATCGCTCTTTTCGAGCTACTTAATGCGAGAAACACGATTTCGGGTGTTTTCACCACTCCACAGTGCGTTTGATATGCAGAACCGGCGACATCTTGGATTTCGTCGGGGTTCCAAACTGATATATGCATTTTCTACTATAATCTTGGTGAGACTTCTGTCAGAAGTATGCAGAATCATCGAGATCGCTCTTTTCGAGCTGCTTAATGCGAGAAACACGTTTTCTGGTGTTTTCACCACTCCACAGTGCGTTTGATATGCAGAACCGGCGATATCTTGATTTTCGTGGAGTTTCCAGCTGAGATATGCATTTTCTGCGATAATCTTGGTGAGTCTTCAGTCAGAAGTATGCAGAATCATCTAGATCGCTCTTTTCGAGCTACTTAATGCGAGAAACACGTTTTCTGGTGTATTCACCACTCCATAGTACGTTTGACATGCAGAACCGGAGATATCATGGTTTCGGTCGGGTTTCAAGCTGAGATATGCATTTTCTACGATAATCATGGTGAGACTTCTGTCACATGTATGCAGAATCTTCGAGAACGCTCTTTTCGAGCTACTTAATGCGAGAAACACGTTTTCTGGTGTTTACACCACTCCACAGTACGTTTGATGTGCAGAACCGGAGATAACTTGGTTTTTGTGAGGTTTCAAGCTGAGATATGCATTTTCTACGATAATCTTGGTGAGACTTCTGTCACAAGTATGCAAAATCTTCGAGAACGCTCTTTTCGACCTACTTAATGCGAGAAACACGTTTTCTGGTGTTTTCACCACTCCACAGTACGTTTGATGTGCAGAACCGGAGATAACTTGGTTTTTGTGAGGTTTCAAGCTGAGATATGCATTTTCTACGATAATCTTGGTGAGACTTCTGTCAGAAGTATGCAGAATCATCGAGATCGCTCTTTTCGAGCTGCTTAATGCGAGAAACACGTTTTCTGGTGTTTTCACCACTCCACAGTGCGTTTGATATGCAGAACCGGCGACATCTTGGATTTCGTCGGGGTTTCAAACTGATATATGCATTTTCTACTATAATCTTGGTGAGACTTCTGTCAGAAGTATGCAGAATCATCGAGATCGCTCTTTTCGAGCTGCTTAATGCGAGAAACACGTTTTCTGGTGTTTTCACCACTCCACAGTGCGTTTTATATGCAGAACCGGCGATGTCTTGATTTTCGTGGTAGTTCCAGCTGAGATATGCATTTTCTGCGATAATCTTGGTGAGTCTTCTGTCAGAAATATGCAGAATCATCGAGATCCCTCTGTGCGTGCTATTTAATGCGAGACACACGTTATCTGGTGTTTTCACCACTCCACAGTGCGTTTGATATGCAGAACCGGCGACATCTTGGATATTTTCGGGTTTCAAGCTGAGATATGCATTTTCTACGATTATCTTGGGGAGACTTCTGTCAGAAGTATGCAGAATCTTCGAGATCGCTCTTTTCGAGCTACTTAATGCGAGAAACACGATTTCGGGTGTTTTCACCACTCCACAGTGCGTTTGATATGCAGAACCGGCGACATCTTGGATTTCGTCGGGGTTCAAACTGAGATTTGTATTTTCTGCGATAATCTTGGTGAGTCTTCTGTCAGAAGTATGCAGAATCATCGAGATCCCTCTTTCCGAGCTATTTAATGCGAGAAACACTTTATCTGGTGTTTTCACCACTCCACAGTACGTTTGATGTGCAGAACCGGAGATAACTTGGTATTCGTTAGGTTTCAAGCTGAGATATGCATTTTCTGCGATAATCTTGGTGAGACTTCTGTCAGAAGTATGCAGAATCATCGAGATCCCTCTTTGCGAGCTATTTAATGCGAGAAAAACGTTGTCTGGTTGTTTTCACCACTCCACAGTGCGTTTGATGTGCAGAACCGGCGACATATTGATTTTCGTGAGGTTTCAAGCTGAGATATGCATTTTCTGCGATAATATTGGTGAGACTTCAGTCAGAAGTATGCAGAATCATCTAGATCGCTCGTTTCGAGCTATTTAATGCCAGAAACACTTTTTCGTGGTGTTTCCAGCTGAGATATGCATTTTCTGCGATAATCTTGGTGATTCGTCTGTCAGAAGTATGCAGAATCATCTAGATCGCTCTTTTCGAGCTATTTATTGCGAGAAACACGTTTTCTGGTGTATTCACCACTCCACAGTGCGTCTGATATGCAGAACCGGCGATATCTTGGTTTTCGTGGGGTTTCCAGCTGCGATATGCATTTTCTGCGATGATATTGGTGAGTCTTCTGTCAGAAGTATGCAGAATCATCCAGATCGCTCGTTTCGAGCTATTTAATGCCAGAAACACGTATCTGGTGTATTGACCACTCCAAAGTGCGTTTGCTATGCAGAACCGGCGCCATCTTGATTTTCGTGAGGTTTCAAGCTGAGATATGCATTTGCTGCGGTGATATTGGTGAGACTTCAGTCAGAAGTATGCAGAATCATCTAGATCGCTCGTTTCCAGCTATTTAATGCGTGTAACACGTTTTCTGGTGTTTTCACCACTCCACATTGCGCCTGATATGCAGAACCGGCGATATCTTGGTTTTCGTGGGGTTACCAGCTGAGATATGCATTTTCTGCGATAATCTTGGTGAGTCTTCTGTCAGAAGTATGCAGAATCATCTAGATCGCTCTTTTCGAGTTATTGATTGCGAGAAACACGTTTTCTGGGGTATTGACCACTCCACAGTGCGTTTGCTATGCAGAACCGGCGCCATCTTGATTTTCGTGAGGTTTCAAGCTGAGATATGCATTTTCTGCGATGATATTGGTGAGACTTCAGTCAGAAGAATGCAGAATCATCTAGATCGCTCGTTTCCTGCTATTTAATGCGAGTAACACGTTTTCTGGTGTTTTCACCACTCCACATTGCGTCTGATATGCAGAACCGGCGATATCTTTGTTTTCGTGGGGTTACCAGCTGAGATATGCATTTTCTGCGATAATCTTGGTGAGTCTTCTGTCAGAAGTATGCAGAATCAACTAGATCGCTCTTTTCGAGCTATTTAATGCGAGAAACACGTTATCTGTTGTATTGACCACTCCACAGTGCGTTTGATATGCAGAACCGGCGCCATCTTGATTTCCGTGAGGTTTCAAGCTGAGATATGCATTTTCTGCGATGATATTGGTCAGACTTCAGTCAGAAGTATGCAGAATCATCTAGATCGATCGTTTCGAGCTATTTAATGCGAGTAACACGTTTTCTGGTGTTTTCACCACTCCACATTGCGCCTGATATGCAGAACCGGCGATATCTTGGTTTTCGTGGGGTTTCCAGATGAAATATGCATTTCCTGCTATAATCTTGGTGAGTCCTCTGTCAGAAGTATGCAGAATCATCGAGATCGCTCTTTTCGAGCTATTTAATGCGAGAAACACGTTGTCTGGTTGCTTTCAACACTCCACAGTGCGTTCGATATGCAGAACCGGCAACATCTTGGTTTTCGTCGGGTTTCAAGCTGAGATATGCATTTTCTGCGATAATATTGGTGATACTTCAGTCAGAAGTATTCAGAATCATCTAGATCGCTCGTTTCGAGCTATTTAATGCCAGAAACACGTTTTCTGGTGTATTGACCACTCCACAGTGCGTTTGATATGCAGAACCGGCGATATCTTGAATTTCGTGGTGTTTTCAGCTGAGATATGCATTTTCTGCGATAATCTTTGTGAGTCTTCTGTCAGCAGTATGCATAATCATCTAGATCGCTCTTTTCGAGCTATTTAATGCCAGAAACACGTTTTCTGGTGTATTGACCACTCCACACTGCGTTTGATATGCAGAACCGGCGCCATCTTGATTTTCGTGAGGTTTCAAGCTGAGATATGCATTTTCTGCGATAATCTTGGTGAGTCCTCTGTCAGAAGTATGCAGAATCATCGAGATCGCTCTTTTCGAGCTATTTAATGCGAGAAACACGTATCTGGTGTATTGACCACTCCAAAGTGCGTTTGTTATGCAGAACCGGCGCCAGCTTGATTTTCGTGAGGTTTCAAGCTGAGATATGCATTTTCTGCGATAATCTTGGTGAGTCCTCTGTCAGAAGTATGCAGAATCATCGAGATCGCTCTTTTCGAGCTATTTAATGCGAGAAACACGTTGTCTGGTTGCTTTCAACACTCCACAGTGCGTTTGATATGCAGAACCGGCAACATCTTGGTTTTCGTCGGGTTTCAAGCTGAGATATGCATTTTCTGCGATAATATTGGTGATACTTCAGTCAGAAGTATGCAGAATCATCTAGATCGCTCGTTTCGAGCTATTTAATGCCAGAAACACGTTTCCTGGTGTATTGACCACTCCACAGTGCGTTTGATATGCAGAACCGGCGATATCTTGAATTTCGTGGTGTTTTCAGCTGAGATATGCATTTTCTGCGATAATCTTTGTGAGTCTTCTGTCAGCAGTATGCAGAATCATCGAGATCGCTCTTTTCCAGCTATTTAATGCGAGAAACACGTATCTGGTGTATTGACCACTCCAAAGTGCGTTTGCTTTGCAGAACCGGCGCCATCTTGATTTTCGTGAGGTTTCAAGCTGAGATATGCATTTTCTGCGATGATATTGGTGAGACTTCAGTCAGAAGTATGCAGAATCATCTAGATCGCTCGTTTCCAGCTATATAATGCGAGTAACACGTTTTCTGGTGTTTTCACCACTCCACATTGCGCCTGATATGCAGAACCGGCGATATCTTGGTTTTCGTGGGGTTACCAGCTGAGATATGCATTTTCTGCGATAATCTTGGTGAGTCTTCTGTCAGAAGTATGCAGAATCATCTAGATCGCTCGTTTCGAGCTATTTAATGCCAGAAACACGTTTTCTGGTGTATTGACCACTCCACAGTGCGTATGATATGCAGAACCAGCGCCATCTTGATTTTCGTGAGGTTTCAAGCTGAGATATGCATATTCTGCGATGATATTGGTGAGACTTCAGTCAGAAGTATGCAGAATCATCTAGATCGCTCGTTTCCAGCTATTTAATGCGAGTAACACGTTTTCTGGTGTATTGACCACTCCACAGTGCGTTTGATATGCAGAACCGGAGATATGTTGAATTTCGTTGTGTTTTCAGCTGTGATATGCATTTTCTGCGATAATCTTGGTGAGTCTTCTGTCAGCAGTATGCATAATCATCTAGATCGCCCTTTTCGAGCTATTTAATGCCAGAAACACGTTTTCTGGTGTATTCACCACTCCACAGTTCGTTTGCACTGCAGAAACGGAGATATCTTGGTTTCGGTCAGGTTTCAAGCTGAGATATGCATTTTCTGCGATAATCTTGGTGAGTCTTCTGTCAGAAGTATGCAGAATCATCTAGATCGCTCGTTTCGAGCTATTTAATGCCAGAAACACGTTTTCTGGTGTATTGACCACTCCACAGTGCGTTTGATATGCAGAACCGGCGCCATCTTGATTTTCGTGAGGTTTCAAGCTGAGATATGCATTTTCTGCGATAATCTTGGTGAGTCCTCTGTCAGAAGTATGCAGAATCATCGAGATCGCTCTTTTCGAGCTATTTAATGCGAGAAACACGTATCTGGTGTATTGACCACTCCACAGTGCGTTTGCTATGCAGAACCGGCGCCATCTTGATTTTCGTGAGGTTTCAAGCTGAGATATGTATTTTCTGCGATGATATTGGTGAGACTTCAGTCAGAAGTATGCAGAATCATCTAGATCCCTCGTTTCCAGCTATTTAATGCGAGTAACACGTTTTCTGGTGTATTGTCCACTCCACAGTGCGTTTGATATGCAGAACCGGCGATATGTTGAATTTCGTTGTGTTTTCAGCTGTGATATGCATTTTCTGCGATAATCTTGGTGAGTCTTCTGTCAGCAGTATGCATAATCATCTAGATCGCCCTTTTCGAGCTATTTAATGCCAGAAACACGTTTTCTGGTGTATTCACCACTCCACAGTTCGTTTGCATTGCAGAAACGGAGATATCTTGGTTTCGGTCGGGTTTCCAGATGAAATATGCATTTTCTGCGATAATCTTGGTGAGTCCTCTGTCAGAAGTATGCAGAATCATCGAGAACGCTCTTTTCGAGCTAGTTAATGCGAGAAACACGTTTTCTAGTGTTTTCACCACTCCACAGTGCGTTTGATATGTAGAGCCGCCGATAATTTGGTTTTCGTGGGCTTTCCAGCTGAAATATGCATTTTCTGCGATAATCTTCGTGAGTCCTCTGTCAAAAGTATGCAGAATCATCGAGATCGCTCTTTTCGAGCTATTTAATGCGAGAAACACCTTATCTGGTGTATTGACCACTCCACAGTGCGTTTGATATGCAGATCCGGCGCCATCTTGATTTTTGTGAGGTTTCAAGCTGAGATATGCATTTTCTGCGATAAAATTGGTGAGACTTCAGTCAGAAGTATGCAGAATCATCGAGATCGCTCTTTTCGAGCTATTTAATGCGAGAAACACGTTATGTGGTGTATTGACCACTCCACAGTGCGTTTGATATGCAGATCCGGCGCCATCTTGATTTTTGTGAGGTTTCAAGCTGAGATATGCATTTTCTGCGATAATATTGGTGAGACTTCAGTCAGAAGTATGCAGAATTATCGAGAACGCTCTTTTCGAGCTAGTTAATGCGAGAAACACGTTTTCTAGTGTTTTCACCACTCCACAGTGCGTTTGATATGTAGAGCCGCCGATAATTTGGTTTTCGTGGGGTTTCCAGCTGAGATATGCATTTTCTGCGATAATCTTCGTGAGTCCTCTGTCAGAAGTATGCAGAACCATCGAGATCGCTCTATTCGAGCTATTTAATGCGAGAAACACGTTATCTGGTGTTTTCATCACTCCACAGGGCGTTTGATATGCAGAACCGGCGATATCTTGGTTTTCGTGGAGTTTCCAGCTTAGATATGCATTTTCTGCGATAATCTTGGTGAGACGTCTGTCCGAAGTATGCAGAATCATCGAGATCGCTCTGTTCGAGCTATTTAATGCGAGAAACACGTTATCTGGTGTATTGACCACTCCACAGTGCATTTGATATGCAGATCCGGCGCCATCTTGATTTTTGTGAGGTTTCAATCTGAGATATGCATTTTCTGCGATAATATTGGTGAGACTTCAGTCAGAAGTATGCAGAATCATCTAGATCGCTCGTTTCGAGCTATTTAATGCGAGAAACACGTTGCCTGGTTGTTTTCACCACTCCACAGTGCGTTTGATATGCAGAACCGGCGACATCTTGATTTTCGAGAGGTTTCAAGCTGAGATATGCATTTTCTGCGATAATATTGGTGAGACTTCAGTCAGAAGTATGCAGAATCATCGAGAACGCTCTTTTCGAGCTAGTTAATGCGAGAAACACGTTTTCTAGTGTTTTCACCACTCCACAGTGCGTTTGCTATGTAGAGCCGCCGATAACTTGGTTTTCGTGGGGTTTCCAGATGAAATATGCATTTTCTGCGATAATCTTGGTGAGTCCTCTGTCAGAAGTATGCATAATCATCTAGATCGATCTTTTCGAGCTATTTAATGCCAGAAACACGTTTTCTGGTGTATTGACCACTCCACAGTGCGTTTGATATGCAGAACCGGCGCCATCTTGATTTTCGTGAGGTTTCAAGCTGAGATATGCATTTTCTGCGATAATCTTGGTGAGTCCTCTGTCAGAAGTATGCAGAATCATCGAGATCGCTCTTTTCGAGCTATTTAATGCGAGAAACACGTATCTGGTGTATTGACCACTCCACAGTGCGTTTGCTATGCAGAACCGGCGCCATCTTGATTTTCGTGAGGTTTCAAGCTGAGATATGCATTTTCTGCGATGATATTGGTGAGACTTCAGTCAGAAGTATGCAGAATCATCTAGATCGCTCGTTTCGAGCTATTTAATGCGAGAAACACGTTGCCTGGTTGTTTTCACCACTCCACAGTGCGTTCGATATGCAGAACCGGCAACATCTTGGTTTTCGTCGGGTTTCAAGCTGAGATATGCATTTTCTGCGATAATATTGGTGATACTTCAGTCAGAAGTATTCAGAATCATCTAGATCGCTCGTTTCGAGCTATTTAATGCCAGAAACACGTTTTCTGGTGTATTGACCACTCCACAGTGCGTTTGATATGCAGAACCGGCGATATCTTGAATTTCGTGGTGTTTTCAGCTGAGTTATGCATTTTCTGCGATAATCTTTGTGAGTCTTCTGTCAGCAGTATGCATAATCATCTAGATCGCTCTTTTCGAGCTATTTAATGCCAGAAACACGTTTTCTGGTGTATTGACCACTCCACACTGCGTTTGATATGCAGAACCGGCGCCATCTTGATTTTCGTGAGGTTTCAAGCTGAGATATGCATTTTCTGCGATAATCTTGGTGAGTCCTCTGTCAGAAGTATGCAGAATCATCGAGATCGCTCTTTTCGAGCTATTTAATGCGAGAAACACGTATCTGGTGTATTGACCACTCCAAAGTGCGTTTGTTATGCAGAACCGGCGCCAGCTTGATTTTCGTGAGGTTTCAAGCTGAGATATGCATTTTCTGCGATAATCTTGGTGAGTCCTCTGTCAGAAGTATGCAGAATCATCGAGATCGCTCTTTTCGAGCTATTTAATGCGAGAAACACGTTGTCTGGTTGCTTTCAACACTCCACAGTGCGTTTGATATGCAGAACCGGCAACATCTTGGTTTTCGTCGGGTTTCAAGCTGAGATATGCATTTTCTGCGATAATATTGGTGATACTTCAGTCAGAAGTATGCAGAATCATCTAGATCGCTCGTTTCGAGCTATTTAATGCCAGAAACACGTTTCCTGGTGTATTGACCACTCCACAGTGCGTTTGATATGCAGAACCGGCGATATCTTGAATTTCGTGGTGTTTTCAGCTGAGATATGCATTTTCTGCGATAATCTTTGTGAGTCTTCTGTCAGCAGTATGCAGAATCATCGAGATCGCTCTTTTCCAGCTATTTAATGCGAGAAACACGTATCTGGTGTATTGACCACTCCAAAGTGCGTTTGCTTTGCAGAACCGGCGCCATCTTGATTTTCGTGAGGTTTCAAGCTGAGATATGCATTTTCTGCGATGATATTGGTGAGACTTCAGTCAGAAGTATGCAGAATCATCTAGATCGCTCGTTTCCAGCTATATAATGCGAGTAACACGTTTTCTGGTGTTTTCACCACTCCACATTGCGCCTGATATGCAGAACCGGCGATATCTTGGTTTTCGTGGGGTTACCAGCTGAGATATGCATTTTCTGCGATAATCTTGGTGAGTCTTCTGTCAGAAGTATGCAGAATCATCTAGATCGCTCGTTTCGAGCTATTTAATGCCAGAAACACGTTTTCTGGTGTATTGACCACTCCACAGTGCGTATGATATGCAGAACCAGCGCCATCTTGATTTTCGTGAGGTTTCAAGCTGAGATATGCATATTCTGCGATGATATTGGTGAGACTTCAGTCAGAAGTATGCAGAATCATCTAGATCGCTCGTTTCCAGCTATTTAATGCGAGTAACACGTTTTCTGGTGTATTGACCACTCCACAGTGCGTTTGATATGCAGAACCGGAGATATGTTGAATTTCGTTGTGTTTTCAGCTGTGATATGCATTTTCTGCGATAATCTTGGTGAGTCTTCTGTCAGCAGTATGCATAATCATCTAGATCGCCCTTTTCGAGCTATTTAATGCCAGAAACACGTTTTCTGGTGTATTCACCACTCCACAGTTCGTTTGCATTGCAGAAACGGAGATATCTTGGTTTCGGTCAGGTTTCAAGCTGAGATATGCATTTTCTGCGATAATCTTGGTGAGTCTTCTGTCAGAAGTATGCAGAATCATCTAGATCGCTCGTTTCGAGCTATTTAATGCCAGAAACACGTTTTCTGGTGTATTGACCACTCCACAGTGCGTTTGATATGCAGAACCGGCGCCATCTTGATTTTCGTGAGGTTTCAAGCTGAGATATGCATTTTCTGCGATAATCTTGGTGAGTCCTCTGTCAGAAGTATGCAGAATCATCGAGATCGCTCTTTTCGAGCTATTTAATGCGAGAAACACGTATCTGGTGTATTGACCACTCCACAGTGCGTTTGCTATGCAGAACCGGCGCCATCTTGATTTTCGTGAGGTTTCAAGCTGAGATATGTATTTTCTGCGATGATATTGGTGAGACTTCAGTCAGAAGTATGCAGAATCATCTAGATCCCTCGTTTCCAGCTATTTAATGCGAGTAACACGTTTTCTGGTGTATTGTCCACTCCACAGTGCGTTTGATATGCAGAACCGGCGATATGTTGAATTTCGTTGTGTTTTCAGCTGTGATATGCATTTTCTGCGATAATCTTGGTGAGTCTTCTGTCAGCAGTATGCATAATCATCTAGATCGCCCTTTTCGAGCTATTTAATGCCAGAAACACGTTTTCTGGTGTATTCACCACTCCACAGTTCGTTTGCATTGCAGAAACGGAGATATCTTGGTTTCGGTCGGGTTTCCAGATGAAATATGCATTTTCTGCGATAATCTTGGTGAGTCCTCTGTCAGAAGTATGCAGAATCATCGAGAACGCTCTTTTCGAGCTAGTTAATGCGAGAAACACGTTTTCTAGTGTTTTCACCACTCCACAGTGCGTTTGATATGTAGAGCCGCCGATAATTTGGTTTTCGTGGGCTTTCCAGCTGAAATATGCATTTTCTGCGATAATCTTCGTGAGTCCTCTGTCAAAAGTATGCAGAATCATCGAGATCGCTCTTTTCGAGCTATTTAATGCGAGAAACACCTTATCTGGTGTATTGACCACTCCACAGTGCGTTTGATATGCAGATCCGGCGCCATCTTGATTTTTGTGAGGTTTCAAGCTGAGATATGCATTTTCTGCGATAAAATTGGTGAGACTTCAGTCAGAAGTATGCAGAATCATCGAGATCGCTCTTTTCGAGCTATTTAATGCGAGAAACACGTTATGTGGTGTATTGACCACTCCACAGTGCGTTTGATATGCAGATCCGGCGCCATCTTGATTTTTGTGAGGTTTCAAGCTGAGATATGCATTTTCTGCGATAATATTGGTGAGACTTCAGTCAGAAGTATGCAGAATTATCGAGAACGCTCTTTTCGAGCTAGTTAATGCGAGAAACACGTTTTCTAGTGTTTTCACCACTCCACAGTGCGTTTGATATGTAGAGCCGCCGATAATTTGGTTTTCGTGGGGTTTCCAGCTGAGATATGCATTTTCTGCGATAATCTTCGTGAGTCCTCTGTCAGAAGTATGCAGAACCATCGAGATCGCTCTATTCGAGCTATTTAATGCGTGAAACACGTTATCTGGTGTTTTCATCACTCCACAGGGCGTTTGATATGCAGAACCGGCGATATCTTGGTTTTCGTGGAGTTTCCAGCTTAGATATGCATTTTCTGCGATAATCTTGGTGAGACGTCTGTCCGAAGTATGCAGAATCATCGAGATCGCTCTGTTCGAGCTATTTAATGCGAGAAACACGTTATCTGGTGTATTGACCACTCCACAGTGCATTTGATATGCAGATCCGGCGCCATCTTGATTTTTGTGAGGTTTCAAGCTGAGATATGCATTTTCTGCGATAATATTGGTGAGACTTCAGTCAGAAGTATGCAGAATCATCTAGATCGCTCGTTTCGAGCTATTTAATGCGAGAAACACGTTGCCTGGTTGTTTTCACCACTCCACAGTGCGTTTGATATGCAGAACCGGCGACATCTTGATTTTCGAGAGGTTTCAAGCTGAGATATGCATTTTCTGCGATAATATTGGTGAGACTTCAGTCAGAAGTATGCAGAATCATCGAGAACGCTCTTTTCGAGCTAGTTAATGCGAGAAACACGTTTTCTAGTGTTTTCACCACTCCACAGTGCGTTTGCTATGTAGAGCCGCCGATAACTTGGTTTTCGTGGGGTTTCCAGATGAAATATGCATTTTCTGCGATAATCTTGGTGAGTCCTCTGTCAGAAGTATGCATAATCATCTAGATCGATCTTTTCGAGCTATTTAATGCCAGAAACACGTTTTCTGGTGTATTGACCACTCCACAGTGCGTTTGATATGCAGAACCGGCGCCATCTTGATTTTCGTGAGGTTTCAAGCTGAGATATGCATTTTCTGCGATAATCTTGGTGAGTCCTCTGTCAGAAGTATGCAGAATCATCGAGATCGCTCTTTTCGAGCTATTTAATGCGAGAAACACGTATCTGGTGTATTGACCACTCCACAGTGCGTTTGCTATGCAGAACCGGCGCCATCTTGATTTTCGTGAGGTTTCAAGCTGAGATATGCATTTTCTGCGATGATATTGGTGAGACTTCAGTCAGAAGTATGCAGAATCATCTAGATCGCTCGTTTCGAGCTATTTAATGCGAGAAACACGTTGCCTGGTTGTTTTCACCACTCCACAGTGCGTTCGATATGCAGAACCGGCAACATCTTGGTTTTCGTCGGGTTTCAAGCTGAGATATGCATTTTCTGCGATAATATTGGTGATACTTCAGTCAGAAGTATTCAGAATCATCTAGATCGCTCGTTTCGAGCTATTTAATGCCAGAAACACGTTTTCTGGTGTATTGACCACTCCACAGTGCGTTTGATATGCAGAACCGGCGATATCTTGAATTTCGTGGTGTTTTCAGCTGAGTTATGCATTTTCTGCGATAATCTTTGTGAGTCTTCTGTCAGCAGTATGCATAATCATCTAGATCGCTCTTTTCGAGCTATTTAATGCCAGAAACACGTTTTCTGGTGTATTGACCACTCCACACTGCGTTTGATATGCAGAACCGGCGCCATCTTGATTTTCGTGAGGTTTCAAGCTGAGATATGCATTTTCTGCGATAATCTTGGTGAGTCCTCTGTCAGAAGTATGCAGAATCATCGAGATCGCTCTTTTCGAGCTATTTAATGCGAGAAACACGTATCTGGTGTATTGACCACTCCAAAGTGCGTTTGTTATGCAGAACCGGCGCCAGCTTGATTTTCGTGAGGTTTCAAGCTGAGATATGCATTTTCTGCGATAATCTTGGTGAGTCCTCTGTCAGAAGTATGCAGAATCATCGAGATCGCTCTTTTCGAGCTATTTAATGCGAGAAACACGTTGTCTGGTTGCTTTCAACACTCCACAGTGCGTTTGATATGCAGAACCGGCAACATCTTGGTTTTCGTCGGGTTTCAAGCTGAGATATGCATTTTCTGCGATAATATTGGTGATACTTCAGTCAGAAGTATGCAGAATCATCTAGATCGCTCGTTTCGAGCTATTTAATGCCAGAAACACGTTTCCTGGTGTATTGACCACTCCACAGTGCGTTTGATATGCAGAACCGGCGATATCTTGAATTTCGTGGTGTTTTCAGCTGAGATATGCATTTTCTGCGATAATCTTGGTGAGTCCTCTGTCAGAAGTATGCAGAATCATCGAGATCGCTCTTTTCGAGCTATTTAATGCGAGAAACACGTATCTGGTGTATTGACCACTCCACAGTGCGTTTGCTATGCAGAACCGGCGCCATCTTGATTTTCGTGAGGTTTCAAGCTGAGATATGTATTTTCTGCGATGATATTGGTGAGACTTCAGTCAGAAGTATGCAGAATCATCTAGATCCCTCGTTTCCAGCTATTTAATGCGAGTAACACGTTTTCTGGTGTATTGTCCACTCCACAGTGCGTTTGATATGCAGAACCGGCGATATGTTGAATTTCGTTGTGTTTTCAGCTGTGATATGCATTTTCTGCGATAATCTTGGTGAGTCTTCTGTCAGCAGTATGCATAATCATCTAGATCGCCCTTTTCGAGCTATTTAATGCCAGAAACACGTTTTCTGGTGTATTCACCACTCCACAGTTCGTTTGCATTGCAGAAACGGAGATATCTTGGTTTCGGTCGGGTTTCCAGATGAAATATGCATTTTCTGCGATAATCTTGGTGAGTCCTCTGTCAGAAGTATGCAGAATCATCGAGAACGCTCTTTTCGAGCTAGTTAATGCGAGAAACACGTTTTCTAGTGTTTTCACCACTCCACAGTGCGTTTGATATGTAGAGCCGCCGATAATTTGGTTTTCGTGGGCTTTCCAGCTGAAATATGCATTTTCTGCGATAATCTTCGTGAGTCCTCTGTCAAAAGTATGCAGAATCATCGAGATCGCTCTTTTCGAGCTATTTAATGCGAGAAACACCTTATCTGGTGTATTGACCACTCCACAGTGCGTTTGATATGCAGATCCGGCGCCATCTTGATTTTTGTGAGGTTTCAAGCTGAGATATGCATTTTCTGCGATAAAATTGGTGAGACTTCAGTCAGAAGTATGCAGAATCATCGAGATCGCTCTTTTCGAGCTATTTAATGCGAGAAACACGTTATGTGGTGTATTGACCACTCCACAGTGCGTTTGATATGCAGATCCGGCGCCATCTTGATTTTTGTGAGGTTTCAAGCTGAGATATGCATTTTCTGCGATAATATTGGTGAGACTTCAGTCAGAAGTATGCAGAATTATCGAGAACGCTCTTTTCGAGCTAGTTAATGCGAGAAACACGTTTTCTAGTGTTTTCACCACTCCACAGTGCGTTTGATATGTAGAGCCGCCGATAATTTGGTTTTCGTGGGGTTTCCAGCTGAGATATGCATTTTCTGCGATAATCTTCGTGAGTCCTCTGTCAGAAGTATGCAGAACCATCGAGATCGCTCTATTCGAGCTATTTAATGCGTGAAACACGTTATCTGGTGTTTTCATCACTCCACAGGGCGTTTGATATGCAGAACCGGCGATATCTTGGTTTTCGTGGAGTTTCCAGCTTAGATATGCATTTTCTGCGATAATCTTGGTGAGACGTCTGTCCGAAGTATGCAGAATCATCGAGATCGCTCTGTTCGAGCTATTTAATGCGAGAAACACGTTATCTGGTGTATTGACCACTCCACAGTGCATTTGATATGCAGATCCGGCGCCATCTTGATTTTTGTGAGGTTTCAAGCTGAGATATGCATTTTCTGCGATAATATTGGTGAGACTTCAGTCAGAAGTATGCAGAATCATCTAGATCGCTCGTTTCGAGCTATTTAATGCGAGAAACACGTTGCCTGGTTGTTTTCACCACTCCACAGTGCGTTTGATATGCAGAACCGGCGACATCTTGATTTTCGAGAGGTTTCAAGCTGAGATATGCATTTTCTGCGATAATATTGGTGAGACTTCAGTCAGAAGTATGCAGAATCATCGAGAACGCTCTTTTCGAGCTAGTTAATGCGAGAAACACGTTTTCTAGTGTTTTCACCACTCCACAGTGCGTTTGCTATGTAGAGCCGCCGATAACTTGGTTTTCGTGGGGTTTCCAGATGAAATATGCATTTTCTGCGATAATCTTGGTGAGTCCTCTGTCAGAAGTATGCATAATCATCTAGATCGATCTTTTCGAGCTATTTAATGCCAGAAACACGTTTTCTGGTGTATTGACCACTCCACAGTGCGTTTGATATGCAGAACCGGCGCCATCTTGATTTTCGTGAGGTTTCAAGCTGAGATATGCATTTTCTGCGATAATCTTGGTGAGTCCTCTGTCAGAAGTATGCAGAATCATCGAGATCGCTCTTTTCGAGCTATTTAATGCGAGAAACACGTATCTGGTGTATTGACCACTCCACAGTGCGTTTGCTATGCAGAACCGGCGCCATCTTGATTTTCGTGAGGTTTCAAGCTGAGATATGCATTTTCTGCGATGATATTGGTGAGACTTCAGTCAGAAGTATGCAGAATCATCTAGATCGCTCGTTTCCAGCTATTTAATGCGAGTAACACGTTTTCTGGTGTTTTCACCACTCCACATTGCGCCTGATATGCAGAACCGGCGATATCTAGGTTTTCGTGGGGTTACCAGCTGAGATATGCATTTTCTGCGATAATCTTGGTGAGTCTTCTGTCAGAAGTATGCAGAATCAACTTGATCGCTCTTTTCGAGCTATTTAATGCGAGAAACACGTTTTCTGGTGTTTTCACCACCCCACAGTGCGTTTGATATGCAGAACCGGCGACATCTTTTTTCGTCGGGTTTCAAGCTGACATATGCATTTTCTGCGATAATATTGGTGATACTTCAGTCAGAAGTATGCAGAATCATCTAGATCGCTCGTTTCGAGCTATTTAATGCCAGAAACACGTTTTCTGGTGTATTCACCACTCCACAGTTCGTTTGCATTGCAGAAACGGAGATATCTTGGTTTCGGTCAGGTTTCAAGCTGAGATATGCATTTTCTGCGATAATCTTGGTGAGTCTTCTGTCAGAAGTATGCAGAATCATCTAGATCGCTCGTTTCGAGCTATTTAATGCGAGAAACACGTTATCTGGTGTATTGACCACTCCACAGTGCGTTTGATATGCAGAACCGGCGCCATCTTGATTTTCGTGAGGTTTCAAGCTGAGATATGCATTTTCTGCGATAATCTTGGTGAGTCCTCTGTCAGAAGTATGCAGAATCATCGAGATCGCTCTTTTCGAGCTATTTAATGCGAGAAACACGTATCTGGTGTATTGACCACTCCACAGTGCGTTTGCTATGCAGAACCGGCGCCATCTTGATTTTCGTGAGGTTTCAAGCTGAGATATGCATTTTCTGCTATAATATTGGTGAGACTTCAGTCAGAAGTATGCAGAATCATCTAGATCACTCTTTTCGAGCTATTTAATGCGAGAACCACGTTATCTGGTGTATTGACCACTCCACAGTGCGTTTGATGTGCAGAACCGGAGACATCTTGGTTTTCGTGGGGTATCCAGCTGAAATATGCATTTTCTGCGATAATCTTGGTGTTTCATCTATGAGAAGTATGCAGAAACATCGAGATCGCTCTTTTCGAGCTAGTTAATGCGAGAAACACGTTTTCTGGTGTATTCACCACTCCACAGTACGTTTGACATGCAGAAACGAAGATATCTTGGTTTCGGTCGGGTTTCAAGCTGAGATATGCATTTTCTGCGATAATATCGGTGAGACTTCAGTCAGAAGTATGCAGAATCATCTAGATCGCTCGTTTCGAGCTATTTAATGCGAGAAACACGTTGTCTGGTTGTTTTCACCACTCCACAGTTCGTTTGATATGCAGAACCGGCGATATCTTGATTTTCGTGAGGTTTCAAGCTGAGATATGCATTTTCTGCGATAATATTGGTGATACTTCAGTCAGAAGTATGCAGAATCATCTAGATCGCTCTTTTCGAGCTATTTAATGCGAGAACCACGTTATCTGGTGTATTGACCACTCCACAGTGCGTTTGATATGCAGAACCGGAGACATCTTGGTTTTCGTGGGGTATCCAGCTGAAATATGCATTTTCTGCGATAATCTTGGTGAGTCTTCTGTCAGAAGGATGCAGAATCATCTAGATCGCTCGTTTCGAGCTATTTAATGCCAGTAACACGTTTTCTGGAGTATTCACCACCCCACAGTACGTTTGACATACAGAAACGGAGATATCTTGGTTTCGGTCGGGTTTCAAGCTGAAATATGCATTTTCTGCGATAATATTGGTGAGACTTCAGTCAGAAGTACGCAGAATCATCTAGATCGTTCTTTTCGAGCTATTTAATGCGAGAAACACGTTGTCTGGTTGTTTTCACCACTCCACAGTTCGTTTGATATGCAGAACCGGCGATATCTTGATTTTCGTGAGGTTTCAAGCTGAGATATGCATTTTCTGCGATAATATTGGTGATACTTCAGTCAGAAGTATGCAGAATCATCTAGATCGCTCTTTTCGAGCTATTTAATGCGAGAACCACGTTATCTGGTGTATTGACCACTCCACAGTGCGTTTGATATGCAGAACCGGCGCCATCTTGATTTCCGTGAGGTTTCAAGCTGAGATATGCATTTTCTGCGATGATATTGGTCAGACTTCAGTCAGAAGTATGCAGAATCATCTAGATCGATCGTTTCGAGCTATTTAATGCGAGTAACACGTTTTCTGGTGTTTTCACCACTCCACATTGCGTCTGATATGCAGAACCGGCGATATCTTGGTTTTCGTGGGGTTTCCAGATGAAATATGCATTTCCTGCGATAATCTTGGTGAGTCCTCTGTCAGAAGTATGCAGAATCATCGAGATCGCTCTTTTCGAGCTATTTAATGCGAGAAACACGTTGTCTGGTTGCTTTCAACACTCCACAGTGCGTTCGATATGCAGAACCGGCAACATCTTGG
Source organism: Anthophora plumipes (assembly GCA_951804975.1). Lineage (NCBI taxonomy): Eukaryota > Metazoa > Arthropoda > Insecta > Hymenoptera > Apidae > Anthophora > Anthophora plumipes. The sequence continues at coordinate 21,618,493 of OX638118.1, forward strand.
TTTTCGTCGGGTTTCAAGCTGAGATATGCATTTTCTGCGATAATATTGGTGATACTTCAGTCAGAAGTATTCAGAATCATCTAGATCGCTCGTTTCGAGCTATTTAATGCCAGAAACACGTTTTCTGGTGTATTGACCACTCCACAGTGCGTTTGATATGCAGAACCGGCGATATCTTGAATTTCGTGGTGTTTTCAGCTGAGATATGCATTTTCTGCGATAATCTTTGTGAGTCTTCTGTCAGCAGTATGCATAATCATCTAGATCGCTCTTTTCGAGCTATTTAATGCCAGAAACACGTTTTCTGGTGTATTGACCACTCCACACTGCGTTTGATATGCAGAACCGGCGCCATCTTGATTTTCGTGAGGTTTCAAGCTGAGATATGCATTTTCTGCGATAATCTTGGTGAGTCCTCTGTCAGAAGTATGCAGAATCATCGAGATCGCTCTTTTCGAGCTATTTAATGCGAGAAACACGTATCTGGTGTATTGACCACTCCAAAGTGCGTTTGCTATGCAGAACCGGCGCCAGCTTGATTTTCGTGAGGTTTCAAGCTGAGATATGCATTTTCTGCGATGATATTGGTGAGACTTCAGTCAGAAGTATGCAGAATCATCTAGATCGTTCGTTTCCAGCTATTTAATGCGAGTAACACGTTTTCTGGTGTTTTCACCACTCCACATTGCGCCTGATATGCAGAACCGGCGATATCTTGGTTTTCGTGGGGTTACCAGCTGAGATATGCATTTTCTGCGATAATCTTGGTGAGTCTTCTGTCACAAGTATGCAGAATCATCTAGATCGCTCGTTTCGAGCTATTTAATGCCAGAAACACGTTTTCTGGTGTATTGACCACTCCACAGTGCGTTTGATATGCAGAACCGGCGCCATCTTGATTTTCGTGAGGTTTCAAGCTGAGATATGCATTTTCTGCGATAATCTTGGTGAGTCCTCTGTCAGAAGTATGCAGAATCATCGAGATCGCTCTTTTCGAGCTATTTAATGCGAGAAACACGTATCTGGTGTATTGACCACTCCACAGTGCGTTTGCTATGCAGAACCGGCTCCATCTTGATTTTCGTGAGGTTTCAAGCTGAGATATGCATTTTCTGCGATGATATTGGTGATACTTCAGTCAGAAGTATGCAGAATCATCTAGATCGCTCGTTTCGAGCTATTTAATGCCAGAAACACGTTTCCTGGTGTATTGACCACTCCACAGTGCGTTTGATATGCAGAACCGGCGATATCTTGAATTTCGTGGTGTTTTCAGCTGAGATATGCATTTTCTGCGATAATCTTTGTGAGTCTTCTGTCAGCAGTATGCAGAATCATCGAGATCGCTCTTTTCCAGCTATTTAATGCGAGAAACACGTATCTGGTGTATTGACCACTCCAAAGTGCGTTTGCTTTGCAGAACCGGCGCCATCTTGATTTTCGTGAGGTTTCAAGCTGAGATATGCATTTTCTGCGATAATCTTGGTGAGTCCTCTGTCAGAAGTATGCAGAATCATCGAGAACGCTCTTTTCGAGCTAGTTAATGCGAGAAACACGTTTTCTAGTGTTTTCACCACTCCACAGTGCGTTTGATATGTAGAGCCGCCGATAATTTGGTTTTCGTGGGGTTTCCAGCTGAAATATGCATTTTCTGCGATAATCTTCGTGAGTCCTCTGTCAAAAGTATGCAGAAGCATCGAGATCGCTCTTTTCGAGCTATTTAATGCGAGAAACACGTTATCTGGTGTATTGACCACTCCACAGTGCGTTTGATATGCAGATCCGGCGCCATCTTGATTTTTGTGAGGTTTCAAGCTGAGATATGCATTTTCTGCGATAATATTGGTGAGACTTCAGTCAGAAGTATGCAGAATCATCGAGATCGCTCTTTTCGAGCTATTTAATGCGAGAAACACGTTATGTGGTGTATTGACCACTCCACAGTGCGTTTGATATGCAGATCCGGCGCCATCTTGATTTTTGTGAGGTTTCAAGCTGAGATATGCATTTTCTGCGATAATATTGGTGATACTTCAGTCAGAAGTATTCAGAATCATCTAGATCGCTCGTTTCGAGCTATTTAATGCCAGAAACACGTTTTCTGGTGTATTGACCACTCCACAGTGCGTTTGATATGCAGAACCGGCGATATCTTGAATTTCGTGGTGTTTTCAGCTGAGATATGCATTTTCTGCGATAATCTTTGTGAGTCTTCTGTCAGCAGTATGCATAATCATCTAGATCGCTCTTTTCGAGCTATTTAATGCCAGAAACACGTTTTCTGGTGTATTGACCACTCCACACTGCGTTTGATATGCAGAACCGGCGCCATCTTGATTTTCGTGAGGTTTCAAGCTGAGATATGCATTTTCTGCGATAATCTTGGTGAGTCCTCTGTCAGAAGTATGCAGAATCATCGAGATCGCTCTTTTCGAGCTATTTAATGCGAGAAACACGTATCTGGTGTATTGACCACTCCAAAGTGCGTTTGCTATGCAGAACCGGCGCCAGCTTGATTTTCGTGAGGTTTCAAGCTGAGATATGCATTTTCTGCGATGATATTGGTGAGACTTCAGTCAGAAGTATGCAGAATCATCTAGATCGTTCGTTTCCAGCTATTTAATGCGAGTAACACGTTTTCTGGTGTTTTCACCACTCCACATTGCGCCTGATATGCAGAACCGGCGATATCTTGGTTTTCGTGGGGTTACCAGCTGAGATATGCATTTTCTGCGATAATCTTGGTGAGTCTTCTGTCACAAGTATGCAGAATCATCTAGATCGCTCGTTTCGAGCTATTTAATGCCAGAAACACGTTTTCTGGTGTATTGACCACTCCACAGTGCGTTTGATATGCAGAACCGGCGCCATCTTGATTTTCGTGAGGTTTCAAGCTGAGATATGCATTTTCTGCGATAATCTTGGTGAGTCCTCTGTCAGAAGTATGCAGAATCATCGAGATCGCTCTTTTCGAGCTATTTAATGCGAGAAACACGTATCTGGTGTATTGACCACTCCACAGTGCGTTTGCTATGCAGAACCGGCTCCATCTTGATTTTCGTGAGGTTTCAAGCTGAGATATGCATTTTCTGCGATGATATTGGTGATACTTCAGTCAGAAGTATGCAGAATCATCTAGATCGCTCGTTTCGAGCTATTTAATGCCAGAAACACGTTTCCTGGTGTATTGACCACTCCACAGTGCGTTTGATATGCAGAACCGGCGATATCTTGAATTTTGTGGTGTTTTCAGCTGAGATATGCATTTTCTGCGATAATCTTTGTGAGTCTTCTGTCAGCAGTATTCAGAATCATCGAGATCGCTCTTTTCCAGCTATTTAATGCGAGAAACACGTATCTGGTGTATTGACCACTCCAAAGTGCGTTTGCTTTGCAGAACCGGCGCCATCTTGATTTTCGTGAGGTTTCAAGCTGAGATATGCATTTTCTGCGATGATATTGGTGAGACTTCAGTCAGAAGTATGCAGAATCATCTAGATCGCTCGTTTCCAGCTATATAATGCGAGTAACACGTTTTCTGGTGTTTTCACCACTCCACATTGCGCCTGATATGCAGAACCGGCGATATCTTGGTTTTCGTGGGGTTTGCAGATGAAATATGCATTTTCTGCGATAATCTTGGTGAGTCCTCTGTCAGAAGTATGCAGAATCATCGAGATCGCTCTTTTCCAGCTATTTAATGCGAGAAACACGTATCTGGTGTATTGACCACTCCAAAGTGCGTTTGCTTTGCAGAACCGGCGCCATCTTGATTTTCGTGAGGTTTCAAGCTGAGATATGCATTTTCTGCGATGATATTGGTGAGACTTCAGTCAGAAGTATGCAGAATCATCTAGATCGCTCGTTTCCAGCTATATAATGCGAGTAACACGTTTTCTGGTGTTTTCACCACTCCACATTGCGCCTGATATGCAGAACCGGCGATATCTTGGTTTTCGTGGGGTTACCAGCTGAGATATGCATTTTCTGCGATAATCTTGGTGAGTCTTCTGTCAGAAGTATGCAGAATCATCTAGATCGCTCGTTTCGAGCTATTTAATGCCAGAAACACGTTTTCTGGTGTATTGACCACTCCACAGTGCGTATGATATGCAGAACCAGCGCCATCTTGATTTTCGTGAGGTTTCAAGCTGAGATATGCATATTCTGCGATGATATTGGTGAGACTTCAGTCAGAAGTATGCAGAATCATCTAGATCGCTCGTTTCCAGCTATTTAATGCGAGTAACACGTTTTCTGGTGTATTGACCACTCCACAGTGCGTTTGATATGCAGAACCGGAGATATGTTGAATTTCGTTGTGTTTTCAGCTGTGATATGCATTTTCTGCGATAATCTTGGTGAGTCTTCTGTCAGCAGTATGCATAATCATCTAGATCGCCCTTTTCGAGCTATTTAATGCCAGAAACACGTTTTCTGGTGTATTCACCACTCCACAGTTCGTTTGCATTGCAGAAACGGAGATATCTTGGTTTCGGTCAGGTTTCAAGCTGAGATATGCATTTTCTGCGATAATCTTGGTGAGTCTTCTGTCAGAAGTATGCAGAATCATCTAGATCGCTCGTTTCGAGCTATTTAATGCCAGAAACACGTTTTCTGGTGTATTGACCACTCCACAGTGCGTTTGATATGCAGAACCGGCGCCATCTTGATTTTTGTGAGGTTTCAAGCTGAGATATGCATTTTCTGCGATAATATTGGTGAGACTTCAGTCAGAAGTATGCAGAATCATCGAGATCGCTCTTTTCGAGCTATTTAATGCGAGAAACACGTTATGTGGTGTATTGACCACTCCACAGTGCGTTTGATATGCAGATCCGGCGCCATCTTGATTTTTGTGAGGTTTCAAGCTGAGATATGCATTTTCTGCGATAATATTGGTGAGACTTCAGTCAGAAGTATGCAGAATCATCGAGAACGCTCTTTTCGAGCTAGTTAATGCGAGAAACACGTTTTCTAGTGTTTTCACCACTCCACAGTGCGTTTGATATGTAGAGCCGCCGATAATTTGGTTTTCGTGGGGTTTCCAGCTGAGATATGCATTTTCTGCGATAATCTTCGTGAGTCCTCTGTCAGAAGTATGCAGAACCATCGAGATCGCTCTATTCGAGCTATTTAATGCGAGAAACACGTTATCTGGTGTTTTCATCACTCCACAGGGCGTTTGATATGCAGAACCGGCGATATCTTGGTTTTCGTGGAGTTTCCAGCTGAGATATGCATTTTCTGCGATAATCTTGGTGAGACGTCTGTCCGAAGTATGCAGAATCATCGAGATCGCTCTGTTCGAGCTATTTAATGCGAGAAACACGTTATCTGGTGTATTGACCACTCCACAGTGCATTTGATATGCAGATCCGGCGCCATCTTGATTTTTGTGAGGTTTCAAGCTGAGATATGCATTTTCTGCGATAATATTGGTGAGACTTCAGTCAGAAGTATGCAGAATCATCTAGATCGCTCGTTTCGAGCTATTTAATGCGAGAAACACGTTGCCTGGTTGTTTTCACCACTCCACAGTGCGTTTGATATGCAGAACCGGCGACATCTTGATTTTCGAGAGGTTTCAAGCTGAGATATGCATTTTCTGCGATAATATTGGTGAGACTTCAGTCAGAAGTATGCAGAATCATCGAGAACGCTCTTTTCGAGCTAGTTAATGCGAGAAACACGTTTTCTAGTGTTTTCACCACTCCACAGTGCGTTTGCTATGTAGAGCCGCCGATAACTTGGTTTTCGTGGGGTTTCCAGATGAAATATGCATTTTCTGCGATAATCTTGGTGAGTCCTCTGTCAGAAGTATGCATAATCATCTAGATCGATCTTTTCGAGCTATTTAATGCCAGAAACACGTTTTCTGGTGTATTGACCACTCCACAGTGCGTTTGATATGCAGAACCGGCGCCATCTTGATTTTCGTGAGGTTTCAAGCTGAGATATGCATTTTCTGCGATAATCTTGGTGAGTCCTCTGTCAGAAGTATGCAGAATCATCGAGATCGCTCTTTTCGAGCTATTTAATGCGAGAAACACGTATCTGGTGTATTGACCACTCCACAGTGCGTTTGCTATGCAGAACCGGCGCCATCTTGATTTTCGTGAGGTTTCAAGCTGAGATATGCATTTTCTGCGATGATATTGGTGAGACTTCAGTCAGAAGTATGCAGAATCATCTAGATCGCTCGTTTCCAGCTATTTAATGCGAGTAACACGTTTTCTGGTGTTTTCACCACTCCACATTGCGCCTGATATGGAGAACCGGCGATATCTTGGTTTTCGTGGGGTTACCAGCTGAGATATGCATTTTCTGCGATAATCTTGGTGAGTCTTCTGTCAGAAGTATGCAGAATCAACTTGATCGCTCTTTTCGAGCTATTTAATGCGAGAAACACGTTTTCTGGTGTTTTCACCACCCCACAGTGCGTTTGATATGCAGAACCGGCGACATCTTGATTTTCGTGAGGTTTCAAGCTGAGATATGCATTTTCTGCGATAATATCGGTGAGACTTCAGTCAGAAGTATGCAGAATCATCTAGATCGCTCGTTTCGAGCTATTTAATGCGAGAAACACGTTGTCTGGTTGTTTTCACCACTCCACAGTTCGTTTGATATGCAGAACCGGCGATATCTTGATTTTCGTGAGGTTTCAAGCTGAGATATGCATTTTCTGCGATAATATTGGTGATACTTCAGTCAGAAGTATGCAGAATCATCTAGATCGCTCTTTTCGAGCTATTTAATGCGAGAACCACGTTATCTGGTGTATTGACCACTCCACAGTGCGTTTGATATGCAGAACCGGAGACATCTTGGTTTTCGTGGGGTATCCAGCTGAAATATGCATTTTCTGCGATAATCTTGGTGAGTCTTCTGTCAGCAGTATGCAGAATCATCTAGATCGCTCTTTTCGAGCTATTTAATGCCGGAAACACGTTTTCTGGTGTATTCACCACTCCACAGTACGTTTGACATGCAGAAACGGAGATATCTTGGTTTCGGTCGGGTTTCAAGCTGAAATATGCATTTTCTGCGATAATATTGGTGAGACTTCAGTCAGAAGTACGCAGAATCATCTAGATCGTTCTTTTCGAGCTATTGAATGCGAAAAAACTAGTTTTCTGGTGTTTTGACCACTCCACAGTGCGTTTGATATGCACAACCGGCGACATCTTGGATTTCGTCGGGTTTCAAGCTGAGATATGCATTTTCTACGATAATCTTGGTGAAACTTCTGTCAGAAGTTTGCAGAATCATCTAGATCGCTCGTTTCGAGCTATTTATTGCGAAAAACAAGTTTTCTGGTGTTTTCACCACTCCACAGTGCGTCTGATACGCAGACCCGGCGATATCTTGGTTTTTGTGGGGTTTCCAGCTGAGATATGCATTTCCTGCGATAATCCTGGTGAGACTTCATTCAGAAGTATGCAGAATCATCTAGATCGCTCGTTTCGAGCTATTTAATGCGAGAAACACGTTGTCTGGTTGTTTTCACCACTCCACAGTGCGTTTGATATGCAGAACCGGCGACATCTTGATTTTCGAGAGGTTTCAAGCTGAGATATGCATTATCTGCGATAATATTGGTGAGACTTCAGTCAGAAGTATGCAGAATCATCGAGAACGCTCTTTTCGAGCTAGTTAATGCGAGAAACACGTTTTCTAGTGTTTTCACCACTCCACAGTGCGTTTGCTATGTAGAGCCGCCGATAACTTGGTTTTCGTGGGGTTTCCAGATGAAATATGCATTTTCTGCGATAATCTTGGTGAGTCCTCTGTCAGAAGTATGCATAATCATCTAGATCGATCTTTTCGAGCTATTTAATGCCAGAAACACGTTTTCTGGTGTATTGACCACTCCACAGTGCGTTTGATATGCAGAACCGGCGCCATCTTGATTTTCGTGAGGTTTCAAGCTGAGATATGCATTTTCTGCGATAATCTTGGTGAGTCCTCTGTCAGAAGTATGCAGAATCATCGAGATCGCTCTTTTCGAGCTATTTAATGCGAGAAACACGTATCTGGTGTATTGACCACTCCACAGTGCGTTTGCTATGCAGAACCGGCGCCATCTTGATTTTCGTGAGGTTTCAAGCTGAGATATGCATTTTCTGCGATGATATTGGTGAGACTTCAGTCAGAAGTATGCAGAATCATCTAGATCGCTCGTTTCCAGCTATTTAATGCGAGTAACACGTTTTCTGGTGTTTTCACCACTCCACATTGCGCCTGATATGGAGAACCGGCGATATCTTGGTTTTCGTGGGGTTACCAGCTGAGATATGCATTTTCTGCGATAATCTTGGTGAGTCTTCTGTCAGAAGTATACAGAATCAACTTGATCGCTCTTTTCGAGCTATTTAATGCGAGAAACACGTTTTCTGGTGTTTTCACCACCCCACAGTGCGTTTGATATGCAGAACCGGCGACATCTTTTTTCGTCGGGTTTCAAGCTGACATATGCATTTTCTGCGATAATATTGGTGATACTTCAGTCAGAAGTATGCAGAATCATCTAGATCGCTCGTTTCGAGCTATTTAATGCCAGAAACACGTTTTCTGGTGTATTGACCACTCCACAGTGCGTTTGATATGCAGAACCGGCGATATCTTGAATTTCGTGGTGTTTTCAGCTGTGATATGCATTTTCTGCGATAATCTTGGTGAGTCTTCTGGCCGCAGTATGCATAATCATCTAGATCGCTCTTTTCGAGCTATTTAATGCCAGAAACACGTTTTCTGGTGTATTCACCACTCCACAGTTCGTTTGACATGCAGAAACGGAGATATCTTGGTTTCGGTCGGGTTTCAAGCTGAGATATGCATTTTCTGCGATAATATTGGTGAGACTTCAGTCAGAAGCATGCAGAATCATCTAGATCGCTCGTTTCGAGCTATTTAATGCGAGAAACACGTTGTCTGGTTGTTTTCACCACTCCACAGTGCGTTTGATATGCAGAACCGGCGACATCTTGATTTTCGTGAGGTTTCAAGCTGAGATATGCATTTTCTGCTATAATATTGGTGAGACTTCAGTCAGAAGTATGCAGAATCATCTAGATCACTCTTTTCGAGCTATTTAATGCGAGAACCACGTTATCTGGTGTATTGACCACTCCACAGTGCGTTTGATGTGCAGAACCGGAGACATCTTGGTTTTCGTGGGGTATCCAGCTGAAATATGCATTTTCTGCGATAATCTTGGTGTTTCATCTATGAGAAGTATGCAGAAACATCGAGATCGCTCTTTTCGAGCTAGTTAATGCGAGAAACACGTTTTCTGGTGTATTCACCACTCCACAGTACGTTTGACATGCAGAAACGAAGATATCTTGGTTTCGGTCGGGTTTCAAGCTGAGATATGCATTTTCTGCGATAATATCGGTGAGACTTCAGTCAGAAGTATGCAGAATCATCTAGATCGCTCGTTTCGAGCTATTTAATGCGAGAAACACGTTGTCTGGTTGTTTTCACCACTCCACAGTTCGTTTGATATGCAGAACCGGCGATATCTTGATTTTCGTGAGGTTTCAAGCTGAGATATGCATTTTCTGCGATAATATTGGTGATACTTCAGTCAGAAGTAGGCAGAATCATCTAGATCGCTCTTTTCGAGCTATTTAATGCGAGAACCACGTTATCTGGTGTATTGACCACTCCACAGTGCGTTTGATATGCAGAACCGGAGACATCTTGGTTTTCGTGGGGTATCCAGCTGAAATATGCATTTTCTGCGATAATCTTGGTGAGTCTTCTGTCAGAAGGATGCAGAATCATCTAGATCGCTCGTTTCGAGCTATTTAATGCCAGTAACACGTTTTCTGGAGTATTCACCACCCCACAGTACGTTTGACATGCAGAACCGGCGACATCTTGATTTTCGTGGTGTTTGCAGCTGAGATATGCATTTTCTACGATAATCTTGGTGAGTCTTCTGTCAGCAGTATGCAGAATCATCTAGATCGCTCTTTTCGAGCTATTTAATGCCGGAAACACGTTTTCTGGTGTATTCACCACTCCACAGTACGTTTGACATGCAGAAACGGAGATATCTTGGTTTCGGTCGGGTTTCAAGCTGAAATATGCATTTTCTGCGATAATATTGGTGAGACTTCAGTAAGAAGTACGCAGAATCATCTAGATCGTTCTTTTCGAGCTATTTATTGCGAAAAACAAGTTTTCTGGTGTTTTCACCACTCCACAGTGCGTCTGATACGCAGACCCGGCGATATCTTGGTTTTTGTGGGGTTTCCAGCTGAGATATGCATTTCCTGCGATAATCCTGGTGAGACTTCATTCAGAAGTATGCAGAATCATCTAGATCGCTCGTTTCGAGCTATTTAATGCGAGAAACACGTTGTCTGGTTGTTTTCACCACTCCACAGTGCGTTTGATATGCAGAACCGGCGACATCTTGATTTTCGAGAGGTTTCAAGCTGAGATATGCATTTTCTGCGATAATATTGGTGAGACTTCAGTCAGAAGTATGCAGAATCATCGAGAACGCTCTTTTCGAGCTAGTTAATGCGAGAAACACGTTTTCTAGTGTTTTCACCACTCCACAGTGCGTTTGCTATGTAGAGCCGCCGATAACTTGGTTTTCGTGGGGTTTCCAGATGAAATATGCATTTTCTGCGATAATCTTGGTGAGTCCTCTGTCAGAAGTATGCATAATCATCTAGATCGATCTTTTCGAGCTATTTAATGCCAGAAACACGTTTTCTGGTGTATTGACCACTCCACAGTGCGTTTGATATGCAGAACCGGCGCCATCTTGATTTTCGTGAGGTTTCAAGCTGAGATATGCATTTTCTGCGATAATCTTGGTGAGTCCTCTGTCAGAAGTATGCAGAATCATCGAGATCGCTCTTTTCGAGCTATTTAATGCGAGAAACACGTATCTGGTGTATTGACCACTCCACAGTGCGTTTGCTATGCAGAACCGGCGCCATCTTGATTTTCGTGAGGTTTCAAGCTGAGATATGCATTTTCTGCGATGATATTGGTGAGACTTCAGTCAGAAGTATGCAGAATCATCTAGATCGCTCGTTTCCAGCTATTTAATGCGAGTAACACGTTTTCTGGTGTTTTCACCACTCCACATTGCGCCTGATATGCAGAACCGGCGATATCTTGGTTTTCGTGGGGTTACCAGCTGAGATATGCATTTTCTGCGATAATCTTGGTGAGTCTTCTGTCAGAAGTATGCAGAATCAACTAGATCGCTCTTTTCGAGCTATTTAATGCGAGAAACACGTTTTCTGGTGTTTTCACCACCCCACAGTGCGTTTGATATGCAGAACCGGAGTTATCTTGGTTTCGGTTGGGTTTAAAGCTGAGATATGCATTTTCTACGATAGTCTTGGTGAGACTTCTGTCAGACGTATGCAGAATCTTCGAGATCGCTCTTTTCGAGCTACTTAATTCGAGAAACACGATTTCGGGTGTTTTCACCACTCCAAAGTGCGTTTGATATGCAGAACCGGCGACATCTTGGTTTTCGTCGGGTTTCAAGCTGAGATATGAATTTTCTGCGGTAATATTGGTGAGACTTCAGTCAGAAGTATGCAGAATCATCTAGATCGTTCGTTTCGAGCTATTTAATGCGAGAAACACGCTATTTGGTGTTTTCACCACTCCACAGTGCGTTTGATATATAGTACCGGCGACATCTTGGCTTTCGTCGGGTATCAAGCTGAGATATGCATTTTCTGCGATAATCTTGGTGAGACGTCTGTCCGAAGTATGCAGAATCATCGGGATCGCTCTTTTCGAGCTATTTAATGCGGGAAACACGTTATCTGGTGTTTTGACCACTCCACAGTGCGTTTGATATGTAGAGCTGCCGGTAACTTGGTTTTCGTGGGGTTTCCAGCTGAAATATGCATTTTCTGGGATAATCTTTGTGTTTCATTTATGAAAAGTATGCAGAATCATCCAGAACGCTCTTTTCGAGCTAGTTAATGCGAGTAACACGTTTTCTGGTGGTTTCACCACCCCACAGTGCGTTTGATATGCAGAACCGGCGACATCTTGGTTTTCGTCGGGTTTCAAGCTGAGATATGAATTTTCTGCGGTAATATTGGTGAGACTTCAGTCAGAAGTATGCAGAATCATCTAGATCGTTCGTTTCGAGCTATTTAATGCGAGAAACACGCTATTTGGTGTTTTCACCACTCCACTGTGCGTTTGATATGCAGAACCGTCGACATCTTGGATTTCGTGGGGTTTCAAGCTGAGATATGCATTTTCTGCGATAATATTGGTGAGTCTTCTGTCAGAAGTATGCAGAATCATCGAGATCCCTCTTTTCGAGCTATTTAATGCAAGAAACACGTTGTCTGGTTGTTTTCACGACTCCACAGTGCGTTTGATATGCAGAACCGGCGACATCTTGGCTTTCGTCGGGTATCAAGCTGAGATATGCATTTTCTGCGTTAATCTTGGTGAGACTTCAGTCAGAAGTACGCAGAATTATTTAGACCGTTCTTTTCGAGCTGCTTAATGCGTGAAATACGTTTTCTGGTGTTTTCACCAATCCACAGTGCGTTTGATATATAGTACCGGCGACATCTTGGCTTTCGTCGGGTATCAAGCTGAGATATGCATTTTCTGCGATAATCTTGGTGAGACTTCAGTCAGAAGTACGCAGAATCATTTAGACCGCTCGTTTCGGGCTGCTTAATGCGAGAAACACGTTATCTGGTGTTTTCACCACTCCACAGTGCGTATGATATGAAGAACCGGCGATATCTTGGTTTTCGTGGGGTTTCAAGCTGAGATATGCATTTTCTGCGATAATCTTGGTCAGACTTCTGTCCGAAGTACGCTGAAACATCGAGATCGCTGTTTTCGAGCTAGTTAATGCGAGAAAAACCTTATCCGGTGTTTTCACCACTCCACAGTGCGTTTGATATGCAGAACCAGCGATATCTTGGCTTTCGGGGGGTTTCAAGCTGAGATATGCATTCTTTACGATAATCTTGTTGAGACTTCTGTCCGAAGTATGCTGAAACATCGAGATCGCTGTTTGCGAGCTAGTTAATGCGAGAAAAACCTTATCCGGTGTTTTCACCACTCCACAGTGCGTTTGATATGCAGAACCAGCGATATCTTGGTTTTCGTGGGGTTTCAAGCTGAGATATGCATTTTCTGCGATAATCTTGGTGAGACTTCTGTCCGAAGTATGCTTAATCATCGAGATCGCTCGTTTCGAGCTATTTAATGCGAGAAACACGTTATCTGGTGTTTTCACCACTCCACAGTGCGTATGATATGAAGAACCGGCGATATCTTGGTTTTCGTGGGGTTTCAAGCTGAGATATGCATTTTCTGCGATAATCTTGGTCAGACTTCTGTCCGAAGTACGCTGAAACATCGAGATCGCTGTTTTCGAGCTAGTTAATGCGAGAAAAACCTTATCCGGTGTTTTCACCACTCCACAGTGCGTTTGATATGCAGAACCAGCGATATCTTGGCTTTCGGGGGGTTTCAAGCTGAGATATGCATTCTTTACGATAATCTTGTTGAGACTTCTGTCCGAAGTATGCTGAAACATCGAGATCGCTGTTTGCGAGCTAGTTAATGCGAGAAAAACCTTATCCGGTGTTTTCACCACTCCACAGTGCGTTTGATATGCAGAACCAGCGATATCTTGGTTTTCGTGGGGTTTCAAGCTGAGATATGCATTTTCTGCGATAATCTTGGTGAGACTTCTGTCCGAAGTATGCTTAATCATCGAGATCGCTCGTTTCGAGCTATTTAATGCGACAAACACGTTATCTGGTGTTTTCAGCACCCCACAGTATGTTTGATATACAGAACCAGCGATATCTTGGTTTTCGTGGGGTTTCAAGCTGAGATATGCATTTTTTACGATAATCTTGGTGAGACTTCTGTCCGAAGTATGCTTAATCATCGAGATCGCTCGTTTCGAGCTACTTAATACGCGAAACACGCTTTTTGGTGTTTTCACCACTCCACGGTACGTTTGATGTGCAGAACCGGAGATAACTCGGTTTTCGTCGGGTTTCAAGCTGAGATATGCATTTTCTACGATAATCTTGGTGAGACTTCTGAGAGAAGTATGCAGAATCATCTAGATCGCTCTTTTCGAGCTACTTAATGCACGAAACACGTTTTCTGGTGTTTTCACCACTCCACAGTACGTTTGACATGCAGAACCGGAGACATCTTGGTTTCGGTCGGGTTTCAAGCTGAGATATGCATTTTCTGCGATAATCCTGGTGAGACTTCTGTCAGAAGTATGCAGAATCTTCGAGATCGCTCTTTTCGAGCTATTTAATGCGAGAAACACGTTATCTGGTGTTTTCACCACTCCACAGTGCGTTTGATATGCAGTACCAGCGACATCTTGGATTTCGTGGGGTTTCAAGCTGAGATATGCATTATCTGCGATAATCTTGGTGAGACTTCCGTTCGAAGTATGCTGAAACATCGAGATCGCTCTTTTCGAGATAGTTAATGCGAGAAAAAACATATCCGGTGTTTTTACCACTCCACAGTGCGTTTGATATGTAGAACCGCCGATAACTTGGTTTTCGTGGGGTTTCCAGCTGATATATGCATTTTCTGTGATAATCTGGGTGTTTCATCTATGAGAAGTATGCAGAATCATCGAGAACGCTCTTTTCGAGCTACTTAATGCGCGAAACACGTTTGCTGGTGTTTTCACCACTCCACGGTACGTTTGATATGAAGAACCGGCGATATCTTGGTTTTCGTGGGGTTTCAAGCTGAGATATGCATTTTCTGCGATAATCTTGGTGAGACTTCTGTCCGAAGTATGCTTAATCATCGAGATCGCTCGTTTCGAGCTATTTAATGCGAGAAACACGTTATCTGGTGTTTTCACCACTCCACAGTGCGTATGATATGAAGAACCGGCGATATCTTGGTTTTCGTGGGGTTTCAAGCTGAGATATGCATTCTTTACGATAATCTTGTTGAGACTTCTGTCCGAAGTATGCTGAAACATCGAGATCGCTGTTTTCGAGCTAGTTAATGCGAGAAAAACCTTATCCGGTGTTTTCACCACTCCACAGTGCGTTTGATATGCAGAACCAGCGATATCTTGGTTTTCGTGGGGTTTCAAGCTGAGATATGCATTTTCTGCGATAATCTTGGTGAGACTTCTGTCCGAAGTATGCTTAATCATCGAGATCGCTCGTTTCGAGCTATTTAATGCGAGAAACACGTTATCTGGTGTTTTCACCACTCCACAGTGCGTATGATATGAAGAACCGGCGATATCTTGGTTTTCGTGGGGTTTCAAGCTGAGATATGCATTTTCTGCGATAATCTTGGTCAGACTTCTGTCCGAAGTACGCTGAAACATCGAGATCGCTGTTTTCGAGCTAGTTAATGCGAGAAAAACCTTATCCGGTGTTTTCACCACTCCACAGTGCGTTTGATATGCAGAACCAGCGATATCTTGGCTTTCGGGGGGTTTCAAGCTGAGATATGCATTCTTTACGATAATCTTGTTGAGACTTCTGTCCGAAGTATGCTGAAACATCGAGATCGCTCGTTTCGAGCTATTTAATGCGACAAACACGTTATCTGGTGTTTTCAGCACCCCACAGTATGTTTGATATACAGAACCAGCGATATCTTGGTTTTCGTGGGGTTTCAAGCTGAGATATGCATTTTTTACGATAATCTTGGTGAGACTTCTGTCCGAAGTATGCTTAATCATCGAGATCGCTCGTTTCGAGCTACTTAATACGCGAAACACGCTTTCTGGTGTTTTCACCACTCCACGGTACGTTTGATGTGCAGAACCGGAGATAACTCGGTTTTCGTCGGGTTTCAAGCTGAGATATGCATTTTCTACGATAATCTTGGTGAGACTTCTGAGAGAAGTATGCAGAATCATCTAGATCGCTCTTTTCGAGCTACTTAATGCACGAAACACGTTTTCTGGTGTTTTCACCACTCCACAGTACGTTTGACATGCAGAACCGGAGACATCTTGGTTTCGGTCGGGTTTCAAGCTGAGATATGCATTTTCTGCGATAATCCTGGTGAGACTTCTGTCAGAAGTATGCAGTATCTTCGAGATCGCTCTTTTCGAGCTATTTAATGCGAGAAACACGTTATCTGGTGTTTTCACCACTCCACAGTGCGTTTGATATGCAGTACCAGCGACATCTTGGATTTCGTGGGGTTTCAAGCTGAGATATGCATTATCTGCGATAATCTTGGTGAGACTTCCGTTCGAAGTATGCTGAAACATCGAGATCGCTCTTTTCGAGATAGTTAATGCGAGAAAAAACATATCCGGTGTTTTTACCACTCCACAGTGCGTTTGATATGTAGAACCGCCGATAACTTGGTTTTCGTGGGGTTTCCAGCTGATATATGCATTTTCTGTGATAATCTGGGTGTTTCATCTATGAGAAGTATGCAGAATCATCGAGAACGCTCTTTTCGAGCTACTTAATGCGCGAAACACGTTTGCTGGTGTTTTCACCACTCCACGGTACGTTTGATATGAAGAACCGGCGATATCTTGGTTTTCGTGGGGTTTCAAGCTGAGATATGCATTTTCTGCGATAATCTTGGTGAGACTTCTGTCCGAAGTATGCTTAATCATCGAGATCGCTCGTTTCGAGCTATTTAATGCGACAAACACGTTATCTGGTGTTTTCAGCACCCCACAGTATGTTTGATATACAGAACCAGCGATATCTTGGTTTTCGTGGGGTTTCAAGCTGAGATATGCATTTTTTACGATAATCTTGGTGAGACTTCTGTCCGAAGTATGCTTAATCATCGAGATCGCTCGTTTCGAGCTATTTAATGCGAGAAACACGTTATCTGGTGTTTTCACCACTCCACAGTGCGTATGATATGAAGAACCGGCGATATCTTGGTTTTCGTGGGGTTTCAAGCTGAGATATGCATTCTTTACGATAATCTTGTTGAGACTTCTGTCCGAAGTATGCTGAAACATCGAGATCGCTGTTTTCGAGCTAGTTAATGCGAGAAAAACCTTATCCGGTGTTTTCACCACTCCACAGTGCGTTTGATATGCAGAACCAGCGATATCTTGGTTTTCGTGGGGTTTCAAGCTGAGATATGCATTTTCTGCGATAATCTTGGTGAGACTTCTGTCCGAAGTATGCTTAATCATCGAGATCGCTCGTTTCGAGCTATTTAATGCGAGAAACACGTTATCTGGTGTTTTCACCACTCCACAGTGCGTATGATATGAGGAACCGGCGATATCTTGGTTTTCGTGGGGTTTCAAGCTGAGATATGCATTTTCTGCGATAATCCTGGTCAGACTTCTGTCCGAAGTACGCTGAAACATCGAGATCGCTGTTTTCGAGCTAGTTAATGCGAGAAAAACCTTATCCGGTGTTTTCACCACTCCACAGTGCGTTTGATATGCAGAACCAGCGATATCTTGGCTTTCGGGGGGTTTCAAGCTGAGATATGCATTCTTTACGATAATCTTGTTGAGACTTCTGTCCGAAGTATGCTGAAACATCGAGATCGCTCGTTTCGAGCTATTTAATGCGACAAACACGTTATCTGGTGTTTTCAGCACCCCACAGTATGTTTGATATACAGAACCAGCGATATCTTGGTTTTCGTGGGGTTTCAAGCTGAGATATGCATTTTTTACGATAATCTTGGTGAGACTTCTGTCCGAAGTATGCTTAATCATCGAGATCGCTCGTTTCGAGCTACTTAATACGCGAAACACGCTTTCTGGTGTTTTCACCACTCCACGGTACGTTTGATGTGCAGAACCGGAGATAACTCGGTTTTCGTCGGGTTTCAAGCTGAGATATGCATTTTCTACGATAATCTTGGTGAGACTTCTGAGAGAAGTATGCAGAATCATCTAGATCGCTCTTTTCGAGCTACTTAATGCACGAAACACGTTTTCTGGTGTTTTCACCACTCCACAGTACGTTTGACATGCAGAACCGGAGACATCTTGGTTTCGGTCGGGTTTCAAGCTGAGATATGCATTTTCTGCGATAATCCTGGTGAGACTTCTGTCAGAAGTATGCAGAATCTTCGAGATCGCTCTTTTCGAGCTATTTAATGCGAGAAACACGTTATCTGGTGTTTTCACCACTCCACAGTGCGTTTGATATGCAGTACCAGCGACATCTTGGATTTCGTGGGGTTTCAAGCTGAGATATGCATTATCTGCGATAATCTTGGTGAGACTTCCGTTCGAAGTATGCTGAAACATCGAGATCGCTCTTTTCGAGATAGTTAATGCGAGAAAAAACATATCCGGTGTTTTTACCACTCCACAGTGCGTTTGATATGTAGAACCGCCGATAACTTGGTTTTCGTGGGGTTTCCAGCTGATATATGCATTTTCTGTGATAATCTGGGTGTTTCATCTATGAGAAGTATGCAGAATCATCGAGAACGCTCTTTTCGAGCTACTTAATGCGCGAAACACGTTTGCTGGTGTTTTCACCACTCCACGGTACGTTTGATATGAAGAACCGGCGATATCTTGGTTTTCGTGGGGTTTCAAGCTGAGATATGCATTTTCTGCGATAATCTTGGTGAGACTTCTGTCCGAAGTATGCTTAATCATCGAGATCGCTCGTTTCGAGCTATTTAATGCGAGAAACACGTTATCTGGTGTTTTCACCACTCCACAGTGCGTATGATATGAAGAACCGGCGATATCTTGGTTTTCGTGGGGTTTCAAGCTGAGATATGCATTCTTTACGATAATCTTGTTGAGACTTCTGTCCGAAGTATGCTGAAACATCGAGATCGCTGTTTTCGAGCTAGTTAATGCGAGAAAAACCTTATCCGGTGTTTTCACCACTCCACAGTGCGTTTGATATGCAGAACCAGCGATATCTTGGTTTTCGTGGGGTTTCAAGCTGAGATATGCATTTTCTGCGATAATCTTGGTGAGACTTCTGTCCGAAGTATGCTTAATCATCGAGATCGCTCGTTTCGAGCTATTTAATGCGAGAAACACGTTATCTGGTGTTTTCACCACTCCACAGTGCGTATGATATGAGGAACCGGCGATATCTTGGTTTTCGTGGGGTTTCAAGCTGAGATATGCATTTTCTGCGATAATCCTGGTCAGACTTCTGTCCGAAGTACGCTGAAACATCGAGATCGCTGTTTTCGAGCTAGTTAATGCGAGAAAAACCTTATCCGGTGTTTTCACCACTCCACAGTGCGTTTGATATGCAGAACCAGCGATATCTTGGTTTTCGTGGGGTTTCAAGCTGAGATATGCATTTTCTGCGATAATCTTGGTGAGACTTCTGTCCGAAGTATGCTTAATCATCGAGATCGCTCGTTTCGAGCTATTTAATGCGACAAACACGTTATCTGGTGTTTTCAGCACCCCACAGTATGTTTGATATACAGAACCAGCGATATCTTGGTTTTCGTGGGGTTTCAAGCTGAGATATGCATTTTTTACGATAATCTTGGTGAGACTTCTGTCCGTAGTGTGCAGAATCATCGAGATCGCTCTATTCGAGCTATTTAATGCGACAAACACGTTATCTGGTGTTTTCAGCACCCCACAGTATGTTTGATATACAGAACCAGCGATATCTTGGTTTTCGTGGGGTTTCAAGCTGAGATATGCATTTTTTACGATAATCTTGGTGAGACTTCTGTCCGAAGTATGCTTAATCATCGAGATCGCTCGTTTCGAGCTATTTAATGCGAGAAACACGTTATCTGGTGTTTTCACCACTCCACAGTGCGTATGATATGCAGAACCGGCGATATCTTGGTTTTCGTGGGGTTTCAAGCTGAGATATGCATTTTCTGCGATAATCCTGGTGAGACTTCTGTCAGAAGTATGCAGAATCTTCGAGATCGCACTTTTCGAGCTATTTAATGCGAGAAACACGTTATCTGGTGTTTTCACCACTCCACAGTGCGTTTGATATGCAGTACCAGCGAAATCTTGGTTTTCGTGGCGTTTCATTCTGAGATATGCATTTTTTACGATAATCTTGGTGAGACTTCTGTCCGTAGTGTGCAGAATCATCGAGATCGCTCTATTCGAGCTATTTAATGCGACAAACACGTTATCTGGTGTTTTCAGCACCCCACAGTATGTTTGATATACAGAACCAGCGATATCTTGGTTTTCGTGGGGTTTCAAGCTGAGATATGCATTTTTTTCGATAATCTTGGTGAGACTTCTGTCCGAAGTATGCTTAATCATCGAGATCGCTCGTTTCGAGCTATTTAATGCGAGAAACACGTTATCTGGTGTTTTCACCACTCCACAGTGCGTATGATATGCAGAACCGGCGATATCTTGGTTTTCGTGGGGTTTCAAGCTGAGATATGCATTTTCTGCGATAATCTTGGTGAGACTTCTGTCCGAAGTATGCTGAAACATCGAGATCGCTGTTTTCGAGCTAGTTAATGCGAGAAAAACCTTATCCGGTGTTTTCACCACTCCACAGTGCGTTTGATATGCAGAACCAGCGATATCTTGGCTTTCGGGGGGTTTCAAGCTGAGATATGCATTCTTTACGATAATCTTGTTGAGACTTCTGTCCGAAGTATGAAGAATCATCGAGATCGCTCTTTTCGAGCTAGTTAGTTCGAGAAACACGTTTTCTGGGGTTTTCACCACTCCACAGTTCGTTGGATATGCAGAACAGTAGATATCTTGGTTTTCGTGGGGTTTCAAGCAGAGATATGCATTCTCTGCGATAATCTTGGTGAGACTTCTGTTAGAAGTATGCAGAATCATCGAGATCGCACTTTTCGAGCTACTTAATCCGAGAAACACGTTATCTGGTGTTTTCACCACTCCACAGTTGGTTTGATATGCAGAACCGGCGATATTTTGGTTTTCGTCGTGTTTCAAGCTGAGATATGCATTTTCTACGATAATCTTGGTGAAACATCTGTCCGAAGTATGCAGAAACATCCAGAGCGCTCTTTTCGAGCTACTTAATGCACGAAACACGTTTTCTGGTGTTTTCACCACTCCACAGTACGTTTGACATGCAGAACCGGAGATATCTTGGTTTCGGTCGGGTTTCAAGCTGAGATATGCATTTTCTACGATAATCTTGGTGCAACATCTGTCCGAAGTATGCAGAAACATCGAGAGCGCTCTTTTCGAGCTATTTAATGCGAGAAACTCGTTTTCTGGTGTTTTCACCACTCCACGGTACGTTTGATGTGCAGAACCGGAGATAACTCGCTTTTCGTGGTGTTTCCAGCTGAGATATGCATTTTCTGCGATAATCTTGGTGTTTCTTTTGTCAGAAGTATGCAGAATCTTCTAGATCGCTCTTTTCGAGCTACTTAATGCACGAAACACGTTTTCTGGTATTTTCACCACTCCACAGTACGTTTGACATGCAGAACCGGAGATATCTTGGTTTCGGTCGGGTTTCAAGCTGTGATATGCATTTCCTGCGATAATCTTGGTGAGACTTCTGTCCGAAGTATGCTGAAACATCGAGATCGCTGTTTTCGAGCTAGTTAATGCGAGAAAAACCTTATCCGGTGTTTTCACCACTCCACAGTGCGTTTGATATGCAGAACCAGCGATATCTTGGCTTTCGTGGGGTTTCAAGCTGAGATATGCATTCTTTACGATAATCTTGTTGAGACTTCTGTCCGAAGTATGAAGAATCATCGAGATCGCTCTATTCGAGCTATTTAATGCGAGAAACACGTTTCCTGGGGTTTTCACCACTCCACAGTGTGTTTGATATGCTGAACACAGCGATATCTTGGTTTTCGTGGGGTTTCAAGCTGAGATATGCATTTTTTACGATAATTTCGGTGAGACTTCTGACCGAAGTATGCAGAATCATCGAGATCGCTCGTTTCAAGCTATTTAACGCGAGAAACACGTTATCTGGTGTTTTTACCACTCCACAGTGCGTTGGATATGCAGAACCGGAGATATATTGGTTTTCGTCGGGTTTCATGCTGAGATATGCATTCTTTACGATAATCTTGTTGAGACTTCTGTCCGAAGTATGAAGAATCATCGAGATCGCTCTATTCGAGCTATTTAATGCGAGAAACACGTTTCCTGGGGTTTTCACCACTCCACAGTGTGTTTGATATGCTGAACACAGCGATATCTTGGTTTTCGCGGGGTTTCAAGCTGAGATATGCATTTTTTACGATAATTTCGGTGAGACTTCTGTCCGAAGTATGCAGAATCATCGAGATCGCTCTTTTCGAGCTATTTAATGCGAGAAACACGTTTTCTGGGGTTTTCACCACTCCACAGTTCGTTGGATATGCAGAACAGTAGATATCTTGGTTTTCGTGGGGTTTCAAGCAGAGATATGCATTTTCTGCTGTAATCTTGGTGAGACTTCTGCTAGAAGTATGCAGAATCATCGAGATCGCACTTTTCGAGCTACATAATGCGCGAAACACGTTTTCTGGTGTTTTCACCACTCCACGGTACGTTTGATGTGCAGAACCGGAGATAACTCGGTTTTCGTCGGGTTTCAAGCTGAGATATGCATTTTCTACGATAATCTTGGTGAGACTTCTGTCAGAAGTATGCAGGATCTTCGAGAACGCTCTTTTCGAGCTACTTGAGGCGAGAAACACGTTTTCTGGTGTTTTCACCACTCCAGAGTGCGTATGATATGCAGAACCGGCGATATCTTGGTTATCGTGGGGTTTCAAGCTGAGATATGCATTTTCTGCGATAAGCTTGGTGAGACTTCTGTCCGAAGTATGCTGAAACATCGAGAGCGCTCTTTTCGAGCTATTTAATGCGAGAAACACGTTTTCTGGGGTTTTCACCACTCCAGAGTGCGTATGATATGCAGAACAGTAGATATCTTGGTTTTTGTGGGGTTTCAAGCAGAGATATGCATTCTCTGCGATAATCTTGGTGAGACTTCTGTTAGAAGTATGCAGAATCATCGAGATCGCACTTTTCGAGCTACTTAATCCGAGAAACACGTTATCTGGTGTTTTCACCACTCCACAGTTGGTTTGATATGCAGAACCGGCGATATTTTGGTTTTCGTCGTGTTTCAAGCTGAGATATGCATTTTCTACGATAATCTTGGTGAAACATCTGTCCGAAGTATGCAGAAACATCCAGAGCGCTCTTTTCGAGCTACTTAATGCACGAAACACGTTTTCTGGTGTTTTCACCACTCCACAGTACGTTTGACATGCAGAACCGGAGATATCTTGGTTTCGGTCGGGTTTCAAGCTGAGATATGCATTTTCTACGATAATCTTGGTGCAACATCTGTCCGAAGTATGCAGAAACATCGAGAGCGCTCTTTTCGAGCTATTTAATGCGAGAAACTCGTTTTCTGGTGTTTTCACCACTCCACGGTACGTTTGATGTGCAGAACCGGAGATAACTCGCTTTTCGTGGTGTTTCCAGCTGAGATATGCATTTTCTGCGATAATCTTGGTGTTTCTTTTGTCAGAAGTATGCAGAATCTTCTAGATCGCTCTTTTCGAGCTACTTAATGCACGAAACACGTTTTCTGGTATTTTCACCACTCCACAGTACGTTTGACATGCAGAACCGGAGATATCTTGGTTTCGGTCGGGTTTCAAGCTGTGATATGCATTTCCTGCGATAATCTTGGTGAGACTTCTGTCCGAAGTATGCTGAAACATCGAGATCGCTGTTTTCGAGCTAGTTAATGCGAGAAAAACCTTATCCGGTGTTTTCACCACTCCACAGTGCGTTTGATATGCAGAACCAGCGATATCTTGGCTTTCGTGGGGTTTCAAGCTGAGATATGCATTCTTTACGATAATCTTGTTGAGACTTCTGTCCGAAGTATGAAGAATCATCGAGATCGCTCTATTCGAGCTATTTAATGCGAGAAACACGTTTCCTGGGGTTTTCACCACTCCACAGTGTGTTTGATATGCTGAACACAGCGATATCTTGGTTTTCGCGGGGTTTCAAGCTGAGATATGCATTTTTTACGATAATTTCGGTGAGACTTCTGACCGAAGTATGCAGAATCATCGAGATCGCTCGTTTCAAGCTATTTAACGCGAGAAACACGTTATCTGGTGTTTTTACCACTCCACAGTGCGTTGGATATGCAGAACCGGAGATATATTGGTTTTCGTCGGGTTTCATGCTGAGATATGCATTCTTTACGATAATCTTGTTGAGACTTCTGTCCGAAGTATGAAGAATCATCGAGATCGCTCTATTCGAGCTATTTAATGCGAGAAACACGTTTCCTGGGGTTTTCACCACTCCACAGTGTGTTTGATATGCTGAACACAGCGATATCTTGGTTTTCGCGGGGTTTCAAGCTGAGATATGCATTTTTTACGATAATTTCGGTGAGACTTCTGTCCGAAGTATGCAGAATCATCGAGATCGCTCTTTTCGAGCTATTTAATGCGAGAAACACGTTTTCTGGGGTTTTCACCACTCCACAGTTCGTTGGATATGCAGAACAGTAGATATCTTGGTTTTCGTGGGGTTTCAAGCAGAGATATGCATTTTCTGCTGTAATCTTGGTGAGACTTCTGCTAGAAGTATGCAGAATCATCGAGATCGCACTTTTCGAGCTACATAATGCGCGAAACACGTTTTCTGGTGTTTTCACCACTCCACGGTACGTTTGATGTGCAGAACCGGAGATAACTCGGTTTTCGTCGGGTTTCAAGCTGAGATATGCATTTTCTACGATAATCTTGGTGAGACTTCTGTCAGAAGTATGCAGGATCTTCGAGAACGCTCTTTTCGAGCTACTTGAGGCGAGAAACACGTTTTCTGGTGTTTTCACCACTCCAGAGTGCGTATGATATGCAGAACCGGCGATATCTTGGTTATCGTGGGGTTTCAAGCTGAGATATGCATTTTCTGCGATAAGCTTGGTGAGACTTCTGTCCGAAGTATGCTGAAACATCGAGAGCGCTCTTTTCGAGCTATTTAATGCGAGAAACACGTTTTCTGGGGTTTTCACCACTCCAGAGTGCGTATGATATGCAGAACCGGCGATATCTTGGTTATCGTGGGGTTTCAAGCTGAGATATGCATTTTCTGCGATAATCTTGGTGAGACTTCTGTCCGAAGTATGCTTAATCATCGGGATCGCTCGTTTCGAGCTATTTAATGCGAGAAACACGTTATCTGGTGTTTTCACCACTCCAGAGTGCATATGATATGCAGAACCGGCGATATCTTGGTTTTCGTGGTGTTTCAAGCTGAGATATGCATTTTCTGCGATAAGCTTGGTGAGACTTCTGTCCGAAGTATGCTGAAACATCGAGATCACTGTTTTCGAGCTAGTTAATTCGAGAAAAACCTTATCCGGTGTTTTCACCACTCCACAGTGCGTTTGATATGCAGAACCAGCGATATCTTGGCTTTCGGGGGGTTTCAAGCTGAGATATGCATTCTTTACGATAATCTTGTTGAGACTTCTGTCCGAAGTATGAAGAATCATCGAGATCGCTCTATTCGAGCTATTTAATGCGAGAAACAGGTTTTCTGGGGTTTTCACCACTCCACAGTGTGTTTGATATGCTGAACACAGCGATATCTTGGTTTTCGCGGGGTTTCAAGCTGAGATATGCATTTTTAACGATAATTTTGGTGAGACTTCTGTCCGAAGTATACAGAATCATCGAGATCGCTCTATTCGAGATATTTAATGCGACAAACACGTTATCTGGTGTTTTCAGCACCCCACAGTATGTTTGATATACAGAACCAGCGATATCTTGGTTTTCGTGGGGTTTCAAGCTGAGATATGCATTTTTTACGATAATCTTGGTGAGACTTCTGTCCGAAGTATGCTTAATCATCGAGATCGCTCGTTTCGAGCTACTTAATGCGCGAAACACGTTTTCTGGTGTTTTCACCACTCCACGGTACGTTTGATGTGCAGAACCGGAGATAACTCGGTTTTCGTCGGGTTTCAAGCTGAGATATGTATTTTCTACGATAATCTTGGTGAGACTTCTGTCAGAAGTATGCAGGATCTTCGAGAACGCTCTTTTCGAGCTACTTGATGCGAGAAACACGTTTTCTGGTGTTTTCACCACTCCACATGGCGTTTGATATGCAGAACCGGCGACATCTTGGTTTTCGTGGGGTATCAAGCTGAGATATGCATGTTTTACGATAAGCTTGGTGAAACATCTGTCCGATGTATGCTGAATCATTGAGATCGCTCTTTTCGAGCTAGTTAGTGCGAGAAACACGTTATCTGGTGTTTTCACCACTCCACAGTGCGTTGGATATGCAGAACCAGCGATATCTTGGTTTTCGTGGGGTTTCAAGCTGAGATATGCATTTCCTGCGATAATCTTGGTGAGAATTCTGTCCGAAGTATGCAGAATCATTGAGATCGCTCTTTTCGAGCTAGTTAGTGCGAGAAACACGTTATCTGGTGTTTTCACCACTCCACAGTGTGTTTGATATGCAGAACCAGCGATATCTTGCTTTTCGTGGGGTTTCAAGCTGAGATATGCATTTTCTGCGATAATCTTGTTGAGACTTCTGTCCGAAGTATGCAGAGTCATCGAGATCGCTCGTTTCGAGCTACTTAATGCGAGAAACACGTTATCTGGTGTTTTCACCACTCCACAGTGCGTTGGATATGCAGAACCAGCGATATCTTGGTTTTCGTGGGGTTTCAAGCTGAGATATGCATTTCCTGCGATAATCTTGGTGAGAATTCTGTCCGAAGTATGCTGAATCATTGAGATCGCTCTTTTCGAGCTAGTTAGTGCGAGAAACACGTTTTCTGGGGTTTTCACCACTCCACAGTTCGTTTGATATGCAGAACAGTAGATATCTTGGTTTTCGTGGGGTTTCAAGCTGAGATATGCATTTTCTGCGATAATCTTGGAGAGACTTCTGTCCGAAGTATGCAGAAACATCGAGAGCGCTCTTTTCGAGCTATTTAATGCGAGAAAGACGTTTTCTGGGGTTTTCACCACTCCACAGTTCGTTGGATATGCAGAACAGTAGATATCTTGCTTTTCGTGGGGTTTCAAGCTGAGATATGCATTTTCTGCGATAATCTTGTTGAGACTTCTGTCCGTAGTATGCAGAGTCATCGAGATCGCCCGTTTCGAGCTATTTAATGAGAGAAACACGTTATCTGGTGTTTTCACCACTCCACAGTGCGTTTGATATGCAGAACCGGCGATATCTTGGTTTTCGTGGGGTTTCAAGCTGAGATATGCATTTTCTGCGATAATCTTGGTGAGACTTCTGTCCGAAGTATGCAGAGTCATCGAGATCGCTCGTTTCGAGCTACTTAATGCGAGAAACACGTTATCTGGTGTTTTCACCACTCCACAGTGCGTTGGATATGCAGAACCAGCGATATCTTGGTTTTCGTGGGGTTTCAAGCTGAGATATGCATTTCCTGCGATAATCTTGGTGAGAATTCTGTCCGAAGTATGCTGAATCATTGAGATCGCTCTTTTCGAGCTAGTTAGTGCGAGAAACACGTTATCTGGTGTTTTCACCACTCCACAGTGCGTTTGATATGCAGAACAGTAGATATCTTGGTTTTCGTGGGGTTTCAAGTTGAGATATGCATTTCCTGCGATAATCTTGGAGAGACTTCTGTCCGAAGTGTGCAGAAACGTCGAGAGCGCTCTTTTCGAGCTATTTAATGCGAGAAACACGTTTTCTGGGGTCTTCACCACTCCACAGTTCGTTGGATATGCAGAACAGTAGATATCTTGGTTTTCGTGGGGTTTCAAGCAGAGATATGCATTTTCTGCGATAATCTTGGTGAGACTTCTGTCCGAAGTATGCTTAAATATCGAGATCGCACTTTTCGAGCTATTTAATGCGAGAAACACGTTATCTGGTGTTTTCACCACTCCACAGTGCGTATGATATGCAGAACCGGCGATATCTTGCTTTTCGTGGGGTTTCAAGCTGAGATATGCATTTTCTGCGATAATCTTGTTGAGACTTCTGTCCGTAGTATGCAGAGTCATCGAGATCGCCCGTTTCGAGCTATTTAATGAGAGAAACACGTTATCTGGTGTTTTCACCACTCCACAGTGCGTTTGATATGCAGAACCGGCGATATCTTGGTTTTCGTGGGGTTTCAAGCTGAGATATGCATTTTCTGCGATAATCTTGGTGAGACTTCTGTCCGAAGTATGCTGAATCATCGAGATCGCTCTTTTCGAGCTGGTTAATGCGAGAAAAACCTTATCCGGTGTTTTCACCACTCCACAGTGCGTTTGATATGCAGAACCAGCTATATCTTGGCTTTCGTGGGGCTTCAAGCTGAGATATACATTTTTTACGATAATCTTGGTGAGACTTCTGTCCGAAGTATGCAGAATCATGGAGATCGCTCGTTTCGAGCTATTTAATGCGAGAAACACGTTATCTGGTGTTTTCACCACTCCACAGTGCGTTTGATATGCAGAACCGGCGATATCTTGGTTTTCCTGGGGTTTCAAGCTGAGACATGCATTTTCTGCGATAATCTTGGTGAGACTTCTTTCCGAAGTATGCTGAATCATCGAGATCGCTCTTTTCGAGCTGGTTAATGCGAGAAAAACCTTATCCGGTGTTTTCACCACTCCACAGTGCGTTTGATATGCAGAACCGGCGACATCTTGGTTTTCGTGCGGTTTCATGCTGAGATATGCATTTTCTGTGATAATCTTGGTGAGACTTCTGTCCGAAGTATGCTGAAACATCGAGATCGCTCTTTTCGAGCTAGTTAATGCGGGAAAACCCTTATCCGGTGTTTTCACCACTCCACAGTGCGTTTGATATGCAGAACCAGCGATATCTTGGCTTTCGTGGGGTTTCAAGCTGAGATATGCATTTTTTACGATAATTTTGGTGAGACTTCTGTCCGAAGTATGCAGAATCATCGAGATCGCTCGTTTCGAGCTATTTAATGCGAGAAACACGTTATCTGGTGATTTCACCACTCCACAGTGCGTTTTATATGCAGAACCGGCGATATCTTGGTTTTCGTGGGGTTTCAAGCTGAGATATGCATTTTTTACGATAATTTTGGTGAGACTTCTGTCCGAAGTATGCAGAATCATCGAGATCGCTCGTTTCGAGATATTTAATGCGAGAAACACGTTATCTGGTGTTTTCACCACTCCACAGTGCGTTTGATATGCAGAACCGGCGATATCTTGGTTTTCCTGGGGTTTCAAGCTGAGACATGCATTTTCTGCGATAATCTTGGTGAGACTTCTGTCCGAAGTATGCTGAATCATTGAGATCGCTCTTTTCGAGCTAGTTAGTGCGAGAAACACGTTATCTGGTGTTTTCACCACTCCACAGTGCGTTGGATATGCAGAACCAGCGATATCTTGGTTTTCGTGGGGTTTCAAGCTGAGATATGCATTTCCTGCGATAATCTTGGTGAGAATTCTGTCCGAAGTATGCAGAATCATTGAGATCGCTCTTTTCGAGCTAGTTAGTGCGAGAAACACGTTATCTGGTGTTTTCACCACTCCACAGTGTGTTTGATATGCAGAACAGTAGATATCTTGGTTTTCGTGGGGTTTCAAGCTGAGATATGCATTTTCTGCGATAATCTTGGTGAGACTTCTGCCCGAAGTATGCAGAATCATCGAGATCGCTCGTTTCGAGCTATTTTATCCGAGACACATGTTATCTGGTGTTTTTACCACTCCACAGTGCGTTGAATATGCAGAACCGGAGATATATTGGTTTTCGTCGGGTTTCAAGCTGAGATATGCATTTTCTACGATAAGCTTGGTGAAACATCTGTCCGAAGTGTGCAGAAACGTCGAGAGCGCTCTTTTCGAGCTATTTAATGCGAGAAACACGTTTTCTGGGGTCTTCACCACTCCACAGTTCGTTGGATATGCAGAACAGTAGATATCTTGGTTTTCGTGGGGTTTCAAGCAGAGATATGCATTTTCTGCGATAATCTTGGTGAGACTTCTGTCCGAAGTATGCTTAAATATCGAGATCGCACTTTTCGAGCTATTTAATGCGAGAAACACGTTATCTGGTGTTTTCACCACTCCACAGTGCGTATGATATGCAGAACCGGCGATATCTTGCTTTTCGTGGGGTTTCAAGCTGAGATATGCATTTTCTGCGATAATCTTGTTGAGACTTCTGTCCGTAGTATGCAGAGTCATCGAGATCGCCCGTTTCGAGCTATTTAATGAGAGAAACACGTTATCTGGTGTTTTCACCACTCCACAGTGCGTTTGATATGCAGAACCGGCGATATCTTGGTTTTCGTGGGGTTTCAAGCTGAGATATGCATTTTCTGCGCTAATCTTGGTGAGACTTCTGTCTGAAGTATGCTGAATCATCGAGATCGCTCTTTTCGAGCTGGTTAATGCGAGAAAAACCTTATCCGGTGTTTTCACCACTCCACAGTGCGTTTGATATGCAGAACCAGCTATATCTTGGCTTTCGTGGGGCTTCAAGCTGAGATATACATTTTTTACGATAATCTTGGTGAGACTTCTGTCCGAAGTATGCAGAATCATGGAGATCGCTCGTTTCGAGCTATTTAATGCGAGAAACACGTTATGTGGTGTTTTCACCACTCCACAGTGCGTTTGATATGCAGAACCGGCGATATCTTGGTTTTCCTGGGGTTTCAAGCTGAGACATGCATTTTCTGCGATAATCTTGGTGAGACTTCTTTCCGAAGTATGCTGAATCATCGAGATCGCTCTTTTCGAGCTGGTTAATGCGAGAAAAACCTTATCCGGTGTTTTCACCACTCCACAGTGCATTTGATATGCAGAACCGGCGACATCTTGGTTTTCGTGCGGTTTCATGCTGAGATATGCATTTTCTGTGATAATCTTGGTGAGACTTCTGTCCGAAGTATGCTGAAACATCGAGATCGCTCTTTTCGAGCTAGTTAATGCGGGAAAACCCTTATCCGGTGTTTTCACCACTCCACAGTGCGTTTGATATGCAGAACCAGCGATATCTTGGCTTTCGTGGGGTTTCAAGCTGAAATATGCATTTTCTGCGATAATCTTGGTGAGACTTCTGTCCGAAGTATGCTGAAACATCGAGATCGGTCTTTTCGAGCTAGTTAGTGCGAGAAACAAGTTATCTGGTGTTTTCACCACTCCACAGTGCGTTTGATATGCAGAACAGTACATATCTTCGTATTCGTGGGGTTTCAAGCTGAGATATGCATTTTCTGCGATAATCTTGGTGAGACTTCTGTCCGAAGTATGCTGAATCATCGAGATCGCTCTTTTCGAGCTGGTTAATGCGAGAAAAACCTTATCCGGTGTTTTCACCACTCCACAGTGCGTTTGATATGCAGAACCAGCTATATCTTGGCTTTCGTGGGGCTTCAAGCTGAGATATACATTTTTTACGATAATCTTGGTGAGACTTCTGTCCGAAGTATGCAGAATCATGGAGATCGCTCGTTTCGAGCTATTTAATGCGAGAAACACGTTATGTGGTGTTTTCACCACTCCACAGTGCGTTTGATATGCAGAACCGGCGATATCTTGGTTTTCCTGGGGTTTCAAGCTGAGACATGCATTTTCTGCGATAATCTTGGTGAGACTTCTTTCCGAAGTATGCTGAATCATCGAGATCGCTCTTTTCGAGCTGGTTAATGCGAGAAAAACCTTATCCGGTGTTTTCACCACTCCACAGTGCGTTTGATATGCAGAACCGGCGATATCTTGGCTTTCGTGGGGTTTCAAGCTGAGATATGCATTTTCTGCGATAATCTTGGTGAGACTTCTGTCCGAAGTATGCAGAATCATCGAGATCGCTCGTTTCGAGCTATTTAATGCGAGAAATACGTTATCTGGTGTTTTCACCACTCCACAGTGCGTTGGATATGCACAACCGGAGATATTTTGGTTTTTGTCGGGTTTCAAGCTGAGATATGCATTTTCTACGATAATCCTGGTGAGACTTCTGTCAGAAGTATGCAGAATCTTCGAGATCGCACTTTTCGAGCTATTTAATGCGAGAAACACGTTATCTGGTGTTTTCACCACTTTACGGTGCGTTTGATATGCAGAACCGGCGATATCTTGGTTTTCGTGGGGTTTCAAGCTGAGATATGCATGTTTTACGATAATCTTGGTGAGACTTCTGTCCGAAGTATGCAGACTCATCCAGATCGCGCTTTTCGAGCTATTTAATGCGAGAAACACGTTATCTGGTGTTTTCACCACTCCACAGTTGGTTTGATGTGCAGAACCGGAGATAACTCGGTTTTCGTCGGGTTTCAAGCTGAGATATGCATTTTCTGCGATAACCTTGTTGAGTCTTCTGTCCGAAGTATGCAGAGTCATCGAGATCGCTCGTTTCGAGCTACTTAATGCGAGAAACACGTTATCTGGTGTTTTCACCACTCCACAGTGCGTTGGATATGCAGAACCAGCGATATCTTGGTTTTCGTGGGGTTTCAAGCTGAGATATGCATTTCCTGCGATAATCTTGGTGAGAATTCTGTCCGAAGTATGCTGAATCATTGAGATCGCTCTTTTCGAGCTAGTTAGTGCGAGAAACACGTTATCTGGTGTTTTCACCACTCCACAGTTCGTTGGATATGCAGAACAGTAGATATCTTGGTTTTCGTGGGGTTTCAAGCAGAGATATGCATTTTCTGCGATAATCTTGGTGAGACTTCTGTCCGAAGTATGCTGAATCATTGAGATCGCTCTTTTCGAGCTAGTTAGTGCGAGAAACACGTTATCTGGTGTTTTCACCACTCCACAGTGCGTTGGATATGCAGAACCAGCGATATCTTGGTTTTCGTGGGGTTTCAAGCTGAGATATGCATTTCCTGCGATAATCTTGGTGAGAATTCTGTCCGAAGTATGCAGAATCATTGAGATCGCTCTTTTCGAGCTAGTTAGTGCGAGAAACACGTTATCTGGTGTTTTCACCACTCCACAGTGTGTTTGATATGCAGAACAGTAGATATCTTGGTTTTCGTGGGGTTTCAAGCTGAGATATGCATTTTCTGCGATAATCTTGGTGAGACTTCTGCCCGAAGTATGCAGAATCATCGAGATCGCTCGTTTCGAGCTATTTTATCCGAGACACATGTTATCTGGTGTTTTTACCACTCCACAGTGCGTTGAATATGCAGAACCGGAGATATATTGGTTTTCGTCGGGTTTCAAGCTGAGATATGCATTTTCTACGATAAGCTTGGTGAAACATCTGTCCGAAGTGTGCAGAAACGTCGAGAGCGCTCTTTTCGAGCTATTTAATGCGAGAAACACGTTTTCTGGGGTCTTCACCACTCCACAGTTCGTTGGATATGCAGAACAGTAGATATCTTGGTTTTCGTGGGGTTTCAAGCAGAGATATGCATTTTCTGCGATAATCTTGGTGAGACTTCTGTCCGAAGTATGCTTAAATATCGAGATCGCACTTTTCGAGCTATTTAATGCGAGAAACACGTTATCTGGTGTTTTCACCACTCCACAGTGCGTATGATATGCAGAACCGGCGATATCTTGCTTTTCGTGGGGTTTCAAGCTGAGATATGCATTTTCTGCGATAATCTTGTTGAGACTTCTGTCCGTAGTATGCAGAGTCATCGAGATCGCCCGTTTCGAGCTATTTAATGAGAGAAACACGTTATCTGGTGTTTTCACCACTCCACAGTGCGTTTGATATGCAGAACCGGCGATATCTTGGTTTTCGTGGGGTTTCAAGCTGAGATATGCATTTTCTGCGATAATCTTGGTGAGACTTCTGTCCGAAGTATGCTGAATCATCGAGATCGCTCTTTTCGAGCTGGTTAATGCGAGAAAAACCTTATCCGGTGTTTTCACCACTCCACAGTGCGTTTGATATGCAGAACCAGCTATATCTTGGCTTTCGTGGGGCTTCAAGCTGAGATATACATTTTTTACGATAATCTTGGTGAGACTTCTGTCCGAAGTATGCAGAATCATGGAGATCGCTCGTTTCGAGCTATTTAATGCGAGAAACACGTTATGTGGTGTTTTCACCACTCCACAGTGCGTTTGATATGCAGAACCGGCGATATCTTGGTTTTCCTGGGGTTTCAAGCTGAGACATGCATTTTCTGCGATAATCTTGGTGAGACTTCTTTCCGAAGTATGCTGAATCATCGAGATCGCTCTTTTCGAGCTGGTTAATGCGAGAAAAACCTTATCCGGTGTTTTCACCACTCCACAGTGCGTTTGATATGCAGAACCGGCGACATCTTGGTTTTCGTGCGGTTTCATGCTGAGATATGCATTTTCTGTGATAATCTTGGTGAGACTTCTGTCCGAAGTATGCTGAAACATCGAGATCGCTCTTTTCGAGCTAGTTAATGCGGGAAAACCCTTATCCGGAGTTTTCACCACTCCACAGTGCGTTTGATATGCAGAACCAGCGATATCTTGGCTTTCGTGGGGTTTCAAGCTGAAATATGCATTTTCTGCGATAATCTTGGTGAGACTTCTGTCCGAAGTATGCTGAATCATCGAGATCGGTCTTTTCGAGCTAGTTAGTGCGAGAAACAAGTTATCTGGTGTTTTCACCACTCCACAGTGCGTTTGATATGCAGAACAGTACATATCTTCGTATTCGTGGGGTTTCAAGCTGAGATATGCATTTTCTGCGATAATCTTGGTGAGACTTCTGTCCGAAGTATGCTGAATCATCGAGATCGCTCTTTCCGAGCTGGTTAATGCGAGAAAAACCTTATCCGGTGTTTTCACCACTCCCCAGTGCGTTTGATATGCAGAACCAGCGATATCTTGGCTTTCGTGGGGTTTCAAGCTGAGATATGCATTTTTTACGATAATTTTGGTGAGACTTCTGTCCGAAGTATGCAGAATCATCGAGAGCGCTCTTTTCGAGCTATTTAATGCGAGAAACACGTTTTCTGGGGTTTTCACCACTCCACAGTTCGTTGGATATGCAGAACAGTAGATATCTTGGTTTTCGTGGGGTTTCAAGCTGAGATATGCATTTTCTACGATAATCCTGGTGAGACTTCTGTCAGAAGTATGCAGAATCTTCGAGATCGCACTTTTCGAGCTATTTAATGCGAGAAACACGTTATCTGGTGTTTTCACCACTTTACGGTGCGTTTGATATGCAGAACCGGCGATATCTTGGTTTTCGTGGGGTTTCAAGCTGAGATATGCATGTTTTACGATAATCTTGGTGAGACTTCTGTCCGAAGTATGCAGACTCATCCAGATCGCGCTTTTCGAGCTATTTAATGCGAGAAACACGTTATCTGGTGTTTTCACCACTCCACAGTTGGTTTGATGTGCAGAACCGGAGATAACTCGGTTTTCGTCGGGTTTCAAGCTGAGATATGCATTTTCTGCGATAACCTTGTTGAGTCTTCTGTCCGAAGTATGCAGAGTCATCGAGATCGCTCGTTTCGAGCTACTTAATGCGAGAAACACGTTATCTGGTGTTTTCACCACTCCACAGTGCGTTGGATATGCAGAACCAGCGATATCTTGGTTTTCGTGGGGTTTCAAGCTGAGATATGCATTTCCTGCGATAATCTTGGTGAGAATTCTGTCCGAAGTATGCTGAATCATTGAGATCGCTCTTTTCGAGCTAGTTAGTGCGAGAAACACGTTATCTGGTGTTTTCACCACTCCACAGTTCGTTGGATATGCAGAACAGTAGATATCTTGGTTTTCGTGGGGTTTCAAGCAGAGATATGCATTTTCTGCGATAATCTTGGTGAGACTTCTGTCCGAAGTATGCTGAATCATTGAGATCGCTCTTTTCGAGCTAGTTAGTGCGAGAAACACGTTATCTGGTGTTTTCACCACTCCACAGTGCGTTGGATATGCAGAACCAGCGATATCTTGGTTTTCGTGGGGTTTCAAGCTGAGATATGC
The DNA here is from genome assembly GCA_951804975.1 of Anthophora plumipes. Taxonomy (NCBI): domain Eukaryota; kingdom Metazoa; phylum Arthropoda; class Insecta; order Hymenoptera; family Apidae; genus Anthophora; species Anthophora plumipes. The sequence continues at coordinate 21,654,343 of OX638118.1, forward strand.
ATTTCCTGCGATAATCTTGGTGAGAATTCTGTCCGAAGTATGCAGAATCATTGAGATCGCTCTTTTCGAGCTAGTTAGTGCGAGAAACACGTTATCTGGTGTTTTCACCACTCCACAGTGTGTTTGATATGCAGAACCAGCGATATCTTGCTTTTCGTGGGGTTTCAAGCTGAGATATGCATTTTCTGCGATAATCTTGTTGAGACTTCTGTCCGAAGTATGCAGAGTCATCGAGATCGCTCGTTTCGAGCTACTTAATGCGAGAAACACGTTATCTGGTGTTTTCACCACTCCACAGTGCGTTGGATATGCAGAACCAGCGATATCTTGGTTTTCGTGGGGTTTCAAGCTGAGATATGCATTTCCTGCGATAATCTTGGTGAGAATTCTGTCCGAAGTATGCTGAATCATTGAGATCGCTCTTTTCGAGCTAGTTAGTGCGAGAAACACGTTTTCTGGGGTTTTCACCACTCCACAGTTCGTTTGATATGCAGAACAGTAGATATCTTGGTTTTCGTGGGGTTTCAAGCTGAGATATGCATTTTCTGCGATAATCTTGGAGAGACTTCTGTCCGAAGTATGCAGAAACATCGAGAGCGCTCTTTTCGAGCTATTTAATGCGAGAAAGACGTTTTCTGGGGTTTTCACCACTCCACAGTTCGTTGGATATGCAGAACAGTAGATATCTTGCTTTTCGTGGGGTTTCAAGCTGAGATATGCATTTTCTGCGATAATCTTGTTGAGACTTCTGTCCGTAGTATGCAGAGTCATCGAGATCGCCCGTTTCGAGCTATTTAATGAGAGAAACACGTTATCTGGTGTTTTCACCACTCCACAGTGCGTTTGATATGCAGAACCGGCGATATCTTGGTTTTCGTGGGGTTTCAAGCTGAGATATGCATTTTCTGCGATAATCTTGGTGAGACTTCTGTCCGAAGTATGCAGAGTCATCGAGATCGCTCGTTTCGAGCTACTTAATGCGAGAAACACGTTATCTGGTGTTTTCACCACTCCACAGTGCGTTGGATATGCAGAACCAGCGATATCTTGGTTTTCGTGGGGTTTCAAGCTGAGATATGCATTTCCTGCGATAATCTTGGTGAGACTTCTGTCCGAAGTATGCAGAGTCATCGAGATCGCTCGTTTCGAGCTACTTAATGCGAGAAACACGTTATCTGGTGTTTTCACCACTCCACAGTGCGTTGGATATGCAGAACCAGCGATATCTTGGTTTTCGTGGGGTTTCAAGCTGAGATATGCATTTCCTGCGATAATCTTGGTGAGAATTCTGTCCGAAGTATGCTGAATCATTGAGATCGCTCTTTTCGAGCTAGTTAGTGCGAGAAACACGTTATCTGGTGTTTTCACCACTCCACAGTGCGTTTGATATGCAGAACAGTAGATATCTTGCTTTTCGTGGGGTTTCAAGCTGAGATATGCATTTTCTGCGATAATCTTGTTGAGACTTCTGTCCGTAGTATGCAGAGTCATCGAGATCGCCCGTTTCGAGCTATTTAATGAGAGAAACACGTTATCTGGTGTTTTCACCACTCCACAGTGCGTTTGATATGCAGAACCGGCGATATCTTGGTTTTCGTGGGGTTTCAAGCTGAGATATGCATTTTCTGCGATAATCTTGGTGAGACTTCTGTCCGAAGTATGCTGAATCATCGAGATCGCTCTTTCCGAGCTGGTTAATGCGAGAAAAACCTTATCCGGTGTTTTCACCACTCCCCAGTGCGTTTGATATGCAGAACCAGCGATATCTTGGCTTTCGTGGGGTTTCAAGCTGAGATATGCATTTTTTACGATAATTTTGGTGAGACTTCTGTCCGAAGTATGCAGAATCATCGAGAGCGCTCTTTTCGAGCTATTTAATGCGAGAAACACGTTTTCTGGGGTTTTCACCACTCCACAGTTCGTTGGATATGCAGAACAGTAGATATCTTGGTTTTCGTGGGGTTTCAAGCTGAGATATGCATTTTCTACGATAATCCTGGTGAGACTTCTGTCAGAAGTATGCAGAATCTTCGAGATCGCACTTTTCGAGCTATTTAATGCGAGAAACACGTTATCTGGTGTTTTCACCACTTTACGGTGCGTTTGATATGCAGAACCGGCGATATCTTGGTTTTCGTGGGGTTTCAAGCTGAGATATGCATGTTTTACGATAATCTTGGTGAGACTTCTGTCCGAAGTATGCAGACTCATCCAGATCGCGCTTTTCGAGCTATTTAATGCGAGAAACACGTTATCTGGTGTTTTCACCACTCCACAGTTGGTTTGATGTGCAGAACCGGAGATAACTCGGTTTTCGTCGGGTTTCAAGCTGAGATATGCATTTTCTGCGATAACCTTGTTGAGTCTTCTGTCCGAAGTATGCAGAGTCATCGAGATCGCTCGTTTCGAGCTACTTAATGCGAGAAACACGTTATCTGGTGTTTTCACCACTCCACAGTGCGTTGGATATGCAGAACCAGCGATATCTTGGTTTTCGTGGGGTTTCAAGCTGAGATATGCATTTCCTGCGATAATCTTGGTGAGAATTCTGTCCGAAGTATGCTGAATCATTGAGATCGCTCTTTTCGAGCTAGTTAGTGCGAGAAACACGTTATCTGGTGTTTTCACCACTCCACAGTTCGTTGGATATGCAGAACAGTAGATATCTTGGTTTTCGTGGGGTTTCAAGCAGAGATATGCATTTTCTGCGATAATCTTGGTGAGACTTCTGTCCGAAGTATGCTGAATCATTGAGATCGCTCTTTTCGAGCTAGTTAGTGCGAGAAACACGTTATCTGGTGTTTTCACCACTCCACAGTGCGTTGGATATGCAGAACCAGCGATATCTTGGTTTTCGTGGGGTTTCAAGCTGAGATATGCATTTCCTGCGATAATCTTGGTGAGAATTCTGTCCGAAGTATGCAGAATCATTGAGATCGCTCTTTTCGAGCTAGTTAGTGCGAGAAACACGTTATCTGGTGTTTTCACCACTCCACAGTGTGTTTGATATGCAGAACCAGCGATATCTTGCTTTTCGTGGGGTTTCAAGCTGAGATATGCATTTTCTGCGATAATCTTGTTGAGACTTCTGTCCGAAGTATGCAGAGTCATCGAGATCGCTCGTTTCGAGCTACTTAATGCGAGAAACACGTTATCTGGTGTTTTCACCACTCCACAGTGCGTTGGATATGCAGAACCAGCGATATCTTGGTTTTCGTGGGGTTTCAAGCTGAGATATGCATTTCCTTCGATAATCTTGGTGAGAATTCTGTCCGAAGTATGCTGAATCATTGAGATCGCTCTTTTCGAGCTAGTTAGTGCGAGAAACACGTTTTCTGGGGTTTTCACCACTCCACAGTTCGTTTGATATGCAGAACAGTAGATATCTTGGTTTTCGTGGGGTTTCAAGCTGAGATATGCATTTTCTGCGATAATCTTGGAGAGACTTCTGTCCGAAGTATGCAGAAACATCGAGAGCGCTCTTTTCGAGCTATTTAATGCGAGAAAGACGTTTTCTGGGGTTTTCACCACTCCACAGTTCGTTGGATATGCAGAACAGTAGATATCTTGCTTTTCGTGGGGTTTCAAGCTGAGATATGCATTTTCTGCGATAATCTTGTTGAGACTTCTGTCCGTAGTATGCAGAGTCATCGAGATCGCCCGTTTCGAGCTATTTAATGAGAGAAACACGTTATCTGGTGTTTTCACCACTCCACAGTGCGTTTGATATGCAGAACCGGCGATATCTTGGTTTTCGTGGGGTTTCAAGCTGAGATATGCATTTTCTGCGATAATCTTGGTGAGACTTCTGTCCGAAGTATGCAGAGTCATCGAGATCGCTCGTTTCGAGCTACTTAATGCGAGAAACACGTTATCTGGTGTTTTCACCACTCCACAGTGCGTTGGATATGCAGAACCAGCGATATCTTGGTTTTCGTGGGGTTTCAAGCTGAGATATGCATTTCCTGCGATAATCTTGGTGAGAATTCTGTCCGAAGTATGCTGAATCATTGAGATCGCTCTTTTCGAGCTAGTTGGTGCGAGAAACACGTTATCTGGTGTTTTCACCACTCCACAGTGCGTTTGATATGCAGAACCGGCGACATCTTGGTTTTCGTGCGGTTTCATGCTGAGATATGCATTTTCTGTGATAATCTTGGTGAGAATTCTGTCCGAAGTATGCTGAATCATTGAGATCGCTCTTTTCGAGCTAGTTAGTGCGAGAAACACGTTATCTGGTGTTTTCACCACTCCACAGTTCGTTGGATATGCAGAACAGTAGATATCTTGGTTTTCGTGGGGTTTCAAGCAGAGATATGCATTTTCTGCGATAATCTTGGTGAGACTTCTGTCCGAAGTATGCTGAATCATTGAGATCGCTCTTTTCGAGCTAGTTAGTGCGAGAAACACGTTATCTGGTGTTTTCACCACTCCACAGTGCGTTGGATATGCAGAACCAGCGATATCTTGCTTTTCGTGGGGTTTCAAGCTGAGATATGCATTTTCTGCGATAATCTTGTTGAGACTTCTGTCCGAAGTATGCAGAGTCATCGAGATCGCTCGTTTCGAGCTACTTAATGCGAGAAACACGTTATCTGGTGTTTTCACCACTCCACAGTGCGTTGGATATGCAGAACCAGCGATATCTTGGTTTTCGTGGGGTTTCAAGCTGAGATATGCATTTCCTGCGATAATCTTGGTGAGAATTCTGTCCGAAGTATGCTGAATCATTGAGATCGCTCTTTTCGAGCTAGTTAGTGCGAGAAACACGTTTTCTGGGGTTTTCACCACTCCACAGTTCGTTTGATATGCAGAACAGTAGATATCTTGGTTTTCGTGGGGTTTCAAGCTGAGATATGCATTTTCTGCGATAATCTTGGAGAGACTTCTGTCCGAAGTATGCAGAAACATCGAGAGCGCTCTTTTCGAGCTATTTAATGCGAGAAAGACGTTTTCTGGGGTTTTCACCACTCCACAGTTCGTTGGATATGCAGAACAGTAGATATCTTGCTTTTCGTGGGGTTTCAAGCTGAGATATGCATTTTCTGCGATAATCTTGTTGAGACTTCTGTCCGTAGTATGCAGAGTCATCGAGATCGCCCGTTTCGAGCTATTTAATGAGAGAAACACGTTATCTGGTGTTTTCACCACTCCACAGTGCGTTTGATATGCAGAACCGGCGATATCTTGGTTTTCGTGGGGTTTCAAGCTGAGATATGCATTTTCTGCGATAATCTTGGTGAGACTTCTGTCCGAAGTATGCAGAGTCATCGAGATCGCTCGTTTCGAGCTACATAATGCGAGAAACACGTTATCTGGTGTTTTCACCACTCCACAGTGCGTTGGATATGCAGAACCAGCGATATCTTGGTTTTCGTGGGGTTTCAAGCTGAGATATGCATTTCCTGCGATAATCTTGGTGAGACTTCTGTCCGAAGTATGCGGAATCATCGAGATCGTCCATTTCGAGCTAGTTAGTGCGAGAAACACGTTATCTGGTGTTTTCACCACTCCACAGTGCGTTTGATATGCAGAACAGTAGATATCTTGGTTTTCGTGGGGTTTCAAGTTGAGATATGCATTTCCTGCGATAATCTTGGAGAGACTTCTGTCCGAAGTGTGCAGAAACGTCGAGAGCGCTCTTTTCGAGCTATTTAATGCGAGAAACACGTTTTCTGGGGTCTTCACCACTCCACAGTTCGTTGGATATGCAGAACAGTAGATATCTTGGTTTTCGTGGGGTTTCAAGCAGAGATATGCATTTTCTGCGATAATCTTGGTGAGACTTCTGTCCGAAGTATGCTTAAATATCGAGATCGCACTTTTCGAGCTGTTTAATGCGAGAAACACGTTATCTGGTGTTTTCACCACTCCACAGTGCGTATGATATGCAGAACCGGCGATATCTTGCTTTTCGTGGGGTTTCAAGCTGAGATATGCATTTTCTGCGATAATCTTGTTGAGACTTCTGTCCGTAGTATGCAGAGTCATCGAGATCGCCCGTTTCGAGCTATTTAATGAGAGAAACACGTTATCTGGTGTTTTCACCACTCCACAGTGCGTTTGATATGCAGAACCGGCGATATCTTGGTTTTCGTGGGGTTTCAAGCTGAGATATGCATTTTCTGCGATAATCTTGGTGAGACTTCTGTCCGAAGTATGCTGAATCATCGAGATCGCTCTTTTCGAGCTGGTTAATGCGAGAAAAACCTTATCCGGTGTTTTCACCACTCCACAGTGCGTTTGATATGCAGAACCAGCTATATCTTGGCTTTCGTGGGGCTTCAAGCTGAGATATACATTTTTTACGATAATCTTGGTGAGACTTCTGTCCGAAGTATGCAGAATCATGGAGATCGCTCGTTTCGAGCTATTTAATGCGAGAAACACGTTATCTGGTGTTTTCACCACTCCACAGTGCGTTTGATATGCAGAACCGGCGATATCTTGGTTTTCCTGGGGTTTCAAGCTGAGACATGCATTTTCTGCGATAATCTTGGTGAGACTTCTTTCCGAAGTATGCTGAATCATCGAGATCGCTCTTTTCGAGCTGGTTAATGCGAGAAAAACCTTATCCGGTGTTTTCACCACTCCACAGTGCGTTTGATATGCAGAACCGGCGACATCTTGGTTTTCGTGCGGTTTCATGCTGAGATATGCATTTTCTGTGATAATCTTGGTGAGACTTCTGTCCGAAGTATGCTGAAACATCGAGATCGCTCTTTTCGAGCTAGTTAATGCGGGAAAACCCTTATCCGGTGTTTTCACCACTCCACAGTGCGTTTGATATGCAGAACCAGCGATATCTTGGCTTTCGTGGGGTTTCAAGCTGAAATATGCATTTTCTGCGATAATCTTGGTGAGACTTCTGTCCGGAGTATGCTGAATCATCGAGATCGGTCTTTTCGAGCTAGTTAGTGCGAGAAACAAGTTATCTGGTGTTTTCACCACTCCACAGTGCGTTTGATATGCAGAACAGTACATATCTTCGTATTCGTGGGGTTTCAAGCTGAGATATGCATTTTCTGCGATAATCTTGGTGAGACTTCTGTCCGAAGTATGCTGAATCATCGAGATCGCTCTTTCCGAGCTGGTTAATGCGAGAAAAACCTTATCCGGTGTTTTCACCACTCCCCAGTGCGTTTGATATGCAGAACCAGCGATATCTTGGCTTTCGTGGGGTTTCAAGCTGAGATATGCATTTTTTACGATAATTTTGGTGAGACTTCTGTCCGAAGTATGCAGAATCATCGAGATCGCTCGTTTCGAGCTATTTAATGCGAGAAACACGTTATCTGGTGATTTCACCACTCCACAGTGCGTTTTATATGCAGAACCGGCGATATCTTGGTTTTCGTGGGGTTTCAAGCTGAGATATGCATTTTTTACGATAATTTTGGTGAGACTTCTGTCCGAAGTATGCAGAATCATCGAGATCGCTCGTTTCGAGATATGTAATGCGAGAAACACGTTATCTGGTGTTTTCACCACTCCACAGTGCGTTTGATATGCAGAACCGGCGATATCTTGGTTTTCGTGGGGTTTCAAGCTGAGATATGCATTTTCTGCGATAATCTTGGTGAGACTTCTGTCCGAAGTATGCTGAATCATCGAGATCGCTCTTTTCGAGATGGTTAATGCGAGAAAAACCTTATCCGGTGTCTTCACCACTCCACAGTGCGTTTGATATGCAGAACCAGCGAAATCTTGGCTTTCGTGAGGCTTCAAGCTGAGATATACATTTTTTACGATAATCTTGGTGAGACTTCTGTCCGAAGTATGCAGAATCATGGAGATCGCTCGTTTCGAGCTATTTAATGCGAGAAACACGTTAACTGGTGTTTTCACCACTCCACAGTGCGTTTGATATGCAGAACCGGCGATATCTTGGTTTTCCTGGGGTTTCAAGCTGAGACATGCATTTTCTGCGATAATCTTGGGGAGACTTCTGTCCGAAGTATGCTGAAACATCGAGATCGCTCTTTTCGAGCTAGTTAATGCGGGAAAACCCTTATCCGGTGTTTTCACCACTCCACAGAGCGTTTGATATGCAGAACCAGCGATATCTTGGCTTTCGTGTGGTTTCAAGCTGAGATATGCATTTTCTACGATAATCCTGGTGATACTTCTGTCAGAAGTATGCAGAATCTTCGAGATCGCACTTTTCGAGCTATTTAATGCGAGAAACACGTTATCTGGTGTTTTCACCACTTTACGGTGCGTTTGATATGCAGAACCGGCGATATCTTGGTTTTCGTGGGGTTTCAAGCTGAGATATGCATTTTCTGCGATAATCTTGGAGAGACTTCTGTCCGGAGTATGCAGAAACATCGAGAGCGCTCTTTTCGAGCTATTTAATGCGAGAAACACGTTTTCTGGGGTTTTCACCACTCCACAGTTCGTTGGATATGCAGAACAGTAGATATCTTGCTTTTCGTGGGGTTTCAAGCAGAGATATGCATTTTCTGCGATAATCTTGGTGAGACTTCTGTTAGAAGTATGCAGCATCATCGAGATCGCTCTATTCGAGCTATTTAATGCGACAAACACGTTATCTGGTGTTTTCAGCACTCCACAGTGCGTTTGATATGCAGAATCAGCGATATCTTGGTTTTCGTGGGGTTTCAAGATGAGATATGCATTTTTTAAGATAATCTTTGTGAGACTTCTGCCCGAAGTATGCAGAATCATCGAGATCGCCCGTTTCGAGCTATTTAATGAGAGAAACACGTTATCTGGTGTTTTCACCACTCCACAGTGCGTTTGATATGCAGAACCGGCGATATCTTGGTTTTCCTGGGGTTTCAAGCTGAGACATGCATTTTCTGCGATAATCTTGGTGAGACTTCTTTCCGAAGTATGCTGAATCATCGAGATCGCTCTTTTCGAGCTGGTTAATGCGAGAAAAACCTTATCCGGTGTTTTCACCACTCCACAGTGCGTTTGATATGCAGAACCGGCGACATCTTGGTTTTCGTGCGGTTTCATGCTGAGATATGCATTTTCTGCGATAATCTTGGTGAGACTTCTGTCCGAAGTATGCTGAAACATCGAGATCGCTCTTTTCGAGCTAGTTAATGCGGGAAAACCCTAATCCGGTGTTTTCACCACTACACAGTGCGTTTGATATGCAGAACCAGCGATATCTTGGCTTTCGTGGGGTTTCAAGCTGAGATATGCATTTTCTGCGATAATCTTGGTGAGACTTCTGTCCGAAGTATGCAGAATCATCGAGATCGCTCGTTTCGAGCTATTTAATGCGAGAAATACGTTATCTGGTGTTTTCACCACTCCACAGTGCGTTGGATATGCACAACCGGAGATATTTTGGTTTTTGTCGGGTTTCAAGCTGAGATATGCATTTTCTACGATAAGCTTGGTGAAACATCTGTCCGAAGTATGCAGAAACGTCGGGGCCGCTCTTTTCGAGCTATTTAATGCGAGAAACACGTTTTCTGGGGTTTTCACCTCTCCACAGTTCGTTGGATATGCAGAACCGGAGATATCTTGGTTTCGGTCGGGTTTCAAGCTGAGATATGCGTTTTCTACGATAATCCTGGTGAGACTTCTGTCAGAAGTATGCAGAATCATCGAGATCGCTCGTTTCGAGCTATTAAATGCGAGAAACACGTTATCTGGTGTTTTCACCACCCCACAGTGCGTTTGATATGCAGAACCGGCGATATCTTGTTTTTCGTGGGGTTTCAAGCTGAGATATGCATTTTCTGCGATAATCTTGGTGAGACTTCTGTCCGAAGTATGCTGAATCATCGAGATCGCTCTTTCCGAGCTGGTTAATGCGAGAAAAACCTTATCCGGTGTTTTCACCACTCCCCAGTGCGTTTGATATGCAGAACCAGCGATATCTTGGCTTTCGTGGGGTTTCAAGCTGAGATATACATTTTTACGATAATCTTGGTGAGACTTCTGTCCGAAGTATGCAGAATCATGGAGATCGCTCGTTTCGAGCTATTTAATGCGAGAAACACGTTATCTGGTGTTTTCACCACTCCACAGTGCGTTTGATATGCAGAACCGGCGATATCTTGGTTTTCCTGGGGTTTCAAGCTGAGACATGCATTTTCTGCGATAATCTTGGTGAGACTTCTGTCCGAAGTATGCTGAAACATCGAGATCGCTCTTTTCGAGCTAGTTAATGCGGGAAAACCCTTATCCGGTGTTTTCACCACTCCACAGTGCGTTTGATATGCAGAACCAGCGATATCTTGGCTTTCGTGTGGTTTCAAGCTGAGATATGCATTTTCTACGATAATCCTGGTGAGACTTCTGTCAGAAGTATGCAGAATCTTCGAGATCGCACTTTTCGAGCTATTTAATGCGAGAAACACGTTATCTGGTGTTTTCACCACTTTACGGTGCGTTTGATATGCAGAACCGGCGATATCTTGGTTTTCGTGGGGTTTCAAGCTGAGATATGCATGTTTTACGATAATCTTGTTGAGACTTCTGTCCGAAGTATGCAGACTCATCCAGATCGCGCTTTTCGAGCTATTTAATGCGAGAAACACGTTATCTGGTGTTTTCACCACTCCACAGTTGGTTTGATGTGCAGAACCGGAGATAAGTCGGTTTTCGTCGGGTTTCAAGCTGAGATATGCATTTTCTGCGATAACCTTGTTGAGTCTTCTGTCCGAAGTATGCAGAGTCATCGAGATCGCTCGTTTCGAGCTACTTAATGCGAGAAACACGTTATCTGGTGTTTTCACCACTCCACAGTGCGTTGGATATGCAGAACCAGCGATATCTTGGTTTTCGTGGGGTTTCAAGCTGAGATATGCATTTCCTGCGATAATCTTGGTGAGAATTCTGTCCGAAGTATGCTGAATCATTGAGATCGCTCTTTTCGAGCTAGTTAGTGCGAGAAACACGTTATCTGGTGTTTTCACCACTCCACAGTGCGTTGGATATGCAGAACCAGCGATATCTTGGTTTTCGTGGGGTTTCAAGCTGAGATATGCATTTCCTGCGATAATCTTGGTGAGAATTCTGTCCGAAGTATGCTGAATCATTGAGATCGCTCTTTTCGAGCTAGTTAGTGCGAGAAACACGTTATCTGGTGTTTTCACCACTCCACAGTGCGTTTGATATGCAGAACAGTAGATATCTTGGTTTTCGTGGGGTTTCAAGCTGAGATATGCATTTCCTGCGATAATCTTGGAGAGACTTCTGTCCGAAGTATGCAGAAACATCGAGAGCGCTCTTTTCGAGCTATTTAATGCGAGAAACACGTTTTCTGGTGTTTTCACCACTCCACAGTTCGTTTGATATGCAGAACAGTAGATATCTTGGTTTTCGTGGGGTTTCAAGCTGAGATATGCATTTTCTGCGATAATCTTGGTGAGACTTCTGTTAGAAGTATGCAGCATCATCGAGATCGCTATATTCGAGCTATTTAATGCGACAAACACGTTATCTGGTGTTTTCAGCACTCCACATTCCGTTTGATATGCAGAATCAGCGATATCTTGGTTTTCGTGGGGTTTCAAGATGAGATATGCATTTTTTAAGATAATCTTGGTGAGACTTCTGCCCGAAGTATGCAGAATCATCGAGATCGCCCGTTTCGAGCTATTTAATGAGAGAAACACGTTATCTGGTGTTTTCACCACTCCACAGTGCCTTTGATATGCAGAACCGGCGATATCTTGGTTTTCGTGGGGTTTCAAGCTGAGATATGCATTTTCTGCGATAATCTTGGTGAGACTTCTGTCCGAAGTATGCTGAATCATCGAGATCGCTCTTTTCGAGCTGGTTAATGCGAGAAAAACCTTATCCGGTGTTTTCACCACTCCACAGTGCGTTTGTATGCACAACCAGCGATATCTTGGCTTTCGTGGTGTTTCAAGCTGAGATATACATTTTTTACGATAATCTTGGTGAGACTTCTGTCCGAAGTATGAAGAATCATCGAGATCGCTCTATTCGAGCTATTAAATGCGAGAAAAACGTTTTCTGGTGTTTTCACCACTCCACAGTGCGTTGGTATGCTGAACACAGCGATTTCTTGGTTTTCGTGGGGTTTCAAGCTGAGATATGCATTTTTTACGATAATTTTGGTGAGACTTCTGTCCGAAGTATGCAGAATCATCGAGATCGCTCGTCTCGAGATATGTAATGCGAGAAACACGTTATCTGGTGTTTTCACCACTCCACAGTGCGTTTGATATGCAGCACCGGCGATATCTTGGTTTTCGTGGGGTATCAAGCTGAGATATGCATTTTCTGCGATAATCTTGGTGAGACTTCTGTCCGAAGTATGCTGAATAATCGAGATCGCTCTTTTCAAGCTGGTTAATGCGAGAAAAACCTTATCCGGTGTCTTCACCACTCCACAGTGCGTTTGATATGCAGAACCAGCGATATCTTAGCTTTCGTGGGGCTTCAAGCTGAGATATACATTTTTTACGATAATCTTGGTGAGACTTCTGTCCGAAGTATGCAGAATCATGGGGATAGCTCGTTTCGAGCTATTTAATGCGAGAAACACGTTATCTGGTGTTTTCACCACTCCACAGTGCGTTTGATATGCAGAACCGGCGATATCGTGGTTTTCCTGGGCTTTCAAGCTGAGACATGCATTTTCTGCGATAATCTTGGTGAGACTTCTGTCCGAAGTATGCTGAAACATCGAGATCGCTCTTTTCGAGCTAGTTAATGCGGGAAAACCCTTATCCGGTGTTTTCACCACTCCACAGTGCGTTTGATATGCAGAACCAGCGATATCTTGGCTTTCGTGTGGTTTCAAGCTGAGATATGCATTTTCTACGATAATCCTGGTGAGACTTCTGTCAGAAGTATGCAGAATCTTCGAGATCGCACTTTTCGAGCTATTTAATGCGAGAAACACGTTATCTGGTGTTTTCACCACTTTACGGTGCGTTTGATATGCAGAACCGGCGATATCTTGGTTTTCGTGGGGTTTCAAGCTGAGATATGCATGTTTTACGATAATCTTGGTGAGACTTCTGTCCGAAGTATGCAGACTCATCGAGATCGCGCTTTTCGAGCTATTTAATGCGAGAAACACGTTATCTGGTGTATTCACCACTCCACAGTTGGTTTGATGTGCAGAACCGGAGATAACTCGGTTTTCGTCGGGTTTCAAGCTGAGATATGTATTTTCTACGATAATCTTGGTGAGACTTCTGTCAGAAGTATGCAGGATCTTCGAGAACGCACTTTTCGAGCTACTTAATGCGAGAAACACGTTTTCTGGTGTTTTCACCACTCCACAGTGCGTTTGATATGCAGAACAGGCGACATCTTGGTTTTCGTGCGGTTTCAAGCTGAGATATGCATTTTCTGCGATAATCTTGGTGAGACTTCTGTCCGAAGTATGCAGAATCATCGCGATCGCTCGTTTCGAGCTATTTAATGCGAGAAACACGTTATCTGGTGTTTTCACCACTCCACAATGCGAAAGATATGCAGAACCGGCGATATCTTGGTTTTCGTGGGGTTTCAAGCAGAGATATGCATTTTCTGCGATAATCGTGGTGAGACTTCTGTCCGAAGTATGCTGAAACATCGAGATCGCTCTTTTCGAGCTAGTTAATGCGGGAAAACCCTTATCCGGTGTTTTCACCACTCCACAGTGCGTTTGATATGCAGAACCAGCGATATCTTGGCTTTCGTGTGGTTTCAAGCTGAGATATGCATTTTTTACGATAATCTAGGTGAGACTTCTGTCCGAAGTATGCAGAATCATCGAGATCGCTCGTTTCGAGCTATTTAATGCGAGAAACACGTTATCTGGTGTTTTCACCACTCCACAGTGCGTTTGATATGCAGAACCGGCGATATCTTGGTTTTCGGGGGGTTTCAAGCTGAGATATGCATTTTCTGCGATAATCTTGGTGAGACTTCTGTCCGAAGTATGCTGAATCATCGAGATCGGTCTTTTCGAGCTAGTTAGTGCGAGAAACAAGTTATCTGGTGTTTTCACCACTCCACAGTGCGTTTGATATGCAGAACAGTACATATCTTGGTTTTCGTGGGGTTTCAAGCTGAGATATGCATTTTCTGCGATAATCTTGTTGAGACTTCTGTCCGAAGTATGCAGAATCATCGAGATCGCTCGTTTCGAGCTATTTAATGCGAGAATCACGTTATCTGGTGTTTTCACCACTCCACAATGCGAAAGATATGCAGAACCGGCGATATCTTGGTTTTCGTGGGGTTTCAAGCTGAGATATGCATTTTCTGCGATAATCTTGGTGAGACTTCTGTCCGAAGTATGCTGAATCATCGAGATCGGTCTTTTCGAGCTAGTTAGTGCGAGAAACAAGTTATCTGGTGTTTTCACCACTCCACAGTGCGTTTGATATGCAGAACAGTACATATCTTGGTTTTCGTGGGGTTTCAAGCTAAGATATGCATTTTCTGCGATAATCTTGTTGAGACTTCTGTCCGAAGTATGCAGAATCATCGAGATCGCTCGTTTCGAGCTATTTAATGCGAGAAACACGTTTTCTGGGGTTTTCACCTCTCCACAGTTCGTAGGATATGCAGAACCGGAGATATCTTGGATTCGGTCGGGTTTCAAGCTGAGATATGCATTTTCTACGATAATCCTGGTGAGACTTCTGTCAGAAGTATGCAGAATCATCGAGATCGCTCGTTTCGAGCTATTAAATGCGAGAAACACGTTATCTGGTGTTTTCACCACCCCACAGTGCGTTTGATATGCAGAACCGGCGATATCTTGTTTTTCGTGGGGTTTCAAGCTGAGATATGCATTTTTTACGATAATCTAGGTGAGACTTCTGTCCGAAGTATGCAGAATCATCGAGATCGCTCGTTTCGAGCTATTTAATGCGAGAAACACGTTATCTGGTGTTTTCACCACTCCACAGTGCGTTTGATATGCAGAACCGGCGATATCTTGGTTTTCGGGGGGTTTCAAGCTGAGATATGCATTTTCTGCGATAATCTTGGTGAGACTTCTGTCCGAAGTATGCTGAATCATCGAGATCGGTCTTTTCGAGCTAGTTAGTGCGAGAAACAAGTTATCTGGTGTTTTCACCACTCCACAGTGCGTTTGATATGCAGAACAGTACATATCTTGGTTTTCGTGGGGTTTGAAGCTGAGATATGCATTTTCTGCGATAATCTTGTTGAGACTTCTGTCCGAAGTATGCAGAATCATCGAGATCGCTCGTTTCGAGCTATTTAATGCGAGAATCACGTTATCTGGTGTTTTCACCACTCCACAATGCGAAAGATATGCAGAACCGGCGATATCTTGGTTTTCGTGGGGTTTCAAGCTGAGATATGCATTTTCTGCGATAATCTTGGTGAGACTTCTGTCCGAAGTATGCTGAAACATCGAGATCGCTCTTTTCGAGCTAGTTAATGCGGGAAAACCCTTATCCGGTGTTTTCACCACTCCACAGTGCGTTTGATATGCACACCAACGATATCTTGGCTTTCGTGTGGTTTCAAGCTGAGATATGCATTTTCTGCGATAATCTTGTTGAGACTTCTGTCCGAAGTATGCAGAATCATCGAGATCGCTCGTTTCGAGCTATTTAATGCGAGAAACACGTTATCTGGTGTTTTCACCACTCCACAATGCGAAAGATATGCAGAACCGGCGATATCTTGGTTTTCGTGGGGTTTCAAGCTGAGATATGCATTTTCTGCGATAATCTTGGTGAGACTTCTGTCCGAAGTATGCTGAATCATCGAGATCGGTCTTTTCGAGCTAGTTAGTGCGAGAAACAAGTTATCTGGTGTTTTCACCACTCCACAGTGCGTTTGATATGCAGAACAGTACATATCTTGGTTTTCGTGGGGTTTCAAGCTGAGATATGCATTTTCTGCGATAATCTTGTTGAGACTTCTGTCCGAAGTATGCAGAATCATCGAGATCGCTCGTTTCGAGCTATTTAATGCGAGAAACACGTTTTCTGGGGTTTTCACCTCTCCACAGTTCGTTGGATATGCAGAACCGGAGATATCTTGGATTCGGTCGGGTTTCAAGCTGAGATATGCATTTTCTACGATAATCCTGGTGAGACTTCTGTCAGAAGTATGCAGAATCATCGAGATCGCTCGTTTCGAGCTATTAAATGCGAGAAACACGTTATCTGGTGTTTTCACCACCCCACAGTGCGTTTGGTATGCAGAACCGGCGATATCTTGTTTTTCGTGGGGTTTCAAGCTGAGATATGCATTTTCTGCGATAATCTTGGTGAGACTTCTGTCCGAAGTATGCTGAATCATCGAGATCGCTCTTTCCGAGCTGGTTAATGCGAGAAAAACCTTATCCGGTGTTTTCACCACTCCCCAGTGCGTTTGATATGCAGAACCAGCGATATCTTGGCTTTCGTGGGGTTTCAAGCTGAGATATACATTTTTTACGATAATCTTGGGGAGACTTCTGTCCGAAGTATGCAGAATCATCGAGATCGCTCTATTCGAGCTATTTAATGCGAGAAAAACGTTATCTGGGATTTTCACCACTCCACAGTGCGTTTGATATGCTGAAAACAGCGATGTCTTGGTTTTCGTGGGGTTTCAAGCTGAGATATGCATTCTTTACGATAATTTTGGTGAGACTTCTGTCCGAAGTATGCAGAATCATCGAGATCGCTCGTTTCGAGCTATTTAATGCGAGAAACACGTTATCTGGTGATTTCACCACTCCACAGTGCGTTTGATATGCAGAACGGGCGATATCTTGGTTTTCGTGGGGTTTCAAGCTGAGATATGCATTTTCTGTGATAATCTTGATGAGACTACTGTCCGAAGTATGCTGAATAATCGAGATCGCTCTTTTCGAACTAGTTAGTGCGAGAAACACGTTATCTGGTGTTTTCACCACTCCACAGTGCGTTTGATATGCAGAACCGGCGATATCTTGGTTTTCGTGGGGTTTCATGCTGAGATATGCATTTTCTGCGATAATCTTGGTGAGACTTCTGTCCGAAAGATGCTGAAACATCGAGATCGCTCTTTTCGAGCTTGTTAATGCGAGAAAAACCTTATCCGGTGTTTTCACCACTCCACAGAGCGTTTGATATGCAGATCCAGCGATATCTTGGCTTTCGTGGGGTTTCAAGCTGAGATATGCATTTTCTGCGATAATCTTGGTGAGACTTCTGTCCGAAGTATGCTGAATCATCGAGATCGCTCTTTTCGAGATAGTTATTGCGAGAAAAACCTTATCCGATGTTTTCACCACTCCACAGTGCGTTTGATATGCTGAACACAGCGATATCTTGGTTTTCGTGGAGTTTCAAGCTGAGATATGCATTTTCAGCGATAATCTTGTTGAGACTTCTGTCCGAAGTATGCAGAGTCATCGAGATCGCTCGTTTCGAGCTATTTAATGCGAGAATCACGTTATCTGGTGTTTTCACCACTCCACAGTTGGTTTGATATGCAGAACCGGCGATATTTTGGTTTTCGTCGGGTTTCAAGCTGAGATATGCATTTTCTACGGATATCTTGGTGAAACATCTGTTCGAAGTATGCAGAAACATCGAGAGCGCTCTTTTCGAGCTATTTAATGCGAGAAACTCGTTTTCTGGGGTTTTCACCACTTCACAGTTCGTTGGATATGCAGAACCGGAGATATCTTGGTTTTCGTGGGGTTTCAAGCTGAGATATGCATTTCCTGCGATAATCTTGGTGAGACTTCTGTCCGAAGTATGCTGAATCATCGAGATCGCTCTTTTCGAGATAGTTATTGCGAGAAAAACCTTATCCGGTGTTTTCACCACTCCACAGTGCGTTTGATATGCAGAACCGGCGATATCTTGGTTTTCCTGGGGTTTCAAGCTGAGACATGCATTTTCTGCGATAATCTTGGTGAGACTTCTTTCCGAAGTATGCTGAATCATCGAGATCGCACTTTTCGAGCTATTTAATGCGAGAAACACGTTATCTGGTGTTTTCACCACTTTACGGTGCGTTTGATATGCAGAACCGGCGATATCTTCGTTTTCGTGGGGTTTCAAGCTGAGATATGCATGTTTTACGATAATCTTGGTGAGACTTCTGTCCGAAGTATGCAGAATCATCGAGATCGCTCGTTTCGAGCTATTTAATGCGAGAAACACGTTATCTGGTGTTTTCACCACTCCACAGTGCGTTTGATATGCAGAACCGGCGATATCTTGGTTTTCGGGGGGTTTCAAGCTGAGATATGCATTTTCTGCGATAATCTTGGTGAGACTTCTGTCCGAAGTATGCTGAATCATCGAGATCGGTCTTTTCGAGCTAGTTAGTGCGAGAAACAAGTTATCTGGTGTTTTCACCACTCCACAGTGCGTTTGATATGCAGAACAGTACATATCTTGGTTTTCGTGGGGTTTCAAGCTGAGATATGCATTTTCTGCGATAATCTTGTTGAGACTTCTGTCCGAAGTATGCAGAAACATCGAGATCGCTCGTTTCGAGCTATTTAATACGAGAAACACGTTTTCTGGGGTTTTCACCTCTCCACAGTTCGTTGGATATGCAGAACCGGAGATATCTTGGTTTCGGTCGGGTTTCAAGCTGAGATATGCATTTTCTACGATAATCCTGGTGAGACTTCTGTCCGAAATATGCTGAAACATCGAGATCGCTCTTTTCGAGCTTGTTAATGCGAGAAAAACCTTATCCGGTGTTTTCACCACTCCACAGTGCGTTTGATGTGCAGATCCAGCGATATCTTGGTTTTCGTGGGGTTTCAAGCTGAGATATGCATTTTCTGCGATAATCTTGGTGAGACTTCTGTCCGAAATATGCTGAAACATCGAGATCGCTCTTTTCGAGCTTGTTAATGCGAGAAAAACCTTATCCGGTGTTTTCACCACTCCACAGTGCGTTTGATATGCTGAACCAGCGATATCTTGGCTTTCGTGGGGTTTCAAGCTGAGATATGCATTTTCTGCGATAATCTTGGTGAGACTTCTGTCCGAAGTATGCTGAATCATCGAGATCGCTCTTTTCGAAATAGTTATTGCGAGAAAAACCTTATCCGGTGTTTTCACCACTCCACAGTGCGTTTGATATGCTGAACACAGCGATATCTTGGTTTTCGTGGAGTTTCAAGCTGAGATATGCATTTTCTGCGATAATCTTGTTGAGACTTCTGTCCGAAGTATGCAGATTCATCGAGATCGCTCGTTTCGAGCTATTTAATGCGAGAATCACGTTATCTGGAGTTTTCACCACTCCACAGTTGGTTTGATATGCAGAACCGGCGATATTTTGGTTTTCGTCGGGTTTAAAGCTGAGATATGCATTTTCTACGATAATCTTGGTGAAACATCTGTTCGAAGTATGCAGAAACATCGAGAGCGCTCTTTTCGAGCTATTTAATGCGAGAAACTCGTTTTCTGGGGTTTTCACCACTTCACAGTTCGTTGGATATGCAGAACCGGAGATATCTTGGTTTTCGTGGGGTTTCAAGCTGAGATATGCATTTCCTGCGATAATCTTGGTGAGATTTCTGTCCGAAGTATGCTGAATCATCAAGATCGCTCTTTTCGAGCTTGTTAATGCGAGAAAAACCTTATCCGGTGTTTTCACCACTCCACAGTGCGTTTGATATGCAGATCCAGCGATATCTTGGTTTTCGTGGGGTTTCAAGCTGAGATATGCATTTTCTGCGATAATCTTGGTGAGACTTCTGTCCGAAATATGCTGAAACATCGAGATCGCTCTTTTCGAGCTTGTTAATGCGAGAAAAACCTTATCCGGTGTTTTCACCACTCCACAGTGCGTTTGATATGCTGAACCAGCGATATCTTGGCTTTCGTGGGGTTTCAAGCTGAGATATGCATTTTCTGCGATAATCTTGGTGAGACTTCTGTCCGAAGTATGCTGAATCATCGAGATCGCTCTTTTCGAAATAGTTATTGCGAGAAAAACCTTATCCGGTGTTTTCACCACTCCACAGTGCGTTTGATATGCTGAACACAGCGATATCTTGGTTTTCGTGGAGTTTCAAGCTGAGATATGCATTTTCTGCGATAATCTTGTTGAGACTTCTGTCCGAAGTATGCAGATTCATCGAGATCGCTCGTTTCGAGCTATTTAATGCGAGAATCACGTTATCTGGAGTTTTCACCACTCCACAGTTGGTTTGATATGCAGAACCGGCGATATTTTGGTTTTCGTCGGGTTTAAAGCTGAGATATGCATTTTCTACGATAATCTTGGTGAAACATCTGTTCGAAGTATGCAGAAACATCGAGAGCGCTCTTTTCGAGCTATTTAATGCGAGAAACTCGTTTTCTGGGGTTTTCACCACTTCACAGTTCGTTGGATATGCAGAACCGGAGATATCTTGGTTTTCGTGGGGTTTCAAGCTGAGATATGCATTTCCTGCGATAATCTTGGTGAGATTTCTGTCCGAAGTATGCTGAATCATCGACATCGCCCTTTTCGAGCTAGTTATTGCGAGAAGCACGTTCTCTGGTTGTTTTCACCACTCCACAGTGCGTATGATATGCAGAACCGGCGGTATCTTGGTTTTCGTGGGGTTTCAAGCTGAGATATGCATTTTCTGCGATAATGTTGGTGAGACTTCTGTCCGAAGTATGCTGAATCATCGAGATCGCTCTTTTCAAGCTAGTTAATGCGAGAAAACCCTTATCCGGTGTTTTCACCACTCCACAGTGCGTTTGATATGCAGAACCGGCGATATCTTGCTTTTCGTGGGGTTTCAAGCTGAGATATGCATTTTCTGCGATAATCTTGGTGAGACTTCTGTCCGAAGTATGCAGAATCATCGAGATCGCTCGTTTCGAGCTATTTATTGCGAGAAACACGTTATCTGGTGTTTTCACCACTCCACAATGCGAAAGATATGCAGAACCGGCGATATCTTGGTTTTCGTGGGGTTTCAAGCTGAGATATGCATTTTCTGCGATAATCTTGGTGAGACTTCTGTCCGAAGTATGCTGAAACATCGAGATCGCTCTTTTCGAGCTAGTTAATGCGGGAAAACCCTTATCCGGTGTTTTCACCACTCCACAGTGCGTTTGATATGCAGAACCAGCGATATCTTGGCTTTCGTGGGGTTTCAAGCTGAGATATGCATTTTTTACGATAATCTAGGTGAGACTTCTGTCCGAAGTATGCAGAATCATCGAGATCGCTCGTTTCGAGCTATTTAATGCGAGAAACACGTTATCTGGTGTTTTCACCACTCCACAGTGCGTTTGATATGCAGAACCGGCGATATCTTGGTTTTCGGGGGGTTTCAAGCTGAGATATGCATTTTCTGCTATAATCTTGGTGAGACTTCTGTCCGAAGTATGCTGAATCAGCGAGATCGGTCTTTTCGAGCTATTTAATGCGAGAAACAAGTTATCTGGTATTTTCACCACTCCACAGTGCGTTTGATATGCAGAACAGTACATATCTTGGTTTTCGTGGGGTTTCAAGCTGAGATATGCATTTTCTGCGATAATCTTGGTGAGACTTCTGTCCGAAATATGCTGAAACATCGAGATCGCTCTTTTCGAGCTTGTTAATGCGAGAAAAACCTTATCCGGTGTTTTCACCACTCCACAGTGCGTTTGATATGCAGATCCAGCGATATCTTGGCTTTCGTGGGGTTTCAAGCTGAGATATGCATTTTCTGCGATAATCTTGGTGAGACTTCTGTCCGACGTATGCTGAATCATCGAGATCGCTCTTTTCGAGATAGTTATTGCGAGAAAAACCTTATCCGGTGTTTTCACCACTCCACAGTGCGTTTGATATGCAGAACAGTACATATCTTGGTTTTCGTGGGGTTTGAAGCTGAGATATGCATTTTCTGCGATAATCTTGTTGAGACTTCTGTCCGAAGTATGCAGAATCATCGAGATCGCTCGTTTCGAGCTATTTAATGCGAGAATCACGTTATCTGGTGTTTTCACCACTCCACAATGCGAAAGATATGCAGAACCGGCGATATCTTGGTTTTCGTGGGGTTTCAAGCTGAGATATGCATTTTCTGCGATAATCTTGGTGAGACTTCTGTCCGAAGTATGCTGAAACATCGAGATCGCTCTTTTCGAGCTAGTTAATGCGGGAAAACCCTTATCCGGTGTTTTCACCACTCCACAGTGCGTTTGATATGCACACCAACGATATCTTGGCTTTCGTGTGGTTTCAAGCTGAGATATGCATTTTCTGCGATAATCTTGTTGAGACTTCTGTCCGAAGTATGCAGAATCATCGAGATCGCTCGTTTCGAGCTATTTAATGCGAGAAACACGTTATCTGGTGTTTTCACCACTCCACAATGCGAAAGATATGCAGAACCGGCGATATCTTGGTTTTCGTGGGGTTTCAAGCTGAGATATGCATTTTCTGCGATAATCTTGGTGAGACTTCTGTCCGAAGTATGCTGAATCATCGAGATCGGTCTTTTCGAGCTAGTTAGTGCGAGAAACAAGTTATCTGGTGTTTTCACCACTCCACAGTGCGTTTGATATGCAGAACAGTACATATCTTGGTTTTCGTGGGGTTTCAAGCTGAGATATGCATTTTCTGCGATAATCTTGTTGAGACTTCTGTCCGAAGTATGCAGAATCATCGAGATCGCTCGTTTCGAGCTATTTAATGCGAGAAACACGTTTTCTGGGGTTTTCACCTCTCCACAGTTCGTTGGATATGCAGAACCGGAGATATCTTGGATTCGGTCGGGTTTCAAGCTGAGATATGCATTTTCTACGATAATCCTGGTGAGACTTCTGTCAGAAGTATGCAGAATCATCGAGATCGCTCGTTTCGAGCTATTAAATGCGAGAAACACGTTATCTGGTGTTTTCACCACCCCACAGTGCGTTTGGTATGCAGAACCGGCGATATCTTGTTTTTCGTGGGGTTTCAAGCTGAGATATGCATTTTCTGCGATAATCTTGGTGAGACTTCTGTCCGAAGTATGCTGAATCATCGAGATCGCTCTTTCCGAGCTGGTTAATGCGAGAAAAACCTTATCCGGTGTTTTCACCACTCCCCAGTGCGTTTGATATGCAGAACCAGCGATATCTTGGCTTTCGTGGGGTTTCAAGCTGAGATATACATTTTTTACGATAATCTTGGGGAGACTTCTGTCCGAAGTATGCAGAATCATCGAGATCGCTCTATTCGAGCTATTTAATGCGAGAAAAACGTTATCTGGGATTTTCACCACTCCACAGTGCGTTTGATATGCAGAACCAGCGATATCTTGGCTTTCGTGGGGTTTCAAGCTGAGATATACATTTTTTACGATAATCTTGGTGAGACTTCTGTCCGAAGTATGCAGAATCATCGAGATCGCTCGTTTCGAGCTATTTAATGCGAGAAACACGTTATCTGGTGATTTCACCACTCCACAGTGCGTTTGATATGCAGAACGGGCGATATCTTGGTTTTCGTGGGGTTTCAAGCTGAGATATGCATTTTCTGTGATAATCTTGATGAGACTACTGTCCGAAGTATGCTGAATAATCGAGATCGCTCTTTTCGAGCTAGTTAGTGCGAGAAACACGTTATCTGGTGTTTTCACCACTCCACAGTGCGTTTGATATGCAGAACCGGCGATATCTTGGTTTTCGTGGGGTTTCATGCTGAGATATGCATTTTCTGCGATAATCTTGGTGAGACTTCTGTCCGAAAGATGCTGAAACATCGAGATCGCTCTTTTCGAGCTTGTTAATGCGAGAAAAACCTTATCCGGTGTTTTCACCACTCCACAGAGCGTTTGATATGCAGATCCAGCGATATCTTGGCTTTCGTGGGGTTTCAAGCTGAGATATGCATTTTCTGCGATAATCTTGGTGAGACTTCTGTCCGAAGTATGCTGAATCATCGAGATCGCTCTTTTCGAGATAGTTATTGCGAGAAAAACCTTATCCGATGTTTTCACCACTCCACAGTGCGTTTGATATGCTGAACACAGCGATATCTTGGTTTTCGTGGAGTTTCAAGCTGAGATATGCATTTTCTGCGATAATCTTGTTGAGACTTCTGTCCGAAGTATGCAGAGTCATCGAGATCGCTCGTTTCGAGCTATTTAATGCGAGAATCACGTTATCTGGTGTTTTCACCACTCCACAGTTGGTTTGATATGCAGAACCGGCGATATTTTGGTTTTCGTCGGGTTTCAAGCTGAGATATGCATTTTCTACGGATATCTTGGTGAAACATCTGTTCGAAGTATGCAGAAACATCGAGAGCGCTCTTTTCGAGCTATTTAATGCGAGAAACTCGTTTTCTGGGGTTTTCACCACTTCACAGTTCGTTGGATATGCAGAACCGGAGATATCTTGGTTTTCGTGGGGTTTCAAGCTGAGATATGCATTTCCTGCGATAATCTTGGTGAGACTTCTGTCCGAAGTATGCTGAATCATCGAGATCGCTCTTTTCGAGATAGTTATTGCGAGAAAAACCTTATCCGGTGTTTTCACCACTCCACAGTGCGTTTGATATGCAGAACCGGCGATATCTTGGTTTTCCTGGGGTTTCAAGCTGAGACATGCATTTTCTGCGATAATCTTGGTGAGACTTCTTTCCGAAGTATGCTGAATCATCGAGATCGCACTTTTCGAGCTATTTAATGCGAGAAACACGTTATCTGGTGTTTTCACCACTTTACGGTGCGTTTGATATGCAGAACCGGCGATATCTTCGTTTTCGTGGGGTTTCAAGCTGAGATATGCATGTTTTACGATAATCTTGGTGAGACTTCTGTCCGAAGTATGCAGAATCATCGAGATCGCTCGTTTCGAGCTATTTAATGCGAGAAACACGTTATCTGGTGTTTTCACCACTCCACAGTGCGTTTGATATGCAGAACCGGCGATATCTTGGTTTTCGGGGGGTTTCAAGCTGAGATATGCATTTTCTGCGATAATCTTGGTGAGACTTCTGTCCGAAGTATGCTGAATCATCGAGATCGGTCTTTTCGAGCTAGTTAGTGCGAGAAACAAGTTATCTGGTGTTTTCACCACTCCACAGTGCGTTTGATATGCAGAACAGTACATATCTTGGTTTTCGTGGGGTTTCAAGCTGAGATATGCATTTTCTGCGATAATCTTGTTGAGACTTCTGTCCGAAGTATGCAGAAACATCGAGATCGCTCGTTTCGAGCTATTTAATACGAGAAACACGTTTTCTGGGGTTTTCACCTCTCCACAGTTCGTTGGATATGCAGAACCGGATATATCTTGGTTTCGGTCGGGTTTCAAGCTGAGATATGCATTTTCTACGATAATCCTGGTGAGACTTCTGTCCGAAATATGCTGAAACATCGAGATCGCTCTTTTCGAGCTTGTTAATGCGAGAAAAACCTTATCCGGTGTTTTCACCACTCCACAGTGCGTTTGATATGCAGATCCAGCGATATCTTGGTTTTCGTGGGGTTTCAAGCTGAGATATGCATTTTCTGCGATAATCTTGGTGAGACTTCTGTCCGAAATATGCTGAAACATCGAGATCGCTCTTTTCGAGCTTGTTAATGCGAGAAAAACCTTATCCGGTGTTTTCACCACTCCACAGTGCGTTTGATATGCTGAACCAGCGATATCTTGGCTTTCGTGGGGTTTCAAGCTGAGATATGCATTTTCTGCGATAATCTTGGTGAGACTTCTGTCCGAAGTATGCTGAATCATCGAGATCGCTCTTTTCGAAATAGTTATTGCGAGAAAAACCTTATCCGGTGTTTTCACCACTCCACAGTGCGTTTGATATGCTGAACACAGCGATATCTTGGTTTTCGTGGAGTTTCAAGCTGAGATATGCATTTTCTGCGATAATCTTGTTGAGACTTCTGTCCGAAGTATGCAGATTCATCGAGATCGCTCGTTTCGAGCTATTTAATGCGAGAATCACGTTATCTGGAGTTTTCACCACTCCACAGTTGGTTTGATATGCAGAACCGGCGATATTTTGGTTTTCGTCGGGTTTAAAGCTGAGATATGCATTTTCTACGATAATCTTGGTGAAACATCTGTTCGAAGTATGCAGAAACATCGAGAGCGCTCTTTTCGAGCTATTTAATGCGAGAAAATCGTTTTCTGGGGTTTTCACCACTTCACAGTTCGTTGGATATGCAGAACCGGAGATATCTTGGTTTTCGTGGGGTTTCAAGCTGAGATATGCATTTCCTGCGATAATCTTGGTGAGATTTCTGTCCGAAGTATGCTGAATCATCGACATCGCCCTTTTCGAGCTAGTTATTGCGAGAAGCACGTTCTCTGGTTGTTTTCACCACTCCACAGTGCGTATGATATGCAGAACCGGCGGTATCTTGGTTTTCGTGGGGTTTCAAGCTGAGATATGCATTTTCTGCGATAATGTTGGTGAGACTTCTGTCCGAAGTATGCTGAATCATCGAGATCGCTCTTTTCAAGCTAGTTAATGCGAGAAAACCCTTATCCGGTGCTTTCACCACTCCACAGTGCGTTTGATATGCAGAACCGGCGATATCTTGCTTTTCGTGGGGTTTCAAGCTGAGATATGCATTTTCTGCGATAATCTTGGTGAGACTTCTGTCCGAAGTATGCAGAATCATCGAGATCGCTCGTTTCGAGCTATTTATTGCGAGAAACACGTTATCTGGTGTTTTCACCACTCCACAATGCGAAAGATATGCAGAACCGGCGATATCTTGGTTTTCGTGGGGTTTCAAGCTGAGATATGCATGTTTTACGATAATCTTGGTGAGACTTCTGTCCGAAGTATGCAGAATCATCGAGATCGCTCGTTTCGAGCTATTTAATGCGAGAAACACGTTATCTGGTGTTTTCACCACTCCACAGTGCGTTTGATATGCAGAACCGGCGATATCTTGGTTTTCGGGGGGTTTCAAGCTGAGATATGCATTTTCTGCGATAATCTTGGTGAGACTTCTGTCCGAAGTATGCTGAATCATCGAGATCGGTCTTTTCGAGCTAGTTAGTGCGAGAAACAAGTTATCTGGTGTTTTCACCACTCCACAGTGCGTTTGATATGCAGAACAGTACATATCTTGGTTTTCGTGGGGTTTCAAGCTGAGATATGCATTTTCTGCGATAATCTTGTTGAGACTTCTGTCCGAAGTATGCAGAAACATCGAGATCGCTCGTTTCGAGCTATTTAATACGAGAAACACGTTTTCTGGGGTTTTCACCTCTCCACAGTTCGTTGGATATGCAGAACCGGAGATATCTTGGTTTCGGTCGGGTTTCAAGCTGAGATATGCATTTTCTACGATAATCCTGGTGAGACTTCTGTCCGAAATATGCTGAAACATCGAGATCGCTCTTTTCGAGCTTGTTAATGCGAGAAAAACCTTATCCGGTGTTTTCACCACTCCACAGTGCGTTTGATATGCAGATCCAGCGATATCTTGGTTTTCGTGGGGTTTCAAGCTGAGATATGCATTTTCTGCGATAATCTTGGTGAGACTTCTGTCCGAAATATGCTGAAACATCGAGATCGCTCTTTTCGAGCTTGTTAATGCGAGAAAAACCTTATCCGGTGTTTTCACCACTCCACAGTGCGTTTGA
The DNA here is from genome assembly GCA_951804975.1 of Anthophora plumipes. Taxonomy (NCBI): domain Eukaryota; kingdom Metazoa; phylum Arthropoda; class Insecta; order Hymenoptera; family Apidae; genus Anthophora; species Anthophora plumipes. The sequence continues at coordinate 21,681,834 of OX638118.1, forward strand.
TATGCTGAACCAGCGATATCTTGGCTTTCGTGGGGTTTCAAGCTGAGATATGCATTTTCTGCGATAATCTTGGTGAGACTTCTGTCCGAAGTATGCTGAATCATCGAGATCGCTCTTTTCGAAATAGTTATTGCGAGAAAAACCTTATCCGGTGTTTTCACCACTCCACAGTGCGTTTGATATGCTGAACACAGCGATATCTTGGTTTTCGTGGAGTTTCAAGCTGAGATATGCATTTTCTGCGATAATCTTGTTGAGACTTCTGTCCGAAGTATGCAGATTCATCGAGATCGCTCGTTTCGAGCTATTTAATGCGAGAATCACGTTATCTGGAGTTTTCACCACTCCACAGTTGGTTTGATATGCAGAACCGGCGATATTTTGGTTTTCGTCGGGTTTAAAGCTGAGATATGCATTTTCTACGATAATCTTGGTGAAACATCTGTTCGAAGTATGCAGAAACATCGAGAGCGCTCTTTTCGAGCTATTTAATGCGAGAAACTCGTTTTCTGGGGTTTTCACCACTTCACAGTTCGTTGGATATGCAGAACCGGAGATATCTTGGTTTTCGTGGGGTTTCAAGCTGAGATATGCATTTCCTGCGATAATCTTGGTGAGATTTCTGTCCGAAGTATGCTGAATCATCGACATCGCCCTTTTCGAGCTAGTTATTGCGAGAAGCACGTTCTCTGGTTGTTTTCACCACTCCACAGTGCGTATGATATGCAGAACCGGCGGTATCTTGGTTTTCGTGGGGTTTCAAGCTGAGATATGCATTTTCTGCGATAATGTTGGTGAGACTTCTGTCCGAAGTATGCTGAATCATCGAGATCGCTCTTTTCAAGCTAGTTAATGCGAGAAAACCCTTATCCGGTGTTTTCACCACTCCACAGTGCGTTTGATATGCAGAACCGGCGATATCTTGCTTTTCGTGGGGTTTCAAGCTGAGATATGCATTTTCTGCGATAATCTTGGTGAGACTTCTGTCCGAAGTATGCAGAATCATCGAGATCGCTCGTTTCGAGCTATTTATTGCGAGAAACACGTTATCTGGTGTTTTCACCACTCCACAATGCGAAAGATATGCAGAACCGGCGATATCTTGGTTTTCGTGGGGTTTCAAGCTGAGATATGCATTTTCTGCGATAATCTTGGTGAGACTTCTGTCCGAAGTATGCTGAAACATCGAGATCGCTCTTTTCGAGCTAGTTAATGCGGGAAAACCCTTATCCGGTGTTTTCACCACTCCACAGTGCGTTTGATATGCAGAACCAGCGATATCTTGGCTTTCGTGGGGTTTCAAGCTGAGATATGCATTTTTTACGATAATCTAGGTGAGACTTCTGTCCGAAGTATGCAGAATCATCGAGATCGCTCGTTTCGAGCTATTTAATGCGAGAAACACGTTATCTGGTGTTTTCACCACTCCACAGTGCGTTTGATATGCAGAACCGGCGATATCTTGGTTTTCGGGGGGTTTCAAGCTGAGATATGCATTTTCTGCGATAATCTTGGTGAGACTTCTGTCCGAAGTATGCTGAATCATCGAGATCGGTCTTTTCGAGCTATTTAATGCGAGAAACAAGTTATCTGGTATTTTCACCACTCCACAGTGCGTTTGATATGCAGAACAGTACATATCTTGGTTTTCGTGGGGTTTCAAGCTGAGATATGCATTTTCTGCGATAATCTTGGTGAGACTTCTGTCCGAAATATGCTGAAACATCGAGATCGCTCTTTTCGAGCTTGTTAATGCGAGAAAAACCTTATCCGGTGTTTTCACCACTCCACAGTGCGTTTGATATGCAGATCCAGCGATATCTTGGCTTTCGTGGGGTTTCAAGCTGAGATATGCATTTTCTGCGATAATCTTGGTGAGACTTCTGTCCGACGTATGCTGAATCATCGAGATCGCTCTTTTCGAGATAGTTATTGCGAGAAAAACCTTATCCGGTGTTTTCACCACTCCACAGTGCGTTTGATATGCTGAACACAGCGATATCTTGGTTTTCGTGGAGTTTCAAGCTGAGATATGCATTTCCTGCGATAATCTTGGTGAGATTTCTGTCCGAAGTATGCTGAATCATCGACATCGCCCTTTTCGAGCTAGTTATTGCGAGAAGCACGTTCTCTGGTTGTTTTCACCACTCCACAGTGCGTATGATATGCAGAACCGGCGATATCTTGGTTTTCGTGGGGTTTCAAGCTGAGATATGCATTTTCTGCGATAATGTTGGTGAGACTTCTGTCCGAAGTATGCTGAATCATCGAGATCGCTCTTTTCGAGCTAGTTAGTGCGAGAAACACGTCATCTGGTGTTTTCACCACTCCACAGTGCGTTTGATATGCAGAACAGTAGATATCTTGGTTTTCGTGGGGTTTCAAGCTGAGATATGCATTTTCTGCGATAATCTTGTTGAGACTTCTGTCCGAAGTATGCAGATTCATCGAGATCGCTCGTTTCGAGCTACTTAATGCGAGAAACACGTTATCTGGTGTTTTCACCATTCCACAGTGCGTTGGATATGCAGAACCGGAGATATTTTGGTTTTCGTCGGGTTTCAAGCTGAGATATGCATTTTCTACGATAAGCTTGGTGAAACATCTGTCCGAAGTATGCAGAAACATCGAGAGCGCACTTTTCGAGCTATTTAATGCGAGAAACTCGTTTTCAGGGGTTTTCACCACTTCAGAGTTCGTTGGATATGCAGAACCGGAGATATCTTGGTTTTCGTGGGGTTTCATGCTGAGATATGCATTTCCTGCGATAATCTTGGTGAGATTTCTGTCCGAAGTATGCTGAATCATCGACATCGCCCTTTTCGAGATAGTTATTGCGAGAAGCACGTTCTCTGGTTGTTTTCACCACTCCACAGTGCGTATGATATGCAGAACCGGCGATATCTTGGTTTTCGTGGGGTTTCAAGCTGAGATATGCATTTTCTGCGATAATGTTGGTGAGACTTCTGTCCGAAGTATGCTGAATCATCGAGATCGCTCTTTTCGAGCTAGTTAATGCGAGAAAACCCTTATCCGGTGTTTTCACCACTCCACAGTGCGTTTGATATGCAGAACCGGCGATATCTTGCTTTTCGTGGGGTTTCAAGCTGAGATATGCATTTTCTGCGATAATCTTGGTGTGACTTCTGTCCGAAGTATGCTGAATCATCGAGATCGCTCTTTTCGAGCTAGTTAGTGCGAGAAACACGTCATCTGGTATTTTCACCACTCCACAGTGCGTTTGATATGCAGAACAGTAGATATCTTGGTTTTCGTGGGGTTTCGAGCTGAGATATGCATTTTCTGCGATAATCTTGGTGAGACTTCTGTCCGAAATATGCTGAAACATCGAGATCGCTCTTTTCGAGCTTGTTAATGCGAGAAAAACCTTATCCGGTGTTTTCACCACTCCACAGTGCGTTTGATATGCTGAACACAGCGATATCTTGGTTTTCGTGGAGTTTCAAGCTGAGATATGCATTTTCTGCGATAATCTTGTTGAGACTTCTGTCCGAAGTATGCAGAGTCATCGAGATCGCTCGTTTCGAGCTATTTAATGCGAGAATCACGTTATCTGGTGTTTTCACCACTCCACAGTTGGTTTGATATGCAGAACCGGCGATATTTTGGTTTTCGTCGGGTTTAAAGCTGAGATATGCATTTTCTACGATAATCTTTGTGAAACATCTGTTCGAAGTATGCAGAAACATCGAGATCGCTCTTTTCGAGCTATTTAATGCGAGAAACTGGTTTTCTGGTGTTTTCACCACTCCACAGTTGGTTTGATATGCAGAACCGGCGATATTTTGGTTTTCGTCGGGTTTAAAGCTGAGATATGCATTTTCTACGATAATCTTGGTGAAACATCTGTTCGAAGTATGCAGAAACATCGAGAGCGCTCTTTTCGAGCTATTTAATGCGAGAAACTGGTTTTCTGGGGTTTTCACCACTTCACAGTTCGTTGGATATGCAGAACCGGAGATATCTTGCTTTTCGTGGGGTTTCAAGCTGAGATATGCATTTTCTGCGATAATCTTGGTGTGACTTCTGTCCGAAGTATGCTGAATCATCGAGATCGCTCTTTTCGAGCTAGTTAGTGCGAGAAACACGTCATCTGGTGTTTTCACCATTCCACAGAGCGTTTGATATGCAGAACAGTAGATATCTTGGTTTTCGTGGGGTTTCAAGCTGAGATATGTATTTCCTGCGATAATCTTGGTGAGATTTCTGTCCGAAGTATGCTGAATCATCGAGATCGCTCTTTTCGAGCTAGTTAATGCGAGAAAACCCTTATCCGGTGTTTTCACCACTCCACAGTGCGTTTGATATGCAGAACCGGCGATATCTTGCTTTTCGTGGGGTTTCAAGCTGAGATATGCATTTTCTGCGATAATCTTGGTGTGACTTCTGTCCGAAGTATGCTGAATCATCGAGATCGCACTTTTCGAGCTAGTTAGTGCGAGAAACACGTCATCTGGTGTTTTCACCACTCCACAGAGCGTTTGATATGTAGAACAGTAGATATCTTGGTTTTCGTGGGGTTTCAAGCTGAGATATGCATTTTCTGCGATAATCTTGTTGAGACTTCTGTCCGAAGTATGCAGATTCATCGAGATCGCTCGTTTCGAGCTACTTAATGCGAGAAACACGTTATCTGGTGTTTTCACCACTCCACAGTGCGTTGGATATGCAGAACCGGAGATATTTTGGTTTTCGTCGGGTTTCAAGCTGAGATATGCATTTTCTACGATAAGCTTGGTGAAACATCTGTCCGAAGTATGCAGAAACATCGAGAGCGCTCTTTTCGAGCTATTTAATGCGAGAAACACGTTATCTGGTGTTTTCAACACTCCACAGTGCCTTTGATATGCAGAACCAGCGATATCTTGGTTTTCGTGGGGTTTCAAGCTGAGATATGCATTTTCTGCGACAATATTGGTGAGACTTCAGTCAGGAGTATGCAGAATCATCTAGATCGCTCTTTTCGAGCTACTTAAAGCACGAAACACGTTTTCTGGTGATTTCACCACTCCACAGTACGTTTGACATGCAGAACCGGAGATATCTTGGTTTCGGTCGGGTTTCAAGCTCAGATATGCATTTTCTACGATAATCCTGGTGAGACTTCTGTCAGAAGTATGCAGAATCTTCGAGAACGCTCTTTTCGAGCTACTTAATGCGCGAAACACGTTTTCTGGTGTTTTCACCACTCCACGGTACGTTTGATGTGCAGAACCGGAGATAACTCGGATTTCGACGGGTTTCAAGCTGAGATATGCATTTTCTACGATAATCTTGGTGAGACTTCTGTCAGAAGTATGCAGGATCTTCGAGAACGCTCTTTTCGAGCTACTTAATGCGAGAAACACGTTTTCTGGTGTTTTCACCACTCCACAGTGCGTTTGATATGCAGAACCGGCGACATCTTGGTTTTCGTGGGGTTTCAAGCTGAGATATGCATTTTCTGCGATAATCTTGGTGAGACTTCTGTCCGAAGTATGCAGAATCATCGAGATCGCTCTGTTCGAGCTATTTAATGCGAGAAACACGTTATCTGGTGTTTTCACCACTCCACAGTGCGTTTGATATGCAGAACCAGCAACATCTTGATTTTCGTGAGGTTTCAAGCTGAGATATGCATTTTCTGCGATAACATTGGTGAGACTTCAGTCAGAAGTATGCAGAAACATCGAGTGCGCTCTTTTCGAGCTATTTAATGCGAGAAACACGTTTTCTGGGGTTTTCACCACTCCACAGTTCGTTGGATATGCAGAACAGTAGATATCTTGGTTTTCGTGGGGTTTCAAGCAGAGATATGCATTTTCTGCGATAATCTTGGTGAGACTTCTGTTAGAAGTATGCAGAATCATCGAGATCGCACTTTTCGAGCTATTTAATGCGAGAACCACGTTATCTGGTGTTTTCACCACTCCACAGTGTGTTTGATATGCAGAACCAGCGATATCTTGGTTTTCGTGGGGTTTCAAGCTGAGATATGCATTTCCTGCGATAATCGTGGTGAGAATTCTGTCCGAAGTTAGCTGAATCATCGAGATCGCTCTTTTCGAGCTAGTTAGTGCGAGATACACGTTATCGGGTGTTTTCACCACTCCACAGTGCGTTTGATATGCAGAACAGTAGATATCTTGGTTTTCGTGGGGTTTCAAGCAGAGATATGCATTTTCTGCGATAATCATGGTGAGACTTCTGTTAGAAGTATGCAGAATCATCGAGATCGCACTTTTCGAGCTATTTAATGCGAGAAACACGTTATCTGGTGTTTTCCCCACTTAACAGTGCGATGGATATGCAGAACCAGCGATATCTTGGTTTACGTGGGGTTTCAAGTTGAGATATGCATTTCCTGCGATAATCTTGGTGAGACTTCTGTCCGAAGTGTGCTGAATCATCGAGATCGCTCTTTTCGAGCTAGTTAGTGCGAGAAACACGTTATCTGGTGTTTTCACCACTCCACAGTGCGTTTGATATGCAGAACAGTAGATATCATGGTTTTCGTGGGGTTTCAAGCTGAGATATGCATTTTCTGCGATAATCTTGTTGAGACATCTGTCAGAAGTATGCAGAATCATCGGGATCGCCCTTTTCGAGATATTAAATGCGAGAAACACGTTCTCTGGCTGTTTTCACCACTCCACAGTGCGTTTGATATGCAGAACCGGCAACATCTTGATTTTCGTGAGGTTTCAAGCTGAGATATGCATTTTCTGCGATAACATTGGTGAGACTTCTGTCCGAAGTATGCTGAATCATCGAGATCGCTCTTTTCGAGATAGTTATTGCGAGAAAACCCTTATCCGGTGTTTTCACCACTCCACAGTGCGTTTGATATGCAGAACCGGCGATATCTTGCTTTTCGTGGGGTTTCAAGCTGAGATATGCATTTTCTGCGATAACATTGGTGAGACTTCAGTCAGAAGTATGCAGAAACATCGAGTGCGCTCTTTTCGAGCTATTTAATGCGAGAAACACGTTTTCTGGGGTTTTCACCACTCCACAGTTCGTTGGATATGCAGAACAGTAGATATCTTGGTTTTCGTGGGGTTTCAAGCAGAGATATGCATTTTCTGCGATAATCTTGGTGAGACTTCTGTCCGAAGTATGCAGAATCATCGAGATCGCTCTGTTCGAGCTATTTAATGCGAGAAACACGTTATCTGGTGTTTTCACCACTCCACAGTGCGTTTGATATGCAGAACCAGCAACATCTTGATTTTCGTGAGGTTTCAAGCTGAGATATGCATTTTCTGCGATAACATTGGTGAGACTTCAGTCAGAAGTATGCAGAAACATCGAGTGCGCTCTTTTCGAGCTATTTAATGCGAGAAACACGTTTTCTGGGGTTTTCACCACTCCACAGTTCGTTGGATATGCAGAACAGTAGATATCTTGGTTTTCGTGGGGTTTCAAGCAGAGATATGCATTTTCTGCGATAATCTTGGTGAGACTTCTGTTAGAAGTATGCAGAATCATCGAGATCGCACTTTTCGAGCTATTTAATGCGAGAACCACGTTATCTGGTGTTTTCACCACTCCACAGTGTGTTTGATATGCAGAACCAGCGATATCTTGGTTTTCGTGGGGTTTCAAGCTGAGATATGCATTTCCTGCGATAATCTTGGTGAGAATTCTGTCCGAAGTATGCTGAATCATCGAGATCGCTCTTTTCGAGCTAGTTAGTGCGAGATACACGTTATCGGGTGTTTTCACCACTCCACAGTGCGTTTGATATGCAGAACAGTAGATATCTTGGTTTTCGTGGGGTTTCAAGCAGAGATATGCATTTTCTGCGATAATCATGGTGAGACTTCTGTTAGAAGTATGCAGAATCATCGAGATCGCACTTTTCGAGCTATTTAATGCGAGAAACACGTTATCTGGTGTTTTCCCCACTTAACAGTGCGATGGATATGCAGAACCAGCGATATCTTGGTTTACGTGGGGTTTCAAGTTGAGATATGCATTTCCTGCGATAATCTTGGTGAGACTTCTGTCCGAAGTGTGCTGAATCATCGAGATCGCTCTTTTCGAGCTAGTTCGTGCGAGAAACACGTTATCTGGTGTTTTCACCACTCCACAGTGCGTTTGATATGCAGAACAGTAGATATCATGGTTTTCGTGGGGTTTCAAGCTGAGATATGCATTTTCTGCGATAATCTTGTTGAGACATCTGTCAGAAGTATGCAGAATCATCGGGATCGCCCTTTTCGAGATATTAAATGCGAGAAACACGTTCTCTGGCTGTTTTCACCACTCCACAGTGCGTTTGATATGCAGAACCGGCAACATCTTGATTTTCGTGAGGTTTCAAGCTGAGATATGCATTTTCTGCGATAACATTGGTGAGACTTCTGTCCGAAGTATGCTGAATCATCGAGATCGCTCTTTTCGAGATAGTTATTGCGAGAAAACCCTTATCCGGTGTTTTCACCACTCCACAGTGCGTTTGATATGCAGAACCGGCGATATCTTGCTTTTCGTGGGGTTTCAAGCTGAGATATGCATTTTCTGCGATAATCTTGGTGTGACTTCTGTCCGAAGTATGCTGAATCATCGAGATCGCTCTTTTCGAGCTAGTTAGTGCGAGAAACACGTCATCTGGTGTTTTCACCACTCCACAGTGCGTTTGATATGCAGAACAGTAGATATCTTGGTTTTCGTGGGGTTTCAAGCTCAGATATGCATTTTCTGCGATAATCTTGGTGAGACTTCTGTCCGAAATATGCTGAAACATCGAGATCGCTCTTTTCGAGCTTGTTAATGCGAGAAAAACCTTATCCGGTGTTTTCACCACTCCACAGTGCGTTTGATATGCAGATCCAGCGATATCTTGGCTTTCGTGGGGTTTCAAGCTGAGATATGCATTTTCTGCGATAATCTTGGTGAGACTTCTGTCCGAAGTATGCTGAATCATCGAGATCGCTCTTTTCGAGATAGTTATTGCGAGAAAAACCTTATCCGGTGTTTTCACCACTCCACAGTGCGTTTGATATGCTGAACACAGCGATATCTTGGTTTTCGTGGAGTTTCAAGCTGAGATATGCATTTTCTGCGATAATCTTGTTGAGACTTCTGTCCGAAGTATGCAGAGTCATCGAGATCGCTCGTTTCGAGCTATTTAATGCGAGAATCACGTTATCTGGTGTTTTCACCACTCCACAGTTGGTTTGATATGCAGAACCGGCGATATTTTGGTTTTCGTCGGGTTTAAAGCTGAGATATGCATTTTCTACGATAATCTTGGTGAAACATCTGTTCGAAGTATGCAGAAACATCGAGAGCGCTCTTTTCGAGCTATTTAATGCGAGAAACTGGTTTTCTGGGGTTTTCACCACTTCACAGTTCGTTGGATATGCAGAACCGGAGATATCTTGGTTTTCGTGGGGTTTCAAGCTGAGATATGTATTTCCTGCGATAATCTTGGTGAGATTTCTGTCCGAAGTATGCTGAATCATCGAGATCGCTCTTTTCGAGCTAGTTAATGCGAGAAAACCCTTATCCGGTGTTTTCACCACTCCACAGTGCGTTTGATATGCAGAACCGGCGATATCTTGCTTTTCGTGGGGTTTCAAGCTGAGATATGCATTTTCTGCGATAATCTTGGTGTGACTTCTGTCCGAAGTATGCTGAATCATCGAGATCGCTCTTTTCGAGCTAGTTAGTGCGAGAACCACGTCATCTGGTGTTTTCACCACTCCACAGAGCGTTTGATATGCAGAACAGTAGATATCTTGGTTTTCGTGGGGTTTCAAGCAGAGATATGCATTTTCTGCGATAATCATGGTGAGACTTCTGTTAGAAGTATGCAGAATCATCGAGATCGCACTTTTCGAGCTATTTAATGCGAGATTCACGTTATCTGGTGTTTTCACCACTCCACAGTTGGTTTGATATGCAGAACCGGCGATATTTTGGTTTTCGTCGGGTTTAAAGCTGAGATATGCATTTTCTGCGATAATCTTGGTGAGACTTCTGTCCGAAGTATGCAGATTCATCGAGATCGCTCGTTTCGAGCTACTTAATGCGAGAAACACGTTATCTGGTGTTTTCACCACTTCACAGTTCGTTGGATATGCAGAACCGGAGATATCTTGGTTTTCGTGGGGTTTCAAGCTGAGATATGTATTTCCTGCGATAATCTTGGTGAGATTTCTGTCCGAAGTATGCTGAATCATCGAGATCGCTCTTTTCGAGCTAGTTAATGCGAGAAAACCCTTATCCGGTGTTTTCACCACTCCACAGTGCGTTTGATATGCAGAACCGGCGATATCTTGCTTTTCGTGGGGTTTCAAGCTGAGATATGCATTTTCTGCGATAATCTTGGTGTGACTTCTGTCCGAAGTATGCTGAATCATCGAGATCGCTCTTTTCGAGCTAGTTAGTGCGAGAACCACGTCATCTGGTGTTTTCACCACTCCACAGAGCGTTTGATATGCAGAACAGTAGATATCTTGGTTTTCGTGGGGTTTCAAGCAGAGATATGCATTTTCTGCGATAATCATGGTGACACTTCTGTTAGAAGTATGCAGAATCATCGAGATCGCACTTTTCGAGCTATTTAATGCGAGAATCACGTTATCTGGTGTTTTCACCACTCCACAGTTGGTTTGATATGCAGAACCGGCGATATTTTGGTTTTCGTCGGGTTTAAAGCTGAGATATGCATTTTCTGCGATAATCTTGGTGAGACTTCTGTCCGAAGTATGCAGATTCATCGAGATCGCTCGTTTCGAGCTACTTAATGCGAGAAACACGTTATCTGGTGTTTTCACCACTCCACAGTGCGTTGGATATGCAGAACCGGAGATATTTTGGTTTTCGTCGGGTTTCAAGCTGAGATATGCATTTTCTACGATAAGCTTGGTGAAACATCTGTCCGAAGTATGCAGAAACATCGAGAGCGCTCTTTTCGAGCTATTTAATGCGAGAAACACGTTATCTGGTGTTTTCAACACTCCACAGTGCCTTTGATATGCAGAACCAGCGATATCTTGGTTTTCGTGGGGTTTCAAGCTGAGATATGCATTTTCTGCGATAATATTGGTGAGACTTCAGTCAGGAGTATGCAGAATCATCTAGATCGCTCTTTTCGAGCTACTTAAAGCACGAAACACGTTTTCTGGTGATTTCACCACTCCACAGTACGTTTGACATGCAGAACCGGAGATATCTTGGTTTCGGTCGGGTTTCAAGCTCAGATATGCATTTTCTACGATAATCCTGGTGAGACTTCTGTCAGAAGTATGCAGAATCTTCGAGAACTCTCTTTTCGAGCTACTTAATGCGCGAAACACGTTTTCTGGTGTTTTCACCACTCCACGGTACGTTTGATGTGCAGAACCGGAGATAACTCGGTTTTCGTCGGGTTTCAAGCTGAGATATGCATTTTCTACGATAATCTTGGTGAGACTTCTGTCAGAAGTATGCAGGATCTTCGAGAACGCTCTTTTCGAGCTACTTAATGCGAGAAACACGTTTTCTGGTGTTTTCACCACTCCACAGTGCGTTTGATATGCAGAACCGGCGACATCTTGGTTTTCGTGGGGTTTCAAGCTGAGATATGCATTTTCTGCGATAATCTTGGTGAGACTTCTGTCCGAAGTATGCAGAATCATCGAGATCGCTCTGTTCGAGCTATTTAATGCGAGAAACACGTTATCTGGTGTTTTCACCACTCCACAGTGCGTTTGATATGCAGAACCAGCAACATCTTGATTTTCGTGAGGTTTCAAGCTGAGATATGCATTTTCTGCGATAACATTGGTGAGACTTCAGTCAGAAGTATGCAGAAACATCGAGTGCGCTCTTTTCGAGCTATTTAATGCGAGAAACACGTTTTCTGGGGTTTTCACCACTCCACAGTTCGTTGGATATGCAGAACAGTAGATATCTTGGTTTTCGTGGGGTTTCAAGCAGAGATATGCATTTTCTGCGATAATCTTGGTGAGACTTCTGTTAGAAGTATGCAGAATCATCGAGATCGCACTTTTCGAGCTATTTAATGCGAGAACCACGTTATCTGGTGTTTTCACCACTCCACAGTGTGTTTGATATGCAGAACCAGCGATATCTTGGTTTTCGTGGGGTTTCAAGCTGAGATATGCATTTCCTGCGATAATCTTGGTGAGAATTCTGTCAGGAGTATGCAGAATCATCTAGATCGCTCTTTTCGAGCTACTTAAAGCACGAAACACGTTTTCTGGTGATTTCACCACTCCACAGTACGTTTGACATGCAGAACCGGAGATATCTTGGTTTCGGTCGGGTTTCAAGCTCAGATATGCATTTTCTACGATAATCCTGGTGAGACTTCTGTCAGAAGTATGCAGAATCTTCGAGAACGCTCTTTTCGAGCTACTTAATGCGCGAAACACGTTTTCTGGTGTTTTCACCACTCCACGGTACGTTTGATGTGCAGAACCGGAGATAACTCGGTTTTCGTCGGGTTTCAAGCTGAGATATGCATTTTCTACGATAATCTTGGTGAGACTTCTGTCAGAAGTATGCAGGATCTTCGAGAACGCTCTTTTCGAGCTACTTAATGCGAGAAACACGTTTTCTGGTGTTTTCACCACTCCAAAGTGCGTTTGATATGCAGAACCGGCGACATCTTGGTTTTCGTGGGGTTTCAAGCTGAGATATGCATTTTCTGCGATAATCTTGGTGAGACTTCTGTCCGAAGTATGCAGAATCATCGAGATCGCTCTGTTCGAGCTATTTAATGCGAGAAACACGTTATCTGGTGTTTTCACCACTCCACAGTGCGTTTGATATGCAGAACCAGCAACATCTTGATTTTCGTGAGGTTTCAAGCTGAGATATGCATTTTCTGCGATAACATTGGTGAGACTTCAGTCAGAAGTATGCAGAAACATCGAGTGCGCTCTTTTCGAGCTATTTAATGCGAGAAACACGTTTTCTGGGGTTTTCACCACTCCACAGTTCGTTGGATATGCAGAACAGTAGATATCTTGGTTTTCGTGGGGTTTCAAGCAGAGATATGCATTTTCTGCGATAATCTTGGTGAGACTTCTGTTAGAAGTATGCAGAATCATCGAGATCGCACTTTTCGAGCTATTTAATGCGAGAACCACGTTATCTGGTGTTTTCACCACTCCACAGTGTGTTTGATATGCAGAACCAGCGATATCTTGGTTTTCGTGGGGTTTCAAGCTGAGATATGCATTTCCTGCGATAATCTTGGTGAGAATTCTGTCCGAAGTATGCTGAATCATCGAGATCGCTCTTTTCGAGCTAGTTAGTGCGAGATACACGTTATCGGGTGTTTTCACCACTCCACAGTGCGTTTGATATGCAGAACAGTAGATATCTTGGTTTTCGTGGGGTTTCAAGCAGAGATATGCATTTTCTGCGATAATCATGGTGAGACTTCTGTTAGAAGTATGCAGAATCATCGAGATCGCACTTTTCGAGCTATTTAATGCGAGAAACACGTTATCTGGTGTTTTCCCCACTTAACAGTGCGATGGATATGCAGAACCAGCGATATCTTGGTTTACGTGGGGTTTCAAGTTGAGATATGCATTTCCTGCGATAATCTTGGTGAGACTTCTGTCCGAAGTGTGCTGAATCATCGAGATCGCTCCTTTCGAGCTAGTTAGTGCGAGAAACACGTTATCTGGTGTTTTCACCACTCCACAGTGCGTTTGATATGCAGAACAGTAGATATCATGGTTTTCGTGGGGTTTCAAGCTGAGATATGCATTTTCTGCGATAATCTTGTTGAGACATCTGTCAGAAGTATGCAGAATCATCGGGATCGCCCTTTTCGAGATATTAAATGCGAGAAACACGTTCTCTGGCTGTTTTCACCACTCCACAGTGCGTTTGATATGCAGAACCGGCAACATCTTGATTTTCGTGAGGTTTCAAGCTGAGATATGCATTTTCTGCGATAACATTGGTGAGACTTCAGTCAGAAGTATGCAGAAACATCGAGTGCGCTCTTTTGAAGCTATTTAATGCGAGAAACACGTTTTCTGGGGTTTTCACCACTCCACAATTCGTTGGATATGCAGAACAGTAGATATCTTGGTTTTCGTGGGGTTTCAAGCAGAGATATGCATTTTCTGCGATAATATTGGTGAGACTTCAGTCAGAAGTATGCAGAATCATCTAGATCGCTCTTTTCGAGCTACTTAATGCACGAAACACGTTTTCTGGTGTTTTCACCACTCCACAGTACGTTTGACATGCAGAACCAGCGATATCTTGGTTTTCGTGGGGTTTCAAGCTGAGATATGCATTTCCTGCGATAATCTTGGTGAGAATTCTGTCCGAAGTATGCTGAATCATCGAGATCGCTCTTTTCGAGCTAGTTAGTGCGAGATACACGTTATCGGGTGTTTTCACCACTCCACAGTGCGTTTGATATGCAGAACAGTAGATATCTTGGTTTTTGTGGGGTTTCAAGCAGAGATATGCATTTTCTGCGATAATCATGGTGAGACTTCTGTTAGAAGTATGCAGAATCATCGAGATCGCACTTTTCGAGCTATTTAATGCGAGAACCACGTTATCTGGTGTTTTCACCACTCCACAGTGTGTTTGATATGCAGAACCAGCGATATCTTGGTTTTCGTAGGGTTTCAAGCTGAGATATGCATTTCCTGCGATAATCTGGGTGAGAATTCTGTCCGAAGTATGCTGAATCATCGAGATCGCTCTTTTCGAGCTAGTTAGTGCGAGATACACGTTATCTGGTGTTTTCACCACTCCACAGTGCGTTTGATATGCAGAACAGTAGATATCTTGGTTTTCGTGGGGTTTCAAGCAGAGATATGCATTTTCTGCGATAATCATTGTGAGACTTCTGTTAGAAGTATGCAGAATCATCGAGATCGCACTTTTCGAGCTATTTAATGCGAGAAACACGTTATCTGGTGTTTTCCCCACTAAACAGTGCGATGGTTATGCAGAACCAGCGATATCTTGGTTTTCGTGGGGTTTCAAGTTGAGTTATGCATTTCCTGCGATAATCTTGGTGAGACTTCTGTCCGAAGTGTGCTGAATCATCGAGATCGCTCTTTTCGAGCTAGTTAGTGCGAGAAACACGTTATCTGGTGTTTTCACCACTCCACAGTGCGTTTGATATGCAGAACAGTAGATATCATGGTTTTCGTGGGGTTTCAAGCTGAGATATGCATTTTCTGCGATAATCTTGTTGAGACATCTGTCAGAAGTATGCAGAATCATCGGGATCGCCCTTTTCGAGATATTAAATGCGAGAAACACGTTCTCTGGCTGTTTTCACCACTCCACAGTGCGTTTGATATGCAGAACCGGCAACATCTTGATTTTCGTGAGGTTTCAAGCTGAGATATGCATTTTCTGCGATAACATTGTTGAGACTTCAGTCAGAAGTATGCAGAAACATCGAGTGCGCTCTTTTCGAACTATTTAATTCGAGAAACACGTTTTCTGGGGTTTTCACCACTCCACAGTACGTTTGACATGCAGAACAGGAGATATCTTGGTTTCGGTCGGGTTTCAAGCTGAGATATGCATTTTCTACGATAATCTTGGTGAGACTTCTGTCAGAAGTATGCAGGATCTTCGAGAACGCTAATTTCGAGCTATTTAAGGCGAGAAACACGTTATCTGGTGTTTTCACCACTCCACAGTGCGTTTGATATGCAGAACCAGCGATATCTTGGTTTTCGTGGGGTTTCAAGCTGAGATATGCATTTTCTGCGATAATATTGGTGAGACTTCAGTCAGGAGTATGCAGAATCATCTAGATCGCTCTTTTCAAGCTACTTAATGCACGAAACACGTTTTCTGGTGTTTTCACCACTCCACAGTACGTTTGACATGCAGAACCGGAGATATCTTGGTTTCGGTCGGGTTTCAAGCTGAGATATGCATTTTCTGCGATAACATTGGTGAGACTTCAGTCAGAATGATGCAGAAATATCGAGAGCGCTCTTTTCGAGCTATTTAATGCGAGAAACACGTTTTCTGGGGTTTTCACTACTCCACAGTTCGTTGGATATGCAGAACAGTAGATATCTTGGTTTTCGTGGGGTTTCAAGCAGAGATATGCATTTTCTTCGATAATCTTGGAGAGACTTCTGTGAGAAGTATGCAGAATCATCGAGATCGCACTTTTCGAGCTATTTGATGCGAGAAACACGTTATCTGGTGTTTTCACCACTCCACAGTGCGTTTGATATGCAGTACCAGCGATATCTTGGCTTTCGTGGGGTGTCAAGCTGAGATATGCATTTTTTACGATAATCTGGGTGAGACTTCTGTCCGAAGTATGAAGAATCATCAAGTTCGCTCTATTCGAGCTATTTAATGCGAGAAACACGTTTTCTGGGGTTTTCACCACTCCACAGTGCGTTTGATATGCAGAACCGGCGACATCTTGGTTTTCGTGGGGTTTCAAGCTGAGATATGCATTTTCTGCGATAATCTTGGTGAGATTTCTGTCCGAAGTATGAAGAATCATCAAGTTCGCTCTATTCGAGCTATTTAATGCGAGAAACACGTTTTCTGGGGTTTTCACCACTCCACAGTGCGTTTGATATGCAGTACCAGCGATATCTTGGTTTTCGTGGGGTTTCAAGCTGAGATATGCATTTTTTACGATAATCTTGGTGAGACTTCTGTCCGAAGTATGCTTAATCATCCAGATCGCTCGTTTCGAGCTATTTAATGCGAGAAACACGTTATCTGGTGTTTTCACCACTCCACAGTGCGTTTGATATGCAGATCCAGCGATATCTTGGCTTTCGTGGGGTTTCAAGCTGAGATATGCATTTTCTGCGATAATCTTGGTGAGACTTCTGTCCGAAGTATGCTGAATCATCGAGATCGCTCTTTTCGAGATAGTTATTGCGAGAAAAACCTTATCCGGTGTTTTCACCACTCCACAGTGCGTTTGATATGCTGAACACAGCGATATCTTGGTTTTCGTGGAGTTTCAAGCTGAGATATGCATTTTCTGCGATAATCTTGTTGAGACTTCTGTCCGAAGTATGCAGAGTCATCGAGATCGCTCGTTTCGAGCTATTTAATGCGAGAATCACGTTATCTGGTGTTTTCACCACTCCACAGTTGGTTTGATATGCAGAACCGGCGATATTTTGGTTTTCGTCGGGTTTAAAGCTGAGATATGCATTTTCTACGATAATCTTGGTGAAACATCTGTTCGAAGTATGCAGAAACATCGAGAGCGCTCTTTTCGAGCTATTTAATGCGAGAAACTGGTTTTCTGGGGTTTTCACCACTTCACAGTTCGTTGGATATGCAGAACCGGAGATATCTTGGTTTTCGTGGGGTTTCAAGCTGAGATATGTATTTCCTGCGATAATCTTGGTGAGATTTCTGTCCGAAGTATGCTGAATCATCGAGATCGCTCTTTTCGAGCTAGTTAATGCGAGAAAACCCTTATCCGGTGTTTTCACCACTCCACAGTGCGTTTGATATGCAGAACCGGCGATATCTTGCTTTTCGTGGGGTTTCAAGCTGAGATATGCATTTTCTGCGATAATCTTGGTGTGACTTCTGTCCGAAGTATGCTGAATCATCGAGATCGCTCTTTTCGAGCTAGTTAGTGCGAGAAACACGTCATCTGGTGTTTTCACCACTCCACAGAGCGTTTGATATGCAGAACAGTAGATATCTTGGTTTTCGTGGGGTTTCAAGCAGAGATATGCATTTTCTGCGATAATCATGGTGAGACTTCTGTTAGAAGTATGCAGAATCATCGAGATCGCACTTTTCGAGCTATTTAATGCGAGAATCACGTTATCTGGTGTTTTCACCACTCCACAGTTGGTTTGATATGCAGAACCGGCGATATTTTGGTTTTCGTCGGGTTTAAAGCTGAGATATGCATTTTCTGCGATAATCTTGGTGAGACTTCTGTCCGAAGTATGCAGATTCATCGAGATCGCTCTTTTCGAGCTACTTGATGCGCGAAACACGTTTTCTGGTGTTTTCACCACTCCACGGTACGTTTGATGTGCAGAACCGGAGATAACTGGGTTTTCGTCGGGTTTCAAGCTGAGATATGCATTTTCTACGATAATCTTGGTGAGACTACTGTCAGAAGTATGCAGGATCTTGGAGAACGCTCTTTTCGAGCTACTTAATGCGAGAAACACGTTTTCTGGTGTTTTCACCACTCCACAGTGCGTTTGATATGCAGAACCGGCGACATCTTGGTTTTCGTGGGGTTTCAAGCTGAGATATGCATTTTCTGCGATAATCTTGGTGAGACTTCTGTCCGAAGTGTGCAGAATCATCGAGACCGCTCTTTTCGAGCTAGTT
Source organism: Anthophora plumipes (assembly GCA_951804975.1). Lineage (NCBI taxonomy): Eukaryota > Metazoa > Arthropoda > Insecta > Hymenoptera > Apidae > Anthophora > Anthophora plumipes. Next base: position 21,700,155 of record OX638118.1, read on the forward strand.
AATGCGAGAAAACCCTTATCCGGTGTTTTCACCACTCCACAGTGCGTTTGATATGCAGAACCGGCGATATCTTGCTTTTCGTGGGGTTTCAAGCTGAGATATGCATTTTCTGCGATAATCTTGGTGTGACTTCTGTCCGAAGTATGCTGAATCATCGAGATCGCTCTTTTCGAGCTAGTTAGTGCGAGAAACACGTCATCTGGTGTTTTCACCATTCCACAGAGCGTTTGATATGCAGAACAGTAGATATCTTGGTTTTCGTGGGGTTTCAAGCAGAGATATGCATTTTTTACGATAATCTTGGTGAGACTTCTATCCGAAGTATGAAGAATCATCGAGTTCGCTCTACTCGAGCTATTTAATGCGAGAAACACGTTTTCTGGTGTTTTCACCACTCCACAGTGCGTTTGATATGCAGAACCGGCGACATCTTGGTTTTCGTGGGGTTTCAAGCTGAGATATGCATTTTCTGCGATAATCTTGGTGAGATTTCTGTCCGAAGTATGAAGAATCATCAAGTTCGCTCTATTCGAGCTATTTAATGCGAGAAACACGTTTTCTGGGGTTTTCACCACTCCACAGTGCGTTTGATATGCAGTACCAGCGATATCTTGGTTTTCGTGGGGTTTCAAGCTGAGATATGCATTTTTTACGATAATCTTGGTGAGACTTCTGTCCGAAGTATGCTTAATCATCCAGATCGCTCGTTTCGAGCTATTTAATGCGAGAAACACGTTATCTGGTGTTTTCACCACTCCACAGTGCGTTTGATATGCAGATCCAGCGATATCTTGGCTTTCGTGGGGTTTCAAGCTGAGATATGCATTTTCTGCGATAATCTTGGTGAGACTTCTGTCCGAAGTATGCTGAATCATCGAGATCGCTCTTTTCGAGATAGTTATTGCGAGAAAAACCTTATCCGGTGTTTTCACCACTCCACAGTGCGTTTGATATGCTGAACACAGCGATATCTTGGTTTTCGTGGAGTTTCAAGCTGAGATATGCATTTTCTGCGATAATCTTGTTGAGACTTCTGTCCGAAGTATGCAGAGTCATCGAGATCGCTCGTTTCGAGCTATTTAATGCGAGAATCACGTTATCTGGTGTTTTCACCACTCCACAGTTGGTTTGATATGCAGAACCGGCGATATTTTGGTTTTCGTCGGGTTTAAAGCTGAGATATGCATTTTCTACGATAATCTTGGTGAAACATCTGTTCGAAGTATGCTGAATCATCGAGATCGCTCTTTTCGAGCTAGTTAATGCGAGAAAACCCTTATCCGGTGTTTTCACCACTCCACAGTGCGTTTGATATGCATAACCGGCGATATCTTGCTTTTCGTGGGGTTTCAAGCTGAGATATGCAGTTTCTGCGATAATCTTGGTGTGACTTCTGTCCGAAGTATGCTGAATCATCGAGATCGCACTTTTCGAGCTATTTAATGCGAGAATCACGTTATCTGGTGTTTTCACCACTCCACAGTTGGTTTGATATGCAGAACCGGCGATATTTTGGTTTTCGTCGGGTTTAAAGCTGAGATATGCATTTTCTGCGATAATCTTGGTGAGACTTCTGTCCGAAGTATGCAGATTCATCGAGATCGCTCGTTTCGAGCTACTTAATGCGAGAAACACGTTATCTGGTGTTTTCACCACTCCACAGTGCGTTGGATATGCAGAACCGGAGATATTTTGGTTTTCGTCGGGTTTCAAGCTGAGATATGCATTTTCTACGATAAGCTTGGTGAAACATCTGTCCGAAGTATGCAGAAACATCGAGAGCGCTCTTTTCGAGCTATTTAATGCGAGAAACACGTTATCTGGTGTTTTCAACACTCCACAGTGCCTTTGATATGCAGAACCAGCGATATCCTGGTTTTCGTGGGGTTTCAAGCTGAGATATGCATTTTCTGCGATAATATTGGTGAGACTTCAGTCAGGAGTATGCAGAATCATCTAGATCGCTCTTTTCGAGCTACTTAAAGCACGAAACACGTTTTCTGGTGATTTCACCACTCCACAGTACGTTTGACATGCAGAACCGGAGATATCTTGGTTTCGGTCGGGTTTCAAGCTCAGATATGCATTTTCTACGATAATCCTGGTGAGACTTCTGTCAGAAGTATGCAGAATCTTCGAGAAAGCTCTTTTCGAGCTACTTGATGCGCGAAACACGTTTTCTGGTGTTTTCACCACTCCACGGTACGTTTGATGTGCAGAACCGGAGATAACTGGGTTTTCGCCGGGTTTCAAGCTGAGATATGCATTTTCTACGATAATCTTGGTGAGACTTCTGTCAGAAGTATGCAGGATCTTCGAGAACGCTCTTTTCGAGCTACTTAATGCGAGAAACACGTTTTCTGGTGTTTTCACCACTCCACAGTGCGTTTGATATGCAGAACCGGCGACATCTTAGTTTTCGTGGGGTTTCAAGCTGAGATATGCATTTTCTGCGATAATCTTGGTGAGACTTCTGTCCGAAGTATGCAGAATCATCGAGATCGCTCTCTTCGAGCTAGTTAGTGCGAGAAACACGTCATCTGGTGTTTTCACCACTCCACAGTGCGTTTGATATGCAGAACAGTAGATATCTTGGTTTTCGTGGGGTTTCAAGCAGAGATATGCATTTTCTGCGATAATCATGGTGAGACTTCTGTTAGAAGTATGCAGAATCATCGAGATCGCACTTTTCGAGCTATTTAATGCGAGAATCACGTTATCTGGTGTTTTCACCACTCCACAGTTGGTTTGATATGCAGAACCGGCGATATTTTGGTTTTCGTCGGGTTTAAAGCTGAGATATGCATTTTCTGCGATAATCTTGGTGAGACTTCTGTCCGAAGTATGCAGATTCATCGAGATCGCTCGTTTCGAGCTATTTAATGCGAGAAAACCCTTATCCGGTGTTTTCACCACTCCACAGTGCGTTTGATATGCAGAACCGGCGATATCTTGCTTTTCGTGGGGTTTCAAGCTGAGATATGTATTTCCTGCGATAATCTTGGTGAGATTTCTGTCCGAAGTATGCTGAATCATCGAGATCGCTCTTTTCGAGCTAGTTAATGCGAGAAAACCCTTATCCGGTGTTTTCACCACTCCACAGTGCGTTTGATATGCAGAACCGGCGATATCTTGCTTTTCGTGGGGTTTCAAGCTGAGATATGCATTTTCTGCGATAATCTTGGTGTGACTTCTGTCCGAAGTATGCTGAATCATCGAGATCGCTCTTTTCGAGCTAGTTAGTGCGAGAAACACGTCATCTGGTGTTTTCACCACTCCACAGAGCGTTCGATATGCAGAACAGTAGATATCTTGGTTTTCGTGGGGTTTCAAGCAGAGATATGCATTTTCTGCGATAATCATGGTGAGACTTCTGTTAGAAGTATGCAGAATCATCGAGATCGCACTTTTCGAGCTATTTAATGCGAGAATCACGTTATCTGGTGTTTTCACCACTCCACAGTTGGTTTGATATGCAGAACCGGCGATATTTTGGTTTTCGTCGGGTTTAAAGCTGAGATATGCATTTTCTGCGATAATCTTGGTGAGACTTCTGTCCGAAGTATGCAGATTCATCGAGATCGCTCGTTTCGAGCTACTTAATGCGAGAAACACGTTATCTGGTGTTTTCACCACTCCACAGTGCGTTGGATATGCAGAACCGGAGATATTTTGGTTTTCGTCGGGTTTCAAGCTGAGATATGCATTTTCTACGATAAGCTTGGTGAAACATCTGTCCGAAGTATGCAGAAACATCGAGAGCGCTCTTTTCGAGCTATTTAATGCGAGAAACACGTTATCTGGTGTTTTCAACACTCCACAGTGCCTTTGATATGCAGAACCAGCGATATCCTGGTTTTCGTGCGGTTTCAAGCTGAGATATGCATTTTCTGCGATAATATTGGTGAGACTTCAGTCAGGAGTATGCAGAATCATCTAGATCGCTCTTTTCGAGCTACTTAAAGCACGAAACACGTTTTCTGGTGATTTCACCACTCCACAGTACGTTTGACATGCAGAACCGGAGATATCTTGGTTTCGGTCGGGTTTCAAGCTCAGATATGCATTTTCTACGATAATCCTGGTGAGACTTCTGTCAGAAGTATGCAGAATCTTCGAGAAAGCTCTTTTCGAGCTACTTTATGCGCGAAACACGTTTTCTGGTGTTTTCACCACTCCACGGTACGTTTGATGGGCAGAACCGGAGATAACTCGGTTTTCGTCGGGTTTCAAGCTGAGATATGCATTTTCTACGATAATCTTGGTGAGACTTCTGTCAGAAGTATGCAGGATCTTCGAGAACGCTCTTTTCGAGCTACTTAATGCGAGAAACACGTTTTCTGGTGTTTTCACCACTCCACAGTGCGTTTGATATGCAGAACCGGCGACATCTTGGTTTTCGTGGGGTTTCAAGCTGAGATATGCATTTTCTGCGATAATCTTGGTGAGACTTCTGTCCGAAGTATGCAGAGTCATCGAGATCGCTCGTTTCGAGCTATTTAATGCGAGAATCGCGTTATCTGGTGTTTTCACCACTCCACAGTTGGTTTGATATGCAGAACCGGCGATATTTTGGTTTTCGTCGGGTTTAAAGCTGAGATATGCATTTTCTACGATAATCTTGGTGAAACATCTGTTCGAAGTATGCAGAAACATCGAGAGCGCTCTTTTCGAGCTATTTAATGCGAGAAACTGGTTTTCTGGGGTTTTCACCACTTCACAGTTCGTTGGATATGCAGAACCGGAGATATCTTGGTTTTCGTGGGGTTTCAAGCTGAGATATGTATTTCCTGCGATAATCTTGGTGAGATTTCTGTCCGAAGTATGCTGAATCATCGAGATCGCTCTTTTCGAGCTAGTTAATGCGAGAAAACCCTTATCCGGTGTTTTCACCACTCCACAGTGCGTTTGATATGCAGAACCGGCGATATCTTGCTTTTCGTGGGGTTTCAAGCTGAGATATGCATTTTCTGCGATAATCTTGGTGTGACTTCTGTCCGAAGTATGCTGAATCATCGAGATCGCTCTTTTCGAGCTAGTTAGTGCGAGAAACACGTCATCTGGTGTTTTCACCACTCCACAGAGCGTTTGATATGCAGAACAGTAGATATCTTGGTTTTCGTGGGGTTTCAAGCAGAGATATGCATTTTCTGCGATAATCATGGTGAGACTTCTGTTAGAAGTATGCAGAATCATCGAGATCGCACTTTTCGAGCTATTTAATGCGAGAATCACGTTATCTGGTGTTTTCACCACTCCACAGTTGGTTTGATATGCAGAACCGGCGATATTTTGGTTTTCGTCGGGTTTAAAGCTGAGATATGCATTTTCTGCGATAATCTTGGTGAGACTTCTGTCCGAAGTATGCAGATTCATCGAGATCGCTCGTTTCGAGCTACTTAATGCGAGAAACACGTTATCTGGTGTTTTCACCACTCCACAGTGCGTTGGATATGCAGAACCGGAGATATTTTGGTTTTCGTCGGGTTTCAAGCTGAGATATGCATTTTCTACGATAAGCTTGGTGAAACATCTGTCCGAAGTATGCAGAAACATCGAGAGCGCTCTTTTCGAGCTATTTAATGCGAGAAACACGTTATCTGGTGTTTTCAACACTCCACAGTGCCTTTGATATGCAGAACCAGCGATATCTTGGTTTTCGTGGGGTTTCAAGCTGAGATATGCATTTTCTGCGATAATATTGGTGAGACTTCAGTCAGGAGTATGCAGAATCATCTAGATCGCTCTTTTCGAGCTACTTAAAGCACGAAACACGTTTTCTGGTGATTTCACCACTCCACAGTACGTTTGACATGCAGAACCGGAGATATCTTGGTTTCGGTCGGGTTTCAAGCTCAGATATGCATTTTCTACGATAATCTTGGTGAGACTTCTGTCAGAAGTATGCAGGATCTTCGAGAACGCTCTTTTCGAGCTACTTAATGCGAGAAACACGTTTTCTGGTGTTTTCACCACTCCACAGTGCGTTTGATATGCAGAACCGGCGACATCTTGGTTTTCGTGGGGTTTCAAGCTGAGATATGCATTTTCTGCGATAATCTTGGTGAGACTTCTGTCCGAAGTATGCAGAATCATCGAGATCGCTCTGTTCGAGCTATTTAATGCGAGAAACACGTTATCTGGTGTTTTCACCACTCCACAGTGCGTTTGATATGCAGAACCAGCAACATCTTGATTTTCGTGAGGTTTCAAGCTGAGATATGCATTTTCTGCGATAACATTGGTGAGACTTCAGTCAGAAGTATGCAGAAACATCGAGTGCGCTCTTTTCGAGCTATTTAATGCGAGAAACACGTTTTCTGGGGTTTTCACCACTCCACAGTTCGTTTGATGTGCAGAACCGGAGATATTTTGGTTTTCGTCGGGTTTCAAGCTGAGATATGCATTTTCTACGATAAGCTTGGTGAAACATCTGTCCGAAGTATGCAGAAACATCGAGAGCGCTCTTTTCGAGCTATTTAATGCGAGAAACACGTTATCTGGTGTTTTCAACACTCCACAGTGCCTTTGATATGCAGAACCAGCGATATCTTGGTTTTCGTGGGGTTTCAAGCTGAGATATGCATTTTCTGCGATAATATTGGTGAGACTTCAGTCAGGAGTATGCAGAATCATCTAGATCGCTCTTTTCGAGCTATTTAATGCGAGAATCACGTTATCTGGTGTTTTCACCACTCCACAGTTGGTTTGATATGCAGAACCGGCGATATTTTGGTTTTCGTCGGGTTTAAAGCTGAGATATGCATTTTCTGCGATAATCTTGGTGAGACTTCTGTCCGAAGTATGCAGATTCATCGAGATCGCTCGTTTCGAGCTACTTAATGCGAGAAACACGTTATCTGGTGTTTTCACCACTCCACAATGCATTGGATATGCAGAACCGGAGATATTTTGGTTTTCGTCGGGTTTCAAGCTGAGATATGCATTTTCTACGATAAGCTTGGTGAAACATCTGTCCGAAGTATGCAGAAACATCGAGAGCGCTCTTTTCGAGCTATTTAATGCGAGAAACACGTTATCTGGTGTTTTCAACACTCCACAGTGCCTTTGATATGCAGAACCAGCGATATCTTGGTTTTCGTGGGGTTTCAAGCTGAGATATGCATTTTCTGCGATAATATTGGTGAGACTTCAGTCAGGAGTATGCAGAATCATCTAGATCGCTCTTTTCGAGCTACTTAAAGCACGAAACACGTTTTCTGGTGATTTCACCACTCCACAGTACGTTTGACATGCAGAACCGGAGATATCTTGGTTTCGGTCGGGTTTCAAGCTCAGATATGCATTTTCTACGATAATCCTGGTGAGACTTCTGTCAGAAGTATGCAGAATCTTCGAGAACGCTCTTTTCGAGCTACTTAATGCGCGAAACACGTTTTCTGGTGTTTTCACCACTCCACGGTACGTTTGATGTGCAGAACCGGAGATAACTCGGTTTTCGTCGGGTTTCAAGCTGAGATATGCATTTTCTACGATAATCTTGGTGAGACTTCTGTCAGATGTATGCAGGATCTTCGAGAACGCTCTTTTCGAGCTACTTAATGCGAGAAACACGTTTTCTGGTGTTTTCACCACTCCACAGTGCGTTTGATATGCAGAACCGGCGACATCTTGGTTTTCGTGGGGTTTCAAGCTGAGATATACATTTTCTGCGATAATCTTGGTGAGACTTCTGTCCGAAGTATGCAGAATCATCGAGATCGCTCTGTTCGAGCTATTTAATGCGAGAAACACGTTATCTGGTGTTTTCACCACTCCACAGTGCGTTTGATATGCAGAACCAGCAACATCTTGATTTTCGTGAGGTTTCAAGCTGAGATATGCATTTTCTGCGATAACATTGGTGAGACTTCAGTCAGAAGTATGCAGAAACATCGAGTGCGCTCTTTTCGAGCTATTTAATGCGAGAAACACGTTTTCTGGGGTTTTCACCACTCCACAGTTCGTTGGATATGCAGAACCAGCGATATCTTGGTTTTCGTGGGGTTTCAAGTTGAGATATGCATTTCCTGCGATAATCTTGGTGAGACTTCTGTCCGAAGTGTGCTGAATCATCGAGATCGCTCTTTTCGAGCTAGTTAGTGCGAGAAACACGTTATCTGGTGTTTTCACCACTCCACAGTGCGTATGATATGCAGAACAGTAGATATCATGGTTTTCGTGGGGTTTCAAGCTGAGATATGCATTTTCTGCGATAATCTTGTTGAGACATCTGTCAAAAGTATGCAGAATCATCGGGATCGCCCTTTTCGAGATATTAAATGCGAGAAACACGTTCTCTGGCTGTTTTCACCACTCCACAGTGCGTTTGATATGCAGAACCGGCAACATCTTGATTTTCGTGAGGTTTCAAGCTGAGATATGCATTTTCTGCGATAACATTGTTGAGACTTCAGTCAGAAGTATGCAGAAACATCGAGTGCGCTCTTTTCGAACTATTTAATTCGAGAAACACGTTTTCTGGGGTTTTCACCACTCCACAGTACGTTTGACATGCAGAACAGGAGATATCTTGGTTTCGGTCGGGTTTCAAGCTGAGATATGCATTTTCTACGATAATCTTGGTGAGACTTCTGTCCGAAGTATGCAGAATTATCGAGATCACTCTTTTCGAGCTATTTAAGGCGAGAAACACGTTATCTGGTGTTTTCACCACTCCACAGTGCGTTTGATATGCAGAACCGGCGATATTTTGGTTTTCGTCGGGTTTAAAGCTGAGATATGCATTTTCTGCGATAATCTTGGTGAGACTTCTGTCCGAAGTATGCAGATTCATCGAGATCGCTCGTTTCGAGCTACTTAATGCGAGAAACACGTTATCTGGTGTTTTCACCACTCCACAGTGCGTTGGATATGCAGAACCGGAGATATTTTGGTTTTCGTCGGGTTTCAAGCTGAGATATGCATTTTCTACGATAAGCTTGGTGAAACATCTGTCCGAAGTATGCAGAAACATCGAGAGCGCTCTTTTCGAGCTATTTAATGCGAGAAACACGTTATCTGGTGTTTTCAACACTCCACAGTGCCTTTGATATGCAGAACCAGCGATATCCTGGTTTTCGTGCGGTTTCAAGCTGAGATATGCATTTTCTGCGATAATATTGGTGAGACTTCAGTCAGGAGTATGCAGAATCATCTAGATCGCTCTTTTCGAGCTACTTAAAGCACGAAACACGTTTTCTGGTGATTTCACCACTCCACAGTACGTTTGACATGCAGAACCGGAGATATCTTGGTTTCGGTCGGGTTTCAAGCTCAGATATGCATTTTCTACGATAATCCTGGTGAGACTTCTGTCAGAAGTATGCAGAATCTTCGAGAAAGCTCTTTTCGAGCTACTTTATGCGCGAAACACGTTTTCTGGTGTTTTCACCACTCCACGGTACGTTTGATGGGCAGAACCGGAGATAACTCGGTTTTCGTCGGGTTTCAAGCTGAGATATGCATTTTCTACGATAATCTTGGTGAGACTTCTGTCAGAAGTATGCAGGATCTTCGAGAACGCTCTTTTCGAGCTACTTAATGCGAGAAACACGTTTTCTGGTGTTTTCACCACTCCACAGTGCGTTTGATATGCAGAACCGGCGACATCTTGGTTTTCGTGGGGTTTCAAGCTGAGATATGCATTTTCTGCGATAATCTTGGTGAGACTTCTGTCCGAAGTATGCAGAGTCATCGAGATCGCTCGTTTCGAGCTATTTAATGCGAGAATCGCGTTATCTGGTGTTTTCACCACTCCACAGTTGGTTTGATATGCAGAACCGGCGATATTTTGGTTTTCGTCGGGTTTAAAGCTGAGATATGCATTTTCTACGATAATCTTGGTGAAACATCTGTTCGAAGTATGCAGAAACATCGAGAGCGCTCTTTTCGAGCTATTTAATGCGAGAAACTGGTTTTCTGGGGTTTTCACCACTTCACAGTTCGTTGGATATGCAGAACCGGAGATATCTTGGTTTTCGTGGGGTTTCAAGCTGAGATATGTATTTCCTGCGATAATCTTGGTGAGATTTCTGTCCGAAGTATGCTGAATCATCGAGATCGCTCTTTTCGAGCTAGTTAATGCGAGAAAACCCTTATCCGGTGTTTTCACCACTCCACAGTGCGTTTGATATGCAGAACCGGCGATATCTTGCTTTTCGTGGGGTTTCAAGCTGAGATATGCATTTTCTGCGATAATCTTGGTGTGACTTCTGTCCGAAGTATGCTGAATCATCGAGATCGCTCTTTTCGAGCTAGTTAGTGCGAGAAACACGTCATCTGGTGTTTTCACCACTCCACAGAGCGTTTGATATGCAGAACAGTAGATATCTTGGTTTTCGTGGGGTTTCAAGCAGAGATATGCATTTTCTGCGATAATCATGGTGAGACTTCTGTTAGAAGTATGCAGAATCATCGAGATCGCACTTTTCGAGCTATTTAATGCGAGAATCACGTTATCTGGTGTTTTCACCACTCCACAGTTGGTTTGATATGCAGAACCGGCGATATTTTGGTTTTCGTCGGGTTTAAAGCTGAGATATGCATTTTCTGCGATAATCTTGGTGAGACTTCTGTCCGAAGTATGCAGATTCATCGAGATCGCTCGTTTCGAGCTACTTAATGCGAGAAACACGTTATCTGGTGTTTTCACCACTCCACAGTGCGTTGGATATGCAGAACCGGAGATATTTTGGTTTTCGTCGGGTTTCAAGCTGAGATATGCATTTTCTACGATAAGCTTGGTGAAACATCTGTCCGAAGTATGCAGAAACATCGAGAGCGCTCTTTTCGAGCTATTTAATGCGAGAAACACGTTATCTGGTGTTTTCAACACTCCACAGTGCCTTTGATATGCAGAACCAGCGATATCTTGGTTTTCGTGGGGTTTCAAGCTGAGATATGCATTTTCTGCGATAATATTGGTGAGACTTCAGTCAGGAGTATGCAGAATCATCTAGATCGCTCTTTTCGAGCTACTTAAAGCACGAAACACGTTTTCTGGTGATTTCACCACTCCACAGTACGTTTGACATGCAGAACCGGAGATATCTTGGTTTCGGTCGGGTTTCAAGCTCAGATATGCATTTTCTACGATAATCTTGGTGAGACTTCTGTCAGAAGTATGCAGGATCTTCGAGAACGCTCTTTTCGAGCTACTTAATGCGAGAAACACGTTTTCTGGTGTTTTCACCACTCCACAGTGCGTTTGATATGCAGAACCGGCGACATCTTGGTTTTCGTGGGGTTTCAAGCTGAGATATGCATTTTCTGCGATAATCTTGGTGAGACTTCTGTCCGAAGTATGCAGAATCATCGAGATCGCTCTGTTCGAGCTATTTAATGCGAGAAACACGTTATCTGGTGTTTTCACCACTCCACAGTGCGTTTGATATGCAGAACCAGCAACATCTTGATTTTCGTGAGGTTTCAAGCTGAGATATGCATTTTCTGCGATAACATTGGTGAGACTTCAGTCAGAAGTATGCAGAAACATCGAGTGCGCTCTTTTCGAGCTATTTAATGCGAGAAACACGTTTTCTGGGGTTTTCACCACTCCACAGTTCGTTTGATGTGCAGAACCGGAGATATTTTGGTTTTCGTCGGGTTTCAAGCTGAGATATGCATTTTCTACGATAAGCTTGGTGAAACATCTGTCCGAAGTATGCAGAAACATCGAGAGCGCTCTTTTCGAGCTATTTAATGCGAGAAACACGTTATCTGGTGTTTTCAACACTCCACAGTGCCTTTGATATGCAGAACCAGCGATATCTTGGTTTTCGTGGGGTTTCAAGCTGAGATATGCATTTTCTGCGATAATATTGGTGAGACTTCAGTCAGGAGTATGCAGAATCATCTAGATCGCTCTTTTCGAGCTATTTAATGCGAGAATCACGTTATCTGGTGTTTTCACCACTCCACAGTTGGTTTGATATGCAGAACCGGCGATATTTTGGTTTTCGTCGGGTTTAAAGCTGAGATATGCATTTTCTGCGATAATCTTGGTGAGACTTCTGTCCGAAGTATGCAGATTCATCGAGATCGCTCGTTTCGAGCTACTTAATGCGAGAAACACGTTATCTGGTGTTTTCACCACTCCACAGTGCATTGGATATGCAGAACCGGAGATATTTTGGTTTTCGTCGGGTTTCAAGCTGAGATATGCATTTTCTACGATAAGCTTGGTGAAACATCTGTCCGAAGTATGCAGAAACATCGAGAGCGCTCTTTTCGAGCTATTTAATGCGAGAAACACGTTATCTGGTGTTTTCAACACTCCACAGTGCCTTTGATATGCAGAACCAGCGATATCTTGGTTTTCGTGGGGTTTCAAGCTGAGATATGCATTTTCTGCGATAATATTGGTGAGACTTCAGTCAGGAGTATGCAGAATCATCTAGATCGCTCTTTTCGAGCTACTTAAAGCACGAAACACGTTTTCTGGTGATTTCACCACTCCACAGTACGTTTGACATGCAGAACCGGAGATATCTTGGTTTCGGTCGGGTTTCAAGCTCAGATATGCATTTTCTACGATAATCCTGGTGAGACTTCTGTCAGAAGTATGCAGAATCTTCGAGAACGCTCTTTTCGAGCTACTTAATGCGCGAAACACGTTTTCTGGTGTTTTCACCACTCCACGGTACGTTTGATGTGCAGAACCGGAGATAACTCGGTTTTCGTCGGGTTTCAAGCTGAGATATGCATTTTCTACGATAATCTTGGTGAGACTTCTGTCAGATGTATGCAGGATCTTCGAGAACGCTCTTTTCGAGCTACTTAATGCGAGAAACACGTTTTCTGGTGTTTTCACCACTCCACAGTGCGTTTGATATGCAGAACCGGCGACATCTTGGTTTTCGTGGGGTTTCAAGCTGAGATATACATTTTCTGCGATAATCTTGGTGAGACTTCTGTCCGAAGTATGCAGAATCATCGAGATCGCTCTGTTCGAGCTATTTAATGCGAGAAACACGTTATCTGGTGTTTTCACCACTCCACAGTGCGTTTGATATGCAGAACCAGCAACATCTTGATTTTCGTGAGGTTTCAAGCTGAGATATGCATTTTCTGCGATAACATTGGTGAGACTTCAGTCAGAAGTATGCAGAAACATCGAGTGCGCTCTTTTCGAGCTATTTAATGCGAGAAACACGTTTTCTGGGGTTTTCACCACTCCACAGTTCGTTGGATATGCAGAACCAGCGATATCTTGGTTTTCGTGGGGTTTCAAGTTGAGATATGCATTTCCTGCGATAATCTTGGTGAGACTTCTGTCCGAAGTGTGCTGAATCATCGAGATCGCTCTTTTCGAGCTAGTTAGTGCGAGAAACACGTTATCTGGTGTTTTCACCACTCCACAGTGCGTATGATATGCAGAACAGTAGATATCATGGTTTTCGTGGGGTTTCAAGCTGAGATATGCATTTTCTGCGATAATCTTGTTGAGACATCTGTCAAAAGTATGCAGAATCATCGGGATCGCCCTTTTCGAGATATTAAATGCGAGAAACACGTTCTCTGGCTGTTTTCACCACTCCACAGTGCGTTTGATATGCAGAACCGGCAACATCTTGATTTTCGTGAGGTTTCAAGCTGAGATATGCATTTTCTGCGATAACATTGTTGAGACTTCAGTCAGAAGTATGCAGAAACATCGAGTGCGCTCTTTTCGAACTATTTAATTCGAGAAACACGTTTTCTGGGGTTTTCACCACTCCACAGTACGTTTGACATGCAGAACAGGAGATATCTTGGTTTCGGTCGGGTTTCAAGCTGAGATATGCATTTTCTACGATAATCTTGGTGAGACTTCTGTCCGAAGTATGCAGAATTATCGAGATCACTCTTTTCGAGCTATTTAAGGCGAGAAACACGTTATCTGGTGTTTTCACCACTCCACAGTGCGTTTGATATGCAGAACCAGCGATATCTTGGTTTTCGTGGGGTTTCAAGCTGAGATATGCATTTTCTGCGATAATATTGGTGAGACTTCAGTCAGGAGTATGCAGAATCATCTAGATCGCTCTTTTCAAGCTACTTAATGCACGAAACACGTTTTCTGGTGTTTTCACCACTCCACAGTACGTTTGACATGCAGAACCGGAGATATCTTGGTTTCGGTCGGGTTTCAAGCTGAGATATGCATTTTCTGCGATAACATTGGTGAGACTTCAGTCAGAATGATGCAGAAATATCGAGAGCGCTCTTTTCGAGCTATTTAATGCGAGAAACACGTTTTCTGGGGTTTTCACTACTCCACAGTTCGTTGGATATGCAGAACAGTGGATATCTTGGTTTTCGTGGGGTTTCAAGCAGAGATATGCATTTTCTTCGATAATCTTGGAGAGACTTCTGTGAGAAGTATGCAGAATCATCGAGATCGCACTTTTCGAGCTATTTGATGCGAGAAACACGTTATCTGGTGTTTTCACCACTCCACAGTGCGTTTGATATGCAGTACCAGCGATATCTTGGCTTTCGTGGGGTGTCAAGCTGAGATATGCATTTTTTACGATAATCTGGGTGAGACTTCTGTCCGAAGTATGAAGAATCATCAAGTTCGCTCTATTCGAGCTATTTAATGCGAGAAACACGTTTTCTGGGGTTTTCACCACTCCACAGTGCGTTTGATATGCAGAACCGGAGATATTCTGGTTTTCGTTGGGTTTCAAGCTGAGATATGCATTTTCTACGATAAGCTTGTTGAGACTTCTCTCCGAAGTATGCAGAATCATCCAGATCGCTCGTTTCGAGCTATTTAATGCGAGAAAAACGTTCTCTGGTTGTTTTCACCACTCCGCAGTGCGTTTGATATGCAGAACCGGCGACATCTTGGTTTTCGTGGGGTTTCAAGCTGAGATATGCATTTTCTGCGATAATCTTGGTGAGACTTCTGTCAGAAGCATGCAGAATCTTCGACAACGTTCTTATCGAGCTACTTAATGCGCGAAACACTTTTTCTGGTGTTTTCACCACTCCACAGTGCGTTTGATATGCAGAACCGGCGACATCTTGGTTTTCGTGGGGTTTCAAGCTGAGATATGCATTTTCTGCGATAATCTTGGTGAGACTTCTGTCCGAAGTATGCAGAATCATCGAGATCGCTCTGTTCGAGCTATTTAATGCGAGAAACACGTTATCTGGTGTTTTCACCACTCCACAGTGCGTTTGATATGCAGAACCAGCAACATCTTGATTTTCGTGAGGTTTCAAGCTGAGATATGCATTTTCTGCGATAACATTGGTGAGACTTCAGTCAGAAGTATGCAGAAACATCGAGTGCGCTCTTTTCGAGCTATTTAATGCGAGAAACACGTTTTCTGGGGTTTTCACCACTCCACAGTTCGTTGGATATGCAGAACAGTAGATATCTTGGTTTTCGTGGGGTTTCAAGCAGAGATATGCATTTTCTGCGATAATCTTGGTGAGACTTCTGTTAGAAGTATGCAGAATCATCGAGATCGCACTTTTCGAGCTATTTAATGCGAGAACCACGTTATCTGGTGTTTTCACCACTCCACAGTGTGTTTGATATGCAGAACCAGCGATATCTTGGTTTTCGTGGGGTTTCAAGCTGAGATATGCATTTCCTGCGATAATCTTGGTGAGAATTCTGTCCGAAGTATGCTGAATCATCGAGATCGCTCTTTTCGAGCTAGTTAGTGCGAGATACACGTTATCGGGTGTTTTCACCACTCCACAGTGCGTTTGATATGCAGAACAGTAGATATCTTGGTTTTCGTGGGGTTTCAAGCAGAGATATGCATTTTCTGCGATAATCATGGTGAGACTTCTGTTAGAAGTATGCAGAATCATCGAGATCGCACTTTTCGAGCTATTTAATGCGAGAAACACGTTATCTGGTGTTTTCCCCACTTAACAGTGCGATGGATATGCAGAACCAGCGATATCTTGGTTTACGTGGGGTTTCAAGTTGAGATATGCATTTCCTGCGATAATCTTGGTGAGACTTCTGTCCGAAGTGTGCTGAATCATCGAGATCGCTCCTTTCGAGCTAGTTAGTGCGAGAAACACGTTATCTGGTGTTTTCACCACTCCACAGTGCGTTTGATATGCAGAACAGTAGATATCATGGTTTTCGTGGGGTTTCAAGCTGAGATATGCATTTTCTGCGATAATCTTGTTGAGACATCTGTCAGAAGTATGCAGAATCATCGGGATCGCCCTTTTCGAGATATTAAATGCGAGAAACACGTTCTCTGGCTGTTTTCACCACTCCACAGTGCGTTTGATATGCAGAACCGGCAACATCTTGATTTTCGTGAGGTTTCAAGCTGAGATATGCATTTTCTGCGATAACATTGGTGAGACTTCAGTCAGAAGTATGCAGAAACATCGAGTGCGCTCTTTTGAAGCTATTTAATGCGAGAAACACGTTTTCTGGGGTTTTCACCACTCCACAATTCGTTGGATATGCAGAACAGTAGATATCTTGGTTTTCGTGGGGTTTCAAGCAGAGATATGCATTTTCTGCGATAATATTGGTGAGACTTCAGTCAGAAGTATGCAGAATCATCTAGATCGCTCTTTTCGAGCTATTTAATGCGAGAACCACGTTATCTGGTGTTTTCACCACTCCACAGTGTGTTTGATATGCAGAACCAGCGATATCTTGGTTTTCGTAGGGTTTCAAGCTGAGATATGCATTTCCTGCGATAATCTGGGTGAGAATTCTGTCCGAAGTATGCTGAATCATCGAGATCGCTCTTTTCGAGCTAGTTAGTGCGAGATACACGTTATCTGGTGTTTTCACCACTCCACAGTGCGTTTGATATGCAGAACAGTAGATATCTTGGTTTTCGTGGGGTTTCAAGCAGAGATATGCATTTTCTGCGATAATCATTGTGAGACTTCTGTTAGAAGTATGCAGAATCATCGAGATCGCACTTTTCGAGCTATTTAATGCGAGAAACACGTTATCTGGTGTTTTCCCCACTAAACAGTGCGATGGTTATGCAGAACCAGCGATATCTTGGTTTTCGTGGGGTTTCAAGTTGAGATATGCATTTCCTGCGATAATCTTGGTGAGACTTCTGTCCGAAGTGTGCTGAATCATCGAGATCGCTCTTTTCGAGCTAGTTAGTGCGAGAAACACGTTATCTGGTGTTTTCACCACTCCACAGTGCGTTTGATATGCAGAACAGTTGATATCATGGTTTTCGTGGGGTTTCAAGCTGAGATATGCATTTTCTGCGATAATCTTGTTGAGACATCTGTCAGAAGTATGCAGAATCATCGGGATCGCCCTTTTCGAGATATTAAATGCGAGAAACACGTTCTCTGGCTGTTTTCACCACTCCACAGTGCGTTTGATATGCAGAACCGGCAACATCTTGATTTTCGTGAGGTTTCAAGCTGAGATATGCATTTTCTGCGATAACATTGTTGAGACTTCAGTCAGAAGTATGCAGAAACATCGAGTGCGCTCTTTTCGAACTATTTAATTCGAGAAACACGTTTTCTGGGGTTTTCACCACTCCACAGTACGTTTGACATGCAGAACAGAAGATATCTTGGTTTCGGTCGGGTTTCAAGCTGAGATATGCATTTTCTTCGATAATCTTGGAGAGACTTCTGTGAGAAGTATGCAGAATCATCGAGATCGCACTTTTCGAGCTATTTGATGCGAGAAACACGTTATCTGGTGTTTTCACCACTCCACAGTGCGTTTGATATGCAGTACCAGCGATATCTTGGCTTTCGTGGGGTGTCAAGCTGAGATATGCATTTTTTACGATAATCTGGGTGAGACTTCTGTCCGAAGTATGAAGAATCATCAAGTTCGCTCTATTCGAGCTATTTAATGCGAGAAACACGTTTTCTGGGGTTTTCACCACTCCACAGTGCGTTTGATATGCAGAACCGGAGATATTCTGGTTTTCGTTGGGTTTCAAGCTGAGATATGCATTTTCTACGATAAGCTTGTTGAGACTTCTCTCCGAAGTATGCAGAATCATCCAGATCGCTCGTTTCGAGCTATTTAATGCGAGAAAAACGTTCTCTGGTTGTTTTCACCACTCCGCAGTGCGTTTGATATGCAGAACCGGCGACATCTTGGTTTTCGTGGGGTTTCAAGCTGAGATATGCATTTTCTGCGATAATCTTGGTGAGACTTCTGTCAGAAGCATGCAGAATCTTCGACAACGCTCTTATCGAGCTACTTAATGCGCGAAACACTTTTTCTGGTGTTTTCACCACTCCACAGTGCGTTTGATATGCAGAACCGGCGACATCTTGGTTTTCGTGGGGTTTCAAGCTGAGATATGCATTTTCTGCGATAATCTTGGTGAGACTTCTGTCCGAAGTATGCAGAATCATCGAGATCGCTCTGTTCGAGCTATTTAATGCGAGAATCACGTTATCTGGTGTTTTCACCACTCCACAGTGCGTTTGATATGCAGTACCAGCGATATCTTGGTTTTCGTGGGGTTTCAAGCTGAGATATGCATTTTTTACGATAATCTTGGTGAGACTTCTGTCCCAAGTATGCAGAATCATCGAGATCGCTCTATTCGAGCTATTTAATGCGATAAACACGTTATCTGGTGTTTTCAGCACTCCACAGTGCGTTTGATATGCAGAACCAGCGATATCTTGGTTTTCGTGGGGTTTCACGCTGAGATATGCATTTTTTACGATAATCTTGGTGAGACTTCTATCCGAAGTATGAAGAATCATCGAGTTCGCTCTATTCGAGCTATTTAATGCGAGAAACACGTTTTCTGGTGTTTTCACCACTCCACAGTGCGTTTGATATGCAGAACCGGCGACATCTTGGTTTTCGTGGGGTTTCAAGCTGAGATATGCATTTTCTGCGATAATCTTGGTGAGATTTCTGTCCGAAGTATGAAGAATCATCAAGTTCGCTCTATTCGAGCTATTTAATGCGAGAAACACGTTTTCTGGGGTTTTCACCACTCCACAGTGCGTTTGATATGCAGTACCAGCGATATCTTGGTTTTCGTGGGGTTTCAAGCTGAGATATGCATTTTTTACGATAATCTTGGTGAGACTTCTGTCCGAAGTATGCTTAATCATCCAGATCGCTCGTTTCGAGCTATTTAATGCGAGAAACACGTTATCTGGTGTTTTCACCACTCCACAGTGCGTTTGATATGCAGTACCAGCGATATCTTGGTTTTCGTGGGGTTTCAAGCTGAGATATGCATTTTTTACGATAATCTTGGTGAGACTTCTGTCCCAAGTATGCAGAATCATCGAGATCGCTCTATTCGAGCTATTTAATGCGATAAACACGTTATCTGGTGTTTTCAGCACTCCACAGTGCGTTTGATATGCAGAACCAGCGATATCTTGGTTTTCGTGGGGTTTCACGCTGAGATATGCATTTTTTACGATAATCTTGGTGAGACTTCTATCCGAAGTATGAAGAATCATCGAGTTCGCTCTATTCGAGCTATTTAATGCGAGAAACACGTTTTCTGGTGTTTTCACCACTCCACAGTGCGTTTGATATGCAGAACCGGCGACATCTTGGTTTTCGTGGGGTTTCAAGCTGAGATATGCATTTTCTACGATAATCTTGGTGAGACTTCTGTCAGAAGTATGCAGGATCATCTAGATCGCTCTTTTCAAGCTACTTAATGCACGAAACACGTTTTCTGGTGTTTTCACCACTCCACAGTACGTTTGATATGCAGAACCGGAGATATCTTGGTTTCGGTCGGGTTTCAAGCTGAGATATGCATTTTCTGCGATAACATTGGTGAGACTTCAGTCAGAATGATGCAGAAATATCGAGAGCGCTCTTTTCGAGCTATTTAATGCGAGAAACACGTTTTCTGGGGTTTTCACTACTCCACAGTTCGTTGGATATGCAGAACAGTAGATATCTTGGTTTTCGTGGGGTTTCAAGCAGAGATATGCATTTTCTTCGATAATCTTGGAGAGACTTCTGTGAGAAGTATGCAGAATCATCGAGATCGCACTTTTCGAGCTATTTGATGCGAGAAACACGTTATCTGGTGTTTTCACCACTCCACAGTGCGTTTGATATGCAGTACCAGCGATATCCTGGCTTTCGTGGGGTGTCAAGCTGAGATATGCATTTCTTACGATAATCTGGGTGAGACTTCTGTCCGAAGTATGAAGAATCATCAAGTTCGCTCTATTCGAGCTATTTAATGCGAGAAACACGTTTTCTGGGGTTTTCACCACTCCACAGTGCGTTTGATATGCAGAACCGGAGATATTCTGGTTTTCGTTGGGTTTCAAGCTGAGATATGCATTTTCTACGATAAGCTTGTTGAGACTTCTCTCCGAAGTATGCAGAATCATCCAGATCGCTCGTTTCGAGCTATTTAATGCGAGAAAAACGTTCTCTGGTTGTTTTCACCACTCCGCAGTGCGTTTGATATGCAGAACCGGCGACATCTTGGTTTTCGTGGGGTTTCAAGCTGAGATATGCATTTTCTGCGATAATCTTGGTGAGACTTCTGTCAGAAGCATGCAGAATCTTCGACAACGCTCTTATCGAGCTACTTAATGCGCGAAACACTTTTTCTGGTGTTTTCACCACTCCACAGTGCGTTTGATATGCAGAACCGGCGACATCTTGGTTTTCGTGGGGTTTCAAGCTGAGATATGCATTTTCTGCGATAATCTTGGTGAGACTTCTGTCCGAAGTATGCAGAATCATCGAGATCGCTCTGTTCGAGCTATTTAATGCGAGAATCACGTTATCTGGTGTTTTCACCACTCCACAGTGCGTTTGATATGCAGTACCAGCGATATCTTGGTTTTCGTGGGGTTTCAAGCTGAGATATGCATTTTTTACGATAATCTTGGTGAGACTTCTATCCGAAGTATGAAGAATCATCGAGTTCGCTCTATTCGAGCTATTTAATGCGAGAAACACGTTTTCTGGTGTTTTCACCACTCCACAGTGCGTTTGATATGCAGAACCGGCGACATCTTGGTTTTCGTGGGGTTTCAAGCTGAGATATGCATTTTCTGCGATAATCTTGGTGAGATTTCTGTCCGAAGTATGAAGAATCATCAAGTTCGCTCTATTCGAGCTATTTAATGCGAGAAACACGTTTTCTGGGGTTTTCACCACTCCACAGTGCGTTTGATATGCAGTACCAGCGATATCTTGGTTTTCGTGGGGTTTCAAGCTGAGATATGCATTTTTTACGATAATCTTGGTGAGACTTCTGTCCGAAGTATGCTTAATCATCCAGATCGCTCGTTTCGAGCTAGTTAATGCGAGAAACACGTTATCTGGTGTTTTCACCACTCCACAGTGCGTTTGATATGCAGTACCAGCGATATCTTGGTTTTCGTGGGGTTTCAAGCTGAGATATGCATTTTTTACGATAATCTTGGTGAGACTTCTGTCCCAAGTATGCAGAATCATCGAGATCGCTCTATTCGAGCTATTTAATGCGATAAACACGTTATCTGGTGTTTTCAGCACTCCACAGTGCGTTTGATATGCAGAACCAGCGATATCTTGGTTTTCTTGGGGTTTCACGCTGAGATATGCATTTTTTACGATAATCTTGGTGAGACTTCTATCCGAAGTATGAAGAATCATCGAGTTCGCTCTATTCAAGCTATTTAATGCGAGAAACACGTTTTCTGGTGTTTTCACCACTCCACAGTGCGTTTGATATGCAGAACCGGCGACATCTTGGTTTTCGTGGGGTTTCAAGCTGAGATATGCATTTTCTGCGATAATCTTGGTGAGATTTCTGTCCGAAGTATGAAGAATCATCAAGTTCGCTCTATTCGAGCTATTTAATGCGAGAAACACGTTTTCTGGGGTTTTCACCACACCACAGTGCGTTTGATATGCAGTACCAGCGATATCTTGGTTTTCGTGGGGTTTCAAGCTGAGATATGCATTTTTTACGATAATCTTGGTGAGACTTCTGTCCGAAGTATGCTTAATCATCCAGATCGCTCGTTTCGAGCTATTTAATGCGAGAAACACGTTATCTGGTGTTTTCACCACTCCACAGTGCGTTTGATATGCAGAACCAGCGATATCTTGGTTTTCGTGGGGTTTCACGCTGAGATATGCATTTTCTGCGATAACATTGGTGAGACTTCAGTCAGAATGATGCAGAAATATCGAGAGCGCTCTTTTCGAGCTATTTAATGCGTGAAACACGTTTTCTGGGGTTTTCACTACTCCACAGTTCGTTGGATATGCAGAACAGTAGATATCTTGGTTTTCGTGGGGTTTCAAGCAGAGATATGCATTTTCTTCGATAATCTTGGAGAGACTTCTGTGAGAAGTATGCAGAATCATCGAGATCGCACTTTTCGAGCTATTTGATGCGAGAAACACGTTATCTGGTGTTTTCACCACTCCACAGTGCGTTTGATATGCAGTACCAGCGATATCTTGGCTTTCGTGGGGTGTCAAGCTGAGATATGCATTTTTTACGATAATCTGGGTGAGACTTCTGTCCGAAGTATGAAGAATCATCAAGTTCGCTCTATTCGAGCTATTTAATGCGAGAAACACGTTTTCTGGGGTTTTCACCACTCCACAGTGCGTTTGATATGCAGAACCGGAGATATTCTGGTTTTCGTTGGGTTTCAAGCTGAGATATGCATTTTCTACGATAAGCTTGTTGAGACTTCTCTCCGAAGTATGCAGAATCATCCAGATCGCTCGTTTCGAGCTATTTAATGCGAGAAAAACGTTCTCTGGTTGTTTTGACCACTCCGCAGTGCGTTTGATATGCAGAACCGGCGACATCTTGGTTTTCGTGGGGTTTCAAGCTGAGATATGCATTTTCTGCGATAATCTTGGTGAGACTTCTGTCAGAAGCATGCAGAATCTTCGACAACGCTCTTATCGAGCTACTTAATGCGCGAAACACTTTTTCTGGTGTTTTCACCACTCCACAGTGCGTTTGATATGCAGAACCGGCGACATCTTGGTTTTCGTGGGGTTTCAAGCTGAGATATGCATTTTCTGCGATAATCTTGGTGAGACTTCTGTCCGAAGTATGCAGAATCATCGAGATCGCTCTGTTCGAGCTATTTAATGCGAGAAACACGTTATCTGGTGTTTTCACCACTCCACAGTGCGTTTGATATGCAGAACCAGCAACATCTTGATTTTCGTGAGGTTTCAAGCTGAGTTATGCATTTTCTGCGATAACATTGGTGAGACTTCAGTCAGAAGTATGCAGAAACATCGAGTGCGCTCTTTTCGAGCTATTTAATGCGAGAAACACGTTTTCTGGGGTTTTCACCACTCCACAGTTCGTTGGATATGCAGAACAGTAGATATCTTGGTTTTCGTGGGGTTTCAAGCAGAGATATGCATTTTCTGCGATAATCTTGGTGAGACTTCTGTTAGAAGTATGCAGAATCATCGAGATCGCACTTTTCGAGCTATTTAATGCGAGAACCACGTTATCTGGTGTTTTCACCACTCCACAGTGTGTTTGATATGCAGAACCAGCGATATCTTGGTTTTCGTGGGGTTTCAAGCTGAGATATGCATTTCCTGCGATAATCTTGGTGAGAATTCTGTCCGAAGTATGCTGAATCATCGAGATCGCTCTTTTCGAGCTAGTTAGTGCGAGATACACGTTATCGGGTGTTTTCACCACTCCACAGTGCGTTTGATATGCAGAACAGTAGATATCTTGGTTTTCGTGGGGTTTCAAGCAGAGATATGCATTTTCTGCGATAATCATGGTGAGACTTCTGTTAGAAGTATGCAGAATCATCGAGATCGCACTTTTCGAGCTATTTAATGCGAGAAACACGTTATCTGGTGTTTTCCCCACTTAACAGTGCGATGGATATGCAGAACCAGCGATATCTTGGTTTACGTGGGGTTTCAAGTTGAGATATGCATTTCCTGCGATAATCTTGGTGAGACTTCTGTCCGAAGTGTGCTGAATCATCGAGATCGCTCCTTTCGAGCTAGTTAGTGCGAGAAACACGTTATCTGGTGTTTTCACCACTCCACAGTGCGTTTGATATGCAGAACAGTAGATATCATGGTTTTCGTGGGGTTTCAAGCTGAGATATGCATTTTCTGCGATAATCTTGTTGAGACATCTGTCAGAAGTATGCAGAATCATCGGGATCGCCCTTTTCGAGATATTAAATGCGAGAAACACGTTCTCTGGCTGTTTTCACCACTCCACAGTGCGTTTGATATGCAGAACCGGCAACATCTTGATTTTCGTGAGGTTTCAAGCTGAGATATGCATTTTCTGCGATAACATTGGTGAGACTTCAGTCAGAAGTATGCAGAAACATCGAGTGCGCTCTTTTGAAGCTATTTAATGCGAGAAACACGTTTTCTGGGGTTTTCACCACTCCACAATTCGTTGGATATGCAGAACAGTAGATATCTTGGTTTTCGTGGGGTTTCAAGCAGAGATATGCATTTTCTGCGATAATATTGGTGAGACTTCAGTCAGAAGTATGCAGAATCATCTAGATCGCTCTTTTCGAGCTATTTAATGCGAGAACCACGTTATCTGGTGTTTTCACCACTCCACAGTGTGTTTGATATGCAGAACCAGCGATATCTTGGTTTTCGTAGGGTTTCAAGCTGAGATATGCATTTCCTGCGATAATCTGGGTGAGAATTCTGTCCGAAGTATGCTGAATCATCGAGATCGCTCTTTTCGAGCTAGTTAGTGCGAGATACACGTTATCTGGTGTTTTCACAACTCCACAGTGCGTTTGATATGCAGAACAGTAGATATCTTGGTTTTCGTGGGGTTTCAAGCAGAGATATGCATTTTCTGCGATAATCATTGTGAGACTTCTGTTAGAAGTATGCAGAATCATCGAGATCGCACTTTTCGAGCTATTTAATGCGAGAAACACGTTATCTGGTGTTTTCCCCACTAAACAGAGCGATGGTTATGCAGAACCAGCGATATCTTGGTTTTCGTGGGGTTTCAAGTTGAGATATGCATTTCCTGCGATAATCTTGGTGAGACTTCTGTCCGAAGTGTGCTGAATCATCGAGATCGCTCTTTTCGAGCTAGTTAGTATGAGAAACACGTTATCTGGTGTTTTCACCACTCCACAGTGCGTTTGATATGCAGAACAGTAGATATCATGGTTTTCGTGGGGTTTCAAGCTGAGATATGCATTTTCTGCGATAATCTTGTTGAGACATCTGTCAGAAGTATGCAGAATCATCGGGATCGCCCTTTTCGAGATATTAAATGCGAGAAACACGTTCTCTGGCTGTTTTCACCACTCCACAGTGCGTATGATATGCAGAACCGGCAACATCTTGATTTTCGTGAGGTTTCAAGCTGAGATATGCATTTTCTGCGATAACATTGTTGAGACTTCAGTCAGAAGTATGCAGAAACATCGAGTGCGCTCTTTTCGAACTATTTAATTCGAGAAACACGTTTTCTGGGGTTTTCACCACTCCACAGTACGTTTGACATGCAGAACAGGAGATATCTTGGTTTCGGTCGGGTTTCAAGCTGAGATATGCATTTTCTACGATAATCTTGGTGAGACTTCTGTCAGAAGTATGCAGGATCTTCGAGAACGCTAATTTCGAGCTATTTAAGGCGAGAAACACGTTATCTGGTGTTTTCACCACTCCACAGTGCGTTTGATATGCAGAACCAGCGATATCTTGGTTTTCGTGGGGTTTCAAGCTGAGATATACATTTTCTGCGATAATATTGGTGAGACTTCAGTCAGGAGTATGCAGAATCATCTAGATCGCTCTTTTCAAGCTACTTAATGCACGAAACACGTTTTCTGGCGTTTTCACCACTCCACAGTACGTTTGACATGCAGAACCGGAGATATCTTGGTTTCGGTCGGGTTTCAAGCTGAGATATGCATTTTCTGCGATAACATTGGTGAGACTTCAGTCAGAATGATGCAGAAATATCGAGAGCGCTCTTTTCGAGCTATTTAATGCGAGAAACACGTTTTCTGGGGTTTTCACTACTCCACAGTTCGTTGGATATGCAGAACAGTAGATATCTTGGTTTTCGTGGGGTTTCAAGCAGAGATATGCATTTTCTTCGATAATCTTGGAGAGACTTCTGTGAGAAGTATGCAGAATCATCGAGATCGCACTTTTCGAGCTATTTGATGCGAGAAACACGTTATCTGGTGTTTTCACCACTCCACAGTGCGTTTGATATGCAGTACCAGCGATATCTTGGCTTTCGTGGGGTGTCAAGCTGAGATATGCATTTTTTACGATAATCTGGGTGAGACTTCTGTCCGAAGTATGAAGAATCATCAAGTTCGCTCTATTCGAGCTATTTAATTCGAGAAACACGTTTTCTGGGGTTTTCACCACTCCACAGTGCGTTTGATATGCAGAACCGGAGATATTCTGGTTTTCGTTGGGTTTCAAGCTGAGATATGCATTTTCTACGATAAGCTTGTTGAGACTTCTCTCCGAAGTATGCAGAATCATCCAGATCGCTCGTTTCGAGCTATTTAATGCGAGAAAAACGTTCTCTGGTTGTTTTCACCACTCCGCAGTGCGTTTGATATGCAGAACCGGCGACATCTTGGTTTTCGTGGGGTTTCAAGCTGAGATATGCATTTTCTGCGATAATCTTGGTGAGACTTCTGTCAGAAGCATGCAGAATCTTCGACAACGCTCTTATCGAGCTACTTAATGCGCGAAACACTTTTTCTGGTGTTTTCACCACTCCACAGTGCGTTTGATATGCAGAACCGGCGACATCTTGGTTTTCGTGGGGTTTCAAGCTGAGATATGCATTTTTTACGATAATCTTGGTGAGACTTCTGTCCCAAGTATGCAGAATCATCGAGATCGCTCTATTCGAGCTATTTAATGCGATAAACACGTTATCTGGTGTTTTCAGCACTCCACAGTGCGTTTGATATGCAGAACCAGCGATATCTTGGTTTTCGTGGGGTTTCACGCTGAGATATGCATTTTTTACGATAATCTTGGTGAGACTTCTATCCGAAGTATGAAGAATCATCGAGTTCGCTCTATTCGAGCTATTTAATGCGAGAAACACGTTTTCTGGTGTTTTCACCACTCCACAGTGCGTTTGATATGCAGAACCGGCGACATCTTGGTTTTCGTGGGGTTTCAAGCTGAGATATGCATTTTCTGCGATAATCTTGGTGAGATTTCTGTCCGAAGTATGAAGAATCATCAAGTTCGCTCTATTCGAGCTATTTAATGCGAGAAACACGTTTTCTGGGGTTTTCACCACTCCACAGTGCGTTTGATATGCAGTACCAGCGATATCTTGGTTTTCGTGGGGTTTCAAGCTGAGATATGCATTTTTTACGATAATCTTGGTGAGACTTCTGTCCGAAGTATGCTTAATCATCCAGATCGCTCGTTTCGAGCTATTTAATGCGAGAAACACGTTATCTGGTGTTTTCACCACTCCACAGTGCGTTTGATATGCAGTACCAGCGATATCTTGGTTTTCGTGGGGTTTCAAGCTGAGATATGCATTTTTTACGATAATCTTGGTGAGACTTCTGTCCCAAGTATGCAGAATCATCGAGATCGCTCTATTCGAGCTATTTAATGCGATAAACACGTTATCTGGTGTTTTCAGCTCTCCACAGTGCGTTTGATATGCAGAACCAGCGATATCTTGGTTTTCGTGGGGTTTCACGCTGAGATATGCATTTTTTACGATAATCTTGGTGAGACTTCTATCCGAAGTATGAAGAATCATCGAGTTCGCTCTATTCGAGCTATTTAATGCGAGAAACACGTTTTCTGGTGTTTTCACCACTCCACAGTGCGTTTGATATGCAGAACCGGCGACATCTTGGTTTTCGTGGGGTTTCAAGCTGAGATATGCATTTTCTACGATAATCTTGGTGAGACTTCTGTCAGAAGTATGCAGGATCTTCGAGAACGCTAATTTCGAGCTATTTAAGGCGAGAAACACGTTATCTGGTGTTTTCACCACTCCACAGTGCGTTTGATATGCAGAACCAGCGATATCTTGGTTTTCGTGGGGTTTCAAGCTGAGATATGCATTTTCTGCGATAATATTGGTGAGACTTCAGTCAGGAGTATGCAGAATCATCTAGATCGCTCTTTTCAAGCTACTTAATGCACGAAACACGTTTTCTGGTGTTTTCACCACTCCACAGTACGTTTGACATGCAGAACCGGAGATATCTTGGTTTCGGTCGGGTTTCAAGCTGAGATATGCATTTTCTGCGATAACATTGGTGAGACTTCAGTCAGAATGATGCAGAAATATCGAGAGCGCTCTTTTCGAGCTATTTGATGCGAGAAACACGTTTTCTGGGGTTTTCACCACTCCACAGTGCGTTTGATATGCAGAACCGGAGATATTCTGGTTTTCGTTGGGTTTCAAGCTGAGATATGCATTTTCTACGATAAGCTTGTTGAGACTTCTCTCCGAAGTATGCAGAATCATCCAGATCGCTCGTTTCGAGCTATTTAATGCGAGAAAAACGTTCTCTGGTTGTTTTCACCACTCCGCAGTGCGTTTGATATGCAGAACCGGCGACATCTTGGTTTTCGTGGGGTTTCAAGCTGAGATATGCATTTTCTGCGATAATCTTGGTGAGACTTCTGTCAGAAGCATGCAGAATCTTCGACAACGCTCTTATCGAGCTACTTAATGCGCGAAACACTTTTTCTGGTGTTTTCACCACTCCACAGTGCGTTTGATATGCAGAACCGGCGACATCTTGGTTTTCGTGGGGTTTCAAGCTGAGATATGCATTTTCTGCGATAATCTTGGTGAGACTTCTGTCCGAAGTATGCAGAATCATCGAGATCGCTCTGTTCGAGCTATTTAATGCGAGAATCACGTTATCTGGTGTTTTCACCACTCCACAGTGCGTTTGATATGCAGTACCAGCGATATCTTGGTTTTCGTGGGGTTTCAAGCAGAGATATGCATTTTTTACGATAATCTTGGTGAGACTTCTATCCGAAGTATGAAGAATCATCGAGTTCGCTCTATTCGAGCTATTTAATGCGAGAAACACGTTTTCTGGTGTTTTCACCACTCCACAGTGCGTTTGATATGCAGAACCGGCGACATCTTGGTTTTCGTGGGGTTTCAAGCTGAGATATGCATTTTCTGCGATAATCTTGGTGAGATTTCTGTCCGAAGTATGAAGAATCATCAAGTTCGCTCTATTCGAGCTATTTAATGCGAGAAACACGTTTTCTGGGGTTTTCACCACTCCACAGTGCGTTTGATATGCAGTACCAGCGATATCTTGGTTTTCGTGGGGTTTCAAGCTGAGATATGCATTTTTTACGATAATCTTGGTGAGACTTCTGTCCGAAGTATGCTTAATCATCCAGATCGCTCGTTTCGAGCTATTTAATGCGAGAAACACGTTATCTGGTGTTTTCACCACTCCACAGTGCGTTTGATATGCAGTACCAGCGATATCTTGGTTTTCGTGGGGTTTCAAGCTGAGATATGCATTTTTTACGATAATCTTGGTGAGACTTCTGTCCCAAGTATGCAGAATCATCGAGATCGCTCTATTCGAGCCATTTAATGCGATAAACACGTTATCTGGTGTTTTCAGCACTCCACAGTGCGTTTGATATGCAGAACCAGCGATATCTTGGTTTTCGTGGGGTTTCACGCTGAGATATGCATTTTTTACGATAATCTTGGTGAGACTTCTATCCGAAGTATGAAGAATCATCGAGTTCGCTCTATTCGAGCTATTTAATGCGAGAAACACGTTTTCTGGTGTTTTCACCACTCCACAGTGCGTTTGATATGCAGAACCGGCGACATCTTGGTTTTCGTGGGGTTTCAAGCTGAGATATGCATTTTCTGCGATAATCTTGGTGAGATTTCTGTCCGAAGTATGAAGAATCATCAAGTTCGCTCTATTCGAGCTATTTAATGCGAGAAACACGTTTTCTGGGGTTTTCACCACTCCACAGTGCGTTTGATATGCAGTACCAGCGATATCTTGGTTTTCGTGGGGTTTCAAGCTGAGATATGCATTTTTTACGATAATCTTGGTGAGACTTCTGTCCGAAGTATGCTTAATCATCCAGATCGCTCGTTTCGAGCTATTTAATGCGAGAAACACGTTATCTGGTGTTTTCACCACTCCACAGTGCGTTTGATATGCAGATCCAGCGATATCTTGGCTTTCGTGGGGTTTCAAGCTGAGATATGCATTTTCTGCGATAATCTTGGTGAGACTTCTGTCCGATGTATGCTGAATCATCGAGATCGCTCTTTTCGAGATAGTTATTGCGAGAAAAACCTTATCCGGTGTTTTCACCACTCCACAGTGCGTTTGATATGCTGAACACAGCGATATCTTGGTTTTCGTGGAGTTTCAAGCTGAGATATGCATTTTCTGCGATAATCTTGTTGAGACTTCTGTCCGAAGTATGCAGAGTCATCGAGATCGCTCGTTTCGAGCTATTTAATGCGAGAATCACGTTATCTGGTGTTTTCACCACTCCACAGTTGGTTTGATATGCAGAACCGGCGATATTTTGGTTTTCGTCGGGTTTAAAGCTGAGATATGCATTTTCTACGATAATCTTGGTGAAACATCTGTTCGAAGTATGCAGAAACATCGAGAGCGCTCTTTTCGAGCTATTTAATGCGAGAAACTGGTTTTCTGGGGTTTTCACCACTTCACAGTTCGTTGGATATGCAGAACCGGAGATATCTTGGTTTTCGTGGGGTTTCAAGCTGAGATATGTATTTCCTGCGATAATCTTGGTGAGATTTCTGTCCGAAGTATGCTGAATCATTGAGATCGCTCTTTTCGAGCTAGTTAATGCGAGAGAACCCTTATCCGGTGTTTTCACCACTCCACAGTGCGTTTGATATGCAGAACCGGCGATATCTTGCTTTTCGTGGGGTTTCAAGCTGAGATATGCATTTTCTGCGATAATCTTGGTGTGACTTCTGTCCGAAGTATGCTGAATCATCGAGATCGCTCTTTTCGAGCTAGTTAGTGCGAGAAACACGTCATCTGGTGTTTTCACCACTCCACAGAGCGTTTGATATGCAGAACAGTAGATATCTTGGTTTTCGTGGGGTTTCAAGCAGAGATATGCATTTTCTGCGATAATCATGGTGAGACTTCTGTTAGAAGTATGCAGAATCATCGAGATCGCACTTTTCGAGCTATTTAATGCGAGAATCACGTTATCTGGTGTTTTCACCACTCCACAGTTGGTTTGATATGCAGAACCGGCGATATTTTGGTTTCCGTCGGGTTTAAAGCTGACATATGCATTTTCTGCGATAATCTTGGTGAGACTTCTGTCCGAAGTATGCAGATTCATCGAGATCGCTCGTTTCGAGCTACTTAATGCGAGAAACACGTTATCTGGTGTTTTCACCACTCCACAGTGCGTTGGATATGCAGAACCGGAGATATTTTGGTTTTCGTCGGGTTTCAAGCTGAGATATGCATTTTCTACGATAAGCTTGGTGAAACATCTGTCCGAAGTATGCAGAAACATCGAGAGCGCTCTTTTCGAGCTATTTAATGCGAGAAACACGTTATCTGGTGTTTTCAACACTCCACAGTGCCTTTGATATGCAGAACCAGCGATATCCTGGTTTTCGTGGGGTTTCAAGCTGAGATATGCATTTTCTGCGATAATATTGGTGAGACTTCAGTCAGGAGTATGCAGAATCATCTAGATCGCTCTTTTCGAGCTACTTAAAGCACGAAACACGTTTTCTGGTGATTTCACCACTCCACAGTACGTTTGACATGCAGAACCGGAGATATCTTGGTTTCGGTCGGGTTTCAAGCTCAGATATGCATTTTCTACGATAATCCTGGTGAGACTTCTGTCAGAAGTATGCAGAATCTTCGAGAAAGCTCTTTTCGAGCTACTTGATGCGCGAAACACGTTTTCTGGTGTTTTCACCACTCCACGGTACGTTTGATGTGCAGAACCGGAGATAACTCGGTTTTCGTCGGGTTTCAAGCTGAGATATGCATTTTCTACGATAATCTTGGTGAGACTTCTGTCAGAAGTATGCAGGATCTTCGAGAACGCTCTTTTCGAGCTACTTAATGCGAGAAACACGTTTTCTGGTGTTTTCACCACTCCACAGTGCGTTTGATATGCAGAACCGGCGACATCTTGGTTTTCGTGGGGTTTCAAGCTGAGATATGCATTTTCTGCGATAATCTTGGTGAGACTTCTGTCCGAAGTATGCAGAATCATCGAGATCGCTCTGTTCGAGCTATTTAATGCGAGAAACACGTTATCTGGTGTTTTCACCACTCCACAGTGCGTTTGATATGCAGAACCAGCAACATCTTGATTTTCGTGAGGTTTCAAGCTGAGATATGCATTTTCTGCGATAACATTGGTGAGACTTCAGTCAGAAGTATGCAGAAACATCGAGTGCGCTCTTTTCGAGCTATTTAATGCGAGAAACACGTTTTCTGGGGTTTTCACCACTCCACAGTTCGTTGGATATGCAGAACAGTAGATATCTTGGTTTTCGTGGGGTTTCAAGCAGAGATATGCATTTTCTGCGATAATCTTGGTGAGACTTCTGTTAGAAGTATGCAGAATCATCGAGATCGCACTTTTCGAGCTATTTAATGCGAGAACCACGTTATCTGGTGTTTTCACCACTCCACAGTGTGTTTGATATGCAGAACCAGCGATATCTTGGTTTTCGTGGGGTTTCAAGCTGAGATATGCATTTCCTGCGATAATCTTGGTGAGAATTCTGTCCGAAGTATGCTGAATCATCGAGATCGCTCTTTTCGAGCTAGTTAGTGCGAGATACACGTTATCGGGTGTTTTCACCACTCCACAGTGCGTTTGATATGCAGAACAGTAGATATCTTGGTTTTCGTGGGGTTTCAAGCAGAGATATGCATTTTCTGCGATAATCATGGTGAGACTTCTGTTAGAAGTATGCAGAATCATCGAGATCGCACTTTTCGAGCCATTTAATGCGAGAAACACGTTATCTGGTGTTTTCCCCACTTAACAGTGCGATGGATATGCAGAACCAGCGATATCTTGGTTTACGTGGGGTTTCAAGTTGAGATATGCATTTCCTGCGATAATCTTGGTGAGACTTCTGTCCGAAGTGTGCTGAATCATCGAGATCGCTCTTTTCGAGCTAGTTAGTGCGAGAAACACGTTATCTGGTGTTTTCACCACTCCACAGTGCGTTTGATATGCAGAACAGTAGATATCATGGTTTTCGTGGGGTTTCAAGCTGAGATATGCATTTTCTGCGATAATCTTGTTGAGACATCTGTCAGAAGTATGCAGAATCATCGGGATCGCCCTTTTCGAGATATTAAATGCGAGAAACACGTTCTCTGGCTGTTTTCACCACTCCACAGTGCGTTTGATATGCAGAACCGGCAACATCTTGATTTTCGGGAGGTTTCAAGCTGAGATATGCATTTTCTGCGATAACATTGGTGAGACTTCAGTCAGAAGTATGCAGAAACATCGAGTGCGCTCTTTTGAAGCTATTTAATGCGAGAAACACGTTTTCTGGGGTTTTCACCACTCCACAATTCGTTGGATATGCAGAACAGTAGATATCTTGGTTTTCGTGGGGTTTCAAGCAGAGATATGCATTTTCTGCGATAATCTTGGTGAGACATCTGTTAGAAGTATGCAGAATCATCGAGATCGCACTTTTCGAGCTATTTAATGCGAGAACCACGTTATCTGGTGTTTTCACCACTCCACAGTGTGTTTGATATGCAGAACCAGCGATATCTTGGTTTTCGTAGGGTTTCAAGCTGAGATATGCATTTCCTGCGATAATCTGGGTGAGAATTCTGTCCGAAGTATGCTGAATCATCGAGATCGCTCTTTTCGAGCTAGTTAGTGCGAGATACACGTTATCTGGTGTTTTCACCACTCCACAGTGCGTTTGATATGCAGAACAGTAGATATCTTGGTTTTCGTGGGGTTTCAAGCAGAGATATGCATTTTCTGCGATAATCATGGTGAGACTTCTGTTAGAAGTATGCAGAATCATCGAGATCGCACTTTTCGAGCTATTTAATGCGAGAACCACGTTATCTGGTGTTTTCACCACTCCACAGTGTGTTTGATATGCAGAACCAGCGATATCTTGGTTTTCGTGGGGTTTCAAGCTGAGATATGCATTTCCTGCGATAATCTTGGTGAGAATTCTGTCCGAAGTATGCTGAATCATCGAGATTGCTCTTTTCGAGCTAGTTAGTGCGAGATACACGTTATCTGGTGTTTTCCCCACTTAACAGTGCGATGGATATGCAGAACCAGCGATATCTTGGTTTTCGTGGGGTTTCAAGTTGAGTTATGCATTTCCTGCGATAATCTTGGTGAGACTTCTGTCCGAAGTGTGCTGAATCATCGAGATCGCTCTTTTCGAGCTAGTTAGTGCGAGAAACACGTTATCTGGTGTTTTCACCACTCCACAGTGCGTTTGATATGCAGAACAGTAGATATCATGGTTTTCGTGGGGTTTCAAGCTGAGATATGCATTTTCTGCGATAATCTTGTTGAGACATCTGTCAGAAGTATGCAGAATCATCGGGATCGCCCTTTTCGAGATATTAAATGCGAGAAACACGTTCTCTGGCTGTTTTCACCACTCCACAGTGCGTTTGATATGCAGAACCGGCAACATCTTGATTTTCGTGTGGTTTCAAGCTGAGATATGCATTTTCTGCGATAATATTGGTGAGACTTCAGTCTGAAGTATGCAGAATCATCTAGATCGCTCTTTTTGAGCTACTTAATGCACGAAACACGTTTTCTGGTGTTTTCACCACTCCACAGTACGTTTGACATGCAGAACAGGAGATATCTTGGTTTCGGTCGGGTTTCAAGCTGAGATATGCATTTTCTACGATAATCTTGGTGAGACTTCTGTCAGAAGTATGCAGGATCTTCGAGAACGCTCGTTTCGAGCTATTTAAGGCGAGAAACACGTTATCTGGTGTTTTCACCACTCCACAGTGCGTTTGATATGCAGAACCAGCGATATCTTGGTTTTCGTGGGGTTTCAAGCTGAGATATGCATTTTCTGCGATAATATTGGTGAGACTTCAGTCAGCAGTATGCAGAATCATCTAGATCGCTCTTTTCAAGCTACTTAATGCACGAAACACGTTTTCTGGTGTTTTCACCACTCCACAGTACGTTTGACATGCAGAACCGGAGATATCTTGGTTTCGGTCGGGTTTCAAGCTGAGATATGCATTTTCTGCGATAACATTGGTGAGACTTCAGTCAGAATGATGCAGAAATATCGAGAGCGCTCTTTTCGAGCTATTTAATGCGAGAAACACGTTTTCTGGGGTTTTCACTACTCCACAGTTCGTTGGATATGCAGAACAGTAGATATCTTGGTTTTCGTGGGGTTTCAAGCAGAGATATGCATTTTCTTCGATAATCTTGGAGAGAATTCTGTGAGAAGTATGCAGAATCATCGAGATCGCACTTTTCGAGCTATTTGATGCGAGAAACACGTTATCTGGTGTTTTCACCACTCCACAGTGCGTTTGATATGCAGTACCAGCGATATCTTGGCTTTCGTGGGGTGTCAAGCTGAGATATGCATTTTTTACGATAATCTGGGTGAGACTTCTGTCCGAAGTATGAAGAATCATCAAGTTCGCTCTATTCGAGCTATTTAATGCGAGAAACACGTTTTCTGGGGTTTTCACTACTCCACAGTTCGTTGGATATGCAGAACAGTAGATATCTTGGTTTTCGTGGGGTTTCAAGCAGAGATATGCATTTTCTTCGATAATCTTGGAGAAAATTCTGTGAGAAGTATGCAGAATCATCGAGATCGCTCTATTCGAGCTATTTAATGCGATAAACACGTTATCTGGTGTTTTCAGCACTCCACAGTGCGTTTGATATGCAGAACCACCGATATCTTGGTTTTCGTGGGGTTTCAAGCTGAGATATGCATTTTTTACGATAATCTTGGTGAGACTTCTATCCGAAGTATGAAGAATCATCGAGTTCGCTCTTTTCGAGCTAGTTAGTGCGAGAAACACGTTATCTGGTGTTTTCACAACTCCACAGTGCGTTTGATATGCAGAACAGTAGATATCATGGTTTTCGTGGGGTTTCAAGCTGAGATATGCATTTTCTGCGATAATCTTGTTGAGACATCTGTCAGAAGTATGCAGAATCATCGGGATCGCCCTTTTCGAGATATTAAATGCGAGAAACACGTTCTCTGGCTGTTTTCACCACTCCACAGTGCGTTTGATATGCAGAACCGGCAACATCTTGATTTTCGGGAGGTTTCAAGCTGAGATATGCATTTTCTGCGATAACATTGGTGAGACTTCAGTCAGAAGTATGCAGAAACATCGAGTGCGCTCTTTTGAAGCTATTTAATGCGAGAAACACGTTTTCTGGGGTTTTCACCACTCCACAATTCGTTGGATATGCAGAACAGTAGATATCTTGGTTTTCGTGGGGTTTCAAGCAGAGATATGCATTTTCTGCGATAATCTTGGTGAGACATCTGTTAGAAGTATGCAGAATCATCGAGATCGCACTTTTCGAGCTATTTAATGCGAGAACCACGTTATCTGGTGTTTTCACCACTCCACAGTGTGTTTGATATGCAGAACCAGCGATATCTTGGTTTTCGTAGGGTTTCAAGCTGAGATATGCATTTCCTGCGATAATCTGGGTGAGAATTCTGTCCGAAGTATGCTGAATCATCGAGATCGCTCTTTTCGAGCTAGTTAGTGCGAGATACACGTTATCTGGTGTTTTCACCACTCCACAGTGCGTTTGATATGCAGAACAGTAGATATCTTGGTTTTCGTGGGGTTTCAAGCAGAGATATGCATTTTCTGCGATAATCATGGTGAGACTTCTGTTAGAAGTATGCAGAATCATCGAGATCGCACTTTTCGAGCTATTTAATGCGAGAACCACGTTATCTGGTGTTTTCACCACTCCACAGTGTGTTTGATATGCAGAACCAGCGATATCTTGGTTTTCGTGGGGTTTCAAGCTGAGATATGCATTTCCTGCGATAATCTTGGTGAGAATTCTGTCCGAAGTATGCTGAATCATCGAGATTGCTCTTTTCGAGCTAGTTAGTGCGAGATACACGTTATCTGGTGTTTTCCCCACTTAACAGTGCGATGGATATGCAGAACCAGCGATATCTTGGTTTTCGTGGGGTTTCAAGTTGAGTTATGCATTTCCTGCGATAATCTTGGTGAGACTTCTGTCCGAAGTGTGCTGAATCATCGAGATCGCTCTTTTCGAGCTAGTTAGTGCGAGAAACACGTTATCTGGTGTTTTCACCACTCCACAGTGCGTTTGATATGCAGAACAGTAGATATCATGGTTTTCGTGGGGTTTCAAGCTGAGATATGCATTTTCTGCGATAATCTTGTTGAGACATCTGTCAGAAGTATGCAGAATCATCGGGATCGCCCTTTTCGAGATATTAAATGCGAGAAACACGTTCTCTGGCTGTTTTCACCACTCCACAGTGCGTTTGATATGCAGAACCGGCAACATCTTGATTTTCGTGTGGTTTCAAGCTGAGATATGCATTTTCTGCGATAATATTGGTGAGACTTCAGTCTGAAGTATGCAGAATCATCTAGATCGCTCTTTTTGAGCTACTTAATGCACGAAACACGTTTTCTGGTGTTTTCACCACTCCACAGTACGTTTGACATGCAGAACAGGAGATATCTTGGTTTCGGTCGGGTTTCAAGCTGAGATATGCATTTTCTACGATAATCTTGGTGAGACTTCTGTCAGAAGTATGCAGGATCTTCGAGAACGCTCGTTTCGAGCTATTTAAGGCGAGAAACACGTTATCTGGTGTTTTCACCACTCCACAGTGCGTTTGTTATGCAGAACCAGCGATATCTTGGTTTTCGTGGGGTTTCAAGCTGAGATATGCATTTTCTGCGATAATATTGGTGAGACTTCAGTCAGCAGTATGCAGAATCATCTAGATCGCTCTTTTCAAGCTACTTAATGCACGAAACACGTTTTCTGGTGTTTTCACCACTCCACAGTACGTTTGACATGCAGAACCGGAGATATCTTGGTTTCGGTCGGGTTTCAAGCTGAGATATGCATTTTCTGCGATAACATTGGTGAGACTTCAGTCAGAATGATGCAGAAATATCGAGAGCGCTCTTTTCG
Organism: Anthophora plumipes; assembly: GCA_951804975.1. Lineage (NCBI taxonomy): Eukaryota > Metazoa > Arthropoda > Insecta > Hymenoptera > Apidae > Anthophora > Anthophora plumipes. Next base: position 21,738,325 of record OX638118.1, read on the forward strand.
AGCTATTTAATGCGAGAAACACGTTTTCTGGGGTTTTCACTACTCCACAGTTCGTTGGATATGCAGAACAGTAGATATCTTGGTTTTCGTGGGGTTTCAAGCAGAGATATGCATTTTCTTCGATAATCTTGGAGAGAATTCTGTGAGAAGTATGCAGAATCATCGAGATCGCACTTTTCGAGCTATTTGATGCGAGAAACACGTTATCTGGTGTTTTCACCACTCCACAGTGCGTTTGATATGCAGTACCAGCGATATCTTGGCTTTCGTGGGGTGTCAAGCTGAGATATGCATTTTTTACGATAATCTGGGTGAGACTTCTGTCCGAAGTATGAAGAATCATCAAGTTCGCTCTATTCGAGCTATTTAATGCGAGAAACACGTTTTCTGGGGTTTTCACTACTCCACAGTTCGTTGGATATGCAGAACAGTAGATATCTTGGTTTTCGTGGGGTTTCAAGCAGAGATATGCATTTTCTTCGATAATCTTGGAGAAAATTCTGTGAGAAGTATGCAGAATCATCGAGATCGCTCTATTCGAGCTATTTAATGCGATAAACACGTTATCTGGTGTTTTCAGCACTCCACAGTGCGTTTGATATGCAGAACCACCGATATCTTGGTTTTCGTGGGGTTTCAAGCTGAGATATGCATTTTTTACGATAATCTTGGTGAGACTTCTATCCGAAGTATGAAGAATCATCGAGTTCGCTCTATTCGAGCTATTTAATGCGAGAAACACGTTTTCTGGTGTTTTCACCACTCCACGGTACGTTTGATGTGCAGAACCGGAGATAACTCGGTTTTCGTCGTGTATCAAGCTGAGATATGCATTTTTTACGATAATCTTGGTGAGACTTCTGTCCGAAGCATGAAGAATCATCGAGATCGCTCTATTCGAGCTATTTAATGCGAGAAACACGTTTTCTGGGGTTTTCACCACTCCACAGTGCGTTTGATATGCAGTACCAGCGATATCTTGGTTTTCGTGGGGTTTCAAGCTGAGATATGCATTTTTTACGATAATCTTGGTGAGACTTCTGTCCGAAGTATGCTTAATCATCCAGATCGCTCGTTTCGAGCTATTTAATGCGAGAAACACGTTATCTGGTGTTTTCACCACTCCACAGTGCGTTTGATATGCAGATCCAGCGATATCTTGGCTTTCGTGGGGTTTCAAGCTGAGATATGCATTTTCTGCGATAATCTTGGTGAGACTTCTGTCCGAAGTATGCTGAATCATCGAGATCGCTCTTTTCGAGATAGTTATTGCGAGAAAAACCTTATCCGGTGTTTTCACCACTCCACAGTGCGTTTGATATGCTGAACACAGCGATATCTTGGTTTTCGTGGAGTTTCAAGCTGAGATATGCATTTTCTGCGATAATCTTGTTGAGACTTCTGTCCGAAGTATGCAGAGTCATCGAGATCGCTCGTTTCGAGCTATTTAATGCGAGAATCACGTTATCTGGTGTTTTCACCACTCCACAGTTGGTTTGATATGCAGAACCGGCGATATTTTGGTTTTCGTCGGGTTTAAAGCTGAGATATGCATTTTCTACGATAATCTTGGTGAAACATCTGTTCGAAGTATGCAGAAACATCGAGAGCGCTCTTTTCGAGCTATTTAATGCGAGAAACTGGTTTTCTGGGGTTTTCACCACTTCACAGTTCGTTGGATATGCAGAACCGGAGATATCTTGGTTTTCGTGGGGTTTCAAGCTGAGATATGTATTTCCTGCGATAATCTTGGTGAGATTTCTGTCCGAAGTATGCTGAATCATCGAGATCGCTCTTTTCGAGCTAGTTAATGCGAGAGAACCCTTATCCGGTGTTTTCACCACTCCACAGTGCGTTTGATATGCAGAACCGGCGATATCTTGCTTTTCGTGGGGTTTCAAGCTGAGATATGCATTTTCTGCGATAATCTTGGTGTGACTTCTGTCCGAAGTATGCTGAATCATCGAGATCGCTCTTTTCGAGCTAGTTAGTGCGAGAAACACGTCATCTGGTGTTTTCACCACTCCACAGAGCGTTTGATATGCAGAACAGTAGATATCTTGGTTTTCGTGGGGTTTCAAGCAGAGATATGCATTTTCTGCGATAATCATGGTGAGACTTCTGTTAGAAGTATGCAGAATCATCGAGATCGCACTTTTCGAGCTATTTAATGCGAGAATCACGTTATCTGGTGTTTTCACCACTCCACAGTTGGTTTGATATGCAGAACCGGCGATATTTTGGTTTCCGTCGGGTTTAAGCTGAGATATGCATTTTCTGCGATAATCTTGGTGAGACTTCTGTCCGAAGTATGCAGATTCATCGAGATCGCTCGTTTCGAGCTACTTAATGCGAGAAACACGTTATCTGGTGTTTTCACCACTCCACAGTGCGTTGGATATGCAGAACCGGAGATATTTTGGTTTTCGTCGGGTTTCAAGCTGAGATATGCATTTTCTACGATAAGCTTGGTGAAACATCTGTCCGAAGTATGCAGAAACATCGAGAGCGCTCTTTTCGAGCTATTTAATGCGAGAAACACGTTATCTAATGTTTTCAACACTCCACAGTGCCTTTGATATGCAGAACCAGCGATATCCTGGTTTTCGTGGGGTTTCAAGCTGAGATATGCATTTTCTGCGATAATATTGGTGAGACTTCAGTCAGGAGTATGCAGAATCATCTAGATCGCTCTTTTCGAGCTACTTAAAGCACGAAACACGTTTTCTGGTGATTTCACCACTCCACAGTACGTTTGACATGCAGAACCGGAGATATCTTGGTTTCGGTCGGGTTTCAAGCTCAGATATGCATTTTCTACGATAATCCTGGTGAGACTTCTGTCAGAAGTATGCAGAATCTTCGAGAAAGCTCTTTTCGAGCTACTTGATGCGCGAAACACGTTTTCTGGTGTTTTCACCACTCCACGGTACGTTTGATGTGCAGAACCGGAGATAACTCGGTTTTCGTCGGGTTTCAAGCTGAGATATGCATTTTCTACGATAATCTTGGTGAGACTTCTGTCAGAAGTATGCAGGATCTTCGAGAACGCTCTTTTCGAGCTACTTAATGCGAGAAACACGTTTTCTGGTGTTTTCACCACTCCACAGTGCGTTTGATATGCAGAACCGGCGACATCTTGGTTTTCGTGGGGTTTCAAGCTGAGATATGCATTTTCTGCGATAATCTTGGTGAGACTTCTGTCCGAAGTATGCAGAATCATCGAGATCGCTCTGTTCGAGCTATTTAATGCGAGAAACACGTTATCTGGTGTTTTCACCACTCCACAGTGCGTTTGATATGCAGAACCAGCAACATCTTGATTTTCGTGAGGTTTCAAGCTGAGATATGCATTTTCTGCGATAACATTGGTGAGACTTCAGTCAGAAGTATGCAGAAACATCGAGTGCGCTCTTTTCGAGCTATTTAATGCGAGAAACACGTTTTCTGGGGTTTTCACCACTCCACAGTTCGTTGGATATGCAGAACAGTAGATATCTTGGTTTTCGTGGGGTTTCAAGCAGAGATATGCATTTTCTGCGATAATCTTGGTGAGACTTCTGTTAGAAGTATGCAGAATCATCGAGATCGCACTTTTCGAGCTATTTAATGCGAGAACCACGTTATCTGGTGTTTTCACCACTCCACAGTGTGTTTGATATGCAGAACCAGCGATATCTTGGTTTTCGTGGGGTTTTAAGCTGAGATATGCATTTCCTGCGATAATCTTGGTGAGAATTCTGTCCGAAGTATGCTGAATCATCGAGATCGCTCTTTTCGAGCTAGTTAGTGCGAGATACACGTTATCGGGTGTTTTCACCACTCCACAGTGCGTTTGATATGCAGAACAGTAGATATCTTGGTTTTCGTGGGGTTTCAAGCAGAGATATGCATTTTCTGCGATAATCATGGTGAGACTTCTGTTAGAAGTATGCAGAATCATCGAGATCGCACTTTTCGAGCTATTTAATGCGAGAAACACGTTATCTGGTGTTTTCCCCACTTAACAGTGCGATGGATATGCAGAACCAGCGATATCTTGGTTTACGTGGGGTTTCAAGTTGAGATATGCATTTCCTGCGATAATCTTGGTGAGACTTCTGTCCGAAGTGTGCTGAATCATCGAGATCGCTCTTTTCGAGCTAGTTAGTGCGAGAAACACGTTATCTGGTGTTTTCACCACTCCACAGTGCGTTTGATATGCAGAACAGTAGATATCATGGTTTTCGTGGGGTTTCAAGCTGAGATATGCATTTTCTGCGATAATCTTGTTGAGACATCTGTCAGAAGTATGCAGAATCATCGGGATCGCCCTTTTCGAGATATTAAATGCGAGAAACACGTTCTCTGGCTGTTTTCACCACTCCACAGTGCGTTTGATATGCAGAACCGGCAACATCTTGATTTTCGGGAGGTTTCAAGCTGAGATATGCATTTTCTGCGATAACATTGGTGAGACTTCAGTCAGAAGTATGCAGAAACATCGAGTGCGCTCTTTTGAAGCTATTTAATGCGAGAAACACGTTTTCTGGGGTTTTCACCACTCCACAATTCGTTGGATATGCAGAACAGTAGATATCTTGGTTTTCGTGGGGTTTCAAGCAGAGATATGCATTTTCTGCGATAATCTTGGTGAGACATCTGTTAGAAGTATGCAGAATCATCGAGATCGCACTTTTCGAGCTATTTAATGCGAGAACCACGTTATCTGGTGTTTTCACCACTCCACAGTGTGTTTGATATGCAGAACCAGCGATATCTTGGTTTTCGTAGGGTTTCAAGCTGAGATATGCATTTCCTGCGATAATCTGGGTGAGAATTCTGTCCGAAGTATGCTGAATCATCGAGATCGCTCTTTTCGAGCTAGTTAGTGCGAGATACACGTTATCTGGTGTTTTCACCACTCCACAGTGCGTTTGATATGCAGAACAGTAGATATCTTGGTTTTCGTGGGGTTTCAAGCAGAGATATGCATTTTCTGCGATAATCATGGTGAGACTTCTGTTAGAAGTATGCAGAATCATCGAGATCGCACTTTTCGAGCTATTTAATGCGAGAACCACGTTATCTGGTGTTTTCACCACTCCACAGTGTGTTTGATATGCAGAACCAGCGATATCTTGGTTTTCGTGGGGTTTCAAGCTGAGATATGCATTTCCTGCGATAATCTTGGTGAGAATTCTGTCCGAAGTATGCTGAATCATCGAGATTGCTCTTTTCGAGCTAGTTAGTGCGAGATACACGTTATCTGGTGTTTTCCCCACTTAACAGTGCGATGGATATGCAGAACCAGCGATATCTTGGTTTTCGTGGGGTTTCAAGTTGAGTTATGCATTTCCTGCGATAATCTTGGTGAGACTTCTGTCCGAAGTGTGCTGAAACATCAAGATCGCTCTTTTCGAGCTAGTTAGTGCGAGAAACACGTTATCTGGTGTTTTCACCACTCCACAGTGCGTTTGATATGCAGAACAGTAGATATCATGGTTTTCGTGGGGTTTCAAGCTGAGATATGCATTTTCTGCGATAATCTTGTTGAGACATCTGTCAGAAGTATGCAGAATCATCGGGATCGCCCTTTTCGAGATATTAAATGCGAGAAACACGTTCTCTGGCTGTTTTCACCACTCCACAGTGCGTTTGATATGCAGAACCGGCAACATCTTGATTTTCGTGTGGTTTCAAGCTGAGATATGCATTTTCTGCGATAATATTGGTGAGACTTCAGTCTGAAGTATGCAGAATCATCTAGATCGCTCTTTTTGAGCTACTTAATGCACGAAACACGTTTTCTGGTGTTTTCACCACTCCACAGTACGTTTGACATGCAGAACAGGAGATATCTTGGTTTCGGTCGGGTTTCAAGCTGAGATATGCATTTTCTACGATAATCTTGGTGAGACTTCTGTCAGAAGTATGCAGAATCATCGAGATCGCACTTTTCGAGCTATTTGATGCGAGAAACACGTTATCTGGTGTTTTCACCACTCCACAGTGCGTTTGATATGCAGTACCAGCGATATCTTGGCTTTCGTGGGGTGTCAAGCTGAGATATGCATTTTTTACGATAATCTGGGTGAGACTTCTGTCCGAAGTATGAAGAATCATCAAGTTCGCTCTATTCGAGCTATTTAATGCGAGAAACACGTTTTCTGGGGTTTTCACTACTCCACAGTTCGTTGGATATGCAGAACAGTAGATATCTTGGTTTTCGTGGGGTTTCAAGCAGAGATATGCATTTTCTTCGATAATCTTGGAGAGAATTCTGTGAGAAGTATGCAGAATCATCGAGATCGCTCTATTCGAGCTATTTAATGCGATAAACACGTTATCTGGTGTTTTCAGCACTCCACAGTGCGTTTGATATGCAGAACCACCGATATCTTGGTTTTCGTGGGGTTTCAAGCTGAGATATGCATTTTTTACGATAATCTTGGTGAGACTTCTATCCGAAGTATGAAGAATCATCGAGTTCGCTCTATTCGAGCTATTTAATGCGAGAAACACGTTTTCTGGTGTTTTCACCACTCCACGGTACGTTTGATGTGCAGAACCGGAGATAACTCGGTTTTCGTCGGGTATCAAGCTGAGATATGCATTTTTTACGATAATCTTGGTGAGACTTCTGTCCGAAGCATGAAGAATCATCGAGATCGCTCTATTCGAGCTATTTAATGCGAGAAACACGTTTTCTGGGGTTCTCACCACTCCACAGTGCGTTTGATATGCAGAACCGGCGATATCTTGGTTTTCGTGGGGTTTCAAGCTGAGATATGCATTTTCTGTGATAATCTTGGTGAGACTTCTGCCCGAAGTATGCTGAATCATCGAGATCGATCTTTTCGAGCGAGTTAGTGCGAGAAACACGTTATCTGGTGTTTTCACCACTCCACAGTGCGTTTAATATGCAGAACCGGCGATATCTTGGTTTTCGTGGGGTTTCAAGCTGAGATATGCATTTTCTGTGATAATCTTGGTGAGACTTCTGTCCGAAGTGTGCTGAATCATCGAGATCGATCTTTTCGAGCGAGTTAGTGCGAGAAACACGTTATCTGGTGTTTTCACCACTCTACAGTGCGTTTGATATGCAGAACCAGCGATATCTTGGCTTTCGTGGGGTTTCAAGCTGAGATATGCATTTTTTACGATAATCTTGGTGAGACTTCTGTCCGAAGTATGCTTAATCATCGAGATCGCTCGTTTCGAGCTATTTAATGCCAGAAACACGTTATCTGGTGTTTTCACAACTCCACAGTGCGTTTGATGTGCAGAACCGGAGATAACTCAGTTTTCGTCGGGTTTCAAGCTGAGATATGCATTTTCTTCGATAATCTTGGTGACACTTCTGTCAGAAGTATGCAGGATCTTCGAGAACGCTCTTTTCGAGCTACTTAATGCGAGAAACACGTTTTCTGGTGTTTTCACCACTCCACAGTGCGTTTGATATGCAGTACCAGCGATATCTTGGTTTTCGTGGGGTTTCAAGCTGAGATATGGATTTTTTACGATAATCTTGGTCAGACTTCTGTCCGAAGTATGCAGAATCATCGAGATCGCTCTATTCGAGCTAGTTAATGCGAGAAAAACCTTATCCGGTGTTTTCACCACTCCACAGTGCGTTTGATATGCAGAACCGGCGATATCTTGGTTTTCGTCGGGTTTCAAGCTGACATATGCATTTTCTGCGATAAGCTTGGTGAAACATCTGTCCGAAGTATGCAGAATCATCGAGATCGCACTTTTCGAGCTATTTAATGCGAGAAACACGTTATCTGGTGTTTTCGCCACTTAACAGTGCGATGGATATGCAGAACCAGCGATATCTTGGTTTTTGTGGGGTTTCAAGTTGAGATATGCATTTCCAGCGATAATCTTGGTGAGACTTCTGTCCGAAGTATGCTGAATCATCGAGATCGCGCTCTTCGAGCTAGTTAGTGCGATAAACACGTTATCTGGTGTTTTCATCACTGCACAGTGCGTTTGATATGCAGAACAGTAGATATCTTGGTTTTCGTGGGGTTTCAAGCTGAGATATGCATTTTCTGCGATAATCTTGTTGAGACTTCTGTCAGAAGTATGCAGAATCATCGGGATCGCCCTTTTCGAAATATTAAATGCGAGAAACACGTTCTCTGGCTGTTTTCACCACTCCCCAGTGCGTTTGATATGCAGAACCGGCAACATCTTGATTTTCGTGAGGTTTCAAGCTGAGATATGCATTTTCTGCGATAATATTGGTGAGACTTCAGTCAGAAGTATGCAGAATCATCTAGATCGCTCTTTTTGAGCTACTTAATGCACGAAACACGTTTTCTGGTGTTTTCAGCACTCCACGGTACGTTTGATGTGCAGAACCGGAGATAACTCAGTTTTCGTCGGGTTTCAAGCTGAGATATGCATTTTCTTCGATAATCTTGGTGAGACTTCTGTCAGAAGTATGCAGGATCTTCGAGAACGCACTTTTCGAGCTACTTAATGCGAGAAAAACCTTATCCGGTGTTTTCACCACTCCACAGTGCGTTTGATATGCAGAACCGGCAGCATCTTGATTTTCGTGAGGTTTCAAGCTGAGATATGCATTTACTGCGATAATATTTGTGAGACTTCAGTCAGAAGTATGCAGAATCATCTAGATCGCTCTTTTTGAGCTACTTAATGCACGAAACACGTTTTCTGGTGTTTTCACCACTCCACAGTACGTTTGACATGCAGAACCGGAGATATCTTGGTTTCGGTCGGGTTTCAAGCTGAGATATGCATTTTCTGCGATAATCTTGTTGAGACTTCTGTCCGAAGTATGCTGAATCATCGAGATCGCTCTTTTCGAGCTAGTTAGTGCAAGAAACACGTTATCTGGTGTTTTCACCACTCCACAGTGCGTTTGATATGCAGAACCGGCGATATCATGGTATTCGTCGGGTTTCAAGCTGAGATATGCATTTTCTACGATAATCTTGGTCAGACTTCTGTCCGAAGTATGCAGAATCATCGAGATCGCTCTATTCGAGCTAGTTAATGCGAGAAAAACCTTATCCGGTGTTTTCACCACTCCACAGTGCGTTTGATATGCAGAACCGGCGATATCTTGGTTTTCGTGGGGTTTCAAGCTGAGATAAGCATTTTCTGCGATAATTTTGGTGAGACTTCTGTCCGAAGTATGCTGAATCATCAAGATCGCTCTTTTCGAGCTAGTTAGTGCGAGAAACACGTTATCTGGTGTTTTCACCACTCCACAGTGCGTTTGATATGCAGAACCGGCGATATCTTGGTTTTCGTCGGGTTTCAAGCTGACATATGCATTTTCTGCGATAAGCTTGGTGAAACATCTGTCCGAAGTATGCAGAAACATCGAGAGCGCTCTTTTCGAGCCATTTAATGCTAGAAACACGTTTTCTGGGGTTTTCACCACTCCACAGTTCGTTGGATATGCAGAACAGTAGATATCTTGGTTTTCGTGGGGTTTCAAGCAGAGATATGCATTTTCTGCGATAATCTTGGTGAGACTTCTGTTAGAAGTATGCAGAATCATCGAGATCGCACTTTTCGAGCTATTTAATGCGAGAAACACGTTATCTGGTGTTTTCGCCACTTAACAGTGCGATGGATATGCAGAACCAGCGATATCTTGGTTTTTGTGGGGTTTCAAGTTGAGATATGCATTTCCAGCGATAATCTTGGTGAGACTTCTGTCCGAAGTACGCTGAATCATCGAGATCGCGCTCTTCGAGCTAGTTAGTGCGATAAACACGTTATCTGGTGTTTTCACCACTCCACAGTGCCTTTGATATGCAGAACAGTAGATATCTTTGTTTTCGTGGGGTTTCAAGCTGAGATATGCATTTTCTGCGATAATCTTGTTGAGACTTCTGTCAGAAGTATGCAGAATCATCGGGATCGCCCTTTTCGAAATATTAAATGCGAGAAACACGTTCTCTGGCTGTTTTCACCACTCCACAGTACGTTTGACATGCGGAAGCGGAGATATCTTGGTTTCGGTCGGGTTTCAAGTTGAGATATGCATTTTCTACGATAATCCTGGTGAGACTTCTGTCAGAAGTATGCAGAACATTCGAGATCGCTCTTTTCGAGCTACTTAATGCGCGAAACACGTTTTCTGGTGTTTTCAGCACTCCACGGTACGTTTGATGTGCAGAACCGGAGATAACTCAGTTTTCGTCGGGTTTCAAGCTGAGATATGCATTTTCTTCGATAATCTTGGTGAGACTTCTGTCAGAAGTATGCAGGATCTTCGAGAACGCACTTTTCGAGCTACTTAATGCTAGAAAAACCTTATCCGGTGTTTTCACCACTCCACAGTGCGTTTGATATGCAGAACCGGCAGCATCTTGATTTTCGTGAGGTTTCAAGCTGAGATATGCATTTTCTGCGATAATATTTGTGAGACTTCAGTCAGAAGTATGCAGAATCATCTAGATCGCTCTTTTTGAGCTACTTAATGCACGAAACACGTTTTCTGGTGTTTTCACCACTCCACAGTACGTTTGACATGCAGAACCGGAGATATCTTGGTTTCGGTCGGGTTTCAAGCTGAGATATGCATTTTCTGCGATAATCTTGTTGAGACTTCTGTCCGAAGTATGCTGAATCATCGAGATCGCTCTTTTCGAGCTAGTTAGTGCGAGAAACACGTTATCTGGTGTTTTCACCACTCCACAGTGCGTTTGATATGCAGAACCGGCGATATCATGGTATTCGTCGGGTTTCAAGCTGAGATATGCATTTTCTACGATAATCTTGGTCAGATTTCTGTCCGAAGTATGCAGAATCATCGAGATCGCTCTATTCGAGCTAGTTAATGCGAGAAAAACCTTATCCGGTGTTTTCACCACTCCACAGTGCGTTTGATATGCAGAACCGGCGATATCTTGGTTTTCGTGGGGTTTCAAGCTGAGATAAGCATTTTCTGCGATAATTTTGGTGAGACTTCTGTCCGAAGTATGCTGAATCATCAAGATCGCTCTTTTCGAGCTAGTTAGTGTGAGAAACACGTTATCTGGTGTTTTCACCACTCCACAGTGCGTTTGATATGCAGAACCGGCGATATCTTGGTTTTCGTCGGGTTTCAAGCTGACATATGCATTTTCTGCGATAAGCTTGGTGAAACATCTGTCCGAAGTATGCAGAAACATCGAGAGCGCTCTTTTCGAGCCATTTAATGCTAGAAACACGTTTTCTGGGGTTTTCACCACTCCACAGTTCGTTGGATATGCAGAACAGTAGATATCTTGGTTTTCGTGGGGTTTCAAGCAGAGATATGCATTTTCTGCGATAATCTTGGTGAGACTTCTGTTAGAAGTATGCAGAATCATCGAGATCGCACTTTTCGAGCTATTTAATGCGAGAAACACGTTATCTGGTGTTTTCGCCACTTAACAGTGCGATGGATATGCAGAACCAGCGATATCTTGGTTTTTGTGGGGTTTCAAGTTGAGATATGCATTTCCAGCGATAATCTTGGTGAGACTTCTGTCCGAAGTATGCTGTATCATCGAGATCGCGCTCTTCGAGCTATTTAGTGCGATAAACACGTTATCTGGTGTTTTCACCACTCCACAGTGCGTTTGATATGCAGAACAGTAGATATCTTGGTTTTCGTGGGGTTTCAAGCTGAGATATGCATTTTCTGCGATAATCTTGTTGAGACTTCTGTCAGAAGTATGCAGAATCATCGGGATCGCCCTTTTCGAAATATTAAATGCGAGAAACACGTTCTCTGGCTGTTTTCACCACTCCCCAGTGCGTTTGATATGCAGAACCGGCAACATCTTGATTTTCGTGAGGTTTCAAGCTGAGATATGCATTTTCTGCGATAATATTGGTGAGACTTCAGTCAGAAGTATGCAGAATCATCTAGATCGCTCTTTTTGAGCTACTTAATGCACGAAACACGTTTTCTGGTGTTTTCACCACTCCACAGTACGTTTGACATGCAGAAGCGGAGATATCTTGGTTTCGGTCGGGTTTCAAGTTGAGATATGCATTTTCTACGATAATCCTGGTGAGACTTCTGTCAGAAGTATGCAGAACATTCGAGATCGCTCTTTTCGAGCTACTTAATGCGCGAAACACGTTTTCTGGTGTTTTCAGCACTCCACGGTACGTTTGATGTGCAGAACCGGAGATAACTCAGTTTTCGTCGGGTTTCAAGCTGAGATATGCATTTTCTTCGATAATCTTGGTGAGACTTCTGTCAGAAGTATGCAGGATCTTCGAGAACGCACTTTTCGAGCTACTTAATGCGAGAAAAACCTTATCCGGTGTTTTCACCACTCCACAGTGCGTTTGATATGCAGAACCGGCAGCATCTTGATTTTCGTGAGGTTTCAAGCTGAGATATGCATTTTCTGCGATAATATTTGTGAGACTTCAGTCAGAAGTATGCAGAATCATCTAGATCGCTCTTTTTGAGCTACTTAATGCACGAAACACGTTTTCTGGTGTTTTCACCACTCCACAGTGCGTTTGATATGCAGAACCGGAGATATCATGGTATTCGTCGGGTTTCAAGCTGAGATATGCATTTTCTACGATAATCTTGGTCAGACTTCTGTCCGAAGTATGCAGAATCATCGAGATCGCTCTATTCGAGCTAGTTAATGCGAGAAAAACCTTATCCGGTGTTTTCACCACTCCACAGTGCGTTTGATATGCAGAACCGGCGATATCTTGGTTTTCGTGGGGTTTGAAGCTGAGATAAGCATTTTCTGCGATAATTTTGGTGAGACTTCTGTCCGAAGTATGCTGAATCATCAAGATCGCTCTTTTCGAGCTAGTTAGTGCGAGAAACACGTTATCTGGTGTTTTCGCCACTTAACAGTGCGATGGATATGCAGAACCAGCGATATCTTGGTTTTTGTGGGGTTTCAAGTTGAGATATGAATTTCCAGCGATAATCTTGGTGAGACTTCTGTCCGAAGTATGCTGAATCATCGAGATCGCGCTCTTCGAGCTAGTTAGTGCGATAAACACGTTATCTGGTGTTTTCACCACTCCACAGTGCGTTTGATATGCAGAACAGTAGATATCTTGGTTTTCGTGGGGTTTCAAGCTGAGATATGCATTTTCTGCGATAATCTTGTTGAGACTTCTGTCAGAAGTATGCAGAATCATCGGGATCGCCCTTTTCGAAATATTAAATGCGAGAAACACGTTCTCTGGCTGTTTTCACCACTCCCCAGTGCGTTTGATATGCAGAACCGGCAACATCTTGATTTTCGTGAGGTTTCAAGCTGAGATATGCATTTTCTGCGATAACATTGGTGAGACTTCAGTCAGAAGTATGCAGAATCATCTAGATCGCTCTTTTTGAGCTACTTAATGCACGAAACACGTTTTCTGGTGTTTTCACCACTCCACAGTACGTTTGACATGCAGAAGCGGAGATATCTTGGTTTCGGTCGGGTTTCAAGCTGAGATATGCATTTTCTGCGATAATCTTGTTGAGACTTCTGTCCGAAGTATGCTGAATCATCGAGATCGCTCTTTTCGAGCTAGTTAGTGCGAGAAACACGTTATCTGGTGTTTTCACCACTCCACAGTGCGTTTGATATGCAGAACCGGCGATATCATGGTTTTCGTCGGGTTTCAAGCTGACATATGCATTTTCTGCGATAAGCTTGGTGAAACATCTGTCCGAAGTATGCAGAAACATCGAGAGCGCTCTTTTCGAGCCATTTAATGCTAGAAACACGTTTTCTGGGGTTTTCACCACTCCACAGTTCGTTGGATATGCAGAACAGTATATATCTTGGTTTTCGTGGGGTTTCAAGCAGAGATATGCATTTTCTGCGATAATCTTGGTGAGACTTCTGTTAGAAGTATGCAGAATCATCGAGATCGCACTTTTCGAGCTATTTAATGCGAGAAACACGTTATCTGGTGTTTTCGCCACTTAACAGTGCGATGGATATGCAGAACCAGCGATATCTTGGTTTTTGTGGGGTTTCAAGTTGAGATATGCATTTCCAGCGATAATCTTGGTGAGACTTCTGTCCGAAGTATGCTGAATCATCGAGATCGCGCTCTTCGAGCTAGTTAGTGCGATAAACACGTTATCTGGTGTTTTCACCACTCCACAGTGCGTTTGATATGCAGAACAGTAGATATCTTGGTTTTCGTGGGGTTTCAAGCTGAGATATGCATTTTCTGCGATAATCTTGTTGAGACTTCTGTCAGAAGTATGCAGAATCATCGGGATCGCCCTTTTCGGAATATTAAATGCGAGAAACACGTTCTCTGGCTGTTTTCACCACTCCCCAGTGCGTTTGATATGCAGAACCGGCAACATCTTGATTTTCGTGAGGTTTCAAGCTGAGATATGCATTTTCTGCGATAATATTGGTGAGACTTCAGTCAGAAGTATGCAGAATCATCTAGATCGCTCTTTTTGAGCTACTTAATGCACGAAACACGTTTTCTGGTGTTTTCACCACTCCACAGTACGTTTGACATGCAGAAGCGGAGATATCTTGGTTTCGGTCAGGTTTCAAGTTGAGATATGCATTTTCTACGATAATCCTGGTGAGACTTCTGTCAGAAGTATGCAGAACATTCGAGATCGCTCTTTTCGAGCTACTTAATGCGCGAAACACGTTTTCTGGTGTTTTCAGCACTCCACGGTACGTTTGATGTGCAGAACCGGAGATAACTCAGTTTTCGTCGGGTTTCAAGCTGAGATATGCATTTTCTTCGATAATCTTGGTGAGACTTCTGTCAGAAGTATGCAGGATCTTCGAGAACGCACTTTTCGAGCTACTTAATGCGAGAAAAACCTTATCCGGTGTTTTCACCACTCCACAGTGCGTTTGATATGCAGAACCGGCAGCATCTTGATTTTCGTGAGGTTTCAAGCTGAGATATGCATTTTCTGCGATAATATTTGTGAGACTTCAGTCAGAAGTATGCAGAATCATCTAGATCGCTCTTTTTGAGCTACTTAATGCACGAAACACGTTTTCTGGTGTTTTCACCACTCCACAGTACGTTTGACATGCAGAACCGGAGATATCTTGGTTTCGGTCGGGTTTCAAGCTGAGATATGCATTTTCTGCGATAATCTTGTTGAGACTTCTGTCCGAAGTATGCTGAATCATCGAGATCGCTCTTTTCGAGCTAGTTAGTGCGAGAAACACGTTATCTGGTGTTTTCACCACTCCACAGTGCGTTTGATATGCAGAACCGGCGATATCATGGTATTCGTCGGGTTTCAAGCTGAGATATGCATTTTCTACGATAATCTTGGTGAGACTTCTGTCAGAAGTATGCAGGATCTTCGAGAACGCTCGTTTCGAGCTATTTAAGGCGAGATACACGTTATCTGGTGTTTTCACCACTCCACAGTGCGGTTGATATGCAGAACCAGCGATATCTTGGCTTTCGTTGGGTTTCAAGCTGAGGTATGCATTTTTTACGATAATCTTGGTGAGACTTCTGTCCGAAGTATGCTGAATCATCAAGATCGCTCTTTTCGAGCTAGTTAGTGCGAGAAACACGTTATCTGGTGTTTTCGCCACTTAACAGTGCGATGGATATGCAGAACCAGCGATATCTTGGTTTTCGTCGGGTTTCAAGCTGACATATGCATTTTCTGCGATAAGCTTGGTGAAACATCTGTCCGAAGTATGCAGAAACATCGAGAGCGCTCTTTTCGAGCCATTTAATGCTAGAAACACGTTTTCTGGGGTTTTCACCACTCCACAGTTCGTTGGATATGCAGAACAGTAGATATCTTGGTTTTCGTGGGGTTTCAAGCAGAGATATGCATTTTCTGCGATAATCTTGGTGAGACTTCTGTTAGAAGTATGCAGAATCATCGAGATCGCACTTTTCGAGCTATTTAATGCGAGAAACACGTTATCTGGTGTTTTCGCCACTTAACAGTGCGATGGATATGCAGAACCAGCGATATCTTGGTTTTTGTGGGGTTTCAAGTTGAGATATGCATTTCCAGCGATAATCTTGGTGAGACTTCTGTCCGAAGTATGCTGAATCATCGAGATCGCGCTCTTCGAGCTAGTTAGTGCGATAAACACGTTATCTGGTGTTTTCACCACTCCACAGTGCGTTTGATATGCAGAACAGTAGATATCTTGGTTTTCGTGGGGTTTCAAGCTGAGATATGCATTTTCTGCGATAATCTTGTTGAGACTTCTGTCAGAAGTATGCAGAATCATCGGGATCGCCCTTTTCGAAATATTAAATGCGAGAAACACGTTCTCTGGCTGTTTTCACCACTCCCCAGTGCGTTTGATATGCAGAACCGGCAACATCTTGATTTTCGTGAGGTTTCAAGCTGAGATATGCATTTTCTGCGATAATATTGGTGAGACTTCAGTCAGAAGTATGCAGAATCATCTAGATCGCTCTTTTTGAGCTACTTAATGCACGAAACACGTTTTCTGGTGTTTTCACCACTCCACAGTACGTTTGACATGCAGAAGCGGAGATATCTTGGTTTCGGTCGGGTTTCAAGTTCAGATATGCATTTTCTACGATAATCCTGGTGAGACTTCTGTCAGAAGTATGCAGAACATTCGAGATCGCTCTTTTCGAGCTACTTAATGCGCGAAACACGTTTTCTGGTGTTTTCAGCACTCCACGGTACGTTTGATGTGCAGAACCGGAGATAACTCAGTTTTCGTCGGGTTTCAAGCTGAGATATGCATTTTCTTCGATAATCTTGGTGAGACTTCTGTCAGAAGTATGCAGGATCTTCGAGAACGCACTTTTCGAGCTACTTAATGCGAGAAAAACCTTATCCGGTGTTTTCACCACTCCACAGTGCGTTTGATATGCAGAACCGGCAGCATCTTGATTTTCGTGAGGTTTCAAGCTGAGATATGCATTTTCTGCGATAATATTTGTGAGACTTCAGTCAGAAGTATGCAGAATCATCTAGATCGCTCTTTTTGAGCTACTTAATGCACGAAACACGTTTTCTGGTGTTTTCACCACTCCACAGTACGTTTGACATGCAGAACCGGAGATATCTTGGTTTCGGTCGGGTTTCAAGCTGAGATATGCATTTTCTGCGATAATCTTGTTGAGACTTCTGTCCGAAGTATGCTGAATCATCGAGATCGCTCTTTTCGAGCTAGTTAGTGCGAGAAACCCGTTATCTGGTGTTTTCACCACTCCACAGTGCGTTTGATATGCAGAACCGGCGATATCATGGTATTCGTCGGGTTTCAAGCTGAGATATGCATTTTCTACGATAATCTTGGTGAGACTTCTGTCAGAAGTATGCAGGATCTTCGAGAACGCTCGTTTCGAGCTATTTAAGGCGAGATACACGTTATCTGGTGTTTTCACCACTCCACAGTGCGGTTGATATGCAGAACCAGCGATATCTTGGCTTTCGTTGGGTTTCAAGCTGAGGTATGCATTTTTTACGATAATCTTGGTGAGACTTCTGTCCGAAGTATGAAGAATCATCGAGATCGCTCTATTCGAGCTATTTAATGCGAGAAACACGTTTTCTGGGGTTTTCACCACTCCACAGTGCGTTTGATAGGCAGAACACGGCGATATCTTGGTTTTCGTGGGGTTTCAAGCTGAGGTATGCATTTTTTACGATAATTTTGGTGAGACTTCTGTCCGAAGTATGCAGAATCATCGAGATAGCTCGTTTCGAGCTATTTAATGCGAGAAACACGTTATCTGGAGTTTTCACCACTCCACACTCGTTTGATATGCAGAACCGGCGAAATCTTGGTTTTCGTGGGGTTTCAAGCTGAGATAAGCATTTTCTGCGATAATCTTGGTGAGACTTCTGTCCGAAGTATGCTGAATCATCGAGATCGCTCTTTTCGAGCTAGTTAGTGCGAGAAACACGTTATCTGGTGTTTTCACCACTCCACAGTGCGTTTGATATGCAGAACCAGCGATATCTTGGTATTCGTCGGGTTTCATGCTGAGATATGCATTTTCTACGATAATCTTGGTGAGACTTCTGTCAGAAGTATGCAGGATCTTCGAGAACGCTCTATTCGAGCTATTTAATGCGAGAAACACGTTTTCTGGGGTTTTCACCACTCCACAGACCGTTTGATATGCAGAACCGGCGATATCTTGGTTTTCGTGGGGTATCAAGATGAGATATGCATTTTCTGCGATAACCTTGGTGAGACTTCTGTCCGAATTATGCTGAATCATCGAGATCGCTCTTTTCGAGCTTGTTAGTGCGAGAAACACGTTATCTGGTGTTTTCACCACTCCACAGTGCGTTTGATATGCAGAACAGTAGATATCTTGGTTTTCGTTGGGTTTCAAGCAGAGATATGCATTTTCTGCGATAATCTTGGTGAGACTTCTGTTAGAAGTATGCAGAATCATCGAGAACGCACTTTTCGAGCTATTTAATGCGAGAAACACGTTATCTGGTGTTTTCACCACTCCACAGTGCGATTGATATGCAGAACCAGCGATATCTTGGTTTTCGTGGGGTTTCAAGTTGAGATATGCATTTCCTGCGATAATCTTGGTGAGACTTCTGTCCGAAGTATGCTGAATCATCGAGATCGCCCTTTTCGAGATATTAAATGCGAGAAACACGTTCTCTGGTTGTTTTCACCACTCCACAGTGCGTTTGATATGCAGAACCGGCAACATCTTGATTTTCGTGAGGTTTCAAGCTGAGATATGCATTTACTGCGATAATATTGGTGAGACTTCAGTCAGAAGTATGCAGAATCATCTAGATCGCTCTTTTTGAGCTACTTAATGCACGAAACACGTTTTCTGGTGTTTCCACCACTCCACAGTGCGTATGATATGCAGAACCGGCGATATCTTGGTTTTCGTGAGGTTTCAAGCTGAGATATGCATTTTCTGCGATAACATTGGTGAGACTTCAGTCAGAAGTATGCAGAAACATCGAGAGCGCTCTTTTCGAGCTATTTAATGCACGAAACACGTTTTCTGGTGTTTTCACCACTCCACAGTGCGTTTGATATGCAGAACCGGAGATATTTTGGTTTTCGTTGGGTTTCAAGCTGAGATATGCATTTTCTACGATAAGCTTGTTGAGACATCTGTACGAAGTATGCAGAAACATCGAGAGCGTTCTTTTCGAGCTATTTAATGCGAGAAGCACGTTTTCTGGGGTTTTCACCACTCCACAGTTCTTTGGATATGCAGAACAGGAGATATCTTGGTTTGCGTGTGGTTTCAAGCAGAGATATGCATTTTCTGCAATAATCTAGGTGAGACTTCTGTTAGAAGTATGCAGAATCATCGAGATCGCACTTTTCGAGCTATTTAATGCGAGAAACACGTTATCTGGTGTTTTCACCACTCCACAGTGCGATTGATATGCAGAACCAGCGATATCTTGGTTTTCGTGGCGTTTCAAGTTGAGGTATGCATTTCCTGCGATAATCTTGGTGAGACTTCTGTCCGAAGTATGCTGAATCATCGAGATCGCCCTTTTCGAGATATTAAATGCGAGAAACACGTTCTCTGGTTGTTTTCACCACTCCACAGTGCGTTTGATATGCAGAACCGGCGATATCTTGGTTTTCGTGGGGTTTCAAGCTGAGATATGCATTTTCTGCGATAATCTTGTTGAGACTTCTGTCCGAAGTATGCTGAATCATCGAGATCGCTCGTTTCGAGCTATTTAATGCGAGAAACACGTTATCTGGTGTTTTCACCACACCACTGTGCGATGGATGTGCAGAACCGGAGATATTTTGGTTTTCATGGGGTTTCAAGTTGAGATATGCATTTCCTGCGATAATCTTGGTGAGACTTCTGTCCGAAGTATGCTGAATCATCGAGATCGCTCTTTTCGAGCTAGTTAGTGCGAGAAACACGTTATCTGGTGTTTTCACCACTCCACAGTGCGTGTGATATGCAGAACCAGCGATATCTTGGTTTTCGTGGGGTTTCAAGTTGAGATATGCATTTCCTGCGATAATCTTGGTGAGACTTCTGTCCGAAGTATGCTGAATCATCGAGATCGCTCTTTTCGAGCTAGTTAATGCGAGAAACACGTTATCTGGTGTTTTCACCACTCCACAGTCCGTTTGATATGCAGAACAGTAGATATCTTGGATTGCGTGTGGTTTCAAGCAGAGATATGCATTTTCTGCAATAATCTAGGTGAGACTTCTGTTAGAAGTATGCAGAATCATCGAGATCGCACTTTTCGAGCTATTTAATGCGAGAAACACGTTTTCTGGGGTTTTCACGACTCCACAGTACGTTTGACATGCAGAACCGGAGATATCTTGGTTGTCGTGGGGTTTCAAGCTGAGATATGCATTTTCTGCGATAATCTTGGTGAGACTTCTGTCCGAAGTATGCTGAAACATCGAGATCGCTCTTTTCGAGCTAGTTAATGCGAGAAAAACCTTATCCGGTGTTTTCACCACTCCACAGTGCGTTTGATATGCAGAACACAGCGATAGCTTGGTTTTCGTGGGGTTTCAAGCTGAGATATGCATTTTCTGCGATAATCTTGGTGAGACTTCTGTCCGAAGTATGCTTAATCATCGAGATCGCTCTATTCGAGCTATTAAATGCGAGAAACACGTTATCTGGTGTTTTCAGCACTCCACAGTGCGTTTGATATGCAGAACCAGCGATATCTTGGTTTTCGTGGGGATTCAAGCTGAGATATGCAATTTCTGCGATAATCTTGGTGAGACTTCTGTCCGAAGTATGCTTAATCATCTAGATCGCTCTACTCGAGCTATTTAATGGGAGAAACACGTTAGCTGGTGTTTCCAGCACTCCACAGTGCGTTTGATATGCAGAACCAGCGATATCTTGGTTTTCGTGGGGATTCAAGCTGAGATATGCAATTTCTGCGATAATCTTGGTGAGACTTCTGTCCGAAGTATGCTTAATCATCTAGATCGCTCTACTCGAGCTATTTAATGGGAGAAACACGTTAGCTGGTGTTTCTAGCACTCCACAGGGCGTTTTATATGCAGAATCAGCGATATCTTGGTTTTCGTGGGGTTTCAAGCTGAGATATGCATTTTCTGCGATAATCTTGGTGCGACCTCTGTCCGAAGTATGCAGAAACATCGAGATCGCACTTTTCGATCTATTTAATGCGAGAAACACGTTGTCTGGTGTTTTCACCACTCCACAGTTGGTTTGATATGCAGAACCGGCGATATCATGGTTTTCGTGGGGTTTCAAGCTGAGATATGCATTTTCTGCGATAATCTTGTTGAGTCTTCTGTCCGAAGTATGCTGAATCATCGAGATCGCTCGTTTCGAGCTATTTAATGCGAGAAACACGTTATCTGGTGTTTTCACCACTCCACAGTGCATATGATATGCTGAGCCGACGATATCTTGGTTTTCGTGGGGTTTCAAGCTCAGATATGCATTTTCTGCGATAATCTTGGTGAGACTTCTGTCCGAAGTATGCAGAGTCATCGAGATCGTACTTTTCGAGCTATTTAATGCGAGAAACACGTTTTCTGGGGTTTTCACCACTCCACAGTTCGTTGGATATGCAGAACAGGAGATATCTTGGTTTTCGTGGGGTTTCTAGCAGAGATATGCATTTTCTGCGATAATCATGGTGAGACTTCTGTTAGAAGTATGCAGAACCATCGAGATCGCACATTTCGATCTATTTAATGCGAGAAACACGTTTTCTGGGGTTGTCACCACTCCACAGTTCGTTGGATATGCAGAACAGGAGATATCTTGGTTTTCGTGGGGTTTCAGTGTGAGATATGCATTTTCTGCGATAATCTTGGTGAGACCTCTGTCCGAAGTATGCAGAATCATCGAGATCGCACTTTTCGAGCTATTTAATGCGAGAAACACGTTATCTGGTGTTTTCAGCACTCCACAGTGCGTTTGATATGCAGAACCAGCGATATCTTGGTTTTCGTGGGGTTTCAGTGTGAGATATGCATTTTCAGCGATAATCTTGGTGAGACTTCTGTCCGAAGTATGCAGAATCATCGAGATCGCTCTTTTCGAGCTACTTAATGCGATAAACACGTTATCTGGTGTTTTCACCACTCCACAGTGCGTTTGATATGCAGTACCAGCGATATCTTGGTTTTCGTGGGGTTTCCAGCTGAAATATGCATTTTCTGCGATAATCTTTTTGTTTCATCTATGAGAAGTATGCAGAATCATCCAGAACGCTCTTTTCGATCTAGTTAATGCGAGTAACACGTTTTCTGGTGTTTTCACCACTCTACAGTCCGTCTGATATGCAGAACTGGCGACAACTTGATTTTCGCGAGGTTTCAAGCTGAGATATGCATTTTGTGCGATAATATTGGTGAGACTTCTGTCCAAAGTATGCACAATCATCGAGGTCGCTCGTTTCGAGCAATTTAATGCGAGAAACACGTTATCTGGTTGTTTTCACCACTACACAGTGCGTTTGATATGCAGAACCGGCGACATCTCGATTTTCGTGAGGTTTCAAGCTGAGATATGCATTATCTGCGATAATCTTGGTGAGACTTCTGTCCGAAGTGTGCAGAATCATCGGGATCGCTCTTTTCGAGCTATTTAATGCGAGAAACACGTTTTCTGGGGGTTTCACCACACCACAGTTCGTTGGATATACAGAACAGGTGATATCTGGGTTTTCTAGGGGTTTCAAGCTGAGATATGCATTTTCTGCGATAAACTTGGTGAGACTTCTGTCCGAAGTATGTTGAATCATCGAGATCGCTCCTTTCAAGCTAGTTAATCCGAGAAAAACCTTGTCTGGTGTTTTCACCTCTCCACAGTGCGTTTGATATGCAGAACCAGCGATATCTTGGCTTTCGTGGGGTTTCAAGCTGAGATATGCATTTTTTGCGATAATCTATGTGAGACTTCTGTCCGAAGTATGCAGAATCATCTAGTTCACTCGTTTCGAGCTATTTAATGCGAGAATCACGTTATCTGGTTGTTTTCACCACTCCACAGTGCGTTTGATATGCAGAACCGGCGACATCTTGATTTTCGTGAGGTTTCAAGCTGAGATATGCATTATCTGCGATAATCTTGGTGAGACTTCTGTCCGAAGTGTGCAGAATCATCGGGATCGCTCTGTTCGAGCTATTTAATGCGAGAAACACGTTATCTGGTGTTTTCACCACTCCACAGTGCGTTTGATATGCAGAACCAGCAACATCTTGATTTTCGTGAGGTTTCAAGCTGAGATATGCATTTTCTGCGATAATCTTGGTGAGACTTCTGTCCGAAGTGTGCAGAATCATCGGGATCGCTCTGTTCGAGCTATTTAATGCGAGAAACACGTTATCTGGTGTTTTCACCACTCCACAGTGCGTTTGATATGCAGAACCAGCAACATCTTGATTTTCGTGAGGTTTCAAGCTGAGATATGCATTTTCTGCGATAACATTGGTGAGACTTCAGTCAGAAGTATGCAGAAACATCGAGTGCGCTCTTTTCGAGCTATTTAATGCGAGAAACACGTTATCTGGTGTTTTCACCACTCCACAGTGCGTTGGATATGCAGAACACGTGATATCTTGGTTTTCGTGGGGTTTCTAGCAGAGATATGCTTTTTCTGCGATAATCATGGGGAGACTTCTTTTAGAAGTATGCAGAATCATCGAGATCGCACATTTCGATCTATTTAATGCGAGAAACACGTTATCTGGTGTTTTCACCACTCCACAGTGCGTTGGAAATGCAGAACAGGTGATATCTTGGTTTTCGTGGGGTTTCCAGCTGAAATATGCATTTTCTGCGATAATCTTTTTGTTTCATCTATGAGAAGTATGCAGAATCATCCAGAACGCTCTTTTCGATCTAGTTAATGCGAGTAACACGTTTTCTGGTGTTTTCACCACTCCACAGTCCGTCTGATATGCAGAACCGGCGACATCTTGATTTTCGTGAGGTTTCAGGCTGAGATATGCATTATCTGCGATAATCTTGGCGAGACTTCTGTCCGAAGTGTGCAGAATCATCGAGATCGCTCTTTTCGAGCTATTTAATGCGAGAAACACGTTTTCTGGGGGTTTCACCACACCACAGTTCGTTGGATATGCAGAACAGGTGATATCTGGGTTTTCGAGGGGTTTCAAGCTGAGATATGCATTTTCTGCGATAAACTTGGTGAGACTTCTGTCCGAAGTATGCTGAATCATCGAGATCGCTCTTTTCGAGCTAGTTAATTCGAGAAAAACCTTGTCTGGTGTTTTCACCACTCCACAGTGCGTTTGATATGCAGAACCAGCGATATCTTGGTTTCGGTCGGGTTTCAAGCTGAGATATGCATTTTTTATGATAATCTGTGTGAGACTTCTGTCCGAAGTATGCAGAATCATCTAGTTCACTCGTTTCGAGCTATTTAATGCGAGAAACACGTTATCTGGTTGTTTTCACCACTCCACAGTGCGTTTGATATGCAGAACCGGCGACATCTTGATTTTCGTGAGGTTTCAAGCTGAGATATGCATTATCTGCGATAATCTTGGTGAGACTTCTGTCCGAAGTGTGCAGAATCATCGAGATCGCTCTTTTCGAGCTATTTAATGCGAGAAACTCGTTTTCTGGGGGTTTCACCACACCACAGTTCGTTGGATATGCAGAACAGGAGATATCTTGGTTTTCGTGGGGTTTCCAGCGGATATATGCATTTTCTGCGATAATCTTGGTGAGACTTCTGTCCGAAGCGTGCAGAATCATCGAGATCACTCTTTTCGAGCTATTTAATGCGAGAAACACGTTTTCTGGGGTTTTCACCACACCACAGTTCGTTGGATATGCAGAACAGGAGATATCTTGGTTTTCGTGGGGTTTCAAGCTGAGATATGCATATTTCTGCAATAAGCTTGGTGAGACATTTGTCCGAAGTATGCAGAAACATCGAGAGCGCTCTTTTCGAGCTATTTAATGCGAGAAACACGTTTTCTGGGGTTTTCAGCACTCCACAGTGCGTTTGATATGCAGAACCGGCGACATCTTGATTTTCGTGAGGTTTCAAGCTGAGATATGCATTTACTGCGATAATATTGGTGAGACTTCAGTCAGAAGTATGCAGAATCATCTAGTTCGCTCGTTTCGAGCTATTTAATGCGAGAAACACGTTATCTGGTGTTTTCACCACTCCACAGTCCGTCTGATATGCAGAACTGGCGACAACTTGATTTTCGCGAGGTTTCCAGCTGAGATATGCATTATCTGCGATAATCTTGGTGAGACTTCTGTCCGAAGAGTGCAGAATCATCGAGATCACTCTTTTCGAGCTATTTAATGCGAGAAACACGTTTTCTGGGGGTTTCACCACACCACAGTTCGTTGGATATGCAGAACAGGAGATATCTTGGTTTTCGTGGGGTTTCCAGCTGAGATATGCATTATCTGCGATAATCTTGGTGAGACTTCTGTCCGAAGTGTGCAGAATCATCGAGATCACTCTTTTCGAGCTATTTAATGCGAGAAACACGTTTTCTGGGGTTTTCACCACACCACAGTTCGTTGGATATGCAGAACAGGAGATATCTTGGTTTTCGTGGGGTTTCCAGCGGATATATGCTTTTTCTGCGATAATCATGGTGAGACTTCTGTTAGAAGTATGCAGAATCATCGAGATCGCTCTTTTCGAGCTATCTAATGCGAGAAACACGTTTTCTGGGGGTTTCACCACACCACAGGTCGCTGGATATGCAGAACAGGTGATATCTGGGTTTTCGAGGGGTTTCAAGCTGAGATATGCGTTTTCTGCGATAAACTTGGTGAGACTTCTGTCCGAAGTATGCTGAATCATCGAGATCGCTCTTTTCGAGCTAGTTAATTCGAGAAAAACCTTGTCTGGTGTTTTCACCACTCCACAGTGCGTTGGATATGCAGAACCAGCGATATCTTGGTTTCGGTCGGGTTTCAAGCTGAGATATGCATTTTTTATGATAATCTTGGTGAGACTTCTGTCCGAAGTATGCAGAATCATCGAGATCGCTCTTTTCGAGCTATTTAATGCGAGATACACGTTTTCTGGGGGTTTCACCACACCACAGTTCGTTGGATATGCAGAACAGGTGATATCTGGGTTTTCGAGGGGTTTCAAGCTGAGATATGCGTTTTCTGCGATAAACTTGGTGAGACTTCTGTCCGAAGTATGCTGAATCATCGAGATCGCTCTTTTCGAGCTAGTTAATTCGAGAAAAACCTTGTCTGGTGTTTTCACCACTCCACAGTGCGTTTGATATGCAGAACCAGCGATATCTTGGTTTCGGTCGGGTTTCAAGCTGAGATATGCATTTTTTATGATAATCTTGGTGAGACTTCTGTCCGAAGTATGCAGAATCATCGAGATCGCTCTTTTCGAGCTATTTAATGCGAGAAACACGTTTTCTGGGGTTTTCACCACACCACAGTTCGTTGGATATGCAGAACAGGTGATATCTTGGTTTTCGTGGGGTTTCAAGCTGAGATATGCATATTTCTGCGATAAGCTTGGTGAGACATTTGTCCGAAGTATGCAGAAACATCGAGAGCGCTCTTTTCGAGCTATTTAATGCGAGAAACACGTTTTCTGGTGTGTTCACCACTCCACAGTCCGTCTGATATGCAGAACTGGCGACAACTTGATTTTCGCGAGGTTTCCAGCTGAGATATGCATTATCTGCGATAATCTTGATGAGACTTCTGTCCGAAGTGTGCAGAATCATCGAGATCACTCTTTTCGAGCTATTTAATGCGAGAAACACGTTTTCTGGGGATTTCACCACACCACAGTTCGTTGGATATGCAGAACAGGAGATATCTTGGTTTTCGTGGGGTTTCCAGCTGAGATATGCATTATCTGCGATAATCTTGGTGAGACTTCTGTCCGAAGTATGCTTAATCATCTAGATCGCTCTACTCGAGCTATTTAATGGGAGAAACACGTTAGCTGGTGTTTCCAGCACTCCACAGGGCGTTTTATATGCAGAATCAGCGATATCTTTGTTTTCGTGGGGTTTCAAGCTGAGATATGCATTTTCTGCGATAATCTTGGTGCGACCTCTGTCCGAAGTATGCAGAAACATCGAGATCGCACTTTACGATCTATTTAATGCGAGAAACACGTTGTCTGGAGTTTTCACCACTCCACAGTTGGTTTGATATGCAGAACCGGCGATATCATGGTTTTCGTGGGGTTTCAAGCTGAGATATGCATTTTCTGCGATAATCTTGTTGAGTCTTCTGTCCGAAGTATGCTGAATCATCGAGATCGCTCGTTTCGAGCTATTTAATGCGAGAAACACGTTATCTGGTGTTTTCACCACTCCACAGTGCGTATGATATGCTGAGCCGACGATATCTTGGTTTTCGTGGGGTTTCAAGCTCAGATATGCATTTTCTGCGATAATCTTGGTGAGACTTCTGTCCGAAGTATGCAGAGTCATCGAGATTGTACTTTTCGAGCTATTTAATGCGAGAAACACGTTTTCTGGGGTTTTCACCACTCCACAGTTCGTTGGATATGCAGAACAGGAGATATCTTGGTTTTCGTGGGGTTTCTAGCAGAGATATGCATTTTCTGCGATAATCATGGTGAGACTTCTGTTAGAAGTATGCAGAACCATCGAGATCGCACATTTCGATCTATTTAATGCGAGAAACACGTTTTCTGGGGTTTTCACCACTCCACAGTTCGTTGGATATGCAGAACAGGAGATATCTTGGTTTTCGTGGGGTTTCAGTGTGAGATATGCATTTTCTGCGATAATCTTGGTGAGACCTCTGTCCGAAGTATGCAGAATCATCGAGATCGCACTTTTCGAGCTATTTAATGCGAGAAACAAGTTATCTGGTGTTTTCAGCACTCCACAGTGCGTTTGATATGCAGAACCAGCGATATCTTGGTTTTCGTGGGGTTTCAGTGTGAGATATGCATTTTCTGCGATAATCTTGGTGAGACTTCTGTCCGAAGTATGCAGAATCATCGAGATCGCTCTTTTCGAGCTACTTAATACGATAAACACGTTATCTGGTGTTTTCACCACTCCACAGTGCGTTTGATATGCAGTACCAGCGATATCTTGGTTTTCGTGGGGTTTCCAGCTGAAATATGCATTTTCTGCGATAATCTTTTTGTTTCATCTATGAGAAGTATGCAGAATCATCCAGAACGCTCTTTTCGATCTAGTTAATGCGAGTAACACGTTTTCAGGTTTTTTCACCACTCCACAGTCCGTCTGATATGCAGAACTGGCGACAACTTGATTTTCGCGAGGTTTCAAGCTGAGATATGCATTTTGTGCGATAATATTGGTGAGACTTCTGTCCAAAGTTTGCAGATTCATCGAGGTCGCTCGTTTCGAGCAATTTAATGCGAGAAACACGTTATCTGGTTGTTTTCACCACTCCACAGTGCGTTTGATATGCGGAACCGGCGACATCTCGATTTTCGTGAGGTTTCAAGCTGAGATATGCATTATCTGCGATAATCTTGGTGAGACTTCTGTCCGAAGTGTGCAGAATCATCGGGATCGCTCTTTTCGAGCTATTTAGTGCGAGAAACACGTTTTCTGGGGGTTTCACCACACCACAGTTCGTTGGATATACAGAACAGGTGATATCTGGGTTTTCTAGGGGTTTCAAGCTGAGATATGCATTTTCTGCGATAAACTTGGTGAGACTTCTGTCCGAAGTATGTTGAATCATCGAGATCGCTCTTTTCGAGCTAGTTAATCCGAGAAAAACCTTGTCTGGTGTTTTCACCTCTCCACAGTGCGTTTGATATGCAGAACCAGCGATATCTTGGCTTTCGTGGGGTTTCAAGCTGAGATATGCATTTTTTGCGATAATCTGTGTGAGACTTCTGTCCGAAGTATGCAGAATCATCTAGTTCACTCGTTTCGAGCTATTTAATGCGAGAAACACGTTATCTGGTTGTTTTCACCACTCCACAGTGCGTTTGATATGCAGAACCGACGACATCTTGATTTTCGTGAGGTTTCAAGCTGAGATATGCATTATCTGCGATAATCTTGGTGAGACTTCTGTCCGAAGTGTGCAGAATCATCGAGATCGCTCTTTTCGAGCTATTTAATGCGAGAAACACGTTATCTGGTGTTTTCACCACTCCACAGTGCGTTGGATATGCAGAACAGGTGATATCTTGGTTTTCGTGGGGTTTCTAGCAGAGATATGCTTTTTCTGCGATAATCATGGGGAGACTTCTTTTAGAAGTATGCAGAATCATCGAGATCGCACATTTCGATCTATTTAATGCGAGAAACACGTTATCTGGTGTTTTCACCACTCCACAGTGCGTTGGATATGCAGAACAGGTGATATCTTGGTTTTCGTGGGGTTTCCAGCTGAAATATGCATTTTCTGCGATAATCTTTTTGTTTCATCTATGAGAAGTATGCAGAATCATCCAGAACGCTCTTTTCGATCTAGTTAATGCGAGTAACACGTTTTCTGGTGTTTTCACCACTCCACAGTCCGTCTGATATGCAGAACCGGCGACATCTTGATTTTCGTGAGGTTTCAGGCTGAGATATGCATTATCTGCGATAATCTTGGCGAGACTTCTGTCCGAAGTATGCTGAATCATCGAGATCGCTCTTTTCGAGCTAGTTAATTCGAGAAAAACCTTGTCTGGTGTTTTCACCACTCCACAGTGCGTTTGATATGCAGAACCAGCGATATCTTGGTTTCGGTCGGGTTTCAAGCTGAGATATGCATTTTTTATGATAATCTTGGTGAGACTTCTGTCCGAAGTATGCAGAATCATCAAGATCGCTCTTTTCGAGCTATTTAATGCGAGAAACACGTTTTCTGGGGTTTTCACCACACCACAGTTCGTTGGATATGCAGAACAGGTGATATCTGGGTTTTCGAGGGGTTTCAAGCTGAGATATGCACTTTCTGCGATAAACTTGCTCAGGCATCTGTCCGAAGTATGCTGAATCATCGAGATCGCTCTTTTCGAGCTAGTTAATCCGAGAAAAACCTAGTCTGGTGTTTTCACCACTCCACAGTGCGTTTGATATGCAGATCCAACGATATCTTGGCTTTCGTGGGGTTTCAAGCTGAGATATGCATTTTTTACGATAATCTTGGTGAGACTTCTGTGCGAAGTATGCTTAATCATCGAGATCGTTCGTTTCGAGCTATTTAATGCGAGAAACACGTTATCTAGTGTTTTCACCACTCCACAGTGCGTATGATATGCAGAACTGGCGACATCTTGATTTTCGTGAGGTTTAAAGATGAGATATGCATTTTCTGCGATAATATTGGTGAGACTTCTGTCCAAAGTATGCAGAATCATCTAGTTCGCTCGTTTCGAGCTATTTAATGCGAGAAACACGTTATCTGGTTGTTTTCACCACTCCACAGTGCGTTTGATATGCAGAACCGGCGACATCTTTATTTTCGTGAGGTTTCAAGCTGAGATATGCATTTACTGCGATAATATTGGTGAGACTTCTGTTCGGAGTATGCTTAATCATCGAGATCGCTCGTTTGGACCTATTTAATGCGAGAAACACGTTATCTGGTGTTTTCACCACTCCACAGTGCGTATGATATGCAGAACCGGCGATATCATGGTTTTCGTGGGGTTTCAAGATCAGATATGCATTTTCTGCGATAATCTTGGTGAGACTTCTGTCCGAAGTATGCAGAGTCATCGAGATCGCTCTTTTCGAGCTGGTTAATCCGAGGAAAACCTTGTCTGGTGTTTTCACCACTCCACAGTGCGTTTGATATGTAGAGCCGCTAATAACTTGGTTTTCGTGGGGTTTCCAGCTGAAATATGCATTTTCTGCGATAATCTTTGTGTTTCGTCTAGGAGAAGTATGCAGAATCATCTAGTTCGCTCGTTTCGAGCTATTTTATGCGAGAAACACGTTATCTGGTTGTTTTCACCACTCCACAGTGCGTTTGATATGCAGAACAGGCGACATCTTGATTTTCGTGAGGTTTCAAGCTGAGATATGCATTATCTGCGATAATCTTAGTGAGACTTCTGTCCGAAGTGTGCAGAATCATCGGGATCACTCTTTTCGAGCAAGTTAATGCGAGAAACACGTTATCTGGTTGTTTTCACCACTCCACAGTGCGTTTGATATGCAGAACCAGCGATATCTTGGCTATCGTGGGGTTTCAAGCTGAGATATGCATTTTTTACGATAATCTTGGTGAGACCTCTGTCCGAAGTATGCAGAATCATCGAGATCGCTCTATTCGAGCCTTTTAATGCGACAAGCACGTTATCTGGGGTTTTCACCACTCCGCAGTTGGTTTGATATGCAGAACCGGCGATATTTTAGTTTTCGTCGGGTTTCAAGCTGAGATATGCATTTTTTACTATAATCTTGGTGAGACTTCTGTCCGAAGTATGCAGAATCATCGAGATCGCTCGTTTCGAGCTATTTAATGCGAGAAACACGTTATCTGGTGTTTTCACCACTCCACAGTGCGTTTGATATGTAGAGCCGCTAATAACTTGGTTTTCGTGGGGTTTCCAGCTGAAATATGCATTTTCTGCGATAATCTTTGTGTTTCGTCTAGGAGAAGTATGCAGAATCATCTAGTTCGCTCGTATCGAGCTATTTTATGCGAGAAACACGTTATCTGGTTGTTTTCACCACTCCACAGTGCGTTTGATATGCAGAACAGGCGACATCTTGATTTTCGTGAGGTTTCAAGCTGAGATATGCATTATCTGCGATAATCTTAGTGAGACTTCTGTCCGAAGTGTGCAGAATCATCGGGATCACTCTTTTCGAGCTAGATAATGCGAGAAACACGTTTTCTGGGGTTTTCACCACACCACAGTTCGTTGGATATGCAGAACAGGTGATATCTGGGTTTTCGAGGGGTTTCAAGCTGAGATATGCATTTACTGCGATAATATTGGTGAGACTTCAGTCAGAAGTATGCAGAATCATCTAGTTCGCTCGTTTCGAGCTATTTAATGCGAGAAACACGTTATCTGGTTGTTTTCACCACTCCACAGTGCGTTTGATATGCAGAACCGGCGACATCTTGATTTTCGTGAGGTTTCAAGCTGAGATATGCATTATCTGCGATAATCTTGGTGAGACTTCTGTCCGAAGTGTGCAGAATCATCGAGATCACTCTTTTCGAGCTAGTTAATCCGAGAAAAACCTTGTCTGGTGTTTTCACCACTCCACAGTGCGTTTGATATGCAGATCCAGCGATATATTGGTTTTCGTGGGGTTTCAAGCTGAGATATGCAATTTCTGCGATAACGTTGGTGAGACTACTGTGCGAAGTATGCTTAATCATCGAGATCGCTCGTTTCGAGCTATTTAATGCGAGAAACACGTTATCTAGTGTTTTCACCACTCCACAGTGCGTATGATATGCAGAACCGACGATATCTTGGTTTTCGTGGGGTTTCAAGCTCAGATATGCATTTTCTGCGATAATCATGGTGAGACTTCTGTCCGAAGTATGCAGAGTCATCGAGATCGTACTTTTCGAGCTAGTTAATCCGAGAAAAACCTTGTCTGGTGTTTTCACCACTCCACAGTGCGTTTGATATGCAGATCCAGCGATATCTTGGTTTTCGTGGGGTTTCAAGCTGAGATATGCAATTTCTGCGATAACCTTGGTGATACTTCTGTGCGAAGTATGCTTAATCATCGAGATCGCTCGTTTCGAGCTATTTAATGCGAGAAACACGTTATCTAGTGTTTTCACCACTCCACAGTGCGTATGATATGCAGAACCGACGATATCTTGGTTTTCGTGGGGTTTCAAGCTCAGATATGCATTTTCTGCGATAATCATGGTGAGACTTCTGTCCGAAGTATGCAGAATCATCGAGATCGTACTTTTCGAGCTATTTAATGCGAGAAACACGTTTTCTGGGGTTTTCACCACACCACAGTTCGTTGGATATGCAGAACAGGTGATATCTGGGTTTTCGAGGGGTTTCAAGCTGAGATATGCATTTACTGCGATAATATTGGTGAGAATTCAGTCAGAAGTATGCAGAATCATCTAGTTCGCACGTTTCGAGCAATTTAATGCGAGAAACACGTTATCTGGTTGTTTTCAGCACTCCAGAGTGCGTGTGATATGCAGAACTGGCGACATCTTGATTTTCGTGTGGTTTCAAGCTGAGATATGCATTTACTGCGATAATATTGGTGAGACTTCAGTCAGAAGTATGCAGAATCATCTAGTTCGCTCGTTTCGAGCTATTTAATGCGAGAAACACGTTATCTGGTTGTTTTCAACACTCCACAGTGCGTTTGATATGCAGAACCGGCGACATCTTGATTGTCGTGAGGTTCTAAGCTGAGATATGCATCATCTGCGATAACCTTGATGAGACTTCTGTCCGAAGTGTGCAGAATCATCGAGATCACTCTTTTCGAGATATTTAATGCGAGAAACACGTTTTCTGGGGTTTTCACCACGCCACAGTTCGTTGGATATGCAGAACAGGTGATATCTGGGTTTTCGAGGGGTTTCAAGCTGAGATATGCAATTTCTGCGATAACCTTGGTGAGACTTCTGTGCGAAGTATGCTTAATCATCGAGATCGCTCGTTTCGAGCTATTTAATGCGAGAAACACGTTATCTAGTGTTTTCACCACTCCACAGTGCGTATGATATGCAGAACCGACGATATCTTGGTTTTCGTGGGGTTTCAAGCTCAGATATGCATTTTCGGCGATAATCATGGTGAGACTTCTGTCCGAAGTATGCAGAGTCATCGAGATCGTACTTTTCGAGCTATTTAATGCGAGAAACACGTTTTCTGGGGTGTTTAACACTCCACAGTTCGTTGGATATGCAGAACAGGAGATATCTTGGTTTTCGTGGGGTTTCTAGCAGAGATATGCATTTTCTGCGATAATCATGGTGAGACTTCTGTTAGAAGTATGCAGAATCATCGAGATCGCACATTTCGATCTATTTAATGCGAGAAACACGTTATATGGTGTTTTCAGCACTCCACAGTGCGTTTGATATGCAGAACCAGCGATATCTTGGTTTTCGTGGGGATTCAAGCTGTGATATGCAATTTCTGCGATAATCTTGGTGAGGCTTCTGTCCGAAGTATGCTCAATCATCGAGATCGCTCGTTTCGAACTATTTAATGCGAGAAACACATTATCTGGTGTTTTCACCACTCCACAGTGCGTATGATATGCAGAACCGACGATATCTTGGTTTTCGTGGGGTTTCAAGCTCAGATATACATTTTCTGCGATAATCTTGGTGAGACTTCTGTCCGAAGTATGCAGAGTTATCGAGATCGTACTTTTCGAGCTATTTAATGCGAGAAACACGTTTTCTGGGGTTTTCACCACTCCACAGTTCGCTGGATATGCAGAACAGGAGATATCTTGGTTTTCGTGGGGTTTCTAGCAGAGATATACATTTTCTGCGATAAGCTTGGTGAGACATTTGTCCGAAGTATGCAGAAACATCGAGAGCGCTCTTTTCGAGCTATTTAATGCTAGAAACACGTTATCTGGTTGTTTTCAGCACTCCACAGTTCGTTGGATATGCAGAACAGGTGATATCTGGGTTTTCGAGGGGTTTCAAGCTGAGATATGCATTTTCTGCGATAAACTTGGTGAGACTTCTGTCCTAAGCATGCTGAATCATCGAGATCGCTCTTTTCGAGCTAGTTAATCCGAGAAAAACCTTGTCTGGTGTTTTCACCACTCCACAGTGCGTTTGATATACAGATCCAGCGATATCTTGGCTTTCGTGGAGTTTCAAGCTGAGATATGCATTTTTTACGATAATCTTGGTGAGACTTCATTCAGAAGTATGCAGAATCATCTAGTTCGCTCGTTTCGAGCTATTTAATGCGAGAAAAACGTTATCTGGTGTTTTCACCACTCCACATTGCGTTTGATATGCAGAACCGGCGACATCTTGATTTTCGTGAGGTTTCAAGCTGAGATATGCATTTTCTGCGATAATCATGGTGAGACTTCTGTCCGAAGTATGCAGAGTCATCGAGATCGTACTTTTCGAGCTATTTAATGCGAGAAACACGTTTTCTGGGGTGTTTAACACTCCACAGTTCGTTGGATATGCAGAACAGGAGATATCTTGGTTTTCGTGGGGTTTCAAGCTGAGATATGCAATTTCTGCGATAACCTTGGTGAGACTTCTGTGCGAAGTATGCAGAATCATCGAGATCGCACATTTCGATCTATTTAATGCGACAAACACGTTATATGGTGTTTTCAGCACTCCACAGTGCGTTTGATATGCAGAACCAGCGATATCTCGGTTTTCGTGGGGATTCAAGCTGTGATATGCAATTTCTGCGATAATCTTGGTGAGGCTTCTGTCCGAAGTATGCTTAATCATCGAGATCGCTCGTTTCGAACTATTTAATGCGAGAAACACATTATCTGGTGTTTTCACCACTCCACAGTGCGTATGATATGCAGAACCGACGATATCTTGGTTTTCGTGGGGTTTCAAGCTCAGATATACATTTTCTGCGATAATCTTGGTGAGACTTCTGTCCGAAGTATGCAGAGTTATCGAGATCGTACTTTTCGAGCTATTTAATGCGAGAAACACGTATTCTGGGGTTTTCACCACTCCACAGTTCGCTGGATATGCAGAACAGGAGATATCTTGGTTTTCGTGGGGTTTCTAGCAGAGATATACATTTTCTGCGATAAGCTTGGTGAGACATTTGTCCGAAGTATGCAGAAACATCGAGAGCGCTCTTTTCGAGCTATTTAATGCGAGAAACACGTTATCTGGTTGTTTTCAGCACTCCACAGTTCGTTGGATATGCAGAACAGGTGATATCTGGGTTTTCGAGGGGTTTCAAGCTGAGATATGCATTTTCTGCGATAAACTTGGTGAGACTTCTGTCCTAAGCATGCTGAATCATCGAGATCGCTCTTTTCGAGCTAGTTAATCCGAGAAAAACCTTGTCTGGTGTTTTCACCACTCCACAGTGCGTTTGATATACAGATCCAGCGATATCTTGGCTTTCGTGGAGTTTCAAGCTGAGATATGCATTTTTTACGATAATCTTGGTGAGACTTCAGTCAGAAGTATGCAGAATCATCTAGTTCGCTCGTTTCGAGCTATTTAATGCGAGAAAAACGTTATCTGCTGTTTTCACCACTCCACATTGCGTTTGATATGCAGAACCGGCGACATCTTGATTTTCGTGAGGTTTCAAGCTGAGATATTCATTATCTGCGATAATCTTGGTGAGACTTCTGTCCGAAGTGTGCAGAATCATCGAGTTCACTCTTTTCGAGCTATTTAATGCGAGAAACACGTTTTCTGGGGTTTTCACCACTCCACAGTTCGCTGGATATGCAGAACAGGAGATATCTTGGTTTTCGTGGGGTTTCTAGCAGAGATATGCATTTTTTACGATAATCTTGGTGAGACTTCTGTCCGAAGTATGCAGAATCATCCAGAACGCTCTTTTCGAGCTAGTTAATGCGAGAAACACGTTTTCTAGTGTTTTCACCACTCCACAGTCCGTCTGATATGCAGAACTGGCGACATCTTGATTTTCGTGAGGTTTCAAGCTGAGATATGCATTTTCTGCGATAATATTGGTGAGACTTCCGTCAGAAGTATGCAGAATCATCTAGTTCGCTCGTTTCGAGCAATTTAATGCGAGAAACACGTTATCTGGTTGTTTTCACCACTGCACAGTGCGTTTGATATGCAGAACCGGCGACATCTTGATTTTCGTGAGGTTTCAAGCTGAGATATTCATTATCTGCGATAATCTTGGTGAGACTTCTGTCCGAAGTGTGCAGAATCATCGAGATCACTCTTTTCGAGCTATTTAATGCGAGAAACACGTTTTCTGGTGTTTTCACCACACCACAGTTCGTTGGATATGCAGAACAGGTGATATCTGGGTTTTCGAGGGGTTTCAAGCTGAGATATGCATTTTCTGCTATAAACTTGGTGAGACTTCTGTTCGAAGTATGCTGAATCATCGAGATCGCTCTTTTCGAGCTAGTTAATGCGAGAAAAACCTTGTCTGGTGTTTTCACCACTCCACATTGCGTTAGATATGCAGTACCAGCGATATCTTGGTTTTCGTGGAGTTTCAAGCTGAGATACGCATTTTTTACGATAATCTTGGTGAGACTTCTGTCCGAAGTATGCAGAATCATCGAGATTGCTCTATTCGAGCTATTTAATGCGACAAAACGTTATCTGGTGTTTTCAGCACTCCACAGTGCGTTTGATATGCAGAACCAGCGATATCTTGGTTTACGTGGGGTTTCAAGCTGAGATATGCATTTTTTACGATAATCTTTGTGAGACTTCTGTCCGAAGTATGCTTAATCATCGAGATCTCCTTATTCGAGCTATTTAATGCGAGAAACACGTTATCTGGTGTTTCCAGCACTCCACAGTGCGTTTTATATGCAGAACCGGCGACATCTTGATTTTCGTGAGGTTTCAAGCTGAGATATTCATTATCTGCGATAATCTTGGTGAGACTACCGTCCGAAGTGTGCAGAATCATCGAGATCACTCTTTTCGAGCTATTTAATGCGAGAAACACGTTTTCTGGGGTTTTCACCACACCACAGTTCGTTGGATATGCAGAACAGGTGATATCTGGGTTTTCTAGGGGTTTCAAGATGAGATATACATTTTCTGCGATAAGCTTGGTGAGACATTTGTCCGAAGTATGCAGAAACATCGAGAGCGCTCTTTTCGTGCTATTTAATGCGAGAAACACGTTATCTGGTTGTTTTCAGCACTCCACAGTTCGTTGGATATGCAGAACAGGTGATATCTGGGTTTTCGAGGGTTTTCAAGCTGAGATATACATTTTCTGCGATAAGCTTGGTGAGACATTTGTCCGAAGTATGCAGAAACATCGAGAGCGCTCTTTTCGAGCTATTTAATGCGAGAAACACGTTTTCTGGGGTTTTTACCACTCCACAGTTCGTTGGATATGCAGAACAGGTGATATCTGGGTTTTCGTGGGGTTTCAAGCTGAGATATGCATTTTCTGCGATAATCTTGGTGAGACTTCTGTCCGAAGTATGCAGAATCATCGAGATCGCTCTGTTCGAGCTATTTAATGCGAGAAACACGTTATCTGGTGTTTTCACCACTCCACAGTGCGTTTGATATGCAGTACCAGCGATATTTTGGTTTTCGTGGGGTTTCAAGCTGAGATACGCATTTTTTACGATAATCTTGGTGAGACTTCTGTCAGAAGTATGCAGAATCTACGAGAACGCTCTTTTCGAGCTACTTAATGCGCGAAACACGTTTTCTGGTATTTTCACCACTCCACGGTACGTTTGATGTGCAGAACCGGAGATAACTCGGTTTTCGTCGGGTTTCAAGCTGAGATATGCATTTTCTGCGGTAATCTTGGTGAGACTTCTGTCAGAAGTATGCAGGATCTTCGAGAACGCTCTTTTCGAGCTACTTAATGCGAGAAACACGTTTTCTGGTGTTTTCACCACCCCACAGTGCGTTTGATATGCAGAACCGGCAACATCTTGGTTTTCGTGGGGTTTCAAGCTGAGATATGCATTTTCTGCGATAATCTTGGTGAGACTTCCGTCCGAAGTATGCAGGACCTTCGAGATCGCTCTATTCGAGCTAGTTAATGCGAGAAAAACCTTATCCGGTGTTTTCACCACTCCACAGTGCGTTTGATATGCAGAACCAGCGAAATCTTGGTTTTCGTGTGGTTTCAAGCTGAGATATTCTTTTTTACGATAATCTTGGTGAGACTTCTGTCCGAAGTATGCAGAATCATCGAGATCGCTCGTTGCGAGCTATTTAATGCGAGAAACACGTTATCTGGTGTTTTCACCACTCCACAGTGCGTTTGATGTGCAGAACCGGAGATAACTCGGTATTCGTCGGGTTTCAAGATGAGATATGCATTTTTTACGATAATCTTGGTGAGACTTCTGTCCGAAGTATGAAGAATCATCGAGTTCGCTCTATTCGAGCTATTTAATGCGAGAAACACGTTTTCTGGGGTTCTCACCACTCCACAGTGCGTTTGATATGCAGAACACTGCGATATCTTGGTTTTCGTGGGGTTTCAAGATGAGAAATGCATTTCCTGCGATAATCTTGGTGAGACTTCTGTCCGAAGTATGCTTAATTATCGAGATCGCTTGTTTCGAGCTATTTAATGCGAGAAACACGATATCTGGTGTTTTCACCACTCCACAGTGCGTTTGATATGCAGAACCGGCAACATCTTGATTTTTGTGAGGTTTCAAGCTGAGATATGCATTTTCTGCGATAACATTGGTGAGACGTCAGTCAGAAGTATGCAGAAACATCGAGAGCGCTCTTTTCGCGCTATTTAATGCGAGAAACATGTTTTCTGGGGTTTTCACCACTCCACAGTTCGTTGGATATGCAGAACAGTAGATATCTTGGTTTTCGTGGGGTTTCAAGCAGAAATATGCATTTTCTGCGATAATCTTGGTGAGACTTCGGTCAGAAGTATGCAGGATCTTCGATAACACTCGTATCGAGCTATTTGATGCGAGAAACACGTTTTCTGGGGTTTTCACCACTCCACTGTGCGTTTGATATGCAGAACCGGAGATATTCTGGTTTTCGTTGGGTTTCAAGCTGAGATATGCATCTTCTGCGATAATCTTGGTGAGACTTCTGTCCGAAGTATGCTGAAACATCGAGATCGCTCTTTTCGAGCTAGTTAATGCGAGAAAAACCTTATCCGGTGTTTTCACCACTCCACAGTGCGTTTGATATGCAGAACCAGCGATATCTTGGCTTTCGTGGGGTTTCAAGCTGAGATATGCATTTTTTACGATAATCTTGGTGAGACTTCTGTCCGAAGTATGCAGAATCAGCGAGATCGCTCGTTTCGAGCTATTTAATGCGAGAAACACGTTATCTGGTGTTTTCACCACTCCACAGTGCGTTTGATATGCAGAACGGGCGATATCTTGGTTTTCTTGGGGTTTCAAGCTGAGATATGCATTTTCTGTGATAATCTTGGTGAGACTTCTGTCCGAAGTATGCTGAATCATCGAGATCGATCTTTTCGAGCGAGTTAGTGCGAGAAACACGTTATCTGGTTTTTTCACCACTCCACAGTGCGTTTGATATGCAGAACCGGCGATATCTTGGTTTTCGTGGGGTTTCAAGCTGAGATATGCATTTTCTGTGATAATCTTGGTGAGACTTCTGTCCGAAGTATGCTGAATCATCGAGATCGATCTTTTCGAGCGAGTTAGTGCGAGAAACACGTTATCTGGTGTTTTCACCACTCCACAGTGCGTTTGATATGCAGAACGGGCGATATCTTGGTTTTCTTGGGGTTTCAAGCTGAGATATGCATTTTCTACGATAATCTTGGTGAGACTTCTGTCAGAAGTATGCAGGACCTTCGAGATCGCTCTATTCGAGCTAGTTAATGCGAGAAAAACCTTATCCGGTGTTTTCACCACTCCACAGTGCGTTTGATATGCAGAACCAGCGAAATCTTGGTTTTCGTGTGGTTTCAAGCTGAGATATTCTTTTTTACGATAATCTTGGTGAGACTTCTGTCCGAAGTATGCAGAATCATCGAGATCGCTCGTTGCGAGCTATTTAATGCGAGAAACACGTTATCTGGTGTTTTCACCACTCCACAGTGCGTTGGATATGCAGAACCGGAGATATTTTGGTATTCGTCGGGTTTCATGCTGAGATACGCATTTTCTACGATAAGCTTGGTGAGACATCTGTCCAAAGTATGCAGAAACATCGAGAGCGCTTTTTTCGAGCTATTTAATGCGAGAAACTCGTTTTCTGGGGTTTTCACCACTCCACAGTTCGTTGGATATGCAGAAACGGAGATAACTTGGTTTTCGTCGGGTTTCATGCTGAGATACGCATTTTCTACGATAAGCTTGGTGAGACATCTGTCCAAAGTATGCACAAACATCGAGAGCGCTCTTTTCGAGCTATTCAATGCGAGAAACTCGTTTTCTGGGGTTTTCACCACTCCACAGTGCGTTTGATATGCAGAACTAGCGATATCTTGGTTTTCGTGTGGTTTCAAGCTGAAATATGCATTTCCTGCGATCATCTTGGTGAGACTTCTGTCCGAAGTATGCTTAATTATCGAGATCGCTTGTTTCGAGCTATTTAATGCGAGAAACACGATATCTGGTGTTTTCACCACTCCACAGTGCGTTTGATATGCAGAACCGGCAACATCTTGATTTTTGTGAGGTTTCAAGCTGAGATATGCATTTTCTGCGATAACATTG
Source organism: Anthophora plumipes (assembly GCA_951804975.1). NCBI lineage: Eukaryota > Metazoa > Arthropoda > Insecta > Hymenoptera > Apidae > Anthophora > Anthophora plumipes. Next base: position 21,779,523 of record OX638118.1, read on the forward strand.
GTGAGACTTCAGTCAGAAGTATGCAGAAACATCGAGAGCGCTCTTTTCGCGCTATTTAATGCGAGAAACATGTTTTCTGGGGTTTTCACCACTCCACAGTTCGTTGGATATGCAGAACAGTAGATATCTTGGTTTTCGTGGGGTTTCAAGCAGAAATATGCATTTTCTGCGATAATCTTGGTGAGACTTCGGTCAGAAGTATGCAGGATCTTCGATAACACTCGTATCGAGCTATTTAATGCGAGAAACACGTTATCTGGTGTTTTCACCACTCCACAGTGCGTTTGATATGCAGAACCAGCGATATCTTGGCTTTCGTGGGGTTTCAAGCTGAGATATGCCTTTTTTACGATAATCTTGGTGAGACTTCTGTCCGAAGTATGAAGAATCATCGATTTCGCTCTATTCGAGCTATTTGATGCGAGAAACACGTTTTCTGGGGTTTTCACCACTCCACTGTGCGTTTGATATGCAGAACCGGAGATATTCTGGTTTTCGTTGGGTTTCAAGCTGAGATATGCATTTTCTACGATAAGCTTGTTGAGACTTCTGTCCGAAGTATGCAGAATCATCGAGATCGCTCGTTTCGAGCTATTTAATGCGAGAAACACGTTCTCTGGTTGTTTTCACCACTCCACAGTGCGTTTGATATGCAGAACCGGCCACATCTTGACTTTCGTGAGGTTTCAAGATGAGATATGCATTTTCTGCGATAATATTGGTGAGACTTCTGTCAGAAGTATGCAGAATCATCTAGATCGCTCTTTTCGAGCTACTTAATGCACGAAACACGTTTTCTGGTGTTTTCACCACTCCACAGTGCGTATAATATGCAGAACCGGCGATATCTTGGTTTTCGTGGGGTTTCAAGCTGAGATATGCATCTTCTGCGATAATCTTTGTGAGACTTCTGTCCGAAGTATGCTGAAACATCGAGATCGCTCTTTTCGAGCTAGTTAATGCGAGAAAAACCTTATCCGGTGTTTTCACCACTTCACAGTGCGTTTGATATGCATAACCAGCGATATCTTGGCTTTCGTGGGGTTTCAAGCTGAGATATTCATTTTTTACGATAATCTTGGTGAGACTTCTGTCCGGAGTATGCAGAATCAGCGAGATCGCTCGTTTCGAGCTATTTAATGCGAGAAACACGTTATCTGGTGTTTTCACCACTCCACAGTGCGTTTGATATGCAGAACCGGCGATATCTTGGTTTTCTTGGGGTTTCAAGCTGAGATATGCATTTTCTGTGATAAACTTGGTGAGACTTCTGTCCGAAGTATGCTGAATCATCGAGATCGATCTTTTCGAGCGAGTTAGTGCGAGAAACACGTTATCTGGTGTTTTCACCACTTCACAGTGCGTTTGATATGCAGAACCGGCGATATCTTGGTTTTCTTGGGGTTTCAAGCTGAGATATGCATTTTCTGCGATAATCTTGGTGAGACTTCTGTCCGAAGTATGCTTAATCATCGAGATCGCTCGTTTCAAGCTATTTAATGCGAGAAACACGTTATCTGGTGTTTTCACCACTCCACAGTGCGTTTGATGTGCAGAACCGGAGATAACTCGGTATTCGTCGGGTTTCAAGATGAGATATGCATTTTTTACGATAATCTTGGTGAGACTTCTGTCCGAAGTATGAAGAATCATCGAGTTCGCTCTATTCGAGCTATTTAATGCGAGAAACACGTTTTCTGGGGTTCTCACCACTCCACAGTGCGTTTGATATGCAGAACACTGCGATATCTTGGTTTTCGTGGGGTTTCAAGATGAGAAATGCATTTCCTGCGATAATCTTGGTGAGACTTCTGTCCGAAGTATGCTTAATTATCGAGATCGCTTGTTTCGAGCTATTTAATGCGAGAAACACGATATCTGGTGTTTTCACCACTCCACAGTGCGTTTGATATGCAGAACCGGCAACATCTTGATTTTTGTGAGGTTTCAAGCTGAGATATGCATTTTCTGCGATAACATTGGTGAGACTTCAGTCAGAAGTATGCAGAAACATCGAGAGCGCTCTTTTCGCGCTATTTAATGCGAGAAACATGTTTTCTGGGGTTTTCACCACTCCACTGTGCGTTTGATATGCAGAACCGGAGATATTCTGGTTTTCGTTGGGTTTCAAGCTGAGATATGCATCTTCTGCGATAATCTTGGTGAGACTTCTGTCCGAAGTATGCTGAAACATCGAGATCGCTCTTTTCGAGCTAGTTAATGCGAGAAAAACCTTATCCGGTGTTTTCACCACTCCACAGTGCGTTTGATATGCAGAACCAGCGATATCTTGGCTTTCGTGGGGTTTCAAGCTGAGATATGCATTTTTTACGATAATCTTGGTGAGACTTCTGTCCGAAGTATGCAGAATCAGCGAGATCTCTCGTTTCGAGCTATTTAATGCGAGAAACACGTTATCTGGTGTTTTCACCACTCCACAGTGCGTTTGATATGCAGAACCGGCGATATCTTGGTTTTCTTGGGGTTTCAAGCTGAGATATGCATTTTCTGTGATAATCTTGGTGAGACTTCTGTCCGAAGTATGCTGAATCATCGAGATCGATCTTTTCGAGCGAGTTAGTGCGAGAAACACGTTATCTGGTGTTTTCACCACTCCACAGTGCGTTTGATATGCAGAACCGGCGATATCTTGGTTTTCGTGGGGTTTCAAGCTGAGATATGCATTTTCTGCGATAATCTTGGTGAGACTTCTGTCCGAAGTATGCTTAATCATCGAGATCGCTCGTTTCGAGCTATTTAATGCGAGAAACACGTTATCTGGTGTTTTCACCACTCCACAGTGCGTTTGATATGCAGAACCGGCGATATCTTGGTTTTCGTGGGGTTTCAAGCTGAGATATTCTTTTTTACGATAATCTTGGTGAGACTTCTGTCCGAAGTATGCAGAATCATCGAGATCGCTCGTTGCGAGCTATTTAATGCGAGAAACACGTTATCTGGTGTTTTCACCACTCCACAGTGCGTTGGATATGCAGAACCGGAGATATTTTGGTTTTCGTCGGGTTTCTTGCTGAGATACGCATTTTCTACGATAAGCTTGGTGAGACATCTGTCCAAAGTATGCAGAAACATCGAGAGCGCTCTTTTCGAGCTATTTAATGCGAGAAACTCGTTTTCTGGGGTTTTCACCACTCCACAGTTCGTTGGATATGCAGAAACGGAGATAACTTGGTTTTCGTCGGGTTTCATGCTGAGATACGCATTTTCTACGATAAGCTTGGTGAGACATCTGTCCAAAGTATGCACAAACATCGAGAGCGCTCTTTTCGAGCTATTCAATGCGAGAAACTCGTTTTCTGGGGTTTTCACCACTCCACAGTGCGTTTGATATGCAGAACTAGCGATATCTTGGTTTTCGTGTGGTTTCAAGCTGAAATATGCATTTCCTGCGATAATCTTGGTGAGACTTCTGTCCGAAGTATGCTTAATTATCGAGATCGCTTGTTTCGAGCTATTTAATGCGAGAAACACGATATCTGGTGTTTTCACCACTCCACAGTGCGTTTGATGTGCAGAACCGGAGATAACTCGGTATTCGTCGGGTTTCAAGCTGAGATATGCATTTTCTACGATAATCTTGGTGAGACTTCTGTCAGAAGTATGCAGGACCTTCGAGATCGCTCTATTCGAGCTAGTTAATGCGAGAAAAACCTTATCCGGTGTTTTCACCACTCCACAGTGCATTTGATATGCAGAACCAGCGAAATCTTGGTTTTCGTGTGGTTTCAAGCTGAGATATTCTTTTTTACGATAATCTTGGTGAGACTTCTGTCCGAAGTATGCAGAATCATCGAGATCGCTCGTTGCGAGCTATTTAATGCGAGAAACACGTTATCTGGTGTTTTCACCACTCCACAGTGCGTTGGATATGCAGAACCGGAGATATTTTGGTTTTCGTCGGGTTTCTTGCTGAGATACGCATTTTCTACGATAAGCTTGGTGAGACATCTGTCCAAAGTATGCAGAAACATCGAGAGCGCTCTTTTCGAGCTATTTAATGCGAGAAACTCGTTTTCTGGGGTTTTCACCACTCCACAGTTCGTTGGATATGCAGAAACGGAGATAACTTGGTTTTCGTCGGGTTTCATGCTGAGATACGCATTTTCTACGATAAGCTTGGTGAGACATCTGTCCAAAGTATGCACAAACATCGAGAGCGCTCTTTTCGAGCTATTCAATGCGAGAAACTCGTTTTCTGGGGTTTTCACCACTCCACAGTGCGTTTGATATGCAGAACTAGCGATATCTTGGTTTTCGTGTGGTTTCAAGCTGAAATATGCATTTCCTGCGATAATCTTGGTGAGACTTCTGTCCGAAGTATGCTTAATTATCGAGATCTCTCGTTTCGAGCTATTTAATGCGAGAAACACGTTATCTGGTGTTTTCACCACTCCACAGTGCGTTTGATATGCAGAACCGGCAACATCTTGATTTTTGTGAGGTTTCAAGCTGAGATATGCATTTTCTGTGATAATCTTGGTGAGACTTCTGTCCGAAGTATGCTGAATCATCGAGATCGATCTTTTCGAGCGAGTTAGTGCGAGAAACACGTTATCTGGTGTTTTCACCACTCCACAGTGCGTTTGATATGCAGAACCAGCGATATCTTGGCTTTCGTGGGGTTTCAAGCTGAGATATGCCTTTTTTACGATAATCTTGGTGAGACTTCTGTCCGAAGTATGAAGAATCATCGATTTCGATCTATTCGAGCTATTTGATGCGAGAAACACGTTTTCTGGGGTTTTCACCACTCCACTGTGCGTTTGATATGCAGAACCGGAGATATTCTGGTTTTCGTTGGGTTTCAAGCTGAGATATGCATTTTCTACGATAAGCTTGTTGAGACTTCTGTCCGAAGTATGCAGAATCATCGAGATCGCTCGTTTCGAGCTATTTAATGCGAGAAACACGTTCTCTGGTTGTTTTCACCACTCCACAGTGCGTTTGATATGCAGAACCGGCAACATCTTGACTTTCGTGAGGTTTCAAGATGAGATATGCATTTTCTGCGATAATATTGGTGAGACTTCAGTCAGAAGTATGCAGAATCATCTAGATCGCTCTTTTCGAGCTACTTAATGCACGAAACACGTTTTCTGGTGTTTTCACCACTCCACAGTGCGTATGATATGCAGAACCGGCGATATCTTGGTTTTCGTGGGGTTTCAAGCTGAGATATGCATCTTCTGCGATAATCTTGGTGAGACTTCTGTCCGAAGTATGCTGAAACATCGAGATCGCTCTTTTCGAGCTAGTTAATGCGAGAAAAACCTTATCCGGTGTTTTCACCACTTCACAGTGCGTTTGATATGCAGAACCAGCGATATCTTGGCTTTCGTGGGGTTTCAAGCTGAGATATGCATTTTTTACGATAATCTTGGTGAGACTTCTGTCCGAAGTATGCAGAATCAGCGAGATCGTTCGTTTCGAGCTATTTAATGCGAGAAACACGTTATCTGGTGTTTTCACCACTCCAGAGTGCGTTTGATATGCAGAACCGGCGATATCTTGGTTTTCTTGGGGTTTCAAGCTGAGATATGCATTTTCTGTGATAATCTTGGTGAGACTTCTGTCCGAAGTATGCTGAATCATCGAGATCGATCTTTTCGAGCGAGTTAGTGCGAGAAACACGTTATCTGGTGTTTTCACCACTCCACAGTGCGTTTGATATGCAGAACCGGCGATATCTTGGTTTTCTTGGGGTTTCAAGCTGAGATATGCATTTTCTGCGATAATCTTGGTGAGACTTCTGTCCGAAGTATGCTTAATCATCGAGATCGCTCGTTTCAAGCTATTTAATGCGAGAAACACGTTATCTGGTGTTTTCACCACTCCACAGTGCGTTTGATATGCAGAACCGGCGATATCTTGGTTTTCGTGGGGTTTCAAGCTGAGATATGCATTTTCTGTGATAATCTTGGTGAGACATCTGTCCGAAGTATGCTTAATCATCGAGATCGCTCGTTTCGAGCTATTTAATGCGAGAAACACGTTATCTGGTGTTTTCACCACTCCACAGTGCGTTTGATGTGCAGAACCGGAGATAACTCGGTATTCGTCGGGTTTCAAGCTGAGATATGCATTTTCTACGATAATCTTGGTGAGACTTCTGTCAGAAGTATGCAGGACCTTCGAGATCGCTCTATTCGAGCTAGTTAATGCGAGAAAAACCTTATCCGGTGTTTTCACCATTCCACAGTGCGTTTGATATGCAGAACCAGCGAAATCTTGGTTTTCGTGTGGTTTCCAGCTGAGATATTCATTTTTTACGATAATCTTGGTGAGACTTCTGTCCGAAGTATGCAGAATCATCGAGATCGCTCGTTGCGAGCTATTTAATGCGAGAAACACGTTATCTGGTGTTTTCACCACTCCACAGTGCGTTGGATATGCAGAACCGGAGATATTTTGGTTTTCGTCGGGTTTCATGCTGAGATACGCATTTTCTACGATAAGCTTGGTGAGACATCTGTCCAAAGTATGCAGAAACATCGAGAGCGCTCTTTTCGAGATATTTAATGCGAGAAACTCGTTTTCTGGGGTTTTCACCACTCCACAGTTCGTTGGATATGCAGAAACGGAGATATCTTGGTTTTCGTCGGGTTTCATGCTGAGATACGCATTTTCTACGATAAGCTTGGTGAGACATCTGTCCAAAGTATGCAGAAACATCGAGAGCGCTCTTTTCGAGCTATTTAATGCGAGAAACTCGTTTTCTGGGGTTTTCACCACTCCACAGTGCGTTTGATATGCAGAACCAGCGATATCTTGGTTTTCGTGTGGTTTCAAGCTGAGATATGCATTTCCTGCGATAATCTTGGTGAGACTTCTGTCCGAAGTATGCTTAATTATCGAGATCGCTTGTTTCGAGCTATTTAATGCGAGAAACACGATATCTGGTGTTTTCAACACTCCACAGTGCGTTTGATATGCAGAACCGGCAACATCTTGATTTTTGTGAGGTTTCAAGCTGAGATATGCATTTTCTGCGATAACATTGGTGATACTGCAGTCAGAAGTATGCAGAAACATCGAGAGCGCTCTTTTCGCGCTATTTAATGCGAGAAACATGTTTTCTGGGGTTTTCACCACTCCACAGTTCGTTGGATATGCAGAACAGTAGATATCTTGGTTTTCGTGGGGTTTCAAGCAGAAATATGCATTTTCTGCGATAATCTTGGTGAGACTTGGGTCAGAAGTATGCAGGATCTTCGATAACACTCGTATCGAGCTATTTAATGCGAGAAACACGTTATCTGGTGTTTTCACCACTCCACAGTGCGTTTGATATGCAGAACCAGCGATATCTTGGCTTTCGTGGGGTTTCAAGCTGAGATATGCCTTTTTTACGATAATCTTGGTGAGACTTCTGTCCGAAGTATGAACAATCATCGATTTCGCTCTATTCGAGCTATTTGATGCGAGAAACACGTTTTCTGGGGTTTTCACCACTCCACTGTGCGTTTGATATGCAGAACCGGAGATATTCTGGTTTTCGTTGGGTTTCAAGCTGAGATATGCATTTTCTACGATAAGCTTGTTGAGACTTCTGTCCGAAGTATGCAGAATCATCGAGATCGCTCGTTTCGAGCTATTTAATGCGAGAAACACGTTCTCTGGTTGTTTTCACCACTCCACAGTGCGTTTGATATGCAGAACCGGCGATATCTTGGTTTTCGTGGGGTTTCAAGCTGAGATATGCATTTTCTGCGATAATCTTGGTGAGACTTCTGTCCGAAGTATGCTGAAACATCGAGATCGCTCTTTTCGAGCTAGTTAATGCGAGAAAAACCTTATCCGGTGTTTTCACCACTCCACAGTGCGTTTGATATGCAGAACCAGCGATATCTTGGCTTTCGTGGGGTTTCAAGCTGAGATATGCATTTTCTGTGATAATCTTGGTGAGACTTCTGTCCGTAGTATGCTGAATCATCGAGATCGATCTTTTCGAGCGAGTTAGTGCGAGAAACACGTTATCTGGTGTTTTCACCAATCCACAGTGCGTTTGATATGCAGAACCGGCGATATCTTGGTTTTCGTGGGGTTTCAAGCTGAGATATGCATTTTCTGCGATAATCTTGGTGAGACTTCTGTCCGAAGTATGCTTAATCATAGAGATCGCTCGTTTCGACCTATTTAATGCGAGAAACACGTTATCTGGGGTTTTCACCACTCCACAGTGCGTATGATATGCAGAACCGACGACATCTTGGTTTTGGTGGGGTTTCAAGCTCAGATATGCATTTTCAGCGATAATCTTTGTGAGACTTCTGTCCGAAGTATGCAGAGTCATCGAGATGGTACTTTTCGAGCTATTTAATGCGAGAAACACGTTTTCTGGGGTTTTCACCACTCCACAGTTCGTTGGATATGCAGAACAGGAGATATCTTGGTTTTCGTGGGGTTTCTAGCAGAGATATGCATTTTCTGCGATAATCGTGGTGAGACTTCTGTTAGAAGTATGCAGAAACATCGAGATCGCTCTTTTCGAGCTATTTAATGCGAGAAACACGTTATCTGGTGTTTTCACCACTCCACAGTGCGTATGATATGCAGAACCGACGATATCTTGGTTTTCGTGGGGTTTCAAGCTGAGATATGCATTTTCTGCGATAATCTTGGAGGGACTTCTGTCCGAAGTATGCAGAATCATCGAGATCTCTCTTTTCGAGCTATTTAATGCGTGAAACACGTTTTCTGGGGTTTTCACCACTCCACTGTGCGTTTGATATGCAGAACCGGAGATATTCTGGTTTTCGTTGGGTTTCAAGCTGAGATATGCATTTTCTACGATAAGCTTGTTGAGACTTCTGTCCGAAGTATGCAGAATCATCGAGATCGCTCGTTTCGAGCTATTTAATGCGAGAAACACGTTCTCTGGTTGTTTTCACCACGCCACAGTGCGTTTGATATGCAGAACCGGCGATATCTTGGTTTTCGTGGGGTTTCAAGCTGAGATATGCATTTTCTGCGATAATCTTGGTGAGACTTCTGTCCGAAGTATGCTGAAACATCGAGATCGCTCTTTTCGAGCTAGTTAATGCGAGAAAAACCTTATCCGGTGTTTTCACCACTCCACAGTGCGTTTGATATGCAGAACCAGCGATATCTTGGCTTTCGTGGGGTTTCAAGCTGAGATATGCATTTTCTGTGATAATCTTGGTGAGACTTCTGTCCGAAGTATGCTGAATCATCGAGATCGATCTTTTCGAGCGAGTTAGTGCGAGAAACACGTTATCTGGTGTTTTCACCACTCCACAGTGCGTTTGATATGCAGAACCGGCGATATCTTGGTTTTCGTGGGGTTTCAAGCTGAGATATGCATTTTCTGCGATAATCTTGGTGAGACTTCTGTCCGAAGTATGCTTAATCATAGAGATCGCTCGTTTCGACCTATTTAATGCGAGAAACACGTTATCTGGTGTTTTCAGCACTCCACAGTGCGTATGATATGCAGAACCGACGACATCTTGGTTTTGGTGGGGTTTCAAGCTCAGATATGCATTTTCAGCGATAATCTTTGTGAGACTTCTGTCCGAAGTATGCAGAGTCATCGAGATGGTACTTTTCGAGCTATTTAATGCGAGAAACACGTTTTCTGGGGTTTTCACCACTCCACAGTTCGTTGGATATGCAGAACAGGAGATATCTTGGTTTTCGTGGGGTTTCTAGCAGAGATATGCATTTTCTGCGATAATCGTGGTGAGACTTCTGTTAGAAGTATGCAGAAACATCGAGATCGCTCTTTTCGAGCTATTTAATGCGAGAAACACGTTATCTGGTGTTTTCACCACTCCACAGTGCGTATGATATGCAGAACCGACGATATCTTGGTTTTTGTGGGGTTTCAAGCTCTGATATGCATTTTCAGCGATAATCTTTGTGAGACTTCTGTCCGAAGTATGCAGAGTCATCGAGATGGTACTTTTCGAAATATTTAATGCGAGAAACACGTTTTCTGGGGTTTTCACCACTCCACAGTTCGTTGGATTTGCAGAACAGGAGATATCTTGGTTTTCGTGGGGTTTCTAGCAGAGATATGCATTTTCTGCGATAATCGTGGTGAGACTTCTGTTAGAAGTATGCAGAAACATCGAGATCGCTCTTTTCGAGCTATTTAATGCGAGAAACACGTTATCTGGTGTTTTCACCACTCCACAATGCGTTTGATATGCAGAAACAGCGATATCTTGGTTTTCGTGTGGTTTCAAGCAGAGATATTCATTTTTTACGATAATCTTGGTGAGACTTCTGTCCGAAGTATGCAGAATCATCGAGATCGCTCGTTGCGAGCTATTTAATGCGAGAAACTCGTTTTCTGGGGTTTTCACCACTCCACAGTGCGTTTGATATGCAGAACCAGCGATATCTTGGTTTTCGTGTGGTTTCAAGCTGAGATATTCATTTTTTACGATAATCTTGGTGAGACTTCTGTCCGAAGTATGCAGAATCATCGAGATCGCTCGTTGCGAGCTATTTAATGCGAGAAACACGTTATCTGGTGTTTTCACCACTCCACAGTGCGTTGGATATGCAGAACCGGAGATATTTTGGTTTTCGTCGGGTTTCATGCTGAGATACGCATTTTCTACGATAAGCTTGGTGAGACATCTGTCCAAAGTATGCAGAAACATCGAGAGCGCTCTTTTCGAGCTATTTAATGCGAGAAACTCGTTTTCCGGGGTTTTCACCACTCCACAGTTCGTTGGATATGCAGAAACGGAGATATCTTGGTTTTCGTGGGGTTTCAAGCTGAGATATGCATTTTTTACGATAATCTTGGTGAGACTTCTGTCCGAAGTATGCAGAATCATCGAGATCGCTCTTTTCGAGCTATTTAATGCGAGAAACACGTTTTCTGGGGTTTTCACCACTCCACAGTGCGTATGATATGCAGAACCGACGACATCTTGGTTTTGGTGGGGTTTCAAGCTCAGATATGCATTTTCAGCGATAATCTTTGTGAGACTTCTGTCCGAAGTATGCAGAGTCATCGAGATGGTACTTTTCGAGCTATTTAATGCGAGAAACACGTTTTCTGGGGTTTTCACCACACTATAGTTCGTTGGATATGCAGAACAGGAGATATCTTGGTTTTCGTGGGGTTTCTAGCTGAGATATGCATTTTTTACGATAATCTTGGTGAGACTTCTGTCCGAAGTATGCTTAATCATCGAGATCGCTCGTTTCGACCTATTTAATGCGAGAAAAACGTTATCTGGTGTTTTCACCACTCCACAGTGCGTATGATATGCAGAACCGGCGATATCTTGGTTTTCGAGGGGTTTCAAGCTGAGATATGCATTTTCTGCGATAATCTTGGAGGGACTTCTGTCCGAAGTATGCAGAATCATCGAGATCGCTCTTTTCGAGCTATTTAATGCGAGAAACACGTTTTCTGGTGTTTTCACCACTCCACAGTGCGTATGATATGCAGAACCGGCGATATCTTGGTTTTCGTGGGGTTTCAAGCTGAGATATGCATCTTCTGCGATAATCTTGGTGAGACTTCTGTCCGAAGTATGCTGAAACATCGAGATCGCTCTTTTCGAGCTAGTTAATGCGAGAAAAACCTTATCCGGTGTTTTCACCACTTCACAGTGCGTTTGATATGCAGAACCAGCGATATCTTGGCTTTCGTGGGGTTTCAAGCTGAGATATGCATTTTTTACGATAATCTTGGTGAGACTTCTGTCCGAAGTATGCAGAATCAGCGAGATCGCTCGTTTCGAGCTATTTAATGCGAGAAACACGTTATCTGGTGTTTTCACCACTCCAGAGTGCGTTTGATATGCAGAACCGGCGATATCTTGGTTTTCTTGGGGTTTCAAGCTGAGATATGCATTTTCTGTGATAATCTTGGTGAGACTTCTGTCCGAAGTATGCTGAATCATCGAGATCGATCTTTTCGAGCGAGTTAGTGCGAGAAACACGTTATCTGGTGTTTTCACCACTCCACAGTGCGTTTGATATGCAGAACCGGCGATATCTTGGTTTTCTTGGGGTTTCAAGCTGAGATATGCATTTTCTGCGATAATCTTGGTGAGACTTCTGTCCGAAGTATGCTTAATCATCGAGATCGCTCGTTTCAAGCTATTTAATGCGAGAAACACGTTATCTGGTGTTTTCACCACTCCACAGTGCGTTTGATATGCAGAACCGGCGATATCTTGGTTTTCGTGGGGTTTCAAGCTGAGATATGCATTTTCTGTGATAATCTTGGTGAGACATCTGTCCGAAGTATGCTTAATCATCGAGATCGCTCGTTTCGAGCTATTTAATGCGAGAAACACGTTATCTGGTGTTTTCACCACTCCACAGTGCGTTTGATGTGCAGAACCGGAGATAACTCGGTATTCGTCGGGTTTCAAGCTGAGATATGCATTTTCTACGATAATCTTGGTGAGACTTCTGTCAGAAGTATGCAGGACCTTCGAGATCGCTCTATTCGAGCTAGTTAATGCGAGAAAAACCTTATCCGGTGTTTTCACCATTCCACAGTGCGTTTGATATGCAGAACCAGCGAAATCTTGGTTTTCGTGTGGTTTCCAGCTGAGATATTCATTTTTTACGATAATCTTGGTGAGACTTCTGTCCGAAGTATGCAGAATCATCGAGATCGCTCGTTGCGAGCTATTTAATGCGAGAAACACGTTATCTGGTGTTTTCACCACTCCACAGTGCGTTGGATATGCAGAACCGGAGATATTTTGGTTTTCGTCGGGTTTCATGCTGAGATACGCATTTTCTACGATAAGCTTGGTGAGACATCTGTCCAAAGTATGCAGAAACATCGAGAGCGCTCTTTTCGAGCTATTTAATGCGAGAAACTCGTTTTCTGGGGTTTTCACCACTCCACAGTTCGTTGGATATGCAGAAACGGAGATATCTTGGTTTTCGTCGGGTTTCATGCTGAGATACGCATTTTCTACGATAAGCTTGGTGAGACATCTGTCCAAAGTATGCAGAAACATCGAGAGCGCTCTTTTCGAGCTATTTAATGCGAGAAACTCGTTTTCTGGGGTTTTCACCACTCCACAGTGCGTTTGATATGCAGAACCAGCGATATCTTGGTTTTCGTGTGGTTTCAAGCTGAGATATGCATTTCCTGCGATAATCTTGGTGAGACTTCTGTCCGAAGTATGCTTAATTATCGAGATCGCTTGTTTCGAGCTATTTAATGCGAGAAACACGATATCTGGTGTTTTCAACACTCCACAGTGCGTTTGATATGCAGAACCGGCAACATCTTGATTTTTGTGAGGTTTCAAGCTGAGATATGCATTTTCTGCGATAACATTGGTGATACTGCAGTCAGAAGTATGCAGAAACATCGAGAGCGCTCTTTTCGCGCTATTTAATGCGAGAAACATGTTTTCTGGGGTTTTCACCACTCCACAGTTCGTTGGATATGCAGAACAGTAGATATCTTGGTTTTCGTGGGGTTTCAAGCAGAAATATGCATTTTCTGCGATAATCTTGGTGAGACTTGGGTCAGAAGTATGCAGGATCTTCGATAACACTCGTATCGAGCTATTTAATGCGAGAAACACGTTATCTGGTGTTTTCACCACTCCACAGTGCGTTTGATATGCAGAACCAGCGATATCTTGGCTTTCGTGGGGTTTCAAGCTGAGATATGCCTCTTTTACGATAATCTTGGTGAGACTTCTGTCCGAAGTATGAACAATCATCGATTTCGCTCTATTCGAGCTATTTGATGCGAGAAACACGTTTTCTGGGGTTTTCACCACTCCACTGTGCGTTTGATATGCAGAACCGGAGATATTCTGGTTTTCGTTGGGTTTCAAGCTGAGATATGCATTCTCTACGATAAGCTTGTTGAGACTTCTGTCCGAAGTATGCAGAATCATCGAGATCGCTCGTTTCGAGCTATTTAATGCGAGAAACACGTTCTCTGGTTGTTTGCACCACTCCACAGTGCGTTTGATATGCAGAACCGGCGATATCTTGGTTTTCGTGGGGTTTCAAGCTGAGATATGCATTTTCTGCGATAATCTTGGTGAGACTTCTGTCCGAAGTATGCTGAAACATCGAGATCGCTCTTTTCGAGCTAGTTAATGCGAGAAAAACCTTATCCGGTGTTTTCACCACTCCACAGTGCGTTTGATATGCAGAACCAGCGATATCTTGGCTTTCGTGGGGTTTCAAGCTGAGATATGCATTTTCTGTGATAATCTTGGTGAGACTTCTGTCCGAAGTATGCTGAATCATCGAGATCGATCTTTTCGAGCGAGTTAGTGCGAGAAACACGTTATCTGGTGTTTTCACCAATCCACAGTGCGTTTGATATGCAGAACCGGCGATATCTTGGTTTTCGTGGGGTTTCAAGCTGAGATATGCATTTTCTGCGATAATCTTGGTGAGACTTCTGTCCGAAGTATGCTTAATCATAGAGATCGCTCGTTTCGACCTATTTAATGCGAGAAACACGTTATCTGGGGTTTTCACCACTCCACAGTGCGTATGATATGCAGAACCGACGACATCTTGGTTTTGGTGGGGTTTCAAACTCAGATATGCATTTTCAGCGATAATCTTTGTGAGACTTCTGTCCGAAGTATGCAGAGTCATCGAGATGGTACTTTTCGAGCTATTTAATGCGAGAAACACGTTTTCTGGGGTTTTCACCACTCCACAGTTCGTTGGATATGCAGAACAGGAGATATCTTGGTTTTCGTGGGGTTTCTAGCAGAGATATGCATTTTCTGCGATAATCGTGGTGAGACTTCTGTTAGAAGTATGCAGAAACATCGAGATCGCTCTTTTCGAGCTATTTAATGCGAGAAACACGTTATCTGGTGTTTTCACCACTCCACAGTGCGTATGATATGCAGAACCGACGATATCTTGGTTTTCGTGGGGTTACAAGCTGAGATATGCATTTTCTGCGATAATCTTGGAGGGACTTCTGTCCGAAGTATGCAGAATCATCGAGATCGCTCTTTTCGAGCTATTTAATGCGAGAAAAACGTTTTCTGGGGTTTTCACCACTCCACTGTGCGTTTGATATGCAGAACCGGAGATATTCTGGTTTTCGTTGGGTTTCAAGCTGAGATATGCATTTTCTACGATAAGCTTGTTGAGACTTCTGTCCGAAGTATGCAGAATCATCGAGATCGCTCGTTTCGAGCTATTTAATGCGAGAAACACGTTCTCTGGTTGTTTTCACCACTCCACAGTGCGTTTGATATGCAGAACCGGCGATATCTTGGTTTTCGTGGGGTTTCAAGCTGAGATATGCATTTTCTGCGATAATCTTGGTGAGACTTCTGTCCGAAGTATGCTGAAACATCGAGATCGCTCTTTTCGAGCTAGTTAATGCGAGAAAAACCTTATCCGGTGTTTTCACCACTCCACAGTGCGTTTGATATGCAGAACCAGCGATATATTGGCTTTCGTGGGGTTTCAAGCTGAGATATGCATTTTCTGTGATAATCTTGGTGAGACTTCTGTCCGAAGTATGCTGAATCATCGAGATCGATCTTTTCGAGCGAGTTAGTGCGAGAAACACGTTATCTGGTGTTTTCACCACTCCACAGTGCGTTTGATATGCAGAACCGGCGATATCTTGGTTTTCGTGGGGTTTCAAGCTGAGATATGCATTTTCTGCGATAATCTTGGTGAGACTTCTGTCCGAAGTATGCTTAATCATAGAGATCGCTCGTTTCGACCTATTTAATGCGAGAAACACGTTATCTGGTGTTTTCAGCACTCCACAGTGCGTATGATATGCAGAACCGACGACATCTTGGTTTTGGTGGGGTTTCAAGCTCAGATATGCATTTTCAGCGATAATCTTTGTGAGACTTCTGTCCGAAGTATGCAGAGTCATCGAGATGGTACTTTTCGAGCTATTTAATGCGAGAAACACGTTCTCTGGGGTTTTCACCACTCCACAGTTCGTTGGATATGCAGAACAGGAGATATCTTGGTTTTCGTGGGGTTTCTAGCAGAGATATGCATTTTCTGCGATAATCGTGGTGAGACTTCTGTTAGAAGTATGCAGAAACATCGAGATCGCTCTTTTCGAGCTATTTAATGCGAGAAACACGTTATCTGGTGTTTTCACCACTCCACAATGCGTTTGATATGCAGAAACAGCGATATCTTGGTTTTCGTGTGGTTTCAAGCAGAGATATTCATTTTTTACGATAATCTTGGTGAGACTTCTGTCCGAAGTATGCAGAATCATCGAGATCGCTCGTTGCGAGCTATTTAATGCGAGAAACTCGTTTTCTGGGGTTTTCACCACTCCACAGTGCGTTTGATATGCAGAACCAGCGATATCTTGGTTTTCGTGTGGTTTCAAGCTGAGATATTCATTTTTTACGATAATCTTGGTGAGACTTCTGTCCGAAGTATGCAGAATCATCGAGATCGCTCGTTGCGAGCTATTTAATGCGAGAAACACGTTATCTGGTGTTTTCACCACTCCACAGTGCGTTGGATATGCAGAACCGGAGATATTTTGGTTTTCGTCGGGTTTCATGCTGAGATACGCATTTTCTACGATAAGCTTGGTGAGACATCTGTCCAAAGTATGCAGAAACATCGAGAGCGCTCTTTTCGAGCTATTTAATGCGAGAAACTCGTTTTCCGGGGTTTTCACCACTCCACAGTTCGTTGGATATGCAGAACAGGAGATATCTTGGTTTTCGTGGGGTTTCTAGCTGAGATATGCATTTTTTACGATAATCTTGGTGAGACTTCTGTCCGAAGTATGCAGAATCATCGAGATCGCTCGTTGCGAGCTATTTAATGCGAGAAACTCGTTTTCTGGGGTTTTCACCACTCCACAGTGCGTTTGATATGCAGAACCAGCGATATCTTGGTTTTCGTGTGGTTTCAAGCTGAGATATTCATTTTTTACGATAATCTTGGTGAGACTTCTGTCCGAAGTATGCAGAATCATCGAGATCGCTCTTTTCGAGCTATTTAATGCGAGAAACACGTTTTCTGGGGTTTTCACCACTCCACAGTGCGTTTGATGTGCAGAACCGGAGATAACTCGGTATTCGTCGGGTTTCAAGCTGAGATATGCATTTTCTACGATAATCTTGGTGAGACTTCTGTCAGAAGTATGCAGGACCTTCGAGATCGCTCTATTCGAGCTAGTTAATGCGAGAAAAACCTTATCCGGTGTTTTCACCATTCCACAGTGCGTTTGATATGCAGAACCAGCGAAATCTTGGTTTTCGTGTGGTTTCCAGCTGAGATATTCATTTTTTACGATAATCTTGGTGAGACTTCTGTCCGAAGTATGCAGAATCATCGAGATCGCTCGTTGCGAGCTATTTAATGCGAGAAACACGTTATCTGGTGTTTTCACCACTCCACAGTGCGTTGGATATGCAGAACCGGAGATATTTTGGTTTTCGTCGGGTTTCATGCTGAGATACGCATTTTCTACGATAAGCTTGGTGAGACATCTGTCCAAAGTATGCAGAAACATCGAGAGCGCTCTTTTCGAGCTATTTAATGCGAGAAACTCGTTTTCTGGGGTTTTCACCACTCCACAGTTCGTTGGATATGCAGAAACGGAGATATCTTGGTTTTCGTCGGGTTTCATGCTGAGATACGCATTTTCTACGATAAGCTTGGTGAGACATCTGTCCAAAGTATGCAGAAACATCGAGAGCGCTCTTTTCGAGCTATTTAATGCGAGAAACTCGTTTTCTGGGGTTTTCACCACTCCACAGTGCGTTTGATATGCAGAACCAGCGATATCTTGGTTTTCGTGTGGTTTCAAGCTGAGATATGCATTTCCTGCGATAATCTTGGTGAGACTTCTGTCCGAAGTATGCTTAATTATCGAGATCGCTTGTTTCGAGCTATTTAATGCGAGAAACACGATATCTGGTGTATTCAACACTCCACAGTGCGTTTGATATGCAGAACCGGCAACATCTTGATTTTTGTGAGGTTTCAAGCTGAGATATGCATTTTCTGCGATAACATTGGTGATACTGCAGTCAGAAGTATGCAGAAACATCGAGAGCGCTCTTTTCGCGCTATTTAATGCGAGAAACATGTTTTCTGGGGTTTTCACCACTCCACAGTTCGTTGGATATGCAGAACAGTAGATATCTTGGTTTTCGTGGGGTTTCAAGCAGAAATATGCATTTTCTGCGATAATCTTGGTGAGACTTGGGTCAGAAGTATGCAGGATCTTCGATAACACTCGTATCGAGCTATTTAATGCGAGAAACACGTTATCTGGTGTTTTCACCACTCCACAGTGCGTTTGATATGCAGAACCAGCGATATCTTGGCTTTCGTGGGGTTTCAAGCTGAGATATGCCTCTTTTACGATAATCTTGGTGAGACTTCTGTCCGAAGTATGAACAATCATCGATTTCGCTCTATTCGAGCTATTTGATGCGAGAAACACGTTTTCTGGGGTTTTCACCACTCCACTGTGCGTTTGATATGCAGAACCGGAGATATTCTGGTTTTCGTTGGGTTTCAAGCTGAGATATGCATTCTCTACGATAAGCTTGTTGAGACTTCTGTCCGAAGTATGCAGAATCATCGAGATCGCTCGTTTCGAGCTATTTAATGCGAGAAACACGTTCTCTGGTTGTTTGCACCACTCCACAGTGCGTTTGATATGCAGAACCGGCGATATCTTGGTTTTCGTGGGGTTTCAAGCTGAGATATGCATTTTCTGCGATAATCTTGGTGAGACTTCTGTCCGAAGTATGCTGAAACATCGAGATCGCTCTTTTCGAGCTAGTTAATGCGAGAAAAACCTTATCCGGTGTTTTCACCACTCCACAGTGCGTTTGATATGCAGAACCAGCGATATCTTGGCTTTCGTGGGGTTTCAAGCTGAGATATGCATTTTCTGTGATAATCTTGGTGAGACTTCTGTCCGAAGTATGCTGAATCATCGAGATCGATCTTTTCGAGCGAGTTAGTGCGAGAAACACGTTATCTGGTGTTTTCACCAATCCACAGTGCGTTTGATATGCAGAACCGGCGATATCTTGGTTTTCGTGGGGTTTCAAGCTGAGATATGCATTTTCTGCGATAATCTTGGTGAGACTTCTGTCCGAAGTATGCTTAATCATAGAGATCGCTCGTTTCGACCTATTTAATGCGAGAAACACGTTATCTGGGGTTTTCACCACTCCACAGTGCGTATGATATGCAGAACCGACGACATCTTGGTTTTGGTGGGGTTTCAAACTCAGATATGCATTTTCAGCGATAATCTTTGTGAGACTTCTGTCCGAAGTATGCAGAGTCATCGAGATGGTACTTTTCGAGCTATTTAATGCGAGAAACACGTTTTCTGGGGTTTTCACCACTCCACAGTTCGTTGGATATGCAGAACAGGAGATATCTTGGTTTTCGTGGGGTTTCTAGCAGAGATATGCATTTTCTGCGATAATCGTGGTGAGACTTCTGTTAGAAGTATGCAGAAACATCGAGATCGCTCTTTTCGAGCTATTTAATGCGAGAAACACGTTATCTGGTGTTTTCACCACTCCACAGTGCGTATGATATGCAGAACCGACGATATCTTGGTTTTCGTGGGGTTACAAGCTGAGATATGCATTTTCTGCGATAATCTTGGAGGGACTTCTGTCCGAAGTATGCAGAATCATCGAGATCGCTCTTTTCGAGCTATTTAATGCGAGAAACACGTTTTCTGGGGTTTTCACCACTCCACTGTGCGTTTGATATGCAGAACCGGAGATATTCTGGTTTTCGTTGGGTTTCAAGCTGAGATATGCATTTTCTACGATAAGCTTGTTGAGACTTCTGTCCGAAGTATGCAGAATCATCGAGATCGCTCGTTTCGAGCTATTTAATGCGAGAAACACGTTCTCTGGTTGTTTTCACCACTCCACAGTGCGTTTGATATGCAGAACCGGCGATATCTTGGTTTTCGTGGGGTTTCAAGCTGAGATATGCATTTTCTGCGATAATCTTGGTGAGACTTCTGTCCGAAGTATGCTGAAACATCGAGATCGCTCTTTTCGAGCTAGTTAATGCGAGAAAAACCTTATCCGGTGTTTTCACCACTCCACAGTGCGTTTGATATGCAGAACCAGCGATATATTGGCTTTCGTGGGGTTTCAAGCTGAGATATGCATTTTCTGTGATAATCTTGGTGAGACTTCTGTCCGAAGTATGCTGAATCATCGAGATCGATCTTTTCGAGCGAGTTAGTGCGAGAAACACGTTATCTGGTGTTTTCACCACTCCACAGTGCGTTTGATATGCAGAACCGGCGATATCTTGGTTTTCGTGGGGTTTCAAGCTGAGATATGCATTTTCTGCGATAATCTTGGTGAGACTTCTGTCCGAAGTATGCTTAATCATAGAGATCGCTCGTTTCGACCTATTTAATGCGAGAAACACGTTATCTGGTGTTTTCAGCACTCCACAGTGCGTATGATATGCAGAACCGACGACATCTTGGTTTTGGTGGGGTTTCAAGCTCAGATATGCATTTTCAGCGATAATCTTTGTGAGACTTCTGTCCGAAGTATGCAGAGTCATCGAGATGGTACTTTTCGAGCTATTTAATGCGAGAAACACGTTCTCTGGGGTTTTCACCACTCCACAGTTCGTTGGATATGCAGAACAGGAGATATCTTGGTTTTCGTGGGGTTTCTAGCAGAGATATGCATTTTCTGCGATAATCGTGGTGAGACTTCTGTTAGAAGTATGCAGAAACATCGAGATCGCTCTTTTCGAGCTATTTAATGCGAGAAACACGTTATCAGGTGTTTTCACCACTCCACAATGCGTTTGATATGCAGAAACAGCGATATCTTGGTTTTCGTGTGGTTTCAAGCAGAGATATTCATTTTTTACGATAATCTTGGTGAGACTTCTGTCCGAAGTATGCAGAATCATCGAGATCGCTCGTTGCGAGCTATTTAATGCGAGAAACTCGTTTTCTGGGGTTTTCACCACTCCACAGTGCGTTTGATATGCAGAACCAGCGATATCTTGGTTTTCGTGTGGTTTCAAGCTGAGATATTCATTTTTTACGATAATCTTGGTGAGACTTCTGTCCGAAGTATGCAGAATCATCGAGATCGCTCGTTGCGAGCTATTTAATGCGAGAAACACGTTATCTGGTGTTTTCACCACTCCACAGTGCGTTGGATATGCAGAACCGGAGATATTTTGGTTTTCGTCGGGTTTCATGCTGAGATACGCATTTTCTACGATAAGCTTGGTGAGACATCTGTCCAAAGTATGCAGAAACATCGAGAGCGCTCTTTTCGAGCTATTTAATGCGAGAAACTCGTTTTCCGGGGTTTTCACCACTCCACAGTTCGTTGGATATGCAGAACAGGAGATATCTTGGTTTTCGTGGGGTTTCTAGCTGAGATATGCATTTTTTACGATAATCTTGGTGAGACTTCTGTCCGAAGTATGCAGAATCATCGAGATCGCTCGTTGCGAGCTATTTAATGCGAGAAACTCGTTTTCTGGGGTTTTCACCACTCCACAGTGCGTTTGATATGCAGAACCAGCGATATCTTGGTTTTCGTGTGGTTTCAAGCTGAGATATTCATTTTTTACGATAATCTTGGTGAGACTTCTGTCCGAAGTATGCAGAATCATCGAGATCGCTCTTTTCGAGCTATTTAATGCGAGAAACACGTTTTCTGGGGTTTTCACCACTCCACAGTGCGTATGATATGCAGAACCGACGACATCTTGGTTTTGGTGGGGTTTCAAGCTCAGATATGCATTTTCAGCGATAATCTTTGTGAGACTTCTGTCCGAAGTATGCAGAGTCATCGAGATGGTACTTTTCGAGCTATTTAATGCGAGAAACACGTTTTCTGGGGTTTTCACCACTCCACAGTGCGTATGATATGCAGAACCGGCGATATCTTGGTTTTCGAGGGGTTTCAAGCTGAGATATGCATTTTCTGCGATAATCTTGGAGGGACTTCTGTCCGAAGTATGCAGAATCATCGAGATCGCTCTTTTCGAGCTATTTAATGCGAGAAACACGTTTTCTGGGGTTTTCACGACTCCACAGTGCGTATGATATGCAGAACCGACGACATCTTGGTTTTGGTGGGGTTTCAAGCTCAGATATGCATTTTAAGCGATAATCTTTGTGAGACTTCTGTCCGAAGTATGCAGAGTCATCGAGATGGTACTTTTCGAGCTATTTAATGCGAGAAACACGTTTTCTGGGGTTTTCACCACTCCACAGTTCGTTGGATATGCAGAACAGGAGATATCTTGGTTTTCGTGGTGTTTCTAGCAGAGATATGCATTTTCTGGGATAATCATGGTGAGACTTCTATTAGAAGTACGCAGAATCTTCGAGAACGCACATTTCGATCTATTTAATGCGAGAAACACGTTGTCTGGTGTTTTCAATACTCCACAGTTGGTTTGATATGCAGTACCGGAGATATCTTGGGTTTCGTGGGGTTTCAAGCTGAGATATGCATTTTTTACGATAATCTTTGTGAGACTTCTGTCCGAAGTATGCAGAGTCATCGAGATGGTACTTTTCGAGCTATTTAATGCGAGAAACACGTTTTCTGGGGTTTTCACCACTCCACAGTTCGTTGGATATGCAGAACCAGCGATATCTGGGTTTTCGTGGTGTTTCAAGCTGAGATATGCATTTTTTACGATAATCTTGATGAGACTTCTGTCCGAAGTATGCTTAATCATCGAGATCGCTCGTTTCGAGCTATTTAATGCGAGAAACACGTTATCTGGTGTTTTCACCACTCCACAGTGCGTATGATATGCAGAACCGACGACATCTTGGTTTTGGTGGGGTTTCAAGCTCAGATATGCATTTTCAGCGATAATCTTTGTGAGACTTCTGTCCGAAGTATGCAGAGTCATCGAGATGGTACTTTTCGAGCTATTTAATGCGAGAAACACGTTTTCTGGGGTTTTCACCACTCTACAGTTCGTTGGATATGCAGAACAGGAGATATCTTGGTTTTCGTGGGGTTTCTAGCTGAGATATGCATTTTTTACGATAATCTTGGTGAGACTTCTGTCCGAAGTATGCTTAATCATCGAGATCGCTCGTTTCGACCTATTTAATGCGAGAAAAACGTTATCTGGTGTTTTCACCACTCCACAGTGCGTATGATATGCAGAACCGGCGATATCTTGGTTTTCGAGGGGTTTCAAGCTGAGATATGCATTTTCTGCGATAATCTTGGAGGGACTTCTGTCCGAAGTATGCAGAATCATCGAGATCGCTCTTTTCGAGCTATTTAATGCGAGAAACACGTTTTCTGGGGTTTTCACGACTCCACAGTGCGTATGATATGCAGAACCGACGACATCTTGGTTTTGGTGGGGTTTCAAGCTCAGATATGCATTTTCAGCGATTATCTTTGTGAGACTTCTGTCCGAAGTATGCAGAGTCATCGAGATGGTACTTTTCGAGCTATTTAATGCGAGAAACACGTTTTCTGGGGTTTTCACCACTCCACAGTTCGTTGGATATGCAGAACAGGAGATATCTTGGTTTTCGTGGGGTTTCTAGCAGAGATATGCATTTTCTGGGATAATCATGGTGAGACTTCTATTAGAAGTACGCAGAATCTTCGAGAACGCACATTTCGATCTATTTAATGCGAGAAACACGTTGTCTAGTGTTTTCACCACTCCACAGTTGGTTTGATATGCAGTACCGGAGATATCTTGGGTTTCGTGGGGCTTCAAGCTGAGATATGCATTTTTTACGATAATCATGGTGAGACTTCTGTCCGAAGTATGCAGAATGATCGAGATCGCACTTTTCGAGCTATTTTGTGCGAGAAACACGTTATCTGGTGGTTTCAGCACTCCACAGAGCGTTCGATATTCAGAACCAGCGATATCTGGGTTTTCGTGGTGTTTCAAGCTGAGATATGCATTTTTTACGATAATCTTGATGAGACTTCTGTCCGAAGTATGCTTAATCATCGAGATCGCTCGTTTCGAGCTATTTAATGCGAGAAACACGTTATCTGGTGTTTTCACCACTCCACAGTGCGTACGATATGCAGAACCGACGATATCTTGGTTTCCGTGGGGTTTCAAGCTCAGATATGCATTTTCTGCGATAATCTTGGTGAGACTTCTGTCCGAAGTATGCAGAGTCATCGAGATCGTACTTGTCGAGCTATTTAATGCGAGAAACACGTTATCTGGTGTTTTCAGCACTCCACAGTGCGTTTGATATGCAGAACCGGCGATATCTTGGTTTTCGTGGAGTTTCTAGCAGAGATATGCATTATCTGCCATAATCTTGGTGAGACTTCTGTTCGAAGTGTGCAGAATCATCGAGATCGCTCTTTTCAAGATATTTAATGCGAGAAACACGTTTTCTGGGGTTTTCACCACACCACAGTTCGTTGGATATGCAGAACATATGATATCTTGGTTTTCGAGGGGTTTCAAGCTGAGATATGCATTTTCTGCGATAAGCTTGGTGAGACTTCTGTCGGAAGTATGCAGAATCATCGAGATCGCTCTTTTCGAGCTATTTAATGCGAGAAACACGTTATCTGGGGTTTTCACCACTCCACAGTGCGTTTGGTATGCAGAACCGACGATATCTTGGTTTTCGTGGGGTTTCAAGCTCAGATATGCATTTTCTGCGATAATCTTGGTGAGACTTCTGTCCGAAGTATGCAGAGTCATCGAGATCGTACTTTTCGAGCTATTTAATGCGAGAAAAACGTTTTCTGGGGTTTTTACCACTCCGCAGTTCGTTGGATATGCGGAACAGGAGATATCTTGGTTTTCGTGGGGTTTCTAGCGGAGATATGCATTTTCTGCGATAATCATGGTGAGACTTCTGTTAGAAGTATGCAGAATCATCGAGATCGCACATTTCGATCTATTTAAGGCGAGAAACACGATGTCTGGTGTTTTCACCACACCATAGTTCGTTGGATGTGCAGAACCGGCGATATCTTGGTTTTCGAGGGGTTTCAAGAAGAGATATGCATTTTCTGCGATAAGCTTGGTGAGACTTCTGTCCGAAGTATGCAGAATCATCGAGATCGTACTTTTCGAGCTATTTAATGCAAGAAAAACGTTTTCTGGGGTTTTTACCACTCCGCAGTTCGTTGGATATGCGGAACAGGAGATATCTTGGTTTTCGTGGGTTTTCTAGCGGAGATATGCATTTTCTGCGATAATCATGGTGAGACTTCTGTTAGAAGTATGCAGAATCATCGAGATCGCACATTTCGATCTATTTAAGGCGAGAAACACGATGTCTGGTGTTTTCACCACACCATAGTTCGTTGGATGTGCAGAACCGGCGATATCTTGGTTTTTGTGGGGGTTCAAGCTGAGATATGCATTTTCTGCGATAATCATGGTGAGACTTCTGTTAGAAGTATGCTTTATCATCGAGATCGCTCGTTTCGAGCTATTTAATGCGAGAAACACGTTATCTGGTGTTTTCACCACTCCATAGTGCGTATGATATGCAGAACCGACGATACCTTGGTTTTCGTGGGGTTTCAAGCTCAGATATGCATTTTCTACGATAATCATGATGAGACTTCTGTCCGAAGTATGCAGAGCCATCGAGATCGTACTTTTCGAGCTATTTAATGCGAGAAACTCGTTTTCTGGGGTTTTTACCACTCTACAGTTCGTTGGATATGCAGAACAGGAGATATCTTGGTTTTCGTGGGGTTTCTAGCGGAGATATGCATTTTCTGCGATAATCATGGTGAGACTTCTGTTAGAAGTATGCAGAAACATCGAGATCGCTCGTTTCGACCTATTTAATGCGAGAAACACGTTATCTGGTGTTTTTACCACTCCACAGTGCGTATGATATGCAGACCCGACGATATCTTGGTTTTCGTGGGGTTTCAAGCTCAGATATGCATTTTCTGCGATAATCTTGGTGAGACTTCTGTCCGAAGTATGCTTAATCATCGAGATCGCTCGTTTCGACCTATTTAATGCGAGAAACACGTTATCTGGTGTTTTCACCACTCCACAGTGCGTATGATATGCAGAACCGGCGATATCTTGGTTTTCGTGGGGTTTCTAGCAGAGATATGCATTATCTGCGATAATCTTGGTGATACTTCTGTTCGAAGTGTGCAGAATCATCGATATCGTACTTTTCGAGCTATTTAATGCGAGAAAAACGTTTTCTGGGGTTTTTACCACTCCACAGTTCGTTGGATATGCAGAACGGGAGATATCTTGGTTTTCGTGGGGTTTCTAGCGGAGATATGCATTTACTGCGATAATATTGGTGAGACTTCAGTCAGAAGTATGCAGAATCATCTAGTTCGCTCGTTTAGAGCTATTTAATGCGAGAAACACGTTATCTGGTTGTTTTCACCACTCCACAGTGCGTTTGATATGCAGAACCGGCGACATCTTGATTTTCGTGAGGTTTCAAGCTGAGATATGCATTATCTGCGATAATCTTGGTGAGACTTCTGTCCGAAGTATGCAGAATCATCGAGATCGCTCTTTTCGAGCTATTTAATGCGAGAAACAAGTTATCTATTGTTTTCAACACGCCACAGTACGTTGGATATGCAGAACAGGAGATATCTTGGTTTTCGTGGGGTTTCTAACAGAGATATGCATTGTCTGCGATAATCTTGGTGAGACTTCTGTCCGAAGTATGCAGAATCTTCGAGATCGTTCTTTTCGAGCTATTTAATGCGAGAAACAAGTTATCTGGTGTTTTCACCACTCCACAGTGCGTTTGGTATGCAGAACCGGCGATATCTTGGTTTTTGTGGGGTTTCAAGCTGAGATATGCATTTTTTACGATAATCTTGGTGAGACTTCTGTCCGCAGTATGCAGAATCATCGATATCGCTCGCTTCGAGCTATTTAATGCGAGAAACACGTTATCGGGTGTTTTGACAACTCCACAGTGCGTTTGATATGCAGAAATAGCGAAATCTTGGTTTTCGTCGGTTTTCATCCTGAGGTATGCATTTTCTGCGATGATCTTGGTGCGACTTCTGTCAGAAGTATGCAGCATCATCGAGGTCGCTCGTTTCGAGCTATTTAATGCGAGAAACATGTTATCTGGTTGTTTTCAGCACTCCACAGTGCGTTTGATATGCAGAACCGGCGATATTTTAGTTTTCGTCGGGTTTCAAGCTGAGATATGCATTTTTTACGATAATCTTGTTGAGACTACTGTCCGAAGTATGCAGAATCATCGAGATCGCTGTATTCGAGCCTTTTAATGCGACAAACACGTTATCTGGTTTTTTCACCACTCCACAGTGCGTTTGATATGCAGCACCAGCGATACCTTGGCTTTCGTGGGGTTTCAAGCTGAGATATGCATTTTCTGCGATAAGCTTGGTGAGACATTTGTCCGAAGTATGCAGAAACATCGAGAGCGCTCTTTTCGAGCTATTTAATGCGAGAAACACGTTTTCTGGGGTTTTCACCACACCACAGTTCGTTCGATATGCAGAACATGTGATATCTGGGTTTTCGAGGGGTTTCAAGCTGAGATATGCATTTTCTGCGATAAGCTTGTTGACACATTTGTCCGAAGTATGCAGAAACATCGAGAT
Source organism: Anthophora plumipes (assembly GCA_951804975.1). NCBI lineage: Eukaryota > Metazoa > Arthropoda > Insecta > Hymenoptera > Apidae > Anthophora > Anthophora plumipes. Next base: position 21,807,110 of record OX638118.1, read on the forward strand.
CGCTCTTTTCGAGCTATTCAATGCGAGAAAAACGTTATCTGGTGTTTTTACCACTCCACAGTGCGTTTGATATGCAGTACCAGCGATATCTTGGTTTTCGTGGAGTTTCAAGCTGAGATATGAATTATTTACGATAATCTTGGTGAGACTTCTATCCGAAGTATGCAGAATCATCGAGATCGCTCTATTCGAGCTATTTAATGCGACAAAACGTTATCTGGTGTTTTCACCACTCCACAGTGCGTATGATATGCAGAACCGACGATATCTTGGTTTTCGACGGGGTTTCAAGCTCAGATATGCATTTTCTGCGATAATCATGGTGAGACTTCTGTCCGAAGTATGCAGATTCATCGAGATCGTACTTTTCGAGCTGTTTAATGCGAGAAACACGTTTTCTGGGGTTTTTACCACTCCACAGTTCGTTGGATGTGCAGAACCGGCGATATCTTGGTTTTTGTGGGGGTTCAAGCTGAGATATGCATTTTTTACGATACTCTTGGTGAGACTTCTGTCCGAAGTATGCTTAATCATCGAGATCGCTCGTTTCGAGCTATTTAATGCGAGAAACACGTTATCCGGTGTTTTCACCACTCCACAGTGCGTATGACATGCAGAACCGACGATATCTTGGTTTTCGTGGGGTTTCAAGCTCAGATATGCATTTTCTGCCAAAATCTTGGTGAGACTTCTGTCCGAAGTATGCAGAGTCATCGATATCGTACTTTTCGGGCTATTTAATGCGAGAAACACGTTTTCTGGGGTTCTCACCACTCCACAGATCGTTGGATATGCAGAACAGGAGATATCTTGGTTTTCGTGGGGTTTCTAGCAGAGATATGTATTTTCTGCAATAATCTTGGTGAGACTTCTGGCCGAAGTATGCAGAATCATCGAGATCGCGCTTTTCGAGCTATTTAATGCGAGAAACACGTTATCTGGTGTTTTCACCACTCCACAGTGCGTTTGATATGCAGAACCAGCGATATCTGGGTTTTCGTGGGGTTTCAAGCTGAGATATGCATTTTTTACGATAATCTTGATGAGACTTCTGTCCGAAGTATGCTTAATCATCGAGATCGCTCATTTCGACCTATTTAATGCGAGAAACACGTTATCTGGTGTATTCACCACTACACAGTGCGTATGATATGCAGAACCGGCAATATCTTGGTTTTCGTGGGGATTCTAGCAGAGATATGCATTATCTACGATAATCTTGGTGAGACTTCTGTCCGAAGTGTGCAGAATCATCGAGATCGCTCTTTTCAAGCTATTTAATGTGAGAAACACGTTTTCTGGGGTTTTCACCACTCCACAGTACGTTTGATATGCAGTACCAGCGATATCTTGGTTTTCGTGGGGTTTCAAGCTGAGATATGCATTTTCTGCGATAAGCTTGGTGAGACTTCTGTCCGAAGTATGCAGAATCATCGAGATCGCTCTTTTCAAGCTATTTAATGCGAGAAACACGTTTGCTGGGGTTTTCACCACACCACAGTTCGCTGGATATGCAGAACAGGTGATATCTTGGATTTCGAGGGGTTTCAAGCTGAGATATGCATTTTCTGCGATAAACTTGGTGAGACTTCTGTCCGAAGTATGCAGAATCATCGAGATCGCTCTTTTCGAGCTATTTAATGCGAGAAACACGTTATCTGGTGTTTTCACCACTCCACAGTGCGGTTGATATGCAGTACCAGCGATATCTTGGTTTTCGTGGGGTTTCAAGCAGAGATATGCATTTTCTGCGATAATATTGGTGAGACTTCTGTTAGAAGTATGCAGAATCATCGAGATCGCTCTATTCGAGATATTTAATGCGACAAACACGTTATCTGGTGTTTTCACCACTCCACAGTGCGTTTGATATGCAGAACCAACGATATCTTGGCTTTCGTGGGGTTTCAAGCTGAGATATGCATTTTCTGCCATAATCTTGGTGAGACTTCTGTCCGAAGTGTGCAGAATCATCGAGATCGCTCTTTTCGAGCTATTAAATGCGAGAAACAAGTTTTCTGGGGTTTTCACCACTCCACAGTGCATTTGATATGCAGAACCAGCGATATCTTGGTTTTCGCGGGGTTTCAAGGTCAGATATGCATTTTCTGCGATAATCTTGGTGAGACTTCTGTCCGAAGTATGCAGAATCATCGAGATCGCACTTTTCGAGATATTTAATGCGAGAAACACGTTATCTGATGTTTTCACCACTCCACAGTGCGTTTGATATGCAGAACCAGCGATATCTGGGTTTGCGTGGGGTTTCAAGCAGAGATATGCATTTTCTGCGATACTCTTGGTGAGACTTCTGTTAGAAGTATGCAAAATCATCGAGATCGCTCTATTCGAACTATTTAATGCGAGAAACACGTTATCTGGTGTTTTCACCACACCACAGTTCGTTGGATATGCAGAACAGGTGATATCTTGGTATTCGAGGGGTTTCAAGCTGAGATATGCATTTTCTGCGATAAACTTGGTGAGACTTCTGTCCGAAGTATGCAGAATCATCGAGATCGCACTTTTCGAGCTACTTAATGCGCGAAACACGTTTTCTGGTGTTTTCACCACTCCACGGTACGTTTGATGTGCAGAACCGGAGATAACTCGGTTTTCGTCGGGTTTCAAGCTGATATATGCATTTTCTTCGATAATCTTGGTGAAACTTCTGTCAGAAGTATGTAGGATCTTCGAGAACGCTCGTTTCGAGCTATTTAATGCGAGAAACACGTTATCTGGTGTTTTCATCACTCCACAGGGCGTTTGATATGCAGAACCGGCGATATCTTGGTTTTCGTGGGGTTTCCAGCTGAGATATGCATTTTCTGCGATAATCTTGGTGAGACTTTAGTCAGAAGTATGCAGAAACATCTAGATCGCTCGTTTCGAGCTATTTAATGCGACAAACACGGTGTTTGGTTGTTTTCACGACTCCACAGTGCGTTTGATATGCAGTACCGGCAACATCTTGATTTTCGTGAGGTTTCGAGCTGAGATATGCATTTTCTGCGATACTATTGGTGAGACTTCTGTCAGAAGTATGCAGAATCATCGGGATCGCTCTTTTCGAGCTATTTAATGCGAGAAACACGCTATCTGGTTGTTTTCACCACTCCACAGTACGTTTGACATGCAGAACCGGAGATATCTTGGTTTCGGTTGGTTTTCAAGCTGAGATATGCATTTTCTACGATAATCTTGGTGAGACTTCTGTCACAAGTATGCACAATCTTCGAGAACGCTCTTTTCGAGCTACTTAATGCGAGAAACACGTTTTCTGGTGTTTTCACCACTCCACAGTACGTTTGATGTGCAGAACCGGAGATAACTTGGTTTTCGTGAGGTTTCAAGCTGAGATATGCATTTTCTACGATAATCATGGTGAGTCTTCTGTCAGAAGTATGCAGAATCATCGAGATCCCTCTTTTCGAGCTATTTAATGCGAGAATTACGTTATCTGGTGTTTTCACCACTCCACAGTGCGTTTGATATGCAGAACCGGCGACATCTTGGATTTCGTCGGGGTTCAAACTGAGATATGCATTTTCTACGATAGTCTTGGTGAGACTTCTGTCCGAAGTATGCAGAATCTTCGAGAACGCTCTTTTCGAGCTACTTAATGCGAGAAACACGTTTTCTGGTGTTTTCACCACTTCACAGTACGTTTGATGTGCAGAACCGGAGATAACTTGGTTTTCGTGAGGTTTCAAGTTGAGATATGCATTTTCTGCGATAATCTTGGTGAGACTTCAGTCAGAAGTATGCAGAATCATCGAGATCCCTCTTTTCGAGCTATCTAATGCGAGAAACACGATATCTGGTGTTTTCACCACTCCACAGTGCGTTTGATAAGCAGAACCGGCGACATCTTGGATTTCTTCGGGGTTCAAACTGAGATATGCATTTTATACGAAAATCTTGCTGAGACTTCTGTCAGAAGTATGCAGAACCAATGAGATCGCTCTTTTCGAGCTATTTAATGCGAGAAACACGTTTTCTGGTGTTTTCACCACCTCACAGTACGTTTGATGTGCAGAACCGGAGATAACTTTGTGTTCGTGAGGTTTCAAGCTGAGATATGGATTTTCTGCGATAATCTTGGTGAGACTTTAGTCAGAAGTATGCAGAATCATCTAGATCGCGCTTTTCGAGCTATTTAATTCGAAAAAACAAGTTTTCTGGTGTTTTGAATATTCTACAGTGCGTTTTATATGCAGAACTGGCGATATCTTGATATTCGTGGTGTTTCCAGCTGAGATATGCATTTTCTGCGATAATTTTGATGTGTCTCCTGTCAGAGGTATGCAGAATCATCGAGATCCCTCTTTTCGAGCTATTTAATGCGAGAAACACGTTATCTGTTGTTTTCGCCACTCCACAGTGCGTTTGATATGCAGAACCGGCGACATCTTGGATTTCGTCGGGTTTCAAGCTGAGATAAGTATTTTCTACGATAATCTTGGTGAGACTTCTGTCAGAAGTATGCAGAAACATCTAGATCGCTCGTTTCGAGCTATTTAATGCGAGAAATACGTTATCTGGTTGTTTTCACCACTCCACAGTGCGTTTGATATGCAGAACCGGCGACATCTTGATTTTCGTGAGGTTTCTAGCTGAGATATGCATTGTCTGCGATAATATTGGTGAGACTTCAGTCAGAAGTATGCAGAATCATCTAGATCGTTCGTTTCGAGCTATTTAATGCGAAAAAACAAGTTTTCTGGTGTTTTGACCACTCCACAGTACGTTTGATATGTAGAGCCGCCGATAACTTGGTTTTCGTGGGGTTTCCAGCTGAAATATGCATTTTCTGCGATAATCTTGGTGAGTCTTCTGTCAGAAGTATGCAGAATCATCGAGATCGCTCTATTCGAGATATTTAATGCGAGAAACACGTTGTCTGGTGTTTTCATCACTCCACAGGGCGTTTGATATGCAGAACCGGCGATATCTTGGTTTTCGTGGGGTTTCCAGCTGAAATATGCATTTTCTGCGATAATCTAGGTGAGTCTACTGTCAGAAGTATGCAGAATCATCGAGATCGCTCTATTCGAGCTATTTAATGCGAGAAACACGTTATCTGGTGTTTTCGTCACTCCACAGGGCGTTTGATATGCAGAACCGGCGATATCTTGGTTTTCGTGGGGTTTTTCAGCTGAGATATGCATTTTCTGCGATAATCTTGGTGAGACTTCAGTCAGAAGTATGCAGAATCATCTAGATCGCTCGTTTCGAGCTATTTAATGCGAAAAAACAAGTTTTCTGGTGTTTTCGTCACTCCACAGGGCGTTTCATATGCAGAACCGGCGATATCTTGGTTTTCGTGGGGTTTTTCAGCTGAGATATGCATTTTCTGCGATAATCTTGGTGAGACTTCAGTCAGAAGTATGCAGAATCATCTAGATCGCTCGTTTCGAGCTATTTAATGCGAAAAAACAAGTTTTCTGGTGTTTTCACCACTTCATATTGCGTTTGATGTGCAGAACCGGCGAAATCTTGCTTTTCGTGGGTTTTCAAGCTGAGATATGCATTTTCTGCGATATTCTTGGTGAGTCTTCTGTCAGAAGTATGCAGAATCATCGAGATCCCTCTTTGCGATCTATTTAATGCGAGAAACACGTTATCTGGTGTTTTCACCACTCCACAGTACGTTTGATGTGCAGAACCGGAGATAACTTGGTTTTCGTGAGGTTTCAAGCTGAGATATGAATTTTCTGCGATACTCTTGGTGAGACGTCTGTCAGAAGTATGCAGAATCTTCGAGAACGCTCTTTTCGAGCTGCGGAATGCGAGAAACACGTTTTCTGGTGTTTTCACCACCTCACAGTACGTTCGATGTGCAGAACCGGAGATAACTTTGTGTTCGTGAGGTTTCAAGCTGAGATATGGATTTTCTGCGATAATCTTGGTGAGACTTTAGTCAGAAGTATGCAGAATCATCTAGATCGCGCTTTTCGAGCTATTTAATCCGAAAAAACAAGTTTTCTGGTGTTTTGACCACTCCACAGTCCGTTTGATATGTAGAGCCTCCGATATCTTGATTTTCGTGGTGTTTCCAGCTGAGATATGCATTTTCTGCTATAATCTTGGTGAGTCTTCTGTCAGAAGTATGCAGAATCATCTAGATCGCTCTTCTCGAGCTATAATATGCGAGAAACACGTTTTCTGGTGTTTTCACCACTTCACAGTACGTTTGATGTGCAGAACCGGCGAAATCTTGCTTTTTGTGGGTTTTCAAGCTGAGATATGCATTTACTACGATAATCATGGTGAGTCTTCTGTCAGAAGTATGCAGAATCATCGAGATCCCTCTTTTCGAGCTATTTAATGCGAGAATCACGTTATCTGGTGTTTTCACCACTCCACCGTGCGTTTGATATGCAGACCCGGCGACATCTTGGATTTCATCGGGTTTCCAGCTGAAATATGCATTTTCTACTATAATCTTGGTGAGTCTACTGTCAGAAGTATGCAGAATCATCGAGATCGCTCTTTTCGAGCTATTTAATGCGAGAAACACGTTATCTGGTTGTTTTCACCACTCCACAGTGCGTTTGATATGCAGAACCGGCGACATCTTGATTTTCGTGAGGTTTCTAGCTGAGATATGCATTGTCTGCGATAATATTGGTGAGACTTCAGTCAGAAGTATGCAGAATCATCTAGATCGTTCGTTTCGAGCTATTTAATGCGAGAAACACGTTATCTGGTGTATTCACCACTCCACAGTGCGTTTGATATGCAGAACCGGCGACATCTTGATTTTCGTGAGGTTTCAAGTTGAGATATGCATTTTCTGCGGCAATCTTGTTGAGACTACTGTCCGAGGTATGCAGAATCATCGAGATCGCTCTTTTCGAGCTATTTAATGCGGGAAACACGTTATCTGGTGTATTCACCACTCCACAGTACGTTTGACATGCAGAAACGGAGATACCTTTGTTTCGGTCGGGTTTCAAGCTGAGATATGCATTTTCTGTGATAATAATGGTGAGACTTCAGTTAGAAGTATGCAGAATCATCTAGATCGCTCGTTTCGAGCTATTTAAAGCGAAAAAACAAGTTTTCTGGTGTTTTGACCACTCCACAGTCCGTTTGATATGTAGAGCCTCCGATATCTTGATTTTCGTGGTGTTTCCAGCTGAGATATGCATTTTCTGCTATAATCTTGGTGAGTCTTCTGTCAGAAGTATGCAGAATCATCTAGATCGCTCTTCTCGAGCTATAATATGCGAGAAACACGTTTTCTGGTGTTTTCACCACTTCACAGTACGTTTGATGTGCAGAACCGGCGAAATCTTGCTTTTCGTGGGTTTTCAAGCTGAGATATGCATTTACTACGATAATCATGGTGAGTCTTCTGTCAGAAGTATGCAGAATCATCGAGATCCCTCTTTTCGAGCTATTTAATGCGAGAATCACGTTATCTGGTGTTTTCACCACTCCACCGTGCGTTTGATATGCAGACCCGGCGACATCTTGGATTTCATCGAGTTTCCAGCTGAAATATGCATTTTCTACTATAATCTTGGTGAGTCTACTGTCAGAAGTATGCAGAATCATCGAGATCGCTCTTTTCGAGCTATTTAATGCGAGAAACACGTTATCTGGTTGTTTTCACCACTCCACAGTGCGTTTGATATGCAGAACCGGCTACATCTTGATTTTCGTGAGGTTTCTAGCTGAGATATGCATTTTCTGTGATAATAATGGTGAGACTTCAGTTAGAAGTATGCAGAATCATCTAGATCGCTCGTTTCGAGCTATTTAATGCGAGAAACACGTTTTCTGGTTTATTCACAACTCCACAGTACGTTTGATGTGCAGAACCGGAGATAACTTGGTTTTCGTGAGGTTTCAAGCTGAGATATGAATTTTCTGCGATACTCTTGGTGAGACGTCTGTCAGAAGTATGCAGAATCTTCGAGAACGCTCTTTTCGAGCTGCTTAATGCGAGAAACACGTTTTCTGGTGTTTTCACCACTCCGCAGTGCGTTTGATATGCAGAACGGGAGACATTTTGGATTTCGTTGGGGTTCAAACTGAGATATGCATTTTCTACGATAATCTTGGTGAGACTTCTGTCACAAGTATGCAGAATCTTCGAGAACGCTCTTTTCGAGCTACTTAATGCGAGAAACACGTTTTCTGGTGTTTTCACCACTTCACAGTACGTTTGATGTGCAGAACCGGCGAAATCTTGCTTTTCGTGGGTTTTCAAGCTGAGATATGCATTTTCTGCGATATTCTTGGTGGGTCTTCTGTCAGAAGAATGCAGAATCATCGAGATCCCTCTTTGCGATCTATTTAATGCGAGAAACACGTTATCTGGTGTTTTCACCACTCCACAGTACGTTTGAAGTGCAGAACAGGAGATAACTTGGTTTTCGTGAGGTTTCAAGCTGAGATATGAATTTTCTGCGATACTCTTGGTGAGACGTCTGTCCGAGGTATGCAGAATCATCGAGATCGCTCTTTTCGAGCTATTTAATGCGGGAAACACGTTATCTGGTGTATTCACCACTCCACAGTACGTTTGACATGCAGAAACGGAGATACCTTTGTTTCGGTCGGGTTTCAAGCTGAGATATGCATTTTCTGTGATAATAATGGTGAGACTTCAGTTAGAAGTATGCAGAATCATCTAGATCGCTCGTTTCGAGCTATTTAATGCGAGAAACACGTTTTCTGGTTTATTCACAACTCCACAGTACGTTTGATGTGCAGAACCGGAGATAACTTGGTTTTCGTGAGGTTTCAAGCTGAGATATGAATTTTCTGCGATACTCTTGGTGAGACGTCTGTCAGAAGTATGCAGAATCTTCGAGAACGCTCTTTTCGAGCTGCTTAATGCGAGAAACACGTTTTCTGGTGTTTTCACCATCTCACAGTACGTTTGATGTGCAGAAGCGGAGATAACTTTGTGTTCGTGAGGTTTCAAGCTGAGATATGGATTTTCTGCGATAATCTTGGTGAGACTTTAGTCAGAAGTATGCAGAATCATCGAGATCCCTCTTTTCGAGCTATTTAATGCGAGAAACACGTTATCTGTTGTTTTCGCCACTCCACAGTGCGTTTGATATGCAGAACCGGCGACATCTTGGATTTCGTCGGGTTTCAAGCTGAGATAAGTATTTTCTACGATAATCTTGGTGAGACTTCTGTCAGAAGGATGCAGAGTCTTCGAGATCGCCCTGTTCGAGCTACTTAATGCGAGAAACACGATATCTGGTGTTTTCACCACTCCACAGTGCGTTTGATATGCAGAACCGGCGACATCTTGGATTTCGTCGGGTTCAAACTGAGATATGCATTTTCTACGATAATCTTGGTGAGACTTCTGTCAGAAGTATGCAGAATCATCTAGATCGCTCTTTTCGAGCTATTTAATGCGAGAAACACGTTTTCTGGTTTATTCACAACTCCACAGTACGTTTGACATGCAGAAACGGAGATACCTTGGTTTCGGTCTGGTTTCAAGCTGAGATATGCATTTTCTGCGTTAATATTGGTGGACTTCAGTTAGAAGCATGCAGAATCATCGAGATCGCTCGTTTCGAGCTATATAATGCGAGAAACGCGTTATCTGGTTGTTTTCACCACTCCACAGTGCGTTTGATATGCAGAACCGGCGACATCTTGATTTTCGTGAGGTTTCAAGCTGAGATATGCATTTTCTGCGATAATCTTGGTGAGACTTCTGTCCGTAGTATGCAGAACCATCGATATCGCTCTTATCGAGCTATTTAATGCCAGCAGCACGTTATCTGGTGTTTTGACCACTCCACAGTGCGTTTGATATGCAGAACCGGCGACATCTTGGATTTCGTCGGGGTTCAAACTGAGATATGCATTTTCTACGATAATCTTGCTGAGACTTCTGTCAGAAGTATGCAGAACCAATGAGATCGCTCTTTTCGAGCTATTTAATGCGAGAAACACGTTTTCTGGTGTATTCACCACTCCACAGTACGTTTGACATGCAGAACCGGCGAAATCTTGCTTTTCGTGGGTTTTCAAGCTGAGATATGCATTTTCTGCGATATTCTTGGTGAGTCTTCTGTCAGAAGTATGCAGAATCATCGAGATCCCTCTTTGCGATCTATTTAATGCGAGAAACACGTTATCTGGTGTTTTCACCACTCCACAGTACGTTTGATGTGCAGAACCGGAGATAACTTGGTTTTCGTGAGGTTTCAAGCTGAGATATGCATTTTCTGCGATACTATTGCTGAGACTTCTGTCAGAAGTATGCAGAATCATCGGGATTGCTCTTTTCGAGCTATTTAATGCGAGAAACACGCTATCTGGTTGTTTTCACCACTCCACAGTACGTTTGACATGCAGAACCGGTGATATCTTGGTTTCGGTCGGTTTTCAAGCTGAGATATGCATTTTCTACGATAATCTTGGTGAGACTTCTGTCACAAGTATGCAGAATCTTCGAGAACGCTCTTTTCGAGCTACTTAATGCGAGAAACATGTTTTCTGGTGTTTTCACCACTGCACAGTACGTTTGATGTGCAGAACCGGAGATAACTTGGTTTTCGTGAGGTTTCAAGCTGAGATATGCATTTACTACGATAATCATGGTGAGTCTTCTGTCAGAAGAATGCAGAATCATCGAGATCCCTCTTTTCGAGCTATTTAATGCGAGAATCACGTTATCTAGTGTTTTCACCACTCCACCGTGCGTTTGATATGCAGAACCGGCGACATCTTGGATTTCGTCGGGGTTCAAACTGAGATATGCATTTTCTACGATAATCTTGCTGAGACTTCTGTCAGAAGTATGCAGAGTCTTCGAAATCGCTCTTTTCGAGCTACTTAATGCGAGAAACACGATATCTGGTGTTTTCACCACTCCGCAGTGCGTTTGATATGCAGAACGGGAGACATTTTGGATTTCGTTGGGGTTCAAACTGAGATATGCATTTTCTACGATAATCTTGGTGAGACTTCTGTCACAAGTATGCAGAATCTTCGAGAACGCTCTTTTCGAGCTACTTAATGCGAGAAACACGTTTTCTGGTGTTTTCACCACTTCACAGTACGTTTGATGTGCAGAACCGGCGAAATCTTGCTTTTCGTGGGTTTTCAAGCTGAGATATGCATTTTCTGCGATATTCTTGGTGGGTCTTCTGTCAGAAGAATGCAGAATCATCGAGATCCCTCTTTGCGATCTATTTAATGCGAGAAACACGTTATCTGGTGTTTTCACCACTCCACAGTACGTTTGAAGTGCAGAACCGGAGATAACTTGGTTTTCGTGAGGTTTCAAGCTGAGATATGAATTTTCTCCGATACTCTTGGTGAGACGTCTGTCCGAGGTATGCAGAATCATCGAGATCGCTCTTTTCGAGCTATTTAATGCGGGAAACACGTTATCTGGTGTATTCACCACTCCACAGTACGTTTGACATGCAGAAACGGAGATACCTTTGTTTCGGTCGGGTTTCAAGCTGAGATATGCATTTTCTGTGATAATAATGGTGAGACTTCAGTTAGAAGTATGCAGAATCATCTAGATCGCTCGTTTCGAGCTATTTAAAGCGAAAAAACAAGTTTTCTGGTGTTTTGACCACTCAACAGTGCGTTTGATATGTAGAGCCGCCGATATCTTGATTTTCGTGGTGTTTCCAGCTGAGATATGCATTTTCTGCGATAATCTTGTTGAGTCTTCTGTCAGAAGTATGCAGAATCATCGAGATCGCTCTTTTCGAGCTATTTAATGCGAGAAACACGCTATCTGGTTGTTTTCACCACTCCACAGTACGTTTGACATGCAGAACCGGTGATATCTTGGTTTCGGTCGGTTTTCAAGCTGAGATATGCATTTTCTATGATAATCTTGGTGAGACTTCTGTCACAAGTATGCAGAATCTTCGAGAACGCTCTTTTCGAGCTACTTAATGCGAGAAACACGTTTTCTGGTGTTTTCACCACTCCACAGTACGCTTGATGTGCAGAACCGGAGATAACTTGGTTTTTGTGAGGTTTCAAGCTGAGAAATGCTTTTTCTACGATAATCATGGTGAGTCTTGTGTCAGAAGTATGCAGAATCATCGAGATCCCTCTTTTCGAGCTATTTAATGCGAGAATCACGTTATCTGGTGTTTTCATCACTCCACAGTGCGTTTGATATGCAGAACCGGCGACATCTTGGATTTCGTCGGGTTCAAACTGAGATATGTATTTTCTACGATAATCTTGGTGAGGCTTCTGTCAGAAGTATGCAGAATCATCTAGATCGCTCGTTTCGAGCTATTTAATGCGAAAAAACAAGTTTTCTGGTGCTTTCAACATTCCACAGTGCGTTTGATATGCAGAACCGGCGAAATCTTGCTTTTCGTGGGTTTTCAAGCTGAGATATGCATTTTCTGCGATATTCTTGGTGAGTCTTCTGTCAGAAGTATGCAGAATCATCGAGATCCCTCTTTGCGATCTATTTAATGCGAGAAACACGTTATCTGGTGTTTTCACCACTCCACAGTTCGTTTGATGTGCAGAACCGGAGATAACTTGGTTTTCGTGAGGTTTCAAGCTGAGATATGCATTTTCTACGATAATCTTGGTGAGACTTCTGTCAGAAGTATGCAGAATCATCTAGATCGCTCGTTTCGAGCTATTTAATGCGAAAAAACAAGTTTTCTGGTGCTTTCAACATTCCACAGTGCGTTTGATATGCAGAACCGGCGACATCTTGGATTTCGTCGGGTTTCAAGCTGAGATATGCATTTGCTGCGATAATCTTGGTGAGTCTTCTGTCAGAAGTAGGCAGAATCATCGAGATCGCTCTATTCGAGCTATTTAATGCGAGAAACACGTTATCTGGTTGTTTTCACCACTCCACATTGCGTTTGATATGCTGAACCGGCGACATATTGATTTTCGTGAGGTTTCAAGCTGAGATATGCATTTTCTGCGATAATATTGGTGAGACTTCAGTCAGAAGTATGCAGAATCATCTAGATCGCTCTTTTCGAGCTATTTAATGCGAGAAACACGTTTTCTGGTTTATTCACAACTCCACAGTACGTTTGACATGCAGAAACGGAGATACCTTGGTTTCGGTCTGGTTTCAAGCTGAGATATGCATTTTCTGCGTTAATATTGGTGGACTTCAGTTAGAAGCATGCAGAATCATCGAGATCGCTCGTTTCGAGCTATTTAATGCGAGAAACGCGTTATCTGGTTGTTTTCACCACTCCACAGTGCGTTTGATATGCAGAACCGGCGACATCTTGATTTTCGTGAGGTTTCAAGCTGAGATATGCATTTTCTGCGATAATCTTGGTGAGACTTCTGTCCGTAGTATGCAGAATCATCGATATCGCTCTTATCGAGCTATTTAATGCCAGCAGCACGTTATCTGGTGTTTTGACCACTCCACAGTGCGTTTGATATGCAGAACCGGCGACATCTTGGATTTCGTCGGGGTTCAAACTGAGATATGCATTTTCTACGATAATCTTGCTGAGACTTCTGTCAGAAGTATGCAGAACCAATGAGATCGCTCTTTTCGAGCTATTTAATGCGAGAAACACGTTTTCTGGTGTATTCACCACTCCACAGTACGTTTGACATGCAGAACCGGCGAAATCTTGCTTTTCGTGGGTTTTCAAGCTGAGATATGCATTTTCTGCGATATTCTTGGTGAGTCTTCTGTCAGAAGTATGCAGAATCATCGAGATCCCTCTTTGCGATCTATTTAATGCGAGAAACACGTTATCTGGTGTTTTCACCACTCCACAGTACGTTTGATGTGCAGAACCGGAGATAACTTGGTTTTCGTGAGGTTTCAAGCTGAGATATGCATTTTCTGCGATACTATTGCTGAGACTTCTGTCAGAAGTATGCAGAATCATCGGGATTGCTCTTTTCGAGCTATTTAATGCGAGAAACACGCTATCTGGTTGTTTTCACCACTCCACAGTACGTTTGACATGCAGAACCGGTGATATCTTGGTTTCGGTCGGTTTTCAAGCTGAGATATGCATTTTCTACGATAATCTTGGTGAGACTTCTGTCACAAGTATGCAGAATCTTCGAGAACGCTCTTTTCGAGCTACTTAATGCGAGAAACATGTTTTCTGGTGTTTTCACCACTGCACAGTACGTTTGATGTGCAGAACCGGAGATAACTTGGTTTTCGTGAGGTTTCAAGCTGAGATATGCATTTACTACGATAATCATGGTGAGTCTTCTGTCAGAAGTATGCAGAATCATCGAGATCCCTCTTTTCGAGCTATTTAATGCGAGAATCACGTTATCTGGTGTTTTCACCACTCCACCGTGCGTTTGATATGCAGAACCGGCGACATCTTGGATTTCGTCGGGGTTCAAACTGAGATATGCATTTTCTACGATAATCTTGCTGAGACTTCTGTCAGAAGTATGCAGAGTCTTCGAAATCGCTCTTTTCGAGCTACTTAATGCGAGAAACACGATATCTGGTGTTTTCACCACTCCGCAGTGCGTTTGATATGCAGAACGGGAGACATTTTGGATTTCGTTGGGGTTCAAACTGAGATATGCATTTTCTACGATAATCTTGGTGAGACTTCTGTCACAAGTATGCAGAATCTTCGAGAACGCTCTTTTCGAGCTACTTAATGCGAGAAACACGTTTTCTGGTGTTTTCACCACTTCACAGTACGTTTGATGTGCAGAACCGGCGAAATCTTGCTTTTCGTGGGTTTTCAAGCTGAGATATGCATTTTCTGCGATATTCTTGGTGGGTCTTCTGTCAGAAGAATGCAGAATCATCGAGATCCCTCTTTGCGATCTATTTAATGCGAGAAACACGTTATCTGGTGTTTTCACCACTCCACAGTACGTTTGAAGTGCAGAACCGGAGATAACTTGGTTTTCGTGAGGTTTCAAGCTGAGATATGAATTTTCTCCGATACTCTTGGTGAGACGTCTGTCCGAGGTATGCAGAATCATCGAGATCGCACTTTTCGAGCTATTTAATGCGGGAAACACGTTATCTGGTGTATTCACCACTCCACAGTACGTTTGACATGCAGAAACGGAGATACCTTTGTTTCGGTCGGGTTTCAAGCTGAGATATGCATTTTCTGTGATAATAATGGTGAGACTTCAGTTAGAAGTATGCAGAATCATCTAGATCGCTCGTTTCGAGCTATTTAAAGCGAAAAAACAAGTTTTCTGGTGTTTTGACCACTCAACAGTGCGTTTGATATGTAGAGCCGCCGATATCTTGATTTTCGTGGTGTTTCCAGCTGAGATATGCATTTTCTGCGATAATCTTGTTGAGTCTTCTGTCAGAAGTATGCAGAATCATCGAGATCGCTCTTTTCGAGCTATTTAATGCGAGGAACACGCTATCTGGTTGTTTTCACCACTCCACAGTACGTTTGACATGCAGAACCGGTGATATCTTGGTTTCGGTCGGTTTTCAAGCTGAGATATGCATTTTCTACGATAATCTTGGTGAGACTTCTGTCACAAGTATGCAGAATCTTCGAGAACGCTCTTTTCGAGCTACTTAATGCGAGAAACACGTTTTCTGGTGTTTTCACCACTCCACAGTACGCTTGATGTGCAGAACCGGAGATAACTTGGTTTTTGTGAGGTTTCAAGCTGAGAAATGCTTTTTCTACGATAATCATGGTGAGTCTTCTGTCAGAAGTATGCAGAATCATCGAGATCCCTCTTTTCGAGCTATTTAATGCGAGAATCACGTTATCTGGTGTTTTCATCACTCCACAGTGCGTTTGATATGCAGAACCGGCGACATCTTGGATTTCGTCGGGGATCAAACTGAGATATGCATTTTCTACGATAATCTTGCTGAGACTTCTGTCAGAAGGATGCAGAGTCTTCGAGATCGCCCTTTTCGAGCTACTTAATGCGAGAAACACGATATCTGGTGTTTTCACCACTCCACAGTGCGTTTGATATGCAGAACCGGCGACATCTTGGATTTCGTCGGGTTCAAACTGAGATATGCATTTTCTACGATAATCTTGGTGAGACTTCTGTCAGAAGAATGCAGAATCATCTAGATCGCTCGTTTCGAGCTATTTAATGCGAAAAAACAAGTTTTCTGGTGCTTTCAAAACTCCACAGTGCGTTTGATATGCAGAACCGGCGAAATCTTGCTTTTCGTGGGTTTTCAAGCTGAGATATGCATTTTCTGCGATATTCTTGTTGAGTCTTCTGTCAGAAGTATGCAGAATCATCGAGATCCCTCTTTGCGATCTATTTAATGCGAGAAACACGTTATCTGGTGTTTTCACCACTCCACAGTACGTTTGATGTGCAGAACCGGAGATAACTTGGTTTTCGTGAGGTTTCAAGCTGAGATATGAATTTTCTGCGATACTCTTGGTGAGACGTCTGTCAGAAGTATGCAGAATCTTCGAGAACGCTCTTTTCGAGCTGCTTAATGCGAGAAACACGTTTTCTGGTGTTTTCACCATCTCACAGTACGTTTGATGTGCAGAACCGGAGATAACTTTGTGTTCGTGAGGTTTCAAGCTGAGATATGGATTTTCTGCGATAATCTTGGTGAGACTTTAGTCAGAAGTATGCAGAATCATCGAGATCCCTCTTTTCGAGCTATTTAATGCGAGAAACACGTTATCTGTTGTTTTCGCCACTCCACAGTGCGTTTGATATGCAGAACCGGCGACATCTTGGATTTCGTCGGGTTTCAAGCTGAGATAAGTATTTTCTACGATAATCTTGGTGAGACTTCTGTCAGAAGGATGCAGAGTCTTCGAGATCGCCCTGTTCGAGCTACTTAATGCGAGAAACACGATATCTGGTGTTTTCACCACTCCACAGTGCGTTTGATATGCAGAACCGGCGACATCTTGGATTTCGTCGGGTTCAAACTGAGATATGCATTTTCTACGATAATCTTGGTGAGACTTCTGTCAGAAGTAGGCAGAATCATCGAGATCGCTCTATTCGAGCTATTTAATGCAAGAAACACGTTATCTGGTTGTTTTCACCACTCCACATTGCGTTTGATATACTGAACCGGCGACATCTTGATTTTCGTGAGGTTTCAAGCTGAGATATGCATTTTCTGCGATAATATTGGTGAGACTTCAGTCAGAAGTATGCAGAATCATCTAGATCGCTCTTTTCGAGCTATTTAATGCGAGAAACACGTTTTCTGGTTTATTCACAACTCCACAGTACGTTTGACATGCAGAAACGGAGATACCTTGGTATCGGTCGGGTTTCAAGCTGAGATATGCATTTTCTGCGATAATCTTGGTGAGAATCTGTCAGAAGTATGCAGAATCATCTAGATCGCTCGTTTCGAGCTATTTAATGCGAGAAACACGTTATCTGGTTGTTTTCACCACTCCACAGTGCGTTTGATATTCAGAACCGGCGACATCTTGGTTTCGGTCGGGTTTCAAGCTGAGATATGCATTTTCTACAATAATCTTGGTGAGAATCTGTCAGAAGTATGCAGAATCTTCGAGAACGCACTTTTCGAGCTATTTAATGCGAGAAACACGTTATCGGGTTGTTTTCACCACTCCACAGTACGTCTGATATGCAGAACCGGCGACATTTTGATTTTAGAGAGGTTTCAAGATGAGATATGCATTTTCTGCGATAATATTGGTGAGACTTCTGTCAGAAGTATGCAGAATCATCTAGATCGCTCTTTTCGAGCTATTTAATGCGAGAAACACGTTTTCTGGTGTATTCACCACTCCACAGTACGTTTGATACGCAGAACCGGCGATATCTTGATTTTCGTAGTGTTTCCAGCTGATATATGCATTTTCTGCGATAATCTTGGTGAGAATCTGTCAGAAGTATGCAGAATCTTCGAGAACGCTCTTTTCGAGCTATTTAATGCGAGAAACACGTTATATGGTTGTTTTCACCACTCCACAGTGCGTTTGATATGCAGAACCGGCGACATCTTGATTTTCGTGAGGTGTCAAGCTGAGATATGCATTTTCTGCGATAATATTGGTGAGATTTCAGTCAGAAGTATGCAGAATCATCGAGATCGCTCGTTTCGAGCTAGTTAATGCGAGAAACACGTTATCTGGTTGTTTTCACCACTAGACAGTGCGTTTGATATGCAGCACCGGCGACATCTTGATTTTCGGGAGATTTCAAGCTGAGATATGCATTTTCTACTATAATCTTGGTGAGTCTTCTGTCAGAAGTATGCAGAATCATCTAGATCGCTCGTTTCGAGCTATTTAATGCGAGAAACGCGTTAGCTGGTTGTTTTCACCACTCCACAGTGCGTTTGATATGCAGAACCGTCGACATCTTGGATTTCGTCAGGTTTCAAGTTGAGATATGCATTTTCTGCGGCAATCTTGGTGAGACTTCTGTCCGAAGTATGCAGAATCATCGAGATCGCTCTTTTCGAGCTATTTAATGCGGGAAACACGTTATCTGGTTGTTTTCACCACTCCACAGTGCGTTTGATATGCAGAACCGGCCACATCTTGATTTTCGTGAGGTTTCAAGCTGAGTTATGCATTTTCTACGATAATCTTGGTGAGTCTTCTGTCAGAAGTATGCAGAATCATCGAGATCGCTCGTTTCGAGCTATTTAATGCGAGAAACACGTTATCTGGTGTTTTCATCACTCCACAGGGCGTTTGATATGCAGAACCGGCGATAACTTGGTTTTCGTGGGGTTTCCAGCTGAAATATGCATTTTCTGCGATAATCGTGGTGAGACTTCAGTCAGAAGTATGCAGGATCATCTAGATCGCTCGTTTCGAGGTATTTAATGCGAGAAACACGTTATCTGGTGTTTTCATCACTCCACAGGGCGTTTGATATGCAGAACCGGCGATAACTTGGTTTACGTGGGGTTTCCAGCTGAAATATGCATTTTCTGCGATAATCTTTGTGTTTCATCTATGAGAAGTACGCAGAAGCATCCAGAACGCTCTTTTCGAGCTAGTTAATGCGAGAAACACGTTATCTGGTTGTTTTCACCACTAGACAGTGCGTTTGATATGCAGCACCGGCGACATCTTGATTTTCGGGAGATTTCAAGCTGAGATATGCATTTTCTGCGATAATATTGGTGAGATTTCAGTCAGAAGTATGCAGAATCATCGAGATCGCTCGTTTCGAGCTAGTTAATGCGAGAAACACGTTATCTGGTTGTTTTCACCACTAGACAGTGCGTTTGATATGCAGCACCGGCGACATCTTGATTTTCGGGAGATTTCAAGCTGAGATATGCATTTTCTACTATAATCTTGGTGAGTCTTCTGTCAGAAGTATGCAGAATAATCGAGATCGCTCTTTTCGAGCTATTTAATGCGAGAAACACGTTTTCTGGTGTATTCACCACTCCACAGTACGTTTGACATGCAGAACCGTAGATGTCTTGGTTTCGGTCGGGTTTCAATCTGAGATATGCATTTTCTACGATAATCTTGGTGAGAATCTGTCAGAAGTATGCAGAATCTTCGAGAACGCTCTCTTCGAGCTATTTAATGCGAGAAACACGTTATCTGGTTGTTTTCACTTCTCCACAGTGCGTGTGATCTGCAGAACCGGCGACATCTTGATTTTCGTGAGGTTTCAAGCTGAGATATGCATTTTCTGCGATAATCTTGGTGGGAATCTGTCAGAAGTATGCAGGATCATCTAGATCGCTCGTTTCGAGCTATTTAATGCGAGAAACACGTTATCTGGTGTTTTCATCACTCCACAGGGCGTTTGATATGCAGAACCGGCGATAACTTGGTTTACGTGGGGTTTCCAGCTGAAATATGCATTTTCTGCGATAATCTTTGTGTTTCATCTATGAGAAGTACGCAGAAGCATCCAGAACGCTCTTTTCGAGCTAGTTAATGCGAGTAAGACGTTTTCTGGTGTTTTCACCACCCCACAGTGCGTTTGATATGCAGAACCGGCGACATCTTGGTTTTCGTCGGGTATCAAGCTGAGATATGCATTTTCTGCGATAATATTGGAGAGACTTCAGTCAGAAGTATGCAGGATCATCTAGATCGCTCGTTTCGAGCTATTTAATGCGAGAAACACGTTATCTGGTGTTTTGATCACTCCACAGGGCGTTTGATATGCAGAACCGGCGATAACTTGGTTTTCGTCGGGTTTCAAGCTGAGATATGCATTTTCTGCGATAATCTTGGTGAGTCTTCTGTCAGAAGCATGCAGAATCATCGAGATCGCTCTATTCGAGCTATTTAATGCGAGCAGCACGTTATCTGGTGTTTTGGCCACTCCACAGTGCGTTTGATATGCAGAACCGGAGATATCTTGGTTTCGATCAGGTTTCAAGCTGAGATATGCATTTTCTGCGATAATCTTGGCGAGACTTCTGTCAGAAGTATGCAGAATCATCGAGATCCCTCTTTTCGAGCTATTTAATGCGGGAAACACGTTATCTGGTGTTTTCACTACTCCACAGTGCGTTTGACATGCAGAACCGGAGATATCTTGGTTTCGGTCGGGTTTCAAGCTGATATATGCATTTTCTACGATTATGTTGGTGACAATCTGTCAGAAGTATGCAAAATCTTCGAGAACGCTCTTTTCGAGCTATTTAATGCGAGAAACACGCTTTCTGGTGTTTTCACCACTCCACAGTGCGTTTAATATGCAGAACCGGCGACATCCTGAT
This sequence comes from Anthophora plumipes, assembly GCA_951804975.1. Taxonomy (NCBI): domain Eukaryota; kingdom Metazoa; phylum Arthropoda; class Insecta; order Hymenoptera; family Apidae; genus Anthophora; species Anthophora plumipes. Next base: position 21,827,748 of record OX638118.1, read on the forward strand.
TTTCGTGGTGTTTCCAGCTGAGATATGCATTTTCTGCGATAATCTTGGTGGGAATCTGTCAGAAGTATGCAGAATAATCGAGATCGCTCTTTTCGAGCTATTTAATGCGAGAAACACGTTTTCTGGTGTATTCACCACTCCACAGTACGTTTGACATGCAGAACCGTAGATGTCTTGGTTTCGGTCGGGTTTCAATCTGAGATATGCATTTTCTACGATAATCTTGGTGAGAATCTGTCAGAAGTATGCAGAATCTTCGAGAACGCTCTCTTCGAGCTATTTAATGCGAGAAACACGTTATCTGGTTGTTTTCACTTCTCCACAGTGCGTGTGATCTGCAGAACCGGCGACATCTTGATTTTCGTGAGGTTTCAAGCTGAGATATGCATTTTCTGCGATAATATTGGTGAGACTTCAGTCAGAAGTATGCAGAATCATCTAGATCGCTCGTTTCGAGCTATTTAATGAGAAAAAACAAGTTTTGTGGTGTTTTGACCACTCTACAGTGCGTTTGATATGCAGAACCGGCGATATCTTGATTTCCGCGGTGTTTCCAGCTGAGACATGTATTTTCTGTGATAATCTTGGTGAGACTCCAGTCAGAAGTATGCAGAATCATCTAGATAGCTCGGTTCGAGCTATTTAATGCGAGAAACACGTTATCTGGTGTTTTGACCACTCCACAGTGCGTAGATATGCAGAGCCGCCGATAACTTGGTTTTCGTAGGGTTTCCAGCTGAGATATTCATTTTCGGCGACAATCTTGGTGTTTCCTCAATGAGACGTATGCAGAATCATCGACAACGCTCTTTTCGAGCTAGTTAATGCGAGAAACCCGCTTTCTGGTGTTTTCACCACTCCACAGTGCGTTTGATATGCAGAACCGGCGACATCTTGATTTTCGTGAGGTTTCTAGCTGAGATATGCATTTTCTACGATAATCTTGGTGAGACTTCTGTCAGAAGTATGCAGAATCATCGGGATCTCTCTTTTCGAGCTATTTAATGCGAGAAGCACGTTATCTGGTTGTTTTCACCACTCCACAGTGCGTTTGATATGCAGAACCGGCGACATCTTGATTTTCGTGAGGTTTCAAGCTGAGAAATGCATTTTCTGCGATAATATTGGTGAGACTTCAGTCAGAAGTATGCAGAAACATCTAGATCGCTCGTTTCGAGCTATTTAATGCGAAAAAACAAGTTTTCTGGTGTTTTCAACATTCCAAAGTGCGTTTGATATGCAGAACTGGCGATATCTTGATTTTCGTGGTGTTTCCAGCTGAGATATGCATTTTCTGCTATAATATTGGTGAGACTTCTGTCAGAAGTATGCAGAATCATCGCGATCGCTCTTTTCGAGCTATTTAATGCGACAAACACGTTATCTGGTGTATTGACCACTCCACAGTGCGTTTGATATGCAGAACCGGCGACATCTTGGTTTTCGTGGGGTTTCCAGCTGAAATATGCATTTTCTGCGATAATCTTGGTGTTTCATCTATGAGAAGTATGCAGAATCATCGGGATCGCTCATCTCGAGCTATTTAATGCGAGAAGCACGTTATCTGGTTGTTTTCACCACTCCACAGTGCGTTTGATATGCAGAACCGGCGACATCTTGATTTTCGTGAGGTTTCAAGCTGAGATATGCATTTTCTGCGATAATATAGGTGAGACTTCAGTCAGAAGTATGCAGAAACATCTAGATCGCTCGTTTCGAGCTATTTAATGCGAAAAAACAAGTTTTCTGGTGTTTTCAACATTCCAAAGTGCGTTTGATATGCAGAACTGGCGATATCTTGATTTTCGTGGTGTTTCCAGCTGAGATATGCATTTTCTGCGATAATATTGGTGAGACTTCAGTCAGAAGTATGCAGAATCATCTTGATCGCTCGTTTCGAGCTATTTAATGCGAGAAACACGTTTTCTGGTGTATTCACCACTCCACAGTACGTTTGACATGCAGAACCGTAGATGTCTTGGATTTCGTCGGGTTTCAAGCTGAGATATGCATTTTCTACGATAATCTAGGTGAGACTACTGTCAGAAGTATGCAGAATCTTCGAGATCGCTCTTTTCGAGCTACTTACTGCGAGAAACACGTTATCTGGCTGTTTTCACCACTCCACAGTGCGTTTGATATGCAGAACCGGCGACATCTTGATTTTCGTGAGGTTTCAAGCTGAGATATGCATTTTCTGCGATAATATTGGTGAGACTTCAGTCAGAAGTATGCAGAATCATCTAGATCGCTCGTTTCGAGCTATTTAATGCGAAAAAACAAGTTTTCTGGTGTTTTCAACATTCCACAGTGCGTTTGATATGCAGAACCAGCGATATCTTGATTTTCGTGGTGTTTCCAGCTGAGATATGCATTTTCTGCGATAATCTTGGTGAGTCTTCTGTCAGAAGTATGCAGAATCATCTAGATCACTCTTTTCGAGCTATTTAATGCGAGAACCACGTTATCTGGTGTATTAACCACTCCACAGTGCGTTTGATATGCAGAACCGGCGACATCTTGGATTTCGTCGGGTTTCAAGCTGAGATATGCATTTTCTACGATAATCTTGGTGAGACTACTGTCAGAAGTATGCAGAATCTTCGAGATCGGTCTTTTCGAGCTACTTACTGCGAGAAACACGTTATCTGGTGTTTTCACCACTCCACAGTGCGTTTGATATGCAGAACCGGCGACATCTTGGATTTCGTCGGGTTTCAAGCTGAGATATGCATTTTCTGCGATAATATTGGTGAGACTACTGTCAGAAGTATGCAGAATCTTCGAGATCGCTCTTTTCGAGCTACTTACTGCGAGAAACACGTTATCTGGTGTATTGACCACTCCACAGTGCGTTTGATATGCAGAACCGGCGCCATCTTGATTTTCGTGAGGTTTCAATCTGAGATATGCAATTTCTGCGATAATATTGGTGAGACTTCAGTCAGAAGTATGCAGAATCTTCGAGATCGCTCTATTCGAGCTATTTAATGCGAAAAAACAAGTTTTCTGGTGTTTTCAACATTCCACAGTGCGTTTGATATGCAGAACCGGCGATATCTTGGTTTACGTGGGGTTTCCAGCTGAGATATGCATTCTCTGCGATAATCTTGGTGGGAATCTGTCAGAAGTATGTAGAATCATCTAGATCGCTCGTTTCGAGCTATTTAATGCGAGAAACACGTTATCTGGTGTTTTCACCACTCCACAGTGCGTAGATATGCAGAGCCGCCGATAACTTGGTTTTCGTAGGGTTTCCAGCTGAGATATTCATTTTCGGCGACAATCTTGGTGTTTCCTCAATGAGACGTATGCAGAATCATCGACAACGCTCTTTTCGAGCTAGTTAATGCGAGAAACCCGCTTTCTGGTGTTTTCACCACTCCACAGTGCGTTTGATATGCAGAACCGGCGACATCTTGATTTTCGTGAGGTTTCTAGCTGAGATATGCATTTTCTACGATAATCTTGGTGAGACTTCTGTCAGAAGTATGCAGAATCATCGGGATCTCTCTTTTCGAGCTATTTAATGCGAGAAGCACGTTATCTGGTTGTTTTCACCACTCCACAGTGCGTTTGATATGCAGAACCGGCGACATCTTGATTTTCGTGAGGTTTCAAGCTGAGATATGCATTTTCTGCGATAATATTGGTGAGACTTCAGTCAGAAGTATGCAGAAACATCTAGATCGCTCGTTTCGAGCTATTTAATGCGAAAAAACAAGTTTTCTGGTGTTTTCAACATTCCAAAGTGCGTTTGATATGCAGAACTGGCGATATCTTGATTTTCGTGGTGTTTCCAGCTGAGATATGCATTTTCTGCTATAATATTGGTGAGACTTCAGTCAGAAGTATGCAGAATCATCTTGATTGCTCGTTTCGAGCTATTTAATGCGAAAAAACAAGTTTTCTGGTGTTTTCAACATTCCACAGTGCGTTTGATATGCAGAACCGGCGATATCTTGATTTTCGTGGTGTTTCCAGCTGAGATATGCATTTTCTGCGATAATCATTGTGAGTCTTCTGTCAGAAGTATGCAGAATCATCGAGATCGCTCTATTCGAGCTATTTAATGAGAGAAACGCGTTATCTGGTGTTTTCATCACTCCACAGGGCGTTTCATATGCAGAACCGGCGATATCTTGGTTTACGTGGGGTTTCCACCTGAGATATGCATCTTCTGCGATAATCTTGGTGGGAATCTGTCAGAAGTATGCAGAATAATCGAGATCGCTCTTTTCGAGCTATTTAATGCGAGAAACACGTTTTCTGGTGTATTCACCACTCCACAGTACGTTTGACATGCAGAACCGTAGATGTCTTGGTTTCGGTCGGGTTTCAAGCTGAGATATGCATTTTCTACGATAATCTTGGTGAGAATCTGTCAGAAGTATGCAGAATCTTCGAGAACGCTCTTTTCAAGCTAGTTAATGCGAGAAACCCGCTTTCTGGTGTTTTCACCACTCCACAGTGCGTATGATATGCAGAACAGACGCTATCTTGGTTTTCGTGGGGTTTCAAGCTCAGATATGCATTTTCTGCGATAATCTTGGTGAGAATTCCGTCCGAAGTATGCAGAGTCATCGAGATCGTACTTTTCGAACTATTTAATGCGCGAAACACGTTTTCTGGTGTTTTTACCACTCCACGGTACGTTTGATGTGCAGAACCGGGGATAACTTGGTTTTCGTCGGGTTTCAAGCTGAGATATGCATTTTCTACGATAATCTTGGTGAGACTTCGGTCAGAAGTATGCAGGATCTTCGAGAACGCTCTGTTCGAGCTACTTAATGCGAGAAACACGTTTTCTGGTGTTTTCAACATTCCACAGTGCGTTTGATATGCAGAACCGGCGATATCTTGATTTTCGTGGTGTTTCCAGCTGAGATATGTATTTTCTGCGATAATCATGGTGAGTCTTCTGTCAGAAGTATGCAGAATCATCTAGATCACTCTTTTCGAGCTATTTAATGCGAGAACCACGTTATCTGGTGTATTGATAACTCCACAGTGCGTTTGATATGCAGAACCGGCGACATCTTGGATTTCGTCGGGGTTCAAGATGAGATATGCATTTTCTACGATAATCTTGGTGAGACTTCTGTCAGAAGTATGCAGAATCATCGCGATCGCTCTTTTCGAGCTATTTAATGCGACAAACACGTTATCTGGTGTATTGACCACTCCACAGTGCGTTTGATATGCAGAACCGGCGACATCTTGGTTTTCGTGGGGTTTCCAGCTGAAATATGCATTTTCTGCGATAATCTTGGTGTTTCATCTATGAGAAGTATGCAGAATCATCGGGATCGCTCATCTCGAGCTATTTAATGCGAGAAGCACGTTATCTGGTTGTTTTCACCACTCCACAGTGCGTTTGATATGCAGAACCGGCGACATCTTGATTTTCGTGAGGTTTCAAGCTGAGATATGCATTTTCTGCGATAATATAGGTGAGACTTCAGTCAGAAGTATGCAGAAACATCTAGATCGCTCGTTTCGAGCTATTTAATGCGAAAAAACAAGTTTTCTGGTGTTTTCAACATTCCAAAGTGCGTTTGATATGCAGAACTGGCGATATCTTGATTTTCGTGGTGTTTCCAGCTGAGATATGCATTTTCTGCGATAATATTGGTGAGACTTCAGTCAGAAGTATGCAGAATCATCTTGATCGCTCGTTTCGAGCTATTTAATGCGGAAAAACAAGTTTTCTGGTGTTTTCAACATTCCACAGTGCGTTTGATATGCAGAACCGGCGATATCTTGATTTTCGTGGTGTTTCCAGCTGAGATATGCATTTTCTGCGATAATCATTGTGAGTCTTCTGTCAGAAGTATGCAGAATCATCGAGATCGCTCTATTCGAGCTATTTAATGAGAGAAACGCGTTATCTGGTGTTTTCATCACTCCACAGGGCGTTTGATATGCAGAACCGGCGATATCTTGGTTTACGTGGGGTTTCCAGCTGAGATATGCATCTTCTGCGATAATCTTGGTGGGAATCTGTCAGAAGTATGCAGAATAATCGAGATCGCTCTTTTCGAGCTATTTAATGCGAGAAACAAGTTTTCTGGTGTATTCACCACTCCACAGTACGTTTGACATGCAGAACCGTAGATGTCTTGGTTTCGGTCGGGTTTCAAGCTGAGATATGCATTTTCTACGATAATCTTTATGAGAATCTGTCAGAAGTATGCAGAATCTTCGAGAACGCTCTTTTCAAGCTATTTAATGCGAGAAACACGTTATCTGGTTGTTTTCACCACTCCACAGTGCGTGTGATATGCAGAACCGGCGACATCTTGATTTTCGTGAGGTTTCTAGCTGAGATATGCATTTTCTGCGATAATCTTGGTGAGTCTTCTGTCAGAAGTATGCAGAATCATCTAGATCACTCTTTTCGAGCTATTTAATGCGAGAACCACGTTATCTGGTGTATTGACCACTCCACAGTGCGTTTGATATGCAGAACCGGCGACATCTTGGATTTCGTCGGGTTTCAAGCTGAGATATGCATTTTCTACGATAATCTAGGTGAGACTACTGTCAGAAGTATGCAGAATCTTCGAGATCGCTCTTTTCGAGCTACTTACTGCGAGAAACACGTTATCTGGTGTATTGACCACTCCACAGTGCGTTTGATATGCAGAACCGGCGCCATCTTGATTTTCGTGAGGTTTCAATCTGAGATATGCAATTTCTGCGATAATATTGGTGAGACTTCAGTCAGAAGTATGCAGAATCATCTAGATCGCTCGTTCCGAGCTATTTAATGCGAGAAACACGTTGTCTGGTTGTTTTCACCACTCCACAGTGCGTTTGATATGCAGAACCGGCGACATCTTGATTTTCGTGAGGTTTCAAGCTGAGATATGCATTTTCTGCGATAATATTGGTGAGACTTCAGTCAGAAGTATGCAGAATCATCTAGATCGCTCGTTTCGAGCTATTTAATGCGAAAAAACAAGTTTTCTGGTGTTTTCAACATTCCACAGTGCGTTTGATATGCAGAACCAGCGATATCTTGATTTTCGTGGTGTTTCCAGCTGAGATATGCATTTTCTGCGATAATCTTGGTGAGTCTTCTGTCAGAAGTATGCAGAATCATCTAGATCACTCTTTTCGAGCTATTTAATGCGAGAACCACGTTATCTGGTGTATTAACCACTCCACAGTGCGTTTGATATGCAGAACCGGCGACATCTTGGATTTCGTCGGGTTTCAAGCTGAGATATGCATTTTCTACGATAATCTTGGTGAGACTACTGTCAGAAGTATGCAGAATCTTCGAGATCGCTCTTTTCGAGCTACTTACTGCGAGAAACACGTTATCTGGTGTTTTCACCACTCCACAGTGCGTTTGATATGCAGAACCGGCGACATCTTGGATTTCGTCGGGTTTCAAGCTGAGATATGCATTTTCTGCGATAATATTGGTGAGACTACTGTCAGAAGTATGCAGAATCTTCGAGATCGCTCTTTTCGAGCTACTTACTGCGAGAAACACGTTATCTGGTGTATTGACCACTCCACAGTGCGTTTGATATGCAGAACCGGCGCCATCTTGATTTTCGTGAGGTTTCAATCTGAGATATGCAATTTCTGCGATAATATTGGTGAGACTTCAGTCAGAAGTATGCAGAATCTTCGAGATCGCTCTATTCGAGCTATTTAATGCGAAAAAACAAGTTTTCTGGTGTTTTCAACATTCCACAGTGCGTTTGATATGCAGAACCGGCGATATCTTGGTTTACGTGGGGTTTCCAGCTGAGATATGCATTTTCTGCGATAATCTTGGTGGGAATCTGTCAGAAGTATGCAGAATAATCGAGATCGCTCTTTTCGAGCTATTTAATGCGAGAAACACGTTTTCTGGTGTATTCACCACTCCACAGTACGTTTGACATGCAGAACCGTAGATGTCTTGGTTTCGGTCGGGTTTCAAGCTGAGATATGCATTTTCTACGATAATCTTGGTGAGAATCTGTCAGAAGTATGCAGAATCTTCGAGAACGCTCTTTTCAAGCTATTTAATGCGAGAAACACGTTATCTGGTTGTTTTCACCACTCCACAGTGCGTGTGATATGCAGAACCGGCGACATCTTGATTTTCGTGAGGTTTCGAGCTGAGATATGCATTTTCTGCGATAATATTGGTGAGACTTCAGTCAGAAGTATGCAGAATCATCTAGATCGCTCGTTTCGAGCTATTTAATGAGAAAAAACAAGTTTTGTGGTGTTTTGACCACTCTACAGTGCGTTTGATATGCAGAGCCAGCGATAACTTGGTTTTCGTGGGTTTTCCAGCTGAAATATGCATTTTCTGAAATAATCTTTGTGTTTCATCTATGAGAAGTATGCAGAATCATCCAGAACGCTCTTTTCGAGCTATTTAAAGCGAGAAACACGTTATCTGGTGTTTTCACCACTCCACAGTGCGTATGATATGCAGAACAGACGCTATCTTGGTTTTCGTGGGGTTTCAAGCTCAGATATGCATTTTCTGCGATAATCTTGGTGAGAATTCTGTCCGAAGTATGCAGAGTCATCGAGATCGTACTTTTCGAACTATTTAATGCGCGAAACACGTTTTCTGGTGTTTTCACCACTCCACGGTACGTTTGATGTGCAGAACCGGAGATAACTTGGTTTTCGTGGGGTTTCCAGCTGAAATATGCATTTTCTGCGATAATCTTGGTGTTTCATCTATGAGAAGTATGCAGAATCATCGGGATCGCTCATCTCGAGGTATTTAATGCGAGAAACACGTTATCTAGTTTTTTTCACCACTCCACAGTGCGTTTGATATGCAGAACCGGCGACATCTTGATTTTCGTGAGGTTTCAAGCTGAGATATGCATTTTCTGCGATAATCTTGGTGAGAATTCTGTCCGAAGTATGCAGAGTCATCGAGATCGTACTTTTCGAACTATTTAATGCGCGAAACACGTTTTCTGGTGTTTTCACCACTCCACGGTACGTTTGATGTGCAGAACCGGAGATAACTTGGTTTTCGTCGGGTTTCAAGCTGAGATATGCATTTTCTACGATAATCTTGGTGAGACTTCTGTCAGAAGTATGCAGGATCTTCGAGAACGCTCTGTTCGAGCTACTTAATGCGAGAAACACGTTTTCTGGTGTTTTCAACATTCCACAGTGCGTTTGATATGCAGAACCGGCGATATCTTGATTTTCGTGGTGTTTCCTGCTGAGATATGCATTTTCTGCGATAATATTGGTGAGAGTTCAGTCAGAAGTATGCAGAATCATCGCGATCGCTCTTTTCGAGCTATTTAATGCGAGAAACACGTTATCTGGTGTATTGACCACTCCACAGTGCGTTTGATATGCAGAACCGGCGCCATCTTGATTTTCGTGAGGTTTCAATCTGAGATATGCATTTTCTGCGATAATATTGGTGAGACTTCAGTCAGAAGTATGCAGAATCATCTAGATCGCTCGTTCCGAGCTATTTAATGCGAGAAACACGTTGTCTGGTTGTTTTCACCACTCCACAGTGCGTTTGATATGCAGAACCGGCGACATCTTGATTTTCGTGAGGTTTCAAGCTGAGATATGCATTTTCTGCGATAATATTGGTGAGACTTCAGTCAGAAGTATGCAGAATCATCTAGATCGCTCGTTTCGAGCTATTTAATGCGAGAACCACGTTATCTGGTGTATTGACCACTCCACAGTGCGTTTGATATGCAGAACCGGCGACATCTTGGATTTCGTCGGGTTTCAAGCTGAGATATGCATTTTCTACGATAATCTTGGTGAGACTACTGTCAGAAGTATGCAGAATCTTCGAGATCGCTCTTTTCGAGCTACTTACTGCGAGAAACACGTTATCTGCTGTTTTCACCACTCCACAGTGCGTTTGATATGCAGAACCGGCGACATCTTGGCTTTCGTCGGGTATCAAGCTGAGATATGCATTTTCTACGATAATATTGGTGAGACTTCACTCAGAAGTATGCAGAATCATCTAGATCGCTCGTTTCGAGCTATTTAATGCGAGAAACACGTTATCTGGTGTTTTCACCACTCCACAGTGCGTTTGATATGCAGAACCGGCGACATCTTGGCTTTCGTCGGACATCAAGCTGAGATATGCATTTTCTGCGATAATCTTGGTGAGACTACTGTCAGAAGTATGCAGAATCTTCGAGATCGCTCTATTCGAGCTATTTAATGAGAGAAACGCGTTATCTGGTGTTTTCATCACTCCACAGGGCGTTTGATATGCAGAACCGGCGATATCTTGGTTTACGTGGGGTTTCCAGCTGAGATATGCATTTTCTGCGATAATCTTGGTGGGAATCTGTCAGAAGTATGCAGAATAATCGAGATCATTCTTTTCGAGCTATTTAATGCGAGAAACACGTTTTCTGGTGTATTCACCACTCCACAGTACGTTTGACATGCAGAACCGTAGATGTCTTGGTTTCGGTCGGGTTTCAAGCTGAGATATGCATTTTCTACGATAATCTTGGTGAGAATCTGTCAGAAGTATGCAGAATCTTCGAGAACGCTCTTTTCAAGCTATTTAATGCGAGAAACACGTTATCTGGTTGTTTTCACCACTCCACAGTGCGTGTGATATGCAGAACCGGCGACATCTTGATTTTCGTGAGGTTTCGAGCTGAGATATGCATTTTCTGCGATAATATTGGTGAGACTTCAGTCAGAAGTATGCAGAATCATCTAGATCGCTCGTTTCGAGCTATTTAATGAGAAAAAACAAGTTTTGTGGTGTTTTGACCACTCTACAGTGCGTTTGATATGCAGAGCCAGCGATAACTTGGTTTTCGTGGGTTTTCCAGCTGAAATATGCATTTTCTGAAATAATCTTTGTGTTTCATCTATGAGAAGTATGCAGAATCATCCAGAACGCTCTTTTCGAGCTATTTAAAGCGAGAAACACGTTATCTGGTGTTTTCACCACTCCACAGTGCGTATGATATGCAGAACAGACGCTATCTTGGTTTTCGTGGGGTTTCAAGCTCAGATATGCATTTTCTGCGATAATCTTGGTGAGAATTCTGTCCGAAGTATGCAGAGTCATCGAGATCGTACTTTTCGAACTATTTAATGCGCGAAACACGTTTTCTGGTGTTTTCACCACTCCACGGTACGTTTGATGTGCAGAACCGGAGATAACTTGGTTTTCGTCGGGTTTCAAGCTGAGATATGCATTTTCTACGATAATCTTAGTGAGACTTCGGTCAGAAGTATGCAGGATCTTCGAGAACGCTCTGTTCGAGCTACTTAATGCGAGAAACACGTTTTCTGGTGTTTTCAACATTCCACAGTGCGTTTGATATGCAGAACCGGCGACATCTTGGATTTCGTCGGGTTTCAAGCTGAGATATGCATTTTCTGCGATAATATTGGTGAGACTTCAGTCAGAAGTATGCAGAATCATCTAGATCGCTCGTTTCGAGCTATTTAATGCGAGAAACACGTTATCTGGTGTTTTCACCACTCCACAGTGCGTTTGATATGCAGAACTGGCGACATCTTGGCTTTCGTCGGACATCAAGCTGAGATATGCAGTTTCTGCGATAATCTTGGTGAGACTACTGTCAGAAGTATGCAGAATCTTCGAGATCGCTCTATTCGAGCTATTTAATGAGAGAAACGCGTTATCTGGTGTTTTCATCACTCCACAGGGCGTTTGATATGCAGAACCGGCGATATCTTGGTTTACGTGGGGTTTCCAGCTGAGATATGCATTTTCTGCGATAATCTTGGTGGGAATCTGTCAGAAGTATGCAGAATAATCGAGATCATTCTTTTCGAGCTATTTAATGCGAGAAACACGTTTTCTGGTGTATTCACCACTCCACAGTACGTTTGACATGCAGAACCGTAGATGTCTTGGTTTCGGTCGGGTTTCAAGCTGAGATATGCATTTTCTACGATAATCTTGGTGAGAATCTGTCAGAAGTATGCAGAATCTTCGAGAACGCTCTTTTCAAGCTATTTAATGCGAGAAACACGTTATCTGGTTGTTTTCACCACTCCACAGTGCGTGTGATATGCAGAACCGGCGACATCTTGATTTTCGTGAGGTTTCAATCTGAGATATGCATTTTCTGCGATAATATTGGTGAGACTTCAGTCAGAAGTATGCAGAATCATCTAGATCGCTCGTTTCGAGCTATTTAATGCGAGAAACACGTTATCTGGTGTTTTCACCACTCCACAGTGCGTTTGATATGCAGAACCGGCGACATCTTGGCTTTCGTCGGACATCAAGCTGAGATATGCATTTTCTGCGATAATCTTGGTGAGACTACTGTCAGAAGTATGCAGAATCTTCGAGATCGCTTGTTTCGAGCTATTTAATGCGAAAAAACAAGTTTTCTGGTGTTTTCAACATTCCACAGTGCGTTTGATATGCAGAACCGGAGATATCTTGATTTTCGTGAGGTTTCAATCTGAGATATGCATTTTCTGCGATAATATTGGTGAGACTTCAGTCAGAAGTATGCAGAATCATCTAGATCGCTCGTTTCGAGCTATTTAATGCGAGAAACACGTTGTCTGGTTGTTTTCACCACTCCACAGTGCGTTTGATATGCAGAACCGGCGACATCTTGATTTTCGTGAGGTTTCAAGCTGAGATATGCATTTTCTGCGATAATATTGGTGAGACTTCTGTCAGAAGTATGCAGAATCATCGCGATCGCTCTTTTCGAGCTATTTAATGCGAGAAACACGTTATCTGGTGTATTGACCACTCCACAGTGCGTTTGATATGCAGAACCGGCGCCATCTTGATTTTCGTGAGGTTTCAAGCTGAGATATGCATTTTCTGCGATAATCTTCGTGAGTCTTCTGTCAGAAGTATGGAGAATCATCGAGACCGCTCTTTTCAAGCTATTTAATGCGAGAAACACGTTTTCTGGTGTTATCACCACTCCACAGTTGGTTTGATATGCAGAACCGGAGATATCTTGGTTTTCGTGGGGTTTCAAGCTGAGATATGCATTTTCTGCGATAATCTTGGTGACACTTCTGTCCGAAGTATGCAGAATCATCGAGATCGCACTTTTCGAGCTATTTAAAGCGAGAAACACGTTATCTGGTGTTTTCACCACTCCACAGTGCGTATGATATGCAGAACCGACGATATCTTGGTTTTCGTGGGGTTTCAAGCTCAGATATGCATTTGCTGCGATAATCTTGCTGAGACTTCTGTCCGAAGTATGCAGAAACGTCGAGAGCGCTCTTTTCAAGCTATTTAATGCGAGAAACACGTTTTCTGGTGTTTTCACCACTCCACAGTTGGGTTGATATGCAGAACCGGCGCCATCTTGATTTTCGTGAGGTTTCAAGCTGAGATATGCATTTTCTGAGATAATCTTCGTGGGTCTTCTGTCAGAAGTATGCAGAATCATCGAGAGCGCTCTTTTCAAGCTATTTAATGCGAGAAACACGTTTTCTGGTGTTTTCACCACTCCACAGTTGGTTTGATATGCAGAACCGGAGATATCTTGATTTTCGTGAGGTTTCAATCTGAGATATGCATTTTCTGCGATAATATTGGTGAGACTTCAGTCAGAAGTATGCAGAATCATCTAGATCGCTCGTTTCGAGCTATTTAATGCGAGAAACACGTTGTCTGGTTGTTTTCACCACTCCACAGTGCGTTTGATATGCAGAACCGGCGACATCTTGATTTTCGTGAGGTTTCAAGCTGAGATATGCATTTTCTGCGATAATATTGGTGAGACTTCTGTCAGAAGTATGCAGAATCATCGCGATCGCTCTTTTCGAGCTATTTAATGCGAGCAACACGTTATCTGGTGTATTGACCACTCCACAGTGCGTTTGATATGCAGAACCGGCGCCATCTTGATTTTCGTGAGGTTTCAAGCTGAGATATGCATTTTCTGCGATAATCTTCGTGAGTCTTCTGTCAGAAGTATGCAGAATCATCGAGACCGCTCTTTTCAAGCTATTTAATGCGAGAAACACGTTTTCTGGTGTTATCACCACTCCACAGTTGGTTTGATATGCAGAACCGGAGATATCTTGGTTTTCGTGGGGTTTCAAGCTGAGATATGCATTTTCTGCGATAATCTTGGTGACACTTCTGTCCGAAGTATGCAGAATCATCGAGATCGCACTTTTCGAGCTATTTAAAGCGAGAAACACGTTATCTGGTGTTTTCACCACTCCACAGTGCGTATGATATGCAGAACCGACGATATCTTGGTTTTCGTGGGGTTTCAAGCTCAGATATGCATTTGCTGCGATAATCTTGCTGAGACTTCTGTCCGAAGTATGCAGAAACGTCGAGAGCGCTATTTTCAAGCTATTTAATGCGAGAAACACGTTTTCTGGTGTTTTCACCACTCCACAGTTGGTTTGATATGCAGAACCGGCGCCATCTTGATTTTCGTGAGGTTTCAAGCTGAGATATGCATTTTCTGAGATAATCTTCGTGGGTCTTCTGTCAGAAGTATGCAGAATCATCGAGAGCGCTCTTTTCAAGATATTTAATGCGAGAAACACGTTTTCTGGTGTTTTCACCACTCCACAGTTGGTTTGATATGCAGAACCGGAGATATCTTGATTTTCGTGAGGTTTCAATCTGAGATATGCATTTTCTGCGATAATATTGGTGAGACTTCAGTCAGAAGTATGCAGAATCATCTAGATCGCTCGTTTCGAGCTATTTAATGCGAGAAACACGTTGTCTGGTTGTTTTCACCACTCCACAGTGCGTTTGATATGCAGAACCGGCGACATCTTGATTTTCGTGAGGTTTCAAGCTGAGATATGCATTTTCTGCGATAATATTGGTGAGACTTCTGTCAGAAGTATGCAGAATCATCGCGATCGCTCTTTTCGAGCTATTTAATGCGAGCAACACGTTATCTGGTGTATTGACCACTCCACAGTGCGTTTGATATGCAGAACCGGCGCCATCTTGATTTTCGTGAGGTTTCAAGCTGAGATATGCATTTTCTGCGATAATCTTCGTGAGTCTTCTGTCAGAAGTATGCAGAATCATCGAGACCGCTCTTTTCAAGCTATTTAATGCGAGAAACACGTTTTCTGGTGTTATCACCACTCCACAGTTGGTTTGATATGCAGAACCGGAGATATCTTGGTTTTCGTGGGGTTTCAAGCTGAGATATGCATTTTCTGCGATAATCTTGGTGACACTTCTGTCCGAAGTATGCAGAATCATCGAGATCGCACTTTTCGAGCTATTTAAAGCGAGAAACACGTTATCTGGTGTTTTCACCACTCCACAGTGCGTATGATATGCAGAACCGACGATATCTTGGTTTTCGTGGGGTTTCAAGCTCAGATATGCATTTGCTGCGATAATCTTGCTGAGACTTCTGTCCGAAGTATGCAGAAACGTCGAGAGCGCTATTTTCAAGCTATTTAATGCGAGAAACACGTTTTCTGGTGTTTTCACCACTCCACAGTTGGTTTGATATGCAGAACCGGCGCCATCTTGATTTTCGTGAGGTTTCAAGCTGAGATATGCATTTTCTGAGATAATCTTCGTGGGTCTTCTGTCAGAAGTATGCAGAATCATCGAGAGCGCTCTTTTCAAGATATTTAATGCGAGAAACACGTTTTCTGGTGTTTTCACCACTCCACAGTTGGTTTGATATGCAGAACCGGAGATATCTTGATTTTCGTGAGGTTTCAATCTGAGATATGCATTTTCTGCGATAATATTGGTGAGACTTCAGTCAGAAGTATGCAGAATCATCTAGATCGCTCGTTTCGAGCTATTTAATGCGAGAAACACGTTGTCTGGTTGTTTTCACCACTCCACAGTGCGTTTGATATGCAGAACCGGCGACATCTTGATTTTCGTGAGGTTTCAAGCTGAGATATGCATTTTCTGCGATAATATTGGTGAGACTTCTGTCAGAAGTATGCAGAATCATCGCGATCGCTCTTTTCGAGCTATTTAATGCGAGAAACACGTTATCTGGTGTATTGACCACTCCACAGTGCGTTTGATATGCAGAACCGGCGCCATCTTGATTTTCGTGAGGTTTCAAGCTGAGATATGCATTTTCTGCGATAATCTTCGTGAGTCTTCTGTCAGAAGTATGCAGAATCATCGAGACCGCTCTTTTCAAGCTATTTAATGCGAGAAACACGTTTTCTGGTGTTATCACCACTCCACAGTTGGTTTGATATGCAGAACCGGAGATATCTTGGTTTTCGTGGGGTTTCAAGCTGAGATATGCATTTTCTGCGATAATCTTGGTGACACATCTGTCCGAAGTATGCAGAATCATCGAGATCGCACTTTTCGAGCTATTTAAAGCGAGAAACACGTTATCTGGTGTTTTCACCACTCCACAGTGCGTATGATATGCAGAACCGACGATATCTTGGTTTTCGTGGGGTTTCAAGCTCAGATATGCATTTTCTGCGATAATCTTGCTGAGACTTCTGTCCGAAGTATGCAGAAACATCGAGAGCGCTCTTTTCAAGCTATTTAATGCGAGAAACACGTTTTCTGGTGTTTTCACCACTCCACAGTTGGTTTGATATGCAGAACCGGAGATATCTTGGTATTCGTGGGGTTTC
Source organism: Anthophora plumipes (assembly GCA_951804975.1). Taxonomy (NCBI): domain Eukaryota; kingdom Metazoa; phylum Arthropoda; class Insecta; order Hymenoptera; family Apidae; genus Anthophora; species Anthophora plumipes. The sequence continues at coordinate 21,844,338 of OX638118.1, forward strand.
AAGCTGAGATATGCATTTTCTGCGATAATCTTGGTGACACTTCTGTCCGAAGTATGCAGAATCATCGAGATCGCACTTTTCGAGCTATTTAAAGCGAGAAACACGTTATCTGGTGTTTTCACCACTCCACAGTGCGTATGATTTGCAGAACCGACGATATCTTGGTTTTCGTGGGGTTTCAAGCTCAGATATGCATTTGCTGCGATAATCTTGCTGAGACTTCTGTCCGAAGTATGCAGAAACATCGAGAGCGCTCTTTTCAAGCTATTTAATGCGAGAAACACGTTTTCTGGTGTTTTCACAACTCCACAGTTGGTTTGATATGCAGAACCGGCGCCATCTTGATTTTCGTGAGGTTTCAAGCTGAGATATGCATTTTCTGCGATAATCTTCGTGAGTCTTCTGTCAGAAGTATGCAGAATCATCGAGAGCGCTCTTTTCAAGCTATTTAATGCGAGAAACACGTTTTCTGATGTTTTCACCACTCCACAGTTGGTTTGATATGCAGAACCGGAGATATCTTGATTTTCGTGAGGTTTCAATCTGAGATATGCATTTTCTGCGATAATATTGGTGAGACTTCAGTCAGAAGTATGCAGAATCATCTAGATCGCTCGTTTCGAGCTATTTAATGCGAGAAACACGTTGTCTGGTTGTTTTCACCACTCCACAGTGCGTTTGATATGCAGAACCGGCGACATCTTGATTTTCGTGAGGTTTCAAGCTGAGATATGCATTTTCTGCGATAATATTGGTGAGAATCTGTCAGAAGTATGCAGAATCTTCGAGAACGCTCTTTTCAAGCTATTTAATGCGAGAAACACGTTATCTGGTTGTTTTCACCACTCCACAGTGCGTGTGATATGCAGAACCGGCGACATCTTGATTTTCGTGAGGTTTCGAGCTGAGATATGCATTTTCTGCGATAATATTGGTGAGACTTCAGTCAGAAGTATGCAGAATCATCTAGATCGCTCGTTTCGAGCTATTTAATGCGGGAAACACGTTATCTGGTGTTTTCACCACTCCACAGTGCGTTTGATATGCAGAACCGGCGACATCTTGGCTTTCGTCGGACATCAAGCTGAGATATGCATTTTCTGCGATAATCTTGGTGAGACTACTGTCAGAAGTATGCAGAATCTTCGAGATCGCTCTATTCGAGCTATTTAATGAGAGAAACGCGTTATCTGGTGTTTTCATCACTCCACAGGGCGTTTGATATGCAGAACCGGCGATATCTTGGTTTACGTGGGGTTTCCAGCTGAGATATGCATTTTCTGCGATAATCTTGGTGGGAATCTGTCAGAAGTATGCAGAATAATCGAGATCGCTCTTTTCGAGCTATTTAATGCGAGAAACACGTTTTCTGGTGTATTCACCACTCCACAGTACGTTTGACATGCAGAACCGTAGATGTCTTGGTTTCGGTCGGGTTTCAAGCTGAGAAATGCATTTTCTACGATAATCTTGGTGAGAATCTGTCAGAAGTATGCAGAATCTTCGAGAACGCTCTTTTCAAGCTATTTAATGCGAGAAACACGTTATCTGGTTGTTTTCACCACTCCACAGTGCGTGTGATATGCAGAACCGGCGACATCTTGATTTTCGTGAGGTTTCGAGCTGAGATATGCATTTTCTGCGATAATATTGGTGAGACTTCAGTCAGAAGTATGCAGAATCATCTAGATCGCTCGTTTCGAGCTATTTAATGAGAAAAAACAAGTTTTGTGGTGTTTTGACCACTCTACAGTGCGTTTGATATGCAGAGCCAGCGATAACTGGGTTTTCGTGGGTTTTCCAGCTGAAATATGCATTTTCTGAAATAATCTTTGTGTTTCATCTATGAGAAGTATGCAGAATCATCCAGAACGCTCTTTTCGAGCTATTTAAAGCGAGAAACACGTTATCTGGTGTTTTCACCACTCCACAGTGCGTATGATATGCAGAACAGACGCTATCTTGGTTTTCGTGGGGTTTCAAGCTCCGATATGCATTTTCTGCGATAATCTTGGTGAGAATTCTGTCCGAAGTATGCAGAGTCATCGAGATCGTACTTTTCGAACTATTTAATGCGCGAAACACGTTTTCTGGTGTTTTCACCACTCCACGGTACGTTTGATGTGCAGAACCGGAGATAACTTGGTTTTCGTCGGGTTTCAAGCTGAGATATGCATTTTCTACGATAATCTTGGTGAGACTTCGGTCAGAAGTATGCAGGATCTTCGAGAACGCTCTGTTCGAGCTACTTAATGCGAGAAACACGTTTTCTGGTGTTTACAACATTCCACAGTGCGTTTGATATGCAGAACCGGCGATATCTTGATTTTCGTGGTGTTTCCTGCTGAGATATGCATTTTCTGCGATAATATTGGTGAATGTTCAGTCAGAAGTATGCAGAATCATCGCGATCGCTCTTTTCGAGCTATTTAATGCGAGAAACACGTTATCTGGTGTATTGACCACTCCACAGTGCGTTTGATATGCAGAACCGGCGCCATCTTGATTTTCGTGAGGTTTCAATCTGAGATATGCATTTTCTGCGATAATATTGGAGAGACTTCTGTCAGAAGTATGCAGAATCATCTAGATCGCTCGTTTCGAGCTATTTAATGCGAGAAACACGTTGTCTGGTTGTTTTCACCACTCCACAGTGCGTTTGATATGCAGAACCGGCGACATCTTGATTTTCGTGAGGTTTCAAGCTGAGATATGCATTTTCTGCGATAATATTGGTGAGACTTCAGTCAGAAGTATGCAGAATCATCTAGATCGCTCGTTTCGAGCTATTGAATGCGAAAAAACAAGTTTTCTGGTGTTTTCAACATTCCACAGTGCGTTTGATATGCAGAACCGGCGATATCTTGATTTTCGTGGTGTTTCCAGCTGAGATATGCATTTTCAGCGATAATCTTGGTGAGTCTTCTGTCAGAAGTATGCAGAATCATCTAGATCACTCTTTTCGAGCTATTTAATGCGAGAAACACGTTTTCTGGTGTTTTCACCACTCCACAGTTGGTTTGATATGCAGAACCGGAGATATCTTGGTTTTCGTGGGGTTTCAAGCTGAGATATGCATTTTCTGCGATAATCTTGGTGACACTTCTGTCCGAAGTATGCAGAATCATCGAGATCGCACTTTTCGAGCTATTTAAAGCGAGAAACACGTTATCTGGTGTTTTCACCACTCCACAGTGCGTATGATATGCAGAACCGACGATATCTTGGTTTTCGTGGGGTTTCAAGCTCAGATATGCATTTGCTGCGATAATCTTGCTGAGACTTCTGTCCGAAGTATGCAGAAACGTCGAGAGCGCTCTTTTCAAGCTATTTAATGCGAGAAACTCGTTTTCTGGTGTTTTCACCACTCCGCAGTTGGGTTGATATGCAGAACCGGCGCCATCTTGATTTTCGTGAGGTTTCAAGCTGAGATATGCATTTTCTGAGATAATCTTCGTGGGTCTTCTGTCAGAAGTATGCAGAATCATCGAGAGCGCTCTTTTCAAGCTATTTAATGCGAGAAACACGTTTTCTGGTGTTTTCACCACTCCACAGTTGGTTTGATATGCAGAACCGGAGATATCTTGATTTTCGTGAGGTTTCAATCTGAGATATGCATTTTCTGCGATAATATTGGTGAGACTTCAGTCAGAAGTATGCAGAATCATCTAGATCGCTCGTTTCGAGCTATTTAATGCGAGAAACACGTTGTCTGGTTGTTTTCACCACTCCACAGTGCGTTTGATATGCAGAACCGGCGACATCTTGATTTTCGTGAGGTTTCAAGCTGAGATATGCATTTTCTGCGATAATATTGGTGAGACTTCTGTCAGAAGTATGCAGAATCATCGCGATCGCTCTTTTCGAGCTATTTAATGCGAGAAACACGTTATCTGGTGTATTGACCACTCCACAGTGCGTTTGATATGCAGAACCGGCGCCATCTTGATTTTCGTGAGGTTTCAAGCTGAGATATGCATTTTCTGCGATAATCTTCGTGAGTCTTCTGTCAGAAGTATGCAGAATCATCGAGACCGCTCTTTTCAAGCTATTTAATGCGAGAAACACGTTTTCTGGTGTTATCACCACTCCACAGTTGGTTTGATATGCAGAACCGGAGATATCTTGGTTTTCGTGGGGTTTCAAGCTGAGATATGCATTTTCTGCGATAATCTTGGTGACACTTCTGTCCGAAGTATGCAGAATCATCGAGATCGCACTTTTCGAGCTATTTAAAGCGAGAAACACGTTATCTGGTGTTTTCACCACTCCACAGTGCGTATGATATGCAGAACCGACGATATCTTGGTTTTCGTGGGGTTTCAAGCTCAGATATGCATTTGCTGCGATAATCTTGCTGAGACTTCTGTCCGAAGTATGCAGAAACGTCGAGAGCGCTCTTTTCAAGCTATTTAATGCGAGAAACACGTTTTCTGGTGTTTTCACCACTCCACAGTTGGTTTGATATGCAGAACCGGCGCCATCTTGATTTTCGTGAGGTTTCAAGCTGAGATATGCATTTTCTGAGATAATCTTCGTGGGTCTTCTGTCAGAAGTATGCAGAATCATCGAGAGCGCTCTTTTCAAGATATTTAATGCGAGAAACACGTTTTCTGGTGTTTTCAACACTCCACAGTTGGTTTGATATGCAGAACCGGAGATATCTTGATTTTCGTGAGGTTTCAATCTGAGATATGCATTTTCTGCGATAATATTGGTGAGACTTCAGTCAGAAGTATGCAGAATCATCTAGATCGCTCGTTTCGTGCTATTTAATGCGAGAAACACGTTGTCTGGTTGTTTTCACCACTCCACAGTGCGTTTGATATGCAGAACCGGCGACATCTTGATTTTCGTGTTGTTTCAAGCTGAGATATGCATTTTCTGCGATAATATTGGTGAGACTTCTGTCAGAAGTATGCAGAATCATCGCGATCGCTCTTTTCGAGCTATTTAATGCGAGAAACACGTTATCTGGTGTATTGACCACTCCACAGTGCGTTTGATATGCAGAACCGGCGCCATCTTGATTTTCGTGAGGTTTCAAGCTGAGATATGCATTTTCTGCGATAATCTTCGTGAGTCTTCTGTCAGAAGTATGCAGAATCATCGAGACCGCTCTTTTCAAGCTATTTAATGCGAGAAACACGTTTTCTGGTGTTATCACCACTCCACAGTTGGTTTGATATGCAGAACCGGAGATATCTTGGTTTTCGTGGGGTTTCAAGCTGAGATATGCATTTTCTGCGATAATCTTGGTGACACTTCTGTCCGAAGTATGCAGAATCATCGAGATCGCACTTTTCGAGCTATTTAAAGCGAGAAACACGTTATCTGGTGTTTTCACCACTCCACAGTGCGTATGATATGCAGAACCGACGATATCTTGGTTTTCGTGGGGTTTCAAGCTCAGATATGCATTTTCTGCGATAATCTTGCTGAGACTTCTGTCCGAAGTATGCAGAAACATCGAGAGCGCTCTTTTCAAGCTATTTAATGCGAGAAACACGTTTTCTGGTGTTTTCACCACTCCACAGTTGGTTTGATATGCAGAACCGGAGATATCTTGGTATTCGTGGGGTTTCAAGCTGAGATATGCATTTTCTGCGATAATCTTGGTGACACTTCTGTCCGAAGTATGCAGAATCATCGAGATCGCACTTTTCGAGCTATTTAAAGCGAGAAACACGTTATCTGGTGTTTTCACCACTCCACAGTGCGTATGATTTGCAGAACCGACGATATCTTGGTTTTCGTGGGGTTTCAAGCTCAGATATGCATTTTCTGCGATAATCTTGCTGAGACTTCTGTCCGAAGTATGCAGAAACATCGAGAGCGCTCTTTTCAAGCTATTTAATGCGAGAAACACGTTTTCTGGTGTTTTCACAACTCCACAGTTGGTTTGATATGCAGAACCGGCGCCATCTTGATTTTCGTGAGGTTTCAAGCTGAGATATGCATTTTCTGCGATAATCTTCGTGAGTCTTCTGTCAGAAGTATGCAGAATCATCGAGAGCGCTCTTTTCAAGCTATTTAATGCGAGAAACACGTTTTCTGGTGTTTTCACCACTCCACAGTTGGTTTGATATGCAGAACCGGAGATATCTTGATTTTCGTGAGGTTTCAATATGAGATATGCATTTTCTGCGATAATATTGGTGAGACTTCAGTCAGAAGTATGCAGAATCATCTAGATCGCTCGTTTCGAGCTATTTAATGCGAGAAACACGTTGTCTGGTTGTTTTCACCACTCCACAGTGCGTTTGATATGCAGAACCGGCGACATCTTGATTTTCGTGAGGTTTCAAGCTGAGATATGCATTTTCTGCGATAATATTGGTGAGACTTCTGTCAGAAGTATGCAGAATCATCGCGATCGCTCTTTTCGAGCTATTTAATGCGAGAAACACGTTATCTGGTGTATTGACCACTCCACAGTGCGTTTGATATGCAGAACCGGCGCCATCTTGATTTTCGTGAGGTTTCAAGCTGAGATATGCATTTTCTGCGATAATCTTCGTGAGTCTTCTGTCAGAAGTATGCAGAATCATCGAGAGCGCTCTTTTCAAGTTATTTAATGCGAGAAACACGTTTTCTGGTGTTTTCACCACTCCACAGTTGGTTTGATATGCAGAACCGGAGATATCTTGGCTTTCGTCGGGGTTCAAGCTGAGATATGCATTTTCTGCGATAATATTGGTGAGACTTCAGTCAGAAGTATGCAGAATCATCTAGATCGTTCGTTTCGAGCTATTTAATGCGAGAAACACGTTATCTGGTACTTTCACCACTCCACAGTGCGTTTGATATGCAGAACCGGCGTCATCTTGATTTTCGTGAGGTTTCAAGTTGAGATATGCATTTTCTGCGATAATATTGGTGAGACTTCTGTCCGAAGTATGCAGAATCATCGATATCGCTCTTTTCGAGCTATTTAATGCGAGAAACACGTTACCTGGTGTCTTCACCACTCCACAGTACGTTTGACATGCAGAACCGGAGATATCTTAGTTTCGGTCGGGTTTCAAGCTGAGATATGCTTTTCTACGATAATCTTGGTGAGACTTCTGTCAGAAGTATGCAGAACCTTCGAGAACGCTCTTTTCGAGCTACTTAATGCGAGAAACACGTTTTCTGGTGTATTCACCACTCCACAGTACGTTTGACATGCAGAACCGGAGATATCTTGGTTTCGGTCGGGTTTCAAGCTGAGATATGCTTTTCTACGATAATCTTCGTGAGACTTCATTCAGAAGTATGCAGAATCATCTAGATCGCTCTTGTCGAGCTATTTAATGCGAGAAACACGTTATCTGGTGTTTTCACCACTCCACAGTGCGTTTGATATGCAGAAATAGCGAAATCTTGGTTTTCGTCGGTTTTCATCCTGAGGTATGCATTTTCTGCGATGATCTTGGTGCGACTTCTGTCAGAAGTATGCAGAATCATCGAGATCGCTCATTTCGAGCAATTTAATGCGAGAAACACGCTATCTGGTTGTTTTCACCACTCCACAGTGCGTTTGATATGCAGAACCGGCGACATCTTGATTTTCGTGAGGTTTCAAGCTGAGATATGCATTTTCTGCGATAATATTGGTGAGACTTCAGTTAGAAGTATGCAGAATCATCTAGATCGATCTATTCGAGCAATTTAATGCGACAAAACGTTATCAGGTGTTTTCACCACTCCACAGTGCGTCTGATATGCAGAACCGGCGATATCTTCGGTTTCGTTGGGTTTCCAGATGAGATATGCATTTTCTGCGATAAGCTTGGTGAGTCTTCTGCCAGAAGTATGCAGAATCTTCGAGAACGCTCGTTTCGCGCTATTTAATGCGAAAAAACAAGTTTTCTGGTGTTTTCAACAATCCACAGTGCGTTTGATATGCAGAACCGGCGATATCTTGATTTTCGTGGTGTTTCCAGCTGAGATATGCATTTTCTGCGATAAGCTTGGTGAGTCTTCTGCCAGAAGTATGCAGAATCATCGAGAACGCTCTTTTCGAGCTAGTTAATGCGAGAAACACGTTTTCTGGTGTTTTGACTACTCCACAGTGCGTTTGATATGCAGAACCGGAGATATCTTGGTTTTCGTGGGGTTTCAAGCTGAGATATGCATTTTCTGCGATAATCTTGGTGACACTTCTGTCAGAAGTATGCAGAAACATCGAGATCCCTCTTTTCGAGCTATTTAATGCGGGAAACACGTTATCTGGTGTTTTCACCACTCCACAGTGCGTTTGACATGCAGAACCGGAGATATCTTGGTTTCGGTCGGGTTTCAAGCTGATATATGCATTTTCTACGATTATGTTGGTGAGAATCTGTCAGAAGTATGCAAAATCTTCGAGAACGCTCTTTTCGAGCTAGTTAATGCGAGAAACACGTTTTCTGGTGTTTGCACCACCCCACAGTGCGTTTGATATGCAGAACCGGCGACATCTTGGTTTTGGTCGGGTTTCAAGCTGAGATATGCATTTTCTGCGATAAAATTTGTGAGACTTCAGTCAGAAGTATGCAGAATCATCTAGATCGCTCGTTTCGAGCTATTTAATGCGAGAAACACGTTATCTGGTTGTTTTCACTTCTCCACAGTGCGTGTGATCTGCAGAACCGGCGACATCTTGATTTTCGTGAGGTTTCAAGCTGAGATATGCATTTTCTGCGATAATATTGGTGAGACTTCAGTCAGAAGTATGCAGAATCATCTAGATCGCTCGTTTCGAGCTATTTAATGAGAAAAAACAAGTTTTGTGGTGTTTTGACCACTCTACAGTGCGTTTGATATGCAGAACCGGCGATATCTTGATTTCCGCGGTGTTTCCAGTTGAGACCTGTATTTTCTGTGATAATCTTGGTGAGACTTCAGTCAGAAGTATGTAGAATCATCTAGATCGCTCGTTTCGAGCTATTTAATGCGAGAAACACGTTATCTGGTGTTTTGACCACTCCACAGTGCGTAGATATGCAGAGCCGTTGATAACTTGGTTTTCGTAGGGTTTCCAGCTGAGATATTCATTTTCGGCGACAATCTTGGTGTTTCCTCAATGAGACGTATGCAGAATCATCGACAACGCTCTTTTCGAGCTAGTTAATGCGAGAAACCCGCTTTCTGGTGTTTTCACCACTCCACAGTGCGTTTGATATGCAGAACCGGCGACATCTTGATTTTCGTGAGGTTTCTAGCTGAGATATGCATTTTCTACGATAATCTTGGTGAGAATCTGTCAGAAGTATGCAGAATCTTCGAGAACGCTCTTTTCAAGCTAGTTAATGCGAGAAACCCGCTTTCTGGTGTTTTCACCACTCCACAGTGCGTATGATATGCAGAACAGACGCTATCTTGGTTTTCGTGGGGTTTCAAGCTCAGATATGCATTTTCTGCGATAATCTTGGTGAGAATTCCGTCCGAAGTATGCAGAGTCATCGAGATCGTACTTTTCGAACTATTTAATGCGCGAAACACGTTATCTGGTGTATTGACCACTCCACAGTGCGTTTGATATGCAGAACCGGCGACATCTTGGATTTCGTCGGGTTTCAAGCAGAGATATGCATTTTCTACGATAATCTTGGTGAGACTACTGTCAGAAGTATGCAGAATCTTCGAGTTCGCTCTTTTCGAGCTACTTACTGCGAGAAACACGTTATCTGGTGTTTTCACCACTCCACAGTGCGTGTGATATGCAGAACCGGCGACATCTTGATTTTCGTGAGGTTTCAAGCTGAGATATGCATTTTCTGCGATAATATTGGTGAGACTTCAGTCAGAAGTATGCAGAATCATCTAGATCGCTCGTTTCGAGCTATTTAATGAGAAAAACCAAGTTTTGTGGTGTTTTGACCACTCCACAGTGCGTTTGATATGCAGAACCGGCGATATCTTGATTTTCGTGGTGTTTCCAGCTGAGATATGCATTTTCTGCGATAATCATGGTGAGACTTCTGTCAGAAGTATGCAGAATCATCGCGATCGCTCTTTTCGAGCTATTTAATGCGAGAAACACGTTATCTGGTGTATTGACCACTCCACAGTGCGTTTGATATGCAGAACCGGCGACATCTTGGTTTTCGTGGGGTTTCCAGCTGAAATATGCATTTTCTGCGATAATCTTGGTGTTTCATCTATGAGAAGTATGCAGAATCATCGGGATCGCTCATCTCGTGCTATTTAATGCGAGAAGCACGTTATCTGGTTTGTTCACCACTCCACAGTGCGTTTGATATGCAGAACCGGCGACATCTTGATTTTCGTGAGATTTCAAGCTGAGATATGCATTTTCTGCGATAATATTGGTGAGACTTCAGTCAGAAGTATGCAGAAACATCTAGATCGCTCGTTTCGAGCTATTTAATGCGAAAAAACAAGTTTTCTGGTGTTTTCAACATTCCAAAGTGCGTTTGATATGCAGAACTGGCGATATCTTGATTTTCGTGGTGTTTCCAGCTGAGATATGCATTTTCTGCGATAATATTGGTGAGACTTCAGTCAGAAGTATGCAGAATCATCTTGATCGCTCGTTTCGAGCTATTTTATGCGAAAAAACAAGTTTTCTGGTGTTTTCAACATTCCACAGTGCGTTTGATATGCAGAACCGGCGATATCTTGATTTTCGTGGTGTTTCCAGCTGAGATATGCATTTTCTGCGATAATCATTGTGAGTCTTCTGGCAGAAGTATGCAGAATCATCGAGATCGCTCTATTCGAGCTATTTAATGAGAGAAACGCGTTATCTGGTGTTTTCATCACTCCACAGGGCGTTTGATATGCAGAACCGGCGATATCTTGGTTTACGTGGGGTTTCCAGCTGAGATATGCATCTTCTGCGATAATCTTGGTGGGAATCTGTCAGAAGTATGCAGAATAATCGAGATCGCTCTTTTCGAGCTATTTAATGCGAGAAACACGTTTTCTGGTGTATTCACCACTCCACAGTACGTTTGACATGCAGAACCGTAGATGTCTTGGTTTCGGTCGGGTTTCAAGCTGAGATATGCATTTTCTACGATAATCTTGGTGAGAATCTGTCAGAAGTATGCAGAATCTTCGAGAACGCTCTTTTCAAGCTATTTAATGCGAGAAACACGTTATCTGGTTGTTTTCACCACTCCACAGTGCGTGTGATATGCAGAACCGGCGACATCTTGATTTTCGTGAGGTTTCGAGCTGAGATATGCATTTTCTGCGATAATATTGGTGAGACTTCAGTCAGAAGTATGCAGAATCATCTAGATCGCTCGTTTCGAGCTATTTAATGAGAAAAAACAAGTTTTGTGGTGTTTTGACCACTCTACAGTGCGTTTGATATGCAGAGCCAGCGATAACTTGGTTTTCGTGGGTTTTCCAGCTGTAATATGCATTTTCTGCGATAATCTTTGTGTTTCATCTATGAGAAGTATGCAGAATCATCCAGAACGCTCTTTTCGAGCTATTTAAAGCGAGAAACACGTTATCTGGTGTTTTCAGCACTCCACAGTGCGGTTGATATGCATATTCAGCGATATCCTGGTTTTAGTGGTGTTTCAAGCTGAGATATGCAATTTCTGCGATAATCTTGGTGAGACATCTGTCCGAAGTATGCTTAATCATCGAGATCGCTCGTTTCGAGCTATTTAGTGCGAGAAACACGTTATCTGGTGTTTTCACCACTCCACAGTGCGTATGATATGCAGAACAGACGCTATCTTGGTTTTCGTGGGGTTTCAAGCTCAGATATGCATTTTCTGCGATAATCTTGGTGAGAATTCCGTCCGAAGTATGCAGAGTCATCGAGATCGTACTTTTCGAACTATTTAATGCGCGAAACACGTTTTCTGGTGTTTTCACCACTCCACGGTACGTTTGATGTGCAGAACCGGAGATAACTTGGTTTTCGTCGGGTTTCAAGCTGAGATATGCATTTTCTACGATAATCTTTGTGAGACTTCGGTCAGAAGTATGCAGGATCTTCGAGAACGCTCTGTTCGAGCTACTTAATGCGAGAAACACGTTTTCTGGTGTTTTCAACATTCCACAGTGCGTTTGATATGCAGAACCGGCGATATCTTGATTTTCGTGGTGTTTCCAGCTGAGATATGCATTTTCTGCGATAATCATGGTGAGTCTTCTGTCAGAAGTATGCAGAACCATCTAGATCACTCTTTTCGAGCTATTTAATGCGAGAACCACGTTATCTGGTGTATTGACCACTCCACAGTGCGTTTGATATGCAGAACCGGCGACATCTTGGATTTCGTCGGGTTTCAAGCTGAGATATGCATTTTCTACGATAATCTTGGTGAGACTACTGTCAGAAGTATGCAGAATCTTCGAGTTCGCTCTTTTCGAGCTACTTACGGCGAGAAACACGTTATCTGGTGTTTTCACCACTCCACAGTGCGTTTGATATGCAGAACCGGCGATATCTTGCTTTTCGTGGGGTTTCAAGCTGAGATATGCATTTTCTGCGATAATCTTGGTGTGACTTCTGTCCGAAGTATGCAGAATCATCGCGATCGCTCTTTTCAGGCTATTTAATGCGAGAAACACGTTATCTGGTGTATTGACCACTCCACAGTGCGTTTGATATGCAGAACCGGCGACATCTTGGTTTTCGTGGGGTTTCCAGCTGAAATATGCATTTTCTGCGATAATCTTGGTGTTTCATCTATGAGAAGTATGCAGAATCATCGGGATCGCTCATCTCGAGGTATTTAATGCGAGAAACACGTTATCTAGTTTTTTTCACCACTCCACAGTGCGTTTGATATGCAGAACCGGCGACATCTTGATTTTCGTGAGGTTTCAAGCTGAGATATGCATTTTCTGCGATAATCTTGGTGAGAATTCTGTCCGAAGTATGCAGAGTCATCGAGATCGTACTTTTCGAACTATTTAATGCGCGAAACACGTTTTCTGGTGTTTTCACCACTCCACGGTACGTTTGATGTGCAGAACCGGAGATAACTTGGTTTTCGTCGGGTTTCAAGCTGAGATATGCATTTTCTACGATAATCTTGGTGAGACTTCTGTCAGAAGTATGCAGGATCTTCGAGAACGCTCTGTTCGAGCTACTTAATGCGAGAAACACGTTTTCTGGTGTTTTCAACATTCCACAGTGCGTTTGATATACAGAACCGGCGATATCTTGATTTTCGTGGTGTTTCCTGCTGAGATATGCATTTTCTGCGATAATATTGGTGAGAGTTCAGTCAGAAGTATGCAGAATCATCGCGATCGCTCTTTTCGAGCTATTTAGTGCGAGAAACACGTTATCTGGTGTATTGACCACTCCACAGTGCGTTTGATATGCAGAACCGGCGCCATATTGATTTTCGTGAGGTTTCAATCTGAGATATGCATTTTCTGCGATAATATTGGTGAGACTTCAGTCAGAAGTATGCAGAATCATCTAGATCGCTCGTTTCGAGCTATTTAATGCGAAAAAACAAGTTTTCTGGTGTTTTCAACGTTCCACAGTGCGTTTGATATGCAGAACCAGCGATATCTTGATTTTCGTGGTGTTTCCAGCTGAGATATGCATTTTCTGCGATAATCTTGGTGAGTCTTCTGTCAGAAGTATGCAGAATCATCTATATCACTCTTTTCGAGCTATTTAATGCGAGAACCACGTTATCTGGTGTATTGACCACTCCACAGTGCGTTTGATATGCAGAACCGGCGACATCTTGGATTTCGTCGGGTTTCAAGCTGAGATATGCATTTTCTACGATAATCTTGGTGAGACTACTGTCAGAAGTATGCAGAATCTTCGAGATCGCTCTATTCGAGCTATTTAATGCGAGAAACACGTTATCTGGTTGTTTTCACCACTCCACAGTGCGTGTGATATGCAGAACCGGCGACATCTTGATTTTCGTGAGGTTTCGAGCTGAGATATGCATTTTCTGCGATAATATTGGTGAGACTTCAGTCAGAAGTATGCAGAATCATCTAGATCGCTCGTTTCGAGCTATTTAATGAGAAAAAACAAGTTTTGTGGTGTTTTGACCACTCTACAGTGCGTTTGATATGCAGAGCCAGCGATAACTTGGTTTTCGTGGGTTTTCCAGCTGAAATATGCATTTTCTGAAATAATCTTTGTGTTTCATCTATGAGAAGTATGCAGAATCATCCAGAACGCTCTTTTCGAGCTATTTAAAGCGAGAAACACGTTATCTGGTGTTTTCACCACTCCACAGTGCGTATGATATGCAGAACAGACGCTATCTTGGTTTTCGTGGGGTTTCAAGCTCAGATATGCATTTTCTGCGATAATCTTGGTGAGAATTCTGTCCGAAGTATGCAGAGTCATCGAGATCGTACTTTTCGAATTATTTAATGCGCGAAACACGTTTTCTGGTGTTTTCACCACTCCACGGTACGTTTGATGTGCAGAACCGGAGATAACTTGGTTTTCGTCGGGTTTCAAGCTGAGATATGCATTTTCTACGATAACCTTGGTGAGACTTCGGTCAGAAGTATGCAGGATCTTCGAGAACGCTCTGTTCGAGCTACTTAATGCGAGAAACACGTTTTCTGGTGTTTACAACATTCCACAGTGCGTTTGATATGCAGTACCGGCGATATCTTGATTTTCGTGGTGTTTCCTGCTGAGATATGCATTTTCTGCGATAATATTGGTGAGAGTTCAGTCAGAAGTATGCAGAATCATCGCGATCGCTCTTTTCGAGCTATTTAATGCGAGAAACACGTTATCTGGTCTATTGACCACTCCACAGTGCGTTTGATATGCAGAACCGGCGCCATCTTGATTTTCGTGAGGTTTCAATCTGAGATATGCATTTTCTGCGATAATATTGGTGAGACTTCAATCAGAAGTATGCAGAATCATCTAGATCGCTCGTTTCGAGCTATTTAATGCGAGAAACACGTTGTCTAGTTGTTTTCACCACTCCACAGTGTGTTTGATATGCAGAACTGGCGACATCTTGATTTTCGTGAGGTTTCAAGCTGAGATATGCATTTTCTGCGATAATATTGGTGAGACTTCAGTCAGAAGTATGCAGAATCATCTAGATCACCTCGTTTCGAGCTATTTAATGCGAAAAAACAAGTTTTCTGGTGTTTTCAACATTCCACAGTGCGTTTGATATGCAGAACCGGCGATATCTTGATTTTCGTGGTGTTTCCAGCTGAGATATGCATTTTCTGCGATAATCTTGGTGAGTCTTCTGTCAGAAGTATGCAGAATCATCTAGATCACTCTTTTCGAGCTATTTAATGCGAGAAACACGTTTTCTGGTGTTTTCACCACTCCACAGTTGGTTTGATATGCAGAACCGGAGATATCTTGGTTTTCGTGGGGTTTCAGGCTGAGATATGCATTTTCTGCGATAATCTGGGTGACACTTGTGTCCGAATTATGCAGAATCATCGAGATCGCACTTTTCGAGCTATTTAAAGCGAGAAACACGTTATCTGGTGTTTTCACCACTCCACAGTGCGTATGATATGCAGAACCGACGATATCTTGGTTTTCGTGGGGTTTCAAGCTCAGATATGCATTTGCTGCGATAATCTTGCTGAGACTTCTGTCAGAAGTATGCAGAATCATCAGGATCGCTCTTTTCGAGCTATTTAATGCGAGAACCACGTTATCTGGTGTATTGACCACTCCACAGTGCGTTTGATATGCAGAACCGGCGACATCTTGATTTTCGTGAGGTTTCGAGCTGAGATATGCATTTTCTGCGATAATATTGGTGAGACTTCAGTCAGAAGTATGCAGAATCATCTAGATCACTCTTTTCGAGCTATTTAATGCGAGAACCACGTTATCTGGTGTATTGACCATTCCACAGTGCGTCTGATATGCAGAACCGGCGACATCTTGGATTTCGTCGGGTTTCAAGCTGAGATATGCATTTTCTGCGATAATATTGGTGAGACTTCAGTCAGAAGTATGCAGAATCATCTAGATCGCTCGTTTCGAGCTATTTAATGCGAGAAACACGTTATCTGGTGTTTTCACCACTCCACAGTGCGTTTGATATGCAGAACCGGCGACATCTTGGCTTTCGTCGGACATCAAGCTGAGATATGCATTTTCTGCGATAATCTTGGTGAGACTACTGTCAGAAGTATGCAGAATCTTCGAGATCGCTCTATTCGAGCTATTTAATGAGAGAAACGCGTTATCTGGTGTTTTCATCACTCCACAGGGCGTTTGATATGCAGAACCGGCGATATCTTGGTTTACGTGGGGTTTCCAGCTGAGATATGCATTTTCTGCGATAATCTTGGTGGGAATCTGTCAGAAGTATGCAGAATAATCGAGATCGCTCTTTTCGAGCTATTTAATGCGAGAAACACGTTTTCTGGAGTATTCACCACTCCACAGTACGTTTGACATGCAGAACCGTAGATGTCTTGGTTTCGGTCGGGTTTCAAGCTGAGATATGCATTTTCTACGATAATCTTGGTGAGAATCTGTCAGAAGTATGCAGAATCTTCGAGAACGCTCTTTTCAAGCTATTTAATGCGAGAAACACGTTATCTGGTTGTTTTCGCAACTCCACAGTGCGTGTGATATGCAGAACCGGCGACATCTTGATTTTCGTGAGGTTTCGAGCTGAGATATGCATTTTCTGCGATAATATTGGTGAGACTTCAGTCAGAAGTATGCAGAATCATCTAGATCGCTCGTTTCGAGCTATTTAATGAGAAAAAACAAGTTTTCTGGTGTTTTCAACATTCCACAGTGCGTTTGATATGCAGAACCGGCGATATCTTGATTTTCGTGGTGTTTCCAGCTGAGATATGCATTTTCTGCGATAATCTTGGTGAGTCTTCTGTCAGAAGTATGCAGAATCATCTAGATCACTCTTTTCGAGCTATTTAATGCGAGAAACACGTTTTCTGGTGTTTTCACCACTCCACAGTTGGTTTGATATGCAGAACCGGAGATATCCTGGTTTTCGTGGGGTTTCAAGCTGAGATATGCATTTTCTGCGATAATCTTGGTGACACTTCTGTCCGAAGTATGCAGAATCATCGAGATCGCACTTTTCGAGCTATTTAAAGCGAGAAACACGTTATCTGGTGTTTTCACCACTCCACAGTGCGTATGATATGCAGAGCCGACGATATCTTGGTTTTCGTGGGGTTTCAAGCTCAGATATGCATTTGCTGCGATAATCTTGCTGAGACTTCTGTCCGAAGTATGCAGAAACATCGAGAGCGCTCTTTTCAAGCTATTTAATGCGAGAAACACGTTTTCTGGTGTTTTCACCACTCCACAGTTGGTTTGATATGCAGAACCGGCGCCATCTTGATTTTCGTGAGGTTTTAAGCTGAGATATGCATTTTCTGCGATAATCTTCGTGGGTCTTCTGTCAGAAGTATGCAGAATCATCGAGAGCGCTCTTTTCAAGCTATTTAATGCGAGAAACACGTTTTCTGGTGTTTTCACCACTCCACAGTTGGTTTGATATGCAGAACCGGAGATATCTTGATTTTCGTGAGGTTTCAATCTGAGATATGCATTTTCTGCGATAATATTGGTGAGACTTCAGTCAGAAGTATGCAGAATCATCTAGATCGCTCGTTTCGAGCTATTTAATGCGAGAAACACGTTGTCTGGTTGTTTTCACCACTCCAGAGTGCGTTTGATATGCAGAACCGGCGACATCTTGATTTTCGTGAGGTTTCAAGCTGAGATATGCATTTTCTGCGATAATATTGGTGAGACTTCTGTCCGAAGTATGCAGAATCATCGAGATCGCACTTTTCGAGCTATTTAAAGCGAGAAACACGTTATCTGGTGTTTTCACCACTCCACAGTGCGTATGATATGCAGAACCGACGATGTCTTGGTTTTCGTGGGGTTTCAAGCTCAGATATGCATTTTCTGCGATAATCTTGCTGAGACTTCTGTCCGAAGTATGCAGAATCATCTAGATCGCTCGTTTCGAGCTATTTAATGCGAGAAACACGTTATCTGGTGTATTCACCACTCCACAGTACGTTTGACATGCAGAACCGGAGATATCTTGGTTTCGGTCGGGTTTCAAGCTGAGATATGCTTTTCTACGATAATCTTGGTGAGACTTCTGTCAGAAGTATGCAGAATCTTTGAGAACGCTCTTTTCGAGCTACTTAATCCGAGAAACACGTTTTCTGGTGTTTTCACCACTCCACAGTACGTGTGATGTGCCGAACCGGAGATAACTTGGTATTCGTGAGGTTTCAAGCTGAGATATGCATTTTCTGCGATAATCTTTGTGAGACTTCATTCAGAAGTATGCAGAATCATCTAGATCGCTCTTGTCGAGCTATTTAATGCGAGAAACACGTTATCTGGTGTTTTCACCACTCCACAGTGCGTTTGATATGCAGAAATAGCGAAATTTTGGTTTTCGTCGGTTTTCATCCTGAGGTATGCATTTTCTGCGATGATCTTGGTGCGACTTCTGTCAGAAGTATGCAGAATCATCGAGATCGCTCATTTCGAGCAATTTAATGCGAGAAACACGCTATCTGGTTGTTTTCACCACTCCACAGTGCGTTTGATATGCAGAACCGGCGACATCTTGATTTTCGTGAGGTTTCAAGCTGAGATATGCATTTTCTGCGATAATATTGGTGAGACTTCTGTCCAAAGTATGCAGAATCATCGATATCGCTCGCTTCGAGCTATTTAATGCCAGAAACACGTTATCTGGTGTTTTGACCACTCCACAGTGCGTTTGATATGCAGAAATAGCGAAATCTTAGTTTTCGTCGCTTTTCATCCTGAGGTATGCATTTTCTGCGATAATCTTTGTGTTTCATCTATGAGAAGTATGCAGAATCATCCAGAACGCTCTTTTCGAGCTAGTTAATGCGAGTAACACGTTTTCTGGTGTTCTCACCACTCCACTGTCCGTCTGATATGCAGAACCGGCGACATCTTGATTTTCGTGAGGTTTCAAGCTGAGATATGCATTTACTGCGATAATATTGGTGAGACTTCTGTCCAAAGTATGCAGAATCATCGATATCGCTCGCTTCGAGCTATTTAATGCGAGAAACACGTTATCTGGAGTTTTGATCACTCCCCAGTGCGTTTGATATGCAGAAATAGCGAAATCTTGGTTTTCGTCGGTTTTCATCCTGAGGTATGCATTTTCTGCGATGATCTTTGTGTTTCATCTATGAGAAGTATGCAGAATCATCCAGAACGCTCTTTTCGAGCCATTTAATGCGAAAAAACAAGTTTTCTGGTGTTTTCAACATTCCACAGTGCGTTTGATATGCAGAACCGGCGATATCTTGATTTTCGTGGTGTTTCCAGCTGAGATATGCATTTTCTGCGATAAGCTTGGTGAGTCTTCTGCCAGAAGTATGCAGAATCATCGAGAACGCTCGTTTCGCGCTATTTAATGCGAAAAAACAAGTTTTCTGGTGTTTTCAACAATCCACAGTGCGTTTCATATGCAGAACCGGCGATATCTTGATTTTCGTGGTGTTTCCAGCTGAGATATGCATTTTCTGCGATAAGCTTGGTGAGTCTTCTGCCAGAAGTATGCAGAATCATCGAGAACGCTCTTTTCGAGCTAGTTAATGCGAGAAACACGTTTTCTGGTGTTTTCACCACTCCACGGTGCGTTTGATATGTAGAGCAGCCGATAACTTGGTTTTCGTGGGGTTTCCAGCTGAAATATACATTTTCTGCGATAATCTTTGTGTTTCATCTACGAGAAGTATGCAGAATCTTCCAGAACGCTCTTTTCGAGCTAGTTAATGCGAGTAACACGTTTTCTGGTGTTTTCACCACCCCACAGTGCGTTTGATATGCAGAACCGGCGATATCTTGATTTTCGTGGTGTTTCCATCTGAGATATGCATTTTCTGCGAAAATCTTGGTGAGTCTTCTGTCAGCAGTATGCAGAATCATCTAGATCGCTCTTTTCGAGCTATTTAATGCCAGAAACACGTAATCTGGTGTATTCACCACTCCACAGTACGTTTGACATGCAGAAACGGAGATATCTTGGTTTCGGTAGGGTTTCAAGCTGAGATATGCATTTTCTGCGATAATATTGGTGAGAATTCAGCCAGAAGTATGCAGAATCATCTAGATCGCTCGTTTCGAACTACTTAATGCGAAAAAACAAGTTTTATGGTGTTTTGACCACTCCACAGTGCGTTTGATATGTAGAGCCGCCGATAATTTGGTTTTCGTGGGGTTTCCAGCTGAGATATGCATTTTCTGCGATAAGCTTGGTGAGTCTTCTGTCAGAAGTATGCAGAATCATCGAGATCGCTCTATTCGAGCTACTTAATGCGAGATACACGTTATCTGGTTGTTTTCACCACCCCACAGTGCGTTTGATATGCAGAACCGGCGACATCTTGGATTTCGCCGGGTTTCAAGTTGAGATATGCATTTTCTGCGATAATATTAGTGAGACTTCAGTCAGAAGTATGCAGAATTATCTAGATCGCTCGTTTCGAGCTATTTAATGCGAAAAAACAAGTTTTCTGGTGTTTTCAATATTCCACAGTGCGTTTGATATACAGAACCGGCGAGATCTTGTTTTTCGTGAGGTTTCAAGCTGAGATATGCATTTTCTGCGATAATCTTGGTGAGTCTTCTGTCATCAGTAAGCAGAATCATCTAGATCGCTCGTTTCGAGCTATTTAATGCGAAAAAACAAGTTTTCTGGTGTTTTCAACGTTCCACAGTGCGTTTGATATGCAGAACCAGCGATATCTTGATTTTCGTGGTGTTTCCAGCTGAGATATGCATTTTCTGCGATAATCTTGGTGAGTCTTCTGTCAGAAGTATGCAGAATCATCTATATCACTCTTTTCGAGCTATTTAATGCGAGAACCACGTTATCTGGTGTATTGACCACTCCACAGTGCGTTTGATATGCAGAACCGGCGACATCTTGGATTTCGTCGGGTTTCAAGCTGAGATATGCATTTTCTACGATAATCTTGGTGAGACTACTGTCAGAAGTATGCAGAATCTTCGAGATCGCTCTTTTCGAGCTACTTACTGCGAGAAACACGTTATCTGGTGTTTTCACCACTCCACAGTGCGTTTGATATGCAGAACCGGCGACATCTTGGCTTTCGTCGGGTATCAAGCTGAGATATGCATTTTCTACGATAATCTTGGTGAGACTTCTGTCAGAAGTATGCAGAATCATCAGGATCGCTCTTTTCGAGCTATTTAATGCGAGAACCACGTTATCTGGTGTATTGACCACTCCACAGTGCGTTTGATATGCAGAACCGGCGCCATCTTGATTTTCGTGAGGTTTCGAGCTGAGATATGCATTTTCTGCGATAATATTGGTGAGACTTCAGTCAGAAGTATGCAGAATCATCTAGATCACTCTTTTCGAGCTATTTAATGCGAGAACCACGTTATCTGGTGTATTGACCATTCCACAGTGCGTTTGATATGCAGAACCGGCGACATCTTGGATTTCGTCGGGTTTCAAGCTGAGATATGCATTTTCTGCGATAATCTTGGTGACACTTCTGTCCGAAGTATGCAGAATCATCCAGATCGCACTTTTCGAGCTATTTAAAGCGAGAAACACGTTATCTGGTGTTTTCACCACTCCACAGTGCGTATGATATGCAGAGCCGACGATATCTTGGTTTTCGTGGGGTTTCAAGCTCAGATATGCATTTGCTGCGATAATCTTGCTGAGACTTCTGTCCGAAGTATGCAGAAACATCGAGAGCGCTCTTTTCAAGCTATTTAATGCGAGAAACACGTTTTCTGGTGTTTTCACCACTCCACAGTTGGTTTGATATGCAGAACCGGCGCCATCTTGATTTTCGTGAGGTTTTAAGCTGAGATATGCATTTTCTGCGATAATCTTCGTGGGTCTTCTGTCAGAAGTATGCAGAATCATCGAGAGCGCTCTTTTCAAGCTATTTAATGCGAGAAACACGTTTTCTGGTGTTTTCACCACTCCACAGTTGGTTTGATATGCAGAACCGGAGATATCTTGATTTTCGTGAGGTTTCAATCTGAGATATGCATTTTCTGCGATAATATTGGTGAGACTTCAGTCAGAAGTATGCAGAATCATCTAGATCGCTCGTTTCGAGCTATTTAATGCGAGAAACACGTTGTCTGGTTGTTTTCACCACTCCAGAGTGCGTCTGATATGCAGAACCGGCGACATCTTGATTTTCGTGAGGTTTCAAGCTGAGATATGCATTTTCTGCGATAATATTGGTGAGACTTCTGTCCGAAGTATGCAGAATCATCGAGATCGCACTTTTCGAGCTATTTAAAGCGAGAAACACGTTATCTGGTGTTTTCACCACTCCACAGTGCGTATGATATGCAGAACCGACGATGTCTTGGTTTTCGTGGGGTTTCAAGCTCAGATATGCATTTTCTGCGATAATCTTGCTGAGACTTCTGTCCGAAGTATGCAGAATCATCTAGATCGCTCGTTTCGAGCTATTTAATGCGAGAAACACGTTATCTGCTGTATTCACCACTCCACAGTACGTTTGACATGCAGAACCGGAGATATCTTGGTTTCGGTCGGGTTTCAAGCTGAGATATGCTTTTCTACGATAATCTTGGTGAGACTTCTGTCAGAAGTATGCAGAATCTTTGAGAACGCTCTTTTCGAGCTACTTAATCCGAGAAACACGTTTTCTGGTGTTTTCACCACTCCACAGTACGTGTGATGTGCCGAACCGGAGATAACTTGGTATTCGTGAGGTTTCAAGCTGAGATATGCATTTTCTGCGATAATCTTTGTGAGACTTCATTCAGAAGTATGCAGAATCATCTAGATCGCTCTTGTCGAGCTATTTAATGCGAGAAACACGTTATCTGGTGTTTTCACCACTCCACAGTGCGTTTGATATGCAGAAATAGCGAAATTTTGGTTTTCGTCGGTTTTCATCCTGAGGTATGCATTTTCTGCGATGATCTTGGTGCGACTTCTGTCAGAAGTATGCAGAATCATCGAGATCGCTCATTTCGAGCAATTTAATGCGAGAAACACGCTATCTGGTTGTTTTCACCACTCCACAGTGCGTTTGATATGCAGAACCGGCGACATCTTGATTTTCGTGAGGTTTCAAGCTGAGATATGCATTTTCTGCGATAATATTGGTGAGACTTCTGTCCAAAGTATGCAGAATCATCGATATCGCTCGCTTCGAGCTATTTAATGCCAGAAACACGTTATCTGGTGTTTTGACCACTCCACAGTGCGTTTGATATGCAGAAATAGCGAAATCTTAGTTTTCGTCGCTTTTCATCCTGAGGTATGCATTTTCTGCGATAATCTTTGTGTTTCATCTATGAGAAGTATGCAGAATCATCCAGAACGCTCTTTTCGAGCTAGTTAATGCGAGTAACACGTTTTCTGGTGTTCTCACCACTCCACTGTCCGTCTGATATGCAGAACCGGCGACATCTTGATTTTCGTGAGGTTTCAAGCTGAGATATGCATTTACTGCGATAATATTGGTGAGACTTCTGTCCAAAGTATGCAGAATCATCGATATCGCTCGCTTCGAGCTATTTAATGCGAGAAACACGTTATCTGGAGTTTTGATCACTCCCCAGTGCGTTTGATATGCAGAAATAGCGAAATCTTGGTTTTCGTCGGTTTTCATCCTGAGGTATGCATTTTCTGCGATGATCTTTGTGTTTCATCTATGAGAAGTATGCAGAATCATCCAGAACGCTCTTTTCGAGCCATTTAATGCGAAAAAACAAGTTTTCTGGTGTTTTCAACATTCCACAGTGCGTTTGATATGCAGAACCGGCGATATCTTGATTTTCGTGGTGTTTCCAGCTGAGATATGCATTTTCTGCGATAAGCTTGGTGAGTCTTCTGCCAGAAGTATGCAGAATCATCGAGAACGCTCGTTTCGCGCTATTTAATGCGAAAAAACAAGTTTTCTGGTGTTTTCAACAATCCACAGTGCGTTTCATATGCAGAACCGGCGATATCTTGATTTTCGTGGTGTTTCCAGCTGAGATATGCATTTTCTGCGATAAGCTTGGTGAGTCTTCTGCCAGAAGTATGCAGAATCATCGAGAACGCTCTTTTCGAGCTAGTTAATGCGAGAAACACGTTTTCTGGTGTTTTCACCACTCCACGGTGCGTTTGATATGTAGAGCCGCCGATAACTTGGTTTTCGTGGGGTTTCCAGCTGAAATATACATTTTCTGCGATAATCTTTGTGTTTCATCTACGAGAAGTATGCAGAATCTTCCAGAACGCTCTTTTCGAGCTAGTTAATGCGAGTAACACGTTTTCTGGTGTTTTCACCACCCCACAGTGCGTTTGATATGCAGAACCGGCGATATCTTGATTTTCGTGGTGTTTCCATCTGAGATATGCATTTTCTGCGAAAATCTTGGTGAGTCTTCTGTCAGCAGTATGCAGAATCATCTAGATCGCTCTTTTCGAGCTATTTAATGCCAGAAACACGTAATCTGGTGTATTCACCACTCCACAGTACGTTTGACATGCAGAAACGGAGATATCTTGGTTTCGGTAGGGTTTCAAGCTGAGATATGCATTTTCTGCGATAATATTGGTGAGAATTCAGCCAGAAGTATGCAGAATCATCTAGATCGCTCGTTTCGAACTACTTAATGCGAAAAAACAAGTTTTATGGTGTTTTGACCACTCCACAGTGCGTTTGATATGTAGAGCCGCCGATAATTTGGTTTTCGTGGGGTTTCCAGCTGAGATATGCATTTTCTGCGATAAGCTTGGTGAGTCTTCTGTCAGAAGTATGCAGAATCATCGAGATCGCTCTATTCGAGCTACTTAATGCGAGATACACGTTATCTGGTTGTTTTCACCACCCCACAGTGCGTTTGATATGCAGAACCGGCGACATCTTGGATTTCGCCGGGTTTCAAGTTGAGATATGCATTTTCTGCGATAATATTGGTGAGACTTCAGTCAGAAGTATGCAGAATTATCTAGATCGCTCGTTTCGAGCTATTTAATGCGAAAAAACAAGTTTTCTGGTGTTTTCAATATTCCACAGTGCGTTTGATATACAGAACCGGCGAGATCTTGTTTTTCGTGAGGTTTCAAGCTGAGATATGCATTTTCTGCGATAATCTTGGTGAGTCTTCTGTCATCAGTAAGCAGAATCATCTAGATCGCTCGTTTCGAGCTATTTAATGCGAAAAAACAAGTTTTCTGGTGTTTTCAACGTTCCACAGTGCGTTTGATATGCAGAACCAGCGATATCTTGATTTTCGTGGTGTTTCCAGCTGAGATATGCATTTTCTGCGATAATCTTGGTGAGTCTTCTGTCAGAAGTATGTAGAATCATCTATATCACTCTTTTCGAGCTATTTAATGCGAGAACCACGTTATCTGGTGTATTGACCACTCCACAGTGCGTTTGATATGCAGAACCGGCGACATCTTGGATTTCGTCGGGTTTCAAGCTGAGATATGCATTTTCTACGATAATCTTGGTGAGACTACTGTCAGAAGTATGCAGAATCTTCGAGATCGCTCTTTTCGAGCTACTTACTGCGAGAAACACGTTATCTGGTGTTTTCACCACTCCACAGTGCGTTTGATATGCAGAACCGGCGACATCTTGGCTTTCGTCGGGTATCAAGCTGAGATATGCATTTTCTACGATAATCTTGGTGAGACTTCTGTCAGAAGTATGCAGAATCATCAGGATCGCTCTTTTCGAGCTATTTAATGCGAGAACCACGTTATCTGGTGTATTGACCACTCCACAGTGCGTTTGATATGCAGAACCGGCGCCATCTTGATTTTCGTGAGGTTTCGAGCTGAGATATGCATTTTCTGCGATAATATTGGTGAGACTTCAGTCAGAAGTATGCAGAATCATCTAGATCACTCTTTTCGAGCTATTTAATGCGAGAACCACGTTATCTGGTGTATTGACCATTCCACAGTGCGTTTGATATGCAGAACCGGCGACATCTTGGATTTCGTCGGGTTTCAAGCTGAGATATGCATTTTCTGCGATAATATTGGTGAGACTTCAGTCAGAAGTATGCAGAATCATCTAGATCGCTCGTTTCGAGCTATTTAATGCGAGAAACACGTTATCTGGTGTTTTCACCACTCCACAGTGCGTTTGATATGCAGAACCGGCGACATCTTGGCTTTCGTCGGACATCAAGCTGAGATATGCATTTTCTGCGATAATCTTGGTGAGACTACTGTCAGAAGTATGCAGAATCTTCGAGATCGCTCTATTCGAGCTATTTAATGAGAGAAACGCGTTATCTGGTGTTTTCATCACTCCACAGGGCGTTTGATATGCAGAACCGGCGATATCTTGGTTTACGTGGGGTTTCCAGCTGAGATATGCATTTTCTGCGATAATCTTGGTGGGAATCTGTCAGAAGTATGCAGAATAATCGAGATCGCTCTTTTCGAGCTATTTAATGCGAGAAACACGTTATCTGGTGTTTTCACCACTCCACAGTGCGTTTGATATGCAGAACCGGCGACATCTTGGCTTTCGTCGGGTATCAAGCTGAGATATGCATTTTCTACGATAATCTTGGTGAGACTTCTGTCAGAAGTATGCAGAATCATCTGGATCGCTCTTTTCGAGCTATTTAATGCGAGAACCACGTTATCTGGTGTATTGACCACTCCACAGTGCGTTTGATATGCAGAACCGGCGACATCTTGATTTTCGTGAGGTTTCAATCTGAGATATGCATTTTCTGCGATAATATTGGTGAGACTTCAGTCAGAAGTATGCAGAATCATCTAGATCGCTCGTTTCGAGCTATTTAATGCGAGAAACACGTTGTCTAGTTGTTTTCACCACTCCACAGTGTGTTTGATATGCAGAACTGGCGACATCTTGATTTTCGTGAGGTTTCAAGCTGAGATATGCATTTTCTGCGATAATATTGGTGAGACTTCAGTCAGAAGTATGCAGAATCATCTAGATCGCTCGTTTCGAGCTATTTAATGCGAAAAAACAAGTTTTCTGGTGTTTTCAACATTCCACAGTGCGTTTGATATGCAGAACCGGCGATATCTTGATTTTCGTGGTGTTTCCAGCTGAGATATGCATTTTCTGCGATAATCTTGGTGAGTCTTCTGTCAGAAGTATGCAGAATCATCTAGATCACTCTTTTCGAGCTATTTATTGCGAGAAACACGTTTTCTGGTGTTTTCACCACTCCACAGTTGGTTTGATATGCAGAACCGGAGATATCTTGGTTTTCGTGGGGTTTCAAGCTGAGATATGCATTTTCTGCGATAATCTTGGTGACACTTCTGTCCGAAGTATGCAGAATCATCGAGATCGCACTTTTCGAGCTATTTAAAGCGAGAAACACGTTATCTGGTGTTTTCACCACTCCACAGTGCGTATGATATGCAGAACCGACGATATCTTGGTTTTCGTGGGGTTTCAAGCTCAGATATGCATTTGCTGCGATAATCTTGCTGAGACTTCTGTCCGAAGTATGCAGAAACATCGAGAGCGCTCTTTTCAAGCTATTTAATGCGAGAAACACGTTTTCTGGTGTTTTCACCACTCCACAGTGCGTCTGATATGCAGAACCGGCGACATCTTGGATTTCGTCGGGTTTCAAGCTGAGATATGCATTTTCTGCGATAATATTTGTGAGACTTCAGTCAGAAGTATGCAGAATCATCTAGATCGCTCGTTTCGAGCTATTTAATGCGAGAAACATGTTTTCTGGTGTATTCACCACTCCACAGTACGTTTGACATGCAGAACCGTAGATGTCTTGGTTTCGGTCGGGTTTCAAGCTGAGATATGCATTTTCTACGATAATCTTGGTGAGAATCTGTCAGAAGTATGCAGAATCTTGGAGAACGCTCTTTTCAAGCTATTTAATGCGAGAAACACGTTATCTGGTTGTTTTCACAACTCCACAGTGCGTTTGATATGCAGAACCGGCGCCATCTTGATTTTCGTGAGGTTTCAATCTGACATATGCATTTTCTGCGATAATATTGGTGAGACTTCAGTCAGAAGTATGCAGAATCATCTAGATCGCTCGTTTCGAGCTATTTAATGCGAGAAACACGTTGTCTGGTTGTTTTCACCACTCCACAGTGCGTTTGATATGCAGAACCGGCGACATCTTGATTTTCGTGAGGTTTCAAGCTGAGATATGCATTTTCTGCGATAATATTGGTGAGACTTCAGTCAGAAGTATGCAGAATCATCTAGATCGCTCGTTTCGAGCTATTTAATGCGAAAAAACAAGTTTTCTGGTGTTTTCAACATTCCACAGTGCGTTTGATATGCAGAACCGGCGATATCTTGATTTTCGTGGTGTTTCCAGCTGAGATATGCATTTTCTGCGATAATCTTGGTGAGTCTTCTGTCAGAAGTATGCAGAATTATCTAGATCACTCTTT
Organism: Anthophora plumipes; assembly: GCA_951804975.1. Lineage (NCBI taxonomy): Eukaryota > Metazoa > Arthropoda > Insecta > Hymenoptera > Apidae > Anthophora > Anthophora plumipes. The sequence continues at coordinate 21,872,708 of OX638118.1, forward strand.
TCGAGCTATTTAATGCGAGAAACACGTTTTCTGGTGTTTTCACCACTCCACAGTTGGTTTGATATGCAGAACCGGAGATATCTTGGTTTTCGTGGGGTTTCAAGCTGAGATATGCATTTTCTGCGATAATCTTGGTGACACTTCTGTCCGAAGTATGCAGAATCATCGAGATCGCACTTTTCGAGCTATTTAAAGCGAGAAACACGTTATCTGGTGTTTTGACCACTCCACAGTGCGTACGATATGCAGAACCGACGATATCTTGGTTTTCGTGGGGTTTCAAGCTCAGATATGCATTTGCTGCGATAATCTTGCTGAGACTTCTGTCCGAAGTATGCAGAAACATCGAGAGCGCTCTTTTCAAGCTATTTAATGCGAGAAACACGTTTTCTGGTGTTTTCACCACTCCACAGTTGGTTTGATATGCAGAACCGGCGCCATCTTGATTTTCGTGAGGTTTTAAGCTGAGATATGCATTTTCTGCGATAATCTTCGTGGGTCTTCTGTCAGAAGTATGCAGAATCATCGAGAGCGCTCTTTTCAAGCTATTTAATGCGAGAAACACATTTTCTGGTGTTTTCACCACTCCACAGTTGGTTTGATATGCAGAACCGGAGATATCTTGATTTTCGTGAGGTTTCAATCTGAGATATGCATTTTCTGCGATAATATTGGTGAGACTTCAGTCAGAAGTATGCAGAATCATCTAGATCGCTCGTTTCGAGCTATTTAATGCGAGAAACACGTTGTCTGGTTGTTTTCACCACTCCACAGTGCGTTTGATATGCAGAACCGGCGACATCTTGATTTTCGTGAGGTTTCAAGCTGAGATATGCATTTTCTGCGATAATATTGGTGAGACTTCTGTCCGAAGTATGCAGAATCATCGAGATCGCACTTTTCGAGCTATTTAAAGCGAGAAACACGTTATCTGGTGTTTTCACCACTCCACAGTGCGTATGATATGCAGAACCGACGATATCTTGGTTTTCGTGGGGTTTCAAGCTCAGATATGCATTTTCTGCGATAATCTTGCTGAGACTTCTGTCCGAAGTATGCAGAATCATCTAGATCGCTCGTTTCGAGCTATTTAATGCGAGAAACACGTTGTCTGGTTGTTTTCACCACTCCACAGTGCGTTTGATATGCAGAACCGGCGACATCTTGATTTTCGTGAGGTTTCAAGCTGAGATATGCATTTTCTGCGATAATATTGGTGAGACTTCAGTCAGAAGTATGCAGAATCATCTAGATCGCTCGTTTCGAGCTATTTAATGCGAAAAAACAAGTTTTCTGGTGTTTTCAACATTCCACAGTGCGTTTGATATGCAGAACCGGAGATATCTTGATTTTCGTGGTGTTTCCAGCTGAGATATGCATTTTCTGCGATAATCTTGGTGAGTCTTCTGTCAGAAGTATGCAGAATCATCTAGATCACTCTTTTCGAGCTATTTAATGCGAGAAACACGTTTTCTGGTGTTTTCACCACTCCACAGTTGGTTTGATATGCAGAACCGGAGATATCTTGGTTTTCGTGGGGTTTCAAGCTGAGATATGCATTTTCTGCGATAATCTTGGTGACACTTCTGTCCGAAGTATGCAGAATCATCGAGATCGCACTTTTCGAGCTATTTAAAGCGAGAAACACGTTATCTGGTGTTTTGACCACTCCACAGTGCGTACGATATGCAGAACCGACGATATCTTGGTTTTCGTGGGGTTTCAAGCTCAGATATGCATTTGCTGCGATAATCTTGCTGAGACTTCTGTCCGAAGTATGCAGAAACATCGAGAGCGCTCTTTTCAAGCTATTTAATGCGAGAAACACGTTTTCTGGTGTTTTCACCACTCCACAGTTGGTTTGATATGCAGAACCGGCGCCATCTTGATTTTCGTGAGGTTTTAAGCTGAGATATGCATTTTCTGCGATAATCTTCGTGGGTCTTCTGTCAGAAGTATGCAGAATCATCGAGAGCGCTCTTTTCAAGCTATTTAATGCGAGAAACACGTTTTCTGGTGTTTTCACCACTCCACAGTTGGTTTGATATGCAGAACCGGAGATATCTTGATTTTCGTGAGGTTTCAATCTGAGATATGCATTTTCTGCGATAATATTGGTGAGACTTCAGTCAGAAGTATGCAGAATCATCTAGATCGCTCGTTTCGAGCTATTTAATGCGAGAAACACGTTGTCTGGTTGTTTTCACCACTCCACAGTGCGTTTGATATGCAGAACCGGCGACATCTTGATTTTCGTGAGGTTTCAAGCTGAGATATGCATTTTCTGCGATAATATTGGTGAGACTTCTGTCCGAAGTATGCAGAATCATCGAGATCGCACTTTTCGAGCTATTTAAAGCGAGAAACACGTTATCTGGTGTTTTCACCACTCCACAGTGCGTATGATATGCAGAACCGACGATATCTTGGTTTTCGTGGGGTTTCAAGCTCAGATATGCATTTTCTGCGATAATCTTGCTGAGACTTCTGTCCGAAGTATGCAGAATCATCTAGATCGCTCGTTTCGAGCTATTTAATGCGAGAAACACGTTATCTGGTGTATTCACCACTCCACAGTACGTTTGACATGCAGTACCGGAGATATCTTGGTTTCGGTCGGGTTTCAAGCTGAGATATGCTTTTCTACGATAATCTTGGTGAGACTTCTGTCAGAAGTATGCAGAATCTTTGAGAACGCTCTTTTCGAGCTACTTAATCCGAGAAACACGTTTTCTGGTGTTTTCACCACTCCACAGTACGTTTGATGTGCCGAACCGGAGATAACTTGGTATTCGTGAGGTTTCAAGCTGAGATATGCATTTTCTGCGATAATCTTTGTGAGACTTCATTCAGAAGTATGCAGAATCATCTAGATCGCTCTTGTCGAGCTATTTAATGCGAGAAACACGTTATCTGGTGTTTTCACCACTCCACAGTGCGTTTGATATGCAGAAATAGCGAAATCTTGGTTTTCGTCGGTTTTCATCATGAGGTATGCATTTTCTGCGATGATCTTGGTGCGACTTCTGTCAGAAGTATGCAGAATCATCGAGATCGCTCATTTCGAGCAATTTAATGCGAGAAACACGCTATCTGGTTGTTTTCACCACTCCACAGTGCGTTTGATATGCAGAACCGGCGACATCTTGATTTTCGTGAGGTTTCAAGCTGAGATATGCATTTTCTGCGATAATATTGGTGAGACTTCTGTCCAAAGTATGCAGAATCATCGATATCGCTCGCTTCGAGCTACTTAATGCGAGAAACACGTTATCTGGTGTTTTGACCACTCCACAGTGCGTTTGATATGCAGAAATAGCGAAATCTTGGTTTTCGTCGCTTTTCATCCTGAGGTATGCATTTTCTGCGATAATCTTTGTGTTTCATCTATGAGAAGTGTGCAGAATCATCCAGAACGCTCTTTTCGAGCTAGTTAATGCGAGTAACACGTTTTCTGGTGTTCTCACCACTCCACTGTCCGTCTGATATGCAGAACCGGCGACATCTTGATTTTCGTGAGGTTTCAAGCTGAGATATGCATTTACTGCGATAATATTGGTGAGACTTCTGTCCAAAGTATGCAGAATCATCGATATCGCTCGCTTCGAGCTATTTAATGCGAGAAACACGCTATCTGGAGTTTTGATCACTCCCCAGTGCGTTTGATATGCAGAAATAGCGAAATCTTGGTTTTCGTCGGTTTTCATACTGAGGTATGCATTTTCTGCGATGATCTTTGTGTTTCATCTATGAGAAGTATGCAGAATCATCCAGAACGCTCTTTTCGAGCCATTTAATGCGAAAAAACAAGTTTTCTGGTGTTTTCAACATTCCACAGTGCGTTTGATATGCAGAACCGGCGATATCTTGATTTTCGTGGTGTTTCCAGCTGAGATATGCATTTTCTGCGATAAGCTTGGTGAGTCTTCTGCCAGAAGTATGCAGAATCTTCGAGAACGCTCGTTTCGCGCTATTTAATGCGAAAAAACAAGTTTTCTGGTGTTTTCAACAATCCACAGTGCGTTTGAAATGCAGAACCGGCGATATCTTGATTTTCGTGGTGTTTCCAGCTGAGATATGCATTTTCTGCGATAAGCTTGGTGAGTCTTCTGCCAGAAGTATGCAGAATCATCGAGAACGCTCTTTTCGAGCTAGTTAATGCGAGAAACACGTTTTCTGGTGTTTTCACCACTCCACGGTGCGTTTGATATGTAGAGCCGCCGATAACTTGGTTTTCGTGGGGTTTCCAGCTGAAATATACATTTTCTGCGATAATCTTTGTGTTTCATCTACGAGAAGTATGCAGAATCTTCCAGAACGCTCTTTTCGAGCTAGTTAATGCGAGTAACACGTTTTCTGGTGTTTTCACCACCCCACAGTGCGTTTGATATGCAGAACCGGCGATATCTTGATTTTCGTGGTGTTTCCATCTGAGATATGCATTTTCTGCGAAAATCTTGGTGAGTCTTCTGTCAGCAGTATGCAGAATCATCTAGATCGCTCTTTTCGAGCTATTTAATGCCAGAAACACGTAATCTGGTGTATTCACCACTCCACAGTACGTTTGACATGCAGAAACGGAGATATCTTGGTTTCGGTAGGGTTTCAAGCTGAGATATGCATTTTCTGCGATAATATTGGTGAGAATTCAGCCAGAAGTATGCAGAATCATCTAGATCGCTCGTTTCGAACTACTTAATGCGAAAAAACAAGTTTTATGGTGTTTTGACCACTCCACAGTGCGTTTGATATGTAGAGCCGCCGATAATTTGGTTTTCGTGGGGTTTCCAGCTGAGATATGCATTTTCTGCGATAAGCTTGGTGAGTCTTCTGTCAGAAGTATGCAGAATCATCGAGATCGCTCTATTCGAGCTACTTAATGCGAGATACACGTTATCTGGTTGTTTTCACCACCCCACAGTGCGTTTGATATGCAGAACCGGCGACATCTTGGATTTCGTCGGGTTTCAAGTTGAGATATGCATTTTCTGCGATAATATTGGTGAGACTTCAGTCAGAAGTATGCAGAATTATCTAGATCGCTCGTTTCGAGCTATTTAATGCGAAAAAACAAGTTTTCTGGTGTTTTCAATATTCCACAGTGCGTTTGATATACAGAACCGGCGAGATCTTGTTTTTCGTGAGGTTTCAAGCTGAGATATGCATTTTCTGCGATAATCTTGATGAGTCTTCTGTCATCAGTATGCAGAATCATCTAGATCGCTCTTTTCGAGCTATTTAATGCCAGAAACACGTAATCTGGTGTATTCACCACTCCACAGTACGTTTGACATGCAGAAACGGAGATATCTTGGTTTCGGTAGGGTTTCAAGCTGAGATATGCATTTTCTGCGATAATATTGGTGAGACTTCAGTCAGAAGTATGCAGAATCATCTAGATCGCTCGTTTCGATCTACTTAATGCGAAAAAAAAAGTTTTCTGGTGTTTTGACCACTCCACAGTGCGTTTGATATGTAGAGCCGCCGATAACTTGGTTTTCGTGGGGTTTCCAGCTGAGATATGCATTTTCTGCGATAAACTTGGTGAGTCCTCTGTCAGAAGTATGCAGAATCATCGAGATCGCTCTATTCGAGCTATTTCATGCGAGAAACATGCTTTCTGGTGTTTTCACCACCCCACAGTGCGTTTGATATGCAGTACCGGCGACATCTTGGATTTCGTCGGGTTTCAAGTTGAGATATGCATTTTCTGCGATAATATTGGTGAGACTTCAGTCAGAAGTATGCAGAATCATCTACATCGGTCGTTTCGAGCTATTTAATGCGAAAAAACAAGTTTTCTGGTGTTTTCAACATTCCACAGTGCGTTTGATATGCAGAACCGGCGATATCTTGATTTTCGTGTTGTTTCCAGCTGAGATATGCATTTTCTGCGATAATCTTGGTGAGCCTTCTGTCAGCAGTATGCAGAATCATATAGATCGCACTTTTCGAGCTATTTAATGCAAGAAACACGTTATCTGGTGTTTTCACCACCTCACAGTGCGTTTGATATGCAGAACCGGCGACATCTTGGTTTTCGTCGGGTTTCAAGCTGAGATATGCATTTTCTGCGATAATATTGGTGATACTTCAGTCAGAAGTATGCAGAATCATCTAGATCGCTCGTTTCGAGCTATTTAATGCGAGATACACGTTATCTGGTTGTTTTCACCACTTCACAGTGCGCTTGATATACAGAACCGGCGAGATCTTGTTTTTCGTGAGGCTTCAAGCTGAGATATGCATTTTCTGCGATAATATTGGTGAGACTTCAGTCAGAAGTATGCAGAATTATCTAGATCGCTCGTTTCGAGCTATTTAATGCGAGAAACACGTTATCTGGTTGTATTCACAACTCCATGGTGCGTTTAACATGCAGAACCGGCGATATCTTGATTTTCGTGGTGTTTCCAGCTGAGATATGCATTTTCTGCGATAATATTTGTGAGACTTCAGTCAGAAGTATGCAGAATCATCTAGATCGCGCGTTTCGAACTACTTAATGCGAAAAAACAAGTTTTATGGTATTTTGACCACTCCACAGTGCGTTTGATATGTAGAGCCGCCGATAATTTGGTTTTCGTGGGGTTTCCAGCTGAGATATGCATTTTCTGCGATAAACTTGGTGAGTCTTCTGTCAGAAGTATGCAGAATCATCGAGATCGCTCTATTCGAGCTACTTAATGCGAGATACACGTTATCTGGTAGTTTGCACCACCCCACAGTGCGATTGATATGCAGAACCGGCGACATCTTGGATTTCGTCGGGTTTCAAGGTGAGATATGCATTTTCTGCGATAATATTGGTGAGACTTCTGTCAGAAGTATGCAGAATTATCTAGATCGCTCGTTTCGAGCTATTTAATGCGAAAAAACAAGTTTTCTGGTGTTTTCAATATTCCACAGTGCGTTTGATATACAGAACCGGCGAGATCTTGTTTTTCGTGAGGTTTCAAGCTGAGATATGCATTTTCTGCGATAATCTTGGTGAGTCTTCTGTCATCAGTATGCAGAATCATCTAGATCGCTCTTTTCGAGCTATTTAATGCCAGAAACACGTAATCTGGTGTATTCACCACTCCACAGTACGTTTGACATGCAGAAACGGAGATATCTTGGTTTCGGTAGGGTTTCAAGCTGAGATATGCATTTTCTGCGATAATATTGGTGAGACTTCAGTCAGAAGTATGCAGAATCATCTAGATCGCTCGTTTCGATCTACTTAATGCGAAAAAAAAAGTTTTCTGGTGTTTTGACCACTCCACAGTGCGTTTGATATGTAGAGCCGCCGATAACTTGGTTTTCGTGGGGTTTCCAGCTGAGATATGCATTTTCTGCGATAAACTTGGTGAGTCCTCTGTCAGAAGTATGCAGAATCATCGAGATCGCTCTATTCGAGCTATTTAATGCGAGAAACACGCTTTCTGGTGTTTTCACCACCCCACAGTGCGTTTGATATGCAGTACCGGCGACATCTTGGATTTCGTCGGGTTTCAAGTTGAGATATGCATTTTCTGCGATAATATTGGTGAGACTTCAGTCAGAAGTATGCAGAATCATCTACATCGATCGTTTCGAGCTATTTAATGCGAAAAAACAAGTTTCCTGGTGTTTTCAACATTCCACAGTGCGTTTGATATGCAGAACCGGCGATATCTTGATTTTCGTGTTGTTTCCAGCTGAGATATGCATTTTCTGAGATAATCTTGGTGAGCCTTCTGTCAGCAGTATGCAGAATCATATAGATCGCACTTTTCGAGCTATTTAATGCAAGAAACACGTTATCTGGTGTTTTCACCACCCCACAGTGCGTTTGATATGCAGAACCGGCGACATCTTGGTTTTCGTCGGGTTTCAAGCTGAGATATGCATTTTCTGCGATAATATTGGTGATACTTCAGTCAGAAGTATGCAGAATCATCTAGATTGCTCGTTTCGAGCTATTTAATGAGAGATACACGTTATCTGGTTGTTTTCACCACTTCACAGTGCGCTTGATATACAGAACCGGCGAGATCTTGTTTTTCGTGAGGCTTCAAGCTGAGATATGCATTTTCTGCGATAATATTGGTGAGACTTCTGTCCGAAATATGCAGAATCATCGATATCGCTCTTTTCGAGCTATTTAATGCGAGAAACAGGTTATCTGGTGTTTTCACCACCCCACAGTGCGTTTGATATGCAGAACCGGCGACATCCTGGATTTCGTCGGGTTTCAAGTTGAGATATGCATTTTCTGCGATAATATTGGTGAGACTTCAGTCAGAAGTATGCAGAATCATCTACATCGATCGTTTCGAGCTATTTAATGCGAAAAAACAAGTTTTCTGGTGTTTTCAACATTCCACAGTGCGTTTGATATGCAGAACCGGCGATATCTTGATTTTCGTGTTGTTTCCAGCTGAGATATGCATTTTCTGCGATAATCTTGGTGACTCTTCTCTCAGCAGTATGCAGAATCATATAGATCGCACTTTTCGAGCTATTTAATGCAAGAAACAAGTTATCTGGTGTTTTCACCACCCCACAGTGCGTTTGATATGCAGAACCGGCGACATCTTGGTTTTCGTCGGGTTTCAAGCTGAGATATGCATTTTCTGCGATAATATTGGTGATACTTCAGTCAGAAGTATGCAGAATCATCTAGATCGCTCGTTTCGAGCTATTTAATGCGAGATACACGTTATCTGGTTGTTTTCACCACTTCACAGTGCGCTTGATATACAGAACCGGCGAGATCTTGTTTTTCGTGAGGCTTCAAGCTGAGATATGCATTTTCTGCGATAATATTGGTGAGACTTCTGTCCGAAATATGCAGAATCATCGATATCGCTCTTTTCGAGCTATTTAATGCGAGAAACAGGTTATCTGGTGTTTTCACCACCCCACAGTGCGTTTGATATGCAGTACCGGCGACATCCTGGATTTCGTCGGGTTTCAAGTTGAGATATGCATTTTCTGCGATAATATTGGTGAGACTTCAGTCAGAAGTATGCAGAATTACCTAGATCGCTCGTTTCGAGCTATTTAATGCGAGAAACACGTTATCTGGTTGTATTCACAACTCCATGGTGCGTTTAACATGCAGAACCGGCGATATCTTGATTTTCGTGGTGTTTCCAGCTGAGATATGCATTTTCTGCGATAATATTTGTGAGACTTCAGTCAGAAGTATGCAGAATCATCTAGATCGCTCGTTTCGAACTACTTAATGCGAAAAAACAAGTTTTATGGTGTTTTGACCACTCCACAGTGCGTTTGATATGTAGAGCCGCCGATAATTTGGTTTTCGTGGGGTTTCCAGCTGAGATATGCATTTTCTGCGATAAACTTGGTGAGTCTTCTGTCAGAAGTATGCAGAATCATCGAGATCGCTCTATTCGAGCTACTTAATGCGAGATACACGTTATCTGGTTGTTTTCACCACCCCACAGTGCGTTTGATATGCAGAACCGGCGACATCTTGGATTTCGTCGGGTTTCAAGTTGAGATATGCATTTTCTGCGATAATATTGGTGAGACTTCAGTCAGAAGTATGCAGAATCATCTAGATCGCTCGTTTCGAGCTATTTAATGCGAGAAACACGTTATCTGGTGTTTTCACCACTCCACAGTGCGTTTGATATGCAGAACCGGCGACATCTTGGCTTTCGTCGGACATCAAGCTGAGATATGCATTTTCTGCGATAATCTTGGTGAGACTACTGTCAGAAGTATGCAGAATCTTCGAGAACGCTCTTTTGAAGCTATTTAATGCGAGAAACACGTTATCTGGTTGTTTTCACCACTCCACAGTGCGTGTGATATGCAGAACCGGCGACATCTTGATTTTCGTGAGGTTTCGAGCTGAGATATGCATTTTCTGCGATAATATTGGTGAGACTTCAGTCAGAAGTATGCAGAATCATCTAGATCGCTCGTTTCGAGCTATTTAATGAGAAAAAACAAGTTTTGTGGTGTTTTGACCACTCTACAGTGCGTTTGATATGCAGAGCCAGCGATAACTTGGTTTTCGTGGGTTTTCCAGCTGAAATATGCATTTTGTGAAATAATCTTTGTGTTTCATCTATGAGAAGTATGCAGAATCATCCAGAACGCTCTTTTCGAGCTATTTAAAGCGAGAAACACGTTATCTGGTGTTTTCACCACTCCACAGTGCGTATGATATGCAGAACAGACGCTATCTTGGTTTTCGTGGGGTTTCAAGCTCAGATATGCATTTTCTGAGATAATCTTGGTGAGAATTCTGTCCGAAGTATGCAGAGTCGTCGAGATCGTACTTTTCGAACTATTTAATGCGCGAAACACGTTTTCTGGTGTTTTCACCACTCCACGGTACGTTTGATGTGCAGAACCGGAGATAACTTGGTTTTCGTCGGGTTTCAAGCTGAGATATGCATTTTCTACGATAATCTTAGTGAGACTTCGGTCAGAAGTATGCAGGATCTTTGAGAACGCTCTGTTCGAGCTACTTAATGCGAGAAACACGTTTTCTGGAGTTTTCAACATTCCACAGTGCGTTTGATATGCAGAACCGGCGATATCTTGATTTTCGAGATGTTTCCTGCTGAGATATGCATTTTCTGCGATAATATTGGTGAGAGTTCAGTCAGAAGTATGCAGAATCATCGCGATCGCTCTTTTCGAGCTATTTAATGCGAGAAACACGTTATCTGGTGTATTGACCACTCCACAGTGCGTTTGATATGCAGAACCGGCGCCATCTTGATTTTCGTGAGGTTTCAATCTGAGATATGCATTTTCTGCGATAATATTGGTGAGACTTCAGTCAGAAGTATGCAGAATCATCTAGATCGCTCGTTTCGAGCTATTTAATGCGAGAAACACGTTGTCTGGTTGTTTTCACCACTCCACAGTGCGTTTGATATGCAGAACCGGCGACATCTTGATTTTCGTGAGGTTTCAAGCTGAGATATGCATTTTCTGCGATAATATTGGTGAGACTTCAGTCAGAAGTATGCAGAATCATCTAGATCGCTCGTTTCGAGCTATTTAATGCGAAAAAACAAGTTTTCTGGTGTTTTCAACATTCCACAGTGCGTTTGATATGCAGAACCGGCGATATCTTGATTTTCGTGGTGTTTCCAGCTGAGATATGCATTTTCTGCGATGATCTTGGTGAGTCTTCTGTCAGAAGTATGCAGAATCATCTAGATCACTCTTTTCGAGCTATTTAATGCGAGAAACACGTTTTCTGGTGTTTTCACCACTCCACAGTTGGTTTGATATGCAGAACCGGAGATATCTTGGTTTTCGTGGGGTTTCAAGCTGAGATATGCATTTTCTGCGATAATCTTGGTGACACTTCTGTCCGAAGTATGCAGAATCATCGAGATCGCACTTTTCGAGCTATTTAAAGCGAGAAACACGTTATCTGGTGTTTTCACCACTCCACAGTGCGTATGATATGCAGAACCGACGATATCTTGGTTTTCGTGGGGTTTCAAGCTCAGATATACATTTGCTGCGATAATCTTGCTGAGACTTCTGTCCGAAGTATGCAGAAACATCGAGAGCGCTCTTTTCAAGCTATTTAATGCGAGAAACACGTTTTCTGGTGTTTTCACCACTCCACAGTTGGTTTGATATGCAGAACCGGCGCCATCTTGATTTTCGTGAGGTTTCAAGCTGAGATATGCATTTTCTGCGATAATCTTCGTGGGTCTTCTGTCAGAAGTATGCAGAATCATCGAGAGCGCTCTTTTCAAGCTATTTAATGCGAGAAACACGTTTTCTGGTGTTTTCACCACTCCACAGTTGGTTTGATATGCAGAACCGGAGATATCTTGATTTTCGTGAGGTTTCAATCTGAGATATGCATTTTCTGCGATAATATTGGTGAGACTTCAGTCAGAAGTATGCAGAATCATCTAGATCGCTCGTTTCGAGCTATTTAATGCGAGAAACACGTTGTCTGGTTGTTTTCACCACTCCACAGTGCGTTTGATATGCAGAACCGGCGATATCTTGATTTTCGTGAGGTTTCAAGCTGAGATATGCATTTTCTGCGATAATATTGGTGAGACTTCTGTCAGAAGTATGCAGAATCATCGCGATCGCTCTTTTCGAGCTATTTAATGCGAGAAACACGTTATCTGGTGTATTGACCACTCCACAGTGCGTTTGATATGCAGAACCGGCGCCATCTTGATTTTCGTGAGGTTTCAAGCTGAGATATGCATTTTCTGCGATAATCTTCGTGAGTCTTCTGTCAGAAGTATGCAGAATCATCGAGACCGCTCTTTTCAAGCTATTTAATGCGAGAAACACGTTTTCTGGTGTTTTCACCACTCCACAGTTGGTTTGATATGCAGAACCGGAGATATCTTGGTTTTCGTAGGGGTTCAAGCTGAGATATTTATTTTCTGCGATAATCTTGGTGACACTTCTGTCCGAAGTATGCAGAATCATCGAGATCGCACTTTTCGAGCTATTTAAAGCGAGAAACACGTTATCTGGTGTTTTCACCACTCCACAGTGCGTATGATATGCAGAACCGACGATATCTTGGTTTTCGTGGGGTTTCAGCTCAGATATGCATTTGCTGCGATAATCTTGCTGAGACTTCTGTCCGAAGTATGCAGAAACATCGAGAGCGCTCTTTTCAAGCAATTTAATGCGAGAAACACGTTTTCTGGTGTTTTCACCACTCCACAGTTGGTTTGATATGCAGAACCGGCGCCATCTTGATTTTCGTGAGGTTTCAAGCTGAGATATGCATTTTCTGCGATAATCTTCGTGAGTCTTCTGTCAGAAGTATGCAGAATCATCGAGAGCGCTCTTTTCAAGCTATTTAATGCGAGAAACACGTTTTCTGGTGTTTTCACCACTCCACAGTTGGTTTGATATGCAGAACCGGAGATATCTTGATTTTCGTGAGGTTTCAATCTGAGATATGCATTTTCTGCGATAATATTGGTGAGACTTCAGTCAGAAGTATGCAGAATCATCTAGATCGCTCGTTTCGAGCTATTTAACGCGAGAAACACGTTGTCTGGTTGTTTTCACCACTCCACAGTGCGTTTGATATGCAGAACCGGCGACATCTTGATTTTCGTGAGGTTTCAAGCTGAGATATGCATTTTCTGCGATAATATTGGTGAGACTTCTGTCAGAAGTATGCAGAATCATCGCGATCGCTCTTTTCGAGCTATTTAATGCGAGAAACACGTTATCTGGTGTATTGACCACTCCACAGTGCGTTTGATATGCAGAACCGGCGCCATCTTGATTTTCGTGAGGTTTCAAGCTGAGATATGCATTTTCTGCGATAATCTTCGTGAGTCTTCTGTCAGAAGTATGCAGAATCATCGAGAGCGCTCTTTTCAAGCTATTTAATGCGAGAAACACGTTTTCTGGTGTTTTCACCACTCCACAGTTGGTTTGATATGCAGAACCGGAGATATCTTGGTTTTCGTGGGGTTTCAAGCTGAGATATGCATTTTCTGCGATAATCTTGGTGAGTCTTCTGTCAGAAGTATGCAGAATCATCTAGATTGCACTTTTCGAGCTATTTAATGCGAGAAACACGTTTTCTGGTGTATTCAGCACTCCACAGAGCGTTTAATATGCAGAACCGGCGATATCTTGATATTCGTGGTGTTTCCAGCTGAGATATGCATTTTCTGCGATAATATTGGTGAGACTTCATTCAGAAGTATGCAGAATCATCTAGATCGCTCTTGTCGAGCGATATAATGCGAGAAACACGTTATATGGAGTTTTCAACAATTCCTCAGTGCGTTTGATATGCAGAACCGGCGACATCTTGGCTTTCGTCGGGGTTCAAGCTGAGATATGCATTTTCTGCGATAATCTTGGTAAGACATCAGTCAGAAGTATGCAGAATCATCTAGATCGCTCGTTTCGAGCTGCTTAATTCGAGAAACACGTTTTCTTGTGTTTTCACCACTCCACAGTGCGTTTGATATGCGGAACCGGCGACATCTTGGGTTTCGTCGGGGTTCAAGCTGAGATATGCATTTTCTGCGATAATATTGGTGAGACTTCAGTCAGAAGTATGCAGAATCATCTAGATCGCTCGTTTCGAGCTATTTAATGCGAGAAACACGTTATCTGGTCCTTTCACCACTCCACAGTGCGTTTGATATGCAGAACCGGCGTCATCTTGATTTTCGTGAGGTTTCAAGTTGAGATATGCATTTTCTGCGATAATATTGGTGAGACTTCCGTCCGAAGTATGCAGAATCATCGATATCGCTCTTTTCGAGCTATATAATGCGAGAAACACGTTTTCTGGTGTTTTCAACATTCCACAGTGCGTCTGATATGCAGAGCCGGCGCCATCTTGATTTTCGTGAGGTTTCAAGTTGAGATATGCATTTTCTGCGATAATATTGGTGAGACTTCTGTCCGAAGTATGCAGAATCATCGATATCGCTCTTTTCGAGCTATTTAATGCGAGAAACACGTTACCTGGTGTCTTCACCACTCCACAGTACGTTTGACATGCAGAACCGGAGATATCTTGGTTTCGGTCGGGTTTCAAGCTGAGATATGCTTTTCTACGATAATCTTGGTGAGACTTCTGTCAGAAGTATGCAGAATCTTCGAGAACGCTCTTTTCGAGCTACTTAATGCGAGAAACACGTTTTCTGGTGTATTCACCACTCCACAGTACGTTTGACATGCAGAACCGGAGATATCTTGGTTTCGGTCGGGTTTCAAGCTGAGATATGCTTTTCTACGATAATCTTCGTGAGACTTCATTCAGAAGTATGCAGAATCATCTAGATCGCTCTTGTCGAGCTATTTAATGCGAGAAACACGTTATCTGGTGTTTTCAACATTCCACAGTGCGTCTGTTATGCAGAACCGGCGTCATCTTGATTTTCGTGAGGTTTCAAGCTGAAATATGCATTTTCTGCGATAATATTGGTGAGACTTCAGTCCGAAGTATGCAGTATCATCGATATCGCTCTTTTCGAGCTAGTTAATGCGAGTAACACGTTATCTGATTGTTTTCACCTCTCCACAGTGCGTTTGTAATGCAGAACCGGCGACATCTTGATTTTCGTGAGGTTTCTAGCTGAGATATGCATTTTCTGCGATAATATTGGTGAGACTTCGGTCAGAAGTATGCAGAATCATCTAGATCGCTCGTTTCGAGCTATTTAATGCGAGAAACACGTTATCTGGTGTATTCACCACTCCACAGTACGTTTGACATGCAGAACCGGAGATATCTTGGTTTCGGTCGGGTTTCAAGCTGAGATATGCTTTTCTACGATAATATTGGTGATACTTCAGTCAGAAGTATGCAGAATCATCTAGTTCGCTCGTTTCGAGCCATTTAATGCGAGAAACACGTTATCTGGTTGTTTTCACCACTCCACAGTGCGTTTGATATGCAGAACCGGCGACATCTTGATTTACATGAGGTTTCAAGCTGAGATATGCATTTTCTGCGATAATATTGGTGAGACTTCAGTTAGAAGTATGCAGAATCATCTAGATCGATCTATTCGAGCCATTTAATGCGACAAAACGTTATCCGGTGTTTTCACCACTCCACAGTGCGTCTGATATGCAGAACCGGCGATATCTTCGGTTTCGTTGGGTTTCCAGATGAGATATGCATTTTCTGCGATAATATTGGTCATACTTCAGTCAGAAGTATGCAGAATCATCTAGATCGCTCGTTTCGAGCTATTTAATGCGAAAAAATAAGTTTTCTGGTGTTTTCAACATTCCACAGTGCGTTTGATATGCAGAACCGGCGATATCTTGATTTTCGTGGTGTTTCCAGCTGAGATATGCATTTCCTGCGATAAGCTTGGTGAGTCTTCTGCCAGAAGTATGCAGAATCTTCGAGAACGCTCGTTTCGCGCTATTTAATGCGAAAAAACAAGTTTTCTGGTGTTTTCAACAATCCACAGTGCGTTTGATATGCAGAACCGGCGATATCTTGATTTTCGTGGTGTTTCCAGCTGAGATATGCATTTTCTGCGATAAGCTTGGTGAGTCTTCTGCCAGAAGTATGCAGAATCATCGAGAACGCTCTTTTCGAGCTAGTTAATGCGAGAAACACGTTTTCTGGTGTTTTGACCACTCCACAGTGCGTTTGATATGTAGAGCCGCCGATAACTTGGTTTTCGTGGGGTTTCCAGCTGAAATATGCATTTTCTGCGATAATCTTTGTGTTTCATCTATGAGAAGTATGCAGAATCATCCAGCAGCTCTTTTCGAGCTAGTTAATGCGAGTAACACGTTATCTGATTGTTTTCACCTCTCCACAGTGCGTTTGTAATGCAGAACCGGCGACATCTTGATTTTCGTGAGGTTTCTAGCTGAGATATGCATTTTCTGCGATAATATTGGTGAGACTTCGGTCAGAAGTATGCAGAATCATCTAGATCGCTCGTTTCGAGCTATTTAATGCGAGAAACACGTTATCTGGTGTATTCACCACTCCACAGTACGTTTGACATGCAGAACCGGAGATATCTTGGTTTCGGTCGGGTTTCAAGCTGAGATATGCTTTTCTACGATAATCTAGGTGAGACTTCTGTCAGAAGTATGCAGAATCTTTGAGAACGCTCTTTTCGAGCTACTTAATCCGAGAAACACGTTTTCTGGTGTTTTCACCACTCCACAGTACGTTTGATGTGCCAAACCGGAGATAACTTGGTATTCGTGAGGTTTCAAGCTGAGATATGCATTTTCTGCGATAATCTTTGTGAGACTTCATTCAGAAGTATGCAGAATCATCTAGATCGCTCTTGTCGAGCTATTTAATGCGAGAAACACGTTATCTGGTGTTTTCACCACTCCACAGTGCGTTTGATATGCAGAAATAGCGAAATCTTGGTTTTCGTCGGTTTTCATCCTGAGGTATGCATTTTCTGCGATGATCTTGGTGCGACTTCTGTCAGAAGTATGCAGAATCATCGAGATCGCTCATTTCGAGCAATTTAAAGCGAGAAACACGCTATCTGGTTGTTTTCACCACTCCACAGTGCGTTTGATATGCAGAACCGGCGACATCTTGATTTTCGTGAGGTTTCAAGCTGAGATATGCATTTTCTGCGATAATATTGGTGAGACTTCTGTCCAAAGTATGCAGAATCATCGATATCGCTCGCTTCGAGCTATTTAATGCGAGAAACACGTTATCTGGTGTTTTGACCACTCCACAGTGCGTTTGATATGCAGAAATAGCGAAATCTTGGTTTTCGTCGCTTTTCATCCTGAGGTATGCATTTTCTGCGATAATCTTTGTGTTTCATCTATGAGAAGTATGCAGAATCATCCAGACCGCTCTTTTCGAGCTAGTTAATGCGAGTAACACGTTTTCTGGTGTTCTCACCACTCCACTGTCCGTCTGATATGCAGAACCGGCGACATCTTGATTTTCGTGAGGTTTCAAGCTGAGATATGCATTTACTGCGATGATATTGGTGAGACTTCTGTCCAAAGTATGCAGAATCATCGATATCGCTCGCTTCGAGCTATTTAATGCGAGAAACACGTTATCTGGTGTTTTGATCACTCCACAGTGCGTTTGATATGCAGAAATTGCGAAATCTTGGTTTTCGTCGGTTTTCATCCTGAGGTATGCATTTTCTGCGATGATCTTTGTGTTTCATCTATGAGAAGTATGCAGAATCATCCAGAACGCTCTTTTCGAGCCATTTAATGCGAAAAAACAAGTTTTCTGGTGTTTTCAACATTCCACAGTGCGTTTGATATGCAGAACCGGCGATATCTTGATTTTCGTGGTGTTTCCAGCTGAGATATGCATTTTCTGCGATAAGCTTGGTGAGTCTTCTGCCAGAAGTATGCAGAATCTTCGAGAACGCTCGTTTCGCGCTATTTAATGCGAAAAAACAAGTTTTCTGGTGTTTTCAACAATCCACAGTGCGTTTGATATGCAGAACCGGCGATATCTTGATTTTCGTGGTGTTTCCAGCTGAGATATGCATTTTCTGCGATAAGCTTGGTGAGTCTTCTGCCAGAAGTATGCAGAATCATCGAGAACGCTCTTTTCGAGCTAGTTAATGCGAGAAACACGTTTTCTGGTGTTTTCACCACTCCACGGTGCGTTTGATATGTAGAGCCGCCGATAACTTGGTTTTCGTGGGGTTTCCAGCTGAAATATTCATTTTCTGCGATAATCTTTGTGTTTCATCTACGAGAAGTATGCAGAATCTTCCAGAACGCTCTTTTCGAGCTAGTTAATGCGAGTAACACGTTTTCTGGTGTTTTCACCACCCCACAGTGCGTTTGATATGCAGAACCGGCGATATCTTGATTTTCGTGGTGTTTCCATCTGAGATATGCATTTTCTGCGAAAATCTTGGTGAGTCTTCTGTCAGCAGTATGCAGAATCATCTAGATCGCTCTTTTCGAGCTATTTAATGCCAGAAACACGTAATCTGGTGTATTCACCACTCCACAGTACGTTTGACATGCAGAAACGGAGATATCTTGGTTTCGGTAGGGTTTCAAGCTGAGATATGCATTTTCTGCGATAATATTGGTGAGAATTCAGCCAGAAGTATGCAGAATCATCTAGATCGCTCGTTTCGAACTACTTAATGCGAAAAAACAAGTTTTATGGTGTTTTGACCACTCCACAGTGCATTTGATATGTAGAGCCGCCGATAATTTGGTTTTCGTGGGGTTTCCAGCTGAGATATGCATTTTCTGCGATAAGCTTGGTGAGTCTTCTGTCAGAAGTATGCAGAATCATCGAGATCGCTCTATTCGAGCTACTTAATGCGAGATACACGTTATCTGGTTGTTTTCACCACCCCACAGTGCGTTTGATATGCAGAACCGGCGACATCTTGGATTTCGTCGGGTTTCAAGTTGAGATATGCATTTTCTGCGATAATATTGGTGAGACTTCAGTCAGAAGTATGCAGAATTATCTAGATCGCTCGTTTCGAGCTATTTAATGCGAAAAAACAAGTTTTCTGGTGTTTTCAATATTCCACAGTGCGTTTGATATACAGAACCGGCGAGATCTTGTTTTTCGTGAGGTTTCAAGCTGAGATATGCATTTTCTGCGATAATCTTGGTGAGTCTTCTGTCATCAGTATGCAGAATCATCTAGATCGCTCTTTTCGAGCTATTTAATGCCAGAAACACGTAATCTGGTGTATTCACCACTCCACAGTACGTTTGACATGCAGAAACGGAGATATCTTGGTTTCGGTAGGGTTTCAAGCTGAGATATGCATTTTCTGCGATAATATTGGTGAGACTTCAGTCAGAAGTATGCAGAATCATCTAGATCGCTCGTTTCGAGCTACTTAATGCGAAAAAAAAGTTTTCTGGTGTTTTGACCACTCCACAGTGCGTTTGATATGTAGAGCGCCGATAACTTGGTTTTCGTGGGGTTTCCAGCTGAGATATGCATTTTCTGCGATAAACTTGGTGAGTCCTCTGTCAGAAGTATGCAGAATCATCGAGATCGCTCTATTCGAGCTATTTAATGCGAGAAACACGCTTTCTGGTGTTTTCACCACCCCACAGTGCGTTTGATATGCAGTACCGGCGACATCTTGGATTTCGTCGGGTTTCAAGTTGAGATATGCATTTTCTGCGATAATATTGGTGAGACTTCAGTCAGAAGTATGCAGAATCATCTACATCGATCGTTTCGAGCTATTTAATGCGAAAAAACAAGTTTTCTGGTGTTTTCAACATTCCACAGTGCGTTTGATATGCAGAACCGGCGATATCTTGATTTTCGTGTAGTTTCCAGCTGAGATATGCATTTTCTGCGATAATCTTGGTGAGCCTTCTGTCAGCAGTATGCAGAATCATATAGATCGCACTTTTCGAGCTATTTAATGCAAGAAACACGTTATCTGGTGTTTTCACCACCCCACAGTGCGTTTGATATGCAGAACTGGCGACATCTTGGATTTCGTCGGGTTTCAAGCTGAGATATGCATTTTCTGCGATAATATTGGTGATACTTCAGTCAGAAGTATGCAGAATCATCTAGATCGCTCGTTTCGAGCTATTTAATGCGAGATACACGTTATCTGGTTGTTTTCACCACTTCACAGTGCGCTTGATATACAGAACCGGCGAGATCTTGTTTTTCGTGAGGCTTCAAGCTGAGATATGCATTTTCTGCGATAATATTGGTGAGACTTCTGTCCGAAATATGCAGAATCATCGATATCGCTCTTTTCGAGCTATTTAATGCGAGAAACAGGTTATCTGGTGTTTTCACCACCCCACAGTGCGTTTGATATGCAGAACCGGCGACATCCTGGATTTCGTCGGGTTTCAAGTTGAGATATGAATTTTCTGCGATAATATTGGTGAGACTTCAGTCAGAAGTATGCAGAATTATCTAGATCGCTCGTTTCGAGCTATTTAATGCGAGAAACACGTTATCTGGTTGTATTCACAACTCCATGGTGCGTTTAACATGCAGAACCGGCGATAGCTTGATTTTCGTGGTGTTTCCAGCTGAGATATGCATTTTCTGCGATAATATTTGTGAGACTTCAGTCAGAAGTATGCAGAATCATCTAGATCGCTCGTTTCGAACTACTTAATGCGAAAAAACAAGTTTTATGGTGTTTTGACCACTCCACAGTGCGTTTGATATGTAGAGCCGCCGATAATTTGGTTTTCGTGGGGTTTCCAGCTGAGATATACATTTTCTGCGATAAACTTGGTGAGTCTTCTGTCAGAAGTATGCAGAATCATCGAGATCGCTCTATTCGAGCTACTTAATGCGAGATACACGTTATCTGGTTGTTTTCACCACCCCACAGTGCGTTTGATATGCAGAACCGGCGACATCTTGGATTTCGTCGGGTTTCAAGTTGAGATATGCATTTTCTGCGATAATATTGGTGAGACTTCAGTCAGAAGTATGCAGAATTATCTAGATCGCTCGCTTCGAGCTATTTAATGCGAAAAAACAAGTTTTCTGGTGTTTTCAATATTCCACAGTGCGTTTGATATACAGAACCGGCGAGATCTTGTTTTTCGTGAGGTTTCAAGCTGAGATATGCATTTTCTGCGATAATCTTGGTGAGTCTTCTGTCAGCAGTATGCAGAATCATCTAGATCGCTCTTTTCGAGCTATTTAATGCCAGAAACACGTAATCTGGTGTATTCACCACTCCACAGTACGTTTGACATGCAGAAACGGAGATATCTTGGTTTCGGTAGGGTTTCAAGCTGAGATATGCATTTTCTGCGATAATATTGGTGAGACTTCAGTCAGAAGTATGCAGAATCATCTAGATCGCTCGTTTCGAGCTACTTAATGCGAAAAAACAAGTTTTCTGGTGTTTTGACCACTCCACAGTGCGTTTGATATGTAGAGCCGCCGATAACTTGGTTTTCGTGGGGTTTCCAGCTGAGATATGCATTTTCTGCGATAAACTTGGTGAGTCCTCTGTCAGAAGTATGCAGAATCATCGAGATCGCTCTATTCGAGCTATTTAATGCGAGAAACACGTTTTCTGGTGTTTTCACCTCCCCACAGTGCGTTTGATATGCAGAAATAGCGAAATCTTGGTTTTCGTCGGTTTTCATCCTGAGGTATGCATTTTCTGCGATGATCTTGGTGCGACTTCTTTCAGAAGTATGCAGAATCATCTAGTTCGCTCGTTTCGAGCCATTTAATGCGAGATACACGTTATCTGGTTGTTTTCACCACTTCACAGTGCGCTTGATATACAGAACCGGCGAGATCTTGTTTTTCGTGAGGCTTCAAGCTGAGATATGCATTTTCTGCGATAATATTGGTGAGACTTCTGTCCGAAATATGCAGAATCATCGATATCGCTCTTTTCGAGCTATTTAATGCGAGAAACAGGTTATCTGGTGTTTTCACCACCCCACAGTGCGTCTGATATGCAGAACCGGCGACATCCTGGATTTCGTCGGGTTTCAAGTTGAGATATGCATTTTCTGCGATAATATTGGTGAGACTTCAGTCAGAAGTATGCAGAATTATCTAGATCGCTCGTTTCGAGCTATTTAATGCGAGAAACACGTTATCTGGTTGTATTCACAACTCCATGGTGCGTTTAACATGCAGAACCGGCGATATCTTGATTTTCGTGGTGTTTCCAGCTGAGATATGCATTTTCTGCGATAATATTTGTGAGACTTCAGTCAGAAGTATGCAGAATCATCTAGATCGCTCGTTTCGAACTACTTAATGCGAACAAACAAGTTTTATGGTGTTTTGACCACTCCACAGTGCGTTTGATATGTAGAGCCGCCGATAATTTGGTTTTCGTGGGGTTTCCAGCTGAGATATGCATTTTCTGCGATAAACTTGGTGAGTCTTCTGTCAGAAGTATGCAGAATCATCGAGATCGCTCTATTCGAGCTACTTAATGCGAGATACACGTTATCTGGTTGTTTTCACCACCCCACAGTGCGTTTGATATGCAGAACCGGCGACATCTTGGATTTCGTCGGGTTTCAATTTGAGATATGCATTTTCTGCGATAATATTGGTGAGACTTCAGTCAGAAGTATGCAGAATTATCTAGATCGCTCGCTTCGAGCTATTTAATGCGAAAAAACAAGTTTTCTGGTGTTTTCAATATTCCACAGTGCGTTTGATATACAGAACCGGCGAGATCTTGTTTTTCGTGAGGTTTCAAGCTGAGATATGCATTTTCTGCGATAATCTTGGTGAGTCTTCTGTCAGCAGTATGCAGAATCATCTAGATCGCTCTTTTCGAGCTATTTAATGCCAGAAACACGTAATCTGGTGTATTCACCACTCCACAGTACGTTTGACATGCAGAAACGGAGATATCTTGGTTTCGGTAGGGTTTCAAGCTGAGATATGCATTTTCTGCGATAATATTGGTGAGACTTCAGTCAGAAGTATGCAGAATCATCTAGATCGCTCGTTTCGAGCTACTTAATGCGAAAAAACAAGTTTTCTGGTGTTTTGACCACTCCACAGTGCGTTTGATATGTAGAGCCGCCGATAACTTGGTTTTCGTGGGGTTTCCAGCTGAGATATGCATTTTCTGCGATAAACTTGGTGAGTCCTCTGTCAGAAGTATGCAGAATCATCGAGATCGCTCTATTCGAGCTATTTAATGCGAGAAACACGTTTTCTGGTGTTTTCACCTCCCCACAGTGCGTTTGATATGCAGAACCGGCGACATCTTGGATTTCGTCGGGTTTCAAGTTGAGATATGCATTTTCTGCGATAATATTGGTGAGACTTCAGTCAGAAGTATGCAGAAATATCTAGATCGCTCGTTTCGAGCTATTTAATGCAAAAAAACAAGTTTTCTGGTGTTTTCAACATTCCACAGTGCGTTTGATATGCCGACCCGGCGATATCATGATTTTCGTGTTGTCTCCAGCAGAGAATTGCATTTTCTGCGATAATCATGGTGAGTGTTCTGTCAGAAGTATGCAGAATCATCGATATCGCTCGCTTCGAGCTATTTAATGCGAGAAACACGTTAACTGGTGTTTTGACCACTCCACAGTGCGTTTGATATGCAGAAATAGCGAAATCTTGGTTTTCGTCGGTTTTCATCCTGAGGTATGCATTTTCTGCGATGATCTTGGTGCGACTTCTGTCAGAAGTATGCAGAATCATCTAGTTCGCTCGTTTCGAGCCATTTAATGCGAGAAACACGTTATCTGGTTGTTTTCACCACTCCACAGTGCGTTTGATATGCAGAACCGGCGACATCTTGATTTTCATGAGGTTTCAAGCTGAGATATGCATTTTCTGCGATAATATTGGTGAGACTTCAGTTAGAAGTATGCAGAATCATCTAGATCGATCTATTCGAGCAATTTAATGCGACAAAACGTTATCCGGTGGTTTCACCACTCCACAGTGCGTCTGATATGCAGAACCGGCGATATCTTCGGTTTCGTTGGGTTTCCAGATGAGATATGCATTTTCTGCGATAATATTGGTGATACTTCAGTCAGAAGTATGCAGAATCATCTAGATCGCTCGTTTGGAGCTATTTAATGCGAAAAAACAAGTTTTCTGGTGTTTTCAACATTCCACAGTGCGTTTGATATGCAGAACCGGCGATATCTTGTTTTTCGTGGTGTTTCCAGCTGAGATATGCATTTTCTGCGATAAGCTTGGTGAGTCTTCTGCCAGAAGTATGCAGAATCATCGAGAACGCTCGTTTCGCGCTATTTAATGCGAAAAAACAAGTTTTCTGGTGTTTTCAACAATCCACAGTGCGTTTGATATGCAGAACCGGCGATATCTTGATTTTCGTGGTGTTTCCAGCTGAGATATGCATTTTCTGCGATAAGCTTGGTGAGTCTTCTGCCAGAAGTATGCATAATCATCGAGAACGCTCTTTTCGAGCTAGTTAATGCGAGAAACACGTTTTCTGGTGTTTTGACCACTCCACAGTGCGTTTGATATGTAGAGCCGCCGATAACTGTGTTTTCGTGGGGTTTCCAGCTGAAATATGCATTTTCTGCGATAATCTTTGTGTTTCATCTATGAGAAGTATGCAGAATCATCCAGCAGCTCTTTTCGAGCTAGTTAATGCGAGTAACACGATATCTGATTGTTTTCACCTCTCCACAGTGCGTTTGATGTGCCGAACCGGAGATAACTTGGTATTCGTGAGGTTTCAAGCTGAGATATGCATTTTCTGCGATAATCTTTGTGAGACTTCATTCAGAAGTATGCAGAATCATCTAGATCGCTCTTGTCGAGCTATTTAATGCGAGAAACACGTTATCTGGTGTTTTCACCACTCCACAGTGCGTTTGATATGCAGAAATAGCGAAATCTTGGTTTTCGTCGGTTTCCATCCTGAGGTATGCATTTTCTGCGATGATCTTGGTGCGACTTCTGTCAGAAGTATGCAGAATCATCGATATCGCTCATTTCGAGCAATTTAATGCGAGAAACACGCTATCTGGTTGTTTTCACCACTCCACAGTGCGTTTGATATGCAGAACCGGCGACATCTTGATTTTCGTGAGGTTTCAAGCTGAGATATGCATTTTCTGCGATAATATTGGTGAGACTTCTGTCCAAAGTATGCAGAATCATCGATATCGCTCGCTTCGAGCTATTTAATGCGAGAAACACGTTATCTGGTGTTTTGACCACTCCACAGTGCGTTTGATATGCAGAAATAGCGAAATCTTGGTTTTCGTCGCTTTTCATCCTGAGGTATGCATTTTCTGCGATAATCTTTGTGTTTCATCTATGAGAAGTATGCAGAATCATCCAGAACGCTCTTTTCGAGCTAGTTAATGCTAGTAACACGTTTTCTGGTGTTCTCACCACTCCACTGTCCGTCTGATATGCAGAACCGGCGACATCTTGATTTTCGTGAGGTTTCAAGCTGAGATATGCATTTACTGCGATGATATTGGTGAGACTTCTGTCCAAAGTATGCAGAATCATCGATATCGCTCGCTTCGAGCTATTTAATGCGAGAAACACGTTATCTGGTGTTTTGATCACTCCACAGTGCGTTTGATATGCAGAAATAGCGAAATCTTGGTTTTCGTCGGTTTTCATCCTGAGGTATGCATTTTCTGCGATGATCTTTGTGTTTCATCTATGAGAAGTATGCAGAATCATCCAGAACGCTCTTTTCGAGCCATTTAATGCGAAAAAACAAGTTTTCTGGTGTTTTCAACATTCCACAGTGCGTTTGATATGCAGAACCGGCGATATCTTGATTTTCGTGGTGTTTCCAGCTGAGATATGCATTTTCTGCGATAAGCTTGGTGAGTCTTCTGCCAGAAGTATGCAGAATCATCGAGAACGCTCTTTTCGAGCTAGTTAATGCGAGAAACACGTTTTCTGGTGTTTTCACCACTCCACGGTGCGTTTGATATGTAGAGCCGCCGATATCTTGATTTTCGTGGTGTTTCCAGCTGAGATATGCATTTTCTGCGATAAGCTTGGTGAGTCTTCTGTCAGAAGTATGCAGAATCATCGAGATCGCTCTATTCGAGCTACTTAATGCGAGATACACGTTATCTGGTTGTTTTCACCACCCTACAGTGCGTTTGATATGCAGAACCGGCGACATCTTGGATTTCGTCGGGTTTCAAGTTGAGATATGCATTTTCTGCGATAATATTGGTGAGACTTCAGTCAGAAGTATGCAGAATTATCTAGATCGCTCGTTTCGAGCTATTTAATGCGAAAAAACAAGTTTTCTGGTGTTTTCAATATTCCACAGTGCGTTTGATATACAGAACCGGCGAGATCTTGTTTTTCGTGAGGTTTCAAGCTGAGATATGCATTTTCTGCGATAATCTTGGTGAGTCTTCTGTCATCAGTATGCAGAATCATCTAGATCGCTCTTTTCGAGCTATTTAATGCCAGAAACACGTAATCTGGTGTATTCACCACTCCACAGTACGTTTGACATGCAGAAACCGAGATATCTTGGTTTCGGTAGGGTTCCAAGCTGAGATATGCATTTTCTACGATAATATTGGTGAGTCCTCTGTCAGAAGTATGCAGAATCATCGAGATCGCACTATTCGAGCTATTTAATGCGAGAAACACGTTTTCTGGTGTTTTCACCTCCCCACAGTGCGTTTGATATGCAGAACCGGCGACATCTTGGATTTCGTCGGGTTTCAAGTTGAGATATGCATTTTGTGCGATAATATTGGTGAGACTTCAGTCAGAAGTATGCAGAAATATCTAGATCGCTCGTTTCGAGCTATTTAATGCAAAAAAACAAGTTTTCTGGTGTTTTCAACATTCCACAGTGCGTTTGATATGCCGACCCGGCGATATCATGATTTTCGTGTTGTCTCCAGCAGAGAATTGCATTTTCTGCGATAATCATGGTGAGTGTTCTGTCAGAAGTATGCAGAATCATCGATATCGCTCGCTTCGAGCTATTTAATGCGAGAAACACGTTAACTGGTGTTTTGACCACTCCACAGTGCGTTTGATATGCAGAAATAGCGAAATCTTGGTTTTCGTCGGTTTTCATCCTGAGGTATGCATTTTCTGCGATGATCTTGGTGCGACTTCTGTCAGAAGTATGCAGAATCATCTAGTTCGCTCGTTTCGAGCCATTTAATGCGAGAAACACGTTATCTGGTTGTTTTCACCACTCCACAGTGCGTTTGATATGCAGAACCGGCGACATCTTGATTTTCATGAGGTTTCAAGCTGAGATATGCATTTTCTGCGATAATATTGGTGAGACTTCAGTTAGAAGTATGCAGAATCATCTAGATCGATCTATTCGAGCAATTTAATGCGACAAAACGTTATCCGGTGGTTTCACCACTCCACAGTGCGTCTGATATGCAGAACCGGCGATATCTTCGGTTTCGTTGGGTTTCCAGATGAGATATGCATTTTCTGCGATAATATTGGTGATACTTCAGTCAGAAGTATGCAGAATCATCTAGATCGCTCGTTTGGAGCTATTTAATGCGAAAAAACAAGTTTTCTGGTGTTTTCAACATTCCACAGTGCGTTTGATATGCAGAACCGGCGATATCTTGTTTTTCGTGGTGTTTCCAGCTGAGATATGCATTTTCTGCGATAAGCTTGGTGAGTCTTCTGCCAGAAGTATGCAGAATCATCGAGAACGCTCGTTTCGCGCTATTTAATGCGAAAAAACAAGTTTTCTGGTGTTTTCAACAATCCACAGTGCGTTTGATATGCAGAACCGGCGATATCTTGATTTTCGTGGTGTTTCCAGCTGAGATATGCATTTTCTGCGATAAGCTTGGTGAGTCTTCTGCCAGAAGTATGCATAATCATCGAGAACGCTCTTTTCGAGCTAGTTAATGCGAGAAACACGTTTTCTGGTGTTTTGACCACTCCACAGTGCGTTTGATATGTAGAGCCGCCGATAACTTGGTTTTCGTGGGGTTTCCAGCTGAAATATGCATTTTCTGCGATAATCTTTGTGTTTCATCTATGAGAAGTATGCAGAATCATCCAGCAGCTCTTTTCGAGCTAGTTAATGCGAGTAACACGATATCTGATTGTTTTCACCTCTCCACAGTGCGTTTGATGTGCCGAACCGGAGATAACTTGGTATTCGTGAGGTTTCAAGCTGAGATATGCATTTTCTGCCATAATCTTTGTGAGACTTCATTCAGAAGTATGCAGAATCATCTAGATCGCTCTTGTCGAGCTATTTAATGCGAGAAACACGTTATCTGGTGTTTTCACCACTCCACAGTGCGTTTGATATGCAGAAATAGCGAAATCTTGGTTTTCGTCGGTTTCCATCCTGAGGTATGCATTTTCTGCGATGATCTTGGTGCGACTTCTGTCAGAAGTATGCAGAATCATCGAGATCGCTCATTTCGAGCAATTTAATGCGAGAAACACGCTATCTGGTTGTTTTCACCACTCCACAGTGCGTTTGATATGCAGAACCGGCGACATCTTGATTTTCGTGAGGTTTCAAGCTGAGAAATGCATTTTCTGCGATAATATTGGTGAGACTTCTGTCCAAAGTATGCAGAATCATCGATATCGCTCGCTTCGAGCTATTTAATGCGAGAAACACGTTATCTGGTGTTTTGACCACTCCACAGTGCGTTTGATATGCAGAAATAGCGAAATCTTGGTTTTCGTCGCTTTTCATCCTGAGGTATGCATTTTCTGCGATAATCTTTGTGTTTCATCTATGAGAAGTATGCAGAATCATCCAGAACGCTCTTTTCGAGCTAGTTAATGCGAGTAACACGTTTTCTGGTGTTCTCACCACTCCACTGTCCGTCTGATATGCAGAACCGGCGACATCTTGATTTTCGTGAGGTTTCAAGCTGAGATATGCATTTACTGCGATGATATTGGTGAGACTTCTGTCCAAAGTATGCAGAATCATCGATATCGCTCGCTTCGAGCTATTTAATGCGAGAAACACGTTATCTGGTGTTTTGATCACTCCACAGTGCGTTTGATATGCAGAAATAGCGAAATCTTGGTTTTCGTCGGTTTTCATCCTGAGGTATGCATTTTCTGCGATGATCTTTGTGTTTCATCTATGAGAAGTATGCAGAATCATCCAGAACGCTCTTTTCGAGCCATTTAATGCGAAAAAACAAGTTTTCTGGTGTTTTCAACATTCCACAGTGCGTTTGATATGCAGAACCGGCGATATCTTGATTTTCGTGGTGTTTCCAGCTGAGATATGCATTTTCTGCGATAAGCTTGGTGAGTCTTCTGCCAGAAGTATGCAGAATCATCGAGAACGCTCTTTTCGAACTAGTTAATGCGAGAAACACGTTTTCTGGTGTTTTCACCACTCCACGGTGCGTTTGATATGTAGAGCCGCCGATATCTTGATTTTCGTGGTGTTTCCAGCTGAGATATGCATTTTCTGCGATAAGCTTGGTGAGTCTTCTGTCAGAAGTATGCAGAATCATCGAGATCGCTCTATTCGAGCTACTTAATGCGAGATACACGTTATCTGGTTGTTTTCACCACCCTACAGTGCGTTTGATATGCAGAACCGGCGACATCTTGGATTTCGTCGGGTTTCAAGTTGAGATATGCATTTTCTGCGATAATATTGGTGAGACTTCAGTCAGAAGTATGCAGAATTATCTAGATCGCTCGTTTCGAGCTATTTAATGCGAAAAAACAAGTTTTCTGGTGTTTTCAATATTCCACAGTGCGTTTGATATACAGAACCGGCGAGATCTTGTTTTTCGTGAGGTTTCAAGCTGAGATATGCATTTTCTGCGATAATCTTGGTGAGTCTTCTGTCATCAGTATGCAGAATCATCTAGATCGCTCTTTTCGAGCTATTTAATGCCAGAAACACGTAATCTGGTGTATTCACCACTCCACAGTACGTTTGACATGCAGAAACGGAGATATCTTGGTTTCGGTAGGGTTCCAAGCTGAGATATGCATTTTCTACGATAATATTGGTGAGACTTCAGTCAGAAGTATGCAGAATCATCTAGATCGCTCGTTTCGAGCTACTTAATGCGAAAAAAAAAGTTTTCTGGTGTTTTGACCACTCCACAGTGCGTTTGATATGTAGAGCCGCCGATAACTTGGTTTTCGTGGGGTTTCCAGCTAAGATATGCATTTTCTGCGATAAACTTGGTGAGTCCTCTGTCAGAAGTATGCAGAATCATCGAGATCGCTCTATTCGAGCTATTTAATGCGAGAAACACGCTTTCTGGTGTTTTCACCACCCCACAGTGCGTTTGATATGCAGTACCGGCGACATCTTGGATTTCGTCGAGTTTCAAGTTGAGATATGCATTTTCTGCGATAATATTGGTTAGACTTCAGTCAGAAGTATGCAGAATCATCTACATCGATCGTTTCGAGCTATTTAATGCGAAAAAACAAGTTTTCTGGTGTTTTCAACATTCCACAGTGCGTTTGATATGCAGAACCGGCGATATCTTGATTTTCGTGTTGTTTCTAGCTGAGAAATGCATTTTCTGCGATAATCATGGTGAGTGTTCTGTCAGAAGTATGCAGAATCATCGATATCGCTCGCTTCGAGCTATTTAATGCGAGAAACACGTTATCTGGTGTTTTGACCACTCCACAGTGCGTTTGATATGCAGAAATAGCGAAATCTTGGTTTTCGTCGGTTTTCATCCTGAGGTATGCATTTTCTGCGATGATCTTGGTGCGACTTCTGTCAGAAGTATGCAGAATCATCTAGTTCGCTCGTTTCGAGCCATTTAATGCGAGAAACACGTTATCTGGTTGTTTTCACCACTCCACAGTGCGTATGATATGCAGAACCGGCGACATCTTGATTTTCATGAGGTTTCAAGCTGAGATATGCATTTTCTGCGATAATATTGGTGAGACTTCAGTTAGAAGTATGCAGAATCATCTAGATCGATCTATTCGAGCAATTTAATGCGACAAAACGTTATCCGGTGGTTTCACCACTCCACAGTGCGTCTGATATGCAGAACCGGCGATATCTTCGGTTTCGTTGGGTTTCCAGCTGAGATATGCATTTTCTGCGATAAGCTTGGTGAGTCTTCTGCCAGAAGTATGCAGAATCATCGAGAACGCTCGTTTCGCGCTATTTAATGCGAAAAAACAAGTTTTCTGGTGTTTTCAACATTCCACAGTGCGTTTGATATGCAGAACCGGCGATATCTTGATTTTCGTGGTGTTTCCAGCTGAGATATGCATTTTCTGCGATAAGCTTGGTGAGTCTTCTGCCAGAAGTATGCAGAATCATCGAGAACGCTCTTTTCGAGCTAGCTAATGCGAGAAACACGTTTTCTGGTGTTTTCACCACTCCACGGTGCGTTTGATATGTAGAGCCGCCGATAACTCGGTTTTCGAGGGGTTTCCAGCTGAAATATACATTTTCTGCGATAATATTGGTGAGAATTCAGCCAGAAGTATGCAGAATCATCTAGATCGCTCGTTTCGAACTACTTAATGCGAAAAAACAAGTTTTATGGTGTTTTGACCACTCCACAGTGCGTTTGATATGTAGAGCCGCCGATAATTTGGTTTTCGTGGGGTTTCCAGCTGAGATATGCATTTTCTGCGATAAGCTTGGTGAGTCTTCTGTCAGAAGTATGCAGAATCATCGAGATCGCTCTATTCGAGCTACTTAATGCGAGATACACGTTATCTGGTTGTTTTCACCACCCCACAGTGCGTTTGATATGCAGTACCGGCGACATCTTGGATTTCGTCGGGTTTCAAGTTGAGATATGCATTTTCTGCGATGATCTTGGTGCGACTTCTGTCAGAAGTATGCAGAATCATCTAGATCGCTCGTTTCGATCTATTTATTGCGAGAAACACATTATCTGGTGTGTTGACCACTCCACAGTGCGTTTGATATGCAGAACCGGCGACATCTTTATTTTCGTGAGGTTTCAAGTTGAGATATGCATTTTCTGCGATAATATTGGTGAGTCCTCTGTCAGAAGTATGCAGAATCATCGAGATCGCTCTTTTCGAGCTATTTAATGCGAGAAACACGTTATCTGGTGTTTTCACCACTCCACAGTGCGTTTGATATGCAGAACCGGCGACATCTTGGATTTCGTCGGGTTTCAAGCTGAGATATGCATTTTCTGCGATAATATTGGTGAGACTTCTGTCCGAAGTATGCAGAATCATCGATATCGCTCTTTTCGAGCTATTTAATGCGAGAAACACGTTATCTGGTGTTTTCACCACTCCACAGTGCGGTTGACATGCAGAACCGGCGATATCTTGGATTTCGTCGAGGTTCAAGCTGAGATATGCATTTTCTACGATAATCTTGGTGAGACTTCTGTCAGAAGTATGCAGAATCATCTAGATCGCTCTTTTCGAGCTATTTAATTCGAGAAACACGTTTTCTGGTGTTTTCACCACCCCACAGTGCGTTTGATATGCTGAACCAGAGATATCTTGGTTTCGGTCGGGTTTCAAGCTGAGATATGCATTTTCTGCGATAATCTTGGTGTTTCATCTATGAGAAGTATGCAGAATCACCGATAACGCTCTTTTCGAGCTAGTTAATGCGAGAAACACGTTATCTGGTTGTTTTCACCACTCCACAGTGTGTTTGATATGCAGAACCGGCGACATCTTGATTTTCGTGAGGTTTCTAGCTGAGATATGCATTTTCTACGATAATATTGGTGAGACCTCTGTCAGAAGTATGCAGAACCCTCGAGAACGCTCGTTTCGAGCTATTTAAAGCGAAAAAACAAGTTTTCTGGTGTTTTCAACATTCCACAGTGCGTTTGATACGCTGAACCGGCGATATCTTGATTTTCGTGTTGTTTCCAGCTGAGATATGCATTTTCTGCGATAATATGGGTGAGACTTCAGTCAGAAGTATATAGAATCATCTAGATCGCTCGTTTCGAGCTGTTTAATGCGAATACACAAGTTTTCTGGTGTTTTGACCACTCCACAGTGCGTTTGATATGTAGAGCCGCCGATAACTTGGTTTTCGTGGGGTTTCCAGATGAAATATGCATTTTCTGCGATAATCTTGGTGAGTCTTCTGACAGAAGTATGCAGAATCATCTAGATCGCTCGTTTCGAGCTACTTAATGCGAGAAACACGTTATCTGGTGTTTTCGCCACTCCACAGTGCGTTTGATATGCAGAACCAGCGATATCTTGGTTTTCGTGGGGTTTCAAGCTGAGATATGCATTTTTTACGATAATCTTGGTGAGACTTCTGTCCGAAGTATGCTTAATCATCGAGATCGCTCGTTTCGAGCTATTCAATGCGAGAAACACGTTATCTGGTGTTTTCACCACTCCACAGTGCGTATGATATGCAGAACCGGAGATATCTTGGTTTTCGTGGGGTTTCAAGCTGAGATATGCATTTTCTGCGATAATCTTGGTGAGACTTCTGTCCAAAGTATGCTGAAACATCGAGATCGCTCTCTTCGAGATAGTTAATGCGAGAAAAACCTTATCCGGTGTTTTCACCACTCCACAGTGCGTTTGATATGCAGAACCAGCGATATCTTGGCTTTCGTGGGGTTTCAAGCTGAGATATGCATTTTCTGCGATAATCTTTTTGAGACTTCTGTTAGAAGTATGCAGAATCATCGAGATCGCGCTTTTCGTGCTAGTTAATGCGAGAAAAACCTTATCCGGTGTTTTCTCCACTCCACAGTGTGTTTGATATGCAGATCCGGAGATATCTTGGTTTCGGACGGGTTTCAAGCTGAGATATGCATTTTCTACGATAATCTTGGTGAGACTTCTGTCAGAAGTATGCAGAATCTTCGAGATCGCTCTTTTCGAGCTACTTAATGCGAGAAACACGTTATCTGCTGTTATCACCACTCCACAGTGCGTTTGATATGCAGAACCTGCGATATCTTGGTTTTCGTGGGGTTTCAAGCTGAGATATGCATTTTCTGCGATAATCTTTTTGAGACTTCTTTTAGAAGTATGCAGAATCATCGAGATCGCGCTTTTCGAGCTAGTTAGTGCGAGAAAAAGCTTATCCGGTGTTTTCACCACTCCACAGTGTGTTTGATATGCAGAACCAGCGATATCTTGGCTTTCGTGGGGTTTCAAGCTGAGATATGCATTTTTTACGATAATCTTGGTGAGACTTCTGTCTGAAGTATGCAGAATCATCGAGATCGCTCGTTTCGAGCTGCTTAATGCGAGAAACACGTTATCTAGTGTTTTCGCCACTCCACAGTGCGTTTGACATGCAGAACCGGAGATATCTTGATTTTCGTGAGGTTTCCAGCTGAGATATGCTTTTTCGGCGATAATCTTGGTGAGTCTTCTGTCAAAAGTATGCAGAATCATCTAGATCGCTCTTTTCGAGCGATTTAATGCGAGAAACACGTTTTCTGGTGTATTCACCACTCCACAGTACGGTTGACATGCAGAACCGGAGATATCTAGGTTTCGGACGGGTTTCAAGCTGAGATATGCATTTTCTACGATAATCTTGGTGAGACTTCTGTCAGAAGTATGCAGAATCTACGAGATCGCTCTTTTCGAGCTACTTAATGCGAGAAACATGTTATCTGGTGTTTTCACCACTCCACAGTGCGTTTGATATGCAAAACCTGCGATATCTTGGTTTTCGTGGGGTTTCAAGCTGAGATATGCATTTTCTGCGATAATCTTTTTGAGACTTCTGTTAGAAGTATGCAGAATCATCGAGATCGCGCTTTTCGAGCTATTTAATGCGAGAAACACGTTATCTGGTGTTTTCACCACTCCACAGTTGGTTTGATATGCAGAACCGGCGATATTTTGGTTTTCGTCGGGTTTCAAGCTGAGATATGCGTTTTTTACGATAATCTTGGTGAGGCTTCTGTCCAAAGTATGCAGAATCATCGAGATCGCTCTATTCGAGCTATTTAATGCGACAAACACGTTATCTGGTGTTTTCAGCACTCCACGGTGCGTTTGATATGCAGAACCAGCGATATCTTGGTTTTCGTGGGGTTTCAAGCTGAGATATGCATTTTTTACGATAATCTTGGTGAGACTCCTGTCCGAAGTATGCTTAATCATCGAGATCGCTCGTTTCGAGCTATTTAATGCGAGAAACACGTTATCTGGTGTTTTCACCACTCCACAGTGCGTATGATATGCAGAACCTGCGATATCTTGGTTTTCGTGGGGTTTCAATCTGAGATATGCATTTTCTGCGATAATCTTTTTGAGACTTCTGTTAGAAGTATGCAGAATCATCGAGATCGCGCTTTTCGAGCTATTTAATGCGAGAAACACGTTATCTGGTGTTTTCACCACTCCACAGTTGGTTTGATATGCAGAACCGGCGATATTTTGGTTTTCGTCGGGTTTCAAGCTGAGATATGCGTTTTTTACGATAATCTTGGTGAGGCTTCTGTCCGATGTATGCAGAATCATCGAGATCGCTCTATTCGAGCTATTTAATGCGAGAAACACGTTATCTGGTTTTTTCACCACTCCACAGTGCGGTTGATATGCAGAACCGGAGATATTTTGGTTTTTGTCGGGTTTCAAGCTGAGATATGCATTTTCTACGATAAGATTGGTGAAACGTCTGTCCGAAGTATGCAGAAACGTGGATAGCGCTCTTTTCGAGCTAGTTAATGCGAGAAAAACCTTATCCGGTGTTTTCACAACTCCACAGTGCGTTTGATATGCAGAACCAGCGATATCTTGGCTTTCGTGGGGTTTCAAGCTGAGATATGCATTTTTTACGATAATCTTGGTGAGACTTCTGTCCGAAGTATGCAGAATCATCGAGATCGCTCGTTTCGAGCTATTTAATGCGAGAAACACGTTATCTGGTGTTTTCACCACTCCACAGTGCGTTTGATATGCAGAACCGGCGATATTTTGGTTTTCGTAGGGTTTCAAGATGAGAAATGCATTTTCTACGATTATGTTGGAGAGACTTCTGTCAGAAGTATGCAGAATCTTCGAGAACGCTCTTCTCGAGCTACTTAATGCGCGAAACACGTTTTCTGGTGTTTTCACCACTCCACGGTACATTTGATGTGCAGAACCGGAGATAACTCGGTTTCGGTCGTGTTTCAAGCTGAGATATGCATTTTCTACGATAATCTTGGTGAGACTTCTGTCCGAAGTATGAAG
Source organism: Anthophora plumipes (assembly GCA_951804975.1). Lineage (NCBI taxonomy): Eukaryota > Metazoa > Arthropoda > Insecta > Hymenoptera > Apidae > Anthophora > Anthophora plumipes. The sequence goes on from OX638118.1 coordinate 21,908,757, forward strand.
AATCATCGAGATCGCTCTATTCGAGCTATTTAATGCGAGAAACACGTTATCTGGTGTTTTCACCACTCCACAGTGCGTTTGATATGCAGAACCGGCGATATCTTGGTTTTCGTGGGGTTTCAAGCTGAGATATGCATGTTTTACGATAATCTTGATGAGACTTCTGTCCGAAGTATGCAGAATCATCGAGATCGCGCTTTTCGAGCTATTTAATGCGAGAAACACGTTATCTGGTGTTTTCACCATTCCACAGTTAGTTTGATATGCAGGACCGGCGATATCTTGATTTTCGTGGTGTTTCCAGCTGAGATATGCATTTTCTACGGTTATGTTGGAGAGACTTCTGTCAGAAGTACGCAGAATCTTCGAGAAGGCTCTTTTCGAGCTACTTAATGCGCGAAACACGTTTTCTGATGTTTTCACCACCCCACGGTACGTTTGATGTGCAGAACCGGAGATAACTCGGTTTTCGTCGGGTTTCAGGCTGAGATATGCATTTTCTACGATAATCTTGGTGAGACTTCTGTCCGAATTATGAAGAATCATCGAGATCGCTCTATTCGAGCTATTTAATGCGAGAAACACGTTATCTGGTGTTTTCACCACTCCACAGTGCGTTTGATATGCAGAACCGGCGATATCTTGGTTTTCGTGGGGTTTCAAGCTGAGATATGCATTTTTTACGATAATCTTGGTGAGACTTTTGTCCGATGTATGCAGAATCATCGAGATCGCTCTTTTCGAGCTATTTAATGCGAGAAACACGTTATCTGGTGTTTTCACCACTCCACAGTGCGGTTGATATGCAGAACCGGAGATATTTTGGTTTTTGTCGGGTTTCAAGCTGAGATATGCATTTTCTACGATAAGCTTGGTGAAACGTCTGTCCGAAGTATGCAGAAACGTGGATAGCGCTCTTTTCGAGCTATTTAATGCGAGAAACACGTTATCTGGTGTTTTCACCACTCCACAGTTGGTTTGATATGCAGAACCGGCGATATTTTGGTTTTCGTAGGGTTTCAAGATGAGAAATGCATATTCTACGATTATGTTGGAGAGACTTCTGTCAGAAGTATGCAGAATCTTCGACAACGCTCTTTTCGAGCTACTTAATGCGCGAAACACGTTTTCTGGTGTTTTCACCACTCCACGGTACGTTTGATGTGCAGAACCGGAGATAACTCGGTTTCGGTCGTGTTTCAAGCTGAGATATGCATTTTCTACGATAATCTTGGTGAGACTTCTGTCCGAAGTATGAAGAATCATCGAGATCGCTCTATTCGAGCTATTTAATGCGAGAAACACGTTATCTGGTGTTTTCACCACTCCACAGTGCGTTTGATATGCAGAACCGGCGTTATCTTGGTTTTCGTGGGGTTTCAAGCTGAGATATGCATGTTTTACGATAATCTTGGTGAGACTTCTGTCCGAAGTATGCAGAATCATCGAGATCGCGCATTTCGAGCTATTTAATGCGAGAAACACGTTATCTGGTGTTTTCACCACTCCACAGTTGGTTTGATATGCAGGACCGGCGATATCTTGATTTTCGTGGTGTTTCCAGCTGAGATATGCATTTTCTACGATAATGTTGGTGAGACGTCTGTCAGAAGTATGCAGAATCTTCGAGAACGCTCTTTTCGAGCTACTTAATGCGCGAAACACGTTTTCTGGTGTTTTCACCACTCCACGGTACTTTTGATGTGCAGAACCGGAGATAACTCGGTTTTCGTCGGGTTTCAAGCTGAGATATGCATTTTCTGCGATAATCTTGGTGAGAATTCTGTCAGAAGTATGAAGAATCATCGAGATCGCTCTATTCGAGCTATTTAATGCGAGAAACACGTTTTCTGGGGTTTTCACCACTCCACAGTGCGTTTGATATGCAGTACCAGCGATATCTTGGTTTTCGTGGGGTTTCAAGCTGAGATATGCATTTTTTACGATAATATTGGTGAGACTTCTGTCCGAAGTATGCAGAATCATCGAGATCGCTCTATTCGAGCTATTTAATGCGACAAACACGTTATCTGGTGTTTTCAGCACTCCACAGTGCTTTTGATATGCAGAACCAGCGATATCTTGGTTTTCGTGGGGTTTCAAGATGAGAAATGCATATTCTACGATTATGTTGGAGAGACTTCTGTCAGAAGTATGCAGAATCTTCGAGAACGCTCTTTTCGAGCTACTTAATGCGCGAAACACGTTTTCTGGTGTTTTCACCACTCCACGGTACGTTTGATGAGCAGAACCGGAGATAACTCGGTTTCGGTCGTGTTTCAAGCTGAGATATGCATTTTCTACGATAATCTTTGTGAGACTTCTGTCCGAAGTATGAAGAATCATCGAGATCGCTCTATTCGAGCCATTTAATGCGAGAAACACGTTATCTGGTGTTTTCACCACTCCACAGTGCGTTTGATATGCAGAACCGGCGTTATCTTGGTTTTCGTGGGGTTTCAAGCTGAGATATGCATGTTTTACGATAATCTTGGTGAGACTTCTGTCCGAAGTATGCAGAATCATCGAGATCGCGCATTTCGAGCTATTTAATGCGAGAAACACGTTATCTGGTGTTTTCACCACTCCACAGTTGGTTTGATATGCAGGACCGGCGATATCTTGATTTTCGTGGTGTTTCCAGCTGAGATATGCATTTTCTACGATAATGTTGGTGAGACGTCTGTCAGAAGTATGCAGAATCTTCGAGAACGCTCTTTTCGAGCTACTTAATGCGCGAAACACGTTTTCTGGTGTTTTCACCACTCCACGGTACTTTTGATGTGCAGAACCGGAGATAACTCGGTTTTCGTCGGGTTTCAAGCTGAGATATGCATTTTCTGCGATAATCTTGGTGAGAATTCTGTCAGAAGTATGAAGAATCATCGAGATCGCTCTATTCGAGCTATTTAATACGAGAAACACGTTTTCTGGGATTTTCACCACTCCACAGTGCGTTTGATATGCAGTACCAGCGATATCTTGGTTTTCGTGGGGTTTCAAGCTGAGATATGCATTTTTTACGATAATATTGGTGAGACTTCTGTCCGAAGTATGCAGAATCATCGAGATCGCTCTATTCGAGCTATTTAATGCGACAAACACGTTATCTGGTGTTTTCAGCACTCCACAGTGCTTTTGATATGCAGAACCAGCGATATCTTGGTTTTCGTGGGGTTTCAAGCTGAGATATGCATTTTTTACGATAATCTTGGTGAGACTTCTGTCCAAAGTATGCTTAATCATTGAGATCGCTCGTTTCGAGCTATTTAATGCGAGAAACACGTTATCTGGTGTTTTCACCACTCCACAGTGCGTCTGATATGCAGAACCGGCGATATCTTGGTTCTCGTGGGGTTTCAAGCTGAGATATGCATTTTCTGCGATAATCTTGGTGAGACTTCTGTCCGAAGTATGCTGAAACATCGAGATCGCTCTTTTCGAGCTAGTTAATGCGAGAAAAACCTTATCCGGTGTTTTCACAGCTCCACAGTGCGTTTGATATGCAGAACCAGCGATATCTTGGCTTTCGTGGGGTTTCAAGATCAGATATGCATTTTTTACGCTAATCTTGATGAGACTTCTGTCCGAAGTATGCAGAATCATCGAGATCGCTCTATTCGAGCTATTTAATGCGAGAAACACGTTTTCTGGTGATTTCACCACTCGACAGTTAGTTTGATATGCAGGACCGGCGATATCTTGATTTTCGTGGGGTTTCCAGCTGAGATATGCATTTTCTACGATTATGTTTGAGAGACTTCTGTCAGAAGTATGCAGAATCTTCGAGATCGCTCGTTTCGAGCTATTTAATGCGAGAAACACGTTATCTGGTGTTTTCACCACTCCACAGTGCGTTTGATATGCAGAACCGGAGATATTTTGGTTTTTGTCGGGTTTCGAGCTGAGATATGCATTTTATAGGATAAGCTTGGTGAAACGTCTGTCCGAAGTATGCAGAAACGTCGAGAGCGCTCTTTTCGAGCTATTTAATGCGAGAAACACGTTATCTGGTGTTTTCACCACTCCACAGTTGGTTTGATATGCAGAACCGGCGATATTTTGGTTTTCGTAGGGTTTCAAGATGAGAAATGCATTTTCTACGATTATGTTGGAGAGACTTCTGTCAGAAGTATGCAGAATCTTCGAGAACGCTCTTTTCGAGCTACTTAATGCGCGAAACACGTTTTCTGGTGTTTTCACCACTCCACGGTACGTTTGATGTGCAGAACCGGAGATAACTCGGTTTCGGTCGTGTTTCAAGCTGAGATATGCATTTTCTACGATAATCCTGGTGAGACTTCTGTCCGAAGTATGAAGAATCATCGAGATCGCTCTATTCGAGCTATTTAATGCGAGAAACACGTTATCTGGTGTTTTCACCACTCCACAGTGCTTGATATGCAGAACCGGCGATATCTTGGTTTTCGTGGGGTTTCAAGCTGAGATATGCATGTTTTACGATAATCTTGGTGAGACTTCTGTCCGAAGTATGCAGAATCATCGAGATCGCGCTTTTCGAGCTATTTAATGCGAGAAACACGTTATCTGGTGTTTTCACCACTCCACAGTTAGTTTGATATGCAGGACCGGCGATATCTTGATTTTCGTGGTGTTTCCAGCTGAGATATGCATTTTCTACGGTTATGTTGGAGAGACTTCTGTCAGAAGTATGCAGAATCTTCGAGAAGGCTCTTTTCGAGCTACTTAATGCGCGAAACACGTTTTCTGGTGTTTTCACCACTCCACGGTACGTTTGATGTGCAGAACCGGAGATAACTCGGTTTTCGTCGGGTTTCAGGCTGAGATATGCATTTTCTACGATAATCTTGGTGAGACTTCTGTCCGAATTATGAAGAATCATCGAGATCGCTCTATTCGAGCTATTTAATGCAAGAAACACGTTATCTGGTGTTTTCACCACTCCACAGTGCGTTTGATATGCAGAACCGGCGATATCTTGGTTTTATGGGGTTTCAAGCTGAGATATGCATGTTTTACGATAATCCTGGTGAGACTTCTGTCCAAAGTATGCTGAAACATCGAGATCGCTCTTTTCGAGCTAGTTAATGCGAGAAAAACCTTATCCGGTGTTTTCACAACTCCACAGTGCGATTGATATGCAGAACCGGCGATATCTTTGTTTTCGTGGGGTTTCAAGCTGAGATATGCATGTTTTACGATAATCCTGGTGAGACTTCTGTCCAATGTATGCTGAAACATCGAGATCGCTCTTTTCGAGCTAGTTAATGCGAGAAACACGTTATCTGGTGTTTTCACCACTCCACAGAGCGTTTGATATGCAGAACCGGAGATATTTTGGTTTTTGTCGGGTTTCAAGCAGAGATATGCATTTTCTAGGATAAGCTAGGTGAAACGTCTGTCCGAAGTATGCAGAAACGTCGAGAGCGCTCTTTTCGAGCTATTTAATGCGAGAAACACGTTCTCTGGTGTTTTCACCACTCCACAGTTGGTTTGATATGCAGAACCGGCGATATTTTGGTTTTCGTAGGGTTTCAAGATGAGAAATGCATTTTCTACGATAATCTTGGTGAAACTTCTGTCCGAAGTATGCAGAAACATCGAGAGCGCCCTTTTCGAGCTATTTAATGCGAGAAACTCGTTTTCTGGCGTTTTCACCACTCCACAGTTCGTTGGTTATGCAGAACCGGAGATATCTTGGTTTCGGTCGTGTTTCAAGCTGAGATATGCATATTCTACGATAATCTTGGTGTGACTTCTGTCAGAAGTATGCAGAATCATCAAGATCGCGCATTTCGAGCTATTTAATGCGAGAAACACGTTATCTGGTGTTTTCACCACTCCACAGTTGGTTTGATATGCAGGACCGGCGATATCTTGATTTTCGTGGTTTTTCAAGCTGAGATATGCATTTTTTACGATAATCTTGGTGAGACTTCTGTCCGAAGTATGCAGAATAATCGAGATCGCTCTATTCGAGCTATTTAATGCGACAAACACGTTATCTGGTGTTTTCACCACTCCACAGTGCGTCTGATATGCAGAACCGGCGATATCTTGGTTCTCGTGTGGTTTCAAGCTGAGATATGCATTTTCTGCGATAATCTTGGTGAGACTTCTGTCCGAAGTATGCTGAAACATCGAGATCGCTCTTTTCGAGCTAGTTAATGCGAGTAAAACCTTATCCGGTGTTTTCACAACTCCACAGTGCGTTTGATATGCAGAACCAGCGATATCTTGGCTTTCGTGGGGTTTCAAGATGAGATATGCATTTTTTACGATAATCTTGATGAGACTTCTGTCCGAAGTATGCAGAATCATCGAGATCGCTCGTTTCGAGCTATTTAATGCGAGAAACACGTTATCTGGTGTTTTCTCCACTCCACAGTGCGTTTGATATGCAGAACCAGCGATATCTTGGCTTTCGTGGGGTTTCAAGATGAGATATGCATTTTTTACGATAATCTTGATGAGACTTCTGTCCGAAGTATGCAGAATCATCGAGATCGCGCATTTCGAGCTATTTAATGCGAGAAACACGTTATCTGGTATTTTCACCACTCCACAGTTGGTTTGATATGCAGGACCGGCGATATCTTGATTTTCGTGGTGTTTCCAGCTGAGATATGCATTTTCTACGATAATGTTGGTGAGACTTCTGTCAGAAGTATGCAGAATCTTCGAGAACGCTCTTTTCGAGCTACTTAATGCGCGAAACACGTTTTCTGGTGTTTTCACCACTCCACGGTACGTTTGATATGCAGTACCAGCGATATCTTGGTTTTCGTGGGGTTTCAAGCTGAGATATGCATTTTTTACGATAATCTTGGTGAGGCTTCTGTCCGAAGTATGCAGAATCATCGAGATCGCTCTATTCGAGCTATTTAATGCGACAAACAGGTTATCTGGTGTTTTCAGCACTCCACAGTGCTTTTGATATGCAGAACCAGCGATATCTTGGTTTTTGTGGGGTTTCAAGCTGAGATATGCATTTTTTACGATAATCTTGGTGAGACTTCTGTCCAAAGTATGCTTAATCATCGAGATCGCTCGTTTCGAGCTATTTAATGCGAGAAACACGTTATCTGGTGTTTTCACCACTCCACAGTGCGTCTGATATGCAGAACCGGCGATATCTTGGTTCTCGTGGGGTTTCAAGCTGAGATATGCATTTTCTGCGATAATCTTGGTGAGACTTCTGTCCGAAGTATGCTGAAACATCGAGATCGCTCTTTTCGAGCTAGTTAATGCGAGAAAAACCTTATCCGGTGTTTTCACAACTCCACAGTGCGTCTGATATGCAGAACCGGAGATATCTTGGTTTCGGTCGGGTTTCAAGCTGAGATATGCATTTTCTATGATAATCTTGGTGAGACTTCTGTCAGATGTATGCAGAATCATCGAGATCGCGCATTTCGAGCTATTTAATGCGAGAAACACGTTATCTGGTGTTTTCACCACTCCACAGTTGGTTTGATATGCAGGACCGGCGATATCTTGATTTTCGTGGTGTTTCCAGCTGAGATATGCATTTTCTACGATAATGTTGGTGAGACTTCTGTCAGAAGTATGCAGTATCTTCGAGAACGCTCTTTTCGAGCTACTTAATGCGCGAAACACGTTTTCTGGTGTTTTCACCACTCCACGGTACGTTTGATGTGCAGAACCGGAGATAACTCGGTTTTCGTCGGGTTTCAAGCTGAGATATGCATTTTCTACAATAATCTTGGTGAGACTTCTGTCAGAAGTATGCAGGATCTTCGAGAACGCTCTTTTCGAGCTATTTAATGCGAGAAACACGTTATCTGGTGTTTTCACCACTCCACAGTGCGTTTGATATGCAGAACCGGCGATATCTTGGTTTTCGTGGGGTTTCAAGCTGAGATATGCATTTTTTACGATAATCTTAGTGAGACTTCTGTCCGAAATATGCTTAATCATCGAGATCGCTCGGGTCGAGCTATTTAATGCGAGAAACACGTTATCTGGTGTTTTCACCACTCCACGGTACGTTTGATGTGCAGAACCGGAGATAACTCGGTTTTCGTCGGGTTTCAAGCTGAGATATTCATTTTCTACGATAATCTTGGTGAGACTTCTGTCCGAAGTATGAAGAATCATCGAGATCGCTCTATTCGAGCTATTTAATGCGAGAAACACGTTTTCTGGGGTTTCCCCACTCCACAGTGCGTTTGATATGCAGTACCAGCGATATCTTGGTTTTCGTGTGGTTTCAAGCTGAGATATGCATTTTTTACGATAATCTTGGTGCGACTTCTGTCCGAAGTATGCAGAATCATCGAGATCGCCCTATTCGAGCTATTTAATGCGACAAACACGTTATCTGGTGTTTTCAGCACTCCTCAGTGCGTTTGATATGCACAACCAGCGATATCTTGGTTTTCGTGGGGTTTCAAGCTGAGATATGCATTTTCTACGAAAAGCTTGGTGAAACGTCTGTCCGAAGTATGCAGAAACGTCGAGATCGCTCTATTCGAGCTATTTAATGCGAGAAACACGTTTTCTGGTGTTTTCACCACTACACAGTGCGTTTGACATGCAGAACCGCAGATATTTTGGTTTTTGTCGGGTGTCAAGCTGAGATATGCATTTTCTACGATAAGCTTGGTGAAACGTCTGTCCGAAGTATGCAGAAACGTCGAGAGCGCTCTTTTCGAGCTATTTAATGCGACAAACACGTTATCTGGTGTTTTCAGCACTTCACAGTGCGTTTGATATGTAGAACCAGCGATATCTTGGTTTTCGTGGGGTTTCAAGCTGAGATATGCATTTTTTACGATAATCTTGGTGAGACTTCTGTCCGAAGTATGCTTGATCATCGAGATCGCTCGTTTCGAGCTACTTAATGCACGAAACACGTTTTCTGGTGTTTTCACCACTCCACAGTACGTTTGACATGCAGAACCGGAGATATCTTGGTTTCGGTCGGGTTTCAAGCTGAGATATGCATTTTTTACGATAATCTCGGTGAGACTTCTGTCCGAAGTATGAAGAATCATCGAGATCGCTCTATTCGAGCTATTTAATGCGAGAAACACGTTTTCTGGGGTTTCACCACTCCACAGTGCGTTTGATATGCAGTACCAGCGATATCTTGGTTTTCGTGGGGTTTCAAGCTGAGATATGCATTTTTTACGATAATCTTGGTGCGACTTCTGTCCGAAGTATGCAGAATCATCGAGATCGCCCTATTCGAGCTATTTAATGCGACAAACACGTTATCTGGTGTTTTCAGCACTCCTCAGTGCGTTTGATATGCAGAACCAGCGATATCTTGGTTTTCGTGGGGTTTCAAGCTGAGATATGCATTTTCTACGAAAAGCTTGGTGAAACGTCTGTCCGAAGTATGCAGAAACGTCGAGATCGCTCTATTCGAGCTATTTAATGCGAGAAACACGTTTTCTGGTGTTTTCACCACTCCACAGTGCGTTTGACATGCAGAACCGCAGATATTTGGGTTTTTGTCGGGTGTCAAGCTGAGATATGCATTTTCTACGATAAGCTTGGTGAAACGTCTGTCCGAAGTATGCAGAAACGTCGAGAGCGCTCTTTTCGAGCTATTTAATGCGACAAACACGTTATCTGGTGTTTTCAGCACTCCACAGTGCGTTTGATATGTAGAACCAGCGATATCTTGGTTTTCGTGGGGTTTCAAGCTGAGATATGCATTTTTTACAATAATCTTGGTGAGACTTCTGTCCGAAGTATGCTTGATCATCGAGATCGCTCGTTTCGAGCTATTTAATGCGAGAAACACGTTATCTGGTGTTTTCACTACTCCACAGTGCGTATGATATGCAGAACCGGCGATATCTTGGTTTTCTTGGGGTTTCAAGCTGAGATATGCATTTTCTACGATAAGCTTGGTGAAACATCTGTCCGAAGTATGCAGATACGTCGAGAGCGCTCTTTTCGAGCTATTTAATGCGACAAACACGTTATCTGGTGTGTTCAGCACTCCACAGTGCGTTTGATATGTAGAACCAGCGATATCTTGGTTTTCGTGGGGTTTGAAGCTGAGATATGCATTTTTTACGATAATCTTGGTGAGACTTCTGTCCGAAGTATGCTTGATCATCGAGATCGCTCGTTTCGAGCTACTTAATGCACGAAACACGTTTTCTGGTGTTTTCACCACTCCACAGTACGTTTGACATGCAGAACCGGAGATATCTTGGTTTCGGTCGGGTTTCAAGCTGAGATATGCATTTTTTACGATAATCTCGGTGAGACTTCTGTCCGAAGTATGCTTAATTATCGAGATCGCTCGTATCGAGCTATTTAATGCGAGAAACACGTTATCTGGTGTTTTCACCACTCCACAGTGCGTATGATATGCAGAACCGGCGATATCTTGGTTTTCGTGGGGTTTCAAGCTGAGATATGCATTTTCTGCGAAAATCTTGGAGACACTTCTGTCGGAAGTATGCTTAACCATCGAGATCGCTCGTTTCGAGCTATTTATTACGAGAAACACGTTTTCTGGGGTTTTCACCACTCCACAGTTCGTTGGATATGCAGAACCGGAGATATCTTGGTTTTCGTGGGGTTTCAAGTTGAGATATGCATTTCCTGCGGTAATCTTGGTGAGACTTCTGTCCGAAGTATGCTCAATCATCGAGATCGCTCATTTCGAGCTAGTTAATGCGAGAAACACGTTCTCTGGTTGTTTTCACCACTCCACAGTGCGTTTGATATGCAGAACCGGCGATATCTTGATTTTCGTGGTGTTTCCAGCTGAGATATGCATTTTCTGCGATTGTATATGTGAGACTTCAGTCAGGAGTATGCAGAATCATCTAGATCGCTCTTTTCGAGCTACTTAATGCACGAAACACGTTTTCTGGTGTTTTCACCACTCCACAGTACGTTTGACATGCAGAACCGGAGATATCTTGGTTTCGGTCGGGTTTCAAGCTGAGATATGCATTTTTTACGATAATCTTGGTGAGACTTCTGTCCGAAGTATGCTTAATTATCGAGATCGCTCGTATCGAGCTATTTAATGCGAGAAACACGTTATCTGGTGTTTTCACCACTCCACAGTGAGTATGATATGCAGAACCGGCGATATCTTGGTTTTCGTGGGGTTTCAAGCTGAGATATGCATTTTCTGCGAAAATCTTGGAGAGACTTCTGTCCGAAGTATGCTGAAACATCGAGATCGCTCTTTTCGAGCTAGTTAATGCGAGAAAAACCTTATCCGGTGTTTTCACCACTCCACAGTGCGTTTGATATGCAGAACCGGCGATATCTTGGTTTTCGTGGGGTTTCAAGCTGAGATATGCATTTTCTGCGATAATCTTGGTGAGACTTCTGTCCGAAGTGTGCTGAATCATCGAGATCGCTCTTTTGGAGCTAGTTAATGCGAGAAAAACCTTATCCGGTGTTTTCGCCACTCCACAGTGCGTTTGATATGCAGAACCGGCGATATCTTGGTTTCCGTTGGGTTTCAAGCTGAGATATGCATTTTCTGCGATAATCTTGGTGAGACTTCTGTCCGAAGTATGCTGAATCATCGAGATCGCTCTTTTCGAGCTAGTTAGTGCGAGAAACACGTTATCTGGTGTTTTCACCACTCCACAGTGCGTTGGATATGCAGAACCGCAGATATTTTGGTTTTTGTCGGGTGTCAAGCTGAGATATGCATTTTCTACGATAAGCTTGGTGAAACGTCTGTCCGAAGTATGCAGAAACGTCGAGAGCGCTCTTTTCGAGCTATTTAATGCGACAAACACGTTATCTGGTGTTTTCAGCACTCCACAGTGCGTTTGATATGTAGAACCAGCGATATCTTGGTTTTCGTGGGGTTTCAAGCTGAGATATGCATTTTTTACAATAATCTTGGTGAGACTTCTGTCCGAAGTATGCTTGATCATCGAGATCGCTCGTTTCGAGCTATTTAATGCGAGAAACACGTTATCTGGTGTTTTCACTACTCCACAGTGCGTATGATATGCAGAACCGGTGATATCTTGGTTTTCGTGGGGTTTCAAGCTGAGATATGCATTTTCTACGATAAGCTTGGTGAAACATCTGTCCGAAGTATGCAGATACGTCGAGAGCGCTCTTTTCGAGCTATTTAATGCGACAAACACGTTATCTGGTGTTTTCAGCACTCCACAGTGCGTTTGATATGTAGAACCAGCGATATCTCGGTTTTCGTGGGGTTTGAAGCTGAGATATGCATTTTTTACGATAATCTTGGTGAGACTTCTGTCCGAAGTATGCTTGATCATCGAGATCGCTCGTTTCGAGCTACTTAATGCACGAAACACGTTTTCTGGTGTTTTCACCACTCCACAGTACGTTTGACATGCAGAACCGGAGATATCTTGGTTTCGGTCGGGTTTCAAGCTGAGATATGCATTTTTTACGATAATCTCGGTGAGACTTCTGCCCGAAGTATGCTTAATTATCGAGATCGCTCGTATCGAGCTATTTAATGCGAGAAACACGTTATCTGGTGTTTTCACCACTCCACAGTGCGTATGATATGCAGAACCGGCGATATCTTGGTTTTCGTGGGGTTTCAAGCTGAGATATGCATTTTCTGCGAAAATCTTGGAGACACTTCTGTCGGAAGTATGCTTAACCATCGAGATCGCTCGTTTCGAGCTATTTATTACGAGAAACACGTTTTCTGGGGTTTTCACCACTCCACAGTTCGTTGGATATGCAGAACCGGAGATATCTTGGTTTTCGTGGGGTTTCAAGTTGAGATATGCATTTCCTGCGGTAATCTTGGTGAGACTTCTGTCCGAAGTATGCTCAATCATCGAGATCGCTCATTTCGAGCTAGTTAATGCGAGAAACACGTTCTCTGGTTGTTTTCACCACTCCACAGTGCGTTTGATATGCAGAACCGGCGATATCTTGATTTTCGTGGTGTTTCCAGCTGAGATATGCATTTTCTGCGATTGTATATGTGAGACTTCAGTCAGGAGTATGCAGAATCATCTAGATCGCTCTTTTCGAGCTACTTAATGCACGAAACACGTTTTCTGGTGTTTTCACCACTCCACAGTACGTTTGACATGCAGAACCGGAGATATCTTGGTTTCGGTCGGGTTTCAAGCTGAGATATGCATTTTTTACGATAATCTTGGTGAGACTTCTGTCCGAAGTATGCTTAATTATCGAGATCGCTCGTATCGAGCTATTTAATGCGAGAAACACGTTATCTGGTGTTTTCACCACTCCACAGTGCGTATGATATGCAGAACCGGCGATATCTTGGTTTTCGTGGGGTTTCAAGCTGAGATATGCATTTTCTGCGAAAATCTTGGAGAGACTTCTGTCCGAAGTATGCTGAAACATCGAGATCGCTCGTTTCGAGCTACTTAATGCACGAAACACGTTTTCTGGTGTTTTCACCACTCCACAGTACGTTTGACATGCAGAACCGGAGATATCTTGGTTTCGGTCGGGTTTCAAGCTGAGATATGCATTTTTTACGATAATCTCGGTGAGACTTCTGTCCGAAGTATGCTTAATTATCGAGATCGCTCGTATCGAGCTATTTAATGCGAGAAACACGTTATCTGGTGTTTTCACCACTCCACAGTGCGTATTATATGCAGAACCGGCGATATCTTGGTTTTCGTGGGGTTTCAAGCTGAGATATGCATTTTCTGCGAAAATCTTGGAGACACTTCTGTCGGAAGTATGCTTAACCATCGAGATCGCTCTTTTCGAGCTATTTAATGCGAGAAACTCGTTTTCTGGGGTTTTCACCACTCCACAGTTCGTTGGATATGCAGAACCGGAGATATCTTGGTTTTCGTGGGGTTTCAAGCTGAGATATGCATTTCCTGCGATAATCTTGGTGAAACATCTGTCCGAAGTATGCTGAATCATCGAGATCGCTCTTTTCGTGCTAGTTAGTGCGAGAAACACATTATCTGGTGTTTTCACCACTCCACAGTGGGTTTGATATGCAGAACAGTAGATATCTTGGTTTTCGTGGGGTTTCAAGCAGAGATATGCATTTTCTGCGATAATGTTGGTGAGACTTCTGTCCGAAGTATGCTGAATCATCGAGATCGCTCTTTTGGAGCTAGTTAATGCGAGAAAAAACTTATCTGGTGTTTTCACCACTCCACAGTGCGTTTGATATGCAGAACCGGCGATATCTTGGTTTTCGTGGGGTTTCAAGCTGAGATATGCATTTTCTGCGATAATCTTGGTGAGACTTGTGTCCGATGTATGCTGAATCATCGAGATCGCTCTTTTCGAGCTAGTTAGTGCGAGAAACACGTTATCTGGTGTTTTCACAACTCCACAGTGCGTTGGATATGCAGAACCGGAGATACTTTGGTTTTCGTCGGGTTTCAAGCTGAGATATGCATTTTCTACGATAAGCTTGGTGAAACATCTGTCCGAAGTATGTAGAAACATCGAGTGCGCTCTTTTCGAGCTATTTAATGCGAGAAACACGTTTTCTGGGGTTTTCACCACTCCACAGTTCGTTGGATATGCAGAACAGTAGATATCTTGGTTTTCGTGGGGTTTCAAGCAGAGATATGCATTTTCTGCGATAATGTTGGTGAGACTTCTGTCCGAAGTATGCTGAATCATCGAGAGCGCTCTTTTCGAGCTATTTAATGCGAGAAACACGTTATCTTCTGTTTTCACCACTCCACAGTGCGTTGGATATGCAGAACCGGAGATATTTTGGTTTTTGTCGGGTTTCAAGCTGAGATATGCATTTTCTACGATAAGCTTGGTGAAACGTCTGTCCGAAGGATTACAGAAACGTCGAGAGCGCTCTTTTCAAGCTATTTAATGCGAGAAACACGTTTTCTGGGGTTTTCACCACTCCACAGTTCGTTGGATATGCAGAACAGTAGATAGCTTGGTTTTCGTGGGGTTTCAAGCTGAGATATGCATTTCCTGCGATAATCTTGGTGAGACTTCTGTCAGAAGTATGCAGGATCTTCGAGAACGCTCTTTTCGTGCTATTTAATGCGAGAAACACGTTATCTGGTGTTTTCACCACTCCACAGTTGGTTTGATATGCAGAACCGGCGATATTTTGGTTTTCGTAGGGTTTCAAGCTGAGATATGCATTTTCTACGATAATCTTGGTGAGACATCTGTCCGAAGTATGCAGAAACATCGAGAGCGCTCTTTTCGAGCTATTTAATGCGAGAAACACGTTATCTTCTGTTTTCACCACTCCACAGTGCGTTGGATATGCAGAACCGGAGATATTTTGGTTTTTGTCGGGTTTCAAGCTGAGATATGCATTTTCTACGATAAGCTTGGTGAAACGTCTGTCCGAAGTATTACAGAAACGTCGAGAGCGCTCTTTTCAAGCTATTTAATGCGAGAAACACGTTTTCTGGGGTTTTCACCACTCCACTGTTCGTTGGATATGCAGAACAGTAGATAGCTTGGTTTTCGTGGGGTTTCAAGCAGAGATATGCATTTTCTGCGATAATCTTGGTGAGACTTCTGTTAGCAGTATGCAGAATCATCGAGATCGCACTTTTCGAGCTATTTAATGCGAGAAACACGTTATCTGGTGTTTTCACCACTCCACAGTTGGTTTGATATGCAGAACCGGCGATATTTTGGTTTTCGTAGGGTTTCAAGTTAAGATATGCATTTTTTACGATAATCTTGGTGAGACTTCTGTCCGAAGTATGCAGAATCATCGAGATCGCCCGTTTCGAGCTATTTAATGCGAGAAACACGTTATCTGGAGTTTTCACCACTCCACAGTGCATTTGATATGCAGAACCGGCGATATCTTGGTTTTCGTGGGGTTTCAAGCTGAGGTATGCATTTTCTGCGATAATCTTGGTGAGACTTCTGTCCGAAGTATGCTGAATCATCGAGATCGCTCTTTTCGAGCTAGTTAGTGCGAGAAACACGTTATCTGGTGTTTTCACCACTCCACAGTGCGTTTGATATGCATAACAATACATATCTTGGTTTTCGTGGGGTTTCAAGCTGAGATATGCATTTTCTGCGATAATCTTGTTGAGACTTCTGTCCGAAGTATGCTCAATCATCGAGATCGCTCATTTCGAGCTAGTTAATGCGAGAAACACGTTCTCTGGTTGTTTTCACCACTCCACAGTGCGTTTGATATGCAGAACCGGCGATATCTTGGTTTTCGTGGTGTTTCCAGCTGAGATATGCATTTTCTGCGATAATCTTGGTGGGTCTTTTGTCAGAAGTATGCAGAAACATCGAGATCGCTCTTTTCGAGCTAGTTAATGCGAGAAAAACCTTATCCGGTGTTTTCACCACTCCACAGTGCGTTTGATATGCAGAACCGGCGATATCTTGGTTTCCGTGGGGTTTCAAGCTGAGATATGCATTTTCTGCGATAATATAGGTGAGACTTCAGTCAGGAGTATGCAGAGTCATCTAGATCGCTCTTTTCGAGCTACTTAATGCACGAAACACGTTTTCTGGTGTTTTCACCACTCCGCAGTACGTTTGACATGCAGAACCGGAGATATCTTGGTTTTCGTGGTGTTTCCAGCTGAGATATGCATTTTCTGCGATAATATAGGTGAGACTTCAGTCAGGAGTATGCAGAATCATCTAGATCGCTCTTTTCGAGCTACTTAATGCACGAAACACGTTTTCTGGTGTTTTCACCACTCCGCAGTACGTTTGACATGCAGAACCGGAGATATCTTGGTTTCGGTCGGGTTTCAAGCTTAGATATGCATTTTTTACGATAATCTTGGTGAGACTTCTGTCCGAAGTATGCTTAATTATCGAGATTGCTCGTATCGAGCTATTTAATGCGAGAAACACGTTATCTGGTGTTTTCACCACTCCACAGTGCGTATGATATGCAGAACCGGCGATATCTTGGTTTTCGTGGGGTTTCAAGCTGAGATATGCATTTTCTGCGATAATCTTGGTGAGACTTCTGTCCGAAGTATGCTGAACCATCGAGATCGCTCTTTTCGAGCTAGTTAATGCGAGAAAAACCTTATCCGGTGTTTTCACCACTCCACAGTGCGTTTGATATGCAGAACCGGCGATATCTTGGTTTTCGTGGGGTTTCAAGCTGAGATATGCATTTTCTGCGATAATCTTGGTGAGACTTCTGTCCGAAGTATGCTGAATCATCGAGATCGCTCTTTTCGAGCTAGTTAGTGCGAGAAACACGTTATCTGGTGTTTTCACCACTCCACAGTGCATTTGATATGCAGAACCGGCGATATCTTGGTTTTCGTGGTGTTTCCAGCTGAGATATGCATTTTCTGCGATAATCTTGGTGGGTCTTTTGTCAGAAGTATGCAGAAACATCGAGATCGCTCTTTTCGAGCTAGTTAATGCGAGAAAAACCTTATCCGGTGTTTTCACCACTCCACAGTGCGTTTGATATGCAGAACCGGCGATATCTTGGTTTTCGTGGGGTTTCAAGCTGAGATATGCATTTTCTGCGATAATCTTGGTGAGACTTCTGTCCGAAGTATGCTGAATCATCGAGATCGCTCTTTTCGAGCTAGTTAGTGCGAGAAACACGTTATCTGGTGTTTTCACCACTCCACAGTGCATTTGATATGCAGAACCGGCGATATCTTGGTTTTCGTGGGGTTTCAAGCTGAGATATGCATTTTCTGCGATAATATAGGTGAGACTTCAGTCAGGAGTATGCAGAATCATCTAGATCGCTCTTTTCGAGCTACTTAATGCACGAAACACGTTTTCTGGTGTTTTCACCACTCCGCAGTACGTTTGACATGCAGAACCGGAGATATCTTGGTTTCGGTCGGGTTTCAAGCTTAGATATGCATTTTTTACGATAATCTTGGTGAGACTTCTGTCCGAAGTATGCTTAATTATCGAGATTGCTCGTATCGAGCTATTTAATGCGAGAAACACGTTATCTGGTGTTTTCACCACTCCACAGTGCGTATGATATGCAGAACCGGCGATATCTTGGTTTTCGTGGGGTTTCAAGCTGAGATATGCATTTTCTGCGATAATCTTGGTGAGACTTCTGTCCGAAGTATGCTGAATCATCGAGATCGCTCTTTTCGAGCTAGTTAATGCGAGAAAAACCTTATCCGGTGTTTTCACCACTCCACAGTGCGTTTGATATGCAGAACCGGCGATATCTTGGTTTTCGTGGGGTTTCAAGCTGAGATATGCATTTTCTGCGATAATCTTGGTGAGACTTCTGTCCGAAGTATGCTGAATCATCGAGATCGCTCTTTTCGAGCTAGTTAGTGCGAGAAACACGTTATCTGGTGTTTTCACCACTCCACAGTGCATTTGATATGCAGAACCGGCGATATCTTGGTTTTCGTGGGGTTTCAAGCTGAGATATGCATTTTCTGCGATAATATAGGTGAGACTTCAGTCAGGAGTATGCAGAATCATCTAGATCGCTCTTTTCGAGCTACTTAAAGCACGAAACACGTTTTCTGGTGTTTTCACCACTCCGCAGTACGTTTGACATGCAGAACCGGAGATATCTTGGTTTCGGTCGGGTTTCAAGCTTAGATATGCATTTTTTACGATAATCTTGGTGAGACTTCTGTCCGAAGTATGCTTAATTATCGAGATTGCTCGTATCGAGCTATTTAATGCGAGAAACACGTTATCTGGTGTTTTCACCACTCCACAGTGCGTATGATATGCAGAACCGGCGATATCTTGGTTTTCGTGGGGTTTCAAGCTGAGATATGCATTTTCTGCGATAATCTTGGTGAGACTTCTGTCCGAAGTATGCTGAATCATCGAGATCGCTCTTTTCGAGCTAGTTAATGCGAGAAAAACCTTATCCGGTGTTTTCACCACTCCGCAGTGCGTTTGATATGCAGAACCGGCGATATCTTGGTTTTCGTGGGGTTTCAAGCTGAGATATGCATTTTCTGCGATAATCTTGGTGAGACTTCTGTCCGAAGTATGCTGAATCATCGAGATCGCTCTTTTGGAGCTAGTTAATGCGAGAAAAACCTTATCCGGTGTTTTCACCACACCACAGTGCGTTTGATATGCAGAACCGGCGATATCTTGGTTTTCGTGGGGTTTCAAGCTGAGATATGCATTTTCTGCGATAATCTTGGTGAGACTTCTGTCCGAAGTATGCTGAATCATCGAGATCGCTCTTTTCGAGCTAGTTAGTGCGAGAAACACATTATCTGGTGTTTTCACCACTCCACAGTGCGATTGATATGCAGAACAGTAGATATCTTGGTTTTCGTGGGGTTTCAAGCTGAGATATGCATTTTCTGCGATAATCTTGTTGAGACTTCTGTCCGAAGTATGCAGAGTCATCGAGATCGCTCGTGTCGAGCTACTTAATGCGAGAAACACGTTATCTGGTGTTTTCACCACTCCACAGTGCGTTGGATATGCAGAACAGGAGATACTTTGGTTTTCGTCGGGTTTCAAGCTGAGATATGCATTTTCTACGATAAGCTTGGTGAAACATCTGTCCGAAGTATGCAGAAACATCGAGAGCGCTCTTTTCGAGCTATTTAATGCGAGAAACACGTTTTCTGGTGTTTTCACCACTCCACAGTTCGTTGGATATGCAGAACAGTAGATATCTTGGTTTTCGTGGGGTTTCAAGCAGAGATATGCATTTTCTGCGATAATGTTGGTGAGACTTCTGTCCGAAGTATGCTGAATCATCGAGATCGCTCTTTTCGAGCTAGTTAGTGCGAGAAACACGTTATCTGGTGTTTCCACTACTCCACAGTGCGTTTGATATGCAGAACCAGCGATATCTTGGTTTTCGTGGGGTTTCAAGCTGAGATATGCATTTTCTGCGATAATCTTGGTGAGACTTCTGTCCGATATATGCTGAAACATCGAGATCGCACGTTTCGAGCTATTTAATGCGAGAAACACGTTATCTGGTGTTTTCACTACTCCACAGTGCGTATGATATGCAGAACCGGCGATATCTTGGTTTTCGTGGGGTTTCAAGCTGAGATATGCATTTTCTGCGATAATCTTGGTGAAACATCTGTCCGAAGTATGCAGAAACATCGAGAGCGCTCTTTTCGAACTATTTAATGCGAGAAACACGTTTTCTGGGGTTTTCACCACTCCACAGTTCGTTGGATATGCAGAACCGGCGATATCATGGTTTTCGTGGGGTTTCAAGCTGAGATACGCATTTTCTGCGAAAATCTTGGAGAGACTTCTGTCCGAAGTATGCTGAAACATCGAGAACGCTCTTTTCGAGCTAGTTAATGCGAGAAGCACGTTATCTGGTGTTTTCACTACTCCACAGTGCGTATGATATGGAGAACCAGCGATATCTTGGCTTTCGTGGGGTTTCAAGCTGAGATATGCATTTTTTTCGATAATCTTGGTGAGACTTCTCTCCGAAGTATGAAGAACCATCGTGATCGCTCTATTCGAGCTATTTAATACGAGAAACACGTTTTCAGGGGGTTTTCACCACTCCACAGTGCGTTTGATATGCTGAACACAGCGATATCTTGGTTTTCGTGGGGTTTCAAGCTGGGATATGCATTTTTTACGATAAGTTTGGTGAGACTTCTGTCCGACGTATGCAGAATCATCGAGATCGCTCGTTTCGTGCTATTTAATGCGAGAAACACGTTATCTGGTGTATTCACCACTCCACAGTGCGTTTGATATGCAGAACCAGCGATATCTTGGCTTTCGTGGTGTTTCAAGCTGAGATATGCATTTTTTACAATAATCTTGGTGAGACTTCTGTCCGAAGTATGCTTGATCATCGAGATCGCTCGTTTCGAGCTATTTAATGCGAGAAACACGTTATCTGGTGTTTTCACTACTCCACAGTGCGTATGATATGCAGAACCGGCGATATCTTGGTTTTCGTGGGGTTTCAAGCTGAGATATGCATTTTCTGCGATAATCTTGGTGAGACATCTGTCCGAAGTATGCTGAATCATCGAGATCGCTCTTTTGGAGCTAGTTAATGCGAGAAAAACCTTATCCGTTCTTTTCACCACTCCACAGTTCGTTTGATATGCAGAACCAGCGATATCTTGGCTTTCGTGGGGTTTCAAGCTGAGATATGCATTTTTTACGATAATCTTGGTGAGACTTCTGTCCGAAGTATGCTTGATCATCGAGATCGCTCGTTTCGAGCTATTTAATGCGAGAAACACGTTATCTGGTGTTTACACTACTCCACAGTGCGTATGATATGCAGAACCGGCGATATCTTGGTTTTCGTGGGGTTTCAAGCTGGGATATGCATTTTTTACGATAAGTTTGGTGAGACTTCTGTCCGACGTATGCAGAATCATCGAGATCGCTCGTTTCGTGCTATTTAATGCGAGAAACACGTTATCTGGTGTATTCACCACTCCACAGTGCGTTTGATATGCAGAACCAGCGATATCTTGGCTTTCGTGGTGTTTCAAGCTGAGATATGCATTTTTTACAATAATCTTGGTGAGACTTCTGTCCGAAGTATGCTTGATCATCGAGATCGCTCGTTTCGAGCTATTTAATGCGAGAAACACGTTATCTGGTGTTTTCACTACTCCACAGTGCGTATGATATGCAGAACCGGCGATATCTTGGTTTTCGTGGGGTTTCAAGCTGAGATATGCATTTTCTGCGATAATCTTGGTGAGACTTCTGTCCGAAGTATGCTGAATCATCGAGATCGCTCTTTTGGAGCTAGTTAAGGCGAGAAAAACCTTATCCGTTCTTTTCACCACTCCACAGTGCGTTTGATATGCAGAACCAGCGATATCTTGGCTTTCGTGGGGTTTCAAGCTGAGATATGCATTTTTTACGATAATCTTGGTGAGACTTCTGTCCGAAGTATGCTTGATCATCGAGATCGCTCGTTTCGAGCTATTTAATGCGAGAAACACGTTATCTGGTGTTTTCACTACTCCACAGTGCGTATGATATGCAGAACCGGCGATATCTTGGTTTTCGTGGGGTTTCATGCTGAGATATGCATTTTCTGCGATAATCTTGGTGAGACTTCTGTCCGAAGTATGCTGAATCACCGAGATCGCTCTTTTGGAGCTAGTTAATGCGAGAAAAACCTTATCCGGTGTTTTCACCACTCCACAGTGCGTTTGATATGCTGAACACAGCGATATCTTGGTTTTCGTGGTGTTTCAAGCTGAGATATGCATTTTTTACGATAATCTTGGTGAGACTTCTGTCCGAAGTATGCTTGATCATCGAGATCGCTCGTTTCGAGCTATTTAATGCGAGAAACACGTTATCTGGTGTTTTCACTACTCCACAGTGCGTATGATATGCAGAACCGGCGATATCTTGGTTTTCGTGGGGTTTCAAGCTGAGATATGCATTTTCTGCGATAATCTTGGTGAGACTTCTGTCCGAAGTATGCTGAATCATCGAGATCGCTCTTTTGGAGCTAGTTAAGGCGAGAAAAACCTTATCCGTTCTTTTCACCACTCCACAGTGCGTTTGATATGCAGAACCAGCGATATCTTGGCTTTCGTGGGGTTTCAAGCTGAGATATGCATTTTTTACGATAATCTTGGTGAGACTTCTGTCCGAAGTATGCTTGATCATCGAGATCGCTCGTTTCGAGCTATTTAATGCGAGAAACACGTTATCTGGTGTTTTCACTACTCCACAGTGCGTATGATATGCAGAACCGGCGATATCTTGGTTTTCGTGGGGTTTCATGCTGAGATATGCATTTTCTGCGATAATCTTGGTGAGACTTCTGTCCGAAGTATGCTGAATCATCGAGATCGCTCTTTTGGAGCTAGTTAATGCGAGAAAAACCTTATCCGGTGTTTTCACCACTCCACAGTGCGTTTGATATGCTGAACACAGCGATATCTTGGTTTTCGTGGTGTTTCAAGCTGAGATATGCATTTTTTACGATAATCTTGGTGAGACTTCTGTCCGAAGTATGCTTGATCATCCAGATCGCTCGTTTCGAGCTATTTAATGCGAGAAACACGTTATCTGGTGTTTTCACTACTCCACAGTGCGTATGATATGCAGAACCGGCGATATCTTGGTTTTCGTGGGGTTTCAAGCTGAGATATGCATTTTCTGCGATAATCTTGGTGAGACTTCTGTCCGAAGTATGCTGAATCATCGAGATCGCTCTTTTGGAGCTAGTTAAGGCGAGAAAAACCTTATCCGTTCTTTTCAACACTCCACAGTGCGTTTGATATGCAGAACCAGCGATATCTTGGCTTTCGTGGGGTTTCAAGCTGAGATATGCATTTTTTACGATAATCTTGGTGAGACTTCTGTCCGAAGTATGCTTGATCATCGAGATCGCTCGTTTCGAGCTATTTAATGCGAGAAACACGTTATCTGGTGTTTTCACTACTCCACAGTGCGTATGATATGCAGAACCGGCGATATCTTGGTTTTCGTGGGGTTTCATGCTGAGATATGCATTTTCTGCGATAATCTTGGTGAGACTTCTGTCCGAAGTATGCTGAATCATCGAGATCGCTCTTTTGGAGCTAGTTAATGCGAGAAAAACCTTATCCGGTGTTTTCACCACTCCACAGTGCGTTTGATATGCAGAACCGGCGATATCTTGGTTTTCGTGTGGTTTCAAGCTGAGATATGCATTTTCTGCGATAATCTTGGTGAGACTTCTGTCCGAAGTATGCTGAATCATCGAGATCGCTCTTTTCGAGCTAGTTAGTGCGAGAAACACATTATCTGGTGTTTTCACCACTCCACAGTGCGTTTGATATGCAGAACAGTAGATATCTTGGTTTTCGTGGGGTTTCAAGCTGAGATATGCATTTTCTGCGATAATCTTGTTGAGACTTCTGTCCGAAGTATGCAGAGTCATCGAGATCGCTCGTGTCGAGCTACTTAATGCGAGAAACACGTTATCTGGTGTTTTCACCACTCCACAGTGCGTTGGATATGCAGAACCGGAGATACTTTGGTTTACGTCGGGTTTCAAGCTGAGATATGCATTTTCTACGATAAGCTTGGTGAAACATCTGTCCGAAGTATGCAGAAACATCGAGAGCGCTCTTTTCGAGCTATTTAATGCGAGAAACACGTTATCTGGTGTTTTCACTACTCCACAGTGCGTATGATATGCAGAACCGGCGATATCTTGGTTTTCGTGGGGTTTCATGCTGAGATATGCATTTTCTGCGATAATCTTGGTGAGACATCTGTCCGAAGTATGCTGAATCATCGAGATCGCTCTTTTCGAGCTAGTTAGTGCGAGAAACACGTTATCTGGTGTTTCCACTACTCCACAGTGCGTTTGATATGCAGAACCAGCGATATCTTGGTTTTCGTGGGGTTTCAAGCTGAGATATGCATTTTCTGCGATAATCTTGGTGAGACTTCTGTCCGATATATGCTGAAACATCGAGATCGCACGTTTCGAGCTATTTAATGCGAGAAACACGTTATCTGGTGTTTTCACTACTCCACAGTGCGTATGATATGCAGAACCGGCGATATCTTGGTTTTCGTGGGGTTTCAAGCTGAGATATGCATTTTCTGCGATAATCTTGGTGAAACATCTGTCCGAAGTATGCAGAAACATCGAGAGCGCTCTTTTCGAACTATTTAATGCGAGAAACACGTTTTCTGGGGTTTTCACCACTCCACAGTTCGTTGGATATGCAGAACAGTAGATATCTTGGTTTTCGTGGGGTTTCAAGCAGAGATATGCATTTTCTGCGATAATGTTGGTGAGACTTCTGACCGAAGTATGCTGAATCATCGAGATCGCTCTTTTCGAGCTAGTTAGTGCGAGAAACACGTTATCTGGTGTTTCCACTACTCCACAGTGCGTTTGATATGCAGAACCGGCGATATCTTGGTTTTCGTGGGGTTTCAAGCTGAGATATGCATTTTCTGCGATAATCTTGGTTAGACTTCTGTCCGATATATGCTGAAACATCGAGATCGCTCTTTTCGAGCTAGTTAAAGCGAGAAAAACCTTATCCGGTGTTTTCACCACTCCACAGTGCGTTTGATATGCAGAACCACGGATATCTTGGCTTTCGTGGGGTTTCAACCTGAGATATGCATTTTCTGCGATAATCTTGGTGAGACTTCTGTCCGAAGTATGCAGAAACGTCAAGATCGCTCTTTTCGAGCTATTTAATGCGTGAAACACGTTTTCTGTGGTTTTCACCACTCCACAGCTCGTTGGATATGCAGAACAGTAGATATCTTGGTTTTCGTGGGGTTTCAAGCAGAGATATGCATTTTCTGCGATAATGTTGGTGAGACATCTGTCCGAAGTATGCTGAATCATCGAGATCGCTCTTTTCGAGCTAGTTAGTGCGAGAAACACGTTATCTGGTGTTTTCACCATTCCACAGTTGGTTTGATATGCAGAACCGGCGATATTTTGGTTTTCGTCGGGTTTCAAGCTGAGATATGCATTTTCTGCGATAATGTTGGTGGTTCTTTTGTCAGAAGTATGCAGAATCATCTAAATCGCTCTTTTCGAGCTACTTAATGCACGAAACACGTTTTCTGGTGTTTTCACCACACCACAGTGCGTTTGATATGCAGTACCAGCGATTTCTTGGTTTTCGTGGGGTTTCAAGCTGAGATATGCATTTTTTACGATAATCTTGGTGAGACTTCTGTCCGAAGTATGCAGAATCAACGAGATCGCTCTATTCGAGCTACTTAATGCGCGAAACACGTTTTCTGGTGTTTTCACCACTCCACGGTACGTTTGATGAGCAAAACCGGAGATAACTCGGTTTTCGTCGGGTTTCAAGCTGAGATATGCATTTTCTACGATAATCTTGGTGAGACTTCTGTCCGAAGTATGCTTGATCATCGAGATCGCTCGTTTCGAGCTATTTAATGCGAGAAACACGTTATCTGGTGTTTTCACTACTCCACAGTGCGTATGATATGCAGAACCGGCGATATCTTGGTTTTCGTGGGGTTTCAAGCTGAGATATGCATTTTCTGCGATAATCTTGGTGAGACTTCTGTCCGAAGTGTGCTGAATCATCGAGATCGCTCTTTTGGAGCTAGTTAATGAGAGAAAAACCTTATCCGGTGGTTTCGCCACTCCACAGTGCGTTTGAGGTGCAGAACCGGCGATATCTTGGTTTTCGTGGGGTTTCAAGCTGAGATATGCATTTTCTGCGATAATCTTGGTGAGACTTCTGTCCGAAGTATGCTGAATCATCGAGATCGCTCTTTTCGAGCTAGTTAGTGCGAAAAACACATTATCTGGTGTTTTCACCACTCCACAGTGCGTTTGATATGCAGAACAGTAGATATCTTGGTTTTCGTGGGGTTTCAAGCTGAGATATGCATTTTCTGCGATAATCTTGTTGAGACTTCTGTCCGAAGTATGCAGAGTCATCGAGATCGCTCGTGTCGAGCTACTTAATGCGAGAAACACGTTATCTGGTGTTTTCACCACTCCACAGTGCGTTGGATATGCAGAACCGGAGATACTTTGGTTTTCGTCGGGTTTCAAGATGAGATATGCATTTTCTACGATAAGCTTGGTGAAACATCTGTCCGAAGTATGCAGAAACATCGAGAGCGTTCTTTTCGAGCTATTTAATGCGAGAAACACGTTTTCTGGGGTTTTCACCACTCCACAGTTCGTTGGATATGCAGAACAGTAGATATCTTGGTTTTCGTGGGGTTTCAAGCAGAGATATGCATTTTCTGCTATAATGTTGGTGAGACATCTGTCCAAAGTATGCTGAATAATCGAGATCTCTCTTTTCGAGCTAGTTAGTGCGAGAAACACGTTATCTGGTGTTTCCACTACTCCACAGTGCGTTTGATATGCAGAAGCGGCGATGTCTTGGTTTTCGTGGGGTTTCAAGCTGAGATATGCATTTTCTGCGATAATCTTGGTGAGACTTCTGTCCGATATATGCTGAAGCATCGAGATCGCTCTTTTCGGGCTAGTTAATGCGAGAAAAACCTTATCCGGTGTTTTCACCACTCCACAGTGCGTTTGATATGCAGAACCAGCGATATCTTGGCTTTCGTGGGGTTTCAAGCTGAGATATGCATTTTCTGCGATAATCTTGGTGAGACTTCCGTCCGAAGTATGCTGAATCATCGAGATCGCTCTATTCGAGCTATTTAATGCGAGAAGCACGTTTTCTAGGGTTTTCACCACGCCACAGTGCGTTTGATATGCTGAACACAGCGATATCTTGGTTTTCGTGGGGTTTCAAGCTGAGATATGCATTTTTTACGATAATTTTGGTGAGACTTCTGTCCGAAGTATGCAGAATCATCGAGATCGCTCGTTTCGAGCTATTTAATGCGAGAAACACGTTATCTGGTGTTTTCACCACTCCACAGTGCGTTTGATATGCAGAACCGGCGATATCTTGGTTTTCGTGGGGTTTCAAGCTGAGATATGCATTTTCTGCGAAAATCTTGGAGAGACTTCTGTCCGAAGTATGCTGAAACATCGAGATCGCTCTTTTCGAGCTAGTTAATGCGAGAAAAACCTTATCCGGTGTTTTCACCACTCCACAGTGCGTTTGATATGGAGAACCAGCGATATCTTGGCTTTCGTGGGGTTTCAAGCTGAGATATGCATTTTTTTCGATAATCTTGGTGAGACTGCTGTCCGAAGTATGAAGAATCATCGTGATCGCTCTATTCGAGCTATTTAATGCGAGAAACACGTTTTCAGGGGGTTTTCACCACTCCACAGTGCGTTTGATATGCTGAACACAGCGATATCTTGGTTTTCGTGGGGTTTCAAGCTGAGATATGAATTTTTTACGATAAGTTTGGTGAGACTTCTGTCCGACGTATGCAGAATCATCGAGATCGCTCGTTTCGAGCTATTTAATGCGAGAAACACGTTATCTGGTGTATTCACCACTCCACAGTGCGTTTGATATGCAGAACCGGCGATATCTTGGTTTTCGTGGGGTTTCAAGCTGAGATATGCATTTTCTGCGATAATCTTGGTGAGACTTCTGTCCGAAGTATGCTGAATCATCGAGATCGCTCTTTTCGAGCTAGTTAGTGCGAGAAACACATTATCTGGTGTTTTCCCCACTCCACAGTGCGTTGGATATGCAGAACCGGAGATACTTTGGTTTTCGTCGGGTTTCAAGCTGAGATATGCATTTTCTACGATAAGCTTGGTGAAACATCTGTCCGAAGTATGCAGAAACATCGAGAGCGCTCTTTTCGAGCTATTTAATGCGAGAAACACGTTTTCTGGGGTTTTCACCACTCCACAGTGCGTTTGATATGCTGAACACAGCGATATCTTGGTTTTCGTGGGGTTTCAAGCTGAGATATGCATTTTTTACGATAATTTTGGTGAGACTTCTGTCCGAAGTATGCAGAATCATCGAGATCGCTCGTTTCGAGCTATTTAATGCGAGAAACACGTTATCTGGTGTTTTCACCACTCCACAGTGCGTTTGATATGCAGAACCGGCGATATCTTGGTTTTCGTGGGGTTTCAAGCTGAGATATGCATTTTCTGCGAAAATCTTGGAGAGACTTCTGTCCGAAGTATGCTGAAACATCGAGATCGCTCTTTTCGAGCTAGTTAATGCGAGAAAAACCTTATCCGGTGTTTTCACCACTCCACAGTGCGTTTGATATGGAGAACCAGCGATATCTTGGCTTTCGTGGGGTTTCAAGCTGAGATATGCATTTTTTTCGATAATCTTGGTGAGACTGCTGTCCGAAGTATGAAGAATCATCGTGATCGCTCTATTCGAGCTATTTAATGCGAGAAACACGTTTTCAGGGGGTTTTCACCACTCCACAGTGCGTTTGATATGCTGAACACAGCGATATCTTGGTTTTCGTGGGGTTTCAAGCTGAGATATGAATTTTTTACGATAAGTTTGGTGAGACTTCTGTCCGACGTATGCAGAATCATCGAGATCGCTCGTTTCGAGCTATTTAATGCGAGAAACACGTTATCTGGTGTATTCACCACTCCACAGTGCGTTTGATATGCAGAACCGGCGATATCTTGGTTTTCGTGGGGTTTCAAGCTGAGATATGCATTTTCTGCGATAATCTTGGTGAGACTTCTGTCCGAAGTATGCTGAATCATCGAGATCGCTCTTTTCGAGCTAGTTAGTGCGAGAAACACATTATCTGGTGTTTTCCCCACTCCACAGTGCGTTGGATATGCAGAACCGGAGATACTTTGGTTTTCGTCGGGTTTCAAGCTGAGATATGCATTTTCTACGATAAGCTTGGTGAAACATCTGTCCGAAGTATGCAGAAACATCGAGAGCGCTCTTTTCGAGCTATTTAATGCGAGAAACACGTTTTCTGGGGTTTTCACCACTCCACAGTTCGTTGGATATGCAGAACAGTAGATATCTTGGTTTTCGTAGGGTTTCAAGCAGAGATATGCATTTTCTGCGATAATGTTGGTGAGACTTCTGTCCGAAGTATGCAGAATCATCGAGATCGCTCGTTTCGAGCTAGTTAGTGCGAGAAACACGTTATCTGGTGTTTTCACCACACCACAGTGCGTTTGATATGCAGAACAGTACATATCTTGGTTTTCGTGGGGTTTCAAGCTGAGATATGCATTTTCTGCGATAATCTTGTTGAGACTTCTGTCCGAAGTATGCAGAATCATCGAGATCGCTCGTTTCGAGCTATTTAATGCTAGAAACACGTTATCTTGTTTTTTCACAACTCCACAGTGCGTTGGATATGCAGAACCGGAGATATTTTGGTTTTCGTCGGGTTTCAAGCTGAGCTATGCATTTCCTACGATGAGCTTGGTGAAACATCTGTCCGAAGTATGCAGAAACGTCGAGAGCGCTCTTTTCGATCTATTTAATGCGAGAAACACGTTTTCTGGGGTTTTCACCACTCCACCGCTCGTCGGATATGCAGAACAGTAGATATCTTGGTTTTCGTGGGGTTTCAAGCAGAGATATGCATTTTCTGCGATACTCTTGGTGAGACTTCTGTTAGAAGTATGCAGAATCATCGATATCGCACTTTTCGAGCTATTTAATGCGAGAAACACGTTATATGGAGTTTTCACCACTCCACAGTTGGTTTGATATGCAGAACCGGCGATATTTTGGTTTTCGTCGGGTTTCAAGCTGAGATATGCATTTTCTGCGATAATCTTGGTGAGACTTCTGTCCGAAGTATGCTGAATCATCGAGATCGCTCTTTTCGAGCTAGTTAATGCGAGAAAAACCTTATCCGTTGTTTTCACCACTCCACAGTGCGTTTGATATGCAGAACCGGCGATATCTTGGTTTTCGTGGGGTTTCAAGCTGAGATATGCATTTTCTGCGATAATCTTTTTGAGACTTCTGTTAGAAGTGTGCAGAATCATCGAGATCGCTCTTTTCGAGCTATTTAATGCGAGAAACACGTTATCTGGTTTCTTCACAACTCCACAGTGCGTTGGATATGCAGAACCGGAGATATTTTGGTTTTCGTCGGGTTTCAAGCTGAGCTAT
The DNA here is from genome assembly GCA_951804975.1 of Anthophora plumipes. Taxonomy (NCBI): domain Eukaryota; kingdom Metazoa; phylum Arthropoda; class Insecta; order Hymenoptera; family Apidae; genus Anthophora; species Anthophora plumipes. The sequence goes on from OX638118.1 coordinate 21,939,140, forward strand.
GCATTTCCTACGATAAGCTTGGTGAAACATCTGTCCGAAGTATGCTGAATCATCGAGATCGCTCTTTTCGAGCTAGTTAGTGCGAGAAACACGTTATTTGGTGTTTTCACCACTCCACAGTGCGTTGGATATGCAGAACCGGAGATACTTTGGTTTTCGTCGGGTTTCAAGCTGAGATATGCATTTTCTACGATAAGCTTGGTGAAACATCTGTCCGAAGTATGCAGAAACATCGAGAGCGCTCTTTTCGAGCTATTTAATGCGAGAAACACGTTTTCTGGGGTTTCACCACTCCACAGTTCGTTGGATATGCAGAACAGTAGATATCTTGGTTTGCGTGGGGTTTCAAGCTGAGATATGCATTTTCTGCGATAATCTTTTTGAGACTTCTGTTAGAAGTATGCACAATCATCGAGATCGCGCTTTTCGAGCTATTTAATGCGAGAAACACGTTATCTGGTGTTTTCACCACTCCACAGTTGGTTTGATATGCAGAACCGGCGATATTTTGGTTTTGGTCGGGTTTCAAGCTGAGATATGCATTTTCTGCGATAATCTTTTTGAGACTTCTGTTAGAAGTATGCAGAATCATCGAGATCGCTCGTTTCGAGCTATTTAATGCGAGAAACACGTTATCTGGTTTTTTCACAACTCCACAGTGCGTTGGATATGCAGAACCGGAGATATTTTGGTTTTCGTCGGGTTTCAAGCTGAGCTATGCATTTCCTACGATAAGCTTGGTGAAACATCTGTCCGAAGTATGCTGAATCATCGAGATCGCTCTTTTCGCGCTAGTTAGTGCGAGAAACACGTTATTTGGTGTTTTCACCACTCCACAGTGCGTTGGATATGCAGAACCGGAGATACTTTGGTTTTCGTCGGGTTTCAAGCTGAGATATGCATTTTCTACGATAAGCTTGGTGAAACATCTGTCCGAAGTATGCAGAAACATCGAGAGCGCTCTTTTCGAACTATTTTATGCGAGAAACTCGTTTTCTGGGGTTTTCACCACTCCACAGTTCGTTGGATATGCAGAACAGTAGATATCTTGGTTTTCGTGGGGTTTCAAGCAGAGATATGCATTTTCTGCGATAATCTTGGTGAGATTTCTGTTAGAAGTATGCAGAATCATCGATATCGCACTATTCGAGCTATTTAATGCGAGAAACACGTTATCTGGTGTTTTCACCACTCCACAGTTGGTTTGATATGCAGAACCGGCGATATTTTGGTTTTCGTCGGGTTTCAAGCTGAGATATGCATTTTCTGCGATAATCTTTTTGAGACTTCTGTTAGAAGTATGCAGAATCATCGAGATCGCTCGTTTCGAGCTATTTAATGCGAGAAACACGTTATCTGGTTTTTTCACAACTCCACAGTGCGTTGGATATGCAGAACCGCAGATATTTTGGTTTTCGTCGGGTTTCAAGCTGAGCTATGCATTTCCTACGATAAGCTTGGTGAAACATCTGTCCGAAGTATGCTGAATCATCGAGATCGCTCTTTTCGCGCTAGTTAGTGCGAGAAACACGTTATTTGGTGTTTTCACCACTCCAAAGTGCGTTGGATACGCAGAACCGGAGATACTTTGGTTTTCGTCGGGTTTCAAGCTGAGATATGCATTTTCTACGATAAGCTTGGTGAAACATCTGTCCGAAGTATGCAGAAACATCGCGAGCGCTCTTTTCGAACTATTTAATGCGAGAAACTCGTTTTCTGGGGTTTTCACCACTCCACAGTTCGTTGGATATGCAGAACCGGAGATATCTTGGTTTTCGTGTGGTTTCAAGCTGAGATATGCATTTCCTGCGATAATCTTGGTGAGACTTCTGTCCGAAGTATGCTGAATCATCTAGATCGCTCTTTTCGAGCTATTTAATGCGAGAAACACGTTATCTGGTGTTTTCACCACTCCACAGTGCGTTTGATATGCAGAACAGTAGATATCTTGGTTTGCGTGGGGTTTCAAGAAGAGATATGCATTTTCTGCGATAATCTTTTTGAGACTTCTGTTAGAAGTATGCAGAATCATCGAGATCGCGCTTTTCGAGCTATTTAATGCGAGAAACACGTTATCTGGTGTTTTCACCACTTCACAGTTGGTTGGATATGCAGAACCGGAGATATCTTGGTTTTCGTGGGGTTTCAAGCTGAGATATGCATTTCCTGCGATAATCTTGGTGAGACTACTGTCCGAAGTATGCTGAATCATCTAGATCGCTCTTTTCGAGCTATTTAATGCGAGAAACACGTTATCTGGTGTTTTCACCACTCCACAGTGCGTTTGATATGCAGAACAGTAGATATCTTGGTTTGCGTGGGGTTTCAAGAAGAGATATGCATTTTCTGCGATAATCTTTTTGAGACTTCTGTCCGAAGTATGCAGAAACATCGAGAGCGCTCTTTTCGAGCTATTTAATGCGAGAAACACGTTTTCTGGTGTTTTCACCACTCCACAGTGCGTTTGTAATGCAGAACCGGCGACATCTTGGTTTTTGTGGGGTTTCAAGCTGAGATATGCATTTTCTGCGATAATCTTGTTGAGACTTCTGTCCGAAGTATGCAGAGTCATCGAGATCGCTCTTTTCGAGCAAGTTAATGCTAGAAAAACCTTATCCGGTGTTTTCACCACTCCACAGTGCGTTTGATATGCAGAACCGGCGATATCTTGGTTTTCGTGGGGTTTCAAGCTGAGATATGCATTTTCTGCGATAATCTTGTTGAGACTTCTGTCCGAAGAATGCAGAGTCATCGAGATCGCTCGTGTCGAGCTACTTAATGCGAGAAACACGTTATCTGGTGTTTTCACCACTCTACAGTGCGTTGGATATGCAGAACAGTAGATATCTTGGTTTACGTGGGGTTTCAAGCTGAGATATGCATTTTCTGCGATAATCTTTTTGAGACTTCTGTTAGAAGTATGCAGAATCATCGAGATCGCGCTTTTCGAGCTATTTAATGCGAGAAACACGTTATCTGGTGTTTTCACCACTCCACAGTTGGTTCGATATGCAGAACCGGAGATATCTTGGTTTTCGTGGGGTTTCAAGCTGAGATATGCATTTCCTGCGATAATCTTGGTGAGACTACTGTCCGAAGTATGCTGAATCATCTAGATCGCTCTTTTCGAGCTATTTAATGCGAGAAACACGTTATCTGGTGTTTTCACCACTCCACAGTGCGTTTGATATGCAGAACAGTAGATATCTTGGTTTGCGTGGGGTTTCAAGAAGAGATATGCATTTTCTGCGATAATCTTTTTGAGACTTCTGTCCGAAGTATGCAGAAACATCGAGAGCGCTCTTTTCGAGCTATTTAATGCGAGAAACACGTTTTCTGGGATTTTCACCACTCCACAGTTCGTTGGATATGCAGAACAGTATATATATTGATTTTCGTGGGGATTCAAGCAGAGATATGCATTTTCTGCGATAATGTTGCTGAGACTTCTGTTAGAAGTATGCAGAATCGTCGAGATCGCGCTTTTCGAGCTATTTTATGCGAGAAACACGTTATTTGGTGTTTTCACCACTCCACAGTTGGTTTGCTATGCAGAACCGGCGATATTTTGGTTTTCGTGGGGTTTCAAGCTGAGATATGCATTTTCTACGATAATCTAGGTGAAACATCTGTCCGAAGTATGCAGAACCGTCGAGATCGCTCTTTTCGAGCTTTTTAATGCGAGAAACACTTTATCTGGTGTTTTCACGACTCCACAGTGCGTTTGATATGCAGAACAGTAGATATCTTGGTTTACGTGGGGTTTCAAGCTGAGATATGCATTTTCTGCGATAATCTTTTTGAGACTTCTGTTAGAAGTATGCAGAATCATCGAGATCGCGCTTTTCGAGCTATTTAATGCTAGAAACACGTTATCTGGTGTTTTCACCACTCCACAGTTGGTTCGATATGCAGAACCGGAGATATTTTGGTTTTCGTGGGGTTTCAAGCTGAGATATGCATTTTCTACGATAATCTAGGTGAAACATCTGTCCGAAGTATGCAGAATCGTCGAGATCGCTCTTTTCGAGCTATTTAATGCGAGAAACACGTTATCTGGTGTTTTCACCACTCCACAGTGCGTTTGATATGCAGAACAGTAGATATCTTGGTTTACGTGGGGTTTCAAGCTGAGATATGCATTTTCTGCGATAATCTTTTTGAGACTTCTGTTAGAAGTATGCAGAATCATCGAGATCGCGCTTTTCGAGCTATTTAATGCGAGAAACACGTTATCTGGTGTTTTCACCACTCCACAGTTGGTTCGATATGCAGAACCGGAGATATCTTGGTTTTCGTGGGGTTTCAAGCTGAGATATGCATTTCCTGCGATAATCTTGGTGAGACTACTGTCCGAAGTATGCTGAATCATCTAGATCCCTCTTTTCGAGCTAATTAATGCGAGAAACACGTCATCTGGTGTTTTCAGCACTCCACAGTGCGTTTGATATGCAGAACCAGCGATATCTTGGTTTTCGTGGGTTTCAAGCTGAGATATGCATTTTCTCCGATAATATTGTTGAGACTTCAGTCAGAAGTATGCAGAATCATCGAGATCGCGCTTTTCGAGCTATTTAATGCGAGAAACACGTTATCTGGTGTTTTCACCACTCCACAGTGCGTTTGATATGCAGAACCGGCGATATCTTGGTTTTCGTGGGGTTTCAAGCTGAGATATGCATTTTCTGCGATAATCTTGGTGAGACTTCTGTCCGAAGTATGCTGAATCATCGAGATCGCTCTTTTCGAGCTAGTTAGTGCGACAAACACCTTATCTGGTGTTTTCACCACTCCACAGTGCGTTTGATATGCAGAACAGTAGATATCTTGGTTTTCGTGGGGTTTCAAGCTGAGATATGCATTTTCTGCGATAATCTTTTTGAGACTTCTGTTAGAAGTATGCAGAATCATCGAGATCGCTCGTTTCGAGCTATTTAATGCGAGAAACACGTTATCTGGTTTCTTCACAACTCCACAGTGCGTTGGATATGCAGAACCGGAGATATTTTGGTTTTCGTCGGGTTTCAAGCTGAGCTATGCATTTCCTACGATAAGCTTGGTGAAACATCTGTCCGAAGTATGCTGAATCATCGAGATCGCTCTTTTCGAGCTAGTTAGTGCGAGAAACACGTTATTTGGTGTTTTCACCACTCCACAGTGCGTTGGATATGCAGAACCGGAGATACTTTGGTTTTCGTCGGGTTTCAAGCTGAGATATGCATTTTCTACGATAAGCTTGGTGAAACATCTGTCCGAAGTATGCAGAAACATCGAGAGCGCTCTTTTCGAGCTATTTAATGCGAGAAACACGTTTTCTGGGGTTTCACCACTCCACAGTTCGTTGGATATGCAGAACAGTAGATATCTTGGTTTGCGTGGGGTTTCAAGCTGAGATATGCATTTTCTGCGATAATCTTTTTGAGACTTCTGTTAGAAGTATGCAGAATCATCGAGATCGCGCTTTTCGAGCTATTTAATGCGAGAAACACGTTATCTGGTGTTTTCACCACTCCACAGTTGGTTTGATATGCAGAACCGGCGATATTTTGGTTTTCGTCCGGTTTCAAGCTGAGATATGCATTTTCTGCGATAATCTTTTTGAGACTTCTGTTAGAAGTATGCAGAATCATCGATATCGCACTTTTCGAGCTATTTAATGCGAGAAACACGTTATCTGGTGTTTTCACCACTCCACAGTTGGTTTGATATGCAGAACCGGCGATAATTTGGATTTCGTCGGGTTTCAAGCTGAGATATGCATTTTCTGCGATAATCTTGGTGAGACTTCTGTTAGAAGTATGCAGAATCATCGATATCGCACTTTTCGAGCTATTTAATGCGAGAAACACGTTATCTGGTGTTTTCACCACTCCACAGTTGGTTTGATATGCAGAACCGGCGATATTTTGGTTTTCGTCGGGTTTCAAGCTGAGATATGCATTTTCTGCGATAATCTTGGTGAGACTTCTGTCCGAATTATGCTTGATCATCGAGACCGCTCGTTTCGAGCTATTTAATGCGAGAAACACGTTATCTGGTGTTTTCACTACTCCACAGTGCGTATGATATGCAGAACCGGCGATATCTTGGTTTTCGTGGGGTTTCAAGCTGAGATATGCATTTTCTGCGATAATCTGGTAGAGACTTCTGTCCGAAGTATGCAGAGTCATCGAGTTCGCTCGTCTCTAGCTACTTAATGCGAGAAACACGTTATCTGGTGTTTTCACCACTCCACAATGCGTTGGATATGCAGAACCGGAGATATTTTGGTTTTCGTCGGGTTTCAAGCTGAGATATGCATTTTCTATGATAAGCTTGGTGAAACATCTGTCCGAAGTATGCAGAAACATCGCGAGCGCTCTTTTCGAGCTATTTAATGCGAGAAACTCGTTTTCTGGGGTTTTCACCACTCCACAGTTCGTTGGATATGCAGAACCGGAGATATCTTGGTTTTCGTGTGGTTTCAAGCTGAGATATGCATTTCCTGCGATAATCTTGGTGAGACTTCTGTCCGAAGTATGCTGAATCATCTAGATCGCTCTTTTCGAGCTATTTAATGCGAGAAACACGTTATCTGGTGTTTTCACCACTCCACAGTGCGTTTGATATGCAGAACAGTAGATATCTTGGTTTGCGTGGGGTTTCAAGAAGAGATATGCATTTTCTGCGATAATCTTTTTGAGACTTCTGTTAGAAGTATGCAGAATCATCGAGATCGCGCTTTTCGAGCTATTTAATGCGAGAAACACGTTATCTGGTGTTTTCACCACTTCACAGTTGGTTCGATATGCAGAACCGGAGATATCTTGGTTTTCGTGGGGTTTCAAGCTGAGATATGCATTTCCTGCGATAATCTTGGTGAGACTTCTGTCCGAAGTATGCTGAATCATCTAGATCGCTCTTTTCGAGCTATTTAATGCGAGAAACACGTCATCTGGTGTTTTAACCACTCCACAGTTGGTTTGATATGCAGGACCGGCGATATCTTGATTTTCGTGGTGTTTCCAGCTGAGATATGCATTTTCTACGATAATGTTGGTGAGACTTCTGTCAGAAGTATGCAGAATCTTCGAGAACGCTCTTTTCGAGCTACTTAATGCGTGAAACACGTTTTCTGGTGTTTTCACCACTCCACAGTGCGTTTGATATGCAGAACCGGCGACATCTTGGTTTTTGTGGGGTTTCAAGCTGAGATATGCATTTTCTGCGATAATCTTGTTGAGACTTCTGTCCGAAGTATGCAGAGTCATCGAGATCGCTCTTTTCGAGCAACTTAATGCTAGAAAAACCTTATCCGGTGTTTTCACCACTCCACAGTGCGTTTGATATGCAGAACCGGCGATATCTTGGTTTTCGTGGGGTTTCAAGCTGAGATATGCATTTTCTGCGATAATCTTGTTGAGACTTCTGTCCGAAGAATGCAGAGTCATCGAGATCGCTCGTGTCGAGCTACTTAATGCGAGAAACACGTTATCTGGTGTTTTCACCACTCTACAGTGCGTTGGATATGCAGAACCGGAGATATTTTGGTTTTCGTCGGGTTTCAAGCTGAGATATGCATTTTCTACGATAAGCTTGGTGAAACATCTGTCCGAAGTATGCAGAAACATCGAGAGCGCTCTTTTCGAGCTATTTAATGCGAGAAACACGTTTTCTGGGATTTTCACCACTCCACAGTTCGTTGGATATGCAGAACAGTATATATATTGGTTTTCGTGGGGATTCAAGCAGAGATATGCATTTTCTGCGATAATGTTGCTGAGACTTCTGTTAGAAGTATGCAGAATCGTCGAGATCGCGCTTTTCGAGCTATTTTATGCGAGAAACACGTTATTTGGTGTTTTCACCACTCCACAGTTGGTTTGCTATGCAGAACCGGCGATATTTTGGTTTTCGTGGGGTTTCAAGCTGAGATATGCATTTTCTACGATAATCTAGGTGAAACATCTGTCCGAAGTATGCAGAATCGTCGAGATCGCTCTTTTCGAGCTATTTAATGCGAGAAACACGTTATCTGGTGTTTTCACCACTCCACAGTTGGTTCGATATGCAGAACCGGAGATATTTTGGTTTTCGTGGGGTTTCAAGCTGAGATATGCATTTCCTGCGATAATCTTGGTGAGACTTCTGTCCGAAGTATGCTGAATCATCTAGATCGCTCTTTTCGAGCTATTTAATGCGAGAAACACGTTATCTGGTGTTTTCACCACTCCACAGTGCGTTTGATATGCAGAACAGTAGATATCTTGGTTTGCGTGGGGTTTCAAGCTGAGATATGCATTTTCTGCGATAATCTTTTTGAGACTTCTGTTAGAAGTATGCAGAATCATCGAGATCGCGCTTTTCGAGCTATTTAATGCGAGAAACACGTTATCTGGTGTTTTCACCACTTCACAGTTGGTTCGATACGCAGAACCGGAGATATCTTGGTTTTCGTGGGGTTTCAAGCTGAGATATGCATTTCCTGCGATAATCTTGGTGAGACTTCTGTCCGAAGTATGCTGAATCATCTAGATCGCTCTTTTCGAGCTAGTTAATGCGAGAAAAACCTTATCCGGTGTTTTCACCACTCCACAGTGCGTTTGATATGCAGAACCGGCGATATCTTGGTTTTCGTGGGGTTTCAAGCAGAGATATGCATTTTCTGCGATAATGTTCGTGAGACTTCTGTCCGAAGTATGCAGAATCATCTAGATCGCTCTTTTCGAGCTATTTAATGCGAGAAACACGTTTTCTGGGGTTTTCAGCACGCCACAGTGCGTTGGATATGCAGAACCGGAGATATTTTGGTTTTCGTCGGTTTTCCAGCTGAGATATGCATTTTCTACGATAAGCTTGGTGAAACATCTGTCCGAAGTATGCAGAAACATCGAGAGCGATCTTTTCGAGCTATTTAATGCGAGAAACACGTTTTCTGGGGTTTTCACCACTCCACAGTTCGTTGGATATGCAGAACAGTAGATATTTTGGTTTTCGTGGGGTTTCAAGCAGAGATATGCATTTACTGCGATAATGTTCGTGAGACTTCTGTCCGAAGTATGCTGAATCATCTAGATCGCTCCTTTCGAGCTATTTAATGCGAGAAACACGTTTTCTGGTGTTTTCACCACGCCACAGTGCGTTTGATATGCTGAACACAGCGATATCTTGGTTTTCGTGGGGTTTCAAGCTGAGATATGCATTTTTGACGATAATTTTGGTGAGACTTCTGTCCGACGTATGCAGAATCATCGAGATCGCTCCTTTCGAGCTATTTAATGCGAGAAACACGTTATCTGGTGTTTTCACCACTCCACAGTGCGTTTGATATGCAGAACCGGCGATATCATGGTTTTCGTGAGGTTTCAAGCTGAGATATGCATTTTCTACGATAATCTTGGTGAGACTTCTGTCAGAAGTATGCAGAATCGTCGAGATCGCGCTTTTCGAGCTATTTAATGCGAGAAACACGTTTTCTGGGGTTTTCACCACTCCACAGTTCGTTGGATATGCAGAACCGGAGATATCTTGGTTTTCGTGTGGTTTCAAGCTGAGATATGCATTTCCTGCGATAATCTTGGTGAGACTTCTGTCCGAAGTATGCTGAATCATCTAGATCGCTCTTTTCGAGCTATTTAATGCGAGAAACACGTTATCTGGTGTTTTCACCACTCCACAGTGCGTTTGATATGCAGAACAGTAGATATCTTGGTTTGCGTGGGGTTTCAAGAAGAGATATGCATTTTCTGCGATAATCTTTTTGAGACTTCTGTTAGAAGTATGCAGAATCATCGAGATCGCGCTTTTCGAGCTATTTAATGCGAGAAACACGTTATCTGGTATTTTCACCACTTCACAGTTGGTTCGATATGCAGAACCGGAGATATCTTGGTTTTCGTGGGGTTTCAAGCTGAGATATGCATTTCCTGCGATAATCTTGGTGAGACTTCTGTCCGAAGTATGCTGAATCATCTAGATCGCTCTTTTCGAGCTATTTAATGCGAGAAACACGTCATCTGGTGTTTTAACCACTCCACAGTTGGTATGATATGCAGGACCGGCGATATCTTGATTTTCGTGGTGTTTCCAGCTGAGATATGCATTTTCTACGATAATGTTGGTGAGACTTCTGTCAGAAGTATGCAGAATCTTCGAGAACGCTCTTTTCGAGCTACTTAATGCGTGAAACACGTTTTCTGGTGTTTTCACCACTCCACAGTGCGTTTGATATGCAGAACCGGCGACATCTTGGTTTTTGTGGGGTTTCAAGCTGAGATATGCATTTTCTGCGATAATCTTGTTGAGACTTCTGTCCGAAGTATGCAGAGTCATCGAGATCGCTCTTTTCGAGCAAGTTAATGCTAGAAAAACCTTATCCGGTGTTTTCACCACTCCACAGTGCGTTTGATATGCAGAACCGGCGATATCTTGGTTTTCGTGGGGTTTCAAGCTGAGATATGCATTTTCTGCGATAATCTTGTTGAGACTTCTGTCCGAAGAATGCAGAGTCATCGAGATCGCTCGTGTCGAGCTACTTAATGCGAGAAACACGTTATCTGGTGTTTTCACCACTCTACAGTGCGTTGGATATGCAGAACCGGAGATATTTTGGTTTTCGTCGGGTTTCAAGCTGAGATATGCATTTTCTACGATAAGCTTGGTGAAACATCTGTCCGAAGTATGCAGAAACATCGAGAGCGCTCTTTTCGAGCTATTTAATGCGAGAAACACGTTTTCTGGGATTTTCACCACTCCACAGTTCGTTGGATATGCAGAACAGTATATATATTGGTTTTCGTGGGGATTCAAGCAGAGATATGCATTTTCTGCGATAATGTTGCTGAGACTTCTGTTAGAAGTATGCAGAATCGTCGAGATCGCGCTTTTCGAGCTATTTTATGCGAGAAACACGTTATTTGGTGTTTTCACCACTCCACAGTTGGTTTGCTATGCAGAATCGGCGATATTTTGGTTTTCGTGGGGTTTCAAGCTGAGATATGCATTTTCTACGATAATCTAGGTGAAACATCTGTCCGAAGTATGCAGAATCGTCGAGATCGCTCTTTTCGAGCTATTTAATGCGAGAAACACGTTATCTGGTGTTTTCACCACTCCACAGTGCGTTTGATATGCAGAACAGTAGATATCTTGGTTTACGTGGGGTTTCAAGCTGAGATATGCATTTTCTGCGATAATCTTTTTGAGACTTCTGTTAGAAGTATGCAGAATCATCGAGATCGCGCTTTTCGAGCTATTTAATGCGAGAAACACGTTATCTGGTGTTTTCACCACTCCACAGTTGGTTCGATATGCAGAACCGGAGATATTTTGGTTTTCGTGGGGTTTCAAGCTGAGATATGCATTTTCTACGATAATCTAGGTGAGACTTCTGTCCGACGTATGCAGAATCATCGAGATCGCTCCTTTCGAGCTATTTAATGCGAGAAACACGTTATCTGGTGTTTTCACCACTCCACAGTGCGTTTGATATGCAGAACCGGCGATATCATGGTTTTCGTGAGGTTTCAAGCTGAGATATGCATTTTCTACGATAATCTTGGTGAGACTTCTGTCAGAAGTATGCAGAATCGTCGAGATCGCGCTTTTCGAGCTATTTAATGCGAGAAACACGTTTTCTGGGGTTTTCACCACTCCACAGTTCGTTGGATATGCAGAACCGGAGATATCTTGGTTTTCGTGTGGTTTCAAGCTGAGATATGCATTTCCTGCGATAATCTTGGTGAGACTTCTGTCCGAAGTATGCTGAATCATCTAGATCGCTCTTTTCGAGCTATTTAATGCGAGAAACACGTTATCTGGTGTTTTCACCACTCCACAGTGCGTTTGATATGCAGAACAGTAGATATCTTGGTTTGCGTGGGGTTTCAAGAAGAGATATGCATTTTCTGCGATAATCTTTTTGAGACTTCTGTTAGAAGTATGCAGAATCATCGAGATCGCGCTTTTCGAGCTATTTAATGCGAGAAACACGTTATCTGGTATTTTCACCACTTCACAGTTGGTTCGATATGCAGAACCGGAGATATCTTGGTTTTCGTGGGGTTTCAAGCTGAGATATGCATTTCCTGCGATAATCTTGGTGAGACTTCTGTCCGAAGTATGCTGAATCATCTAGATCGCTCTTTTCGAGCTATTTAATGCGAGAAACACGTCATCTGGTGTTTTAACCACTCCACAGTTGGTTTGATATGCAGGACCGGCGATATCTTGATTTTCGTGGTGTTTCCAGCTGAGATATGCATTTTCTACGATAATGTTGGTGAGACTTCTGTCAGAAGTATGCAGAATCTTCGAGAACGCTCTTTTCGAGCTACTTAATGCGTGAAACACGTTTTCTGGTGTTTTCACCACTCCACAGTGCGTTTGATATGCAGAACCGGCGACATCTTGGTTTTTGTGGGGTTTCAAGCTGAGATATGCATTTTCTGCGATAATCTTGTTGAGACTTCTGTCCGAAGTATGCAGAGTCATCGAGATCGCTCTTTTCGAGCAAGTTAATGCTAGAAAAACCTTATCCGGTGTTTTCACCACTCCACAGTGCGTTTGATATGCAGAACCGGCGATATCTTGGTTTTCGTGGGGTTTCAAGCTGAGATATGCATTTTCTGCGATAATCTTGTTGAGACTTCTGTCCGAAGAATGCAGAGTCATCGAGATCGCTCGTGTCGAGCTACTTAATGCGAGAAACACGTTATCTGGTGTTTTCACCACTCTACAGTGCGTTGGATATGCAGAACCGGAGATATTTTGGTTTTCGTCGGGTTTCAAGCTGAGATATGCATTTTCTACGATAAGCTTGGTGAAACATCTGTCCGAAGTATGCAGAAACATCGAGAGCGCTCTTTTCGAGCTATTTAATGCGAGAAACACGTTTTCTGGGATTTTCACCACTCCACAGTTCGTTGGATATGCAGAACAGTATATATATTGGTTTTCGTGGGGATTCAAGCAGAGATATGCATTTTCTGCGATAATGTTGCTGAGACTTCTGTTAGAAGTATGCAGAATCGTCGAGATCGCGCTTTTCGAGCTATTTTATGCGAGAAACACGTTATTTGGTGTTTTCACCACTCCACAGTTGGTTTGCTATGCAGAACCGGCGATATTTTGGTTTTCGTGGGGTTTCAAGCTGAGATATGCATTTTCTACGATAATCTAGGTGAAACATCTGTCCGAAGTATGCAGAATCGTCGAGATCGCTCTTTTCGAGCTATTTAATGCGAGAAACACGTTATCTGGTGTTTTCACCACTCCACAGTGCGTTTGATATGCAGAACAGTAGATATCTTGGTTTACGTGGGGTTTCAAGCTGAGATATGCATTTTCTGCGATAATCTTTTTGAGACTTCTGTTAGAAGTATGCAGAATCATCGAGATCGCGCTTTTCGAGCTATTTAATGCGAGAAACACGTTATCTGGTGTTTTCACCACTCCACAGTTGGTTCGATATGCAGAACCGGAGATATTTTGGTTTTCGTGGGGTTTCAAGCTGAGATATGCATTTTCTACGATAATCTAGGTGAAACATCTGTCCGAAGTATGCAGAATCGTCGAGATCGCTCTTTTCGAGCTATTTAATGCGAGAAACACGTTATCTGGTGTTTTCACCACTCCACAGTGCGTTGGATATGCAGAACCGGAGATATTTTGGTTTTCGTCGGGTTTCAAGCTGAGATATGCATTTTCTACGATAATCTTCGTGAAACATCTGTCCGAAGTATGCAGAAACATCGAGAGCGCTCTTTTCGAGCTATTTAATGCGACAAACTCGTTTTCTGGGGTTTTCACCACTCCACAGTTCGTTGGGTATGCAGAACCGGAGATATCTTGGTTTTCGTGTGGTTTCAAGCTGAGATATGCATTTCCTGCGATAATCTTGGTGAGACTTCTGTCCGAAGTATGCTGAATCATCTAGATCGCTCTTTTTGAGCTGTTTAATGCGAGAAGCACGTTATCTGGTGTTTTCACCACTCCACAGTGCGTTTGATATGCAGAACAGTAGATATCTTGGTTTGCGTGGGGTTTCAAGCTGAGATATGCATTTTCTGCGATAATCTTTTTGAGACTTCTGTTAGAAGTATGCAGAATCATCGAGATCGCGCTTTTCGAGCTATTTAATGCGAGAAAGACGTTATCTGGTGTTTTCACCACTTCACAGTTGGTTCGATATGCAGAACCGGAGATATCTTGGTTTTCGTGGGGTTTCAAGCTGAGATATGCATTTCCTGCGATAATCTTGGTGAGACTTCTGTCCGAAGTATGCTGAAACATCTAGATCGCTCTTTTCGAGCTGTTTAATGCGAGAAACACGTCATCTGGTGTTTTAACCACTCCACAGTGCGTTTGATATGCAGAACCAGCGATATCTTGGTTTTCGTGGGGTTTCAAGCTGAGATATGCATTTTCTGCGATAATCTTGGTGAGACTTCTGTCCGAAGTATGCAGAGTCATCGAGATCGCTCTTTTCGAGCTAGTTAATGCGAGAAAAACCTTATCCGGTGTTTTCACCACTCCACAGTGCGTTTGATATGCAGAACCGGCGATATCTTGGTTTTCGTGGGGTTTCAAGCTGAGATATGCATTTCCTGCGATAATCTTGGTGAGACTTCTGTCCGAAGTATGCTGAATCATCTAGATCGCTCTTTTCGAGCTATTTAATGCGAGAAACACGTTATCTGGTGTTTTCACCACTCCACAGTGCGTTTGATATGCAGCACAGAAGATATCTTGGTATGCGTGGGGTTTCAAGCTGAGATATGCATTTTCTGCGATAATCTTTTTGAGACTTCTGTTAGAAGTATGCAGAATCATCGAGATCGCGCTTTTCGTGCTATTTAATGCGAGAAACACGTTATCTGGTGTTTTCACCACTCCACAGTTGGTTTAATATGCAGGACCGGCGATATCTTGATTTTCGTGGTGTTTGCAGCTGAGATATGCATTTTCTACGATAATGTTGGTGAGACTTCTGTCAGAAGTATGCAGAATCTTCGAGAACGCTCTTTTCGAGCTACTTAATGCGCGAAACACGTTTTCTGGTGTTTTCACCACTCTACTGTACGTTTGATGTGCGGAACCGGAGATAACTCGGTTTTCGTCGGTGTTCAAGCTGAGATATGCATTTTCTGCGATACTCTTAGTGAGACTTCTGTCCGAAGTATGCTGAATCATCGAGATCGCACTTTTCGAGCTACTTAATGCGAGAAACACGTTTTCTGGTGTTTTCACCACTCCACAGTTCGTTGGACATGCAGAACAGTAGATATCTTGGTTTTCGTGGGGTTTCAATCAGAGATATGCATTTTCTGCGATAATGTTGGTGAGACTTCTGTCCGAAGTATGCAGGATCTTCGAGAACGCTCTTTTCGAGCTACTTAATGCGAGAAACACGTTATCTGGTGTTTTCACCACTCCACAGTGCGTTGGATATGCAGAACCGGAGATATGTTGGTTTTCGTCGGGTTTCAAGTTGAGATATGCATTTTCTACGATAAGCTTGGTGAAACATCTGTCCGAAGTATGCAGAAAGATCGAGAGCGATCTTTTCGAGCTATTTAATGCGAGAAACACGTTTTCTGGGGTTTTCACCACTCCACAGTTCGTTGGATATGCAGAACAGTAGATATCTTGGTTTTCGTGGGGTTTCAAGCAGAGATATGCATTTTCTGCGATAATGTTCGTGAGACTTCTGTCCGAAGTATGCTGAATCATCTAAATCGCTCTTTTCGAGCTATTTAATGCGAGAAACACGTTTTCTGGGGTTTTCAGCACGCCACAGTGCGTTGGATATGCAGAACCGGAGATATTTTGGTTTTCGTCGGGTTTCAAGCTGAGATATGCATTTTCTACGATAAGCTTGGTGAAACATCTGTCCGAAGTATGCAGAAACATCGAGAGCGATCTTTTCGAGGTATTTAATGCGAGAAACACGTTTTCTGTGGTTTTCACCACTCCACAGTTCGTTGGATATGCAGAACAGTAGATATTTTGGTTTTCGTGGGGTTTCATGCAGAGATATGCATTTACTGCGATAATGTTCGTGAGACTTCTGTCCGAAGTATGCTGAATCATCTAGATCGGTCTTTTCGAGCTATTTAATGCGAGAAACACGTTTTCTGGGGTTTTCACCACGCCACAGAGCGTTTGATATGCTGAACACAGCGATATCTTGGTTTTCGTGGGGTTTCAAGCTGAGATATGCATTTTTGACGATAATTTTGGTGAGACTTCTGTCCGACGTATGCAGAATCATCGAGATCGCTCGTTTCGAGCTATTTAATGCGAGAAACACGTTATCTGGTGTTTTCACCACTCCACAGTGCGTTTGATATGCAGAACCGGCGATATCATGGTTTTCGTGGGGTTTCAAGCTGAGATATGCATTTTCTACGATAATCTTGGTGAGACTTCTGTCAGAAGTATGCAAGATCTTCGAGAACGCTCTTTTCGAGCTACCTAATGCGGGAAACACGTTATCTGGTGTTTTCAGCACTCCACAGTTGGTTTGATATGCAGGACCGGCGATATCTTGATTTTCGTGGTGTTTCCAGCTGAGATATGCATTTTCTACGATAATGTTGGTGAGACTTCTGTTAGAAGTATGCAGAATCATCGAGATCGCGCTTTTCGAGCTATTTAATGCGAGAAACTCGTTATCTGGTGTTTTCACCACTCCACAGTTGGTTTAATATGCAGGACCGGCGATATCTTGATTTTCGTGGGGTTTCAAGCTGAGATATGCATTTCCTGCGATAATCTTGGTGAAACATCTGTCCGAAGTATGCAGAAACATCGAGAGCGCTCTTTTCGAGCTATTTAATGCGAGAAACTCGTTTTCTGGGGTTTTCACCACTCCACAGTTCGTTGGGTATGCAGAACCGGAGATATCTTGGTTTTCGTGTGGTTTCAAGCTGAGATATGCATTTCCTGCGATAATCTTGGTGAGACTTCTGTCCGAAGTATGCTGAATCATCTAGATCGCTCTTTTCGAGCTGTTTAATGCGAGAAACACGTCATCTGGTGTTTTAACCACTCCACAGTGCGTTTGAAATGCAGAACCAGCGATATCTTGGTTTTCGTGGGGTTTCAAGCTGAGATATGCATTTTCTGCGATAATATTGTTGAGACTTCAGTCAGAAGTATGCAGAATCATCGAGATCGCGCTTTTCGAGCTACTTAATGCGAGAAACACGTTTTCTGGTGTTTTCACCACTCCACAGTGCGTTTGATATGCAGAACCGGCGACATCTTGGTTTTCGTGGGGTTTCAAGCTGAGATATGCATTTTCTGCGATAATCTTGGTGAGACTTCTGTCCGAAGTATGCTGAATCATCGAGATCGCTCTTTTCGAGCTAGTTAGTGCGACAAACACCTTATCTGGTGTTTTCACCACTCCACAGTGCGTTTGATATGCTGAACAGTAGATATCTTGGTTTTCGTGGGGTTTCAAGCTGAGATATGCATTTCCTGCGATAATCTTGGTGAGACTTCTGTCCGAAGTATGCTGAATCATCGAGATCGCGCTTTTCGAGCTATTTAATGCGAGAAACACGTTATCTGGTGTTTTCACCACTCCACTGTTGGTTCGATATCCAGAACCGGAGATATCTTGGTTATCGTGGGGTTTCAAGCTGAGATATGCATTTTCTGCGATAATCTTGGTGAGACTTCTGTCCGAAGTATGCAGAACCATCGAGATCGGTCTATTCGAGCTATTTAATGCGACAAACACGTTATCTGGTGTTTTCAGCACTCCACAGTGCGTTTGATATGCAGAACAGTAGATATCTTGGTTTGCGTGTTGTTTCAAGCTGAGATATGCATTTTCTGCGATAATATTTTTGAGACTTCTGTTAGAAGTATGCAGAATCATCGAGATCGCGCTTTTCGAGCTATTTAATACGAGAAACACGCTATCTGGTGTTTTCACCACTCCACTGTTGGTTCGATATCCAGAACCGGAGATATCTTGGTTATCGTGGGGTTTCAAGCTGAGATATGCATTTCCTGCGATAATCTTGGTGAGACTTCTGTCCGAAGTATGCTGAATCATCGAGATCGCTCTTTTCGAGCTACTTACTGCGCGAAACACGTTTTCTGGTGTTTTCACCACTCCACAGTGCGTTTGATATGCAGAACCGGCGACATCTTGGTTTTCGTGGGGTTTCAAGCTGAGATATGCATTTTCTGCGATAATCTTGTTGAGACTTCTGTCCGAAGTATGCAGAGTCATCGAGATCGCTCGTGTCGAGCTACTTAATGCGAGAAACACGTTATCTGGTGTTTTCACCACTCCACCGTGCGTTGGATATGCAGAACCGGAGATATATTGGTTTTCGTCGGGTTTCAAGCTGAGATATGCATTTTCTACGATAAGCTTGGTGAACCACCTGTCCCAAGTATGCAGTAACATCGAGAGCGCTCTTTTCGAGCTATTTAATGCGAGAAACACGTTTTCTGGGGTTTTCACCACTCCACAGTTCGTTGGATATGCAGAACAGTAGATATCTTGGTTTTCGTGGGGTTTCAAGCAGAGATATGCATTTTCTGCGGTAATGTTGGTGAGACTTCTGTTAGGAGTATGCAGAATCGTCGAGATCGCGCTTTTCGAGCTATTTAATGCGAGAAACACGTTATCTGGTGTTTTCACCACTCCACAGTTGGTTTGATATGCAGAACCGGCGATATTTTGGTTTTCGTCGGGTTTCAAGCTGAGATATGCATTTTCTACGATAATCTTGGTGAAACATCTGTCCGAAGTATGCAGAAACATCGAGAGCGCTCTTTTCGAGCTATTTAATGCGAGAAACTCGTTTTCTGGGGTTTTCACCACTCCACAGTTCGTTGGATATGCAGAACCGGAGATATCTTGGTTTTCGTGTGGTTTCAAGCTGAGATATGCATTTCCTGCGATAATCTTGGTGAGACTTCTGTCCGAAGTATGCTGAATCATCTAGATCGCTCTTTTCGAGCTATTTAATGCGAGAAGCACGTTATCTGGTGTTTTCACCACTCCACAGTGCGTTTGATATGCAGAACAGTAGATATCTTGGTTTGCGTGGGGTTTCAAGCTGAGATATGCATTTTCGGCGATAGTGTTGGTGAGACTTCTGTCAGAAGTATGCAGAACCTTCGAGAACGCTCTTTTCGAGCTACTTAATGCGAGAAACACGTTTTCTGGTGTTTTCACCACTCCACAGTGCGTTTGATATGCAGACCCAGCGATATCTTGGTAATCGTGGGGTTTCAAGCTGAGATATGCATTTTTTACGATAATCTTGGTGAGACTTCGGTCCGAAGTATGCTTAATCATCGAGATCGCTCGTTTCGAGCTAGTTAGTACGAGAAACACGATATCTGGTGTATTCAACACTTCACAGTGCGTTTGACATGCAGAACAGTACATATCTTGGTTTTCGTGGGGTTTCAAGCTGAGATATGCATTTTCTGCGATAATCTTGTTGAGACTTCTGTCCGAAGTATGCAGAATCTTCGAGATCGCTCGTTTCGAGCTATCTAATGCGAGAAACACGTTATCTGGTGTTTTCACCACTCCACAGTGCGTTGGATATGCAGAACCGGAGATATTTTGGTTTTTGTCGGGTTTCAAGCTGAGATATGCATTTTCTACGATAAGCTTGGTGAAACGTCTGTCCGAAGTATGCAGAAACGTCGAGAGCGCTCTTTTCGAGCTATTTAATGCGAGAAACACGTTTTCTGGGGTTTTCACCACTCCACAGTTCGTTGGACATGCAGAACAGTAGATATCTTGGTTTTCGTGGGGTTTCAAGCAGAGATATGCATTTTCTACGATAATCTTGTTGAGACTTCTGTTAGAAGTATGCAGAATCATCGAGATCGCACTTTTCGAGCTATTTAATGCGAGAAGCACGTTATCTGGTGTTTTCACCACTCCACAGTTGGTTTGATATGCAGAACCGGCGATATTTTGGTTTTCGTAGGGTTTCAAGCTGAGATATGCATTTTCTACGATAATCTTGGTGAAACATCTGTCCGAAGTATGCAGAAACATCGAGAGCGCTCTTTTCGAGCTAGTTAATGCGAGAAACTCGTTTTCTGGGGTTTTCACCACTCCACAGTTCGTTGGATATGCAGAACCGGAGATATCTTGGTTTTCGTGGGGTTTCAAGCTGAGATATGCATTTCCTGCGATAATCTTGGTGAGACTTCTGTCCGAAGTATGCAGAATCTTCGAGAACGCTCTTTTCGAGCTACTTAATGCGCGAAACACGTTTTCTGGTGTTTTCACCACTCCACGGTACGTTTGATGTGCAGAACCGGAGATAACTCGGTTTTCGTCGGGTTTCAAGCTGAGATATGCATTTTCTACGATAATCTTGGTGAGACTTCTGTCAGAAGTATGCAGAATCTTCGAGAACGCTCTTTTCGAGCTATTTAATGCGAGAAACACGTTATCTGGTGTTTTCACCACTCCACAGTGCGTTTGATATGCAGAACCAGCGATATCTTGGTTTTCGTGGGGTTTCAAACTGAGATATGCATTTTCTACGATAATCCTGGTGAGACTTCTGTCAGAAGTATGCAGAATCTTCGAGAACGCTCTTTTCGAGCTACTTAATGCGCGAAACACGTTTTCTGGTGTTTTCACCACTCCACGGTACGTTTGATGTGCAGAACCGGAGATAACTCGGTTTTCGTCGGGTTTCAAGCTGAGATATGCATTTTCTACGATAATCTTGGTGAGACTTCAGTCAGAAGTATGCAGGATCTTCGAGAACGCTCTTTTCGAGCTATTTAATACGAGAAACACGTTATCTGGTGTTTTCACCACTCCACAGTTGGTTTGATATGCAGAACCGGCGATATTTTGGTTTTCGTAGGGTTTCAAGCTGAGATATGCATTTTCTACGATAATCTTGGTGAAACATCTGTCCGAAGTATGCAGAAACATCGGGAGCGCTCTTTTCGAGCTATTTAATGCGAGAAACTCGTTATCTGGTGTTTTCAGCACTCCACAGTGCGTTTGATATGCAGAACCAGCGATATCTTGATTTTCGTGGTGTTTCCAACTGACATATGCATTTTCTGCGATAATCTTGGTGTGTCTTTTGTCAGAAGTATGCAGAATCATCTAGATCGCTCTTTTCGAACTTCTTAATGCACGAAACACGTTTTTTGGTGTTTTCACCACTCCACAGTACGTTTGACATGCAGAACCGGAGATATCTTGGTTTCGGTCGGGTTTCAAGCTGAGATATGCATTTTCTACGATAATCCTGGTGAGACTTCTGTCAGAAGTATGCAGAATCTTCGAGAACGCTCTTTTCGATCTACTTAATGCGCGAAACACGTTTTCTGGTATTTTCACCACTCCACGGGACGTTTGATGTGCAGAACCGGAGATAACTCGGTTTTCGTCGGGTTTCAAGCTGAGATATGCATTTTCTACGATAATCTTGGTGAGACTTCTGTCAGAAGTATGCAGGATCTTCGAGAACGCTCTTTTCGAGCTACTTAATGCGAGAAACACGTTTTCTGGTGTTTTCACCACTCCACAGTGCGTTTGATATGCAGAACCGGCGACATCTTGGGCTTCGTGCGGTTTCAAGCTGAGATATGCATTTTCTGCGATAATCTTGGTGAGACTTCTGTTAGAAGTATGCAGAATCATCGAGATCGCGTTTTTCGATCTATTTAATGCGAGAAACACGTTATCTGGTGTTTTCACCACTCCACAGTGCGTTTGATATGCAGAACCGATGATATCTTGGTTTTCGTGGGGTTTCAAGCTGAGATATGCATTTTCTGCGATAATCTTGGTGAGACTTCTGTCTGAAGTATGCTGAATCATCGAGATCGCTCGTTTCGAGCTATTTAATGCGAGAAACACGTTATCTGGTGTTTTCACCACTCCACAGTGCGTTGGATATGCAGAACCGGAGAGATTTTGGTTTTTGTCGGGTTTCAAGCTGAGATATGCATTTTCTACGATAAGCTTGTTGAAACATCTGTCCGAAGAATGCCGAAACGTCGAGAGCGCTCTTTTCGAGCTATTTAATGCGTGAAACACGTTTTCTGGGGTTTTAACCACTCCACAGTTCGTTGGATATGCAGAACCGGAGATATCTTGGTTTTCGTGGGGTTTCAAGCTGAGATATGCATTTTCTACGATAATGTTGGTGAGACTTCTGTCAGAAGTATGCTGAAACATCGAGAACGCTCTTTTCGAGCTACTTAATGCGCGAAACATTTTTTCTGGTGTTTTCACCACTCCACGGTACGTTTGATGTGCAGAACCGGAGATAACTCGGTTTTCGTCGGGTTTCAAGCTGAGATATGCATTTTCTACGATAACCTTGGTGAGACTTCTGTCAGAAGTATGCAGGATCTTCGAGAACGCTCTTTTCGAGCGATATAATGCGAGGAACACCTTATCTGGTGTTTTCACCACTCCACAGTGCGTTTGATATGCAGAACCAGTGATATCTTGGTTTTCGTGGGGTTTCAAGCTGAGATATGCATTTTCTACGATAAGCTTGGTGAAACATCTGTCCGAAGTATGCTGAAACATCGAGATCGCTCTTTTGGAGCTAGTTAATGCGAGAAAAACCTTATCCGGTGTTTTCACCACTCCACAGTGCGTTTGATATGCAGAACCAGCGATATTTTGGTTTTCGTAGGGTTTCAAGCTGAGAAATGCATTTTCTACGATTATCTTGGTGAAACTTCTGTCCGAAGTATGCAGAAACATTGAGAGCGCCCTTTTCGAGCTATTTAATGCGAGAAACTCGTTTTCTGGGGTTTTCACCACTCCACACTTCGTTGGATATGCAGAACAGTAGATATCTTGGTTTTCGTGGGGTTTCAAGCAGAGATATGCATTTTCTGCGATAATCTTGGTGAGACTTCTGTTAGAAGGATGCAGAATCATCGAGATCGCACTTTTCGAGCTATTTAATGCGAGAAGCACGTTATCTGGTGTTTTCACCACTCCACAGTTGGTTTGATCTGCAGAACCGGCGATATTTTGGTTTTCGTAGGGTTTCAAGCTGAGATATGCATTATCTACGATAATCTTGGTGAGACTTCTGTCAGAAGTAAGCCGGATCTTCGAGAACGCTCTTTTCGAGCTACTTAATGCGAGAAACACGTTTTCTGGTGTTTTCACCACTCCACAGTGCGTTTGATATGCAGAACCGGCGACATCTTGGTTTTCGTGGGGTTTCAAGCTGAGATATGCATTTTCTGCGATAATCTTGTTGAGACTTCTGTCCGAAGTATGCAGAGTCATCGAGATCGCTCTGTTCGAGCTAGTTAATGCGAGAAAAACCTTATCCGGTGTTTTCACCACTCCACAGTGCGTTTGATATGCACAACCGGAGATATCTTGGTTTTCGTGGGGTTTCAAGCTGAGATACGCATTTTCTGCGATAATCTTGGTGAGACTTCTGTCCGAAGTATGCTGAATCATCGAGATCGCTCTTTTCGAGCTAGTTAGTGCGAGAAACACCTTATCTGGTGTTTTCACCACTCCACAGTGCGTTTGATATGCAGAACAGTAGATATCTTGGTTTTCGTGGGGTTTCAAGCTGAGATATGCATTTTCTGCGATAATCTTGTTGAGACTTCTGTCCGAAGTATGCAGAGTCATCGAGATCATTCGTGTCGAGCAACTTAATGCGAGAAACACGTTATCTGGTGTTTTCACCACTCCACAGTGCGTTGGATATGCAGAACCGGAGATATTTTGGTTTTTGTCGGGTTTCAAGCTGAGATATGCATTTTCTACGATAAGCTTGGTGAAACGTCTGTCCGAAGTATGCAGAAACGTCGAGAGCGCTCTTTTCGAGCTATTTAATGCGAGAAACACGTTTTCTGGGGTTTTCACCACTCCACAGTTCGTTGGACATGCAGAACAGTAGATATCTTGGTTTTCGTGGGGTTTCAAGCAGAGATATGCATTTTCTACGATAATCTTGTTGAGACTTCTGTTAGAAGTATGCAGAATCATCGAGATCGCACTTTTCGAGCTATTTAATGCGAGAAGCACGTTATCTGGTGTTTTCACCACTCCACAGTTGGTTTGATATGCAGAACCGGCGATATTTTGGTTTTCGTAGGGTTTCAAGCTGAGATATGCATTTTCTACGATAATCTTGGTGAAACATCTGTCCGAAGTATGCAGAAACATCGAGAGCGCTCTTTTCGAGCTAGTTAATGCGAGAAACTCGTTTTCTGGGGTTTTCACCACTCCACAGTTCGTTGGATATGCAGAACCGGAGATATCTTGGTTTTCGTGGGGTTTCAAGCTGAGATATGCATTTCCTGCGATAATCTTGGTGAGACTTCTGTCCGAAGTATGCAGAATCTTCGAGAACGCTCTTTTCGAGCTACTTAATGCGCGAAACACGTTTTCTGGTGTTTTCACCACACCACGGTACGTTTGATGTGCAGAACCGGAGATAACTCGGTTTTCGTCGGGTTTCAAGCTGAGATATGCATTTTCTACGATAATCTTGGTGAGACTTCTGTCAGAAGTATGCAGAATCTTCGAGAACGCTCTTTTCGAGCTATTTAATGCGAGAAACACGTTATCTGGTGTTTTCACCACTCCACAGTGCGTTTGATATGCAGAACCAGCGATATCTTGGTTTTCGTGGGGTTTCAAACTGAGATATGCATTTTCTACGATAATCCTGGTGAGGCTTCTGTCAGAAGTATGCAGAATCTTCGAGAACGCTCTTTTCGAGCTACTTAATGCGCGAAACACGTTTTCTGGTGTTTTCACCACTCCACGGTACGTTTGATGTGCAGAACCGGAGATAACTCGGTTTTCGTCGGGTTTCAAGCTGAGATATGCATTTTCTACGATAATCTTGGTGAGACTTCAGTCAGAAGTATGCAGGATCTTCGAGAACGCTCTTTTCGAGCTATTTAATACGAGAAACACGTTATCTGGTGTTTTCACCACTCCACAGTTGGTTTGATATGCAGAACCGGCGATATTTTGGTTTTCGTAGGGTTTCAAGCTGAGATATGCATTTTCTACGATAATCTTGGTGAAACATCTGTCCGAAGTATGCAGAAACATCGGGAGCGCTCTTTTCGAGCTATTTAATGCGAGAAACTCGTTATCTGGTGTTTTCAGCACTCCACAGTGCGTTTGATATGCAGAACCAGCGATATCTTGGTTTTCGTGCGGTTTCAAGCTGAGTTATGCATTTTTTACGATAATCTTGGTGAGACTTCTGTCCGAAGTTTGCTGAAACATCGAGATCGCTCTTTTCGAGCTATTTAATGCGAGAAACTCGTTTTCTGGGGTTTTCACCACTCTACAGTTCGTTGGATATGCAGAACCGGAGATATCTTGGTTTTCGTGGGGTTTCAAGCTGAGATATGCATTTCCTGCGATAATCTTGGTGAGACTTCTGTCCGAAGTATGCTGAATCATCGAGATCGCTCTTTTCGAGCTAGTTAGTGCGAGAAACACCTTATCTGGTGTTTTCACCACTCCACAGTGCGTTTGATATGCAGAACAGTAGATATCTTGGTTTTCGTGGGGTTTCAAGCTGAGATATGCATTTTCTGCGATAATCTTGTTGAGACTTCTGTCCGAAGTATGCAGAGTCATCGAGATCATTCGTGTCGAGCAACTTAATGCGAGAAACACGTTATCTGGTGTTTTCACCACTCCACAGTGCGTTGGATATGCAGAACCGGAGATATTTTGGTTTTTGTCGGGTTTCAAGCTGAGATATGCATTTTCTACGATAAGCTTGGTGAAACGTCTGTCCGAAGTATGCAGAAACGTCGAGAGCGCTCTTTTCGAGCTATTTAATGCGAGAAACACGTTTTCTGGGGTTTTCACCACTCCACAGTTCGTTGGACATGCAGAACAGTAGATATCTTGGTTTTCGTGGGGTTTCAAGCAGAGATATGCATTTTCTACGATAATCTTGTTGAGACTTCTGTTAGAAGTATGCAGAATCATCGAGATCGCACTTTTCGAGCTATTTAATGCGAGAAGCACGTTATCTGGTGTTTTCACCACTCCACAGTTGGTTTGATATGCAGAACCGGCGATATTTTGGTTTTCGTAGGGTTTCAAGCTGAGATATGCATTTTCTACGATAATCTTGGTGAAACATCTGTCCGAAGTATGCAGAAACATCGAGAGCGCTCTTTTCGAGCTAGTTAATGCGAGAAACTCGTTTTCTGGGGTTTTCACCACTCCACAGTTCGTTGGATATGCAGAACCGGAGATATCTTGGTTTTCGTGGGGTTTCAAGCTGAGATATGCATTTCCTGCGATAATCTTGGTGAGACTTCTGTCCGAAGTATGCAGAATCTTCGAGAACGCTCTTTTCGAGCTACTTAATGCGCGAAACACGTTTTCTGGTGTTTTCACCACACCACGGTACGTTTGATGTGCAGAACCGGAGATAACTCGGTTTTCGTCGGGTTTCAAGCTGAGATATGCATTTTCTACGATAATCTTGGTGAGACTTCTGTCAGAAGTATGCAGAATCTTCGAGAACGCTCTTTTCGAGCTATTTAATGCGAGAAACACGTTATCTGGTGTTTTCACCACTCCACAGTGCGTTTGATATGCAGAACCAGCGATATCTTGGTTTTCGTGGGGTTTCAAACTGAGATATGCATTTTCTACGATAATCCTGGTGAGGCTTCTGTCAGAAGTATGCAGAATCTTCGAGAACGCTCTTTTCGAGCTACTTAATGCGCGAAACACGTTTTCTGGTGTTTTCACCACTCCACGGTACGTTTGATGTGCAGAACCGGAGATAACTCGGTTTTCGTCGGGTTTCAAGCTGAGATATGCATTTTCTACGATAATCTTGGTGAGACTTCAGTCAGAAGTATGCAGGATCTTCGAGAACGCTCTTTTCGAGCTATTTAATACGAGAAACACGTTATCTGGTGTTTTCACCACTCCACAGTTGGTTTGATATGCAGAACCGGCGATATTTTGGTTTTCGTAGGGTTTCAAGCTGAGATATGCATTTTCTACGATAATCTTGGTGAAACATCTGTCCGAAGTATGCAGAAACATCGGGAGCGCTCTTTTCGAGCTATTTAATGCGAGAAACTCGTTATCTGGTGTTTTCAGCACTCCACAGTGCGTTTGATATGCAGAACCAGCGATATCTTGGTTTTCGTGCGGTTTCAAGCTGAGTTATGCATTTTTTACGATAATCTTGGTGAGACTTCTGTCCGAAGTTTGCTGAAACATCGAGATCGCTCTTTTCGAGCTATTTAATGCGAGAAACTCGTTTTCTGGGGTTTTCACCACTCTACAGTTCGTTGGATATGCAGAACCGGAGATATCTTGGTTTTCGTGGGGTTTCAAGCTGAGATATGCATTTCCTGCGATAATCTTGGTGAGACTTCTGTCCGAAGCATGCTGAATCGTCGAGATCGCTCTTTTCGAGCTCGTTACTGTGAGAAACACGTTCTCTGGTTGTTTTCACCACTCCACAGTGCGTTTGATATGCAGAACCGGCGATATCTTGATTTTCGTGGTGTTTCCAACTGACATATGCATTTTCTGCGATAATCTTGGTGGGTCTTTTGTCAGAAGTATGCAGAATCATCTAGATCGCTCTTTTCGAACTTCTTAATGCACGAAACACGTTTTTTGGTGTTTTCACCACTCCACAGTACGTTTGACATGCAGAACCGGAGATATCTTGGTTTCGGTCGGGTTTCAAGCTGAGATATGCATTTTCTACGATAATCCTGGTGAGACTTCTGTCAGAAGTATGCAGAATCTTCGAGAACGCTCTTTTCGATCTACTTAATGCGCGAAACACGTTTTCTGGTATTTTCACCACTCCACGGGACGTTTGATGTGCAGAACCGGAGATAACTCGGTTTTCGTCGGGTTTCAAGCTGAGATATGCATTTTCTACGATAATCTTGGTGAGACTTCTGTCAGAAGTATGCAGGATCTTCGAGAACGCTCTTTTCGAGCTACTTAATGCGAGAAACACGTTTTCTGGTGTTTTCACCACTCCACAGTGCGTTTGATATGCAGAACCGGCGACATCTTGGGCTTCGTGCGGTTTCAAGCTGAGATATGCATTTTCTGCGATAATCTTGGTGAGACTTCTGTTAGAAGTATGCAGAATCATCGAGATCGCGTTTTTCGATCTATTTAATGCGAGAAACACGTTATCTGGTGTTTTCACCACTCCACAGTGCGTTTGATATGCAGAACCGATGATATCTTGGTTTTCGTGGGGTTTCAAGCTGAGATATGCATTTTCTGCGATAATCTTGGTGAGACTTCTGTCTGAAGTATGCTGAATCATCGAGATCGCTCGTTTCGAGCTATTTAATGCGAGAAACACGTTATCTGGTGTTTTCACCACTCCACAGTGCGTTGGATATGCAGAACCGGAGAGATTTTGGTTTTTGTCGGGTTTCAAGCTGAGATATGCATTTTCTACGATAAGCTTGTTGAAACATCTGTCCGAAGAATGCCGAAACGTCGAGAGCGCTCTTTTCGAGCTATTTAATGCGTGAAACACGTTTTCTGGGGTTTTAACCACTCCACAGTTCGTTGGATATGCAGAACCGGAGATATCTTGGTTTTCGTGGGGTTTCAAGCTGAGATATGCATTTTCTACGATAATGTTGGTGAGACTTCTGTCAGAAGTATGCTGAAACATCGAGAACGTTCTTTTCGAGCTACTTAATGCGCGAAACATTTTTTCTGGTGTTTTCACCACTCCACGGTACGTTTGATGTGCAGAACCGGAGATAACTCGGTTTTCGTCGGGTTTCAAGCTGAGATATGCATTTTCTACGATAACCTTGGTGAGACTTCTGTCAGAAGTATGCAGGATCTTCGAGAACGCTCTTTTCGAGCGATATAATGCGAGGAACACCTTATCTGGTGTTTTCACCACTCCACAGTGCGTTTGATATGCAGAACCAGTGATATCTTGGTTTTCGTGGGGTTTCAAGCTGAGATATGCATTTTCTACGATAAGCTTGGTGAAACATCTGTCCGAAGTATGCTGAAACATCGAGATCGCTCTTTTGGAGCTAGTTAATGCGAGAAAAACCTTATCCGGTGTTTTCACCACTCCACAGTGCGTTTGATATGCAGAACCAGCGATATTTTGGTTTTCGTAGGGTTTCAAGCTGAGAAATGCATTTTCTACGATTATCTTGGTGAAACTTCTGTCCGAAGTATGCAGAAACATTGAGAGCGCCCTTTTCGAGCTATTTAATGCGAGAAACTCGTTTTCTGGGGTTTTCACCACTCCACACTTCGTTGGATATGCAGAACAGTAGATATCTTGGTTTTCGTGGGGTTTCAAGCAGAGATATGCATTTTCTGCGATAATCTTGGTGAGACTTCTGTTAGAAGGATGCAGAATCATCGAGATCGCACTTTTCGAGCTATTTAATGCGAGAAGCACGTTATCTGGTGTTTTCACCACTCCACAGTTGGTTTGATCTGCAGAACCGGCGATATTTTGGTTTTCGTAGGGTTTCAAGCTGAGATATGCATTATCTACGATAATCTTGGTGAGACTTCTGTCAGAAGTAAGCCGGATCTTCGAGAACGCTCTTTTCGAGCTACTTAATGCGAGAAACACGTTTTCTGGTGTTTTCACCACTCCACAGTGCGTTTGATATGCAGAACCGGCGACATCTTGGTTTTCGTGGGGTTTCAAGCTGAGATATGCATTTTCTGCGATAATCTTGTTGAGACTTCTGTCCGAAGTATGCAGAGTCATCGAGATCGCTCTGTTCGAGCTAGTTAATGCGAGAAAAACCTTATCCGGTGTTTTCACCACTCCACAGTGCGTTTGATATGCACAACCGGAGATATCTTGGTTTTCGTGGGGTTTCAAGCTGAGATACGCATTTTCTGCGATAATCTTGGTGAGACTTCTGTCCGAAGTATGCTGAATCATCGAGATCGCTCTTTTCGAGCTAGTTAGTGCGAGAAACACCTTATCTGGTGTTTTCACCACTCCACAGTGCGTTTGATATGCAGAACAGTAGATATCTTGGTTTTCGTGGGGTTTCAAGCTGAGATATGCATTTTCTGCGATAATCTTGTTGAGACTTCTGTCCGAAGTATGCAGAGTCATCGAGATCATTCGTGTCGAGCAACTTAATGCGAGAAACACGTTATCTGGTGTTTTCACCACTCCACAGTGCGTTGGATATGCAGAACCGGAGATATTTTGGTTTTCGTCGGGTTTCAAGCTGAGATATGCATGTTCTACGATAGGCTTTGTGAAACATCTGTCCGAAGTATGCAGAAACATCGAGAGTGCTCTTTTCGAGCTATTTAATGCGAGAAACACGTTTTCTGGGGTTTTCACCACTCCACAGTTCGTTGGATATGCAGAACCGTAGATATCTTGGTTTTCGTGGGGTTTCAAGCAGAGATATGCATTTTCTGCGATAATGTTGGTGAGACTTCTGTTAGAAGTATGCAGAATCGTCGAGATCGCGCTTTTCGAGCTATTGAATGCGAGAAACAAGTTATCTGGTGTTTTCACCACTCCACAGTTGGTTTGATATGCAGAACCGGCGATATTTTGGTTTTCGTCGGGTTTCAAGCTGAGATATGCATTTTCTACGATAATCTTGGTGAAACATCTGTACGAAGTATGCAGAAACATCGAGAGCGCTCTTTTCGAGCTATTTAATGCGAGAAACTCGTTTTCTGGGGTTTTCACCACTCCACAGTTCGTTGGATATGCAGAACCGAAGATATCTTGGTTTTGGCGTGGTTTCAAGCTGAGATATGCATTTCATGCGATAATCTTGGTGAGACTTCTGTCCGAAGTATGCAGAAACGTCGAGATCGCACTTTTCGAGCTATTTAATTCGAGAAACTCGTTTTCTGGGGTTTTCACCACTCCACAGTTCGTTGGATATGCAGAACCGGAGATATCTTGGTTTTCGCGTGGTTTCAAGCTGAGATATGCATTTCCTGCGATAATCTTGGTGAGACTTCTGTTAGAAGTATGCAGAATCATCGAGATCGC
Organism: Anthophora plumipes; assembly: GCA_951804975.1. NCBI lineage: Eukaryota > Metazoa > Arthropoda > Insecta > Hymenoptera > Apidae > Anthophora > Anthophora plumipes. The sequence goes on from OX638118.1 coordinate 21,970,162, forward strand.
GTTTTTCGATCTATTTAATGCGAGAAACACGTTATCTGGTGTTTTCACCACTCCACAGTTGGTTTGATATGCAGGACCGGCGATATCTTTATTTTCGTGGTGTTTCCAGCTGAGATATGCATTTTCTACGATAATGTTGGTGAGACTTCTGTCAGAAGTATGCAGAATCTTCGAGAACGCTCTTTTCGAGCTACTTAATGCGCGAAACATTTTTTCTGGTGTTTTCACCACTCCACGGTACGTATGATGTGCAGAACCGGAGATAACTCGGTTTTCGTCGGGTTTCAAGCTGAGATATGCATTTTCTACGATAACCTTGGTGAGACTTCTGTCAGAAGTATGCAGGATCTTCGAGAACGCTCTTTTCGATCTACTTAATGCGAGAAAAACCTTATCCGGTGTTTTCAACCACTCCACAGTGCGTTTGATATGCACAACCGGAGATATCTTGGTTTTCGTGGGGTTTCAAGCTGAGATACGCATTTTCTGCGATAATCTTGGTGAGACTTCTGTCCGAAGTATGCTGAATCATCGAGATCGCTCTTTTCGAGCTAGTTAGTGCGAGAAACACCTTATCTGGTGTTTTCACCACTCCACAGTGCGTTTGATATGCAGAACAGTAGATATCTTGGTTTTCGTGGGGTTTCAAGCTGAGATATGCATTTTCTGCGATAATCTTGTTGAGACTTCTGTCCGAAGTATGCAGAGTCATCGAGATCATTCGTGTCGAGCAACTTAATGCGAGAAACACGTTATCTGGTGTTTTCACCACTCCACAGTGCGTTGGATATGCAGAACCGGAGATATTTTGGTTTTCGTCGGGTTTCAAGCTGAGATATGCATGTTCTACGATAGGCTTGGTGAAACATCTGTCCGAAGTATGCAGAAACATCGAGAGTGCTCTTTTCGAGCTATTTAATGCGAGAAACACGTTTTCTGGGGTTTTCACCACTCCACAGTTCGTTGGATATGCAGAACCGTAGATATCTTGGTTTTCGTGGGGTTTCAAGCAGAGATATGCATTTTCTGCGATAATGTTGGTGAGACTTCTGTTAGAAGTATGCAGAATCGTCGAGATCGCGCTTTTCGAGCTATTGAATGCGAGAAACAAGTTATCTGGTGTTTTCACCACTCCACAGTTGGTTTGATATGCAGAACCGGCGATATTTTGGTTTTCGTCGGGTTTCAAGCTGAGATATGCATTTTCTACGATAATCTTGGTGAAACATCTGTACGAAGTATGCAGAAACATCGAGAGCGCTCTTTTCGAGCTATTTAATGCGAGAAACTCGTATTCTGGGGTTTTCACCACTCCACAGTTCGTTGGATATGCAGAACCGAAGATATCTTGGTTTTGGCGTGGTTTCAAGCTGAGATATGCATTTCATGCGATAATCTTGGTGAGACTTCTGTCCGAAGTATGCAGAATCATCGAGATCGCTCTTCTCGAGCTATTTAATGCGAGAAACACGGTATCTGGTGTTTTCACCACTCCACAGTGCGTTCGATATGCAGAACCGGAGATATTTTGGGTTTTGTTGGGTTTCAAGCTGAGATATGCATTTTCTACGATAAGCTTGGTGAAACATCTGTCCGAAGTATGCAGAAACGTCGAGATCGCACTTTTCGAGCTATTTAATTCGAGAAACTCGTTTTCTGGGGTTTTCACCACTCCACAGTTCGTTGGATATGCAGAACCGGAGATATCTTGGTTTTCGCGTGGTTTCAAGCTGAGATATGCATTTCCTGCGATAATCTTGGTGAGACTTCTGTTAGAAGTATGCAGAATCATCGAGATCGCGTTTTTCGATCTATTTAATGCGAGAAACACGTTATCTGGTGTTTTCACCACTCCACAGTTGGTTTGATATGCAGGACCGGCGATATCTTTATTTTCGTGGTGTTTCCAGCTGAGATATGCATTTTCTACGATAATGTTGGTGAGACTTCTGTCAGAAGTATGCAGAATCTTCGAGAACGCTCTTTTCGAGCTACTTAATGCGCGAATCATTTTTTCTGGTGTTTTCACCACTCCACGGTACGTATGATGTGCAGAACCGGAGATAACTCGGTTTTCGTCGGGTTTCAAGCTGAGATATGCATTTTCTACGATAACCTTGGTGAGACTTCTGTCAGAAGTATGCAGGATCTTCGAGAACGCTCTTTTCGATCTACTTAATGCGAGAAACACGTTATCTGGTGTTTTCACCACTCCACAGTTGGTTTGATATGCAGGACCGGCGATATCTTTATTTTCGTGGTGTTTCCAGCTGAGATATGCATTTTCTACGATAATGTTGGTGAGACTTCTGTCCGAAGTATGCTGAAACATCGATATCGCTCTTTTCGAGCTATTTAATGCGAGAAACACGTTATCTGGTGTTTTCACCACTCCACAGTGCGTTTGATATGCATAACAGTACATATCTTGGTTTTCGTGGGGTTTCAAGCTGAGATATGCATTTTCTGCGATAATCTTGGTGAGACTTCTGTCCGAAGTATGCTGAATCATCGAGATAGCTCTTTTCGAGCTAGTTAGTGCGAGAAATACGTTATCTGGTGTTCTCACCACTCCACAGTGCGTTTGATATGCAGAACAGTACATATCTTGGTTTTCGTGGGGTTTCAAGCTGAGATATGCATTTTCTGCGATAATCTTGGTGAGACTTCTATCCGAAGTATGCTGAAACATCGAGATCGCTCTTTTCGAGATATTTAATGCGAGAAACACGTTATCTGGTGTTTTCACCACTCCACAGGGCGTTTCATATGCAGAACAGTACATATCTTGGTTTTCGTGGGGTTACAAGCTGAGATATGCATTTTCTGCGATAATCTTGGTGAGACTTCTATCCGAAGTATGCTGAAACATCGAGATCGCTCTTTTCGAGATATTTAATGCGAGAAACACGTTATCTGGTGTTTTCACTACTCCACAGAGCGTTTCATATGCAGAACCGGCGATATCTTGGTTTTCGTGGGGTTTCAAGCTGAGATATGCATTTTCTGCGATAATCTTGGTGAGACTTCTGTCAGAAGTATGCTGAAACATCGAGAACGCTCTTTTCGAGCTACTTAATGCGCGAAACATTTTTTCTGGTGTTTTCACCACTCCACGGTACGTTTGATGTGCAGAACCGGAGATAACTCGGTTTTCGTCGGGTTTCAAGCTGAGATATGCATTTTCTACGATAACCTTGGTGAGACTTCTGTCAGAAGTATGCAGGATCTTCGAGAACGCTCTTTTCGAGCGATATAATGCGAGGAACACCTTATCTGGTGTTTTCACCACTCCACAGTGCGTTTGATATGCAGAACCAGTGATATCTTGGTTTTCGTGGGGTTTCAAGCTGAGATATGCATTTTCTACGATAAGCTTGGTGAAACATCTGTCCGAAGTATGCTGAAACATCGAGATCGCTCTTTTCGAGCTAGTTAATGCGAGAAAAACCTTATCCGGTGTTTTCACCACTCCACAGTGCGTTTGATATGCAGAACCAGCGATATTTTGGTTTTCGTAGGGTTTCAAGCTGAGAAATGCATTTTCTACGATTATCTTGGTGAAACTTCTGTCCGAAGTATGCAGAAACATTGAGAGCGCCCTTTTCGAGCTATTTAATGCGAGAAACTCGTTTTCTGGGGTTTTCACCACTCCACACTTCGTTGGATATGCAGAACAGTAGATATCTTGGTTTTCGTGGGGTTTCAAGCAGAGATATGCATTTTCTGCGATAATCTTGGTGAGACTTCTGTTAGAAGGATGCAGAATCATCGAGATCGCACTTTTCGAGCTATTTAATGCGAGAAGCACGTTATCTGGTGTTTTCACCACTCCACAGTTGGTTTGATCTGCAGAACCGGCGATATTTTGGTTTTCGTAGGGTTTCAAGCTGAGATATGCATTTTCTACGATAATCTTGGTGAGACTTCTGTCAGAAGTAAGCCGGATCTTCGAGAACGCTCTTTTCGAGCTACTTAATGCGAGAAACACGTTTTCTGGTGTTTTCACCACTCCACAGTGCGTTTGATATGCAGAACCGGCGACATCTTGGTTTTCGTGGGGTTTCAAGCTGAGATATGCATTTTCTGCGATAATCTTGTTGAGACTTCTGTCCGAAGTATGCAGAGTCATCGAGATCGCTCTGTTCGAGCTAGTTAATGCGAGAAAAACCTTATCCGGTGTTTTCACCACTCCACAGTGCGTTTGATATGCACAACCGGAGATATCTTGGTTTTCGTGGGGTTTCAAGCTGAGATACGCATTTTCTGCGATAATCTTGGTGAGACTTCTGTCCGAAGTATGCTGAATCATCGAGATCGCTCTTTTCGAGCTAGTTAGTGCGAGAAACACCTTATCTGGTGTTTTCACCACTCCACAGTGCGTTTGATATGCAGAACCAGTGATATCTTGGTTTTCGTGGGGTTTCAAGCTGAGATATGCATTTTCTACGATAAGCTTGGTGAAACATCTGTCCGAAGTATGCTGAAACATCGAGATCGCTCTTTTCGAGCTAGTTAATGCGAGAAAAACCTTATCCGGTGTTTTCACCACTCCACAGTGCGTTTGATATGCAGAACCAGCGATATTTTGGTTTTCGTAGGGTTTCAAGCTGAGAAATGCATTTTCTACGATTATCTTGTTGAGACTTCTGTCCGAAGTATGCAGAGTCATCGAGATCGGTCTGTTCGAGCTAGTTAATGCGAGAAAAACCTTATCCGGTGTTTTCACCACTCCACAGTGCGTTTGATATGCACAACCGGAGATATCTTGGTTTTCGTGGGGTTTCAAGCTGAGATACGCATTTTCTGCGATAATCTTGGTGAGACTTCTGTCCGAAGTATGCTGAATCATCGAGATCGCTCTTTTCGAGCTAGTTAGTGCGAGAAACACCTTATCTGGTGTTTTCACCACTCCACAGTGCGTTTGATATGCAGAACAGTAGATATCTTGGTTTTCGTGGGGTTTCAAGCTGAGATATGCATTTTCTGCGATAATCTTGTTGAGACTTCTGTCCGAAGTATGCAGAGTCATCGAGATCATTCGTGTCGAGCAACTTAATGCGAGAAACACGTTATCTGGTGTTTTCACCACTCCACAGTGCGTTGGATATGCAGAACCGGAGATATTTTGGTTTTCGTCGGGTTTCAAGCTGAGATATGCATGTTCTACGATAGGCTTGGTGAAACATCTGTCCGAAGTATGCAGAAACATCGAGAGTGCTCTTTTCGAGCTATTTAATGCGAGAAACACGTTTTCTGGGGTTTTCACCACTCCACAGTTCGTTGGATATGCAGAACCGTAGATATCTTGGTTTTCGTGGGGTTTCATGCAGAGATATGCATTTTCTGCGATAATGTTGGTGAGACTTCTGTTAGAAGTATGCAGAATCGTCGAGATCGCGCTTTTCGAGCTATTGAATGCGAGAAACAAGTTATCTGGTGTTTTCACCACTCCACAGTTGGTTTGATATGCAGAACCGGCGATATTTTGGTTTTCGTCGGGTTTCAAGCTGAGATATGCATTTTCTACGATAATCTTGGTGAAACATCTGAACGAAGTATGCAGAAACATCGAGAGCGCTCTTTTCGAGCTATTTAATGCGAGAAACTCGTTTTCTGGGGTTTTCACCACTCCACAGTTCGTTGGATATGCAGAACCGAAGATATCTTGGTTTTGGCGTGGTTTCAAGCTGAGATATGCATTTCATGCTATAATCTTGGTGAGACTTCTGTCCGAAGTATGCAGAATCATCGAGATCGCTCTTCTCGAGCTATTTAATGCGAGAAACACGGTATCTGGTGTTTTCACCACTCCACAGTGCGTTCGATATGCAGAACCGGAGATATTTTGGGTTTTGTTGGGTTTCAAGCTGAGATATGCATTTTCTACGATAAGCTTGGTGAAACATCTGTCCAAAGTATGCAGAAACGTCGAGATCGCCCTTTTCGAGCTATTTAATGCGAGAAACTCGTTTTCTGGGGTTTTCACCACTCCACAGTTCGTTGGATATGCAGAACCGGAGATATCTTGGTTTTCGCGTGGTTTCAAGCTGAGATATGCATTTCCTGCGATAATCTTGGTGAGACTTCTGTTAGAAGTATGCAGAATCATCGAGATCGCGTTTTTCGATCTATTTAATGCGAGAAACACGTTATCTGGTGTTTTCACCACTCCACAGTTGGTTTGATATGCAGGACCGGCGATATCTTTATTTTCGTGGTGTTTCCAGCTGAGATATGCATTTTCTACGATAATGTTGGTGAGACTTCTGTCAGAAGTATGCAGAATCTTCGAGAACGCTCTTTTCGAGCTACTTAATGCGCGAAACATTTTTTCTGGTGTTTTCACCACTCCACGGTACGTATGATGTGCAGAACCGGAGATAACTCGGTTTTCGTAGGGTTTCAAGCTGAGATATGCATTTTCTACGATAACCTTGGTGAGACTTCTGTCAGAAGTATGCAGGATCTTCGAGAACGCTCTTTTCGATCTACTTAATGCGAGAAACACGTTATCTGGTGTTTCCACCACTCCACAGTTGGTTTGATATGCAGGACCGGCGATATCTTTATTTTCGTGGTGTTTCCAGCTGAGATATGCATTTTCTACGATAATGTTGGTGAGACTTCTGTCCGAAGTATGCAGAATCAACGAGATCGCTCTTTTCGAGCTATTGAATGCAAGAAACACGTTATCTGGTGTTTCCACCACTCCACAGTGTGTATGATATGCAGAACCGGCGATATCTTGGTTTTCGTGGGGTTTCAAGCTGAGATATGCATTTTCTGCGATAATCTTGGTGAGACTTCTGTCCGAAGTATGCTGAAACATCGATATCGCTCTTTTCGAGCTATTTAATGCGAGAAACACGTTATCTGGTGTTTTCACCACTCCACAGTGCGTTTGATATGCATAACAGTACATATCTTGGTTTTCGTGGGGTTTCAAGCTGAGATATGCATTTTCTGCGATAATCTTGGTGAGACTTCTGTCCGAAGTATGCTGAATCATCGAGATAGCTCTTTTCGAGCTAGTTAGTGCGAGAAATACGTTATCTGGTGTTCTCACCACTCCACAGTGCGTTTGATATGCAGAACAGTACATATCTTGGTTTTCGTGGGGTTTCAAGCTGAGATATGCATTTTCTGCGATAATCTTGGTGAGACTTCTATCCGAAGTATGCTGAAACATCGAGATCGCTCTTTTCGAGATATTTAATGCGAGAAACACGTTATCTGGTGTTTTCACCACTCCACAGTGCGTTTCATATGCAGAACAGTACATATCTTGGTTTTCGTGGGGTTACAAGCTGAGATATGCATTTTCTGCGATAATCTTGGTGAGACTTCTATCCGAAGTATGCTGAAACATCGAGATCGCTCTTTTCGAGATATTTAATGCGAGAAACACGTTATCTGGTGTTTTCACCACTCCACAGTGCGTTTCATATGCAGAACCGGCGATATCTTGGTTTTCGTGGGGTTTCAAGCTGAGATATGCATTTTCTGCGATAATCTTGGTGAGACTTCTGTCTGAAGTATGCAGAATCTTCGAGAACGCTCTTTTCGAGCTACTTAATGCGCGAAACATTCTTTCTGGTGTTTTCACCACTCCACGGTACGTTTGATGTGCAGAACCGGAGATAACTCGGTTTTCGTCGGGTTTCAAGCTGAGATATGCATTTTCTACGATAACCTTGGTGAGACTTCTGTCAGAAGTATGCAGGAACTTCGAGAACGCTCTTTTCGAGCTACTTAATGCGAGGAACACCTTATCTGGTGTTTTCACCACTCCACAGTGCGTTTGATATGCAGAACCAGCGATATCTTGGTTTTCGTGGGGATTCAAGCTGAGATATGCATTTTTTACGATAATCTTTGTGAGACTTCTGTCCGAAGTATGCTTAATCATCGAGATCGCTCGTTTCGAGCTATTTAATGCGAGAAACACGTTATCTGGTGTTTTCACCACTCCACAGTGCGTATGATATGCAGAACCGGCGATATCTTGGTTTTCGCGTGGTTTCAAGCTGAGATATGCATTTCCTGCGATAATCTTGGTGAGACTTCTGTTAGAAGTATGCAGAATCATCGAGATCGCGTTTTTCGATCTATTTAATGCGAGAAACACGTTATCTGGTGTTTTCACCACTCCACAGTTGGTTTGATATGCAGGACCGGCGATATCTTTATTTTCGTGGTGTTTCCAGCTGAGATATGCATTTTCTACGATAATGTTGGTGAGACTTCTGTCAGAAGTATGCAGAATCTTCGAGAACGCTCTTTTCGAGCTACTTAATGCGCGAAACATTTTTTCTGGTGTTTTCACCACTCCACGGTACGTTTGATGTGCAGAACCGGAGATAACTCGGTTTTCGTCGGGTTTCAAGCTGAGATATGCATTTTCTACGATAACCTTGGTGAGACTTCTGTCAGAAGTATGCAGGATCTTCGAGAACGCTCTTTTCGATCTACTTAATGCGAGAAACACGTTATCTGGTGTTTTCACCACTCCACAGTTGGTTTGATATGCAGGACCGGCGATATCTTTATTTTCGTGGTGTTTCCAGCTGAGATATGCATTTTCTACGATAATGTTAGTGAGACTTCTGTCCGAAGTATGCAGAATCATCGAGATCGCTCTTTTCGAGCTATTTAATGCGAGAAACACGTTATCTGGTGTTTTCACCACTCCACAGTGCGTTTGATATGCATAACAGTACATATCTTGGTTTTCGTGGGGTTTCAAGCTGAGATATGCATTTTCTGCGATAATCTTGGTGAGACTTCTGTCCGAAGTATGCTGAATCATCGAGATAGCTCTTTTCGAGCTAGTTAGTGCGAGAAATACGTTATCTGGTGTTCTCACCACTCCACAGTGCGTTTGATATGCAGAACAGTACATATCTTGGTTTTCGTGGGGTTTCAAGCTGAGATATGCATTTTTTACGATAATCTTTGTGAGACTTCTGTCCGAAGTATGCTTAATAATCGAGATCGCTCGTTTCGAGCTATTTAATGCGAGAAACACGTTATCTGGTGTTTTCACCACTCCACAGTGCGTATGATATGCAAAACCGGCGATATCTTGGTTTTCGTAGGGTTTCAAGCTGCGATATGCATTTTCTGCGATAATCTTGGTGAGACTTCTGTCCGAAGTATGCTGAAACATCGAGATCGCTCTTTTCGAGCTAGTTAATGCGAGAAAAACCTTATCCGGTGTTTTCACCACTCCACAGTGCGTTTGATATGCAGAACCAGCGATATTTTGGTTTTCGTAGGGTTTCAAGCTGAGAAATGCATTTTCTACGATAATCTTGGTGAAACTTCTGTCCGAAGTATGCAGAAACATTGAGAGCGCTCTTTTCGAGCTATTTAATGCGAGAAACTCGTTTTCTGTTGTTTTCACCACTCCACAGTTCGTTGGATATGCAGAACAGTAGATATCTTGGTTTTCGTGGGGTTTCAAGCAGAGATATGCATTTTCTGCGATAATCTTGGTGAGACTTCTGTTAGAAGGATGCAGAATCATCGAGATCGCACTTCTCGAGCTATTTAATGCGAGAAACACGTTATCTGGTGTTTTCACCACTCCACAGTTGGTTTGATATGCAGAACCGGCGATATTTTGGTTTTCGTAGGGTTTCAAGCTGAGAAATGCATTTTCTACGATAATGTTGGTGAGACTTCTGTCAGAAGTATGCAGAATCTTCGAGAACGCTCTTTTCGAGCTACTTAATGCACGAAACACGTTTTCTGGTGTTTTCACCACTCCACGGTACGTTTGATGTGCAGAACCGGAGATAACTCGGTTTTCGTCGGGTTTCAAGCTGAGATATGCATTTTCTACGATAATCTAGGTGAGACTTCTGTCAGAAGTATGCAGAATCTTCGAGAACGCTCTTTTCGAGCTATTTAAAGCGACAAACACGTTATCTGGTGTTTTCACCACTCCACAGTGCGTTTGATATGCAGAACCGGCGATATCTTGGTTTTCGTGGGGTTTCAAGCTGAGATATGCATTTTCTGCGATAATCTTGGTGAGACTTCTATCCGAAGTATGCTGAAACATCGAGATCGCTCTTTTCGAGATATTTAATGCGAGAAACACGTTATCTGGTGTTTTCACCACTCCACAGTGCGTTTCATATGCAGAACCGGCGATATCTTGGTTTTCGTGGGGTTTCAAGCTGAGATATGCATTTTCTGCGATAATCTTGGTGAGACTTCTGTCTGAAGTATGCTGAATCATCGAGATCGCTCGTTTCGAGCTATTTAATGCGAGAAACACGTTATCTGGTGTTTTCACCACTCCACAGTGCGTTGGATATGCAGAACCGGAGATATTTTGGTTTTTGTCGGGTTTCAAGCTGAGATATGCATTTTCTACGATAAGCTTGGTGAAACATCTGTCCGAAGAATGCCGAAACGTCGAGAGCGCCATTTTCAAGCTATTTAATGCGAGAAACACGTTTTCTGGGGTTTTCACCACTCTACCGTTCGTTGGATATGCAGAACCGGAGATATCTTGGTTTCCGTGGGGTTTCCAGCTGAGATATGCATTTTCTACGATAATGTTGGTGAGACTTCTGTCAGAAGTATGCAGAATCTTCGAGAACGCTCTTTTCGAGCTACTTAATGCGCGAAACATTTTTTCTGGTGTTTTCACCACTCCACGGTACGTTTGATGTGCAGAACCGGAGATAACTCGGTTTTCGTCGGGTTTCAAGCTGAGATATGCATTTTCTACGATAACCTTGGTGAGACTTCTGTCAGAAGTATGCAGGATCCTCGAGAACGCTCTTTTCGAGCTACTTAATGCGAGGAACACCTTATCTGGTGTTTTCACCACTCCACAGTGCGTTTGATATGCAGAACCAGCGATATCTTGGTTTTCGTGGGGTTTCAAGCTGAGATATGCATTTTTTACGATAATCTTTGTGAGACTTCTGTCCGAAGTAAGCATAATCATCGAGATCGCTCGTTTCGAGCTATTTAATGCGAGAAACACGTTATCTGGTGTTTTCACCACTCCACAGTGCGTCTGATATGCAGAACCGGCGATATCTTGGTTTTCGTAGGGTTTCAAGCTGAGATATGCATTTTCTGCGATAATCTTGGTGAGACTTCTGTCCGAAGTATGCTGAAACATCGAGATCGCTCTTTTCGAGCTACTTAATGCGAGAAAAACCTTATCTGGTGTTTTCACCACTCCACAGTGCGTTTGATATGCAGAACCAGCGATATTTTGGTTTTCGTAGGGTTTCAAGCTGAGATATGCATTTTCTGCGATAATCTTGGTGAGACTTCTGTCCGAAGTATGCTGAAACATCGAGATCGGTCTTTTCGAGCTACTTAATGCACGAAACACGTTTTCTGGTGTTTTCACCACTCCACGGTACGTTTGATGTGCAGAACCCGAGATAACTCGGTTTTCGTCGGGTTTCAAGCTGAGATATGCATTTTCTACGATAATCTTGGTGAGACTTCTGTCAGAATAATGCAGAATCTTCGAGAACGCTCTTTTCGAGCTATTTAATGCGAGAAACACGTTATCTGGTGTTTTCACCACTCCACAGTGCGTATGATATGCAGAACCGGCGATATCTTGGTTTTCGTGGGGTTTCAAGCTGAGATATGCATTTTCTGCGATAATCTTGGTGAGACTTCTGTCCGAAGTATGCTGAAACATCGAGATCGCTCTTTTCGAGATATTTAATGCGACAAACACGTTATCTGGTGTTTTCACCACTCCACAGTGCGTTTGATATGCAGAACCGGCGATATCTTGGTTTTCGTGGGGTTTCAAGCTGAGATATGCATTTTCTGCGATAATCTTGGTGAGACTTCTGTCTGAAGTATGCTGAATCATCGAGATCACTCGTTTCGAGCTATTTAATGCGAGAACCACGTTATGTGGTGTTTTCACCACTCCACAGTGCGTTGGATATGCAGAACCGGAGATATTTTGGTTTTTGTCGGGTTTAAAGCTGAGATATGCATTTTCTACGATAAGCTTGGTGAAACATCTGTCCGAAGTATGCCGAAACGTCGAGAGCGCTCTTTTCGAGCTATTTAATGCGAGAAACACGGTATCTGGTGTTTTCACCACTCCACAGTGCGTTCGATATGCAGAACCGGAGATATATTGGGTTTTGTCGGGTTTCAAGCTGAGATATGCATTTTCTACGATAAGCTTGTTGAAACATCTGTCCGAAGTATGCTGAAACATCGAGATCGCTCTTTTCGAGCTAGTTAGTGCGAGAAATACGTTATCTGGTGTTCTCACCACTCCACAGTGCGTATGATATGCAGAACCGGAGATATTTTGGTTTTTGTCGGGTTTAAAGCTGAGATATGCATTTTCTACGATAAGCTTGGTGAAACATCTGTCCGAAGTATGCAGAATCTTCGAGAACGCTCTTTTCGAGCTATTTAATGCGAGAAACACGTTATCTGGTGTTTTCACCACTCCACAGTGCGTTTGATATGCAGAACCGGCGATATTTTGGTTTTCGTAGGGTTTCAAGCTGAGAAATGCATTTTCTACGATAATGTTGGTGAGACTTCTGTCAGAAGTATGCAGAATCTTCGAGAACGCTCTTTTCGAGCTACTTAATGCACGAAACACGTTTTCTGGTGTTTTCACCACTCCACGGTACGTTTGATGTGCAGAACCCGAGATAACTCGGTTTTCGTCGGGTTTCAAGCTGAGATATGCATTTACTACGATAATCTTGGTGAGACTTCTGTCAGAAGTATGCAGAATCTTCGAGAACGCTCTTTTCGAGCTATTTAATGCGAGAAACACGTTATCTGGTGTTTTCACCACTCCACAGTTGGTTTGATATGCAGAACCGGCGATATTTTGGTTTTCGTAGGGTTTCAAGCTGAGATATGCATTTTCTACGATAATCTTGGTGAAACATCTGTCCGAAGTATGCAGAAACATCGAGAGCGCTCTTTTCGAGCTATTTAATGCGAGAAACTCTTTTTCTGAGGTTTTCACCACTCCACAGTGCGTTTGATATGCAGTACCAGCGATATATTGGTTTTCGTGGGGTTTCAAGATGAGATATGCATTTTTTACAATAATCTTGGTGAGACTTCTGTCCGAAGCATGCTTAATCATCGAGATCGCTCGTTTCGAGCTAATTAATGCGAGAAACACGTTATCTGGTGTTTTCACTACTCCACAGTGCGTATTATATGCAGAACCGGCGATATCTTGGTTTTCGTGGGATTTCAAGCTGAGATATGCATTTTCTGCGATAATCTTGGTGAGACTTCTGTCCGAAGTATGCTGAAACATCGAGATCGCTCTTTTTGAGCTAGTTAATGCGAGAAAAACCTTATCCGGTGTTTTCACCACTCCACAGTGCGTTTGATATGCAGAACCGGCGATATCTTGGTTTTCGTGGGGTTTCAAGCTGAGATATGCATTTTCTGCGATAATCTTGGTGAGACTTCTGTCCGAAGTATGGTGAATCATCTAGATCGCTCTTTTCGAGCTATTTAATGCGAGAAACACGTTTCCTGGGGTTTTCACCACTCCACAGTTCGTTGGATATGCAGAACAGTAGATTTCTTGGTATTCGTGGGGTTTCAAGCAGAGATATGCATTTTCTGCGATAATCTTGGTGAGACTTCTGTCTGAAGTATGCTGAATCATCGAGATCACTCGTTTCGAGCTATTTAATGCGAGAAACACGTTATGTGGTGTTTTCACCACTCCACAGTGCGTTGGATATGCAGAACCGGAGATATTTTGGTTTTTGTCGGGTTTAAAGCTGAGATATGCATTTTCTACGATAAGCTTGGTGAAACATCTGTCCGAAGTATGCCGAAACATCGAGATCGCTCTTTTTGAGCTAGTTAGTGCGAGAAATACGTTATCTGGTGTTCTCACCACTCCACAGTGCGTATGAAATGCAGAACCGGCGATATCTTGGTTTTCGTAGGGTTTCAAGCTGAGATATGCATTTTCTGCGATAATCTTGGTGAGACTTCTGTCCGAAGTATGCTGAATCATCGAGATCACTCGTTTCGAGCTATTTAATGCGAGAAACACGGTATCTGGTGTTTTCACCACTCCACAGTGCGTTCGATATGCGGAACCGGAGATATATTGGGTTTTGTCGGGTTTCAAGCTGAGATATGCATTTTCTACGATAAGCTTGTTGAAACATCTGTCCGAAGTATGCTGAAACATCGAGATCGCTCTTTTTGAGCTAGTTAGTGCGAGAAATACGTTATCTGGTGTTCTCACCACTCCACAGTGCGTATGAAATGCAGAACCGGCGATATCTTGGTTTTCGTAGGGTTTCAAGCTGAGATATGCATTTTCTGCGATAATCTTGGTGAGACTTCTGTCCGAAGTATGCTGAAACATCGAGATCGCTCTTTTCGAGATATTTAATGCGACAAACACGTTATCTGGAGTTTTCACCACTCCACAGTGCGTTTGATTTGCAGAACCGGCGATATCTTGGTTTTCGTGGGGTTTCAAGCTGAGATATGCATTTTCTGCGATAATCTTGGTGAGACTTCTGTCTGAAGTATGCTGAATCATCGAGATCACTCGTTTCGAGCTATTTAATGCGAGAAACACGTTATGTGGTGTTTTCACCACTCCACAGTGCGTTGGATATGCAGAACCGGAGATATTTTGGTTTTTGTCGGGTTTAAAGCTGAGATATGCATTTTCTACGATAAGCTTGGTGAAACATCTGTCCGAAGTATGCCGAAACGTCGAGAGCGCTCTTTTCGAGCTAGTTAGTGCGAGAAATACGTTATCTGGTGTTCTCACCACTCCACAGTGCGTATGATATGCAGAACCGGCGATATCTTGGTTTTCGTAGGGTTTCAAGCTGAGATATGCATTTTCTACGATAATCTTGGTGAAACATCTGTCCGAAGTATGCAGAAACATCGAGAGCGCTCTTTTCGAGCTATTTAATGCGAGAAACTCTTTTTCTGAGGTTTTCACCACTCCACAGTGCGTTTGATATGCAGTACCAGCGATATATTGGTTTTCGTGGGGTTTCAAGATGAGATATGCATTTTTTACAATAATCTTGGTGAGACTTCTGTCCGAAGCATGCTTAATCATCGAGATCGCTCGTTTCGAGCTAATTAATGCGAGAAACACGTTATCTGGTGTTTTCACTACTCCACAGTGCGTATTATATGCAGAACCGGCGATATCTTGGTTTTCGTGGGATTTCAAGCTGAGATATGCATTTTCTGCGATAATCTTGGTGAGACTTCTGTCCGAAGTATGCTGAAACATCGAGATCGCTCTTTTTGAGCTAGTTAATGCGAGAAAAACCTTATCCGGTGTTTTCACCACTCCACAGTGCGTTTGATATGCAGAACCGGCGATATCTTGGTTTTCGTGGGGTTTCAAGCTGAGATATGCATTTTCTGCGATAATCTTGGTGAGACTTCTGTCCGAAGTATGGTGAATCATCTAGATCGCTCTTTTCGAGCTATTTAATGCGAGAAACATGTTTTCTGGGGTTTTCACCACTCCACAGTTCGTTGGATATGCAGAACAGTAGATTTCTTGGTATTCGTGGGGTTTCAAGCAGAGATATGCATTTTCTGCGATAATCTTGGTGAGACTTCTGTCTGAAGTATGCTGAATCATCGAGATCACTCGTTTCGAGCTATTTAATGCGAGAAACACGTTATGTGGTGTTTTCACCACTCCACAGTGCGTTGGATATGCAGAACCGGAGATATTTTGGTTTTTGTCGGGTTTAAAGCTGAGATATGCATTTTCTACGATAAGCTTGGTGAAACATCTGTCCGAAGTATGCCGAAACGTCGAGAGCGCTCTTTTCGAGCTATTTAATGCGAGAAACACGGTATCTGGTGTTTTCACCACTCCACAGTGCGTTCGATATGCAGAACCGGAGATATATTGGGTTTTGTCGGGTTTCAAGCTGAGATATGCATTTTCTGCGATAATCTTGGTGAGACTTCTGTCCGAAGTATGGTGAATCATCTAGATCGCTCTTTTCGAGCTATTTAATGCGAGAAACATGTTTTCTGGGGTTTTCACCACTCCACAGTTCGTTGGATATGCAGAACAGTAGATTTCTTGGTATTCGTGGGGTTTCAAGCAGAGATATGCATTTTCTGCGATAATCTTGGTGAGACTTCTGTCTGAAGTATGCTGAATCATCGAGATCACTCGTTTCGAGCTATTTAATGCGAGAAACACGTTATGTGGTGTTTTCACCACTCCACAGTGCGTTGGATATGCAGAACCGGAGATATTTTGGTTTTTGTCGGGTTTAAAGCTGAGATATGCATTTTCTACGATAAGCTTGGTGAAACATCTGTCCGAAGTATGCCGAAACGTCGAGTGCGCTCTTTTCGAGCTATTTAATGCGAGAAACACGGTATCTGGTGTTTTCACCACTCCACAGTGCGTTCGATATGCAGAACCGGAGATATATTGGGTTTTGTCGGGTTTCAAGCTGAGATATGCATTTTCTACGATAAGCTTGTTGAAACATCTGTCCGAAGTATACTGAAACATCGAGATCGCTCTTTTCGAGCTAGTTAGTGCGAGAAATACGTTATCTGGTGTTCTCACCACTCCACAGAGCGTATGATATGCAGAACCGGCGATATCTTGGTTTTCGTAGGGTTTCAAGCTGAGATATGCATTTTCTGCGATAATCTTGGTGAGACTTCTGTCCGAAGTATGCTGAAACATCGAGATCGCTCTTTTCGAGCTAGTTAGTGCGAGAAACACGTTATCTGGTGTTTTCACCACTCCACAGTGCGTTGGATATGCAGAACCGGCGATATTTTGGTTTTCGTAGGGTTTCAAGCTGAGAAATGCATTTTCTACGATAATGTTGGTGAGACTTCTGTCAGAAGTATGCAGAATCTTCGAGAACGCTCTTTTCGAGCTACTTAATGCACGAAACACGTTTTCTGGTGTTTTCACCACTCCACGGTGCGTTTGATGTGCAGAACCCGAGATAACTCGGTTTTCGTCGGGTTTCAAGCTGAGATATGCATTTTCTACGATAATCTTGGTGAGACTTCTGTCCGAAGCATGCTTAATCATCGAGATCGCTCGTTTCGAGCTAATTAATGCGAGAAACACGTTATCTGGTGTTTTCACTACTCCACAGTGCGTATTATATGCAGAACCGGCGATATCTTGGTTTTCGTGGGATTTCAAGCTGAGATATGCATTTTCTGCGATAATCTTGGTGAGACTTCTGTCCGAAGTATGCTGAAACATCGAGATCGCTCTTTTTGAGCTAGTTAATGCGAGAAAAACCTTATCCGGTGTTTTCACCACTCCACAGTGCGTTTGATATGCAGAACCGGCGATATCTTGGTTTTCGTGGGGTTTCAAGCTGAGATATGCATTTTCTGCGATAATCTTGGTGAGACTTCTGTCCGAAGTATGGTGAATCATCTACATCGCTCTTTTCGAGCTATTTAATGCGAGAAACACGTTTTCTGGGGTTTTCACCGCTCCACAGTTCGTTGGATATGCAGAACAGTAGATTTCTTGGTATTCGTGGGGTTTCAAGCAGAGATATGCATTTTCTGCGATAATCTTGTTGTGACTTCTGTTAGAAGTATGCAGAATCATCGAGATCGCACTTTTCGAGCTATTTAATGCGAGGAACACGTTATCTGGTGTTCTCACCACTCCACAGTTGGTTTGATATGCAGAACCGGCGATATTTTGGTTTTCGTCGGGTTTCAAGCTGAGATATGCATTTTCTACGATAATCTTGGTGAAACATCTGTCCGAAGTATGCAGAAACATCGAGAGCGCTCTTTTCGAGCTATTTAATGCGAGAAACTCGTTTTCTGGAGTTTTCACCACTCCACAGTTCGTTGGATATGCAGAACCGGAGATATCTTGGTTTTCGTGTGGTTTCAAGCTGAGATATGCATTTCCTGCGATAATCTTGGTGAGACTTCTGTCCGAAGTATGCTGAATCATCTAGATCGCTCTTTTTGAGCTATTTAATGCGAGAAGCACGTTATCTGGTGTTTTCACCACTCCACAGTGCGTTTGATATGCAGAACAGTAGATATCTTGGTTTGCGTGGGGTTTCAAGCTGAGATATGCATTTTCTGCGATAATCTTAGTGAGACTTCTGTCCGAAGTATGCTGAATCATCGAGATCGCACTTTTCGAGCTAGTTAGTACGAGAAACACGTTATCTGGTGTTTTCACCACTTCACAGTGCGTTTGATATGCATAACAGTACATATCTTGGTTTTCGTGTGGTTTCAAGGTGAGATATGCATTTTCTGCGATAATCTTTATGAGACTTCTGTCCGAAGTATGCAGAATCATCGAGATCGCTCGTTTCGAGCTATCAAATGCGAGAAACACGTTATCTGGTGTTTTCACCACTCCACAGTGCGTTGGGTATGCAGAACAGGAGATATTTTGGTTTTTGTCTGGTTTCAAGCTGCGATATGCATTTTCTACGATAAGCTTGGTGAATCGTCTGTCCGAAGTATGCAGAAACGTCGAGAGCGCTCTTTTCGAGCTATTTAATGCGAGAAACACGTTTTCTGGGGTTTTGACCACTCCACAGTTCGTTGGTTATGCAGAACAGTAGATATCTTGGTTTTCGTGGGGTTTCAAGCAGAGATATGCATTTTCTGCGATAATCTTGTTGAGACTTCTGTTAGAAGTATGCAGAATCATCGAGATGGCACTTTTCGAGCTATTTAATGCGAGAAGCACGTTATCTGGTGTTTTCACCACTCCACAGTTGGTTTGATCTGCAGAACCGGCGATATTTTGGTTTTCGTAGGGTTTCAAGCTGAGATATGCATTTTCTACGATAATCTTGGTGAGACTTCTGTCAGAAGTATGCCGGATCTTCGAGAACGCTCTTTTCGAGCTACTTAATGCGAGAAACACGTTTTCTGGTGTTTCCACCACTCCACAGTGCGTTTGATATGTAGAACCGGCGACATCTTGGTTTTCGTGGGGTTTCAAGCTGAGATATGCATTTTCTGCGATAATCTTGTTGAGACTTCTGTCCGAAGTATGCAGAGTCATCGAGATCGCTCTGTTCGAGCTAGTTAATGCGACAAAAACCTTATCCGGTGTTTTCACCACTCCACAGTGCGTTTGATATGCAGAACCGGAGATATCTTGGTTTTCGTGGGGTTTCAAGCTGAGATACGCATTTTCTGCGATAATCTTGGTGAGACTTCTGTCCGAAGTATGCTGAATCATCGAGGTCGCTCTTTTCGAGCTAGTCAGTGCGAGAAACACCTTATCTGGTGTTTTCACCACTCCACAGTGCGTTTGATATGCAGAACAGTAGATATCTTGGTTTTCGTGGGGTTTCAAGCTGAGATATGCATTTTCTGCGATAATCTTGTTGAGACTTCTGTCCGAAGTATGCAGAGTCATCGAGATCATTCGTGTCGAGCTACTTAATGCGAGAAACACGTTATCTGGTGTTTTCACCACTCCACAGTGCGTTGGATATGCAGAACCGGAGATATTTTGGTTTTCGTCGGGTTTCAAGCTGAGATATGCATTTTCTACGATAAGCTTGGTGAAACATCTGTCCGAAGTATGCTGAATCATCTAGATCGCTCTTTTCGAGCTATTTAATGCGAGAATCACGTTATCTGGTGGTTTCACTACTCCACAGTGCGTTTGATATGCAGAACAGTAGATATCTTGGTTTGCGTGGGGTTTCAAGCTGAGATATGCATTTTCTGCGATAATCTTTTTGAGACTTCTGTTAGAAGTATGCAGAATCATCGAGATCGCGCTTTTCGAGCTACTTAATGCGAGAAACACGTTATCTGGTGTTTTCACCACTCCACAGTTGGTTCGATATGCAGAACCGGAGATATCTTGGTTTTCGTGGGGTTTCAAGCTGAGATATGCATTTCCAGCGATAATCTTGGTGAGACTTCTGTCCGAAGTATGCTGAATCATCTAGATCGCTCTTTTCGAGCTATTTAATGCGAGAAACACGTCATCTGGTGTTTTCACCACTCCACAGTGCGTTTGATATGCATAACAGTACATATCTTGGTTTTCGTGGGGTTTCAAGCTGAGATATGCATTTTCTGCGATAATCTTGTTGAGACTTCTGTCCGAAGTATGCAGAATCATCGAGATCGCTCGTTTCGAGCTATCTAATGCGAGAAACACGTTATCTGGTGTTTTCACCACTCCACAGTGCGTTTGATATGCAGTACCAGCGATATCTTGGTTTTGGTGGGGTTTCAAGCTGAGATATGCATTTTTTACGATAATCTTGGTGAGACTTCTGTCCGAAGTATGCAGAATCATCGAGATCGCTCTTTTCGAGCTATTTAATGCGAGAATCACGTTATCTGGTGGTTTCACTACTCCACAGTGCGTTTGATATGCAGAACAGTAGATATCTTGGTTTGCGTGGGGTTTCAAGCTGAGATATGCATTTTCTGCGATAATCTTTTTGAGACTTCTGTTAGAAGTATGCTGAAACATCGAGATCGCTCTTTTTGAGCTAGTTAATGCGAGAAAAACCTTATCCGGTGTTTTCACCACTCCACAGTGCGTTTGATATGCAGAACCGGCGATATCTTGGTTTTCGTGGGGTTTCAAGCTGAGATATGCATTTTCTGCGATAATCTTGGTGAAACTTCTGTCCGAAGTATGGTGAATCATCTACATCGCTCTTTTCGAGCTATTTAATGCGAGAAACACGTTTTCTGGGGTTTTCACCACTCCACAGTTCGTTGGATATGCAGAACAGTAGATTTCTTGGTATTCGTGGGGTTTCAAGCAGAGATATGCATTTTCTGCGATAATCTTGTTGTGACTTCTGTTAGAAGTATGCAGAATCATCGAGATCGCACTTTTCGAGCTATTTAATGCGAGAAACACGTTATCTGGTGTTCTCACCACTCCACAGTTGGTTTGATATGCAGAACCGGCGATATTTTGGTTTTCGTCGGGTTTCAAGCTGAGATATGCATTTTCTACGATAATCTTGGTGAAACATCTGTCCGAAGTATGCAGAAACATCGAGAGCGCTCTTTTCGAGCTATTTAATGCGAGAAACACGTTTTCTGGGGTTTTGACCACTCCACAGTTCGTTGGTTATGCAGAACAGTAGATATCTTGGTTTTCGTGGGGTTTCAAGCAGAGATATGCATTTTCTGCGATAATCTTGTTGAGACTTCTGTTAGAAGTATGCAGAATCATCGAGATGGCACTTTTCGAGCTATTTAATGCGAGAAGCACGTTATCTGGTGTTTTCACCACTCCACAGTTGGTTTGATCTGCAGAACCGGCGATATTTTGGTTTTCGTAGGGTTTCAAGCTGAGATATGCATTTTCTACGATAATCTTGGTGAGACTTCTGTCAGAAGTATGCCGGATCTTCGAGAACGCTCTTTTCGAGCTACTTAATGCGAGAAACACGTTTTCTGGTGTTTCCACCACTCCACAGTGCGTTTGATATGTAGAACCGGCGACATCTTGGTTTTCGTGGGGTTTCAAGCTGAGATGTGCATTTTCTGCGATAATCTTGTTGAGACTTCTGTCCGAAGTATGCAGAGTCATCGAGATCGCTCTGTTCGAGCTAGTTAATGCGACAAAAACCTTATCCGGTGTTTTCACCACTCCACAGTGCGTTTGATATGCAGAACCGGAGATATCTTGGTTTTCGTGGGGTTTCAAGCTGAGATACGCATTTTCTGCGATAATCTTGGTGAGACTTCTGTCCGAAGTATGCTGAATCATCGAGGTCGCTCTTTTCGAGCTAGTCAGTGCGAGAAACACCTTATCTGGTGTTTTCACCACTCCACAGTGCGTTTGATATGCAGAACAGTAGATATCTTGGTTTTCGTGGGGTTTCAAGCTGAGATATGCATTTTCTGCGATAATCTTGTTGAGACTTCTGTCCGAAGTATGCAGAGTCATCGAGATCGCTCTGTTCGAGCTAGTTAATGCGACAAAAACCTTATCCGGTGTTTTCACCACTCCACAGTGCGTTTGATATGCAGAACCGGAGATATCTTGGTTTTCGTGGGGTTTCAAGCTGAGATACGCATTTTCTGCGATAATCTTGGTGAGACTTCTGTCCGAAGTATGCTGAATCATCGAGGTCGCTCTTTTCGAGCTAGTCAGTGCGAGAAACACCTTATCTGGTGTTTTCACCACTCCACAGTGCGTTTGATATGCAGAACAGTAGATATCTTGGTTTGCGTGGGGTTTCAAGCTGAGATATGCATTTTCTGCGATAATCTTTTTGAGACTTCTGTTAGAAGTATGCAGAATCATCGAGATCGCGCTTTTCGAGCTACTTAATGCGAGAAACACGTTATCTGGTGTTTTCACCACTCCACAGTTGGTTCGATATGCAGAACCGGAGATATCTTGGTTTTCGTGGGGTTTCAAGCTGAGATATGCATTTCCAGCGATAATCTTGGTGAGACTTCTGTCCGAAGTATGCTGAATCATCTAGATCGCTCTTTTCGAGCTATTTAATGCGAGAAACACGTCATCTGGTGTTTTCACCACTCCACAGTGCGTTTGATATGCATAACAGTACATATCTTGGTTTTCGTGGGGTTTCAAGCTGAGATATGCATTTTCTGCGATAATCTTGTTGAGACTTCTGTCCGAAGTATGCAGAATCATCGAGATCGCTCGTTTCGAGCTATCTAATGCGAGAAACACGTTATCTGGTGTTTTCACCACTCCACAGTGCGTTTGATATGCAGTACCAGCGATATCTTGGTTTTCGTGGGGTTTCAAGCTGAGATATGCATTTTTTACGATAATCTTGGTGAGACTTCTGTCCGAAGTATGCAGAATCATCGAGATCGCTCGTTTCGAGCTATCTAATGCGAGAAACACGTTATCTGGTGTTTTCACCACTCCACAGTGCGTTTGATATGCAGAACAGTAGATATCTTGGTTTGCGTGGGGTTCCAAGCTGAGATATGCATTTTCTGCGATTATCTTTTTGAGACTTCTGTTAGAAGTATGCAGAATCATCGAGATCGCGCTTTTCGAGCTATTTAATGCGAGAAACACGTTATCTGGTGTTTTCACCACTCCACAGTTGGTTCGATATGCAGAACCGGAGATATCTTGGTTTTCGTGGGGTTTCAAGCTGAGATATGCATTTTCTGCGATAATCTTAGTGACACTTCTGTCCGAAGTATGCTGAATCATCGAGATCGCTCTTTTCGAGCTAGTTAGAACGAGAAACACGTTATCTGGTGTTTTCACCACTTCACAGTGCGTTTGATATGCATAACAGTACATATCTTGGTTTTCGTGGGGTTTCAAGCTGAGATATGCATTTTCTGCGATAATCTTGGTGAGACTTCTGTCCGAAGTATGCTGAAACATCGAGATCGCTCTTTTTGAGCTAGTTAATGCGAGAAAAACCTTATCCGGTGTTTTCACCACTCCACAGTGCGTTTGATATGCAGAACCGGCGACATCTTGGTTTTCGTGGGGTTTCAAGCTGAGATATGCATTTTCTGCGATAATCTTGTTGAGACTTCTGTCCGAAGTATGCAGAGTCATCGAGATCGCTCTGTTCGAGCTAGTTAATGCGACAAAAACCTTATCCGGTGTTTTCACCACTCCACAGTGCGTTTGATATGCAGAACCGGAGATATCTTGGTTTTCGTGGGGTTTCAAGCTGAGATACGCATTTTCTGCGATAATCTTGGTGAGACTTCTGTCCGAAGTATGCTGAATCATCGAGGTCGCTCTTTTCGAGCTAGTCAGTGCGAGAAACACCTTATCTGGTGTTTTCACCACTCCACAGTGCGTTTGATATGCAGAACAGTAGATATCTTGGTTTTCGTGGGGTTTCAAGCTGAGATATGCATTTTCTGCGATAATCTTGTTGAGACTTCTGTCCGAAGTATGCAGAGTCATCGAGATCATTCGTGTCGAGCTACTTAATGCGAGAAACACGTTATCTGGTGTTTTCACCACTCCACAGTGCGTTGGATATGCAGAACCGGAGATATTTTGGTTTTCGTCGGGTTTCAAGCTGAGATATGCATTTTCTACGATAAGCTTGGTGAAACATCTGTCCGAAGTATGCTGAATCATCTAGATCGCTCTTTTCGAGCTATTTAATGCGAGAATCACGTTATCTGGTGGTTTCACTACTCCACAGTGCGTTTGATATGCAGAACAGTAGATATCTTGGTTTGCGTGGGGTTTCAAGCTGAGATATGCATTTTCTGCGATAATCTTTTTGAGACTTCTGTTAGAAGTATGCAGAATCATCGAGATCGCGCTTTTCGAGCTACTTAATGCGAGAAACACGTTATCTGGTGTTTTCACCACTCCACAGTTGGTTCGATATGCAGAACCGGAGATATCTTGGTTTTCGTGGGGTTTCAAGCTGAGATATGCATTTCCAGCGATAATCTTGGTGAGACTTCTGTCCGAAGTATGCTGAATCATCTAGATCGCTCTTTTCGAGCTATTTAATGCGAGAAACACGTCATCTGGTGTTTTCACCACTCCACAGTGCGTTTGATATGCATAACAGTACATATCTTGGTTTTCGTGGGGTTTCAAGCTGAGATATGCATTTTCTGCGATAATCTTGTTGAGACTTCTGTCCGAAGTATGCAGAATCATCGAGATCGCTCGTTTCGAGCTATCTAATGCGAGAAACACGTTATCTGGTGTTTTCACCACTCCACAGTGCGTTTGATATGCAGTACCAGCGATATCTTGGTTTTCGTGGGGTTTCAAGCTGAGATATGCATTTTTTACGATAATCTTGGTGAGACTTCTGTCCGAAGTATGCTGAATCATCGAGGTCGCTCTTTTCGAGCTAGTCAGTGCGAGAAACACCTTATCTGGTGTTTTCACCACTCCACAGTGCGTTTGATATGCAGAACAGTAGATATCTTGGTTTTCGTGGGGTTTCAAGCTGAGATATGCATTTTCTGCGATAATCTTGTTGAGACTTCTGTCCGAAGTATGCAGAGTCATCGAGATCGCTCTGTTCGAGCTAGTTAATGCGACAAAAACCTTATCCGGTGTTTTCACCACTCCACAGTGCGTTTGATATGCAGAACCGGAGATATCTTGGTTTTCGTGGGGTTTCAAGCTGAGATACGCATTTTCTGCGATAATCTTGGTGAGACTTCTGTCCGAAGTATGCTGAATCATCGAGGTCGCTCTTTTCGAGCTAGTCAGTGCGAGAAACACCTTATCTGGTGTTTTCACCACTCCACAGTGCGTTTGATATGCAGAACAGTAGATATCTTGGTTTGCGTGGGGTTTCAAGCTGAGATATGCATTTTCTGCGATAATCTTTTTGAGACTTCTGTTAGAAGTATGCAGAATCATCGAGATCGCGCTTTTCGAGCTACTTAATGCGAGAAACACGTTATCTGGTGTTTTCACCACTCCACAGTTGGTTCGATATGCAGAACCGGAGATATCTTGGTTTTCGTGGGGTTTCAAGCTGAGATATGCATTTCCAGCGATAATCTTGGTGAGACTTCTGTTAGAAGTATGCAGAATCATCGAGATCGCGCTTTTCGAGCTATTTAATGCGAGAAACACGTTATCTGGTGTTTTCACCACTCCACAGTTGGTTCGATATGCAGAACCGGAGATATCTTGGTTTTCGTGGGGTTTCAAGCTGAGATATGCATTTTCTGCGATAATCTTAGTGAGACTTCTGTCCGAAGTATGCTGAATCATCGAGATCGCTCTTTTCGAGCTAGTTAGAACGAGAAACACGTTATCTGGTGTTTTCACCACTTCACAGTGCGTTTGATATGCATAACAGTACATATCTTGGTTTTCGTGGGGTTTCAAGCTGAGATATGCATTTTCTGCGATAATCTTGGTGAGACTTCTGTCCGAAGTATGCTGAAACATCGAGATCGCTCTTTTTGAGCTAGTTAATGCGAGAAAAACCTTATCCGGTGTTTTCACCACTCCACAGTGCGTTTGATATGCAGAACCGGCGATATCTTGGTTTTCGTGGGGTTTCAAGCTGAGATATGCATTTTCTGCGATAATCTTGGTGAAACTTCTGTCCGAAGTATGGTGAATCATCTACATCGCTCTTTTCGAGCTATTTAATGCGAGAAACACGTTTTCTGGGGTTTTCACCACTCCACAGTTCGTTGGATATGCAGAACAGTAGATTTCTTGGTATTCGTGGGGTTTCAAGCAGAGATATGCATTTTCTGCGATAATCTTGTTGTGACTTCTGTTAGAAGTATGCAGAATCATCGAGATCGCACTTTTCGAGCTATTTAATGCGAGAAACACGTTATCTGGTGTTCTCACCACTCCACAGTTGGTTTGATATGCAGAACCGGCGATATTTTGGTTTTCGTCGGGTTTCAAGCTGAGATATGCATTTTCTACGATAATCTTGGTGAAACATCTGTCCGAAGTATGCAGAAACATCGAGAGCGCTCTTTTCGAGCTATTTAATGCGAGAAACACGTTTTCTGGGGTTTTGACCACTCCACAGTTCGTTGGTTATGCAGAACAGTAGATATCTTGGTTTTCGTGGGGTTTCAAGCAGAGATATGCATTTTCTGCGATAATCTTGTTGAGACTTCTGTTAGAAGTATGCAGAATCATCGAGATGGCACTTTTCGAGCTATTTAATGCGAGAAGCACGTTATCTGGTGTTTTCACCACTCCACAGTTGGTTTGATCTGCAGAACCGGCGATATTTTGGTTTTCGTAGGGTTTCAAGCTGAGATATGCATTTTCTACGATAATCTTGGTGAGACTTCTGTCAGAAGTATGCCGGATCTTCGAGAACGCTCTTTTCGAGCTACTTAATGCGAGAAACACGTTTTCTGGTGTTTCCACCACTCCACAGTGCGTTTGATATGTAGAACCGGCGACATCTTGGTTTTCGTGGGGTTTCAAGCTGAGATATGCATTTTCTGCGATAATCTTGTTGAGACTTCTGTCCGAAGTATGCAGAGTCATCGAGATCGCTCTGTTCGAGCTAGTTAATGCGACAAAAACCTTATCCGGTGTTTTCACCACTCCACAGTGCGTTTGATATGCAGAACCGGAGATATCTTGGTTTTCGTGGGGTTTCAAGCTGAGATACGCATTTTCTGCGATAATCTTGGTGAGACTTCTGTCCGAAGTATGCTGAATCATCGAGGTCGCTCTTTTCGAGCTAGTCAGTGCGAGAAACACCTTATCTGGTGTTTTCACCACTCCACAGTGCGTTTGATATGCAGAACAGTAGATATCTTGGTTTTCGTGGGGTTTCAAGCTGAGATATGCATTTTCTGCGATAATCTTGTTGAGACTTCTGTCCGAAGTATGCAGAGTCATCGAGATCGCTCTGTTCGAGCTAGTTAATGCGACAAAAACCTTATCCGGTGTTTTCACCACTCCACAGTGCGTTTGATATGCAGAACCGGAGATATCTTGGTTTTCGTGGGGTTTCAAGCTGAGATACGCATTTTCTGCGATAATCTTGGTGAGACTTCTGTCCGAAGTATGCTGAATCATCGAGGTCGCTCTTTTCGAGCTAGTCAGTGCGAGAAACACCTTATCTGGTGTTTTCACCACTCCACAGTGCGTTTGATATGCAGAACAGTAGATATCTTGGTTTGCGTGGGGTTTCAAGCTGAGATATGCATTTTCTGCGATAATCTTTTTGAGACTTCTGTTAGAAGTATGCAGAATCATCGAGATCGCGCTTTTCGAGCTACTTAATGCGAGAAACACGTTATCTGGTGTTTTCACCACTCCACAGTTGGTTCGATATGCAGAACCGGAGATATCTTGGTTTTCGTGGGGTTTCAAGCTGAGATATGCATTTCCAGCGATAATCTTGGTGAGACTTCTGTCCGAAGTATGCTGAATCATCTAGATCGCTCTTTTCGAGCTATTTAATGCGAGAAACACGTCATCTGGTGTTTTCACCACTCCACAGTGCGTTTGATATGCATAACAGTACATATCTTGGTTTTCGTGGGGTTTCAAGCTGAGATATGCATTTTCTGCGATAATCTTGTTGAGACTTCTGTCCGAAGTATGCAGAATCATCGAGATCGCTCGTTTCGAGCTATCTAATGCGAGAAACACGTTATCTGGTGTTTTCACCACTCCACAGTTCGTTGGATATGCAGAACAGTAGATTTCTTGGTATTCGTGGGGTTTCAAGCAGAGATATGCATTTTCTGCGATAATCTTGGTGAGACTTCTGTCTGAAGTATGCTGAATCATCGAGATCACTCGTTTCGAGCTATTTAATGCGAGAAACACGTTATGTGGTGTTTTCACCACTCCACAGTGCGTTGGATATGCAGAACCGGAGATATTTTGGTTTTTGTCGGGTTTAAAGCTGAGATATGCATTTTCTACGATAAGCTTGGTGAAACATCTGTCCGAAGTATGCCGAAACGTCGAGTGCGCTCTTTTCGAGCTATTTAATGCGAGAAACACGGTATCTGGTGTTTTCACCACTCCACAGTGCGTTCGATATGCAGAACCGGAGATATATTGGGTTTTGTCGGGTTTCAAGCTGAGATATGCATTTTCTACGATAAGCTTGTTGAAACATCTGTCCGAAGTATACTGAAACATCGAGATCGCTCTTTTCGAGCTAGTTAGTGCGAGAAATACGTTATCTGGTGTTCTCACCACTCCACAGAGCGTATGATATGCAGAACCGGCGATATCTTGGTTTTCGTAGGGTTTCAAGCTGAGATATGCATTTTCTGCGATAATCTTGGTGAGACTTCTGTCCGAAGTATGCTGAAACATCGAGATCGCTCTTTTCGAGCTAGTTAGTGCGAGAAACACGTTATCTGGTGTTTTCACCACTCCACAGTGCGTTGGATATGCAGAACCGGAGATATTTTGGTTTTTGTCGGGTTTAAAGCTGAGATATGCATTTTCTACGATAAGCTTGGTGAAACATCTGTCCGAAGTATGCCGAAACGTCGAGATCGCACTTCTCGAGCTATTTAATGCGAGAAACACGTTATCTGGTGTTTTCACCACTCCACAGTTGGTTTGATATGCAGAACCGGCGATATTTTGGTTTTCGTAGGGTTTCAAGCTGAGAAATGCATTTTCTACGATAATGTTGGTGAGACTTCTGTCAGAAGTATGCAGAATCTTCGAGAACGCTCTTTTCGAGCTACTTAATGCACGAAACACGTTTTCTGGTGTTTTCACCACTCCACGGTGCGTTTGATGTGCAGAACCCGAGATAACTCGGTTTTCGTCGGGTTTCAAGCTGAGATATGCATTTTCTACGATAATCTTGGTGAGACTTCTGTCCGAAGCATGCTTAATCATCGAGATCGCTCGTTTCGAGCTAATTAATGCGAGAAACACGTTATCTGGTGTTTTCACTACTCCACAGTGCGTATTATATGCAGAACCGGCGATATCTTGGTTTTCGTGGGATTTCAAGCTGAGATATGCATTTTCTGCGATAATCTTGGTGAGACTTCTGTCCGAAGTATGCTGAAACATCGAGATCGCTCTTTTTGAGCTAGTTAATGCGAGAAAAACCTTATCCGGTGTTTTCACCACTCCACAGTGCGTTTGATATGCAGAACCGGCGATATCTTGGTTTTCGTGGGGTTTCAAGCTGAGATATGCATTTTCTGCGATAATCTTGGTGAGACTTCTGTCCGAAGTATGGTGAATCATCTACATCGCTCTTTTCGAGCTATTTAATGCGAGAAACACGTTTTCTGGGGTTTTCACCGCTCCACAGTTCGTTGGATATGCAGAACAGTAGATTTCTTGGTATTCGTGGGGTTTCAAGCAGAGATATGCATTTTCTGCGATAATCTTGTTGTGACTTCTGTTAGAAGTATGCAGAATCATCGAGATCGCACTTTTCGAGCTATTTAATGCGAGGAACACGTTATCTGGTGTTCTCACCACTCCACAGTTGGTTTGATATGCAGAACCGGCGATATTTTGGTTTTCGTCGGGTTTCAAGCTGAGATATGCATTTTCTACGATAATCTTGGTGAAACATCTGTCCGAAGTATGCAGAAACATCGAGAGCGCTCTTTTCGAGCTATTTAATGCGAGAAACTCGTTTTCTGGAGTTTTCACCACTCCACAGTTCGTTGGATATGCAGAACCGGAGATATCTTGGTTTTCGTGTGGTTTCAAGCTGAGATATGCATTTCCTGCGATAATCTTGGTGAGACTTCTGTCCGAAGTATGCTGAATCATCTAGATCGCTCTTTTTGAGCTATTTAATGCGAGAAGCACGTTATCTGGTGTTTTCACCACTCCACAGTGCGTTTGATATGCAGAACAGTAGATATCTTGGTTTGCGTGGGGTTTCAAGCTGAGATATGCATTTTCTGCGATAATCTTAGTGAGACTTCTGTCCGAAGTATGCTGAATCATCGAGATCGCACTTTTCGAGCTAGTTAGTACGAGAAACACGTTATCTGGTGTTTTCACCACTTCACAGTGCGTTTGATATGCATAACAGTACATATCTTGGTTTTCGTGTGGTTTCAAGGTGAGATATGCATTTTCTGCGATAATCTTTATGAGACTTCTGTCCGAAGTATGCAGAATCATCGAGATCGCTCGTTTCGAGCTATCAAATGCGAGAAACACGTTATCTGGTGTTTTCACCACTCCACAGTGCGTTGGGTATGCAGAACAGGAGATATTTTGGTTTTTGTCTGGTTTCAAGCTGCGATATGCATTTTCTACGATAAGCTTGGTGAATCGTCTGTCCGAAGTATGCAGAAACGTCGAGAGCGCTCTTTTCGAGCTATTTAATGCGAGAAACACGTTTTCTGGGGTTTTGACCACTCCACAGTTCGTTGGTTATGCAGAACAGTAGATATCTTGGTTTTCGTGGGGTTTCAAGCAGAGATATGCATTTTCTGCGATAATCTTGTTGAGACTTCTGTTAGAAGTATGCAGAATCATCGAGATGGCACTTTTCGAGCTATTTAATGCGAGAAGCACGTTATCTGGTGTTTTCACCACTCCACAGTTGGTTTGATCTGCAGAACCGGCGATATTTTGGTTTTCGTAGGGTTTCAAGCTGAGATATGCATTTTCTACGATAATCTTGGTGAGACTTCTGTCAGAAGTATGCCGGATCTTCGAGAACGCTCTTTTCGAGCTACTTAATGCGAGAAACACGTTTTCTGGTGTTTCCACCACTCCACAGTGCGTTTGATATGTAGAACCGGCGACATCTTGGTTTTCGTGGGGTTTCAAGCTGAGATATGCATTTTCTGCGATAATCTTGTTGAGACTTCTGTCCGAAGTATGCAGAGTCATCGAGATCGCTCTGTTCGAGCTAGTTAATGCGACAAAAACCTTATCCGGTGTTTTCACCACTCCACAGTGCGTTTGATATGCAGAACCGGAGATATCTTGGTTTTCGTGGGGTTTCAAGCTGAGATACGCATTTTCTGCGATAATCTTGGTGAGACTTCTGTCCGAAGTATGCTGAATCATCGAGGTCGCTCTTTTCGAGCTAGTCAGTGCGAGAAACACCTTATCTGGTGTTTTCACCACTCCACAGTGCGTTTGATATGCAGAACAGTAGATATCTTGGTTTTCGTGGGGTTTCAAGCTGAGATATGCATTTTCTGCGATAATCTTGTTGAGACTTCTGTCCGAAGTATGCAGAGTCATCGAGATCATTCGTGTCGAGCTACTTAATGCGAGAAACACGTTATCTGGTGTTTTCACCACTCCACAGTGCGTTGGATATGCAGAACCGGAGATATTTTGGTTTTCGTCGGGTTTCAAGCTGAGATATGCATTTTCTACGATAAGCTTGGTGAAACATCTGTCCGAAGTATGCTGAATCATCTAGATCGCTCTTTTCGAGCTATTTAATGCGAGAATCACGTTATCTGGTGGTTTCACTACTCCACAGTGCGTTTGATATGCAGAACAGTAGATATCTTGGTTTGCGTGGGGTTTCAAGCTGAGATATGCATTTTCTGCGATAATCTTTTTGAGACTTCTGTTAGAAGTATGCAGAATCATCGAGATCGCGCTTTTCGAGCTACTTAATGCGAGAAACACGTTATCTGGTGTTTTCACCACTCCACAGTTGGTTCGATATGCAGAACCGGAGATATCTTGGTTTTCGTGGGGTTTCAAGCTGAGATATGCATTTCCAGCGATAATCTTGGTGAGACTTCTGTCCGAAGTATGCTGAATCATCTAGATCGCTCTTTTCGAGCTATTTAATGCGAGAAACACGTCATCTGGTGTTTTCACCACTCCACAGTGCGTTTGATATGCATAACAGTACATATCTTGGTTTTCGTGGGGTTTCAAGCTGAGATATGCATTTTCTGCGATAATCTTGTTGAGACTTCTGTCCGAAGTATGCAGAATCATCGAGATCGCTCGTTTCGAGCTATCTAATGCGAGAAACACGTTATCTGGTGTTTTCACCACTCCACAGTGCGTTTGATATGCAGTACCAGCGATATCTTGGTTTTGGTGGGGTTTCAAGCTGAGATATGCATTTTTTACGATAATCTTGGTGAGACTTCTGTCCGAAGTATGCAGAATCATCGAGATCGCTCGTTTCGAGCTATCTAATGCGAGAAACACGTTATCTGGTGTTTTCACCACTCCACAGTGCGTTTGATATGCAGAACAGTAGATATCTTGGTTTGCGTGGGGTTCCAAGCTGAGATATGCATTTTCTGCGATTATCTTTTTGAGACTTCTGTTAGAAGTATGCAGAATCATCGAGATCGCGCTTTTCGAGCTATTTAATGCGAGAAACACGTTATCTGGTGTTTTCACCACTCCACAGTTGGTTCGATATGCAGAACCGGAGATATCTTGGTTTTCGTGGGGTTTCAAGCTGAGATATGCATTTTCTGCGATAATCTTAGTGAGACTTCTGTCCGAAGTATGCTGAATCATCGAGATCGCTCTTTTCGAGCTAGTTAGAACGAGAAACACGTTATCTGGTGTTTTCACCACTTCACAGTGCGTTTGATATGCATAACAGTACATATCTTGGTTTTCGTGGGGTTTCAAGCTGAGATATGCATTTTCTGCGATAATCTTGGTGAGACTTCTGTCCGAAGTATGCTGAAACATCGAGATCGCTCTTTTTGAGCTAGTTAATGCGAGAAAAACCTTATCCGGTGTTTTCACCACTCCACAGTGCGTTTGATATGCAGAACCGGCGATATCTTGGTTTTCGTGGGGTTTCAAGCTGAGATATGCATTTTCTGCGATAATCTTGGTGAAACTTCTGTCCGAAGTATGGTGAATCATCTACATCGCTCTTTTCGAGCTATTTAATGCGAGAAACACGTTTTCTGGGGTTTTCACCACTCCACAGTTCGTTGGATATGCAGAACAGTAGATTTCTTGGTATTCGTGGGGTTTCAAGCAGAGATATGCATTTTCTGCGATAATCTTGTTGTGACTTCTGTTAGAAGTATGCAGAATCATCGAGATCGCACTTTTCGAGCTATTTAATGCGAGAAACACGTTATCTGGTGTTCTCACCACTCCACAGTTGGTTTGATATGCAGAACCGGCGATATTTTGGTTTTCGTCGGGTTTCAAGCTGAGATATGCATTTTCTACGATAATCTTGGTGAAACATCTGTCCGAAGTATGCAGAAACATCGAGAGCGCTCTTTTCGAGCTATTTAATGCGAGAAACACGTTTTCTGGGGTTTTGACCACTCCACAGTTCGTTGGTTATGCAGAACAGTAGATATCTTGGTTTTCGTGGGGTTTCAAGCAGAGATATGCATTTTCTGCGATAATCTTGTTGAGACTTCTGTTAGAAGTATGCAGAATCATCGAGATGGCACTTTTCGAGCTATTTAATGCGAGAAGCACGTTATCTGGTGTTTTCACCACTCCACAGTTGGTTTGATCTGCAGAACCGGCGATATTTTGGTTTTCGTAGGGTTTCAAGCTGAGATATGCATTTTCTACGATAATCTTGGTGAGACTTCTGTCAGAAGTATGCCGGATCTTCGAGAACGCTCTTTTCGAGCTACTTAATGCGAGAAACACGTTTTCTGGTGTTTCCACCACTCCACAGTGCGTTTGATATGTAGAACCGGCGACATCTTGGTTTTCGTGGGGTTTCAAGCTGAGATATGCATTTTCTGCGATAATCTTGTTGAGACTTCTGTCCGAAGTATGCAGAGTCATCGAGATCGCTCTGTTCGAGCTAGTTAATGCGACAAAAACCTTATCCGGTGTTTTCACCACTCCACAGTGCGTTTGATATGCAGAACCGGAGATATCTTGGTTTTCGTGGGGTTTCAAGCTGAGATACGCATTTTCTGCGATAATCTTGGTGAGACTTCTGTCCGAAGTATGCTGAATCATCGAGGTCGCTCTTTTCGAGCTAGTCAGTGCGAGAAACACCTTATCTGGTGTTTTCACCACTCCACAGTGCGTTTGATATGCAGAACAGTAGATATCTTGGTTTGCGTGGGGTTTCAAGCTGAGATATGCATTTTCTGCGATAATCTTTTTGAGACTTCTGTTAGAAGTATGCAGAATCATCGAGATCGCGCTTTTCGAGCTACTTAATGCGAGAAACACGTTATCTGGTGTTTTCACCACTCCACAGTTGGTTCGATATGCAGAACCGGAGATATCTTGGTTTTCGTGGGGTTTCAAGCTGAGATATGCATTTCCAGCGATAATCTTGGTGAGACTTCTGTCCGAAGTATGCTGAATCATCTAGATCGCTCTTTTCGAGCTATTTAATGCGAGAAACACGTCATCTGGTGTTTTCACCACTCCACAGTGCGTTTGATATGCATAACAGTACATATCTTGGTTTTCGTGGGGTTTCAAGCTGAGATATGCATTTTCTGCGATAATCTTGTTGAGACTTCTGTCCGAAGTATGCAGAATCATCGAGATCGCTCGTTTCGAGCTATCTAATGCGAGAAACACGTTATCTGGTGTTTTCACCACTCCACAGTGCGTTTGATATGCAGTACCAGCGATATCTTGGTTTTCGTGGGGTTTCAAGCTGAGATATGCATTTTTTACGATAATCTTGGTGAGACTTCTGTCCGAAGTATGCAGAATCATCGAGATCGCTCGTTTCGAGCTATCTAATGCGAGAAACACGTTATCTGGTGTTTTCACCACTCCACAGTGCGTTTGATATGCAGAACAGTAGATATCTTGGTTTGCGTGGGGTTCCAAGCTGAGATATGCATTTTCTGCGATTATCTTTTTGAGACTTCTGTTAGAAGTATGCAGAATCATCGAGATCGCGCTTTTCGAGCTATTTAATGCGAGAAACACGTTATCTGGTGTTTTCACCACTCCACAGTTGGTTCGATATGCAGAACCGGAGATATCTTGGTTTTCGTGGGGTTTCAAGCTGAGATATGCATTTTCTGCGATAATCTTAGTGAGACTTCTGTCCGAAGTATGCTGAATCATCGAGATCGCTCTTTTCGAGCTAGTTAGAACGAGAAACACGTTATCTGGTGTTTTCACCACTTCACAGTGCGTTTGATATGCATAACAGTACATATCTTGGTTTTCGTGGGGTTTCAAGCTGAGATATGCATTTTCTGCGATAATCTTGGTGAGACTTCTGTCCGAAGTATGCTGAAACATCGAGATCGCTCTTTTTGAGCTAGTTAATGCGAGAAAAACCTTATCCGGTGTTTTCACCACTCCACAGTGCGTTTGATATGCAGAACCGGCGACATCTTGGTTTTCGTGGGGTTTCAAGCTGAGATATGCATTTTCTGCGATAATCTTGTTGAGACTTCTGTCCGAAGTATGCAGAGTCATCGAGATCGCTCTGTTCGAGCTAGTTAATGCGACAAAAACCTTATCCGGTGTTTTCACCACTCCACAGTGCGTTTGATATGCAGAACCGGAGATATCTTGGTTTTCGTGGGGTTTCAAGCTGAGATACGCATTTTCTGCGATAATCTTGGTGAGACTTCTGTCCGAAGTATGCTGAATCATCGAGGTCGCTCTTTTCGAGCTAGTCAGTGCGAGAAACACCTTATCTGGTGTTTTCACCACTCCACAGTGCGTTTGATATGCAGAACAGTAGATATCTTGGTTTTCGTGGGGTTTCAAGCTGAGATATGCATTTTCTGCGATAATCTTGTTGAGACTTCTGTCCGAAGTATGCAGAGTCATCGAGATCATTCGTGTCGAGCTACTTAATGCGAGAAACACGTTATCTGGTGTTTTCACCACTCCACAGTGCGTTGGATATGCAGAACCGGAGATATTTTGGTTTTCGTCGGGTTTCAAGCTGAGATATGCATTTTCTACGATAAGCTTGGTGAAACATCTGTCCGAAGTATGCTGAATCATCTAGATCGCTCTTTTCGAGCTATTTAATGCGAGAATCACGTTATCTGGTGGTTTCACTACTCCACAGTGCGTTTGATATGCAGAACAGTAGATATCTTGGTTTGCGTGGGGTTTCAAGCTGAGATATGCATTTTCTGCGATAATCTTTTTGAGACTTCTGTTAGAAGTATGCAGAATCATCGAGATCGCGCTTTTCGAGCTACTTAATGCGAGAAACACGTTATCTGGTGTTTTCACCACTCCACAGTTGGTTCGATATGCAGAACCGGAGATATCTTGGTTTTCGTGGGGTTTCAAGCTGAGATATGCATTTCCAGCGATAATCTTGGTGAGACTTCTGTCCGAAGTATGCTGAATCATCTAGATCGCTCTTTTCGAGCTATTTAATGCGAGAAACACGTCATCTGGTGTTTTCACCACTCCACAGTGCGTTTGATATGCATAACAGTACATATCTTGGTTTTCGTGGGGTTTCAAGCTGAGATATGCATTTTCTGCGATAATCTTGTTGAGACTTCTGTCCGAAGTATGCAGAATCATCGAGATCGCTCTGTTCGAGCTAGTTAATGCGACAGAAACCTTATCCGGTGTTTTCACCACTCCACAGTGCGTTTGATATGCAGTACCAGCGATATCTTGGTTTTCGTGGGGTTTCAAGCTGAGATATGCATTTTTTACGATAATCTTGGTGAGACTTCTGTCCGAAGTATGCTGAATCATCGAGGTCGCTCTTTTCGAGCTAGTCAGTGCGAGAAACACCTTATCTGGTGTTTTCACCACTCCACAGTGCGTTTGATATGCAGAACAGTAGATATCTTGGTTTTCGTGGGGTTTCAAGCTGAGATATGCATTTTCTGCGATAATCTTGTTGAGACTTCTGTCCGAAGTATGCAGAGTCATCGAGATCGCTCTGTTCGAGCTAGTTAATGCGACAAAAACCTTATCCGGTGTTTTCACCACTCCACAGTGCGTTTGATATGCAGAACCGGAGATATCTTGGTTTTCGTGGGGTTTCAAGCTGAGATACGCATTTTCTGCGATAATCTTGGTGAGACTTCTGTCCGAAGTATGCTGAATCATCGAGGTCGCTCTTTTCGAGCTAGTCAGTGCGAGAAACACCTTATCTGGTGTTTTCACCACTCCACAGTGCGTTTGATATGCAGAACAGTAGATATCTTGGTTTGCGTGGGGTTTCAAGCTGAGATATGCATTTTCTGCGATAATCTTTTTGAGACTTCTGTTAGAAGTATGCAGAATCATCGAGATCGCGCTTTTCGAGCTACTTAATGCGAGAAACACGTTATCTGGTGTTTTCACCACTCCACAGTTGGTTCGATATGCAGAACCGGAGATATCTTGGTTTTCGTGGGGTTTCAAGCTGAGATATGCATTTCCAGCGATAATCTTGGTGAGACTTCTGTTAGAAGTATGCAGAATCATCGAGATCGCGCTTTTCGAGCTATTTAATGCGAGAAACACGTTATCTGGTGTTTTCACCACTCCACAGTTGGTTCGATATGCAGAACCGGAGATATCTTGGTTTTCGTGGGGTTTCAAGCTGAGATATGCATTTTCTGCGATAATCTTAGTGAGACTTCTGTCCGAAGTATGCTGAATCATCGAGATCGCTCTTTTCGAGCTAGTTAGAACGAGAAACACGTTATCTGGTGTTTTCACCACTTCACAGTGCGTTTGATATGCATAACAGTACATATCTTGGTTTTCGTGGGGTTTCAAGCTGAGATATGCATTTTCTGCGATAATCTTGGTGAGACTTCTGTCCGAAGTATGCTGAAACATCGAGATCGCTCTTTTTGAGCTAGTTAATGCGAGAAAAACCTTATCCGGTGTTTTCACCACTCCACAGTGCGTTTGATATGCAGAACCGGCGATATCTTGGTTTTCGTGGGGTTTCAAGCTGAGATATGCATTTTCTGCGATAATCTTGGTGAAACTTCTGTCCGAAGTATGGTGAATCATCTACATCGCTCTTTTCGAGCTATTTAATGCGAGAAACACGTTTTCTGGGGTTTTCACCACTCCACAGTTCGTTGGATATGCAGAACAGTAGATTTCTTGGTATTCGTGGGGTTTCAAGCAGAGATATGCATTTTCTGCGATAATCTTGTTGTGACTTCTGTTAGAAGTATGCAGAATCATCGAGATCGCACTTTTCGAGCTATTTAATGCGAGAAACACGTTATCTGGTGTTCTCACCACTCCACAGTTGGTTTGATATGCAGAACCGGCGATATTTTGGTTTTCGTCGGGTTTCAAGCTGAGATATGCATTTTCTACGATAATCTTGGTGAAACATCTGTCCGAAGTATGCAGAAACATCGAGAGCGCTCTTTTCGAGCTATTTAATGCGAGAAACACGTTTTCTGGGGTTTTGACCACTCCACAGTTCGTTGGTTATGCAGAACAGTAGATATCTTGGTTTTCGTGGGGTTTCAAGCAGAGATATGCATTTTCTGCGATAATCTTGTTGAGACTTCTGTTAGAAGTATGCAGAATCATCGAGATGGCACTTTTCGAGCTATTTAATGCGAGAAGCACGTTATCTGGTGTTTTCACCACTCCACAGTTGGTTTGATCTGCAGAACCGGCGATATTTTGGTTTTCGTAGGGTTTCAAGCTGAGATATGCATTTTCTACGATAATCTTGGTGAGACTTCTGTCAGAAGTATGCCGGATCTTCGAGAACGCTCTTTTCGAGCTACTTAATGCGAGAAACACGTTTTCTGGTGTTTCCACCACTCCACAGTGCGTTTGATATGTAGAACCGGCGACATCTTGGTTTTCGTGGGGTTTCAAGCTGAGATATGCATTTTCTGCGATAATCTTGTTGAGACTTCTGTCCGAAGTATGCAGAGTCATCGAGATCGCTCTGTTCGAGCTAGTTAATGCGACAAAAACCTTATCCGGTGTTTTCACCACTCCACAGTGCGTTTGATATGCAGAACCGGAGATATCTTGGTTTTCGTGGGGTTTCAAGCTGAGATACGCATTTTCTGCGATAATCTTGGTGAGACTTCTGTCCGAAGTATGCTGAATCATCGAGGTCGCTCTTTTCGAGCTAGTCAGTGCGAGAAACACCTTATCTGGTGTTTTCACCACTCCACAGTGCGTTTGATATGCAGAACAGTAGATATCTTGGTTTTCGTGGGGTTTCAAGCTGAGATATGCATTTTCTGCGATAATCTTGTTGAGACTTCTGTCCGAAGTATGCAGAGTCATCGAGATCGCTCTGTTCGAGCTAGTTAATGCGACAAAAACCTTATCCGGTGTTTTCACCACTCCACAGTGCGTTTGATATGCAGAACCGGAGATATCTTGGTTTTCGTGGGGTTTCAAGCTGAGATACGCATTTTCTGCGATAATCTTGGTGAGACTTCTGTCCGAAGTATGCTGAATCATCGAGGTCGCTCTTTTCGAGCTAGTCAGTGCGAGAAACACCTTATCTGGTGTTTTCACCACTCCACAGTGCGTTTGATATGCAGAACAGTAGATATCTTGGTTTGCGTGGGGTTTCAAGCTGAGATATGCATTTTCTGCGATAATCTTTTTGAGACTTCTGTTAGAAGTATGCAGAATCATCGAGATCGCGCTTTTCGAGCTACTTAATGCGAGAAACACGTTATCTGGTGTTTTCACCACTCCACAGTTGGTTCGATATGCAGAACCGGAGATATCTTGGTTTTCGTGGGGTTTCAAGCTGAGATATGCATTTCCAGCGATAATCTTGGTGAGACTTCTGTCCGAAGTATGCTGAATCATCTAGATCGCTCTTTTCGAGCTATTTAATGCGAGAAACACGTCATCTGGTGTTTTCACCACTCCACAGTGCGTTTGATATGCATAACAGTACATATCTTGGTTTTCGTGGGGTTTCAAGCTGAGATATGCATTTTCTGCGATAATCTTGTTGAGACTTCTGTCCGAAGTATGCAGAATCATCGAGATCGCTCGTTTCGAGCTATCTAATGCGAGAAACACGTTATCTGGTGTTTTCACCACTCCACAGTGCGTTTGATATGCAGTAGCAGCGATATCTTGGTTTTCGTGGGGTTTCAAGCTGAGATATGCATTTTTTACGATAATCTTGGTGAGACTTCTGTCCGAAGTATGCAGAATCATCGAGATCGCTCGTTTCGAGCTATCTAATGCGAGAAACACGTTATCTGGTGTTTTCACCACTCCACAGTGCGTTTGATATGCAGAACAGTAGATATCTTGGTTTGCGTGGGGTTCCAAGCTGAGATATGCATTTTCTGCGATTATCTTTTTGAGACTTCTGTTAGAAGTATGCAGAATCATCGAGATCGCGCTTTTCGAGCTATTTAATGCGAGAAACACGTTATCTGGTGTTTTCACCACTCCACAGTTGGTTCGATATGCAGAACCGGAGATATCTTGGTTTTCGTGGGGTTTCAAGCTGAGATATGCATTTTCTGCGATAATCTTAGTGAGACTTCTGTCCGAAGTATGCTGAATCATCGAGATCGCTCTTTTCGAGCTAGTTAGAACGAGAAACACGTTATCTGGTGTTTTCACCACTTCACAGTGCATTTGATATGCATAACAGTACATATCTTGGTTTTCGTGGGGTTTCAAGCTGAGATATGCATTTTCTGCGATAATCTTGGTGAGACTTCTGTCCGAAGTATGCTGAAACATCGAGATCGCTCTTTTTGAGCTAGTTAATGCGAGAAAAACCTTATCCGGTGTTTTCACCACTCCACAGTGCGTTTGATATGCAGAACCGGCGACATCTTGGTTTTCGTGGGGTTTCAAGCTGAGATATGCATTTTCTGCGATAATCTTGTTGAGACTTCTGTCCGAAGTATGCAGAGTCATCGAGATCGCTCTGTTCGAGCTAGTTAATGCGACAAAAACCTTATCCGGTGTTTTCACCACTCCACAGTGCGTTTGATATGCAGAACCGGAGATATCTTGGTTTTCGTGGGGTTTCAAGCTGAGATACGCATTTTCTGCGATAATCTTGGTGAGACTTCTGTCCGAAGTATGCTGAATCATCGAGGTCGCTCTTTTCGAGCTAGTCAGTGCGAGAAACACCTTATCTGGTGTTTTCACCACTCCACAGTGCGTTTGATATGCAGAACAGTAGATATCTTGGTTTTCGTGGGGTTTCAAGCTGAGATATGCATTTTCTGCGATAATCTTGTTGAGACTTCTGTCCGAAGTATGCAGAGTCATCGAGATCATTCGTGTCGAGCTACTTAATGCGAGAAACACGTTATCTGGTGTTTTCACCACTCCACAGTGCGTTGGATATGCAGAACCGTAGATATTTTGGTTTTCGTCGGGTTTCAAGCTGAGATATGCATTTTCTACGATAAGCTTGGTGAAACATCTGTCCGAAGTATGCTGAATCATCTAGATCGCTCTTTTCGAGCTATTTAATGCGAGAATCACGTTATCTGGTGGTTTCACTACTCCACAGTGCGTTTGATATGCAGAACAGTAGATATCTTGGTTTGCGTGGGGTTTCAAGCTGAGATATGCATTTTCTGCGATAATCTTTTTGAGACTTCTGTTAGAAGTATGCAGAATCATCGAGATCGCGCTTTTCGAGCTACTTAATGCGAGAAACACGTTATCTGGTGTTTTCACCACTCCACAGTTGGTTCGATATGCAGAACCGGAGATATCTTGGTTTTCGTGGGGATTCAAGCTGAGATATGCATTTCCAGCGATAATCTTGGTGAGACTTCTGTCCGAAGTATGCTGAATCATCTAGATCGCTCTTTTCGAGCTATTTAATGCGAGAAACACGTCATCTGGTGTTTTCACCACTCCACAGTGCGTTTGATATGCATAACAGTACATATCTTGGTTTTCGTGGGGTTTCAAGCTGAGATATGCATTTTCTGCGATAATCTTGTTGAGACTTCTGTCCGAAGTATGCAGAATCATCGAGATCGCTCGTTTCGAGCTATCTAATGCGAGAAACACGTTATCTGGTGTTTTCACCACTCCACAGTGCGTTTGATATGCAGTACCAGCGATATCTTGGTTTTCGTGGGGTTTCAAGCTGAGATATGCATTTTTTACGATAATCTTGGTGAGACTTCTGTCCGAAGTATGCAGAATCATCGAGATCGCTCGTTTCGAGCTATCTAATGCGAGAAACACGTTATCTGGTGTTTTCACCACTCCACAGTGCGTTTGATATGCAGAACAGTAGATATCTTGGTTTGCGTGGGGTTCCAAGCTGAGATATGCATTTTCTGCGATTATCTTTTTGAGACTTCTGTTAGAAGTATGCAGAATCATCGAGATCGCGCTTTTCGAGCTATTTAATGCGAGAAACACGTTATCTGGTGTTTTCACCACTCCACAGTTGGTTCGATATGCAGAACCGGAGATATCTTGGTTTTCGTGGGGTTTCAAGCTGAGATATGCATTTTCTGCGATAATCTTAGTGAGACTTCTGTCCGAAGTATGCTGAATCATCGAGATCGCTCTTTTCGAGCTAGTTAGAACGAGAAACACGTTATCTGGTGTTTTCACCACTTCACAGTGCATTTGATATGCATAACAGTACATATCTTGGTTTTCGTGGGGTTTCAAGCTGAGATATGCATTTTCTGCGATAATCTTGGTGAGACTTCTGTCCGAAGTATGCTGAAACATCGAGATCGCTCTTTTTGAGCTAGTTAATGCGAGAAAAACCTTATCCGGTGTTTTCACCACTCCACAGTGCGTTTGATATGCAGAACCGGCGACATCTTGGTTTTCGTGGGGTTTCAAGCTGAGATATGCATTTTCTGCGATAATCTTGTTGAGACTTCTGTCCGAAGTATGCAGAGTCATCGAGATCGCTCTGTTCGAGCTAGTTAATGCGACAAAAACCTTATCCGGTGTTTTCACCACTCCACAGTGCGTTTGATATGCAGAACCGGAGATATCTTGGTTTTCGTGGGGTTTCAAGCTGAGATACGCATTTTCTGCGATAATCTTGGTGAGACTTCTGTCCGAAGTATGCTGAATCATCGAGGTCGCTCTTTTCGAGCTAGTCAGTGCGAGAAACACCTTATCTGGTGTTTTCACCACTCCACAGTGCGTTTGATATGCAGAACAGTAGATATCTTGGTTTTCGTGGGGTTTCAAGCTGAGATATGCATTTTCTGCGATAATCTTGTTGAGACTTCTGTCCGAAGTATGCAGAGTCATCGAGATCATTCGTGTCGAGCTACTTAATGCGAGAAACACGTTATCTGGTGTTTTCACCACTCCACAGTGCGTTGGATATGCAGAACCGTAGATATTTTGGTTTTCGTCGGGTTTCAAGCTGAGATATGCATTTTCTACGATAAGCTTGGTGAAACATCTGTCCGAAGTATGCTGAATCATCTAGATCGCTCTTTTCGAGCTATTTAATGCGAGAATCACGTTATCTGGTGGTTTCACTACTCCACAGTGCGTTTGATATGCAGAACAGTAGATATCTTGGTTTGCGTGGGGTTTCAAGCTGAGATATGCATTTTCTGCGATAATCTTTTTGAGACTTCTGTTAGAAGTATGCAGAATCATCGAGATCGCGCTTTTCGAGCTACTTAATGCGAGAAACACGTTATCTGGTGTTTTCACCACTCCACAGTTGGTTCGATATGCAGAACCGGAGATATCTTGGTTTTCGTGGGGATTCAAGCTGAGATATGCATTTCCAGCGATAATCTTGGTGAGACTTCTGTCCGAAGTATGCTGAATCATCTAGATCGCTCTTTTCGAGCTATTTAATGCGAGAAACACGTCATCTGGTGTTT
Organism: Anthophora plumipes; assembly: GCA_951804975.1. Lineage (NCBI taxonomy): Eukaryota > Metazoa > Arthropoda > Insecta > Hymenoptera > Apidae > Anthophora > Anthophora plumipes. Next base: position 22,014,307 of record OX638118.1, read on the forward strand.
TCACCACTCCACAGTGCGTTTGATATGCATAACAGTACATATCTTGGTTTTCGTGGGGTTTCAAGCTGAGATATGCATTTTCTGCGATAATCTTGTTGAGACTTCTGTCCGAAGTATGCAGAATCATCGAGATCGCTCGTTTCGAGCTATCTAATGCGAGAAACACGTTATCTGGTGTTTTCACCACTCCACAGTGCGTTTGATATGCAGTACCAGCGATATCTTGGTTTTCGTGGGGTTTCAAGCTGAGATATGCATTTTTTACGATAATCTTGGTGAGACTTCTGTCCGAAGTATGCAGAATCATCGAGATCGCTCGTTTCGAGCTATCTAATGCGAGAAACACGTTATCTGGTGTTTTCACCACTCCACAGTGCGTTTGATATGCAGAACAGTAGATATCTTGGTTTGCGTGGGGTTCCAAGCTGAGATATGCATTTTCTGCGATTATCTTTTTGAGAATTCTGTTAGAAGTATGCAGAATCATCGAGATCGCGCTTTTCGAGCTATTTAATGCGAGAAACACGTTATCTGGTGTTTTCACCACTCCACAGTTGGTTCGATATGCAGAACCGGAGATATCTTGGTTTTCGTGGGGTTTCAAGCTGAGATATGCATTTTCTGCGATAATCTTAGTGAGACTTCTGTCCGAAGTATGCTGAATCATCGAGATCGCTCTTTTCGAGCTAGTTAGAACGAGAAACACGTTATCTGGTGTTTTCACCACTTCACAGTGCGTTTGATATGCATAACAGTACATATCTTGGTTTTCGTGGGGTTTCAAGCTGAGATATGCATTTTCTGCGATAATCTTGGTGAGACTTCTGTCCGAAGTATGCTGAAACATCGAGATCGCTCTTTTTGAGCTAGTTAATGCGAGAAAAACCTTATCCGGTGTTTTCACCACTCCACAGTGCGTTTGATATGCAGAACCGGCGATATCTTGGTTTTCGTGGGGTTTCAAGCTGAGATATGCATTTTCTGCGATAATCTTGGTGAGACTTCTGTCCGAAGTATGGTGAATCATCTACATCGCTCTTTTCGAGCTATTTAATGCGAGAAACACGTTTTCTGGGGTTTTCACCACTCCACAGTTCGTTGGATATGCAGAACAGTAGATTTCTTGGTATTCGTGGGGTTTCAAGCAGAGATATGCATTTTCTGCGATAATCTTGTTGTGACTTCTGTTAGAAGTATGCAGAATCATCGAGATCGCACTTTTCGAGCTATTTAATGCGAGAAACACGTTATCTGGTGTTCTCACCACTCCACAGTTGGTTTGATATGCAGAACCGGCGATATTTTGGTTTTCGTCGGGTTTCAAGCTGAGATATGCATTTTCTACGATAATCTTGGTGAAACATCTGTCCGAAGTATGCAGAAACATCGAGAGCGCTCTTTTCGAGCTATTTAATGCGAGAAACTCGTTTTCTGGAGTTTTCACCACTCCACAGTGCGTTTGATATGCAGAACAGTAGATATCTTGGTTTGCGTGGGGTTTCAAGCTGAGATATGCATTTTCTGCGATAATCTTAGTGAGACTTCTGTCCGAAGTATGCTGAATCATCGAGATCGCACTTTTCGAGCTAGTTAGTACGAGAAACACGTTATCTGGTGTTTTCACCACTTCACAGTGCGTTTGATATGCATAACAGTACATATCTTGGTTTTCGTGTGGTTTCAAGGTGAGATATGCATTTTCTGCGATAATCTTGATGAGACTTCTGTCCGAAGTATGCAGAATCATCGAGATCGCTCGTTTCGAGCTATCAAATGCGAGAAACACGTTATCTGGTGTTTTCACCACTCCACAGTGCGTTGGGTATGCAGAACAGGAGATATTTTGGTTTTTGTCTGGTTTCAAGCTGAGATATGCATTTTCTACGATAAGCTTGGTGAATCGTCTGTCCGAAGTATGCAGAAACGTCGAGAGCGCTCTTTTCGAGCTATTTAATGCGAGAAACACGTTTTCTGGGGTTTTGACAACTCCACAGTTCGTTGGTTATGCAGAACAGTAGATATCTTGGTTTTCGTGGGGTTTCAAGCAGAGATATGCATTTTCTGCGATAATCTTGTTGAGACTTCTGTTAGAAGTATGCAGAATCATCGAGATGGCACTTTTCGAGCTATTTAATGCGAGAAGCACGTTATCTGGTGTTTTCACCACTCCACAGTTGGTTTGATCTGCAGAACCGGCGATATTTTGGTTTTCGTAGGGTTTCAAGCTGAGATATGCATTTTCTACGATAATCTTGGTGAGACTTCTGTCAGAAGTATGCAGAATCATCGAGATCGCTCGTTTCGAGCTATCTAATGCGAGAAACACGTCATCTGGTGTTTTCACCACTCCACAGTGCGTTTGATATGCATAACAGTACATATCTTGGTTTTCGTGGGGTTTCAAGCTGAGATATGCATTTTCTGCGATAATCTTGTTGAGACTTCTGTCCGAAGTATGCAGAATCATCGAGATCGCTCGTTTCGAGCTATCTAATGCGAGAAACACGTTATCTGGTGTTTTCACCACTCCACAGTGCGTTTGATATGCAGTACCAGCGATATCTTGGTTTTCGTGGGGTTTCAAGCTGAGATATGCATTTTTTACGATAATCTTGGTGAGACTTCTGTCCGAAGTATGCAGAATCATCGAGATCGCTCGTTTCGAGCTATCTAATGCGAGAAACACGTTATCTGGTGTTTTCACCACTCCACAGTGCGTTTGATATGCAGAACAGTAGATATCTTGGTTTGCGTGGGGTTCCCAGCTGAGATATGCATTTTCTGCGATTATCTTTTTGAGACTTCTGTTAGAAGTATGCAGAATCATCGAGATCGCTCTTTTCGAGCTATTTAATGCGAGAAACACGTCATCTGGTGTTTTCACCACTCCACAGTGCGTTTGATATGCATAACAGTACATATCTTGGTTTTCGTGGGGTTTCAAGCTGAAATATGCATTTCCAGCGATAATCTTGGTGAGACTTCTGTCCGAAGTATGCTGAATCATCTAGATCGCTCTTTTCGAGCTATTTAATGCGAGAAACACGTCATCTGGTGTTTTCACCACTCCACAGTGCGTTTGATATGCATAACAGTACATATCTTGGTTTTCGTGGGGTTTCAAGCTGAGATATGCATTTTCTGCGATAATCTTGTTGAGACTTCTGTCCGAAGTATGCAGAATCATCGAGATCGCTCGTTTCGAGCTATCTAATGCGAGAAACACGTTATCTGGTGTTTTCACCACTCCACAGTGCGTTTGATATGCAGTACCAGCGATATCTTGGTTATCGTGGGGTTTCAAGCTGAGATATGCATTTTTTACGATAATCTTGGTGAGACTTCTGTCCGAAGTATGCAGAATCATCGAGATCGCTCGTTTCGAGCTATCTAATGCGAGAAACACGTTATCTGGTGTTTTCACCACTCCACAGTGCGTTTGATATGCAGAACAGTAGATATCTTGGTTTTCGTGGGGTTTCAAGCTGAGATATGCATTTTCTGCGATAATCTTAGTGAGACTTCTGTCCGAAGTATGCTGAATCATCGAGATCGCTCTTTTCGAGCTAGTTAGAACGAGAAACACGTTATCTGGTGTTTTCACCACTCCACAGTGCGTTTGATATGCAGTACCAGCGATATCTTGGTTATCGTGGGGTTTCAAGCTGAGATATGCATTTTTTACGATAATCTTGGTGAGACTTCTGTCCGAAGTATGCAGAGTCATCGAGATCATTCGTGTCGAGCTACTTAATGCGAGAAACACGTTATCTGGTGTTTTCACCACTCCACAGTGCGTTGGATATGCAGAACCGGAGATATTTTGGTTTTCGTCGGGTTTCAAGCTGAGATATGCATTTTCTACGATAAGCTTGGTGAAACATCTGTCCGAAGTATGCTGAATCATCTAGATCGCTCTTTTCGAGCTATTTAATGCGAGAATCACGTTATCTGGTGGTTTCACTACTCCACAGTGCGTTTGATATGCAGAACAGTAGATATCTTGGTTTGCGTGGGGTTTCAAGCTGAGATATGCATTTTCTGCGATAATCTTTTTGAGACTTCTGTTAGAAGTATGCAGAATCATCGAGATCGCGCTTTTCGAGCTACTTAATGCGAGAAACACGTTATCTGGTGTTTTCACCACTCCACAGTTGGTTCGATATGCAGAACCGGAGATATCTTGGTTTTCGTGGGGTTTCAAGCTGAGATATGCATTTCCAGCGATAATCTTGGTGAGACTTCTGTCCGAAGTATGCTGAATCATCTAGATCGCTCTTTTCGAGCTATTTAATGCGAGAAACACGTCATCTGGTGTTTTCACCACTCCACAGTGCGTTTGATATGCATAACAGTACATATCTTGGTTTTCGTGGGGTTTCAAGCTGAGATATGCATTTTCTGCGATAATCTTGTTGAGACTTCTGTCCGAAGTATGCAGAATCATCGAGATCGCTCTGTTCGAGCTAGTTAATGCGACAAAAACCTTATCCGGTGTTTTCACCACTCCACAGTGCGTTTGATATGCAGTACCAGCGATATCTTGGTTTTCGTGGGGTTTCAAGCTGAGATATGCATTTTTTACGATAATCTTGGTGAGACTTCTGTCCGAAGTATGCTGAATCATCGAGGTCGCTCTTTTCGAGCTAGTCAGTGCGAGAAACACCTTATCTGGTGTTTTCACCACTCCACAGTGCGTTTGATATGCAGAACAGTAGATATCTTGGTTTTCGTGGGGTTTCAAGCTGAGATATGCATTTTCTGCGATAATCTTGTTGAGACTTCTGTCCGAAGTATGCAGAGTCATCGAGATCGCTCTGTTCGAGCTAGTTAATGCGACAAAAACCTTATCCGGTGTTTTCACCACTCCACAGTGCGTTTGATATGCAGAACCGGAGATATCTTGGTTTTCGTGGGGTTTCAAGCTGAGATACGCATTTTCTGCGATAATCTTGGTGAGACTTCTGTCCGAAGTATGCTGAATCATCGAGGTCGCTCTTTTCGAGCTAGTCAGTGCGAGAAACACCTTATCTGGTGTTTTCACCACTCCACAGTGCGTTTGATATGCAGAACAGTAGATATCTTGGTTTGCGTGGGGTTTCAAGCTGAGATATGCATTTTCTGCGATAATCTTTTTGAGACTTCTGTTAGAAGTATGCAGAATCATCGAGATCGCGCTTTTCGAGCTACTTAATGCGAGAAACACGTTATCTGGTGTTTTCACCACTCCACAGTTGGTTCGATATGCAGAACCGGAGATATCTTGGTTTTCGTGGGGTTTCAAGCTGAGATATGCATTTCCAGCGATAATCTTGGTGAGACTTCTGTTAGAAGTATGCAGAATCATCGAGATCGCGCTTTTCGAGCTATTTAATGCGAGAAACACGTTATCTGGTGTTTTCACCACTCCACAGTTGGTTCGATATGCAGAACCGGAGATATCTTGGTTTTCGTGGGGTTTCAAGCTGAGATATGCATTTTCTGCGATAATCTTAGTGAGACTTCTGTCCGAAGTATGCTGAATCATCGAGATCGCTCTTTTCGAGCTAGTTAGAACGAGAAACACGTTATCTGGTGTTTTCACCACTTCACAGTGCGTTTGATATGCATAACAGTACATATCTTGGTTTTCGTGGGGTTTCAAGCTGAGATATGCATTTTCTGCGATAATCTTGGTGAGACTTCTGTCCGAAGTATGCTGAAACATCGAGATCGCTCTTTTTGAGCTAGTTAATGCGAGAAAAACCTTATCCGGTGTTTTCACCACTCCACAGTGCGTTTGATATGCAGAACCGGCGATATCTTGGTTTTCGTGGGGTTTCAAGCTGAGATATGCATTTTCTGCGATAATCTTGGTGAAACTTCTGTCCGAAGTATGGTGAATCATCTACATCGCTCTTTTCGAGCTATTTAATGCGAGAAACACGTTTTCTGGGGTTTTCACCACTCCACAGTTCGTTGGATATGCAGAACAGTAGATTTCTTGGTATTCGTGGGGTTTCAAGCAGAGATATGCATTTTCTGCGATAATCTTGTTGTGACTTCTGTTAGAAGTATGCAGAATCATCGAGATCGCACTTTTCGAGCTATTTAATGCGAGAAACACGTTATCTGGTGTTCTCACCACTCCACAGTTGGTTTGATATGCAGAACCGGCGATATTTTGGTTTTCGTCGGGTTTCAAGCTGAGATATGCATTTTCTACGATAATCTTGGTGAAACATCTGTCCGAAGTATGCAGAAACATCGAGAGCGCTCTTTTCGAGCTATTTAATGCGAGAAACACGTTTTCTGGGGTTTTGACCACTCCACAGTTCGTTGGTTATGCAGAACAGTAGATATCTTGGTTTTCGTGGGGTTTCAAGCAGAGATATGCATTTTCTGCGATAATCTTGTTGAGACTTCTGTTAGAAGTATGCAGAATCATCGAGATGGCACTTTTCGAGCTATTTAATGCGAGAAGCACGTTATCTGGTGTTTTCACCACTCCACAGTTGGTTTGATCTGCAGAACCGGCGATATTTTGGTTTTCGTAGGGTTTCAAGCTGAGATATGCATTTTCTACGATAATCTTGGTGAGACTTCTGTCAGAAGTATGCCGGATCTTCGAGAACGCTCTTTTCGAGCTACTTAATGCGAGAAACACGTTTTCTGGTGTTTCCACCACTCCACAGTGCGTTTGATATGTAGAACCGGCGACATCTTGGTTTTCGTGGGGTTTCAAGCTGAGATATGCATTTTCTGCGATAATCTTGTTGAGACTTCTGTCCGAAGTATGCAGAGTCATCGAGATCGCTCTGTTCGAGCTAGTTAATGCGACAAAAACCTTATCCGGTGTTTTCACCACTCCACAGTGCGTTTGATATGCAGAACCGGAGATATCTTGGTTTTCGTGGGGTTTCAAGCTGAGATACGCATTTTCTGCGATAATCTTGGTGAGACTTCTGTCCGAAGTATGCTGAATCATCGAGGTCGCTCTTTTCGAGCTAGTCAGTGCGAGAAACACCTTATCTGGTGTTTTCACCACTCCACAGTGCGTTTGATATGCAGAACAGTAGATATCTTGGTTTTCGTGGGGTTTCAAGCTGAGATATGCATTTTCTGCGATAATCTTGTTGAGACTTCTGTCCGAAGTATGCAGAGTCATCGAGATCGCTCTGTTCGAGCTAGTTAATGCGACAAAAACCTTATCCGGTGTTTTCACCACTCCACAGTGCGTTTGATATGCAGAACCGGAGATATCTTGGTTTTCGTGGGGTTTCAAGCTGAGATACGCATTTTCTGCGATAATCTTGGTGAGACTTCTGTCCGAAGTATGCTGAATCATCGAGGTCGCTCTTTTCGAGCTAGTCAGTGCGAGAAACACCTTATCTGGTGTTTTCACCACTCCACAGTGCGTTTGATATGCAGAACAGTAGATATCTTGGTTTGCGTGGGGTTTCAAGCTGAGATATGCATTTTCTGCGATAATCTTTTTGAGACTTCTGTTAGAAGTATGCAGAATCATCGAGATCGCGCTTTTCGAGCTACTTAATGCGAGAAACACGTTATCTGGTGTTTTCACCACTCCACAGTTGGTTCGATATGCAGAACCGGAGATATCTTGGTTTTCGTGGGGTTTCAAGCTGAGATATGCATTTCCAGCGATAATCTTGGTGAGACTTCTGTCCGAAGTATGCTGAATCATCTAGATCGCTCTTTTCGAGCTATTTAATGCGAGAAACACGTCATCTGGTGTTTTCACCACTCCACAGTGCGTTTGATATGCATAACAGTACATATCTTGGTTTTCGTGGGGTTTCAAGCTGAGATATGCATTTTCTGCGATAATCTTGTTGAGACTTCTGTCCGAAGTATGCAGAATCATCGAGATCGCTCGTTTCGAGCTATCTAATGCGAGAAACACGTTATCTGGTGTTTTCACCACTCCACAGTGCGTTTGATATGCAGTAGCAGCGATATCTTGGTTTTCGTGGGGTTTCAAGCTGAGATATGCATTTTTTACGATAATCTTGGTGAGACTTCTGTCCGAAGTATGCAGAATCATCGAGATCGCTCGTTTCGAGCTATCTAATGCGAGAAACACGTTATCTGGTGTTTTCACCACTCCACAGTGCGTTTGATATGCAGAACAGTAGATATCTTGGTTTGCGTGGGGTTCCAAGCTGAGATATGCATTTTCTGCGATTATCTTTTTGAGACTTCTGTCCGAAGTATGCTGAATCATCGAGATCGCTCTTTTCGAGCTAGTTAGAACGAGAAACACGTTATCTGGTGTTTTCACCACTTCACAGTGCATTTGATATGCATAACAGTACATATCTTGGTTTTCGTGGGGTTTCAAGCTGAGATATGCATTTTCTGCGATAATCTTGGTGAGACTTCTGTCCGAAGTATGCTGAAACATCGAGATCGCTCTTTTTGAGCTAGTTAATGCGAGAAAAACCTTATCCGGTGTTTTCACCACTCCACAGTGCGTTTGATATGCAGAACCGGCGACATCTTGGTTTTCGTGGGGTTTCAAGCTGAGATATGCATTTTCTGCGATAATCTTGTTGAGACTTCTGTCCGAAGTATGCAGAGTCATCGAGATCGCTCTGTTCGAGCTAGTTAATGCGACAAAAACCTTATCCGGTGTTTTCACCACTCCACAGTGCGTTTGATATGCAGAACCGGAGATATCTTGGTTTTCGTGGGGTTTCAAGCTGAGATACGCATTTTCTGCGATAATCTTGGTGAGACTTCTGTCCGAAGTATGCTGAATCATCGAGGTCGCTCTTTTCGAGCTAGTCAGTGCGAGAAACACCTTATCTGGTGTTTTCACCACTCCACAGTGCGTTTGATATGCAGAACAGTAGATATCTTGGTTTTCGTGGGGTTTCAAGCTGAGATATGCATTTTCTGCGATAATCTTGTTGAGACTTCTGTCCGAAGTATGCAGAGTCATCGAGATCATTCGTGTCGAGCTACTTAATGCGAGAAACACGTTATCTGGTGTTTTCACCACTCCACAGTGCGTTGGATATGCAGAACCGTAGATATTTTGGTTTTCGTCGGGTTTCAAGCTGAGATATGCATTTTCTACGATAAGCTTGGTGAAACATCTGTCCGAAGTATGCTGAATCATCTAGATCGCTCTTTTCGAGCTATTTAATGCGAGAATCACGTTATCTGGTGGTTTCACTACTCCACAGTGCGTTTGATATGCAGAACAGTAGATATCTTGGTTTGCGTGGGGTTTCAAGCTGAGATATGCATTTTCTGCGATAATCTTTTTGAGACTTCTGTTAGAAGTATGCAGAATCATCGAGATCGCGCTTTTCGAGCTACTTAATGCGAGAAACACGTTATCTGGTGTTTTCACCACTCCACAGTTGGTTCGATATGCAGAACCGGAGATATCTTGGTTTTCGTGGGGATTCAAGCTGAGATATGCATTTCCAGCGATAATCTTGGTGAGACTTCTGTCCGAAGTATGCTGAATCATCTAGATCGCTCTTTTCGAGCTATTTAATGCGAGAAACACGTCATCTGGTGTTTTCACCACTCCACAGTGCGTTTGATATGCATAACAGTACATATCTTGGTTTTCGTGGGGTTTCAAGCTGAGATATGCATTTTCTGCGATAATCTTGTTGAGACTTCTGTCCGAAGTATGCAGAATCATCGAGATCGCTCGTTTCGAGCTATCTAATGCGAGAAACACGTTATCTGGTGTTTTCACCACTCCACAGTGCGTTTGATATGCAGTACCAGCGATATCTTGGTTTTCGTGGGGTTTCAAGCTGAGATATGCATTTTTTACGATAATCTTGGTGAGACTTCTGTCCGAAGTATGCAGAATCATCGAGATCGCTCGTTTCGAGCTATCTAATGCGAGAAACACGTTATCTGGTGTTTTCACCACTCCACAGTGCGTTTGATATGCAGAACAGTAGATATCTTGGTTTGCGTGGGGTTCCAAGCTGAGATATGCATTTTCTGCGATTATCTTTTTGAGAATTCTGTTAGAAGTATGCAGAATCATCGAGATCGCGCTTTTCGAGCTATTTAATGCGAGAAACACGTTATCTGGTGTTTTCACCACTCCACAGTTGGTTCGATATGCAGAACCGGAGATATCTTGGTTTTCGTGGGGTTTCAAGCTGAGATATGCATTTTCTGCGATAATCTTAGTGAGACTTCTGTCCGAAGTATGCTGAATCATCGAGATCGCTCTTTTCGAGCTAGTTAGAACGAGAAACACGTTATCTGGTGTTTTCACCACTTCACAGTGCGTTTGATATGCATAACAGTACATATCTTGGTTTTCGTGGGGTTTCAAGCTGAGATATGCATTTTCTGCGATAATCTTGGTGAGACTTCTGTCCGAAGTATGCTGAAACATCGAGATCGCTCTTTTTGAGCTAGTTAATGCGAGAAAAACCTTATCCGGTGTTTTCACCACTCCACAGTGCGTTTGATATGCAGAACCGGCGATATCTTGGTTTTCGTGGGGTTTCAAGCTGAGATATGCATTTTCTGCGATAATCTTGGTGAGACTTCTGTCCGAAGTATGGTGAATCATCTACATCGCTCTTTTCGAGCTATTTAATGCGAGAAACACGTTTTCTGGGGTTTTCACCACTCCACAGTTCGTTGGATATGCAGAACAGTAGATTTCTTGGTATTCGTGGGGTTTCAAGCAGAGATATGCATTTTCTGCGATAATCTTGTTGTGACTTCTGTTAGAAGTATGCAGAATCATCGAGATCGCACTTTTCGAGCTATTTAATGCGAGAAACACGTTATCTGGTGTTCTCACCACTCCACAGTTGGTTTGATATGCAGAACCGGCGATATTTTGGTTTTCGTCGGGTTTCAAGCTGAGATATGCATTTTCTACGATAATCTTGGTGAAACATCTGTCCGAAGTATGCAGAAACATCGAGAGCGCTCTTTTCGAGCTATTTAATGCGAGAAACTCGTTTTCTGGAGTTTTCACCACTCCACAGTGCGTTTGATATGCAGAACAGTAGATATCTTGGTTTGCGTGGGGTTTCAAGCTGAGATATGCATTTTCTGCGATAATCTTAGTGAGACTTCTGTCCGAAGTATGCTGAATCATCGAGATCGCACTTTTCGAGCTAGTTAGTACGAGAAACACGTTATCTGGTGTTTTCACCACTTCACAGTGCGTTTGATATGCATAACAGTACATATCTTGGTTTTCGTGTGGTTTCAAGGTGAGATATGCATTTTCTGCGATAATCTTGATGAGACTTCTGTCCGAAGTATGCAGAATCATCGAGATCGCTCGTTTCGAGCTATCAAATGCGAGAAACACGTTATCTGGTGTTTTCACCACTCCACAGTGCGTTGGGTATGCAGAACAGGAGATATTTTGGTTTTTGTCTGGTTTCAAGCTGAGATATGCATTTTCTACGATAAGCTTGGTGAATCGTCTGTCCGAAGTATGCAGAAACGTCGAGAGCGCTCTTTTCGAGCTATTTAATGCGAGAAACACGTTTTCTGGGGTTTTGACAACTCCACAGTTCGTTGGTTATGCAGAACAGTAGATATCTTGGTTTTCGTGGGGTTTCAAGCAGAGATATGCATTTTCTGCGATAATCTTGTTGAGACTTCTGTTAGAAGTATGCAGAATCATCGAGATGGCACTTTTCGAGCTATTTAATGCGAGAAGCACGTTATCTGGTGTTTTCACCACTCCACAGTTGGTTTGATCTGCAGAACCGGCGATATTTTGGTTTTCGTAGGGTTTCAAGCTGAGATATGCATTTTCTACGATAATCTTGGTGAGACTTCTGTCAGAAGTATGCAGAATCATCGAGATCGCTCGTTTCGAGCTATCTAATGCGAGAAACACGTCATCTGGTGTTTTCACCACTCCACAGTGCGTTTGATATGCATAACAGTACATATCTTGGTTTTCGTGGGGTTTCAAGCTGAGATATGCATTTTCTGCGATAATCTTGTTGAGACTTCTGTCCGAAGTATGCAGAATCATCGAGATCGCTCGTTTCGAGCTATCTAATGCGAGAAACACGTTATCTGGTGTTTTCACCACTCCACAGTGCGTTTGATATGCAGTACCAGCGATATCTTGGTTTTCGTGGGGTTTCAAGCTGAGATATGCATTTTTTACGATAATCTTGGTGAGACTTCTGTCCGAAGTATGCAGAATCATCGAGATCGCTCGTTTCGAGCTATCTAATGCGAGAAACACGTTATCTGGTGTTTTCACCACTCCACAGTGCGTTTGATATGCAGAACAGTAGATATCTTGGTTTGCGTGGGGTTCCCAGCTGAGATATGCATTTTCTGCGATTATCTTTTTGAGACTTCTGTTAGAAGTATGCAGAATCATCGAGATCGCTCTTTTCGAGCTATTTAATGCGAGAAACACGTCATCTGGTGTTTTCACCACTCCACAGTGCGTTTGATATGCATAACAGTACATATCTTGGTTTTCGTGGGGTTTCAAGCTGAAATATGCATTTCCAGCGATAATCTTGGTGAGACTTCTGTCCGAAGTATGCTGAATCATCTAGATCGCTCTTTTCGAGCTATTTAATGCGAGAAACACGTCATCTGGTGTTTTCACCACTCCACAGTGCGTTTGATATGCATAACAGTACATATCTTGGTTTTCGTGGGGTTTCAAGCTGAGATATGCATTTTCTGCGATAATCTTGTTGAGACTTCTGTCCGAAGTATGCAGAATCATCGAGATCGCTCGTTTCGAGCTATCTAATGCGAGAAACACGTTATCTGGTGTTTTCACCACTCCACAGTGCGTTTGATATGCAGTACCAGCGATATCTTGGTTATCGTGGGGTTTCAAGCTGAGATATGCATTTTTTACGATAATCTTGGTGAGACTTCTGTCCGAAGTATGCAGAATCATCGAGATCGCTCGTTTCGAGCTATCTAATGCGAGAAACACGTTATCTGGTGTTTTCACCACTCCACAGTGCGTTTGATATGCAGAACAGTAGATATCTTGGTTTTCGTGGGGTTTCAAGCTGAGATATGCATTTTCTGCGATAATCTTAGTGAGACTTCTGTCCGAAGTATGCTGAATCATCGAGATCGCTCTTTTCGAGCTAGTTAGAACGAGAAACACGTTATCTGGTGTTTTCACCACTTCACAGTGCGTTTGATATGCAGAACAGTAGATATCTTGGTTTGCGTGGGGTTTCAAGCTGAGATATGCATTTTCTGCAATAATCTTTTTGAGACTTCTGTTAGAAGTATGCAGAATCATCGAGATCGCGCTTTTCGAGCTATTTAATGCGAGAAACACGTTATCTGGTGTTTTCACCACTCCACAGTTGGTTCGATATGCAGAACCGGAGATATTTTGGTTTTTGTCGGGTTTCAAGCTGAGGTATGCATTTTCTACGATAAGCTTGGTGAAACGTCTGTCCGAAGTATGCAGAAACGTCGAGATCGCTCTTTTCGAGCTAGTTAGAACGAGAAACACGTTATCTGGTGTTTTCACCACTTCACAGTGCGTTTGATATGCATAACAGTACATATCTTGGTTTTCGTGGGGTTTCAAGCTGAGATATGCATTTTCTGCGATAATCTTGGTGAGACTTCTGTCCGAAGTATGCAGAATCATCGAGATCGCTCGTTTCGAGCTATCTAATGCGAGAAACACGTTATCTGGTGTTTTCACCACTCCACAGTGCGTTTGATATGCAGAACAGTAGATATCTTGGTTTGCGTGGGGTTCCAAGCTGAGATATGCATTTTTTACGATAATCTTGGTGAGACTTCTGTCCGAAGTATGCAGAATCATCGAGATCGCTCGTTTCGAGCTATCTAATGCGAGAAACACGTTATCTGGTGTTTTCACCACTCCACAGTGCGTTTGATATGCAGTACCAGCGATATCTTGGTTTTCGTGGGGTTTCAAGCTGAGATATGCATTTTTTACGATAATCTTGGTGAGACTTCTGTCCGAAGGATGCAGAATCATCGAGATCGCTCGTTTCGAGCTATCTAATGCGAGAAACACGTTATCTGGTGTTTTCACCACTCCACAGTGCGTTTGATATGCAGAACAGTAGATATCTTGGTTTGCGTGGGGTTCCAAGCTGAGATATGCATTTTCTGCGATTATCTTTTTGAGACTTCTGTTAGAAGTATGCAGAATCATCGAGATCGCGCTTTTCGAGCTATTTAATGCGAGAAACACGTTATCTGGTGTTTTCACCACTCCACAGTTGGTTCGATATGCAGAACCGGAGATATCTTGGTTTTCGTGGGTTTTCAAGCTGAGATATGCATTTTCTGCGATAATCTTAGTGAGACTTCTGTCCGAAGTATGCTGAATCATCGAGATCGCTCTTTTCGAGCTAGTTAGAACGAGAAACACGTTATCTGGTGTTTTCACCACTTCACAGTGCGTTTGATATGCATAACAGTACATATCTTGGTTTTCGTGGGGTTTCAAGCTGAGATATGCATTTTCTGCGATAATCTTGGTGAGACTTCTGTCCGAAGTATGCTGAAACATCGAGATCGCTCTTTTTGAGCTAGTTAATGCGAGAAAAACCTTATCCGGTGTTTTCACCACTCCACAGTGCGTTTGATATGCAGAACCGGCGATATCTTGGTTTGCGTGGGGTTCCAAGCTGAGATATGCATTTTTTACGATAATCTTGGTGAGACTTCTGTCCGAAGTATGCAGAATCATCGAGATCGCTCGTTTCGAGCTATCTAATGCGAGAAACACGTTATCTGGTGTTTTCACCACTCCACAGTGCGTTTGATATGCAGTACCAGCGATATCTTGGTTTTCGTGGGGTTTCAAGCTGAGATATGCATTTTTTACGATAATCTTGATGAGACTTCTGTCCGAAGTATGCAGAATCATCGAGATCGCTCGATTCGAGCTATCAAATGCGAGAAACACGTTATCTGGTGTTTTCACCACTCCACAGTGCGTTGGGTATGCAGAACAGGAGATATTTTGGTTTTTGTCTGGTTTCAAGCTGAGATATGCATTTTCTACGATAAGCTTGGTGAATCGTCTGTCCGAAGTATGCAGAAACGTCGAGAGCGCTCTTTTCGAGCTATTTAATGCGAGAAACACGTTTTCTGGGGTTTTGACCACTCCACAGTTCGTTGGTTATGCAGAACAGTAGATATCTTGGTTTTCGTGGGGTTTCAAGCAGAGATATGCATTTTCTGCGATAATCTTGTTGAGACTTCTGTTAGAAGTATGCAGAATCATCGAGATGGCACTTTTCGAGCTATTTAATGCGAGAAGCACGTTATCTGGTGTTTTCACCACTCCACAGTTGGTTTGATCTGCAGAACCGGCGATATTTTGGTTTTCGTAGGGTTTCAAGCTGAGATATGCATTTTCTACGATAATCTTGGTGAGACTTCTGTCAGAAGTATGCAGAATCATCGAGATCGCTCGTTTCGAGCTATCTAATGCGAGAAACACGTCATCTGGTGTTTTCACCACTCCACAGTGCGTTTGATATGCATAACAGTACATATCTTGGTTTTCGTGGGGTTTCAAGCTGAGATATGCATTTCCAGCGATAATCTTGGTGAGACTTCTGTCCGAAGTATGCTGAATCATCTAGATCGCTCTTTTCGAGCTATTTAATGCGAGAAACACGTCATCTGGTGTTTTCACCACACCACAGTGCGTTTGATATGCATAACAGTACATATCTTGGTTTTCGTGGGGTTTCAAGCTGAGATATGCATTTTCTGCGATAATCTTGTTGAGACTTCTGTCCGAAGTATGCAGAATCATCGAGATCGCTCGTTTCGAGCTATCTAATGCGAGAAACACGTTATCTGGTGTTTTCACCACTCCACAGTGCGTTTGATATGCAGTACCAGCGATATCTTGGTTTTCGTGGGGTTTCAAGCTGAGATATGCATTTTTTACGATAATCTTGGTGAGACTTCTGTCCGAAGTATGCAGAATCATCGAGATCGCTCGTTTCCAGCTATCTAATGCGAGAAACACGTTATCTGGTGTTTTCACCACTCCACAGTGCGTTTGATATGCAGAACAGTAGATATCTTGGTTTGCGTGGGGTTCCCAGCTGAGATATGCATTTTCTGCGATTATCTTTTTGAGACTTCTGTTAGAAGTATGCAGAATCATCGAGATCGCGCTTTTCGAGCTATTTAATGCGAGAAACACGTTATCTGGTGTTTTCACCACTCCACAGTTGGTTCGATATGCAGAACCGGAGATATCTTGGTTTTCGTGGGGTTTCAAGCTGAGATATGCATTTTCTGCGATAATCTTAGTGAGACTTCTGTCCGAAGTATGCTGAATCATCGAGATCGCTCTTTTCGAGCTAGTTAGAACGAGAAACACGTTATCTGGTGTTTTCACCACTTCACAGTGCGTTTGATATGCAGAACAGTAGATATCTTGGTTTGCGTGGGGTTTCAAGCTGAGATATGCATTTTCTGCAATAATCTTTTTGAGACTTCTGTTAGAAGTATGCAGAATCATCGAGATCGCGCTTTTCGAGCTATTTAATGCGAGAAACACGTTATCTGGTGTTTTCACCACTCCACAGTTGGTTCGATATGCAGAACCGGAGATATTTTGGTTTTTGTCGGGTTTCAAGCTGAGGTATGCATTTTCTACGATAAGCTTGGTGAAACGTCTGTCCGAAGTATGCAGAAACGTCGAGGTCGCTCTTTTCGCGCTAGTTAGAACGAGAAACACGTTATCTGGTGTTTTCACCACTTCACAGTGCGTTTGATATGCATAACAGTACATATCTTGGTTTTCGTGGGGTTTCAAGCTGAGATATGCATTTTCTGCGATAATCTTGGTGAGACTTCTGTCCGAAGTATGCAGAATCATCGAGATCGCTCGTTTCGAGCTATCTAATGCGAGAAACACGTTATCTGGTGTTTTCACCACTCCACAGTGCGTTTGATATGCAGAACAGTAGATATCTTGGTTTGCGTGGGGTTTCAAGCTGAGATATGCATTTTCTGCAATAATCTTTTTGAGACTTCTGTTAGAAGTATGCAGAATCATCGAGATCGCGCTTTTCGAGCTATTTAATGCGAGAAACACGTTATCTGGTGTTTTCACCACTCCACAGTTGGTTCGATATGCAGAACCGGAGATATCTTGGTTTTCGTGGGGTTTCAAGCTGAGATATGCATTTTCTGCGATAATCTTAGTGAGACTTCTGTCCGAAGTATGCTGAATCATCGAGATCGCTCTTTTCGAGCTAGTTAGAACGAGAAACACGTTATCTGGTGTTTTCACCACTTCACAGTGCGTTTGATATGCAGAACAGTAGATATCTTGGTTTGCGTGGGGTTTCAAGCTGAGGTATGCATTTTCTACGATAAGCTTGGTGAAACGTCTGTCCGAAGTATGCAGAAACGTCGAGAGCGCTCTTTTCGGGCTATTTAATGCGAGAAACACGTTTTCTGGGGTTTTCAGCACTCCACAGTGCGTTTGATATGCAGAACCAGCGATATCTTGGTTTTCGTGGGGTTTCAAGCTGAGATATGCATTTTCTACGATAAGCTTGGTGAAACGTCTGTCCGAAGTATGCAGAAACGTCGAGAGCGCTCTTTTCGAGCTATTTAATGCGAGAAACACGTTATCTAGTGTTTTCACCACTCCACAGTGCGTTTGATATGCAGTACCAGCGATATCTTGGTTTTCGTGGGGTTTCAAGCTGAGATATGCATTTTTTACGATAATCTTGGTGAGACTTCTGTCCGAAGTATGCAGAATCATCGAGATCGCTCGTTTCGAGCTATTTAATGCGAGAAACACGTTATCTGGTGATTTCACCACTCCACAGGGAGTTTGATATGCAGAACCGGCGATATCTTGGTTTTCGTGGGGTTTCAAGCTGAGATATGCATTTTCTGCGATAATCTTAGTGAGACTTCTGTCCGAAGTATGCTGAATCATCGAGATCGCTCTTTTCGAGCTATTTAATGCGAGAAACACGTCATCTGGTGTTTTCACCACTCCACAGTGCGTTTGATATGCATAACAGTACATATCTTGGTTTTCGTGGGGTTTCAAGCTGAAATATGCATTTCCAGCGATAATCTTGGTGAGACTTCTGTCCGAAGTATGCTGAATCATCTAGATCGCTCTTTTCGAGCTATTTAATGCGAGAAACACGTCATCTGGTGTTTTCACCACTCCACAGTGCGTTTGATATGCATAACAGTACATATCTTGGTTTTCGTGGGGTTTCAAGCTGAGATATGCATTTTCTGCGATAATCTTGTTGAGACTTCTGTCCGAAGTATGCAGAATCATCGAGATCGCTCGTTTCGAGCTATCTAATGCGAGAAACACGTTATCTGGTGTTTTCACCACTCCACAGTGCGTTTGATATGCAGTACCAGCGATATCTTGGTTATCGTGGGGTTTCAAGCTGAGATATGCATTTTTTACGATAATCTTGGTGAGACTTCTGTCCGAAGTATGCAGAATCATCGAGATCGCTCGTTTCGAGCTATCTAATGCGAGAAACACGTTATCTGGTGTTTTCACCACTCCACAGTGCGTTTGATATGCAGAACAGTAGATATCTTGGTTTGCGTGGGGTTCCCAGCTGAGATATGCATTTTCTGCGATTATCTTTTTGAGACTTCTGTTAGAAGTATGCAGAATCATCGAGATCGCGCTTTTCGAGCTATTTAATGCGAGAAACACGTTATCTGGTGTTTTCACCACTTCACAGTGCGTTTGATATGCAGAACAGTAGATATCTTGGTTTGCGTGGGGTTTCAAGCTGAGATATGCATTTTCTGCAATTATCTTTTTGAGACTTCTGTTAGAAGTATGCAGAATCATCGAGATCGCGCTTTTCGAGCTATTTAATGCGAGAAACACGTTATCTGGTGTTTTCACCACTCCACAGTTGGTTCGATATGCAGAACCGGAGATATTTTGGTTTTTGTCGGGTTTCAAGCTGAGGTATGCATTTTCTACGATAAGCTTGGTGAAACGTCTGTCCGAAGTATGCAGAAACGTCGAGAGCGCTCTTATCGGGCTATTTAATGCGAGAAACACGTTTTCTGGGGTTTTCAGCACTCCACAGTGCGTTTGATATGCAGAACCAGCGATATCTTGGTTTTCGTGGGGTTTCAAGCTGAGATATGTATTTTCTACGATAAGCTTGGTGAAACGTCTGTCCGAAGTATGCAGAAACGTCGAGAGCGCTCTTTTCGAGCTATTTAATGCGAGAAACTCGTTTTCTGGGGTTTTCACCACTCCACAGTTCGTTGGATATGCAGAACCGGAGATATCTTGGTTTTCGTGGGGTTTCAAGCTGAGATATGCATTTCCTGCGATAATCTTGGTGAGACTTCTGTCCGAAGTACGCAGAATCATCGAGATCGCTCGTTTCGAGCTATCTAATGCGAGAAACACGTTATCTGGTGTTTTCACCACTCCACAGTGCGTTGGATATGCAGAACCGGAGATATTTTGGTTTTTGTCGGGTTTAAAGTTGAGATATGCATTTTCTACGATAAGCTTGGTGAAACATCTGTCCGAAGTATGCCGAAACGTCGAGATCGCACTTCTCGAGCTATTTAATGCGAGAAACACGATATCTGGAGTTTTCACCACTCCACAGTTGGTTTGATATGCAGAACCGGCGATATTTTGGTTTTCGTAGTGTTTCAAGCTGAGAAATGCATTTTCTACGATAATGTTGGTGAAACGTCTGTCCGAAGTATGCAGAAACGTCGAGAGCGCTCTTTTCGAGCTATTTAATGCGAGAAACACGTTATCTGGTGTTTTCACCACTCCACAGTGCGTTTGATATGCAGAACCCGAGATAACTCGGTTTTCGTCGGGTTTCAAGCTGAGATATGCATTTTCTACGATAATCTTGGTGAGACTTCTGTCAGAAGTATGCAGAATCTTCGAGAACGCTCTTTTCGAGCTATTTAATGCGAGAAACACGTTATCTGGTGTTTTCACCACTCCACAGTTGGTTAGATATGCAGAACCGGCGATATTTTGGTTTTCGTAGGGTTTCAAGCTGAGATATGCATTTTCTACGATAATCTTGGTGAAACATCTGTCCGAAGTATGCAGAAACATCGAGAGCGCTCTTTTCGAGCTATTTAATGCGAGAAACACGTTTTCTGGGGTTTTCAGCACTCCACAGTGCGTTTGATATGCAGAACCAGCGATATCTTGGTTTTCGTGGGGTTTCAAGCTGAGATATGCATTTTCTACGATAAGCTTGGTGAAACGTCTGTCCGAAGTATGCAGAAACGTCGAGAGCGCTCTTTTCGAGCTATTTAATGCGAGAAACACGTTATCTAGTGTTTTCACCACTCCACAGTGCGTTTGATATGCAGTACCAGCGATATCTTGGTTTTCGTGGGGTTTCAAGCTGAGATATGCATTTTTTACGATAATCTTGGTGAGACTTCTGTCCGAAGTATGCAGAATCATCGAGATCGCTCGTTTCGAGCTATTTAATGCGAGAAACACGTTATCTGGTGATTTCACCACTCCACAGGGAGTTTGATATGCAGAACCGGCGATATCTTGGTTTTCGTGGGGTTTCAAGCTGAGATATGCATTTTCTGCGATAATCTTAGTGAGACTTCTGTCCGAAGTATGCTGAATCATCGAGATCGCTCTTTTCGAGCTATTTAATGCGAGAAACACGTCATCTGGTGTTTTCACCACTCCACAGTGCGTTTGATATGCATAACAGTACATATCTTGGTTTTCGTGGGGTTTCAAGCTGAAATATGCATTTCCAGCGATAATCTTGGTGAGACTTCTGTCCGAAGTATGCTGAATCATCTAGATCGCTCTTTTCGAGCTATTTAATGCGAGAAACACGTCATCTGGTGTTTTCACCACTCCACAGTGCGTTTGATATGCATAACAGTACATATCTTGGTTTTCGTGGGGTTTCAAGCTGAGATATGCATTTTCTGCGATAATCTTGTTGAGACTTCTGTCCGAAGTATGCAGAATCATCGAGATCGCTCGTTTCGAGCTATCTAATGCGAGAAACACGTTATCTGGTGTTTTCACCACTCCACAGTGCGTTTGATATGCAGTACCAGCGATATCTTGGTTATCGTGGGGTTTCAAGCTGAGATATGCATTTTTTACGATAATCTTGGTGAGACTTCTGTCCGAAGTATGCAGAATCATCGAGATCGCTCGTTTCGAGCTATCTAATGCGAGAAACACGTTATCTGGTGTTTTCACCACTCCACAGTGCGTTTGATATGCAGAACAGTAGATATCTTGGTTTGCGTGGGGTTCCCAGCTGAGATATGCATTTTCTGCGATTATCTTTTTGAGACTTCTGTTAGAAGTATGCAGAATCATCGAGATCGCGCTTTTCGAGCTATTTAATGCGAGAAACACGTTATCTGGTGTTTTCACCACTTCACAGTGCGTTTGATATGCAGAACAGTAGATATCTTGGTTTGCGTGGGGTTTCAAGCTGAGATATGCATTTTCTGCAATTATCTTTTTGAGACTTCTGTTAGAAGTATGCAGAATCATCGAGATCGCGCTTTTCGAGCTATTTAATGCGAGAAACACGTTATCTGGTGTTTTCACCACTCCACAGTTGGTTCGATATGCAGAACCGGAGATATTTTGGTTTTTGTCGGGTTTCAAGCTGAGGTATGCATTTTCTACGATAAGCTTGGTGAAACGTCTGTCCGAAGTATGCAGAAACGTCGAGAGCGCTCTTATCGGGCTATTTAATGCGAGAAACACGTTTTCTGGGGTTTTCAGCACTCCACAGTGCGGTTGATATGCAGAACCAGCGATATCTTGGTTTTCGTGGGGTTTCAAGCTGAGATATGTATTTTCTACGATAAGCTTGGTGAAACGTCTGTCCGAAGTATGCAGAAACGTCGAGAGCGCTCTTTTCGAGCTATTTAATGCGAGAAACTCGTTTTCTGGGGTTTTCACCACTCCACAGTTCGTTGGATATGCAGAACCGGAGATATCTTGGTTTTCGTGGGGTTTCAAGCTGAGATATGCATTTCCTGCGATAATCTTGGTGAGACTTCTGTCCGAAGTACGCAGAATCATCGAGATCGCTCGTTTCGAGCTATCTAATGCGAGAAACACGTTATCTGGTGTTTTCACCACTCCACAGTGCGTTGGATATGCAGAACCGGAGATATTTTGGTTTTTGTCGGGTTTAAAGTTGAGATATGCATTTTCTACGATAAGCTTGGTGAAACATCTGTCCGAAGTATGCCGAAACGTCGAGATCGCACTTCTCGAGCTATTTAATGCGAGAAACACGTTATCTGGAGTTTTCACCACTCCACAGTTGGTTTGATATGCAGAACCCGCGATATTTTGGTTTTCGTAGTGTTTCAAGCTGAGAAATGCATTTTCTACGATAATGTTGGTGAAACGTCTGTCCGAAGTATGCAGAAACGTCGAGAGCGCTCTTTTCGAGCTATTTAATGCGAGAAACACGTTATCTGGTGTTTTCACCACTCCACAGTGCGTTTGATATGCAGAACCCGAGATAACTCGGTTTTCGTCGGGTTTCAAGCTGAGATATGCATTTTCTACGATAATCTTGGTGAGACTTCTGTCAGAAGTATGCAGAATCTTCGAGAACGCTCTTTTCGAGCTATTTAATGCGAGAAACACGTTATCTGGTGTTTTCACCACTCCACAGTTGGTTAGATATGCAGAACCGGCGATATTTTGGTTTTCGTAGGGTTTCAAGCTGAGATATGCATTTTCTACGATAATCTTGGTGAAACATCTGTCCGAAGTATGCAGAAACATCGAGAGCGCTCTTTTCGAGCTATTTAATGCGAGAAACTCTTTTTCTGAGGTTTTCACCACTCCACAGTGCGTTTGATATGCAGTACCAGCGATATATTGGTTTTCGTGGGGTTTCAAGATGAGATATGCATTTTTTACAATAATCTTGGTGAGACTTCTGTCCGAAGCATGCTTAATCATCGAGATCGCTCGTTTCGAGCTAATTAATGCGAGAAACACGTTATCTGGTGTTTTCACTACTCCACAGTGCGTATTATATGCAGAACCGGCGATATCTTGGTTTTCGTGGGATTTCAAGCTGAGATATGCATTTTCTGCGATAATCTTGGTGAGACTTCTGTCCGAAGTATGCTGAAACATCGAGATCGCTCTTTTTGAGCTAGTTAATGCGAGAAAAACCTTATCCGGTGTTTTCACCACTCCACAGTGCGTTTGATATGCAGAACCGGCGATATCTTGGTTTTCGTGGGGTTTCAAGCTGAGATATGCATTTTCTGCGATAATCTTGGTGAGACTTCTGTCCGAAGTATGGTGAATCATCTAGATCGCTCTTTTCGAGCTATTTAATGCGAGAAACACGTTTTCTGGGGTTTTCACCACTCCACAGTTCGTTGGATATGCAGAACAGTAGATTTCTTGGTATTCGTGGGGTTTCAAGCAGAGATATGCATTTTCTGCGATAATCTTGGTGAGACTTCTGTCTGAAGTATGCTGAATCATCGAGATCACTCGTTTCGAGCTATTTAATGCGAGAAACACGTTATGTGGTGTTTTCACCACTCCACAGTGCGTTGGATATGCAGAACCGGAGATATTTTGGTTTTTGTCGGGTTTAAAGCTGAGATATGCATTTTCTACGATAAGCTTGGTGAAACATCTGTCCGAAGTATGCCGAAACGTCGAGAGCGCTCTTTTCGAGCTATTTAATGCGAGAAACACGGTATCTGGTGTTTTCACCACTCCACAGTGCGTTCGATATGCAGAACCGGAGATATATTGGGTTTTGTCGGGTTTCAAGCTGAGATATGCATTTTCTACGATAAGCTTGTTGAAACATCTGTCCGAAGTATGCTGAAACATCGAGATCGCTCTTTTTGAGCTAGTTAGTGCGAGAAATACGTTATCTGGTGTTCTCACCACTCCACACTGCGTATGAAATGCAGAACCGGCGATATCTTGGTTTTCGTAGGGTTTCAAGCTGAGATATGCATTTTCTGCGATAATCTTGGTGAGACTTCTGTCCGAAGTATGCTGAAACATCGAGATCGCTCTTTTCGAGATATTTAATGCGACAAACACGTTATCTGGTGTTTTCACCACTCCACAGTGCGTTTGATATGCAGAACCGGCGATATCTTGGTTTTCGTGGGGTTTCAAGCTGAGATATGCATTTTCTGCGATAAGCTTGTTGAAACATCTGTCCGAAGTATGCTGAAACATCGAGATCGCTCTTTTCGAGCTAGTTAGTGCGAGAAATACGTTATCTGGTGTTCTCACCACTCCACAGTGCGTATGATATGCAGAACCGGCGATATCTTGGTTTTCGTAGGGTTTCAAGCTGAGATATGCATTTTCTGCGATAATCTTGGTGAGACTTCTGTCCGAAGTATGCTGAAACATCGAGATCGCTCTTTTCGAGCTAGTTAGTGCGAGAAACACGTTATCTGGTGTTTTCACCACTCCACAGTGCGTATGATATGCAGAACCGGCGATATCTTGGTTTTCGTAGGGTTTCAAGCTGAGATATGCATTTTCTGCGATAATCTTGGTGAGACTTCTGTCTGAAGTATGCTTAATCATCGAGATCACTCGTTTCGAGCTATTTAATGCGAGAAACACGTTATGTGGTGTTTTCACCACTCCACAGTGCGTTGGATATGCAGAACCGGAGATATTTTGGTTTTTGTCGGGTTTAAAGCTGAGATATGCATTTTCTACGATAAGCTTGGTGAAACATCTGTCCGAAGTATGCCGAAACGTCGAGATTGCACTTCTCGAGCTATTTAATGCGAGAAACACGTTATCTGGTGTTTTCACCGCTCCACAGTTGGTTTGATATGCAGAACCGGCGATATTTTGGTTTTCGTAGGGTTTCAAGCTGAGAAATGCATTTTCTACGATAATGTTGGTGAGACTTCTGTCAGAAGTATGCAGAATCTTCGAGAACGCTCTTTTCGAGCTACTTAATGCACGAAACACGTTTTCTGGTGTTTTCACCACTCCACGGTACGTTTGATGTGCAGAACCCGAGATAACTCGGTTTTCGTCGGGTTTCAAGCTGAGATATGCATTTTCTACGATAATCTTGGTGAGACTTCTGTCAGAAGTATGCAGAATCTTCGAGAACGCTCTTTTCGAGCTATTTAATGCGAGAAACACGTTATCTGGTGTTTTCACCACTCCACAGTTGGTTTGATATGCAGAACCGGCGATATTTTGGTTTTCGTAGGGTTTCAAGCTGAGATATGCATTTTCTACGATAATCTTGGTGAAACATCTGTCCGAAGTATGCAGAAACATCGAGAGCGCTCTTTTCGAGCTATTTAATGCGAGAAACTCTTTTTCTGAGGTTTTCACCACTCCACAGTGCGTTTGATATGCAGTACCAGCGATATATTGGTTTTCGTGGGGTTTCAAGATGAGATATGCATTTTTTACAATAATCTTGGTGAGACTTCTGTCCGAAGCATGCTTAATCATCGAGATCGCTCGTTTCGAGCTAATTAATGCGAGAAACACGTTATCTGGTGTTTTCACTACTCCACAGTGCGTATTATATGCAGAACCGGCGATATCTTGGTTTTCGTGGGATTTCAAGCTGAGATATGCATTTTCTGCGATAATCTTGGTGAGACTTCTGTCCGAAGTATGCTGAAACATCGAGATCGCTCTTTTTGAGCTAGTTAATGCGAGAAAAACCTTATCCGGTGTTTTCACCACTCCACAGTGCGTTTGATATGCAGAACCGGCGATATCTTGGTTTTCGTGGGGTTTCAAGCAGAGATATGCATTTTCTGTGATAATCTTGGTGAGACTTCTGTCCGAAGTATGGTGAATCATCTAGATCGCTCTTTTCGAGCTATTTAATGCGAGAAACATGTTTTCTGGGGTTTTCACCACTCCACAGTTCGTTGGATATGCAGAACAGTAGATTTCTTGGTATTCGTGGGGTTTCAAGCAGAGATATGCATTTTCTGCGATAATCTTGGTGAGACTTCTGTCTGAAGTATGCTGAATCATCGAGATCACTCGTTTCGAGCTATTTAATGCGAGAAACACGTTATGTGGTGTTTTCACCACTCCACAGTGCGTTGGATATGCAGAACCGGAGATATTTTGGTTTTTGTCGGGTTTAAAGCTGAGATATGCATTTTCTACGATAAGCTTGGTGAAACATCTGTCCGAAGTATGCCGAAACGTCGAGAGCGCTCTTTTCGAGCTATTTAATGCGAGAAACACGGTATCTGGTGTTTTCACCACTCCACTTTGCGTTCGATATGCAGAACCGGAGATATATTGGGTTTTGTCGGGTTTCAAGCTGAGATATGCATTTTCTACGATAAGCTTGTTGAAACATCTGTCCGAAGTATGCTGAAACATCGAGATCGCTCTTTTCGAGCTAGTTAGTGCGAGAAATACGTTATCTGGTGTTCTCACCACTCCACAGAGCGTATGATATGCAGAACCGGCGATATCTTGGTTTTCGTGGGGTTTCAAGCTGAGATATGCATTTTCTGCGATAATCTTGTTGAGACTTCTGTCCGAAGTATGGTGAATCATCTAGATCGCTCTTTTCGAGCTATTTAATGCGAGAAACATGTTTTCTGGGGTTTTCACCACTCCACAGTTCGTTGGATATGCAGAACAGTAGATTTCTTGGTATTCGTGGGGTTTCAAGCAGAGATATGCATTTTCTGCGATAATCTTGGTGAGACTTCTGTCTGAAGTATGCTGAATCATCGAGATCACTCGTTTCGAGCTATTTAATGCGAGAAACACGTTATGCGGTGTTTTCACCACTCCACAGTGCGTTGGATATGCAGAACCGGAGATATTTTGGTTTTTGTCGGGTTTAAAGCTGAGATATGCATTTTCTACGATAAGCTGGGTGAAACATCTGTCCGAAGTATGCCGAAACGTCGAGAGCGCTCTTTTCGAGCTATTTAATGCGAGAAACACGGTATCTGGTGTTTTCACCACTCCACAGTGCGTTCGATATGCAGAACCGGAGATATATTGGGTTTTGTCGGGTTTCAAGCTGAGATATGCATTTTCTACGATAAGCTTGTTGAAACATCTGTCCGAAGTATGCTGAAACATCGAGATCGCTCTTTTCGAGCTAGTTAGTGCGAGAAATACGTTATCTGGTGTTCTCACCACTCCACAGAGCGTATGATATGCAGAACCGGCGATATCTTGGTTTTCGTAGGGTTTCAAGCTGAGATATGCATTTTCTGCGATAATCTTGGTGAGACTTCTGTCCGAAGTATGCTGAAACATCGAGATCGCTCTTTTCGAGCTAGTTAGTGCGAGAAACACGTTATCTGGTGTTTTCACCACTCCACAGTGCGTATGATATGCAGAACCGGCGATATCTTGGTTTTCGTAGGGTTTCAAGCTGAGATATGCATTTTCTGCGATAATCTTGGTGAGACTTCTGTCTGAAGTATGCTGAATCATCGAGATCACTCGTTTCGAGCTATTTAATGCGAGAAACACGTTATGTGGTGTTTTCACCACTCCACAGTGCGTTGGATATGCAGAACCGGAGATATTTTGGTTTTTGTCGGGTTTAAAGCTGAGATATGCATTTTCTACGATAAGCTTGGTGAAACATCTGTCCGAAGTATGCCGAAACGTCGAGATCGCACTTCTCGAGCTATTTAATGCGAGAAACATGTTATCTGGTGTTTTCACCACTCCACAGTTGGTTTGATATGCAGAACCGGCGATATTTTGGTTTTCGTAGGGTTTCAAGCTGAGAAATGCATTTTCTACGATAATGTTGGTGAGACTTCTGTCAGAAGTATGCAGAATCTTCGAGAACGCTCTTTTCGAGCTACTTAATGCACGAAACACGTTTTCTGGTGTTTTCACCACTCCACGGTACGTTTGATGTGCAGAACCCGAGATAACTCGGTTTTCGTCGGGTTTCAAGCTGAGATATGCATTTTCTACGATAATCTTGGTGAGACTTCTGTCAGAAGTATGCAGAATCTTCGAGAACGCTCTTTTCGAGCTATTTAATGCGAGAAACACGTTATCTGGTGTTTTCACCACTCCACAGTTGGTTTGATATGCATAACCGGCGATATTTTGGTTTTCGTAGGGTTTCAAGCTGAGATATGCATTTTCTACGATAATCTTGGTGAAACATCTGTCCGAAGTATGCAGAAACATCGAGAGCGCTCTTTTCGAGCTATTTAATGCGAGAAACTCTTTTTCTGAGGTTTTCACCACTCCACAGTGCGTTTGATATGCAGTACCAGCGATATATTGGTTTTCGTGGGGTTTCAAGATGAGATATGCATTTTATACAATAATCTTGGAGAGACTTCTGTCCGAAGCATGCTTAATCATCGAGATCGCTCGTTTCGAGCTAATTAATGCGAGAAACACGTTATCTGGTGTTTTCACTACTCCACAGTGCGTATTATATGCAGAACCGGCGATATCTTGGTTTTCGTGGGATTTCAAGCTGAGATATGCATTTTCTGCGATAATCTTGGTGAGACTTCTGTCCGAAGTATGGTGAATCATCTACATCGCTCTTTTCGAGCTATTTAATGCGAGAAACACGTTTTCTGGGGTTTTCACCACTCCACAGTTCGTTGGATATGCAGAACAGTAGATTTCTTGGTATTCGTGGGGTTTCTAGCAGAGATATGCATTTTCTGCGATAATCTTGTTGTGACTTCTGTTAGAAGTATGCAGAATCATCGAGATCGCACTTTTCGAGCTATTTAATGCGAGAAACACGTTATCTGGTGTTCTCACCACTCCACAGTTGGTTTGATATGCAGAACCGGCGATATTTTGGTTTTCGTCGGGTTTCAAGCTGAGATATGCATTTTCTACGATAATCTTGGTGAAACATCTGTCCGAAGTATGCAGAAACATCGAGAGCGCTCTTTTCGAGCTATTTAATGCGAGAAACTCGTTTTCTGGAGTTTTCACCACTCCACAGTTCGTTGGATATGCAGTACCGGAGATATCTTGGTTTTCGTGTGGTTTCAAGCTGAGATATGCATTTCCTGCGATAATCTTGGTGAGACTTCTGTCCGAAGTATGCTGAATCATCTAGATCGCTCTTTTTGAGCTATTTAATGCGAGAAGCACGTTATCTGGTGTTTTCACCACTCCACAGTGCGTTTGATATGCAGAACAGTAGATATTTTGGTTTGCGTGGGGTTTCAAGCTGAGATATGCATTTTCTGCGATAATCTTAGTGAGACTTCTGTCCGAAGTATGCTGAATCATCGAGATCGCACTTTTCGAGCTAGTTAGTACGAGAAACACGTTATCTGGTGTTTTCACCACTTCACAGTGCGTTTGATATGCAGAACAGTAGATATCTTGGTTTTCGTGGGGTTTCAAGCAGAGATATGCATTTTCTGCGATAATCTTGTTGAGACTTCTGTTAGAAGTATGCAGAATCATCGAGATGGCACTTTTCGAGCTATTTAATGCGACAAAAACCTTATCCGGTGTTTTCACCACTCCACAGTGCGTTGGGTATGCAGAACAGGAGATATTTTGGTTTTTGTCTGGTTTCAAGCTGAGATATGCATTTTCTACGATAAGCTTGGTGAATCGTCTGTCCGAAGTATGCAGAAACGTCGAGAGCGCTCTTTTCGAGCTATTTAATGCGAGAAACACGTTATCTGGTGTTTTCACCACTCCACAGTTGGTTTGATCTGCAGAACCGGCGATATTTTGGTTTTCGTAGGGTTTCAAGCTGAGATATGCATTTTCTACGATAATCTTGGTGAGACTTCTGTCAGAAGTATGCCGGATCTTCGAGAACGCTCTTTTCGAGCTACTTAATGCGAGAAACACGTTTTCTGGTGTTTCCACCACTCCACAGTGCGTTTGATATGTAGAACCGGCGACATCTTGGTTTTCGTTGGGTTTCAAGCTGAGATATGCATTTTCTGCGATAATCTTGTTGAGACTTCTGTCCGAAGTATGCAGAGTCATCGAGATCGCTCTGTTCGAGCTAGTTAATGCGACAAAAACCTTATCCGGTGTTTTCACCACTCCACAGTGCGTTTGATATGCAGAACCGGAGATATCTTGGTTTTCGTGGGGTTTCAAGCTGAGATACGCATTTTCTGCGATAATCTTGGTGAGACTTCTGTCCGAAGTATGCTGAATCATCGAGGTCGCTCTTTTCGAGCTAGTCAGTGCGAGAAACACCTTATCTGGTGTTTTCACCACTCCACAGTGCGTTTGATATGCAGAACAGTAGATATCTTGGTTTTCGTGGGGTTTCAAGCTGAGATATGCATTTTCTGCGATAATCTTGTTGAGACTTCTGTCCGAAGTATGCAGAGTCATCGAGATCATTCGTGTCGAGCTACTTAATGCGAGAAACACGTTATCTGGTGTTTTCACCACTCCACAGTGCGTTGGATATGCAGAACCGGAGATATTTTGGTTTTCGTCGGGTTTCAAGCTGAGATATGCATTTTCTACGATAAGCTTGGTGAAACATCTGTCCGAAGTATGCTGAATCATCTAGATCGCTCTTTTCGAGCTATTTAATGCGAGAATCGCGTTATCTGGTGGTTTCACCACTCCACAGTGCGTTTGATATGCAGAACAGTAGATATCTTGGTTTGCGTGGGGTTTCAAGCTGAGATATGCATTTTCTGCGATAATCTTTTTGAGACTTCTGTTAGAAGTATGCAGAATCATCGAGATCGCGCTTTTCGAGCTACTTAATACGAGAAACACGTTATCTGCTGTTTTCACCACTCCACAGTTGGTTCGATATGCAGAACCGGAGATATCTTGGTTTTCGTGGGGTTTCAAGCTGAGATATGCATTTCCAGCGATAATCTTGGTGAGACTTCTGTCCGAAGTATGCTGAATCATCTAGATCGCTCTTTTCGAGCTATTTAATGCGAGAAACACGTCATCTGGTGTTTTCACCACTCCACAGTGCGTTTGATATGCATAACAGTACATATCTTGGTTTTCGTGGGGTTTCAAGCTGAGATATGCATTTTCTGCGATAATCTTGTTGAGACTTCTGTCCGAAGTATGCAGAATCATCGAGATCGCTCGTTTCGAGCTATCTAATGCGAGAAACACGTTATCTGGTGTTTTCACCACTCCACAGTGCGTTTGATATGCAGTACCAGCGATATCTTGGTTTTCGTGGGGTTTCAAGCTGAGATATGCATTTTTTACGATAACCTTGGTGAGACTTCTGTCCGAAGTATGCAGAAACATCGAGAGCGCTCTTTTCGAGCTATTTAATGCGAGAAACTCGTTTTCTGGAGTTTTCACCACTCCACAGTTCGTTGGATATGCAGAACCGGAGATATCTTGGTTTTCGTGTGGTTTCAAGCTGAGATATGCATTTCCTGCGATAATCTTGGTGAGACTTCTGTCCGAAGTATGCTGAATCATCTAGATCGCTCTTTTTGAGCTATTTAATGCGAGAAGCACGTTATCTGGTGTTTTCACCACTCCACAGTGCGTTTGATATGCAGAACAGTAGATATTTTGGTTTGCGTGGGGTTTCAAGCTGAGATATGCATTTTCTGCGATAATCTTAGTGAGACTTCTGTCCGAAGTATGCTGAATCATCGAGATCGCACTTTTCGAGCTAGTTAGTACGAGAAACACGTTATCTGGTGTTTTCACCACTTCACAGTGCGTTTGATATGCAGAACAGTAGATATCTTGGTTTTCGTGGGGTTTCAAGCAGAGATATGCATTTTCTGCGATAATCTTGTTGAGACTTCTGTTAGAAGTATGCAGAATCATCGAGATGGCACTTTTCGAGCTATTTAATGCGACAAAAACCTTATCCGGTGTTTTCACCACTCCACAGTGCGTTGGGTATGCAGAACAGGAGATATTTTGGTTTTTGTCTGGTTTCAAGCTGAGATATGCATTTTCTACGATAAGCTTGGTGAATCGTCTGTCCGAAGTATGCAGAAACGTCGAGAGCGCTCTTTTCGAGCTATTTAATGCGAGAAACACGTTATCTGGTGTTTTCACCACTCCACAGTTGGTTTGATCTGCAGAACCGGCGATATTTTGGTTTTCGTAGGGTTTCAAGCTGAGATATGCATTTTCTACGATAATCTTGGTGAGACTTCTGTCAGAAGTATGCCGGATCTTCGAGAACGCTCTTTTCGAGCTACTTAATGCGAGAAACACGTTTTCTGGTGTTTCCACCACTCCACAGTGCGTTTGATATGTAGAACCGGCGACATCTTGGTTTTCGTTGGGTTTCAAGCTGAGATATGCATTTTCTGCGATAATCTTGTTGAGACTTCTGTCCGAAGTATGCAGAGTCATCGAAATCGCTCTGTTCGAGCTAGTTAATGCGACAAAAACCTTATCCGGTGTTTTCACCACTCCACAGTGCGTTTGATATGCAGAACCGGAGATATCTTGGTTTTCGTGGAGTTTCAAGCTGAGATACGCATTTTCTGCGATAATCTTGGTGAGACTTCTGTCCGAAGTATGCTGAATCATCGAGGTCGCTCTTTTCGAGCTAGTCAGTGCGAGAAACACCTTATCTGGTGTTTTCACCACTCCACAGTGCGTTTGATATGCAGAACAGTAGATATCTTGGTTTTCGTGGGGTTTCAAGCTGAAATATGCATTTTCTGCGATAATCTTGTTGAGACTTCTGTCCGAAGTATGCAGAGTCATCGAGATCATTCGTGTCGAGCTACTTAATGCGAGAAACACGTTATCTGGTGTTTTCACCACTCCACAGTGCGTTGGATATGCAGAACCGGAGATATTTTGGTTTTCGTCGGGTTTCAAGCTGAGATATGCATTTTCTACGATAAGCTTGGTGAAACATCTGTCCGAAGTATGCTGAATCATCTAGATCGCTCTTTTCGAGCTATTTAATGCGAGAATCGCGTTATCTGGTGGTTTCACCACTCCACAGTGCGTTTGATATGCAGAACAGTAGATATCTTGGTTTGCGTGGGGTTTCAAGCTGAGATATGCATTTTCTGCGATAATCTTTTTGAGACTTCTGTTAGAAGTATGCAGAATCATCGAGATCGCGCTTTTCGAGCTACTTAATACGAGAAACACGTTATCTGCTGTTTTCACCACTCCACAGTTGGTTCGATATGCAGAACCGGAGATATCTTGGTTTTCGTGGGGTTTCAAGCTGAGATATGCATTTCCAGCGATAATCTTGGTGAGACTTCTGTCCGAAGTATGCTGAATCATCTAGATCGCTCTTTTCGAGCTATTTAATGCGAGAAACACGTCATCTGGTGTTTTCACCACTCCACAGTGCGTTTGATATGCATAACAGTACATATCTTGGTTTTCGTGGGGTTTCAAGCTGAGATATGCATTTTCTGCGATAATCTTGTTGAGACTTCTGTCCGAAGTATGCAGAATCATCGAGATCGCTCGTTTCGAGCTATCTAATGCGAGAAACACGTTATCTGGTGTTTTCACCACTCCACAGTGCGTTTGATATGCAGTACCAGCGATATCTTGGTTTTCGTGGGGTTTCAAGCTGAGATATGCATTTTTTACGATAATCTTGGTGAGACTTCTGTCCGAAGTATGCAGAATCATCGAGATCGCGCTTTTCGAGCTATTTAATGCGAGAAACACGTTATCTGGTGTTTTCACCACTCCACAGTTGGTTCGATATGCAGAACCGGAGATATCTTGGTTTTCGTGGGGTTTCAAGCTGAGATATGCATTTTCTGCGATAATCTTAGTGAGACTTCTGTCCGAAGTATCCTGAATCATCGAGATCGCTCTTTTCGAGCTAGTTAGAACGAGAAACACGTTATCTGGTGTTTTCACCACTTCACAGTGCGTTTGATATGCATAACAGTACATATCTTGGTTTTCGGGGGGTTTCAAGCTGAGATATGCATTTTCTGCGATAATCTTGGTGAGACTTCTGTCCGAAGTATGCAGAATCATCGAGATCGCTCGTTTCGAGCTATCTAATGCGAGAAACACGTTATCTGGTGTTTTCACCACTCCACAGTGCGTTTGATATGCAGAACAGTAGATATCTTGGTTTGCGTGGGGTTTCAAGCTGAGATATGCATTTTCTGCAATAATCTTTTTGAGACTTCTGTTAGAAGTATGCAGAATCATCGAGATCGCGCTTTTCGAGCTATTTAATGCGAGAAACACGTTATCTGGTGTTTTCACCACTCCACAGTTGGTTCGATATGCAGAACCGGAGATATTTTGGTTTTTGTCGGGTTTCAAGCTGAGGTATGCATTTTCTACGATAAGCTTGGTGAAACGTCTGTCCGAAGTATGCAGAAACGTCGAGAGCGCTCTTTTCGGGCTATTTAATGCGAGAAACACGTTTTCTGGGGTTTTCAGCACTCCACAGTGCGTTTGATATGCAGAACCAGCGATATCTTGGTTTTCGTGGGGTTTCAAGCTGAGATATGCATTTTCTACGATAAGCTTGGTGAAACGTCTGTCCGAAGTATGCAGAAACGTCGAGAGCGCTCTTTTCGAGCTATTTAATGCGAGAAACACGTTATCTAGTGTTTTCACCACTCCACAGTGCGTTTGATATGCAGTACCAGCGATATCTTGGTTTTCGTGGGGTTTCAAGCTGAGATATGCATTTTCTGCGATAATCTTGTTGAGACTTCTGTCCGAAGTATGCAGAATCATCGAGATCGCGCTTTTCGAGCTATTTAATGCGAGAAACACGTTATCTGGTGTTTTCACCACTCCACAGTTGGTTCGATATGCAGAACCGGAGATATTTTGGTTTTTGTCGGGTTTCAAGCTGAGGTATGCATTTTCTACGATAAGCTTGGTGAAACGTCTGTCCGAAGTATGCAGAAACGTCGAGAGCGCTCTTTTCGGGCTATTTAATGCGAGAAACACGTTTTCTGGGGTTTTAAGCACTCCACAGTGCGTTTGATATGCAGAACCAGCGATATCTTGGTTTTCGTGGGGTTTCAAGCTGAGATATGCATTTTCTACGATAAGCTTGGTGAGACTTCTGTCCGAAGTATGCAGAATCATCGAGAACGCTCGTTTCGAGCTATTTAATGCGAGAAACACGTTATCTGGTGATTTCACCACTCCACAGGGAGTTTGATATGCAGAACCGGCGATATCTTGGTTTTCGTGGGGTTTCAAGCTGAGATATGCATTTTCTGCGATAATCTTGTTGAGACTTCTGTCCGAAGTATGCAGAATCATCGAGATCGCTCGTTTCGAGCTATCTAATGCGAGAAACACGTTATCTGGTGTTTTCACCACTCCACAGTGCGTTTGATATGCAGTACCAGCGATATCTTGGTTTTCGTGGGGTTTCAAGCTGAGATATGCATTTTTTACGATAATCTTGGTGAGACTACTGTCCGAAGTATGCAGAATCATCGAGATCGCTCTTTTCGAGCTAGTTAGAACGAGAAACACGTTATCTGGTGTTTTCACCACTTCACAGTGCGTTTGATATGCATAACAGTACATATCTCGGTTTGCGTGGGGTTTCAAGCTGAGATATGCATTTTCTGCGATAATCTTGGTGAGTCTTCTGTCCGAAGTATGCAGAATCATCGAGATCGCTCGTTTCGAGCTATCTAATGCGAGAAACACGTTATCTGGTGTTTTCACCACTCCACAGTGCGTTTGATATGCAGAACAGTAGATATCTTGGTTTGCGTGGGGTTTCAAGCTGAGATATGCATTTTCTGCAATAATCTTTTTGAGACTTCTGTTAGAAGTATGCAGAATCATCGAGATCGCGCTTTTCGAGATATTTAATGCGAGAAACACGTTATCTGGTGTTTTCACCACTCCACAGTTGGTTCGATATGCAGAACCGGAGATATTTTGGTTTTTGTCGGGTTTCAAGCTGAGGTATGCATTTTCTACGATAAGCTTGGTGAAACGTCTGTCCGAAGTATGCAGAAACGTCGAGAGCGCTCTTTTCGGGCTATTTAATGCGAGAAACACGTTTTCTGGGGTTTTCAGCACTCCACAGTGCGTTTGATATGCAGAACCAGCGATATCTTGGTTTTCGTGGGGTTTCAAGCTGAGATATGCATTTTCTACGATAAGCTTGGTGAAACGTCTGTCTGAAGTATGCAGAAACGTCGAGAGCGCTCTTTTCGAGCTATTTAATGCGAGAAACACGTTATCTAGTGTTTTCACCACTCCACAGTGCGTTTGATATGCAGTACCAGCGATATCTTGGTTTTCGTGGGGTTTCAAGCTGAGATATGCATTTTTTACGATAATCTTGGTGAGACTTCTGTCCGAAGTATGCAGAATCATCTAGATCGCTCGTTTCGAGCTATTTAATGCGAGAAACACGTTATCTGGTGATTTCACCACTCCACAGGGAGTTTGATATGCAGAACCGGCGATATCTTGGTTTTCGTGGGGTTTCAAGCTGAGATATGCATTTTCTGCGATAATCTTAGTGAGACTTCTGTCCGAAGTATGCTGAATCTTCGAGATCGCTCTTTTCGAGCTATTTAATGCGAGAAACACGTCATCTGGTGTTTTCACCACTCCACAGTGCGTTTGATATGCATAACAGTACATATCTTGGTTTTCGTGGGGTTTCAAGCTGAGATATGCATTTCCAGCGATAATCTTGGTGAGACTTCTGTCCGAAGTATGCTGAATCATCTAGATCGCTCTTTTCGAGCTATTTAATGCGAGAAACACGTCATCTGGTGTTTTCACCACTCCACAGTGCGTTTGATATGCATAACAGTACATATCTTGGTTTTCGTGGGGTTTCAAGCTGAGATATGCATTTTCTGCGATAATCTTGTTGAGACTTCTGTCCGAAGTATGCAGAATCATCGAGATCGCTCGTTTCGAGCTATCTAATGCGAGAAACACGTTATCTGGTGTTTTCACCACTCCACAGTGCGTTTGATATGCAGTACCAGCGATATCTTGGTTTTCGTGGGGTTTCAAGCTGAGATATGCATTTTTTACGATAATCTTGGTGAGACTTCTGTCCGAAGTATGCAGAATCATCGAGATCGCTCGTTTCGAGCTATCTAATGCGAGAAACACGTTATCTGGTGTTTTCACCACTCCACAGTGCGTTTGATATGCAGAACAGTAGATATCTTGGTTTGCGTGGGGTTCCCAGCTGAGATATGCATTTTCTGCGATTATCTTTTTGAGACTTCTGTTAGAAGTATGCAGAATCATCGAGATCGCGCTTTTCGAGCTAGTTAATGCGAGAAACACGTTATCTGGTGTTTTCACCACTTCACAGTGCGTTTGATATGCAGAACAGTAGATATCTTGGTTTGCGTGGGGTTTCAAGCTGAGATATGCATTTTCTGCAATTATCTTTTTGAGACTTCTGTTAGAAGTATGCAGAATCATCGAGATCGCGCTTTTCGAGCTATTTAATGCGAGAAACACGTTATCTGGTGTTTTCACCACTCCACAGTTGGTTCGATATGCAGAACCGGAGATATTTTGGTTTTTGTCGGGTTTCAAGCTGAGGTATGCATTTTCTACGATAAGCTTGGTGAAACGTCTGTCCGAAGTATGCAGAAACGTCGAGAGCGCTCTTTTCGGGCTATTTAATGCGAGAAACACGTTTTCTGGGGTTTTCAGCACTCCACAGTGCGTTTGATATGCAGAACCAGCGATATCTTGGTTTTCGTGGGGTTTCAAGCTGAGATATGTATTTTCTACGATAAGCTTGGTGAAACGTCTGTCCGAAGTATGCAGAAACGTCGAGAGCGCTCTTTTCGAGCTATTTAATGCGAGAAACTCGTTTTCTGGGGTTTTCACCACTCCACAGTTCGTTGGATATGCAGAACCGGAGATATCTTGGTTTTCGTGGGGTTTCAAGCTGAGATATGCATTTCCTGCGATAATCTTGGTGAGACTTCTGTCCGAAGTACGCAGAATCATCGAGATCGCTCGTTTCGAGCTATCTAATGCGAGAAACACGTTATCTGGTGTTTTCACCACTCCACAGTGCGTTGGATATGCAGAACCGGAGATATTTTGGTTTTTGTCGGGTTTAAAGCTGAGATATGCATTTTCTACGATAAGCTTGGTGAAACATCTGTCCGAAGTATGCCGAAACGTCGAGATCGCACTTCTCGAGCTATTTATTGCGAGAAACACGTTATCTGGTGTTTTCACCACTCCACAGTTGGTTTGATATGCAGAACCGGCGATATTTTGGTTTTCGTAGTGTTTCAAGCTGAGAAATGCATTTTCTACGATAATGTTGGTGAAACGTCTGTCCGAAGTATGCAGAAACGTCGAGAGCGCTCTTTTCGAGCTATTTAATGCGAGAAACACGTTATCTGGTGTTTTCACCACTCCACAGTGCGTTTGATATGCAGTACCAGCGATATCTTGGTTTTCGAGGGGTTTCAAACTCAGATATGCATTTTCTGCGATAATCTTGGTGAGACTTCTGTCCGAAGTATGCTGAAACATCGAAATCGCTCTTTTCGAGCTAGTTAGTGCGAGAAACACGTTATCTGGTGTTTTCACCACTCCACAGTGCGTATGATATGCAGAACCGGCGATATCTTGGTTTTCGTAGGGTTTCAAGCTGAGATATGCATTTTCTGCGATAATCTTGGTGAGACTTCTGTCTGAAGTATGCTGAATCATCGAGATCACTCGTTTCGAGCTATTTAATGCGAGAAACACGTTATGTGGTGTTTTCACCACTCCACAGTGCGTTGGATATGCAGAACCGGAGATATTTTGGTTTTTGTCGGGTTTAAAGCTGAGATATGCATTTTCTACGATAAGCTTGGTGAAACATCTGTCCGAAGTATGCCGAAACGTCGAGATCGCACTTCTCGAGCTATTTAATGCGAGAAACACGTTATCTGGTGTTTTCACCACTCCACAGTTGGTTTGATATGCAGAACCGGCGATGTTTTGGTTTTCGTAGGGTTTCAAGCTGAGAAATGCATTTTCTACGATAATGTTGGTGAGACTTCTGTCAGAAGTATGCAGAATCTTCGAGAACGCTCTTTTCGAGCTACTTAATGCACGAAACACGTTTTCTGGTGTTTTCACCACTCCACGGTACGTTTGATGTGCAGAACCCGAGATAACTCGGTTTTCGTCGGGTTTCAAGCTGAGATATGCATTTTCTACGATAATCTTGGTGAGACTTCTGTCAGAAGTATGCAGAATCTTCGAGAACGCTCTTTTCGAGCTATTTAATGCGAGAAACACGTTATCTGGTGTTTTCACCACTCCACAGTTGGTTTGATATGCAGAACCGGCGATATTTTGGTTTTCGTAGGGTTTCAAGCTGAGATATGCATTTTCTACGATAATCTTGGTGAAACATCTGTCCGAAGTATGCTGAAACATCGAGATCGCTCTTTTCGAGCTATTTAATGCGAGAAACTCTTTTTCTGAGGTTTTCACCACTCCACAGTGCGTTTGATATGCAGTACCAGCGATATATTGGTTTTCGTGGGGTTTCAAGATGAGATATGCATTTTTTACAATAATCTTGGTGAGACTTCTGTCCGAAGCATGCTTAATCATCGAGATCGCTCGTTTCGAGCTAATTAATGCGAGAAACACGTTATCTGGTGTTTTCACTACTCCACAGTGCGTATTATATGCAGAACCGGCGATATCTTGGTTTTCGTGGGATTTCAAGCTGAGATATGCATTTTCTGCGATAATCTTGGTGAGACTTCTGTCCGAAGTATGCTGAAACATCGAGATCGCTCTTTTTGAGCTAGTTAATGCGAGAAAACCCTTATCCGGTGTTTTCACCACTCCACAGTGCGTTTGATATGCAGAACCGGCGATATCTTGGTTTTCGTGGGGTTTCAAGCTGAGATATGCATTTTCTGCGATAATCTTGGTGAGACTTCTGTCCGAAGTATGGTGAATCATCTAGATCGCTCTTTTCGAGCTATTTAATGCGAGAAACATGTTTTCTGGGGTTTTCACCACTCCACAGTTCGTTGGATATGCAGAACAGTAGATTTCTTGGTATTCGTGGGGTTTCAAGCAGAGATATGCATTTTCTGCGATAATCTTGGTGAGACTTCTGTCTGAAGTATGCTGAATCATCGAGATCACTCGTTTCGAGCTATTTAATGCGAGAAACACGTTATGTGGTGTTTTCACCACTCCACAGTGCGTTGGATATGCAGAACCGGAGATATTTTGGTTTTTGTCGGGTTTAAAGCTGAGATATGCATTTTCTACGATAAGCTTGGTGAAACATCTGTCCGAAGTATGCCGAAACGTCGAGATCGCACTTCTCGAGCTATTTAATGCGAGAAACACGTTATCTGGTGTTTTCACCACTCCACAGTTGGTTTGATATGCAGAACCGGCGATGTTTTGGTTTTCGTAGGGTTTCAAGCTGAGAAATGCATTTTCTACGATAATGTTGGTGAGACTTCTGTCAGAAGTATGCAGAATCTTCGAGAACGCTCTTTTCGAGCTACTTAATGCACGAAACACGTTTTCTGGTGTTTTCACCACTCCACGGTACGTTTGATGTGCAGAACCCGAGATAACTCGGTTTTCGTCGGGTTTCAAGCTGAGATATGCATTTTCTACGATAATCTTGGTGAGACTTCTGTCAGAAGTATGCAGAATCTTCGAGAACGCTCTTTTCGAGCTATTTAATGCGAGAAACACGTTATCTGGTGTTTTCACCACTCCACAGTTGGTTTGATATGCAGAACCGGCGATATTTTGGTTTTCGTAGGGTTTCAAGCTGAGATATGCATTTTCTACGATAATCTTGGTGAAACATCTGTCCGAAGTATGCTGAAACATCGAGATCGCTCTTTTCGAGCTATTTAATGCGAGAAACTCTTTTTCTGAGGTTTTCACCACTCCACAGTGCGTTTGATATGCAGTACCAGCGATATATTGGTTTTCGTGGGGTTTCAAGATGAGATATGCATTTTTTACAATAATCTTGGTGAGACTTCTGTCCGAAGCATGCTTAATCATCGAGATCGCTCGTTTCGAGCTAATTAATGCGAGAAACACGTTATCTGGTGTTTTCACTACTCCACAGTGCGTATTATATGCAGAACCGGCGATATCTTGGTTTTCGTGGGATTTCAAGCTGAGATATGCATTTTCTGCGATAATCTTGGTGAGACTTCTGTCCGAAGTATGCTGAAACATCGAGATCGCTCTTTTTGAGCTAGTTAATGCGAGAAAACCCTTATCCGGTGTTTTCACCACTCCACAGTGCGTTTGATATGCAGAACCGGCGATATCTTGGTTTTCGTGGGGTTTCAAGCTGAGATATGCATTTTCTGCGATAATCTTGGTGAGACTTCTGTCCGAAGTATGGTGAATCATCTAGATCGCTCTTTTCGAGCTATTTAATGCGAGAAACATGTTTTCTGGGGTTTTCACCACTCCACAGTTCGTTGGATATGCAGAACAGTAGATTTCTTGGTATTCGTGGGGTTTCAAGCAGAGATATGTATTTTCTGCGATAATCTTGGTGAGACTTCTGTCTGAAGTATGCTGAATCATCGAGATCACTCGTTTCGAGCTATTTAATGCGAGAAACACGTTATGTGGTGTTTTCACCACTCCACAGTGCGTTGGATATGCAGAACCGGAGATATTTTGGTTTTTGTCGGGTTTAAAGCTGAGATATGCATTTTCTACGATAAGCTTGGTGAAACATCTGTCCGAAGTATGCCGAAACGTCGAGAGCGCTCTTTTCGAGCTATTTAATGCGAGAAACACGGTATCTGGTGTTTTCACCACTCCACAGTGCGTTCGATATGCAGAACCGGAGATATATTGGGTTTTGTCGGGTTTCAAGCTGAGATATGCGTTTTCTACGATAAGCTTGTTGAAACATCTGTCCGAAGTATGCTGAAACATCGAGATCGCTCTTTTCGAGCTAGTTAGTGCGAGAAATACGTTATCTGGTGTTCTCACCACTCCACAGTGCGTATGATATGCAGAACCGGCGATATCTTGGTTTTCGTAGGGTTTCAAGCTGAGATATGCATTTTCTGCGATAATCTTGGTGAGACTTCTGTCCGAAGTATGCTGAAACATCGAGATCGCTCTTTTCGAGCTAGTTAGTGCGAGAAACACGTTATCTGGTGATTTCACCACTCCACAGTGCGTATGATATGCAGAACCGGCGATATCTTGGTTTTCGTAGGGTTTCAAGCTGAGATATGCATTTTCTGCGATAATCTTGGTGAGACTTCTGTCTGAAGTATGCTGAATCATCGAGATCACTCGTTTCGAGCTATTTAATGCGAGAAACACGTTATGTGGTGTTTTCACCACTCCACAGTGCGTTGGAT
Organism: Anthophora plumipes; assembly: GCA_951804975.1. NCBI lineage: Eukaryota > Metazoa > Arthropoda > Insecta > Hymenoptera > Apidae > Anthophora > Anthophora plumipes. Next base: position 22,056,631 of record OX638118.1, read on the forward strand.
ATGCAGAACCGGAGATATTTTGGTTTTTGTCGGGTTTAAAGCTGAGATATGCATTTTCTACGATAATCTTGGTGAGACTTCTGTCCGAAGTATGCTGAAACATCGAGATCGCTCTTTTCGAGCTAGTTAGTGCGAGAAACACGTTATCTGGTGTTTTCACCACTCCACAGTGCGTATGATATGCAGAACCGGCGATATCTTGGTTTTCGTAGGGTTTCAAGCTGAGATATGCATTTTCTGCGATAATCTTGGTGAGACTTCTGTCTGAAGTATGCTGAATCATCGAGATCACTCGTTTCGAGCTATTTAATGCGAGAAACACGTTATGTGGTGTTTTCACCACTCCACAGTGCGTTGGATATGCAGAACCGGAGATATTTTGGTTTTTGTCGGGTTTAAAGCTGAGATATGCATTTTCTACGATAAGCTTGGTGAAACATCTGTCCGAAGTATGCCGAAACGTCGAGATCGCACTTCTCGAGCTATTTAATGCGAGAAACACGTTATCTGGTGTTTTCACCACTCCACAGTTGGTTTGATATGCAGAAACGGCGATATTTTGGTTTTCGTAGGGTTTCAAGCTGAGAAATGCATTTTCTACGATAATGTTGGTGAGACTTCTGTCAGAAGTATGCAGAATCTTCGAGAACGCTCTTTTCGAGCTACTTAATGCACGAAACACGTTTTCTGGTGTTTTCACCACTCCACGGTACGTTTGATGTGCAGAACCCGAGATAACTCGGTTTTCGTCGGGTTTCAAGCTGAGATATGCATTTTCTACGATAATCTTGGTGAGACTTCTGTCAGAAGTATGCAGAATCTTCGAGAACGCTCTTTTCGAGCTATTTAATGCGAGAAACACGTTATCTGGTGTTTTCACCACTCCACAGTTGGTTTGATATGCAGAACCGGCGATATTTTGGTTTTCGTAGGGTTTCAAGCTGAGATATGCATTTTCTACGATAATCTTGGTGAAACATCTGTCCGAAGTATGCAGAAACATCGAGAGCGCTCTTTTCGAGCTATTTAATGCGAGAAACTCTTTTTCTGAGGTTTTCACCACTCCACAGTGCGTTTGATATGCAGTACCAGCGATATATTGGTTTTCGTGGGGTTTCAAGATGAGATATGCATTTTATACAATAATCTTGGTGAGACTTCTGTCCGAAGCATGCTTAATCATCGAGATCGCTCGTTTCGAGCTAATTAATGCGAGAAACACGTTATCTGGTGTTTTCACTACTCCACAGTGCGTATTATATGCAGAACCGGCGATATCTTGGTTTTCGTGGGATTTCAAGCTGAGATATGCATTTTCTGCGATAATCTTGGTGAGACTTCTGTCCGAAGTATGCTGAAACATCGAGATCGCTCTTTTTGAGCTAGTTAATGCGAGAAAAACCTTATCCGGTGTTTTCACCACTCCACAGTGCGTTTGATATGCATAACAGTACATATCTTGGTTTTCGTGTGGTTTCAAGGTGAGATATGCATTTTCTGCGATAATCTTGATGAGACTTCTGTCCGAAGTATGCAGAATCATCGAGATCGCTCGTTTCGAGCTATCAAATGCGAGAAACACGTTATCTGGTGTTTTCACCACTCCACAGTGCGTTGGGTATGCAGAACAGGAGATATTTTGGTTTTTGTCTGGTTTCAAGCTGAGATATGCATTTTCTACGATAAGCTTGGTGAATCGTCTGTCCGAAGTATGCTGAAACATCGAGATCGCTCTTTTTGAGCTAGTTAATGCGAGAAAAACCTTATCCGGTGTTTTCACCACTCCACAGTGCGTTTGATATGCAGAACCGGCGATATCTTGGTTTTCGTGGGGTTTCAAGCTGAGATATGCATTTTCTGCGATAATCTTGGTGAGACTTCTGTCCGAAGTATGCTGAAACATCGAGATCGCTCTTTTCGAGCTAGTTAGTGCGAGAAACACGTTATCTGGTGTTTTCACCACTCTACAGTGCGTATGATATGCAGAACCGGCGATATCTTGGTTTTTGTTGGGTTTCAAGCTGAGATATGCATTTTCTGCGATAATCTTGGTGAGACTTCTGTCTGAAGTATGCTGAATCATCGAGATCACTCGTTTCGAGCTATTTAATGCGAGAAACACGTTATGTGGTGTTTTCACCACTCCACAGTGCGTTGGATATGCAGAACCGGAGATATTTTGGTTTTTGTCGGGTTTAAAGCTGAGATATGCATTTTCTACGATAAGCTTGGTGAAACATCTGTCCGAAGTATGCAGAAACATCGAGAGCGCTCTTTTCGAGCTATTTAATGCGAGAAACTCTTTTTCTGAGGTTTTCACCACTCCACAGTGCGTTTGATATGCAGTACCAGCGATATATTGGTTTTCGTGGGGTTTCAAGATGAGATATGCATTTTATACAATAATCTTGGTGAGACTTCTGTCCGAAGCATGCTTAATCATCGAGATCGCTCGTTTCGAGCTAATTAATGCGAGAAACACGTTATCTGGTGTTTTCACTACTCCACAGTGCGTATTATATGCAGAACCGGCGATATCTTGGTTTTCGTGGGATTTCAAGCTGAGATATGCATTTTCTGCGATAATCTTGGTGAGACTTCTGTCCGAAGTATGCTGAAACATCGAGATCGCTCTTTTTGAGCTAGTTAATGCGAGAAAAACCTTATCCGGTGTTTTCACCACTCCACAGTGCGTTTGATATGCATAACAGTACATATCTTGGTTTTCGTGTGGTTTCAAGGTGAGATATGCATTTTCTGCGATAATCTTGATGAGACTTCTGTCCGAAGTATGCAGAATCATCGAGATCGCTCGTTTCGAGCTATCAAATGCGAGAAACACGTTATCTGGTGTTTTCACCACTCCACAGTGCGTTGGGTATGCAGAACAGGAGATATTTTGGTTTTTGTCTGGTTTCAAGCTGAGATATGCATTTTCTACGATAAGCTTGGTGAATCGTCTGTCCGAAGTATGCAGAAACGTCGAGAGCGCTCTTTTCGAGCTATTTAATGCGAGAAACACGTTTTCTGGGGTTTTGACCACTCCACAGTTCGTTGGATATGCAGAACAGTAGATATCTTGGTTTTCGTGGGGTTTCAAGCAGAGATATGCATTTTCTGCGATAATCTTGTTGTGACTTCTGTTAGAAGTATGCAGAATCATCGAGATCGCACTTTTCGAGCTATTTAATGCGAGAAACACGTTATCTGGTGTTCTCACCACTCCACAGTTGGTTTGATATGCAGAACCGGCGATATTTTGGTTTTCGTCGGGTTTCAAGCTGAGATATGCATTTTCTACGATAATCTTGGTGAAACATCTGCCCGAAGTATGCAGAAACATCGAGAGCGCTCTTTTCGAGCTATTTAATGCGAGAAACTCGTTTTCTGGAGTTTTCACCACTCCACAGTTCGTTGGATATGCAGAACCGGAGATATCTTGGTTTTCGTGTGGTTTCAAGCTGAGATATGCATTTCCTGCGATAATCTTGGTGAAACATCTGTCCGAAGTATGCCGAAACGTCGAGATCGCACTTCTCGAGCTATTTAATGCGAGAAACACGTTATCTGGTGTTTTCACCACTCCACAGTTGGTTTGATATGCAGAACCGGCGATATTTTGGTTTTCGTAGGGTTTCAAGCTGAGAAATGCATTTTCTACGATAATGTTGGTGAGACTTCTGTCAGAAGTATGCAGAATCTTCGAGAACGCTCTTTTCGAGCTACTTAATGCACGAAACACGTTTTCTGGTGTTTTCGCCACTCCACAGTTCGTTGGATATGCAGAACCGGAGATATCTTGGTTTTCGTGTGGTTTCAAGCTGAGATATGCATTTCCTGCGATAATCTTGGTGAGACTTCTGTCCGAAGTATGCTGCATCATCTAGATCGCTCTTTTTGAGCTATTTAATGCGAGAAGCACGTTATCTGGTGTTTTCACCACTCCACAGTGCGTTTGATATGCAGAACAGTAGATATCTTGGTTTGCGTGGGGTTTCAAGCTGAGATATGCATTTTCTGCGATAATCTTAGTGAGACTTCTGTCCGAAGTATGCTGAATCATCGAGATCGCACTTTTCGAGCTAGTTAGTACGAGAAACACGTTATCTGGTGTTTTCACCACTTCACAGTGCGTTTGATATGCATAACAGTACATATCTTGGTTTTCGTGTGGTTTCAAGGTGAGATATGCATTTTCTGCGATAATCTTGATGAGACTTCTGTCCGAAGTATGCAGAATCATCGAGATCGCTCGTTTCGAGCTATCAAATGCGAGAAACACGTTATCTGGTGTTTTCACCACTCCACAGTGCGTTGGGTATGCAGAACAGGAGATATTTTGGTTTTTGTCTGGTTTCAAGCTGAGATATGCATTTTCTACGATAAGCTTGGTGAATCGTCTGTCCGAAGTATGCAGAAACGTCGAGAGCGCTCTTTTCGAGCTATTTAATGCGAGAAACACGTTTTCTGGGGTTTTGACCACTCCACAGTTCGTTGGATATGCAGAACAGTAGATATCTTGGTTTTCGTGGGGTTTCAAGCAGAGATATGCATTTTCTGCGATAATCTTGTTGAGACTTCTGTTAGAAGTATGCAGAATCATCGAGATGGCACTTTTCGAGCTATTTAATGCGAGAAGCACGTTATCTGGTGTTTTCACCACTCCACAGTTGGTTTGATCTGCAGAACCGGCGATATTTTGGTTTTCGTAGGGTTTCAAGCTGAGATATGCATTTTCTACGATAATCTTGGTGAGACTTCTGTCAGAAGTATGCCGGATCTTCGAGAACGCTCTTTTCGAGCTACTTAATGCGAGAAACACGTTTTCTGGTGTTTCCACCACTCCACAGTGCGTTTGATATGTAGAACCGGCGACATCTTGGTTTTCGTGGGGTTTCAAGCTGAGATATGCATTTTCTGCGATAATCTTGTTGAGACTTCTGTCCGAAGTATGCAGAGTCATCGAGATCGCTCTGTTCGAGCTAGTTAATGCGACAAAAACCTTATCCGGTGTTTTCACCACTCCACAGTGCGTTTGATATGCAGAACCGGAGATATCTTGGTTTTCGTGGGGTTTCAAGCTGAGATACGCATTTTCTGCGATAATCTTGGTGAGACTTCTGTCCGAAGTATGCTGAATCATCTAGATCGCTCTTTTTGAGCTATTTAATGCGAGAAACACGTTATGTGGTGTTTTCACCACTCCATAGTGCGTTGGATATGCAGAACCGGAGATATTTTGGTTTTTGTCGGGTTTAAAGCTGAGATATGCATTTTCTACGATAAGCTTGGTGAAACATCTGTCCGAAGTATGCAGAAACATCGAGAGCGCTCTTTTCGAGCTATTTAATGCGAGAAACTCTTTTTCTGAGGTTTTCACCACTCCACAGTGCGTTTGATATGCAGTACCAGCGATATATTGGTTTTCGTGGGGTTTCAAGATGAGATATGCATTTTATACAATAATCTTGGTGAGACTTCTGTCCGAAGCATGCTTAATCATCGAGATCGCTCGTTTCGAGCTAATTAATGCGAGAAACACGTTATCTGGTGTTTTCACTACTCCACAGTGCGTATTATATGCAGAACCGGCGATATCTTGGTTTTCGTGGGATTTCAAGCTGAGATATGCATTTTCTGCGATAATCTTGGTGAGACTTCTGTCCGAAGTATGCTGAAACATCGAGATCGCTCTTTTTGAGCTAGTTAATGCGAGAAAAACCTTATCCGGTGTTTTCACCACTCCACAGTGCGTTTGATATGCATAACAGTACATATCTTGGTTTTCGTGTGGTTTCAAGGTGAGATATGCATTTTCTGCGATAATCTTGATGAGACTTCTGTCCGAAGTATGCAGAATCATCGAGATCGCTCGTTTCGAGCTATCAAATGCGAGAAACACGTTATCTGGTGTTTTCACCACTCCACAGTGCGTTGGGTATGCAGAACAGGAGATATTTTGGTTTTTGTCTGGTTTCAAGCTGAGATATGCATTTTCTACGATAAGCTTGGTGAATCGTCTGTCCGAAGTATGCAGAAACGTCGAGAGCGCTCTTTTCGAGCTATTTAATGCGAGAAACACGTTTTCTGGGGTTTTGACCACTCCACAGTTCGTTGGATATGCAGAACAGTAGATATCTTGGTTTTCGTGGGGTTTCAAGCAGAGATATGCATTTTCTGCGATAATCTTGTTGTGACTTCTGTTAGAAGTATGCAGAATCATCGAGATCGCACTTTTCGAGCTATTTAATGCGAGAAACACGTTATCTGGTGTTCTCACCACTCCACAGTTGGTTTGATATGCAGAACCGGCGATATTTTGGTTTTCGTCGGGTTTCAAGCTGAGATATGCATTTTCTACGATAATCTTGGTGAAACATCTGCCCGAAGTATGCAGAAACATCGAGAGCGCTCTTTTCGAGCTACTTAATGCACGAAACACGTTTTCTGGTGTTTTCGCCACTCCACAGTTCGTTGGATATGCAGAACCGGAGATATCTTGGTTTTCGTGTGGTTTCAAGCTGAGATATGCATTTCCTGCGATAATCTTGGTGAGACTTCTGTCCGAAGTATGCTGCATCATCTAGATCGCTCTTTTTGAGCTATTTAATGCGAGAAGCACGTTATCTGGTGTTTTCACCACTCCACAGTGCGTTTGATATGCAGAACAGTAGATATCTTGGTTTGCGTGGGGTTTCAAGCTGAGATATGCATTTTCTGCGATAATCTTAGTGAGACTTCTGTCCGAAGTATGCTGAATCATCGAGATCGCACTTTTCGAGCTAGTTAGTACGAGAAACACGTTATCTGGTGTTTTCACCACTTCACAGTGCGTTTGATATGCATAACAGTACATATCTTGGTTTTCGTGTGGTTTCAAGGTGAGATATGCATTTTCTGCGATAATCTTGATGAGACTTCTGTCCGAAGTATGCAGAATCATCGAGATCGCTCGTTTCGAGCTATCAAATGCGAGAAACACGTTATCTGGTGTTTTCACCACTCCACAGTGCGTTGGGTATGCAGAACAGGAGATATTTTGGTTTTTGTCTGGTTTCAAGCTGAGATATGCATTTTCTACGATAAGCTTGGTGAATCGTCTGTCCGAAGTATGCAGAAACGTCGAGAGCGCTCTTTTCGAGCTATTTAATGCGAGAAACACGTTTTCTGGGGTTTTGACCACTCCACAGTTCGTTGGATATGCAGAACAGTAGATATCTTGGTTTTCGTGGGGTTTCAAGCAGAGATATGCATTTTCTGCGATAATCTTGTTGAGACTTCTGTTAGAAGTATGCAGAATCATCGAGATGGCACTTTTCGAGCTATTTAATGCGAGAAGCACGTTATCTGGTGTTTTCACCACTCCACAGTTGGTTTGATCTGCAGAACCGGCGATATTTTGGTTTTCGTAGGGTTTCAAGCTGAGATATGCATTTTCTACGATAATCTTGGTGAGACTTCTGTCAGAAGTATGCCGGATCTTCGAGAACGCTCTTTTCGAGCTACTTAATGCGAGAAACACGTTTTCTGGTGTTTCCACCACTCCACAGTGCGTTTGATATGTAGAACCGGCGACATCTTGGTTTTCGTGGGGTTTCAAGCTGAGATATGCATTTTCTGCGATAATCTTGTTGAGACTTCTGTCCGAAGTATGCAGAGTCATCGAGATCGCTCTGTTCGAGCTAGTTAATGCGACAAAAACCTTATCCGGTGTTTTCACCACTCCACAGTGCGTTTGATATGCAGAACCGGAGATATCTTGGTTTTCGTGGGGTTTCAAGCTGAGATACGCATTTTCTGCGATAATCTTGGTGAGACTTCTGTCCGAAGTATGCTGAATCATCTAGATCGCTCTTTTTGAGCTATTTAATGCGAGAAACACGTTTTCTGGGGTTTTCACCACTCCACAGTGCGTTTGATATGCAGAACAGTAGATATCTTGGTTTTCGTGGGGTTTCAAGCTGAGATATGCATTTTCTGCGATAATCTTGTTGAGACTTCTGTCCGAAGTATGCAGAGTCATCGAGATCATTCGTGTCGAGCTACTTAATGCGAGAAACACGTTATCTGGTGTTTTCACCACTCCACAGTGCGTTGGATATGCAGAACCGGAGATATTTTGGTTTTCGTCGGGTTTCAAGCTGAGATATGCATTTTCTACGATAAGCTTGGTGAAACATCTGTCCGAAGTATGCTGAATCATCTAGATCGCTCTTTTCGAGCTATTTAATGCGAGAATCACGTTATCTGGTGGTTTCACCACTCCACAGTGCGTTTGATATGCAGAACAGTAGATATCTTGGTTTGCGTGGGGTTTCAAGCTGAGATATGCATTTTCTGCGATAATCTTTTTGAGACTTCTGTTAGAAGTATGCAGAATCATCGAGATCGCGCTTTTCGAGCTACTTAATGCGAGAAACACGTTATCTGGTGTTTTCACCACTCCACAGTTGGTTCGATATGCAGAACCGGAGATATCTTGGTTTTCGTGGGGTTTCAAGCTGAGATATGCATTTCCAGCGATAATCTTGGTGAGACTTCTGTCCGAAGTATGCTGAATCATCTAGATCGCTCTTTTCGAGCTATTTAATGCGAGAAACACGTCATCTGGTGTTTTCACCACTCCACAGTGCGTTTGATATGCATAACCAGCGATATCTTGGTTTTCGTGGGGTTTCAAGCTGAGGTATGCATTTTCTACGATAAGCTTGGTGAAACGTCTGTCCGAAGTATGCAGAAACGTCGAGAGCGCTCTTTTCGGGCTATTTAATGCGAGAAACACGTTATCTGGTGTTTTCACCACTCCACAGTTGGTTCGATATGCAGAACCGGAGATATCTTGGTTTTCGTGGGGTTTCAAGCTGAGATATGCATTTTCTGCGATAATCTTAGTGAGACTTCTGTCCGAAGTATGCTGAATCATCGAGATCGCTCTTTTCGAGCTAGTTAGAACGAGAAACACGTTATCTGTTGTTTTCACCACTTCACAGTGCGTTTGATATGCATAACAGTACATATCTTGGTTTTCGTGGGGTTTCAAGCTGAGATATGCATTTTCTGCGATAATCTTGGTGAGACTTCAGTCCGAAGTATGCAGAATCATCGAGATCGCTCGTTTCGAGCTATCTAATGCGAGAAACACGTTATCTGGTGTTTTCACCACTCCACAGTGCGTTTGATATGCAGAACAGTAGATATCTTGGTTTGCGTGGGGTTTCAAGCTGAGATATGCATTTTCTGCAATAATCTTTTTGAGACTTCTGTTAGAAGTATGCAGAATCATCGAGATCGCGCTTTTCGAGCTATTTAATGCGAGAAACACGTTATCTGGTGTTTTCACCACTCCACAGTTGGTTCGATATGCAGAACCGGAGATATTTTGGTTTTTGTCGGGTTTCAAGCTGAGGTATGCATTTTCTACGATAAGCTTGGTGAAACGTCTGTCCGAAGTATGCAGAAACGTCGAGAGCGCTCTTTTCGGGCTATTTAATGCGAGAAACACGTTTTCTGGGGTTTTCAGCACTCCACAGTGCGTTTGATATGCAGAACCAGCGATATCTTGGTTTTCGTGGGGTTTCAAGCTGAGATATGCATTTTCTACGATAAGCTTGGTGAAACGTCTGTCCGAAGTATGCAGAAACGTCGAGAGCGCTCTTTTCGAGCTATTTAATGCGAGAAACACGTTATCTAGTGTTTTCACCACTCCACAGTGCGTTTGTTATGCAGTACCAGCGATATCTTGGTTTTCGTGGGGTTTCAAGCTGAGATATGCATTTTTTACGATAATCTTGGTGAGACTTCTGTCCGAAGTATGCAGAATCATCGAGATCGCTCTTTTCGAGCTAGTTAGTACGAGAAACTCGTTTTCTGGGGTTTTCACCACTCCACAGTGCGTTTGATATGCATAACAGTACATATCTTGGTTTTCGTGGGGTTTCAAGCTGAGATATGCATTTTCTGCGATAATCTTGTTGAGACTTCTGTCCGAAGTACGCAGAATCATCGAGATCGCTCGTTTCGAGCTATCTAATGCAAGAAACACGTTATCTGGTGTTTTTACCACTCCACAGTGCGTTGGATATGCAGAACCGGAGATATTTTGGTTTTTGTCGGGTTTCAAGCTGAGATATGCCTTTTCTACGACAATCTTGGTGAGACTTCTGTCCGAAGTATGCAGAATCATCGAGATCGCTCGTTTCGAGCTATTTAATGCGAGAAACACGTTATCTGGTGTTTTCACCACTCCACAGGGATTTTGATATGCAGAACCGGCGATATCTAGATTTTCGTGGTGTTTCCAGCTGAGATATGCATTTTCTGCGATAATCTTGGTGGGTCTTTTGTCAGAAGTATGCAGAATCATCTAGATCGCTCTTTTCGAACTTCTTAATGCACGAAACACGTTTTCTGGTGTTTTCACCACTCCACAGTACGTTTGACATGCAGAACCGGAGATATCTTGGTTTCGGTCGGGTTTCAAGCTGAGATATGCGTTTTCTACGATAATCCTGGTGAGACTTCTGTCAGAAGTATGCAGAATCTTCGAGAGCGCTCTTTTCGAGCTAGTGAGTGTGAGAAACACGTTCTCTGATTGTTTTCACCACTCCACAGTGCGTTTGATATGCAGAACCGGCGATATCTAGATTTTCGTGGTGTTTCCAGCTGAGATATGCATTTTCTGCGATAATCTTGGTGGGTCTTTTGTCAGAAGTATGCAGAATCATCTAGATCGCTCTTTTCGAACTTCTTAATGCACGAAACACGTTTTCTGGTGTTTTCACCACTCCACAGTACGTTTGACATGCAGAACCGGAGATATCTTGGTTTCGGTCGGGTTTCAAGCTGAGATATGCGTTTTCTACGATAATCCTGGTGAGACTTCTGTCAGAAGTATGCAGAATCTTCGAGAGCGCTCTTTTCGATCTACTTAATGCGCGAAACACGTTATCTGGTGCTTTCACCACTCCTCAGTGCGTTTGTTATGCAGTACCAGCGATATCTTGGTTTTCGTGGGGTTTCAAGTTGAGATATGCATTTTTTACGATAATCTTGGTGAGACTTCTGTCCGAAGTATGCAGAACCATCGAGATCGCTCTATTCGAGCTATTTAATGCTACAAACACGTTATCTGGTGTTTTCAGCACTCCACATTGCGTTTGATATGCAGAACCGGCGATATCTTGGTTTTCGTGGGGTTTCCAGCTGAGATATGCATTTTCTGCGATAATCTTTTTGAGACTTCTGTTAGAAGTATGCAGAATCATCGAGATCGCGCTAATCGAGCTATTTAATGCGAGAAACACGTTATCTGGTGTTTTCACCACTCCACAGTGCGTTTGATATGCAGAACAGTAGATATCTTGGTTTGCGTGGGGTTCCAAGCTGAGATATGCATTTTCTGCGATAATCTTAGTGAGACATCTGTCCGAAGTATGCTGAATCATCGAGATCGCTCTTTTCGAGCTAGTTAGAACGAGAAACACGTTATCTGGTGTTTTCACCACTTCACAGTGCGTTTGATGTGCATAACAGTACATATATTGGTTTTCGTGGGGTTTCAAGCTGAGATATGCATTTTCTGCGATAATCTTGGTGAGACTTATGTCCGAAGTATGCAGAATCATCGAGATCGCACGTTTCGAGCTATCTAATGCGAGAAACACGTTATCTGGTGTTTTCAGCACTCCACATTGCGTTTGATATGCAGAACCGGCGATATCTTGGTTTTCGTGGGGTTTCCAGCTGAGATATGCATTTTCTGCGATAATCTTTTTGAGACTTCTGTTAGAAGTATGCAGAATCATCGAGATCGCGCTAATCGAGCTATTTAATGCGAGAAACACGTTATCTGGTGTTTTCACCACTCCACAGTTGGTTCGATATGCAGAACCGGAGATATCTTGGTTTTCGTGGGGTTTCAAGCTGAGATATGCATTTTCTGCGATAATCTTAGTGAGAGTTCTGTCCGAAGTATGCTGAATCATCGAGATCGCTCTTTTCGAGCTAGTTAGTACGAGAAACTCGTTTTCTGGGGTTTTCACCACTCCACAGTGCGTTTGATATGCATAACAGTACATATCTTGGTTTTCGTGGGGTTTCAAGCTGAGATATGCATTTTCTGCGATAATCTTGTTGAGACTTCTGTCCGAAGTACGCAGAATCATCGAGATCGCTCGTTTCGAGCTATCTAATGCAAGAAACACGTTATCTGGTGTTTTTACCACTCCACAGTGCGTTGGATATGCAGAACCGGAGATATTTTGGTTTTTGTCGGGTTTCAAGCTGAGATATGCCTTTTCTACGACAATCTTGGTGAGACTTCTGTCCGAAGTATGCAGAATCATCGAGATCGCTCGTTTCGAGCTATTTAATGCGAGAAACACGTTATCTGGTGTTTTCACCACTCCACAGGGAGTTTGATATGCAGAACCGGCGATATCTTGGTTTTCGTGGGGTTTCCAGCTGAGATATGCATTTTCTGCGATAATCTTTTTGAGACTTCTGTTAGAAGTATGCAGAATCATCGAGATCGCGCTAATCGAGCTATTTAATGCGAGAAACACGTTATCTGGTGTTTTCACCACTCCACAGTTGGTTCGATATGCAGAACCGGAGATATCTTGGTTTTCGTGGGGTTTCAAGCTGAGATATGCATTTTCTGCGATAATCTTAGTGAGACTTCTGTCCGAAGTATGCTGAATCATCGAGATCGCTCTTTTCGAGCTAGTTAGTACGAGAAACTCGTTTTCTGGGGTTTTCACCACTCCACAGTGCGTTTGATATGCATAACAGTACATATCTTGGTTTTCGTGGGGTTTCAAGCTGAGATATGCCTTTTCTACGACAATCTTGGTGAGACTTCTGTCCGAAGTATGCAGAATCATCGAGATCGCTCGTTTCGAGCTATTTAATGCTAGAAACACGTTATCTGGTGTTTTCACCACTCCACAGGGAGTTTGATATGCAGAACCGGCGATATCTTTGTTTTCGTGGGGTTTCAAGCTGAGATATGCATTTTCTGCGATAATCATGTTGAGACTTCTGTCCGAAGTATGCAGAATCATCGAGATCGCTCGTTTCGAGCTATCTAATGCGGGAAACACGCTATCTGGTGTTTTCAGCACTCCACAGTGCGTTTGATATGCAGAACCAGCGATATCTTGGTTTTCGTGGGGTTTCAAGCTGAGATATGCATTTTTTACGATAATCATTGTGAGACTTCTGTCCGAAGTATGCAGAATCATCGAGATCGCACTTTTCGAGCTATTTAATGCATGAAACACGTTATCTGGTGTTTTCACCACTCCACAGTGCGTATGATATGCAGAACCGGCGATATCTTGGTTTTCGTGGGGTTTCAAGCTGAGATATGCATTTTCTGCGATAATCTTGGTGAGACTTCTGTCCGAAGTATGCTGAAACATCCAGATCGCTCTTTTCGAGCTAGTTAATACGAGAAAAACCTTATCCGGTGTTTTCACCACTCCACAGTGCGTTTGATATGCAGAACCAGCGATACCTTGGCTTTCGTGGGGTTTCAAGCTGAGATATGCATTTTCTTCTATAATCTTAGTGAGACTTCTGTCCGAAGTATGCTGAATCATCGAGATCGCTCTTTTCGAGCTAGTTAGTACGAGAAACACGTTATCTGGTGTTTTCACCACTTCACAGTGCGTTTGATATGCATAACAGTACATATCTTGGTTTTCGTGGGGTTTCAAGCTGAGATATGCATTTTCTGCGATAATCTTGTTGAGACTTCTGTCCGAAGTACGCAGAATCATCTAGATCGCTCGTTTCGAACTTCTTAATGCACGAAACACGTTTTCTGGTGTTTTCACCACTCCACAGTACGTTTGACATGCAGAACCGGAGATATCTTGGGTTCGGTCGGGTTTCAAGCTGAGATATGCATTTCCTGCGATAATCTTGGTGAGACTTCTGTCCGAAGTATGCTGAATCATCGAGATCGCTCTTTTCGAGCTAGTGAGTGTGAGAAACACGTTCTCTGATTGTTTTCACCACTCCACAGTGCGTTTGATATGCAGAACCGGCGATATCTAGATTTTCGTGGTGTTTCCAGCTGAGATATGCATTTTCTGCGATAATCTTGGTGGGTCTTTTGTCAGAAGTATGCAGAATCATCTAGATCGCTCTTTTCGAACTTCTTAATGCACGAAACACGTTTTCTGGTGTTTTCACCACTCCACAGTACGTTTGACATGCAGAACCGGAGATATCTTGGTTTCGGTCGGGTTTCAAGCTGAGATATGCGTTTTCTACGATAATCCTGGTGAGACTTCTGTCAGAAGTATGCAGAATCTTCGAGAGCGCTCTTTTCGATCTACTTAATGCGCGAAACACGTTATCTGGTGCTTTCACCACTCCTCAGTGCGTTTGTTATGCAGTACCAGCGATATCTTGGTTTTCGTGGGGTTTCAAGTTGAGATATGCATTTTTTACGATAATCTTGGTGAGACTTCTGTCCGAAGTATGCAGAACCATCGAGATCGCTCTATTCGAGCTATTTAATGCTACAAACACGTTATCTGGTGTTTTCAGCACTCCACATTGCGTTTGATATGCAGAACCGGCGATATCTTGGTTTTCGTGGGGTTTCCAGCTGAGATATGCATTTTCTGCGATAATCTTTTTGAGACTTCTGTTAGAAGTATGCAGAATCATCGAGATCGCGCTAATCGAGCTATTTAATGCGAGAAACACGTTATCTGGTGTTTTCACCACTCCACAGTGCGTTTGATATGCAGAACAGTAGATATCTTGGTTTGCGTGGGGTTCCAAGCTGAGATATGCATTTTCTGCGATAATCTTAGTGAGACATCTGTCCGAAGTATGCTGAATCATCGAGATCGCTCTTTTCGAGCTAGTTAGAACGAGAAACACGTTATCTGGTGTTTTCACCACTTCACAGTGCGTTTGATGTGCATAACAGTACATATCTTGGTTTTCGTGGGGTTTCAAGCTGAGATATGCATTTTCTGCGATAATCTTGGTGAGACTTCTGTCCGAAGTATGCAGAATCATCGAGATCGCACGTTTCGAGCTATCTAATGCGAGAAACACGTTATCTGGTGTTTTCAGCACTCCACATTGCGTTTGATATGCAGAACCGGCGATATCTTGGTTTTCGTGGGGTTTCCAGCTGAGATATGCATTTTCTGCGATAATCTTTTTGAGACTTCTGTTAGAAGTATGCAGAATCATCGAGATCGCGCTAATCGAGCTATTTAATGCGAGAAACACGTTATCTGGTGTTTTCACCACTCCACAGTTGGTTCGATATGCATAACCGGAGATATCTTGGTTTTCGTGGGGTTTCAAGCTGAGATATGCATTTTCTGCGATAATCTTAGTGAGAGTTCTGTCCGAAGTATGCTGAATCATCGAGATCGCTCTTTTCGAGCTAGTTAGTACGAGAAATTCGTTTTCTGGGGTTTTCACCACTCCACAGTGCGTTTGATATGCATAACAGTACATATCTTGGTTTTCGTGGGGTTTCAAGCTGAGATATGCATTTTCTGCGATAATCTTGTTGAGACTTCTGTCCGAAGTACGCAGAATCATCGAGATCGCTCGTTTCGAGCTATCTAATGCAAGAAACACGTTATCTGGTGTTTTTACCACTCCACAGTGCGTTGGATATGCAGAACCGGAG
The DNA here is from genome assembly GCA_951804975.1 of Anthophora plumipes. Lineage (NCBI taxonomy): Eukaryota > Metazoa > Arthropoda > Insecta > Hymenoptera > Apidae > Anthophora > Anthophora plumipes. The sequence continues at coordinate 22,072,307 of OX638118.1, forward strand.
ATATTTTGGTTTTTGTCGGGTTTCAAGCTGAGATATGCCTTTTCTACGACAATCTTGGTGAGACTTCTGTCCGAAGTATGCAGAATCATCGAGATCGCTCGTTTCGAGCTATTTAATGCGAGAAACACGTTATCTGGTGTTTTCACCACTCCACAGGGAGTTTGATATGCAGAACCGGCGATATCTTTGTTTTCGTGGGGTTTCAAGCTGAGATATGCATTTTTTACGATAATCTTGGTGAGACTTCTGTCCGAAGTTTGCTGAAACATCGAGATCGCTCTTTTCGAGCTATTTAATGCGAGAAACTCGTTTTCTGGGGTTTTCACCACTCCACAGTTCGTTGGATATGCAGAACCGGAGATATCTTGGTTTTCGTGGGGTTTCAAGCTGAGATATGCATTTCCTGCGATAATCTTGGTGAGACTTCTGTCCGAAGTATGCTGAATCATCGAGATCGCTCTTTTCGAGCTAGTGAGTGCGAGAAACACTTTATCTGGTGTTTTCACCGCTTCACAGTGCGTTTGATATGCATAACAGTACATATCTTGGTTTTCGTGGGGTTTCAAGCTGAGATATGCATTTTCTGCGATAATCTTGTTGAGACTTCTGTCCGAAGTACGCAGAATCATCGAGATCGCTCGTTTCGAGCTATCTAATGCGAGAAACACGTTATCTGGTGTTTTTATCACTCCACAGTGCGTTAGATATGCAGAACCGGAGATATTTTGGTTTTTGTCGGGTTTCAAGCTGAGATATGCATTTTCTACGACAATCTTGGTGAGACTTCTGTCCGAAGTATGCAGAATCATCGAGATCGCTCGTTTCGAGCTATTTAATGCGAGAAACACGTTATCTGGTGTTTTCACCACTCCACAGGGAGTTTGATATGCAGAACCGGCGATATCTTTGTTTTCGTGGGGTTTCAAGCTGAGATATGCATTTTCTGCGATAATCATGGTGAGACTTCTGTCCGAAATATGCAGAATCATCGAGATCGCTCTTATCGAGCGATTTAATGCGAGAAACACGTTATCTGGTGTTTTCACCACTCCACAGTGCGTTTGATATGCAGAACCAGCGATATCTTGGTTTTCGTGCGGTCTCAAGCTGAGTTATGCATTTTTTACGATAATCTTGGTGAGACTTCTGTCCGAAGTTTGCTGAAACATCGAGATCGCTCTTATCGAGCTATTTAATGCGAGAAACTCGTTTTCTGGGGTTTTCACCACTCCACAGTTCGTTGGATATGCAGAACCGGAGATATCTTGGTTTTCGTGGGGTTTCAAGCTGAGATATGCATTTCCTGCGATAATCTTGGTGAGACTTCTGTCCGAAGTATGCTGAATCATCGAGGTCGCTCTTTTCGAGCTAGTGAGTGCGAGAAACACGTTCTCTGATTGTTTTCACCACTCCACAGTGCGTTTGATATGCAGAACAGGCGATATCTAGATTTTCGTGGTGTTTCCAGCTGAGATATGCATTTTCTGCGATAATCTTGGTGGGTCTTTTGTCAGAAGTATGCAGAATCATCTAGATCGCTCTTTTCGAACTTCTTAATGCACGAAACACGTTTTCTGGTGTTTTCACCACTCCACAGTACGTTTGACATGCAGAACCGGAGATATCTTGGTTTCGGTCGGGTTTCAAGCTGAGATATGCATTTTCTACGATAATCCTGGTGAGACTTCTGTCAGAAGTATGCAGAATCTTCGAGATCGCTCGTTTCGAGCTATTTAATGCGAGAAACACGTTAACTGGTGTTTTCACCACTCCACAGTGCGTATGATATGCAGAACCGGCGATATCTAGATTTTCGTGGGGTTTCCAGCTGAGATATGCATTTTCTGCGATAATCTTGGTGGGTCTTTTGTCAGAAGTATGCAGAATCATCTAGATCGCTCTTTTCGAACTTCTTAATGCACGAAACACGTTTTCTGGTGTTTTCACCACTCCACAGTACGTTTGACATGCAGAACCGGAGATATCTTGGTTTCGGTCGGGTTTCAAGCTGAGATATGCATTTTCTACGATAATCCTGGTGAGACTTCTGTCAGAAGTATGCAGAATCTTCGAGATCGCTCGTTTCGAGCTATTTAATGCGAGAAACACGTTATCTGGTGTTTTCACCACTCCACAGTGCGTATGATATGCAGAACCGGCGATATCTAGATTTTCGTGGTGTTTCCAGCTGAGATATGCATTTTCTGCGATAATCTTGGTGGGTCTTTTGTCAGAAGTATGCAGAATCATCTAGATCGCTCTTTTCGAACTTCTTAATGCACGAAACACGTTTTCTGGTGTTTTCACCACTTCACAGTGCGTTTGATATGCATAACAGTACATATCTTGGTTTTCGTGGGGTTTCAAGCTGAGATATGCATTTTCTGCTATAATCTTAGTGAGACTTCAGTCCGAAGTATGCTGAATCATCGAGATCGCTCTTTTCGAGCTAGTTAGTACGAGAAACACGTTATCTGGTGTTTTCACCACTTCACAGTGCGTTTGATATGCATAACAGTACATATCATGGTTTTCGTGGGGTTTCAAGCTGAGATATGCATTTTCTGCGATTATCTTGTTGAGACTTCTGTCCGAAGTACGCAGAATCATCGAGATCGCTCGTTTCGAACTTCCTAATGCACGAAACACGTTTTCTGGTGTTTTCACCGCTCCACAGTACGTTTGACATGCAGAACCGGAGATATCTTGGTTTCGGTCGGGTTTCAAGCTGAGATATGCATTTCCTGCGATAATCTTGGTGAGACTTCTGTCCGAAGTATGCTGAATCTTCGAGATCGCTCGTTTCGAGCTATTTAATGCGAGAAACACGTTTTCTGGTGTTTTCCCCACTTCACAGTGCGTTTGATATGCATAACAGTACATATCTTGGTTTTCGTGGGGTTTCAAGCTGAGATATGCATTTTCTGCGATAATCTTAGTGAGACTTCTGTCCGAAGTATGCTGAATCATCGAGATCGCTCTTTTCGAGCTAGTGAGTGTGAGAAACACGTTCTCTGATTGTTTTCACCACTCCACAGTGCGTTTGATATGCAGAACCGGCGATATCTAGATTTTCGTGGTGTTTCCAGCTGAGATATGCATTTTCTGCGATAATCTTGGTGGGTCTTTTGTCAGAAGTATGCAGAATCATCTAGATCGCTCTTTTCGAACTTCTTAATGCACGAAACACGTTTTCTGGTGTTTTCACCACTCCACAGTACGTTTGACATGCAGAACCGGAGATATCTTGGTTTCGGTCGGGTTTCAAGCTGAGATATGCATTTTCTACGATAATCCTGGTGAGACTTCTGTCAGAAGTATGCAGAATCTTCGAGATCGCTCGTTTCGAGCTGTTTAATGCGAGAAACACGTTATCTGGTGTTTTCACCACTCCACAGTGCGTATGATATGCAGAACCGGCGATATCTAGATTTTCGTGGTGTTTCCAGCTGAGATATGCATTTTCTGCGATAATCTTGGTGGGTCTTTTGTCAGAAGTATGCAGAATCATCTAGATCGCTCTTTTCGAACTTCTTAATGCACGAAACACGTTATCTGGTGATTTCACCACTCCACAGGGAGTTTGATATGCATAACAGTACATATCTTGGTTTTCGTGGGGTTTCAAGCTGGGATATGCATTTTCTGTGATAATCATGTTGAGACTTCTGTCCGAAGTACGCAGAATCATCGAGATCGCTCGTTTCGAACTTCTTAATGCACGAAACACGTTTTCTGGTGTTTTCACCACTCCACAGTACGTTTGACATGCAGAACCGGAGATATCTTGGGTTCGGTCGGGTTTCAAGCTGAGATATGCATTTCCTGCGATAATCTTGGTGAGACTTCTGTCCGAAGTATGCTGAATCATCGAGATCGCTCTTTTCGAGCTAGTGAGTGTGAGAAACACGTTCTCTGATTGTTTTCAGCACTCCACATTGCGATTGATATGCAGAACCGGCGATATCTTGGTTTTCGTGGGGTTTCCAGCTGAGATATGCATTTTCTGCGATAATCTTTTTGAGACTTCTGTTAGAAGTATGCAGAATCATCGAGATCGCGCTAATCGAGCTATTTAATGCGAGAAACACGTTATCTGGTGTTTTCACCTCTCCACAGTTGGTTCGATATGCAGAACCGGAGATATCTTGGTTTTCGTGGGGTTTCAAGCTGAGATATGCATTTTCTGCGATAATCTTAGTGAGACTTCTGTCCGAAGTATGCTGAATCATCGAGATCGCTCTTTTCGAGCTAGTTAGTACGAGAAACACTTTATCTGGTGTTTTCACCACTTCACAGTGCGTTTGATATGCATAACAGTACATATCTTGGTTTTCGTGGGGTTTCAAGCTGAGATATGCATTTTCTGCGATAATCTTGTTGAGACTTCTGTCCGAAGTACGCAGAATCATCGAGATCGCTCGTTTCGAGCTATCTAATGCAAGAAACACGTTATCTGGTGTTTTTACCACTCCACAGTGCGTTGGATATGCAGAACCGGAGATATTTTGGTTTTTGTCGGGTTTCAAGCTGAGATATGCATTTTCTACGACAATCTTGGTGAGACTTCTGTCCGAAGTATGCAGAATCATCGAGATCGCTCGTTTCGAGCTATTTAATGCGAGAAACACGTTATCTGGTGTTTTCACCACTCCACAGGGAGTTTGATATGCAGAACCGGCGATATCTTTGTTTTCGTGGGGTTTCAAGCTGAGATATGCATTTTCTGCGATAATCATGGTGAGACTTCTGTCCGAAATATGCAGAATCATCGAGATCGCTCTTATCGAGCGATTTAATACGAGAAACACGTTATCTGGTGTTTTCACCACTCCACAGTGCGTTTGATATGCAGAACCAGCGATATCTTGGTTTTCGTGCGGTCTCAAGCTGAGTTATGCATTTTTTACGATAATCTTGGTGAGACTTCTGTCCGAAGTTTGCTGAAACATCGAGATCGCTCTTTTCGAGCTATTTAATGCGAGAAACTCGTTTTCTGGGGTTTTCACCACTCCACAGTTCGTTGGATATGCAGAACCGGAGATATCTTGGTTTTCGTGGGGTTTCAAGCTGAGATATGCATTTCCTGCGATAATCTTGTTGAGACTTCTGTCCGAAGTATGCTGAATCATCGAGATCGCTCTTTTCGAGCTAGTGAGTGCGAGAAACACGTTCTCTGATTGTTTTCACCACTCCACAGTGCGTTTGATATGCAGAACAGGCGATATCTAGATTTTCGTGGTGTTTCCAGCTGAGATATGCATTTTCTGCGATAATCTTGGTGGGTCTTTTGTCAGAAGTATGCAGAATCATCTAGATCGCTCTTTTCGAACTTCTTAATGCACGAAACACGTTTTCTGGTGTTTTCACCACTCCACAGTACGTTTGACATGCAGAACCGGAGATATCTTGGTTTCGGTCGGGTTTCAAGCTGAGATATGCATTTTCTACGATAATCCTGGTGAGACTTCTGTCAGAAGTATGCAGAATCTTCGAGATCGCTCGTTTCGAGCTATTTAATGCGAGAAACACGTTATCTGGTGTTTTCACCACTCCACAGTGCGTATGATATGCAGAACCGGCGATATCTAGATTTCCGTGGTGTTTCCAGCTGAGATATGCATTTTCTGCGATAATCTTGGTGGGTCTTTTGTCAGAAGTATGCAGAATCATCTAGATCGCTCTTTTCGAACTTCTTAATGCACGAAACACGTTTTCTGGTGTTTTCACCACTTCACAGTGCGTTTGATATGCATAACAGTACATATCTTGGTTTTCGTGGGGTTTCAAGCTGAGATATGCATTTTCTGCTATAATCTTAGTGACACTTCTGTCCGAAGTATGCTGAATCATCGAGATCGCTCTTTTCGAGCTAGTTAGTACGAGAAACACGTTATCTGGTGTTTTCACCACTTCACAGTGCGTTTGATATGCATAACAGTACATATCATGGTTTTCGTGGGGTTTCAAGCTGAGATATGCATTTTCTGCGATTATCTTGTTGAGACTTCTGTCCGAAGTACGCAGAATCATCGAGATCGCTCGTTTCGAACTTCCTAATGCACGAAACACGTTTTCTGGTGTTTTCACCACTCCACAGTACGTTTGACATGCAGAACCGGAGATATCTTGGTTTCGGTCGGGTTTCAAGCTGAGATATGCATTTCCTGCGATAATCTTGGTGAGACTTCTGTCCGAAGTATGCTGAATCATCTAGATCGCTCTTTTCGAACTTCTTAATGCACGAAACACGTTTTCTGGTGTTTTCACCACTTCACAGTGCGTTTGATATGCATAACAGTACATATCTTGGTTTTCGTGGGGTTTCAAGCTGAGATATGCATTTTCTGCGATAATCTTAGTGAGACTTCTGTCCGAAGTATGCTGAATCATCGAGATCGCTCTTTTCGAGCTAGTGAGTGTGAGAAACACGTTCTCTGATAGTTTTCACCACTCCACAGTGCGTTTGATATGCAGAACCGGCGATATCTAGATTTTCGTGGTGTTTCCAGCTGAGATATGCATTTTCTGCGATAATCTTGGTGGGTCTTTTGTCAGAAGTATGCAGAATCATCTAGATCGCTCTTTTCGAACTTCTTAATGCACGAAACACGTTTTCTGGTGTTTTCACCACTCCACAGTACGTTTGACATGCAGAACCGGAGATATCTTGGTTTCGGTCGGGTTTCAAGCTGAGATATGCGTTTTCTACGATAATCCTGGTGAGACTTCTGTCAGAAGTATGCAGAATCTTCGAGAGCGCTCTTTTCGATCTACTTAATGCGCGAAACACGTTATCTGGTGCTTTCACCACTCCTCAGTGCGTTTGTTATGCAGTACCAGCGATACCTTGGTTTTCGTGGGGTTTCAAGTTGAGATATGCATTTTTTACGATAATCTTGGTGAGACTTCTGTCCGAAGTATGCAGAACCATCGAGATCGCTCTATTCGAGCTATTTAATGCTACAAACACGTTATCTGGTGTTTTCAGCACTCCACATTGCGTTTGATATGCAGAACCGGCGATATCTTGGTTTTCGTGGGGTTTCCAGCTGAGATATGCATTTTCTGCGATAATCTTTTTGAGACTTCTGTTAGAAGTATGCAGAATCATCGAGATCGCGCTAATCGAGCTATTTAATGCGAGAAACACGTTATCTGGTGTTTTCACCACTCCACAGTGCGTTTGATATGCAGAACAGTAGATATCTTGGTTTGCGTGGGGTTCCAAGCTGAGATATGCATTTTCTGCGATAATCTTAGTGAGACTTCTGTCCGAAGTATGCTGAATCATCGAGATCGCTCTTTTCGAGCTAGTTAGAACGAGAAACACGTTATCTGGTGTTTTCACCACTTCACAGTGCGTTTGATATGCATAACAGTACATACCTTGGTTTTCGTGGGGTTTCAAGCTGAGATATGCATTTTCTGCGATAATCTTGGTGAGACTTCTGTCAGAAGTATGCAGAATCATCGAGATCGCTCGTTTCGAGCTATCTAATGCGAGAAACACGTTATCTGGTGTTTTCAGCACTCCACATTGCGTTTGATATGCAGAACCGGCGATATCTTGGTTTTCGTGGGGTTTCCAACTGAGATATGCATTTTCTGCGATAATCTTTTTGAGACTTCTGTTAGAAGTTTGCAGAATCATCGAGATCGCGCTAATCGAGCTATTTAATGCGAGAAACACGTTATCTGGTTTTTCACCACTCCACAGTTGGTTCGATATGCAGAACCGGAGATATCTTGGTTTTCGTGGGGTTTCAAGCTGAGATATGCATTTTCTGCGATAATCTTGGTGAGACTTCTGTCCGAAGTATGCAGAATCATCGAGATCGCTCTTTTCGAGCTATCTAATGCGAGAAACACGTTATCTGGTGTTTTCACCACTCCACAGTGCGTTTGATATGCAGAACAGTAGATATCTTGGTTTGCGTGGGGTTTCAAGCTGAGATATGCATTTTCTGCAATAATCTTTTTGAGACTTCTCTTAGAAGTATGCAGAATCATCGAGATCGCGCTTTTCGAGCTATTTAATGCGAGAAACACGTTATCTGGTGTTTTCACCACTCCACAGTTGGTTCGATATGCAGAACCGGAGATATTTTGGTTTTTGTCGGGTTTCAAGCTGAGGTATGCATTTTCTACGATAAGCTTGGTGAAACGTCTGTCCGAAGTATGCAGAAACTTCGAGAGCGCTCTTTTCGGGCTATTTAATGCGAGAAACACGTTTTCTGGGGTTTTCAGCACTCCACAGTGCGTTTGATATGCAGAACCAGCGATATCTTGGTTTTCGTGGGGTTTCAAGCTGGGATATGCATTTTTTACGATAATCTTGGTGAGACTTATGTCCGAAGTATGCAGAATCATCGAGATCGCTCGTTTCGAGCTATTTAATGCGAGAAACACGTTATCTGGTGATTTCACCACTCCACAGGGAGTTTGATATGCAGAACCGGCGATATCTTGGTTTTCGTGGGGTTTCAAGCTGAGATATGCATTTTCTGCGATAATCTTAGTGAGACTTCTGTCCGAAGTATGCTGAATCATCGAGATCGCTCTTTTCGAGCTAGTTAGTACGAGAAACACGTTATCTGGTGTTTTCACCACTTCACAGTGCGTTTGATATGCATAACAGTACATATCTTGGTTTTCGTGGGGTTTTAAGCTGAGATATGCATTTTCTGCGATAATCTTGTTGAGACTTCTGTCCGAAGTACGCAGAATCATCGAGATCGCTCGTTTCGAGCTATCTAATGCGAGAAACACGTTATCTGGTGTTTTTACCACTCCTCAGTGCGTTGGATATGAAGAACCGGAGATATTTTGGTTTTTGTCGGGTTTCAAGCTGAGATATGCATTTTCTACGATAATCTTGGTGAGACTTCTGTCCGAAGTATGCAGAATCATCGAGATCGCTCGTTTCGAGCTATTTAATGCGAGAAACACGTTATCTGGTGTTTTCACCACTCCACAGGGAGTTTGATATGCAGAACCGGCGATATCTTTGTTTTCGTGGGGTTTCAAGCTGAGATATGCATTTTCTGCGATAATCATGGTGAGACTTCTGTCCGAAATATGCAGAATCATCGAGATCGCTCTTATCGAGCGATTTAATGCGAGAAACACGTTATCTGGTGTTTTCACCACTCCACAGTGCGTTTGATATGCAGAACCAGCGATATCTTGGTTTTCGTGCGGTCTCAAGCTGAGTTATGCATTTTTTACGATAATCTTGGTGAGACTTCTGTCCGAAGTTTGCTGAAACATCGAGATCGCTCTTTTCGAGCTATTTAATGCGAGAAACTCGTTTTCTGGGGTTTTCGGCACTCCACAGTTCGTTGGATATGCAGAACCGCAGATATCTTGGTTTTCGTGGGTTTTCAAGCTGAGATATGCATTTCCTGCGATAATCTTGGTGAGACTTCTGTCCGAAGTATGCTGAATCATCGAGATCGCTCTTTTCGAGCTAGTGAGTGTGAGAAACACGTTCTCTGATTGTTTTCACCACTCCACAGTGCGTTTGATATGCAGAACAGGCGATATCTAGATTTTCGTGGTGTTTCCAGCTGAGATATGCATTTTCTGCGATAATCTTGGTGGGTCTTTTGTCAGAAGTATACAGAATCATCTAGATCGCTCTTTTCGAACTTCTTAATGCACGAAACACGTTTTCTGGTGTTTTCACCACTCCACAGTACGTTTGACATGCAGAACCGGAGATATCTTGGTTTCGGTCGGGTTTCAAGCTGAGATATGCATTTTCTACGATAATCCTGGTGATACTTCTGTCAGAAGTATGCAGAATCTTCGAGATCGCTCGTTTCGAGCTATTTAATGCGAGAAACACGTTATCTGGTGTTTTCACCACTCCACAGTGCGTATCATATGCAGAACCGGCGATATCTAGATTTTCGTGGTGTTTCCAGCTGAGATATGCATTTTCTGCGATAATCTTGGTGGGTCTTTTGTCAGAAGTATGCAGAATCATCTAGATCGCTCTTTTCGAACTTCTTAATGCACGAAACACGTTTTCTGGTGTTTTCACCACTCCACAGTACGTTTGACATGCAGAACCGGAGATATCTTGGTTTCGGTCGGGTTTCAAGCTGAGATATGCATTTTCTACGATAATCCTGGTGAGACTTCTCTCCGAAGTATGCTGAATCATCGAGATCGCACTTTTCGGGCTAGTTAGAACGAGAAACACGTTATCTGGTGATTTCACCACTCCACAGGGAGTTTGATATGCATAACAGTACATATCTTGGTTTTCGTGCGGTTTCAAGCTGAGATATGCATTTTCTGCGATAATCTTGTTGAGACTTCTGTCCGAAGTATGCAGAATCATCGAGATCGCTCGTTTCGAGCTATCTAATGCGGGAAACACGTTATCTGGTGTTTTCAGCACTCCACAGTGCGTTTGATATGCAGAACCAGCGATATCTTGGTTTTCGTGGGGTTTCAAGCTGAGATATGCATTTTTTACGATAATCATTGTGAGACTTCTGTCCGAAGTATGCAGAATCATCGAGATCGCACTTTTCGAGCTATTTAATGCGAGAAACACGTTATCTGGTGTTTTCACCTCTCCACAGTGCGTATGATATGCAGAACCGGCGATATCTTGGTTTTCGTGGGGTTTCAAGCTGAGATATGCATTTTCTGCGATAATCTTGGTGAGACTTCTGTCCGAAGTATGCTGAAACATCCAGATCGCTCTTTTCGAGCTAGTTAATGCGAGAAAAACCTTATCCGGTGTTTTCACCACTCCACAGTGCGTTTGATATGCAGAACCAGCGATACCTTGGCTTTCGTGGGGTTTCAAGCTGAGATATGCATTTTCTTCTATAATCTTAGTGAGACTTCTGTCCGAAGTATGCTGAATCATCGAGATCGCTCTTTTCGAGCTAGTTAGTACGAGAAACACGTTATCTGGTGTTTTCACCACTTCACAGTGCGTTTGATATGCATAACAGTACATATCTTGGTTTTCGTGGGATTTCAAGCTGAGATATGCATTTTCTACGATAATCTTGGTGAGACTTCTGTCAGAAGTATGCAGGATCTTCGAGAACGCTCTTTTCGAGCTATTTAATGCGAGAAACACGTTATCTGGTGCTTTCACCACTCCTCAGTGCGTTTGTTATGCAGTACCAGCGATATCTTGGTTTTCGTGGGGTTTCAAGTTGAGATATGCATTTTTTATGATAATCTTGGTGAGACTTCTGTCCGAAGTATGCAGAACCATCGAGATCGCTCTATTCGAGCTATTTAATGCTACAAACACGTTATCTGGTGTTTTCAGCACTCCACATTGCGTTTGATATGCAGAACCGGCGATATCTTGGTTTTCGTGGGGTTTCAAGCTGAGATATGCATTTTCTGCGATAATCTTTTTGAGACTTCTGTTAGAAGTATGCAGAATCATCGAGATCGCGCTAATCGAGCTATTTAATGCGAGAAACACGTTATCTGGTGTTTTCACCACTCCACAGTGCGTTTGATATGCAGAACCGGCGATATCTTGGTTTTCGTGGGGTATCAAGCTGAGATATGCGTTTCCTGCGATAATCTTGGTGAGACTTCTGTCAGAAGTATGCAGAATCTTCGAGATCGCACTTTTCCAGCTATTTAATGCGAGAAACACGTTATCTGGTGTTTTCACCACTCCACAGTGCGTTTGATATGCAGAACCGGCGATATCTTGGTTTTCGTGGGGTTTCAAGCTGAGATATGCATTTTCTGCGATAATCTTTTTGAGACTTCTGTTAGAAGTATGCAGAATCATCGAGATCGCGCTAATCGAGCTATTTAATGCGAGAAACACGTTATCTGGTGATTTCACCACTCCACAGTGCGTTTGATATGCAGAACCGACGATATCTTGGTTTTCGTGGGGTATCAAGCTGAGATATGCGTTTCCTGCGATAATCTTGGTGAGACTTCTGTCAGAAGTATGCAGAATCTTCGAGATCGCACTTTTCCAGCTATTTAATGCGAGAAACACGTTATCTGGTGTTTTCACCACTCCACAGTGCGTATGATATGCAGAACCGGCGTTATCTTGGTTTTCGTGGGGTTTCAAGCTGAGATATGCATTTTTTACGATAATCTTGGTGAGACTTCTGTCCGAAGTATGCTTAATCATCGAGATCGCTCGTTTCGAGCTATTTAATGCGAGAAACACGTTATCTGGTGTTTTCACCACTCCTCAGTGCGTTTGTTATGCAGGACCGGCGATATCTTGATTTTCGTGGTGTTTCCAGCTGAGATATGCATTTTCTACGATAATCTTGGTGAGACTTCTGTCAGAAGCATGCAGGATCTTCGAGAACGCTCTTTTCGAGCTATTTAATGCGAGAAACACGTTATCTGGTGTTTTCACCACTCCTCAGTGCGTTTGTTATGCAGTACCAGCGATATCTTGGTTTTCGTGGGGTTTCAAGCTGAGATATGCATTTTCTGCGATAATCTTTTTGAGACTTCTGTTAGAAGTATGCAGAATCATCGAGATCGCGCTAATCGAGCTATTTAATGCGAGAAACACGTTATCTGGTGTTTTCACCACTCCACAGTGCGTATGATATGCAGAACCGGCGATATCTTGGTTTTCGTGGGGTTTCAAGCTGAGATATGCATTTTCTGCGATGATCTTGGTGAGACTTCTGTTAGAAGTATGCAGAATCATCGAGATCGCGTTTTTCGAGCTATTTAATGCGAGAAACACGTTATCTGGTGTTTTCAGCACTCCACAGTGCGTTTGATATGCAGAACCAGCGATATCTTGGTTTTCGTGGGGTTTCAAGCTGAGATATGCATTTTTTACGATAATCATTGTGAGACTTCTGTCCGAAGTATGCAGAATCATCGAGATCGCACTTTTCGAGCTATTTAATGCGAGAAACACGTTATCTGGTGTTTTCACCACTCCACAGTGCGTATGATATGCAGAACCGGCGATATCTTGGTTTTCGTGGGGTTTCAAGCTGAGATATGCATTTTCTGCGATAATCTTGGTGAGACTTCTGTCCGAAGTATGCTGAAACATCCAGATCGCTCTTTTCGAGCTAGTTAATGCGAGAAAAACCTTATCCGGTGTTTTCACCACTCCACAGTGCGTTTGATATGCAGAACCAGCGATACCTTGGCTTTCGTGGGGTTTCAAGCTGAGATATGCATTTTTTACGATAATCTCGGTGAGACTTCTGTCCGAAGTATGCAGAATCATCGAGATCGCTCGTTTCGAGCTATTTAATGCGAGAAACACGTTATCTGGTGTTTTCACCACTCCACAGGGAGTTTGATATGCAGAACCGGCGATATCTTTGTTTTCGTGGGATTTCAAGCTGAGATATGCATTTTCTACGATAATCTTGGTGAGACTTCTGTCAGAAGTATGCAGGATCTTCGAGAACGCTCTTTTCGAGCTATTTAATGCGAGAAACACGTTATCTGGTGCTTTCACCACTCCTCAGTGCGTTTGTTATGCAGTACCAGCGATATCTTGGTTTTCGTGGGGTTTCAAGTTGAGATATGCATTTTTTACGATAATCTTGGTGAGACTTCTGTCCGAAGTATGCAGAACCATCGAGATCGCTCTATTCGAGCTATTTAATGCTACAAACACGTTATCTGGTGTTTTCAGCACTCCACATTGCGTTTGATATGCAGAACCGGCGATATCTTGGTTTTCGTGGGGTTTCAAGCTGAGATATGCATTTTCTGCGATAATCTTGGTGAGACTTCTGTCCGAAGTATGCTGAAACATCCAGATCGCTCTTTTCGAGCTAGTTAATGCGAGAAAAACCTTATCCGGTGTTTTCACCACTCCACAGTGCGTTTGATATGCAGAACCAGCGATACCTTGGCTTTCGTGGGGTTTCAAGCTGAGATATGCATTTTTTACGATAATCTCGGTGAGACTTCTGTCCGAAGTATGCAGAATCATCGAGATCGCTCGTTTCGAGCTATTTAATGCGAGAAACACGTTATCTGGTGTTTTCACCACTCCACAGGGAGTTTGATATGCAGAACCGGCGATATCTTTGTTTTCGTGGGATTTCAAGCTGAGATATGCATTTTCTACGATAATCTTGGTGAGACTTCTGTCAGAAGTATGCAGGATCTTCGAGAACGCTCTTTTCGAGCTATTTAATGCGAGAAACACGTTATCTGGTGCTTTCACCACTCCTCAGTGCGTTTGTTATGCAGTACCAGCGATATCTTGGTTTTCGTGGGGTTTCAAGTTGAGATATGCATTTTTTACGATAATCTTGGTGAGACTTCTGTCCGAAGTATGCAGAACCACCGAGATCGCTCTATTCGAGCTATTTAATGCTACAAACACGTTATCTGGTGTTTTCAGCACTCCACATTGCGTTTGATATGCAGAACCGGCGATATCTTGGTTTTCGTGGGGTTTCAAGCTGAGATATGCATTTTCTGCGATAATCTTTTTGAGACTTCTGTTAGAAGTATGCAGAATCATCGAGATCGCGCTAATCGAGCTATTTAATGCGAGAAACACGTTATCTGGTGTTTTCACCACTCCACAGTGCGTTTGATATGCAGAACCGGCGATATCTTGGTTTTCGTGGGGTATCAAGCTGAGATATGCGTTTCCTGCGATAATCTTGGTGAGACTTCTGTCAGAAGTATGCAGAATCTTCGAGATCGCACTTTTCCAGCTATTTAATGCGAGAAACACGTTATCTGGTGTTTTCACCACTCCACAGTGCGTTTGATATGCAGAACCGGCGATATCTTGGTTTTCGTGGGGTTTCAAGCTGAGATATGCATTTTCTGCGATAATCTTGGTGAGACTTCTGTCCGAAGTATGCTGAAACATCCAGATCGCTCTTTTCGAGCTAGTTAATGCGAGAAAAACCTTATCCGGTGTTTTCACCACTCCACAGTGCGTTTGATATGCAGAACCAGCGATACCTTGGCTTTCGTGGGGTTTCAAGCTGAGATATGCATTTTTTACGATAATCTCGGTGAGACTTCTGTCCGAAGTATGCAGAATCATCGAGATCGCTCGTTTCGAGCTATTTAATGCGAGAAACACGTTATCTGGTGTTTTCACCACTCCACAGGGAGTTTGATATGCAGAACCGGCGATATCTTGGTTTTCGTGGGGTTTCAAGCTGAGATATGCATTTTCTGCGATAATCTTGTTGAGACTTCTGTCCGAAGTACGCAGAATCATCTAGATCGCTCGTTTCGAACTTCTTAATGCACGAAACACGTTTTCTGGTGTTTTCACCACTCCACAGTACGTTTGACATGCAGAACCGGAGATATCTTGGTTTCGGTCGGGTTTCAAGCTGAGATATGCGTTTTCTACGATAATCCTGGTGAGACTTCTGTCAGAAGTATGCAGAATCTTCGAGAGCGCTCTTTTCGATCTACTTAATGCGCGAAACACGTTATCTGGTGCTTTCACCACCCCTCAGTGCGTTTGTTATGCAGTACCAGCGATATCTTGGTTTTCCTGGGGTTTCAAGTTGAGATATGCATTTTTTACGATAATCTTGGTGAGACTTCTGTCCGAAGTATGCAGAACCATCGAGATCGCTCTATTCGAGCTATTTAATGCTACAAACACGTTATCTGGTGTTTTCAGCACTCCACATTGCTTTTGATATGCAGAACAGTAGATATCTTGGTTTGCGTGGGGTTCCAAGCTGAGATATGCATTTTCTGCGATAATCTTAGTGAGACATCTGTCCGAAGTATGCTGAATCATCGAGATCGCTCTTTTCGAGCTAGTTAGAACGAGAAACACGTTATCTGGTGTTTTCACCACTTCACAGTGCGTTTGATGTGCATAACAGTACATATCTTGGTTTTCGTGGGGTTTCAAGCTGAGATATGCATTTTCTGCGATAATCTTGGTGAGACTTCTGTCCGAAGTATGCAGAATCATCGAGATCGCACGTTTCGAGCTATCTAATGCGAGAAACACGTTATCTGGTGTTTTCAGCACTCCACATTGCGTTTGATATGCAGAACCGGCGATATCTTGGTTTTCGTGGGGTTTCCAGCTGAGATATGCATTTTCTGCGATAATCTTTTTGAGACTTCTGTTAGAAGTATGCAGAATCATCGAGATCGCGCTAATCGAGCTATTTAATGCGAGAAACACGTTATCTGGTGTTTTCACCACTCCACAGTTGGTTCGATATGCAGAACCGGAGATATCTTGGTTTTCGTGGGGTTTCAAGCTGAGATATGCATTTTCTGCGATAATCTTAGTGAGAGTTCTGTCCGAAGTATGCTGAATCATCGAGATCGCTCTTTTCGAGCTAGTTAGTACGAGAAACTCGTTTTCTGGGGTTTTCACCACTCCACAGTGCGTTTGATATGCATAACAGTACATATCTTGGTTTTCGTGGGGTTTCAAGCTGAGATATGCATTTTCTGCGATAATCTTGTTGAGACTTCTGTCCGAAGTACGCAGTATCATCGAGATCGCTCGTTTCGAGCTATCTAATGCAAGAAACACGCTATCTGGTGTTTTTACCACTCCACAGTGCGTTGGATATGCAGAACCGGAGATATTTTGGTTTTTGTCGGGTTTCAAGCTGAGATATGCCTTTTCTACGACAATCTTGGTGAGACTTCTGTCCGAAGTATGCAGAATCATCGAGATCGCTCGTTTCGAGCTATTTAATGCGAGAAACACGTTATCTGGTGTTTTCACCACTCCACAGGGAGTTTGATATGCAGAACCGGCGATATCTTTGTTTTCGTGGGGTTTCAAGCTGAGATATGCATTTTTTACGATAATCTTGGTGAGACTTCTGTCCGAAGTTTGCAGAATCATCGAGATCGCTCGTTTCGAGCTATTTAATGCGAGAAACACGTTATCTGGTGTTTTCACCACTCCACAGGGAGTTTGATATGCAGAACCGGCGATATCTTTGTTTTCGTGGGGTTTCAAGCTGAGATATGCATTTTCTGCGATAATCATGGTGAGACTTCTGTCCGAAATATGCAGAATCATCGAGATCGCTCTTATCGAGCGATTTAATGCGAGAAACACGTTATCTGGTGTTTTCACCACTCCACAGTGCGTTTGATATGCAGAACCAGCGATATCTTGGTTTTCGTGCGGTCTCAAGCTGAGTTATGCATTTTTTACGATAATCTTGGTGAGACTTCTGTCCGAAGTTTGCAGAAACATCGAGATCGCTCTTATCGAGCTATTTAATGCGAGAAACTCGTTTTCTGGGGTTTTCACCACTCCACAGTTCGTTGGATATGCAGAACCGGAGATATCTTGGTTTTCGTGGGGTTTCAAGCTGAGATATGCATTTCCTGCGATAATCTTGGTGAGACTTCTGTCCGAAGTATGCTGAATCATCGAGGTCGCTCTTTTCGAGCTAGTGAGTGCGAGAAACACGTTCTCTGATTGTTTTCACCACTCCACAGTGCGTTTGATATGCAGAACAGGCGATATCTAGATTTTCGTTGTGTTTCCAGCTGAGATATGCATTTTCTGCGATAATCTTGGTGGGTCTTTTGTCAGAAGTATGCAGAATCATCTAGATCGCTCTTTTCGAACTTCTTAATGCACGAAACACGTTTTCTGGTGTTTTCACCACTCCACAGTACGTTTGACATGCAGAACCGGAGATATCTTGGTTTCGGTCGGGTTTCAAGCTGAGATATGCATTTTCTACGATAATCCTGGTGAGACTTCTGTCAGAAGTATGCAGAATCTTCGAGATCGCTCGTTTCGAGCTATTTAATGCGAGAAACACGTTATCTGGTGTTTTCACCACTCCACAGTGCGTATGATATGCAGAACCGGCGATATCTAGATTTTCGTGGTGTTTCCAGCTGAGATATGCATTTTCTGCGATAATCTTGGTGGGTCTTTTGTCAGAAGTATGCAGAATCATCTAGATCGCTCTTTTCGAACTTCTTAATGCACGAAACACGTTATCTGGTGATTTCACCACTCCACAGGGAGTTTGATATGCATAACAGTACATATCTTGGTTTTCGTGGGGTTTCAAGCTGAGATATGCATTTTCTGCGATAATCTTGTTGAGACTTCTGTCCGAATTACGCAGAATCATCGAGATCGCTCGTTTCGAACTTCTTAATGCACGAAACACGTTTTCTGGTGTTTTCACCACTCCACAGTACGTTTGACATGCAGAACCGGAGATATCTTGGGTTCGGTCGGGTTTCAAGCTGAGATATGCATTTCCTGCGATAATCTTGGTGAGACTTCTGTCCGAAGTATGCTGAATCATCGAGATCGCTCTTTTCGAGCTAGTGAGTGTGAGAAACACGTTCTCTGATTGTTTTCACCACTCCACAGTGCGTTTGATATGCAGAACCGGCGATATCTAGATTTTCGTGGTGTTTCCAGCTGAGATATGCATTTTCTGCGATAATCTTGGTGGGTCTTTTGTCAGAAGTATGCAGAATCATCTAGATCGCTCTTTTCGAACTTCTTAATGCACGAAACACGTTTTCTGGTGTTTTCACCACTCCACAGTACGTTTGACATGCAGAACCGGAGATATCTTGGTTTCGGTCGGGTTTCAAGCTGAGATATGCGTTTTCTACGGTAATCCTGGTGAGACTTCTGTCAGAAGTATGCAGAATCCTCGAGAGCGCTCTTTTCGATCTACTTAATGCGCGAAACACGTTATCTGGTGCTTTCACCACTCCTCAGTGCGTTTGTTATGCAGTACCAGCGATATCTTGGTTTTCGTGGGGTTTCAAGTTGAGATATGCATTTTTTACGATAATCTTGGTGAGACTTCTGTCCGAAGTATGCAGAACCATCGAGATCGCTCTATTCGAGCTATTTAATGCTACAAACACGTTATCTGGTGTTTTCAGCACTCCACATTGCGTTTGATATGCAGAACCGGCGATATCTTGGTTTTCGTGGGGTTTCCAGCTGAGATATGCATTTTCTGCGATAATCTTTTTGAGACTTCTGTTAAAAGTATGCAGAATCATCGAGATCGCGCTAATCGAGCTATTTAATGCGAGAAACACGTTATCTGGTGTTTTCACCACTCCACAGTTGGTTCGATATGCAGAACCGGAGATATCTTGGTTTTCGTGGGGTTTCAAGCTGAGATATGCATTTTCTGCGATAATCTTAGTGAGACTTCTGTCCGAAGTATGCTGAATCATCGAGATCGCTCTTTTCGAGCTAGTTAGTACGAGAAACACTTTATCTGGTGTTTTCACCACTTCACAGTGCGTTTGATATGCATAACAGTACATATCTTGGTTTTCGTGGGGTTTCAAGCTGAGATATGCATTTTCTGCGATAATCTTGTTGAGACTTCTGTCCGAAGTACGCAGAATCATCGAGATCGCTCGTTTCGAGCTATCTAATGCAAGAAACACGTTATCTGGTGTTTTTACCACTCCACAGTGCGTTGGATATGCAGAACCGGAGATATTTTGGTTTTTGTCGGGTTTCAAGCTGAGATATGCATTTTCTACGACAATCTTGGTGAGACTTCTGTCCGAAGTATGCAGAATCATCGAGATCGCTCGTTTCGAGCTATTTAATGCGAGAAACACGTTATCTGGTGTTTTCACCACTCCACAGGGAGTTTGATATGCAGAACCGGCGATATCTTTGTTTTCGTGGGGTTTCAAGCTGAGATATGCATTTTCTGCGATAATCATGGTGAGACTTCTGTCCGAAATATGCAGAATCATCGAGATCGCTCTTATCGAGCGATTTAATGCGAGAAACACGTTATCTGGTGTTTTCACCACTCCACAGTGCGTTTGATATGCAGAACCAGCGATATCTTGGTTTTCGTGCGGTCTCAAGCTGAGTTAGGCATTTTTTACGATAATCTTGGTGAGACTTCTGTCCGAAGTTTGCTGAAACATCGAGATCGCTCTTTTCGAGCTATTTAATGCGAGAAACTCGTTTTCTGGGGTTTTCACCACTCCACAGTTCGTTGGATATGCAGAACCGGAGATATCTTGGTTTTCGTGGGGTTTCAAGCTGAGATATGCATTTCCTGCGATAATCTTGGTGAGACTTCTGTCCGAAGTATGCTGAATCATCGAGATCGCTCTTTTCGAGCTAGTGAGTGCGAGAAACACGTTCTCTGATTGCTTTCACCACTCCACAGTGCGTTTGATATGCAGAACAGGCGATATCTAGATTTTCGTGGTGTTTCCAGCTGAGATATGCATTTTCTGCGATAATCTTGATGGGTCTTTTGTCAGAAGTATGCAGAATCATCTAGATCGCTCTTTTCGAACTTCTTAATGCACGAAACACGTTTTCTGGTGTTTTCACCACTCCACAGTACGTTTGACATGCAGAACCGGAGATATCTTGGTTTCGGTCGGGTTTCAAGCTGAGATATGCATTTTCTACGATAATCCTGGTGAGACTTCTGTCAGAAGTATGCAGAATCTTCGAGATCGCTCGTTTCAAGCTATTTAATGCGAGAAACACGTTATCTGGTGTTTTCACCACTCCACAGTGCGTATGATATGCAGAACCGGCGATATCTAGATTTTCGTGGTGTTTCCAGCTGAGATATGCATTTTCTGCGATAATCTTGGTGGGTCTTTTGTCAGAAGTATGCAGAATCATCTAGATCGCTCTTTTCGAACTTCTTAATGCACGAAACACGTTATCTGGTGATTTCACCACTCCACAGGGAGTTTGATATGCATAACACTTCATATCTTGGTTTTCGTGGGGTTTCAAGCTGAGTTATGCATTTTCTGCGATAATCATGTTGAGACTTCTGTCCGAAGTATGCAGAATCATCGAGATCGCTCGTTTCGAGCTATCTAATGCGGGAAACACGTTATCTGGTGTTTTCAGCACTCCACAGTGCGTTTGATATGCAGAACCAGCGATATCTTGGTTTTCGTGGGGCTACAAGCTGAGATATGCATTTTTTACGTTAATCTTGGTGAGACTTCTGTCCGAAGTATGCTTAATCATCGAGATCGCTCTATTCGAGCTATTTAATGCGAGAAACACGTTATCTGGTGTTTTCAGCACTCCACAGTGCGTTTGATATGCAGAACTAGCGATATCTTGGTTTTCGTGGGGTTTCAAGCTGAGATATGCATTTTTTACGATAATCATTGTGAGACTTCTGTCCGAAGTATGCAGAATCATCGAGATCGCACTTTTCGAGCTATTTAATGCATGAAACACGTTATCTGGTGTTTTCACCACTCCACAGTGCGTATGATATGCAGAACCGGCGATATCTTGGTTTTCGTGGGGTTTCAAGCTGAGATATGCATTTTCTGCGATAATCTTGGTGAGACTTCTGTCCGAAGTATGCTGAAACATCCAGATCGCTCTTTTCGAGCTAGTTAATGCGAGAAAAACCTTATCCGGTGTTTTCACCACTCCACAGTGCGTTTGATATGCAGAACCAGCGATACCTTGGCTTTCGTGGGGTTTCAAGCTGAGATATGCATTTCCTGCGATAATCTTGGTGAGACTTCTGTCCGAAGTATGCTGAATCATCGAGATCGCTCTTTTCGAGCTAGTTAGTACGAGAAACACGTTATCTGGTGTTTTCACCACTTCACAGTGCGTTTGATATGCATAACAGTACATATCTTGGTTTTCGTGGGGTTTCAAGCTGAGATATGCATTTTCTGCGATAATCTTGTTGAGACTTCTGTCCGAAGTACGCAGAATCATCGAGATCGCTCGTTTCGAACTTCTTAATGCACGAAACACGTTTTCTGGTGTTTTCACCACTCCACAGTACGCTTGACATGCAGAACCGGAGATATCTTGGGTTCGGTCGGGTTTCAAGCTGAGATATGCATTTCCTGCGATAATCTTGGTGAGACTTCTGTCCGAAGTATGCTGAATCATCGAGATCGCTCTTTTCGAGCTAGTGAGTGTGAGAAACACGTTCTCTGATTGTTTTCACCACTCCACAGTGCGTTTGATATGCAGAACCGGCGATATCTAGATTTTCGTGGTGTTTCCAGCTGAGATATGCATTTTCTGCGATAATCTTGGTGGGTCTTTTGTCAGAAGTATGCAGAATCATCTAGATCGCTCTTTTCGAACTTCTTAATGCACGAAACACGTTTTCTGGTGTTTTCACCACTCCACAGTACGTTTGACATGCAGAACCGGAGATATCTTGGTTTCGGTCGGGTTTCAAGCTGAGATATGCGTTTTCTACGATAATCCTGGTGAGACTTCTGTCAGAAGTATGCAGAATCTTCGAGAGCGCTCTTTTCGATCTACTTAATGCGCGAAACACGTTATCTGGTGCTTTCACCACTCCTCAGTGCGTTTGTTATGCAGTACCAGCGATATCTTGGTTTTCGTGGGGTTTCAAGTTGAGATATGCATTTTTTACGATAATCTTGGTGAGACTTCTGTCCGAAGTATGCAGAACCATCGAGATCGCTCTATTCGAGCTATTTAATGCTACAAACACGTTATCTGGTGTTTTCAGCACTCCACATTGCGTTTGATATGCAGAACCGGCGATATCTTGGTTTTCGTGGGGTTTCCAGCTGAGATATGCATTTTCTGCGATAATCTTTTTGAGACTTCTGTTAGAAGTATGCAGAATCATCGAGATCGCGCTAATCGAGCTATTTAATGCGAGAAACACGTTATCTGGTGTTTTCACCACTCCACAGTGCGTTTGATATGCAGAACAGTAGATATCTTGGTTTGCGTGGGGTTCCAAGCTGAGATATGCATTTTCTGCGATAATCTTAGTGAGACATCTGTCCGAAGTATGCTGAATCATCGAGATCGCTCTTTTCGAGCTAGTTAGAACGAGAAACACGTTATCTGGTGTTTTCACCACTTCACAGTGCGTTTGATATGCATAACAGTACATATCTTGGTTTTCGTGGGGTTTCAAGCTGAGATATGCATTTTCTGCGATAATCTTGGTGAGACTTCTGTCCGAAGTATGCAGAATCATCGAGATCGCTCGTTTCGAGCTATTTAATGCGAGAAACACGTTATCTGGTGTTTTCACCACTCCACAGTTGGTTCGATATGCAGAACCGGAGATATCTTGGTTTTCGTGGGGTTTCAAGCTGAGATATGCATTTTCTGCGATAATCTTAGTGAGACTTCTGTCCGAAGTATGCTGAATCATCGAGATCGCTCTTTTCGAGCTAGTTAGTACGAGAAACACTTTATCTGGTGTTTTCACCACTCCACAGGGAGTTTGATATGCAGAACCGGCGATATCTTTGTTTTCGTGGGGTTTCAAGCTGAGATATGCATTTTCTGCGATAATCATGGTGAGACTTCTGTCCGAAATATGCAGAATCATCGAGATCGCTCTTATCGAGCGATTTAATGCGAGAAACACGTTATCTGGTGTTTTCACCACTCCACAGTGCGTTTGATATGCAGAACCAGCGATATCTTGGTTTTCGTGCGGTCTCAAGCTGAGTTATGCATTTTTTACGATAATCTTGGTGAGACTTCTGTCCGAAGTTTGCTGAAACATCGAGATCGCTCTTTTCGAGCTATTTAATGCGAGAAACTCGTTTTCTGGGGTTTTCACCACTCCACAGTTCGTTGGATATGCAGAACCGGAGATATCTTGGTTTTCGTGGGGTTTCAAGCTGAGATATGCATTTCCTGCGATAATCTTGGTGAGACTTCTGTCCGAAGTATGCTGAATCATCGAGATCGCTCTTTTCGAGCTAGTGAGTGCGAGAAACACGTTCTCTGATTGTTTTCACCACTCCACAGTGCGTTTGATATGCAGAACAGGCGATATCTAGATTTTCGTGGTGTTTCCAGCTGAGATATGCATTTTCTGCGATAATCTTGGTGGGTCTTTTGTCAGAAGTATGCAGAATCATCTAGATCGCTCTTTTCGAACTTCTTAATGCACGAAACACGTTTTCTGGTGTTTTCACCACTCCACAGTACGTTTGACATGCAGAACCGGAGATATCTTGGTTTCGGTCGGGTTTCAAGCTGAGATATGCATTTTCTACGATAATCCTGGTGAGACTTCTGTCAGAAGTATGCAGAATCTTCGAGATCGCTCGTTTCGAGCTATTTAATGCGAGAAACACGTTATCTGGTGTTTTCACCACTCCACAGTGCGTATGATATGCAGAACCGGCGATATCTAGATTTTCGTGGTGTTTCCAGCTGAGATATGCATTTTCTGCGATAATCTTGGTGGGTCTTTTGTCAGAAGTATGCAGAATCATCTAGATCGCTCTTTTCGAACTTCTTAATGCACGAAACACGTTTTCTGGTGTTTTCACCACTTCACAGTGCGTTTGATATGCATAACAGTACATATCTTGGTTTTCGTGGGGTTTCAAGCTGAGATATGCATTTTCTGCTATAATCTTAGTGAGACTTCTGTCCGAAGTATGCTGAATCATCGAGATCGCTCTTTTCGAGCTAGTTAGTACGAGAAACACGTTATCTGGTGTTTTCATCACTTCACAGTGCGTTTGATATGCATAACAGTACATATCATGGTTTTCGTGGGGTTTCAAGCTGAGATATGCATTTTCTGCGATTATCTTGTTGAGACTTCTGTCCGAAGTACGCAGAATCATCGAGATCGCTCGTTTCGAACTTCCTAATGCACGAAACACGTTTTCTGGTGTTTTCACCACTCCACAGTACGTTTGACATGCAGAACCGGAGATATCTTGGTTTCGGTCGGGTTTCAAGCTGAGATATGCATTTCCTGCGATAATCTTGGTGAGACTTCTGTCCGAAGTATGCTGAATCTTCGAGATCGCTCGTTTCGAGCTATTTAATGCGAGAAACACGTTTTCTGGTGTTTTCCCCACTTCACAGTGCGTTTGATATGCATAACAGTACATATCTTGGTTTTCGTGGGGTTTCAAGCTGAGATATGCATTTTCTGCGATAATCTTAGTGAGACTTCTGTCCGAAGTATGCTGAATCATCGAGATCGCTCTTTTCGAGCTAGTGAGTGTGAGAAACACGTTCTCTGATTGTTTTCACCACTCCACAGTGCGTTTGATATGCAGAACCGGCGATATCTAGATTTTCGTGGTGTTTCCAGCTGAGATATGCATTTTCTGCGATAATCTTGGTGGGTCTTTTGTCAGAAGTATGCAGAATCATCTAGATCGCTCTTTTCGAACTTCTTAATGCACGAAACACGTTTTCTGGTGTTTTCACCACTCCACAGTACGTTTGACATGCAGAACCGGAGATATCTTGGTTTCGGTCGGGTTTCAAGCTGAGATATGCATTTTCTACGATAATCCTGGTGAGACTTCTGTCAGAAGTATGCAGAATCTTCGAGATCGCTCGTTTCGAGCTGTTTAATGCGAGAAACACGTTATCTGGTGTTTTCACCACTCCACAGTGCGTATGATATGCAGAACCGGCGATATCTAGATTTTCGTGGTGTTTCCAGCTGAGATATGCATTTTCTGCGATAATCTTGGTGGGTCTTCTGTCCGAAGTATGCTGAATCATCGAGATCGCTCTTTTCGGGCTAGTTAGAACGAGAAACACGTTATCTGGTGATTTCACCACTCCACAGGGAGTTTGATATGCATAACAGTACATATCTTGGTTTTCGTGCGGTTTCAAGCTGAGATATGCATTTTCTGCGATAATCTTGTTGAGACTTCTGTCCGAAGTATGCAGAATCATCGAGATCGCTCGTTTCGAGCTATCTAATGCGGGAAACACGTTATCTGGTGTTTTCAGCACTCCACAGAGCGTTTGATATGCAGAACCAGCGATATCTTGGTTTTCGTGGGGTTTCAAGCTGAGATATGCATTTTTTACGATAATCTTGGTGAGACTTCTGTCCGAGGTATGCTTATTCATCGAGATCGCTCTATTCGAGCTATTTAATGCGAGAAACACGTTATCTGGTGTTTTCACCACTCCACAGGGAGTTTGATATGCAGAACCGGCGATATCTTTGTTTTCGTGGGATTTCAAGCTGAGATATGCATTTTCTACGATAATCTTGGTGAGACTTCTGTCAGAAGTATGCAGGATCTTCGAGAACGCTCTTTTCGAGCTATATAATGCGAGAAACACGTTATCTGGTGCTTTCACCACTCCTCAGTGCGTTTGTTATGCAGTACCAGCGATATCTTTGTTTTCGTGGGGTTTCAAGTTGAGATATGCATTTTTTACGATAATCTTGGTGAGACTTCTGTCCGAAGTATGCAGAACCATCGAGATCGCTCTATTCGAGCTATTTAATGCTACAAACACGTTATCTGGTGTTTTCAGCACTCCACATTGCGTTTGATATGCAGAACCGGCGATATCTTGGTTTTCGTGGGGTTTCAAGCTGAGATATGCATTTTCTGCGATAATCTTTTTGAGACTTCTGTTAGAAATATGCAGAATCATCGAGATCGCGCTAATCGAGCTATTTAATGCGAGAAACACGTTATCTGGTGTTTTCACCACTCCACAGTGCGTTTGATATGCAGAACCGGCGATATCTTGGTTTTCGTGGGGTATCAAGCTGAGATATGCGTTTCCTGCGATAATCTTGGTGAGACTTCTGTCAGAAGTATGCAGAATCTTCGAGATCGCACTTTTCCAGCTATTTAATGCGAGAAACACGTTATCTGATGTTTTCACCACTCCACAGTGCGTTTGATATGCAGAACCGGTGATATCTTGGTTTTCGTGGGGTTTCAAGCTGAGATATGCATTTTCTGCGATAATCTTTTTGAGACTTCTGTTAGAAGTATGCAGAATCATCGAGATCGCGCTAATCGAGCTATTTAATGCGAGAAACACGTTATCTGGTGTTTTCACCACTCCACAGTGCGTTTGATATGCAGAACCGACGATATCTTGGTTTTCGTGGGGTATCAAGCTGAGATATGCGTTTCCTGCGATAATCTTGGTGAGACTTCTGTCAGAAGTATGCAGAATCTTCGAGATCGCACTTTTCGAGCTATTTAATGCGAGAAACACGTTATCTGGTGTTTTCACCACTCCACAGTGCGTTTGATATGCAGAACCGGCGATATCTTGGTTTTCGTGGGGTTTCAAGCTGAGATATGCATTTTTTACGATAATCTTGGTGAGACTTCTGTCCGAAGTATGCTTAATCATCGAGATCGCTCGTTTCGAGCTATTTAATGCGAGAAACACGTTATCTGGTGTTTTCACCGCTCCTCTGTGCGTTTGTTATGCAGGACCGGGGATATCTTGATTTTCGTGGTGTTTCCAGCTGAGATATGCATTTTCTACGATAATCTTGGTGAGACTTCTGTCAGAAGTATGCAGGATCTTCGAGAACGCTCTTTTCGAGCTATTTAATGCGAGAAACACGTTATCTGGTGTTTTCACCACTCCTCAGTGCGTTTGTTATGCAGTACCAGCGATATCTTGGTTTTCGTGGGGTTTCAAGCTGAGATATGCATTTTCTGCGATAATCTTTTTGAGACTTCTGTTAGAAGTATGCAGAATCATCGAGATCGCGCTAATCGAGCTATTTAATGCGAGAAACACGTTATCTGGTGTTTTCACCACTCCACAGTGCGTATGATATGCAGAACCGGCGATATCTTGGTTTTCGTGGGGTTTCAAGCTGAGATATGCATTTTCTGCGATGATCTTGGTGAGACTTCTGTTAGAAGTATGCAGAATCATCGAGATCGCGTTTTTCGAGCTATTTAATGCGAGAAACACGTTATCTGGTGTTTTCACCACTCCTCAGTGCGTTTGTTATGCAGGACCGGCGATATCTTGATTTTCGTGGTGTTTCCAGCTGAGATATGCATTTTCTACGATAATCTTGGTGAGACTTCTGTCAGAAGTATGCAGGAGCTTCGAGAACGCTCTTTTCGAGCTATTTAATGCGAGAAACACGTTATCTGGTGTTTTCACCACTCCTCAGTGCGTTTGTTATGCAGTACCAGCGATATCTTGGTTTTCGTGGGGTTTCAAGATGAGATATGCATTTTTTACGATAATCTTGGTGAGACTTCTGTCAGAAGTATGCAGAACCATCGAGATCGCTCTATTCGAGCTATTTAATGCGAGAAACACGTTATCTGGTGTTTTCACCACTCCACAGGGAGTTTGATATGCAGAACCGGCGATATCTTTGTTTTCGTGGGATTTCAAGCTGAGATATGCATTTTCTACGATAATCTTGGTGAGACTTCTGTCAGAAGTATGCAGGATCTTCGAGAACGCTCTTTTCGAGCTATATAATGCGAGAAACACGTTATCTGGTGCTTTCACCACTCCTCAGTGCGTTTGTTATGCAGTACCAGCGATATCTTTGTTTTCGTGGGGTTTCAAGTTGAGATATGCATTTTTTACGATAATCTTGGTGAGACTTCTGTCCGAAGTATGCAGAACCATCGAGATCGCTCTATTCGAGCTATTTAATGCTACAAACACGTTATCTGGTGTTTTCAGCACTCCACATTGCGTTTGATATGCAGAACCGGCGATATCTTGGTTTTCGTGGGGTTTCAAGCTGAGATATGCATTTTCTGCGATAATCTTTTTGAGACTTCTGTTAGAAATATGCAGAATCATCGAGATCGCGCTAATCGAGCTATTTAATGCGAGAAACACGTTATCTGGTGTTTTCACCACTCCACAGTGCGTTTGATATGCAGAACCGGCGATATCTTGGTTTTCGTGGGGTATCAAGCTGAGATATGCGTTTCCTGCGATAATCTTGGTGAGACTTCTGTCAGAAGTATGCAGAATCTTCGAGATCGCACTTTTCCAGCTATTTAATGCGAGAAACACGTTATCTGATGTTTTCACCACTCCACAGTGCGTTTGATATGCAGAACCGGTGATATCTTGGTTTTCGTGGGGTTTCAAGCTGAGATATGCATTTTCTGCGATAATCTTTTTGAGACTTCTGTTAGAAGTATGCAGAATCATCGAGATCGCGCTAATCGAGCTATTTAATGCGAGAAACACGTTATCTGGTGTTTTCACCACTCCACAGTGCGTTTGATATGCAGAACCGACGATATCTTGGTTTTCGTGGGGTATCAAGCTGAGATATGCGTTTCCTGCGATAATCTTGGTGAGACTTCTGTCAGAAGTATGCAGAATCTTCGAGATCGCACTTTTCGAGCTATTTAATGCGAGAAACACGTTATCTGGTGTTTTCACCACTCCACAGTGCGTTTGATATGCAGAACCGGCGATATCTTGGTTTTCGTGGGGTTTCAAGCTGAGATATGCATTTTTTACGATAATCTTGGTGAGACTTCTGTCCGAAGTATGCTTAATCATCGAGATCGCTCGTTTCGAGCTATTTAATGCGAGAAACACGTTATCTGGTGTTTTCACCGCTCCTCTGTGCGTTTGTTATGCAGGACCGGGGATATCTTGATTTTCGTGGTGTTTCCAGCTGAGATATGCATTTTCTACGATAATCTTGGTGAGACTTCTGTCAGAAGTATGCAGGATCTTCGAGAACGCTCTTTTCGAGCTATTTAATGCGAGAAACACGTTATCTGGTGTTTTCACCACTCCTCAGTGCGTTTGTTATGCAGTACCAGCGATATCTTGGTTTTCGTGGGGTTTCAAGCTGAGATATGCATTTTCTGCGATAATCTTTTTGAGACTTCTGTTAGAAGTATGCAGAATCATCGAGATCGCGCTAATCGAGCTATTTAATGCGAGAAACACGTTATCTGGTGTTTTCACCACTCCACAGTGCGTATGATATGCAGAACCGGCGATATCTTGGTTTTCGTGGGGTTTCAAGCTGAGATATGCATTTTCTGCGATGATCTTGGTGAGACTTCTGTTAGAAGTATGCAGAATCATCGAGATCGCGTTTTTCGAGCTATTTAATGCGAGAAACACGTTATCTGGTGTTTTCACCACTCCTCAGTGCGTTTGTTATGCAGGACCGGCGATATCTTGATTTTCGTGGTGTTTCCAGCTGAGATATGCATTTTCTACGATAATCTTGGTGAGACTTCTGTCAGAAGTATGCAGGAGCTTCGAGAACGCTCTTTTCGAGCTATTTAATGCGAGAAACACGTTATCTGGTGTTTTCACCACTCCTCAGTGCGTTTGTTATGCAGTACCAGCGATATCTTGGTTTTCGTGGGGTTTCAAGATGAGATATGCATTTTTTACGATAATCTTGGTGAGACTTCTGTCAGAAGTATGCAGAACCATCGAGATCGCTCTATTCGAGCTATTTAATGCGAGAAACACGTTATCTGGTGTTTTCACCACTCCACAGGGAGTTTGATATGCAGAACCGGCGATATCTTTGTTTTCGTGGGATTTCAAGCTGAGATATGCATTTTCTACGATAATCTTGGTGAGACTTCTGTCAGAAGTATGCAGGATCTTCGAGAACGCTCTTTTCGAGCTATATAATGCGAGAAACACGTTATCTGGTGCTTTCACCACTCCTCAGTGCGTTTGTTATGCAGTACCAGCGATATCTTTGTTTTCGTGGGGTTTCAAGTTGAGATATGCATTTTTTACGATAATCTTGGTGAGACTTCTGTCCGAAGTATGCAGAACCATCGAGATCGCTCTATTCGAGCTATTTAATGCTACAAACACGTTATCTGGTGTTTTCAGCACTCCACATTGCGTTTGATATGCAGAACCGGCGATATCTTGGTTTTCGTGGGGTTTCAAGCTGAGATATGCATTTTCTGCGATAATCTTTTTGAGACTTCTGTTAGAAATATGCAGAATCATCGAGATCGCGCTAATCGAGCTATTTAATGCGAGAAACACGTTATCTGGTGTTTTCACCACTCCACAGTGCGTTTGATATGCAGAACCGGCGATATCTTGGTTTTCGTGGGGTATCAAGCTGAGATATGCGTTTCCTGCGATAATCTTGGTGAGACTTCTGTCAGAAGTATGCAGAATCTTCGAGATCGCACTTTTCCAGCTATTTAATGCGAGAAACACGTTATCTGATGTTTTCACCACTCCACAGTGCGTTTGATATGCAGAACCGGTGATATCTTGGTTTTCGTGGGGTTTCAAGCTGAGATATGCATTTTCTGCGATAATCTTTTTGAGACTTCTGTTAGAAGTATGCAGAATCATCGAGATCGCGCTAATCGAGCTATTTAATGCGAGAAACACGTTATCTGGTGTTTTCACCACTCCACAGTGCGTTTGATATGCAGAACCGACGATATCTTGGTTTTCGTGGGGTATCAAGCTGAGATATGCGTTTCCTGCGATAATCTTGGTGAGACTTCTGTCAGAAGTATGCAGAATCTTCGAGATCGCACTTTTCGAGCTATTTAATGCGAGAAACACGTTATCTGGTGTTTTCACCACTCCACAGTGCGTTTGATATGCAGAACCGGCGATATCTTGGTTTTCGTGGGGTTTCAAGCTGAGATATGCATTTTTTACGATAATCTTGGTGAGACTTCTGTCCGAAGTATGCTTAATCATCGAGATCGCTCGTTTCGAGCTATTTAATGCGAGAAACACGTTATCTGGTGTTTTCACCGCTCCTCAGTGCGTTTGTTATGCAGGACCGGGGATATCTTGATTTTCGTGGTGTTTCCAGCTGAGATATGCATTTTCTACGATAATCTTGGTGAGACTTCTGTCAGAAGTATGCAGGATCTTCGAGAACGCTCTTTTCGAGCTATTTAATGCGAGAAACACGTTATCTGGTGTTTTCACCACTCCTCAGTGCGTTTGTTATGCAGTACCAGCGATATCTTGGTTTTCGTGGGGTTTCAAGCTGAGATATGCATTTTCTGCGATAATCTTTTTGAGACTTCTGTTAGAAGTATGCAGAATCATCGAGATCGCGCTAATCGAGCTATTTAATGCGAGAAACACGTTATCTGGTGTTTTCACCACTCCACAGTGCGTATGATATGCAGAACCGGCGATATCTTGGTTTTCGTGGGGTTTCAAGCTGAGATATGCATTTTCTGCGATGATCTTGGTGAGACTTCTGTTAGAAGTATGCAGAATCATCGAGATCGCGTTTTTCGAGCTATTTAATGCGAGAAACACGTTATCTGGTGTTTTCACCACTCCTCAGTGCGTTTGTTATGCAGGACCGGCGATATCTTGATTTTCGTGGTGTTTCCAGCTGAGATATGCATTTTCTACGATAATCTTGGTGAGACTTCTGTCAGAAGTATGCAGGAGCTTCGAGAACGCTCTTTTCGAGCTATTTAATGCGAGAAACACGTTATCTGGTGTTTTCACCACTCCTCAGTGCGTTTGTTATGCAGTACCAGCGATATCTTGGTTTTCGTGGGGTTTCAAGATGAGATATGCATTTTTTACGATAATCTTGGTGAGACTTCTGTCAGAAGTATGCAGAACCATCGAGATCGCTCTATTCGAGCTATTTAATGCTACAAACACGTTATCTGGTGTTTTCAGCTCTCCACAGTGCGTTTGATATGCAGAACCAGCGATATCTTGGTTTTCGTGGGGTTTCAAGCAGAGATATGCATTTTGTGGGATAATCTTGGTGAGACTTCTGTCAGAAGTATGCAGGATCTTCGAGAACGCTCTTTTCGAGCTACTTAATGCGAGAAACACGTTTTCTGGTGTTTTCACCGCTCCACAGTGCGTTTGATATGCAGAACCGGCGACATCTTGGGTTTCGTGCGGTTTCAAGCTGAGATATGCATTTTCTGCGATAATCTAGGTCAGACTTCTGTCCGAAGTATGCAGAATCATCGAAATCGCTCTTATCGAGCGAATTAATGCGAGAAACATCTTATCTGGTGTTTTCACCACTCCACAGTGCGTTTGATATGCAGAACCAGCGATATCTTGGTTTTCGTGGGGTTTCAAGCAGAGATATGCATTTTCTGGGATAATCTTGGTGAGACTTCTTTTAGAAGGATGCAGAATCATCGAGATCGCACTTCTCGAGCTATTTAATGCGAGAAACACGTTATCTGGTGTTTTAACCACTCCACAGTTGGTTTGATATGCAGAACCGGCGATATTTTGGTTTTCGTAGGGTTTCAAGCTGAGAAATGCATTTTCTACGATAATGTTGGTGAGACTTCTGTCAGAAGTATGCAGAATCTTCGAGAACGCTCTTTTCGAGCTACTTAATGCACGAAACACGTTTTCTGGTGTTTTCACCACTCCACGGTACGTTTGATGTGCAGAACCGGAGATAACTCGGTTTTCGTCGGGTTTCAAGCTGAGATATGCATTTTCTACGATAATCTTGGTGAGACTTCTGTCAGAAGTATGCAGAATCTTCGAGAACGCTCTTTTCGAGCTATTTAATGCGAGAAACACGTTATCTGGTGTTTTCACCACTCCACAGTGCGTTTGATATGCAGAACCGGCGATATCTTGGTTTTCGTGGGGTATCAAGCTGAGATATGCGTTTCCTGCGATAATCTTGGTGAGACTTCTGTCAGAAGTATGCAGAATCTTCGAGATCGCACTTTTCGAGCTATTTAATGCGAGAAACACGTTATCTGGTGTTTTCACCACTCCACAGTGCGTTTTATATGCAGAACCGGCGATATCTTGGTTTTCGTGGGGTTTCAAGCTGAGCTATGCATTTTTTACGATAATCTTGGTGAGACTTCTGTCCGAAGTATGCTTAATCATCGAGATCGCTCGTTTCGAGCTATTTAATGCGAGAAACACGTTATCTGGTGTTTTCACCACTCCACAGTGCGTATGATATGCAGAACCGCCGATATCTTGGTTTTCGTAGGGTTTCAAGCTGAAATATGCATTTTCTACGATAATCTTGGTGAGACTTCTGTCCGAAGTATGCTGAAACATCGAGATCGCTCTTTTCGAGCTAGTTAATGCGAGAAAAACCTTATCCGGTGTTTTCACCACTCCACAGTGCGTTTGATATGCAGAACCAGCGATATTTTGGTTTTCGTAGGGTTTCAAGCTGAGAAATGCATTTTCTACGATAATCTTGGTGAAACGTCTGTCCGAAGTATGCAGAAACATTGAGAGCGCTCTTTTCGAGCTATTTAATGCGAGAAACTCGTTTTCTGGGGTTTTCACCACTCCACAGTTCGTTGGATATGCAGAACAGTAGATATCTTGGTTTTCGTGGGGTTTCAAGCAGAGATATGCATTTTCTGGGATAATCTTGGTGAGACGTCTGTTAGAAGGATGCAGAATCATCGAGATCGCACTTCTCGAGCTATTTAATGCGAGAAACACGTTATCTGGTGTTTTCACCACTCCACAGTTGGTTTGATATGCAGAACCGGCGATATTTTGGTTTTCGTAGGGTTTCAAGCTGAGAAATGCATTTTCTACGATAATGTTGGTGAGACTTCTGTCAGAAGTATGCAGAATCTTCGAGAACGCTCTTTTCGAGCTACTTAATGCACGAAACACGTTTTCTGGTGTTTTCACCACTGCACGGTACGTTTGATGTGCAGAACCGGAGATAACTCGGTTTTCGTCGGGTTTCAAGCTGAGATATGCATTTTCTACGATAATCTTGGTGAGACTTCTGTCAGAAGTATGCAGAATCTTCGAGAACGCTCTTTTCGAGCTATTTAATGCGAGAAACACGTTATCTGGTGTTTTCACCACTCCACAGTGCGTATGATATGCAGAACCGGCGATATCTTGGTTTTCGTGGGGTTTCAAGCTGAGATATGCATTTTCTGCGATGATCTTGGTGAGACTTCTGTTAGAAGTATGCAGAATCATCGAGATCGCGTTTTTCGAGCTATTTAATGCGAGAAACAGGTTATCTGGTGTTTTCACCACTCCACAGTTGGTTTGATATGCACGACCGGCGATATCTTGATTTTCGTGGTGTTTCCAGCTGAGATATGCATTTTCTACGATAATGTTGGTGAGACTTCTGTCCGAAGTATGCAGAATCATCGAGATCGCTCTTTTCGAGCTAATTAATGCGAGAAACACGTTATCTGGTGTTTTCACCACTCCACAGTGCGTATGATATGCAGAACCAGCGATATCTTGGTTTTCGTGGGGTTTCAAGCTGAGATATGCATTTTCTGCGATAATCATGGTGAGACTTCTGTCCGAAATATGCAGAATCATCGAGATCGCTCTTATCGAGCGATTTAATGCGAGAAACACGTTATCTGGTGTTTTCACCACTCCACAGTGCGTTTGATATGCAGAACCAGCGATATCTTGGTTTTCGTGCGGTTTCAAGCTGAGTTATGCATTTTTTACGATTATCTTGGTGAGACTTCTGTCCGAAGTATGCTGAAACATCGAGATCTCTCTTTTCGAGCTATTTAATGCGAGAAACACGTTATCTGGTGTTTTCACCACTCCACGGTACGTTTGATGTGCAGAACCGGAGATAACTCGGTTTTCGTCGGGTTTCAAGCAGAGATATGCATTTTCGACGATAACCTTGGTGAGACTTCTGTCAGAAGTATGCAGGATCTTCGAGAACGCTTTTTTCGAGCTACTTAATGCGAGAAACACGTTTTCTGGTGTTTTTACCACTCCACAGTGCGTTTGATAAGCAGAACCAGCGATATCTTGGTTTTCGTGCGGTTTCAAGCTGAGTTATGCATTTTTTACGATTATCTTGGTGAGACTTCTGTCCGAAGTATGCTGAAACATCGAGATCGCTCTTTTCGAGCTATTTAATGCGAGAAACACGTTATCTGGTGTTTTCACCACTCCACGGTACGTTTGATGTGCAGAACCGGAGATAACTCGGTTTTCGTCGGGTTTCAAGCAGAGATATGCATTTTCGACGATAACCTTGGTGAGACTTCCGTCAGAAGTATGCAGGATCTTCGAGAACGCTCTTTTCGAGCTACTTAATGCGAGAAACACGTTTTCTGGTGTTTTCACCACTCCACGGTACGTTTGATGTGCAGAACCGGAGATAACTCGGTTTTCGTCGGGTTTCTAGCTGAGATATGCATTTTCTACGATAACCTTGGTGAGCCTTCTGTCAGAAGTATGCAGGATCTTCGAGAACGCTTTTTTCGAGCTACTTAATGCGAGAAACACGTTTTCTGGTGTTTTCACCACTCCACAGTGCGTTTGATATGCAGAACCAGCGATATCTTGGTTTTCGTGCGGTTTCAAGCTGAGTTATGCATTTTTTACGATTATCTTGGTGAGACTTCTGTCCGAAGTATGCTGAAACATCGAGATCGCTCTTTTCGAGCTATTTAATGCGAGAAACACGTTATCTGGTGTTTTCACCACTCCACGGTACGTTTGATGTGCAGAACCGGAGATAACTCGGTTTTCGTCGGGTTTCAAGCAGAGATATGCATTTTCGACGATAACCTTGGTGAGACTTCTGTCAGAAGTATGCAGGATCTTCGAGAACGCTCATTTTGAGCTACTTAATGCGAGAAACACGTTTTCTGGTGTTTTTACCACTCCACAGTGCGTTTGATAGGCAGAACCGGCGGGATCTTGGTTTTCGTGCGGTTTCAAGCTGAGATATGCATTTTCTACGATAATCTTGGTGAGACTTCTGTCCGAAGTATGCAGAATCATCGAGATCGCTCTTTTCGAGCTATTTAATGCGTGGAACACGTTATCTGGTGTTTTCACCACTCCACAGTGCGTATGATATGCAGAACCGGCGATATCTTGGTTTTCGTGGGGTTTCAAGCTGAGATATGCATTTTCTGCGATAATCTTGGTGAGACTTCTGTCCGAAGTATGCTGAAACATCGAGATCGCTCTTTTCGAGCTATTTAATGCGAGAAACACGTTATCTGGTGTTTTCACCACTCCACGGTACGTTTGATGTGCAGAACCGGAGATAACTCGGTTTTCGTCGGGTTTCAAGCTGAGATATGCATTTTCTACGATAACCTTGGTGAGACTTCTGTCAGAAGTATGCAGGATCTTCGAGAACGCTTTTTTCGAGCTACTTAATGCGAGAAACACGTTATCTGGTGATTTCACCACTCCACAGGGAGTTTGATATGCAGAACCGGCGATATCTTGGTTTTCGTGGGGTTTCAAGCTGAGATATGCATTTTCTGCGATAATCTTAGTGAGACTTCTGTCCGAAGTATGCTGAATCATCGAGATCGCTCTTTTCGAGCTAGTTAGTACGAGAAACACGTTATCTGGTGTTTTCACCACTTCACAGTGCGTTTGATATGCATAACAGTACATATCTTGGTTTTCGTGGGGTTTTAAACTGAGATATGCATTTTCTGCGATAATCTTGTTGAGACTTCTGTCCGAAGTACGCAGAATCATCGAGATCGCTCGTTTCGAGCTATCCAATGCGAGAAACACGTTATCTGGTGTTTTTACCACTCCACAGTGCGTTGGATATGCAGAACCGGAGATATTTTGGTTTTTGTCGGGTTTCAAGCTGAGATATGCATTTTCTACGATAATCTTGGTGAGACTTCTGTCCGAAGTATGCAGAATCATCGAGATCGCTCGTTTCGAGCTATTCAATGCGAGAAACACGTTATCTGGTGTTTTCACCACTCCACAGGGAGTTTGATATGCAGAACCGGCGAAATCTTGGTTTTCGTGCGGTCTCAAGCTGAGTTATGCATTTCATGCGATAATCTTGGTGAGACTTCTGTCCGAAGTATGCTGAATCATCGAGATCGCTCTTTTCGAGCTAGTGAGTGTGAGAAACACGTTCTCTGATTGTTTTCACCACTCCACAGTGCGTTTGAAATGCAGAACAGGCGATATCTAGATTTTCGTGGTGTTTCCAGCTGAGATATGCATTTTCTGCGATAATCTTGGTGGGTCTTTTGTCAGAAGTATGCAGAATCATCTAGATCGCTCTTTTCTAACTTCTTAATGCACGAAACACGTTTTCTGGTGTTTTCACCACTCCACAGTACGTTTGACATGCAGAACCGGAGATATCTTGGTTTCGGTCGGGTTTCAAGCTGAGATATGCATTTTCCACGATAATCCTGGTGAGACTTCTGTCAGAAGTATGCAGAATCTTCGAGATCGCTCGTTTGGAGCTATTTAATGCGAGAAACACGTTATCTGGTGTTTTCACCACTCCACAGTGCGTATGATATGCAGAACCGGCGATATATAGATTTTCGTGGTGTTTCCAGCTGAGATATGCATTTTCTGCGATGATCTTGGTGAGACTTCTGTTAGAAGTATGCAGAATCATCGAGATCGCGTTTTTCGAGCTATTTAATGCGAGAAACACGTTATCTGGTGTTTTCACCACTCCACAGTTGGTTTGATATGCAGGACCGGCGATATCTTGATTTTCGTGGTGTTTCCAGCTGAGATATGCATTTTCTACGATAATGTTGGTGAGACTTCTGTCAGAAGTATGCAGAATCTTCGAGAACGCTCTTTTCGAGCTACTTAATGCGCGAAACATTTTTTCTGGTGTTTTCACCACTCCACGGTACGTTTGATGTGCAGAACCGGAGATAACTCGGTTTTCGTCGGGTTTCAAGCTGAGATATGCATTTTCTACGATAACCTTGGTGAGACTTCTGTCAGAAGTATGCAGGATCTTCGAGAACGCTCTTTTCGATCTACTTAATGCGAGAAACACGTTTTCTGGTGTTTTTACCACTCCACAGTGCGTTTGATAAGCAGAACCGGCGACATGTTGGGTTTCGTGCGGTTTCAAGCTGAGATATGCATTTTCTGCGATAATCTTGGTGAGACTTCTGTCCGAAGTATGCAGAATCATCGAGATCGCTCTTATCGAGCGATTTAATGCGAGAAACATCTTATCTGGTGTTTTCACCACTCCACAGTGCGTTTGATATGCAGAACCAGCGATATCTTGGTTTTCGTGGGGTTTCAAGCAGAGATATGCATTTTCTGGGATAATCTTGGTGAGACTTCTGTTAGAAGGATGCAGAATCATCGAGATCGCACTTCTCGAGCTATTTAATGCGAGAAACACGTTATCTGGAGTTTTCACCACTCCACAGTTGGTTTGATATGCAGAACCGGCGATATTTTGGTTTTCGTAGGGTTTCAAGCTGAGAAATGCATTTTCTACGATAATGTTGGTGAGACATCTGGCAGAAGTATGCAGAATCTTCGAGACCGCTCTTTTCGAGCTACTTAATGCGCGGAACATTTTTTCTGGTGTTTTCACCACTCCACGGTACGTTTGATGTGCAGAACCGGAGATAACTCGGTTTTCGTCGGGTTTCAAGCTGAGATATGCATTTTCTACGATAACCTTGGTGAGCATTCTGTCAGAAGTATGCAGGATCTTCGAGAACGCTCTTTTCGATCTACTTAATGCGAGATACACGTTTTCTGGTGTTTTTACCACTCCACAGTGCGTTTGATAAGCAGAACCGGCGACATGTTGGGTTTCGTGCGGTTTCAAGCTGAGATATGCATTTTCTGCGATAATCTTGGTGAGACTTCTGTCCGAAGTATGCAGAATCATCGAGATCGCTCTTATCGAGCGATTTAATGCGAGAAACATCTTATCTGGTGTTTTCACCACTCCACAGTGCGTTTGATATGCAGAACCAGCGATATCTTGGTTTTCGTGGGGTTTCAAGCAGAGATATGCATTTTCTGGGATAATCTTGGTGAGACTTCTGTTAGAAGGATGCAGAATCATCGAGATCGCACTTCTCGAGCTATTTAATGCG
Source organism: Anthophora plumipes (assembly GCA_951804975.1). Classification (NCBI taxonomy): domain Eukaryota; kingdom Metazoa; phylum Arthropoda; class Insecta; order Hymenoptera; family Apidae; genus Anthophora; species Anthophora plumipes. Next base: position 22,111,859 of record OX638118.1, read on the forward strand.
AGAAACACGTTATCTGGAGTTTTCACCACTCCACAGTTGGTTTGATATGCAGAACCGGCGATATTTTGGTTTTCGTACGGTTTCAAGCTGAGAAATGCATTTTCTACGATAATGTTGGTGAGACATCTGGCAGAAGTATGCAGAATCTTCGAGACCGCTCTTTTCGAGCTACTTAATGCGCGGAACATTTTTTCTGGTGTTTTCACCACTCCACGGTACGTTCGATGTGCAGAACCGGAGATAACTCGGTTTTCGTCGGGTTTCAAGCTGAGATATGCATTTTCTACGATAACCTTGGTGAGCATTCTGTCAGAAGTATGCAGGATCTTCGAGAACGCTCTTTTCGATCTACTTAATGCGAGAAACACGTTTTCTGGTGTTTTTACCACTCCACAGTGCGTTTGATAAGCAGAACCGGCGACATCTTGGTTTTCGTGCGGTTTCAAGCTGAGATATGCATTTTCTGCGATAATCTTGGTGAGACTTCTGTCCGAAGTATGCAGAATCATCGAGATCGCTCTTTTCGAGCTAATTAATGCGAGAAACACGTTATCTGGTGTTTTCACCACTCCACAGTGCGTATGATATGCAGAACCAGCGATATCTTGGTTTTCGTGGGGTTTCAAGCTGAGATATGCATTTTCTGCGATAATCTTGGTGAGACTTCTGTCCGAAGTCTGCTGAAACATCGAGATCGCTCTTTTCGAGCTATTTATTGCGAGAAACACGTTATCTGGTGTTTTCACAACTCCACAGTGCGTTTGATATGCAGAACCAGCGATATCTTGGTTTTCGTGCGGTTTCAAGCTGAGTTATGCATTTGTTACGATTATCTTGGTGAGACTTCTGTCCGAAGTATGCTGAAACATCGAGATCGCTCTTTTCGAGCTATTTAATGCGAAAAACACGTTATCTGGTGTTTTCACCACTCCACGGTACGTTTGATGTGCAGAACCGGAGATAACTCGGTTTTCGTGGGGTTTCAAGCAGAGATATGCATTTTCGACGATAACCTTGGTGAGACTTCTGTCAGAAGTATGCAGGATCTTCGAGAACGCTCTTTTCGAGCTACTTAATGCGAGAAACACGTTTTCTGGTGTTTTTACCACTCCACAGTGCGTTTGATAAGCAGAACCGGCGGCATCTTGGTTTTCGTGCGGTTTCAAGCTGAGTTATCCATTTTTTACGATAATCTTGGTGAGACTTCTGTCCGAAGTTTGCTGAAACGTCGAGATCGCTCTTTTCGAGCTATTTAATGCGAGAAACTCGATTTCTTGGGTTTTCACCACTCCACAGTTCGTTGGATATGCAGAACCGGAGACATCTTGGTTTTCGTGGGGTTTCAAGCTGAGATATGCATTTCCTGCGATAATCTTGGTGAGACTTCTGTCCGAAGTATGCTGAATCATCGAGATCGCTCTTTTCGAGCTACTTAATGCGAGAAACACGTTCTCTGGTTGTTTTCACCACTCCACGGTACGTTTGATTTGCAGAACCGGAGATAACTCGGTTTTCGTCGGGTTTCTAGCTGAGATATGCATTTTCTACGATAACCTTGGTGAGCCTTCTGTCAGAAGTATGCAGGATATTCGAGAACGCTTTTTTCGAGCTACTTAATGCGAGAAACACGTTTTCTGGTGTTTTTACCACTCCACAGTGCGTTTGATAAGCAGAACCAGCGATATCTTGGTTTTCGTGCGGTTTCAAGCTGAGTTATGCATTTTTTACGATTATCTTGGTGAGACTTCTGTCCGAAGTATGCTGAAACATCGAGATCGCTCTTTTCGAGCTAGTTAGTACGAGAAACACGTTATCTGGTGTTTTCACCACTTCACAGTGCGTTTGATATGCATAACAGTACATATCTTGGTTTTCGTGGGGTTTTAAGCTGAGATATGCATTTTCTGCGATAATCTTGTTGAGACTTCTGTCCGAAGTACGCAGAATCATCGAGATCGCTCGTTTCGAGCTATCTAATGCGAGAAACACGTTATCTGGTGTTTTTACCACTCCACAGTGCGTTGGATATGCAGAACCGGAGATATTTTGGTTTTTGTCGGGTTTCAAGCTGAGATATGCATTTTCTACGATAATCTTGGTGAGACTTCTGTCCGAAGTATGCTGAAACATCGAGATCGCTCTTTTCGAGCTATTTAATGCGAGAAACACGTTATCTGGTGTTTTCACCACTCCACGGTACGTTTGATGTGCAGAACCGGAGATAACTCGGTTTTCGTCGGGTTTCAAGCTGAGATATGCATTTTCTACGATAACCTTGGTGAGACTTCTGTCAGAAGTATGCAGGATCTTCGAGAACGCTTTTTTCGAGCTACTTAATGCGAGAAACACGTTTTCTGGTGTTTTTACCACTCCACAGTGCGTTTGATAAGCAGAACCAGCGATATCTTGGTTTTCGTGCGGTTTCAAGCTGAGTTATGCATTTTTTACGATTATCTTGGTGAGACTTCTGTCCGAAGTATGCTGAAACATCGAGATCGCTCTTTTCGAGCTATTTAATGCGAGAAACACGTTATCTGGTGTTTTCACCACTCCACAGTGCGTTTGATATGCAGAACCAGCGATATCTTGGTTTTCGTGCGGTTTCAAGCTGAGATATGCATTTTCTGCGATAATCTTGGTGAGACTTCTGTCCGAAGTATGCTGAAACATCGAGATCGCTCTTTTCGAGCTATTTAATGCGAGAAACACGTTATCTGGTGTTTTCACCACTCCACGGTACGTTTGATGTGCAGAACCGGAGATAACTCGGTTTTCGTCGGGTTTCAAGCAGAGATATGCATTTTCGACGATAACCTTGGTGAGACTTCCGTCAGAAGTATGCAGGATCTTCGAGAACGCTCTTTTCGAGCTACTTAATGCGAGAAACACGTTTTCTGGTGTTTTCACCACTCCACGGTACGTTTGATGTGCAGAACCGGAGATAACTCGGTTTTCGTCGGGTTTCTAGCTGAGATATGCATTTTCTACGATAACCTTGGTGAGCCTTCTGTCAGAAGTATGCAGGATCTTCGAGAACGCTTTTTTCGAGCTACTTAATGCGAGAAACACGTTTTCTGGTGTTTTTACCACTCCACAGTGCGTTTGATAAGCAGAACCAGCGATATCTTGGTTTTCGTGCGGTTTCAAGCTGAGTTATGCATTTTTTACGATTATCTTGGTGAGACTTCTGTCCGAACTATGCTGAAACATCGAGATCGCTCTTTTCGAGCTATTTAATGCGTGGAACACGTTATCTGGTGTTTTCACCACTCCACAGTGCGTATGATATGCAGAACCGGCGATATCTTGGTTTTCGTGGGGTTTCAAGCTGAGATATGCATTTTCTGCGATAATCTTGGTGAGACTTCTGTCCGAAGTATGCTGAAACATCGAGATCGCTCTTTTCGAGCTATTTAATGCGTGGAACACGTTATCTGGTGTTTTCACCACTCCACAGTGCGTATGATATGCAGAACCGGCGATATCTTGGTTTTCGTGGGGTTTCAAGCTGAGATATGCATTTTCTGCGATAATCTTGGTGAGACTTCTGTCCGAAGTATGCTGAAACATCGAGATCGCTCTTTTCGAGCTATTTAATGCGAGAAACACGTTATCTGGTGTTTTCACCACTCCACGGTACGTTTGATGTGCAGAACCGGAGATAACTCGGTTTTCGTCGGGTTTCAAGCTGAGATATGCATTTTCTACGATAACCTTGGTGAGACTTCTGTCAGAAGTATGCAGGATCTTCGAGAACGCTTTTTTCGAGCTACTTAATGCGAGAAACACGTTTTCTGGTGTTTTTACCACTCCACAGTGCGTTTGATAGGCAGAACCGGCGGGATCTTGGTTTTCGTGCGGTTTCAAGCTGAGATATGCATTTTCTACGATAATCTTGGTGAGACTTCTGTCCGAAGTATGCAGAATCATCGAGATCGCTCTTTTCGAGCTATTTAATGCGTGGAACACGTTATCTGGTGTTTTCACCACTCCACAGTGCGTATGATATGCAGAACCGGCGATATCTTGGTTTTCGTGGGGTTTCAAGCTGAGATATGCATTTTCTGCGATAATCTTAGTGAGACTTCTGTCCGAAGTATGCTGAATCATCGAGATCGCTCTTTTCGAGCTAGTTAGTACGAGAAACACGTTATCTGGTGTTTTCACCACTTCACAGTGCGTTTGATATGCATAACAGTACATATCTTGGTTTTCGTGGGGTTTTAAACTGAGATATGCATTTTCTGCGATAATCTTGTTGAGACTTCTGTCCGAAGTACGCAGAATCATCGAGATCGCTCGTTTCGAGCTATCCAATGCGAGAAACACGTTATCTGGTGTTTTTACCACTCCACAGTGCGTTGGATATGCAGAACCGGAGATATTTTGGTTTTTGTCGGGTTTCAAGCTGAGATATGCATTTTCTACGATAATCTTGGTGAGACTTCTGTCCGAAGTATGCAGAATCATCGAGATCGCTCGTTTCGAGCTATTCAATGCGAGAAACACGTTATCTGGTGTTTTCACCACTCCACAGGGAGTTTGATATGCAGAACCGGCGAAATCTTGGTTTTCGTGCGGTCTCAAGCTGAGTTATGCATTTCATGCGATAATCTTGGTGAGACTTCTGTCCGAAGTATGCTGAATCATCGAGATCGCTCTTTTCGAGCTAGTGAGTGTGAGAAACACGTTCTCTGATTGTTTTCACCACTCCACAGTGCGTTTGATATGCAGAACAGGCGATATCTAGATTTTCGTGGTGTTTCCAGCTGAGATATGCATTTTCTGCGATAATCTTGGTGGGTCTTTTGTCAGAAGTATGCAGAATCATCTAGATCGCTCTTTTCTAACTTCTTAATGCACGAAACACGTTTTCTGGTGTTTTCACCACTCCACAGTACGTTTGACATGCAGAACCGGAGATATCTTGGTTTCGGTCGGGTTTCAAGCTGAGATATGCATTTTCCACGATAATCCTGGTGAGACTTCTGTCAGAAGTATGTAGAATCTTCGAGATCGCTCGTTTGGAGCTATTTAATGCGAGAAACACGTTATCTGGTGTTTTCACCACTCCACAGTGCGTATGATATGCAGAACCGGCGATATCTAGATTTTCGTGGTGTTTCCAGCTGAGATATGCATTTTCTGCGATGATCTTGGTGAGACTTCTGTTAGAAGTATGCAGAATCATCGAGATCGCGTTTTTCGAGCTATTTAATGCGAGAAACACGTTATCTGGTGTTTTCACCACTCCACAGTTGGTTTGATATGCAGGACCGGCGATATCTTGATTTTCGTGGTGTTTCCAGCTGAGATATGCATTTTCTACGATAATGTTGGTGAGACTTCTGTCAGAAGTATGCAGAATCTTCGAGAACGCTCTTTTCGAGCTACTTAATGCGCGAAACATTTTTTCTGGTGTTTTCACCACTCCACGGTACGTTTGATGTGCAGAACCGGAGATAACTCGGTTTTCGTCGGGTTTCAAGCTGAGATATGCATTTTCTACGATAACCTTGGTGAGACTTCTGTCAGAAGTATGCAGGATCTTCGAGAACGCTCTTTTCGATCTACTTAATGCGAGAAACACGTTTTCTGGTGTTTTTACCACTCCACAGTGCGTTTGATAAGCAGAACCGGCGACATGTTGGGTTTCGTGCGGTTTCAAGCTGAGATATGCATTTTCTGCGATAATCTTGGTGAGACTTCTGTCCGAAGTATGCAGAATCATCGAGATCGCTCTTATCGAGCGATTTAATGCGAGAAACATCTTATCTGGTGTTTTCACCACTCCACAGTGCGTTTGATATGCAGAACCAGCGATATCTTGGTTTTCGTGGGGTTTCAAGCAGAGATATGCATTTTCTGGGATAATCTTGGTGAGACTTCTGTTAGAAGGATGCAGAATCATCGAGATCGCACTTCTCGAGCTATTTAATGCGAGAAACACGTTATCTGGAGTTTTCACCACTCCACAGTTGGTTTGATATGCAGAACCGGCGATATTTTGGTTTTCGTAGGGTTTCAAGCTGAGAAATGCATTTTCTACGATAATGTTGGTGAGACATCTGGCAGAAGTATGCAGAATCTTCGAGACCGCTCTTTTCGAGCTACTTAATGCGCGGAACATTTTTTCTGGTGTTTTCACCACTCCACGGTACGTTTGATGTGCAGAACCGGAGATAACTCGGTTTTCGTCGGGTTTCAAGCTGAGATATGCATTTTCTACGATAACCTTGGTGAGCATTCTGTCAGAAGTATGCAGGATCTTCGAGAACGCTCTTTTCGATCTACTTAATGCGAGAAACACGTTTTCTGGTGTTTTTACCACTCCACAGTGCGTTTGATAAGCAGAACCGGCGACATGTTGGGTTTCGTGCGGTTTCAAGCTGAGATATGCATTTTCTGCGATAATCTTGGTGAGACTTCTGTCCGAAGTATGCAGAATCATCGAGATCGCTCTTATCGAGCGATTTAATGCGAGAAACATCTTATCTGGTGTTTTCACCACTCCACAGTGCGTTTGATATGCAGAACCAGCGATATCTTGGTTTTCGTGGGGTTTCAAGCAGAGATATGCATTTTCTGGGATAATCTTGGTGAGACTTCTGTTAGAAGGATGCAGAATCATCGAGATCGCACTTCTCGAGCTATTTAATGCGAGAAACACGTTATCTGGAGTTTTCACCACTCCACAGTTGGTTTGATATGCAGAACCGGCGATATTTTGGTTTTCGTACGGTTTCAAGCTGAGAAATGCATTTTCTACGATAATGTTGGTGAGACATCTGGCAGAAGTATGCAGAATCTTCGAGACCGCTCTTTTCGAGCTACTTAATGCGCGGAACATTTTTTCTGGTGTTTTCACCACTCCACGGTACGTTTGATGTGCAGAACCGGAGATAACTCGGTTTTCGTCGGGTTTCAAGCTGAGATATGCATTTTCTACGATAACCTTGGTGAGCATTCTGTCAGAAGTATGCAGGATCTTCGAGAACGCTCTTTTCGATCTACTTAATGCGAGAAACACGTTTTCTGGTGTTTTTACCACTCCACAGTGCGTTTGATAAGCAGAACCGGCGACATCTTGGTTTTCGTGCGGTTTCAAGCTGAGATATGCATTTTCTGCGATAATCTTGGTGAGACTTCTGTCCGAAGTATGCAGAATCATCGAGATCGCTCTTTTCGAGCTAATTAATGCGAGAAACACGTTATCTGGTGTTTTCACCACTCCACAGTGCGTATGATATGCAGAACCAGCGATATCTTGGTTTTCGTGGGGTTTCAAGCTGAGATATGCATTTTCTGCGATAATCTTGGTGAGACTTCTGTCCGAAGTATGCTGAAACATCGAGATCGCTCTTTTCGAGCTATTTATTGCGAGAAACACGTTATCTGGTGTTTTCACAACTCCACAGTGCGTTTGATATGCAGAACCAGCGATATCTTGGTTTTCGTGCGGTTTCAAGCTGAGTTATGCATTTGTTACGATTATCTTGGTGAGACTTCTGTCCGAAGTATGCTGAAACATCGAGATCGCTCTTTTCGAGCTATTTAATGCGAAAAACACGTTATCTGGTGTTTTCACCACTCCACGGTACGTTTGATGTGCAGAACCGGAGATAACTCGGTTTTCGTGGGGTTTCAAGCAGAGATATGCATTTTCGACGATAACCTTGGTGAGACTTCTGTCAGAAGTATGCAGGATCTTCGAGAACGCTCTTTTCGAGCTACTTAATGCGAGAAACACGTTTTCTGGTGTTTTTACCACTCCACAGCGCGTTTGATAAGCAGAACCGGCGGCATCTTGGTTTTCGTGCGGTTTCAAGCTGAGTTATCCATTTTTTACGATAATCTTGGTGAGACTTCTGTCCGAAGTTTGCTGAAACGTCGAGATCGCTCTTTTCGAGCTATTTAATGCGAGAAACTCGATTTCTTGGGTTTTCACCACTCCACAGTTCGTTGGATATGCAGAACCGGAGACATCTTGGTTTTCGTGGGGTTTCAAGCTGAGATATGCATTTCCTGCGATAATCTTGGTGAGACTTCTGTCCGAAGTATGCTGAATCATCGAGATCGCTCTTTTCGAGCTACTTAATGCGAGAAACACGTTCTCTGGTTGTTTTCACCACTCCACGGTACGTTTGATTTGCAGAACCGGAGATAACTCGGTTTTCGTCGGGTTTCTAGCTGAGATATGCATTTTCTACGATAACCTTGGTTGAGCCTTCTGTCAGAAGTATGCAGGATATTCGAGAACGCTTTTTTCGAGCTACTTAATGCGAGAAACACGTTTTCTGGTGTTTTTACCACTCCACAGTGCGTTTGATAAGCAGAACCAGCGATATCTTGGTTTTCGTGCGGTTTCAAGCTGAGTTATGCATTTTTTACGATTATCTTGGTGAGACTTCTGTCCGAAGTATGCTGAAACATCGAGATCGCTCTTTTCGAGCTAGTTAGTACGAGAAACACGTTATCTGGTGTTTTCACCACTTCACAGTGCGTTTGATATGCATAACAGTACATATCTTGGTTTTCGTGGGGTTTTAAGCTGAGATATGCATTTTCTGCGATAATCTTGTTGAGACTTCTGTCCGAAGTACGCAGAATCATCGAGATCGCTCGTTTCGAGCTATCTAATGCGAGAAACACGTTATCTGGTGTTTTACCACTCCACAGTGCGTTGGATATGCAGAACCGGAGATATTTTGGTTTTTGTCGGGTTTCAAGCTGAGATATGCATTTTCTACGATAATCTTGGTGAGACTTCTGTCCGAAGTATGCTGAAACATCGAGATCGCGCTTTTCGAGCTATTTAATGCGAGAAACACGTTATCTGGTGTTTTCACCACTCCACGGTACGTTTGATGTGCAGAACCGGAGATAACTCGGTTTTCGTCGGGTTTCAAGCTGAGATATGCATTTTCTACGATAACCTTGGTGAGACTTCTGTCAGAAGTATGCAGGATCTTCGAGAACGCTTTTTTCGAGCTACTTAATGCGAGAAACACGTTTTCTGGTGTTTTTACCACTCCACAGTGCGTTTGATAAGCAGAACCAGCGATATCTTGGTTTTCGTGCGGTTTCAAGCTGAGTTATGCATTTTTTACGATTATCTTGGTGAGACTTCTGTCAGAAGTATGCAGGATCTTCGAGAACGCTTTTTTCGAGCTACTTAATGCGAGAAACACGTTATCTGGTGATTTCACCACTCCACAGGGAGTTTGATATGCAGAACCGGCGATATCTTGGTTTTCGTGGGGTTTCAAGCTGAGATATGCATTTTCTGCGATAATCTTAGTGAGACTTCTGTCCGAAGTATGCTGAATCATCGAGATCGCTCTTTTCGAGCTAGTTAGTACGAGAAACACGTTATCTGGTGTTTTCACCACTTCACAGTGCGTTTGATATGCATAACAGTACATATCTTGGTTTTCGTGGGGTTTTAAGCTGAGATATGCATTTTCTGCGATAATCTTGTTGAGACTTCTGTCCGAAGTACGCAGAATCATCGAGACCGCTCGTTTCGAGCTATCTAATGCGAGAAACACGTTATCTGGTGTTTTACCACTCCACAGTGCGTTGGATATGCAGAACCGGAGATATTTTGGTTTTTGTCGGGTTTCAAGCTGAGATATGCATTTTCTACGATAATCTTGGTGAGACTTCTGTCCGAAGTATGCTGAAACATCGAGATCGCGCTTTTCGAGCTATTTAATGCGAGAAACACGTTATCTGGTGTTTTCACCACTCCACGGTACGTTTGATGTGCAGAACCGGAGATAACTCGGTTTTCGTCGGGTTTCAAGCTGAGATATGCATTTTCTACGATAACCTTGGTGAGACTTCTGTCAGAAGTATGCAGGATCTTCGAGAACGCTTTTTTCGAGCTACTTAATGCGAGAAACACGTTTTCTGGTGTTTTTACCACTCCACAGTGCGTTTGATAAGCAGAACCAGCGATATCTTGGTTTTCGTGCGGTTTCAAGCTGAGTTATGCATTTTTTACGATTATCTTGGTGAGACTTCTGTCAGAAGTATGCAGGATCTTCGAGAACGCTTTTTTCGAGCTACTTAATGCGAGAAACACGTTATCTGGTGATTTCACCACTCCACAGGGAGTTTGATATGCAGAACCGGCGATATCTTGGTTTTCGTGGGGTTTCAAGCTGAGATATGCATTTTCTGCGATAATCTTAGTGAGACTTCTGTCCGAAGTATGCTGAATCATCGAGATCGCTCTTTTCGAGCTAGTTAGTACGAGAAACACGTTATCTGGTGTTTTCACCACTTCACAGTGCGTTTGATATGCATAACAGTACATATCTTGGTTTTCGTGGGGTTTTAAGCTGAGATATGCATTTTCTGCGATAATCTTGTTGAGACTTCTGTCCGAAGTACGCAGAATCATCGAGACCGCTCGTTTCGAGCTATCTAATGCGAGAAACACGTTATCTGGTGTTTTTACCACTCCACAGTGCGTTGGATATGCAGAACCGGAGATATTTTGGTTTTTGTCGGGTTTCAAGCTGAGATATGCATTTTCTACGATAATCTTGGTGAGACTTCTGTCCGAAGTATGCAGAATCATCGAGATCGCTCGTTTCGAGCTATTTAATGCGAGAAACACGTTATCTGGTGTTTTCACCACTCCACAGGGAGTTTGATATGCAGAACCGGAGATATCTTTGTTTTCGCGGGGTTTCAAGCTGAGATATGCATTTTCTGCGATAAGCATGGTGAGACTTCTGTACGAAATATGCAGAATCATCGAGATCGCTCTTATCGAGCGATTTAATGCGAGAAACACGTTATCTGGTGTTTTCACCACTCCACAGTGCGTTTGATATGCAGAACCAGCGATATCTTGGTTTTCGTGCGGTCTCAAGCTGAGTTATGCATTTTTTACGATAATCTTGGTGAGACTTCTGTCAGAAGTATGCAGAACCATCGAGATCGCTCTATTCGAGCTATTTAATGCTACAAACACGTTATCTGGTATTTTCAGCTCTCCACAGTGCGTTTGATATGCAGAACCAGCGATATCTTGGTTTTCGTGGGGTTTCAAGCAGAGATATGCATTTTGTGGGATAATCTTGGTGAGACTTCTGTCAGAAGTATGCAGGATCTTCGAGAACGCTCTTTTCGAGCTACTTAATGCGAGAAACACGTTTTCTGGTGTTTTCACCTCTCCACAGTGCGTTTGATATGCAGAACCGGCGACATCTTGGGTTTCGTGCGGTTTCAAGCTGAGATATGCATTTTCTGCGATAATCTAGGTCAGACTTCTGTCCGAAGTATGCAGAATCATCGAGATCGCTCTTATCGAGCGAATTAATGCGAGAAACAACTTATCTGGTGTTTTCACCACTCCACAGTGCGATTGATATGCAGAACCAGCGATATCTTGGTTTTCGTGGGGTTTCAAGCAGAGATATGCATTTTCTGGGATAATCTTGGTGAGACTTCTTTTAGAAGGATGCAGAATCATCGAGATCGCACTTCTCGAGCTATTTAATGCGAGAAACACGTTATCTGGTGTTTTAACCACTCCACAGTTGGTTTGATATGCAGAACCGGCGATATTTTGGTTTTCGTAGGGTTTCAAGCTGAGAAATGCATTTTCTACGATAATGTTGGTGAGACTTCTGTCAGAAGTATGCAGAATCTTCGAGAACGCTCTTTTCGAGCTACTTAATGCACGAAACACGTTTTCTGGTGTTTTCACCACTCCACGGTACGTTTGATGTGCAGAACCGGAGATAACTCGGTTTTCGTCGGGTTTCAAGCTGAGATATGCATTTTCTACGATAATCTTGGTGAGACTTCTGTCAGAAGTATGCAGAATCTTCGAGAACGCTCTTTTCGAGCTATTTAATGCGAGAAACACGTTATCTGGTGTTTTCACCACTCCACAGTGCGTTTGATATGCAGAACCGGCGATATCTTGGTTTTCGTGGGGTATCAAGCTGAGATATGCGTTTCCTGCGATAATCTTGATGAGACTTCTGTCAGAAGTATGCAGAATCTTCGAGATCGCACTTTTCGAGCTATTTAATGCGAGAAACACGTTATCTGGTGTTTTCACCACTCCACAGTGCGTTTTATATGCAGAACCGGCGATATCTTGGTTTTCGTGGGGTTTCAAGCTGAGATATGCATTTTTTACGATAATCTTGGTGAGACTTCTGTCCGAAGTATGCTTAATCATCGAGATCGCTCGTTTCGAGCTATTTAATGCGAGAAACACGTTATCTGGTGTTTTCACCACTCCACAGTGCGTATGATATGCAGAACCGGCGATATCTTGGTTTTCGTAGGGTTTCAAGCTGAAATATGCATTTTCTACGATAATCTTGGTGAGACTTCTGTCCGAAGTATGCTGAAACATCGAGATCGCTCTTTTCGAGCAAGTTAATGCGAGAAAAACCTTATCCGGTGTTTTCACCACTCCACAGTGCGTTTGATATGCAGAACCAGCGATATTTTGGTTTTCGTAGGGTTTCAAGCTGAGAAATGCATTTTCTACGATAATCTTGGTGAAACTTCTGTCCGAAGTATGCAGAAACATTGAGAGCGCTCTTTTCGAGCTATTTAATGCGAGAAACTCGTTTTCTGGGGTTTTCACCACTCCACAGTTCGTTGGATATGCAGAACAGTAGATATCTTGGTTTTCGTGGGGTTTCAAGCAGAGATATGCATTTTCTGGGATAATCTTGGTGAGACGTCTGTTAGAAGGATGCAGAATCATCGAGATCGCACTTCTCGAGCTATTTAATGCGAGAAACACGTTATCTGGTGTTTTCACCACTCCACAGTTGGTTTGATATGCAGAACCGGCGATATTTTGGTTTTCGTAGGGTTTCAAGCTGAGAAATGCATTTTCTACGATAATGTTGGTGAGACTTCTGTCAGAAGTATGCAGAATCTTCGAGAACGCTCTTTTCGAGCTACTTAATGCGCGAAACATTTTTTCTGGTGTTTTCAGCACTCCACGGTACGTTTGATGTGCAGAACCGGAGATAACTCGGTTTTCGTCGGGTTTCAAGCTGAGATATGCATTTTCTACGATAACCTTGGTGAGACTTCTGTCAGAAGTATGCAGGATCTTCGAGAACGCTCTTTTCGATCTACTTAATGCGAGAAACACGTTTTCTGGTGTTTTTACCACTCCACAGTGCGTTTGATAAGCAGAACCGGCGACATGTTGGGTTTCGTGCGGTTTCAAGCTGAGATATGCATTTTCTGCGATAATCTTGGTGAGACTTCTGTCCGAAGTATGCAGAATCATCGAGATCGCTCTTATCGAGCGATTTAATGCGAGAAACATCTTATCTGGTGTTTTCACCGCTCCACAGTGCGTTTGATATGCAGAACCAGCGATATCTTGGTTTTCGTGGGGTTTCAAGCAGAGATATGCATTTTCTGGGATAATCTTGGTGAGACTTCTGTTAGAAGGATGCAGAATCATCGAGATCGCACTTCTCGAGCTATTTAATGCGAGAAACACGTTATCTGGAGTTTTCACCACTCCACAGTTGGTTTGATATGCAGAACCGGCGATATTTTGGTTTTCGTAGGGTTTCAAGCTGAGAAATGCATTTTCTACGATAATGTTGGTGAGACATCTGGCAGAAGTATGCAGAATCTTCGAGAACGTTCTTTTCGAGCTACTTAATGCGCGGAACATTTTTTCTGGTGTTTTCACCACTCCACGGTACGTTTGATGTGCAGAACCGGAGATAACTCGGTTTTCGTCGGGTTTCAAGCTGAGATATGCATTTTCTACGATAACCTTGGTGAGAATTCTGTCAGAAGTATGCAGGATCTTCGAGAACGCTCTTTTCGATCTACTTAATGCGAGAAACACGTTTTCTGGTGTTTTTACCACTCCACAGTGCGTTTGATAAGCAGAACCGGCGACATCTTGGTTTTCGTGCGGTTTCAAGCTGAGATATGCATTTTCTGCGATAATCTTGGTGAGACTTCTGTCCGAAGTATGCTGAAACATCGAGATCGCTCTGTTCGAGCTATTTATTGCGAGAAACACGTTATCTGGTGTTTTCACCACTCCACAGTGCGTTTGATATGCAGAACCAGCGATATCTTGGTTTTCGTGCGGTTTCAAGCTGAGTTATGCATTTTTTACGATTATCTTGGTGAGACTTCTGTCCGAAGTATGCTGAAACATCGAGATCGCTCTTTTCGAGCTATTTAATGCGAGAAACACGTTATCTGGTGTTTTCACCACTCCACGGTACGTTTGATGTGCAGAACCGGAGATAACTCGGTTTTCGTCGGGTTTCAAGCAGAGATATGCATTTTCGACGATAACCTTGGTGAGACTTCTGTCAGAAGTATGCAGGATCTTCGAGAACGCTCTTTTCGAGCTACTTAATGCGAGAAACACGTTTTCTGGTGTTTTTACCACTCCACAGTGCGTTTGATAAGCAGAACCGGCGGCATCTTGGTTTTCGTGCGGTTTCAAGTTGAGTTATGCATTTTTTACGATAATCTTGGTGAGACTTCTGTCCGAAGTTTGCTGAAACGTCGAGATCGCTCTTTTCGAGCTATTTAATGCGAGAAACTCGATTTCTTGGGTTTTCACCACTCCACAGTTCGTTGGATATGCAGAACCGGAGACATCTTGGTTTTCGTGGGGTTTCAAGCTGAGATATGCATTTCCTGCGATAATCTTGGTGAGACTTCTGTCCGAAGTATGCTGAATCATCGAGATCGCTCTTTTCGAGCTAGTTAATGCGAGAAACACGTTCTCTGGTTGTTTTCACCACTCCACAGTGCGTTTGATATGCAGAACCGGCGATATCTTGATTTTCGTGGTGTTTCCAGCTGAGATATGCATTTTCTGCGATAATCTTGGTGAGACTTCTGTCCGAAGTATGCTGAAACATCAAGATCGCTCTTTTCGTGCTATTTATTGCGAGAAACACGTTATCTGGTGATTTCACCACTCCACAGGGAGTTTGATATGCAGAACCGGCGATATCTTTGTTTTCGTGGGGTTTCAAGCTGAGATATGCATTTTCTGCGATAATCATGGTGAGACTTCTGTCCGAAATATGCAGAATCATCGAGATCGCTCTTATCGAGCGATTGAATGCGAGAAACACGTTATCTGGTGTTTTCACCACTCCACAGTGCGTTTGATATGCAGAACCAGCGATATCTTGGTTTTCGTGCGGTTTCAAGCTGAGTTATGCATTTTTTACGATTATCTTGGTGAGACATCTGTCCGAAGTATGCTGAAACATCGAGATCGCTCTTTTCGAGCTATTTAATGCGAGAAACACGTTATCTGGTGTTTTCACCACTCCACGGTACGTTTGATGTGCAGAACCGGAGATAACTCGGTTTTCGTCGGGTTTCAAGCAGAGATATGCATTTTCGACGATAACCTTGGTGAGACTTCTGTCAGAAGTATGCAGGATCTTCGAGAACGCTTTTTTCGAGCTACTTAATGCGAGAAACACGTTTTCTGGTGTTTTTACCACTCCACAGTGCGTTTGATAAGCAGAACCAGCGATATCTTGGTTTTCGTGCGGTTTCAAGCTGAGTTATGCATTTTTTACGATTATCTTGGTGAGACTTCTGTCAGAAGTATGCAGGATCTTCGAGAACGCTTTTTTCGAGCTACTTAATGCGAGAAACACGTTTTCTGGTGTTTTTACCTCTCCACAGTGCGTTTGATAAGCAGAACCAGCGATATCTTGGTTTTCGTGCGGTTTCAAGCTGAGTTATGCATTTTTTACGATTATCTTGGTGAGACTTCTGTCCGAAGTATGCTGAAACATCGAGATCGCTCTTTTCGAGCTATTTAATGCGAGAAACACGTTATCTGCTGTTTTCACCACTCCACAGTGCGTTTGATATGCAGAACCAGCGATATCTTGGTTTTCGTGCGGTTTCAAGCTGAGTTATGCATTTTTTACGCTTATCTTGGTGAGACTTCTGTCCGAAGTATGCTGAAACATCGAGATCGCTCTTTTCGAGCTATTTATTGCGAGAAACACGTTATCTGGTGTTTTCACCACTCCACGGTACGTTTGATGTGCAGAACCGGAGATAACTCGGTTTTCGTCGGGTTTCAAGCTGAGATATGCATTTTCTACGATAACCTTGGTGAGACTTCTGTCAGAAGTATGCAGGATCTTCGAGAACGCTCTTTTCGAGCTACTTAATGCGAGAAACACGTTATCTGGTGTTTTTACCACTCCACAGTGCGTTGGATATGCAGAACCGGAGATATTTTGGTTTTTGTCGTGTTTCAAGCTGAGATATGCATTTTCTACGATAATCTTGGTGAGACTTCTGTCCGAAGTATGCAGAATCATCGAGATCGCTCGTTTCGAGCTATTTAATGCGAGAAACACGTTATCTGGTGTTTTCACCACTCCACAGGGAGTTTGATGTGCAGAACCGGCGATATCTTTGTTTTCGTGGGGTTTCAAGCTGAGATATGCATTTTCTGCGATAATCATGGTGAGACTTCCGTCCGAAATATGCAGAATCATCGAGATCGCTCTTATCGAGCGATTTAATGCAAGAAACACGTTATCTGGAGTTTTCACCACTCCACAGTGCGTTTGATATGCAGAACCAGCGATATCTTGGTTTTCGTGCGGTTTCAAGCTGAGTTATGCATTTTTTACGCTTATCTTGGTGAGACATCTGTCCGAAGTATGCTGAAACATCGAGATCGCTCTTTTCGAGCTATTTATTGCGAGAAACACGTTATCTGGTGTTTTCACCACTCCACGGTACGTTTGATGTGCAGAACCGGAGATAACTCGGTTTTCGTCGGGTTTCAAGCTGAGATATGCATTTTCTACGATAACCTTTGTGAGACTTCTGTCAGAAGTATGCAGGATCTTCGAGAACGCTCTTTTCGAGCTACTTAATGCGAGAAACACGTTATCTGGTGTTTTTACCACTCCACAGTGCGTTGGATATGCAGAACCGGAGATATTTTGGTTTTTGTCGTGTTTCAAGCTGAGATATGCATTTTCTGCGATAATCTTGGTGAGACTTCTGTCCGAAGTATGCAGGATCTTCGAGAACGCTCTTTTCGAGCTACTTAATGCGAGAAACACGTTATCTGGTGTTTTCACTAATCCACAGTGCGTATTATATGCTGAACCGGCGATATCTTGTTTTCGTGGGATTTCATGCTGAGATATGCATTTTCTGCGATAATCTTGGTAAGACTTCTGTCCGAAGTATGCTGAACCATCGAGATCGCTCTTTTCGAGCTAGTTAATGCGAGAAAAACCTTTTCCGGTGTTTTCACCACTCCACAGTGCGTTTGATATGCAGAACCAGCGATATCTTGGTTTTCAAGGGGTTTCAAGCTGTGATATGCATTTTCTGCGATAATATTGGTGAGACTTCAGTCAGGAGTATGCAGAACCATCTAGATCGCTCTTTTCGAGCTACTTAATGCACGAAACACGTTTTCTGGTGTTTTCACCACTCCACAGTACGTTTGACATGCAGAACCGGAGATATCTTGGTTTCGGTCTGGTTTCAAGCTGAGATATGCATTTTCTACGATAATCCTGGTGAGACTTCTGTCCGAAGTATGCAGAATCATCGAGATCGCTCGTTTCGAGCTATGTAATGCGAGAAACACGTTATCTGGTGTTATCACCACTCCACAGTGCGTTGGATATGCAGAACCGGAGATATTTTGGTTTTTGTCGGGTTTCAAGCTGAGATATGCATTTTCTACGATAAGCTTGGTGAAACGTCTGTCCGAAGTATGCAGAAACGTCGAGAGCGCTCTTTTCGAGCTATTTAATGCGAGAAACACGTTTTCTGGGGTTTTCACCACTCCACAGTTCGTTGGGTATGCAGAACAGTAGATTTCTTGGTTTTCGTGGGGTTCCAAGCAGAGATATGCATTTTCTGCGATAATCTTGTTGAGACTTCTGTTAGAAGTATGCAGAATCTTCGAGAACGCTCTTTTCGAGCTATTTAATGCGACAAACACGTTATCTGGTATTTCAGCACTCCACAGTGCGTTTGATATGCAGAACCAGCGATATCTTGGTTTTCGTGGGGTTTCAAACTGAGATATGCATTTTCTGCGATAATCTTAGTGAGACTTCTGCCCGAAGTATGCTGAATCATCGAGATCGCACTTTTCGAGCTTGTTAGTACGAGAAACACGTTATCTGGTGTTTTCACCACTCCACAGTGCATTGGATATGCAGAACCGGAGATATTTTGGTTTTTGTGGGGTTTCAAGCTGTGATATGCATTTTTTACGATAATCTTGGTGAGACTTCAGTCCGAAGTATGCAGAATCATCGAGATCGCTCTATTCGAGCTATTTAATGCGACAAACACGTTATCTGGTATTTCAGCACTCCACAGTGCGTTTGATATGCAGAACCAGCGATATCTTGGTTTTCGTGGGGTTTCAAGCTGAGATATGCATTTTTTACGATCATCTTGGTGAGACTTCGGTCCGAAGTATGCTTAATCATCGAGATCGCTCGTTTCGAGCTATTTAATGCGAGAAACACGTTATCTGCTGTTTTCACCACTCCACAGTGCATATGATATGCAGAACCGGCGATATCTTGGTTTTCGTGGGGTTTCAAACTGAGATATGCATTTTCTGCGATAATCTTAGTGAGACTTCTGTCCGAAGTATGCTGAATCATCGAGATCGCACTTTTCGAGCTTGTTAGTACGAGAAACACGTTATCTGGTGTTTTCACCACTTCACAGTGCGTTTGATATGCATAACAGTACATATCTTGGTTTTCGTGGGGTTTCAAGGTGAGATATGCATTTTCTGCGATTATCTTGTTGAGACTTCTGTCCGAAGTATGCAGAATCATCGAGATCGCTCGTTTCGAGCTATCAAATGCGAGAAACACGTTATCTGGTGTTTTCACCACTCCACAGTGCGTTGGATATGCAGAACCGGATATATTTTGGTTTTTGTCTGGTTTCAAGCTGCGATATGCATTTTCTACGATAAGCTTGGTGAATAGTCTGTCCGAAGTATGCTGAATCATCGAGATCGCTCTTTTCGAGCTAGTTAGTGCGAGAAACACCTTATCTGGTGTTTTCACCACTCCACAGTGCGTTTGATATGCAGAACCGGCGATATCTTGGTTTTCGTAGGGTTTGAAATTGAGATATGCATTTTCTACGATAATCTTGGTGAGACTTCTGTCAGAAGTATGCCGGATCTTCGAGAACGCACTTTACGAGCTACTTAATGCGAGAAACACGTTTTCTGGTGTTTTCACCATTCCACAGTGCGTTTGATATGCAGAACCGGCGACATCTTGGTTTTCGTGGGGTTTCAAGCTGAGATATGCATTTTCTGCGATAATCTTGTTGAGACTTCTTCCGAAGTATGCAGAGTCATCGAGATCGCTCTGTTCGAGCTAGTTAATGCGAGAAAAACCTTATCCGGTGTTTTCACCACTCCACAGTGCGTTTGATATGCAGAACCGGAGATATCTTGGTTTTCGTGGGGTTTCAAGCTGAGATACGCATTTTCTGCGATAATCTTGGTGAGACTTCTGTCCGAAGTATGCTGAATCATCGAGATCGCTCTTTTCGAGCTAGTTAGTGCGAGAAACACCTTATCTGGTGTTTTCACCACTCCACAGTGCGTTTGATATGCAGAACAGTAGATATCTTGGTTTTCGTGGGGTTTCAAGCTGAGATATGCATTTTCTTCGATAATCTTGTTGAGACTTCTGTCCGAAGTATGCAGAGTCATCGAGATCGCTCGTGTCGAGCTACTTAATGCGAGAAACACGTTATCTGGTGTATTCACCACTCCACAGTGCGTTGGATATGCAGAACCGGAGATATTCTGGTTTTCGTCGGGTTTCATGCTGAGATATGCATTTTCTACGATAAGCTTGGTGAAACATCTGTCCGAAGAATGCAGAAACCTCGAGAGCGCTCTTTTCGAGCTATTTAATGCGAGAAACACGTTTTCTGGGGTTTTCACCACTCCACAGTTCGTTGGATATGCAGAACAGTAGATATCTTGGTTTTCGTGGGGTTTCAAGCAGAGATATGCATTTTCTGCGATAATGTTGGTGAGACTTCTGTCCGAAGCATGCTGAATCATCGAGATCGCTCTTTTCGAGCTAGTTAGTGCGAGAAACACGTTATCTGGTGTTTTCACCACTCCACAGTGCGTGTGATATGCAGAACCGGCGATATCTTGGTTTTCGTGGGGTTTCAAGCTGAGATATGCATTTTCTGCGATAATCTTGGTGAGACTTCTGTCCGAAATATGCTGAAACATCGAGATCGCTCTTTTCGAGCTAGTTAATGCGAGAAAAACCTTATCCGGTGTTTTCACCACTCCACAGTGCGTTTGATATGCAGAACCAGCGATATCTTGGCATTCGTGGGGTTTCAAGCTGAGATTTGCATTTTCTGCGATAATCTTGGTGAGACTTCTGTCCGAAGTATGCTGAATCATCGAGATCGCTCTTCTCGAGCTAGTTAGTGCGAGAAACACGTTATCTGGTGTTTTCACCACTCCACAGTGCGTTGGATATGCAGAACGGGAGATATTTTGGTTTTCGTCAGGTTTCAAGCTGAGATATGCATTTTCTACGATAAGCTTGGTGAAACATCTGTCCGAAGTATGCAGAAACGTCGAGAGCGCTCTTTTCGAGCTATTTAATGCGAGAAACACGTTTTCTGGGGTTTTCACCACTCCACAGTTCGTTGGATATGCAGAACCGGAGATATCTTGGTTTTCGTGTGGTTTCAAGCTGAGATATGCATTTCCTGCGATAATCTTGGTGAGACTTCTGTCCGAAGTATGCTGAATCATCGAGATCGCTCTTCTCGAGCTAGTTAGTGCGAGAAACACGTTATCTGGTGTTTTCACCACTCCACAGTGCGTTGGATATGCAGAACGGGAGATATTTTGGTTTTCGTAGGGTTTCAAGCTGAGATATGCATTTTCTACAATAATCTTGGTGAGACTTCTGTCAGAAGTATGCCGGATCTTCGAGAACGCTCTTTTCGAGCTACTTAATGCGAAAAACACGTTTTCTGGTGTTTTCACCACTCCACAGTGCGTTTGATATGCAGAACCGGCGACATCATGGTTTTCGTGGGGTTTCAAGCTGAGATATGCATTTTCTGCGATAATCTTGTTGAGACTTCTGTCCGAAGTATGCAGAGTCATCGAGATCGCTCTGTTCGAGCTAGTTAATGCGAGAAAAACCTTATCCGGTGTTTTCACCACTCCACAGTGCGTTTGATATGCAGAACCGGAGATATCTTGGTTTTCGTGGGGTTTCTAGCTGAGATACGCATTTTCTGCGATAATCTTGGTGAGACTTCTGTCCGAAGTATGCTGAATCATCGAGATCGCTCTTTTCGAGCTAGTTAGTGCGAGAAACACCTTATCTGGTGTTTTCACCACTCCACAGTGCGTATGATATGCAGAACAGTAGATATCTTGGTTTTCGTGGGGTTTCAAGCTGAGATATGCATTTTCTGCGATAATCTTGTTGAGACTTCTGTCCGAAGTATGCAGAGTCATCGAGATCGCTCGTGTCGAGCTACTTAATGCGAGAAACACGTTATCTGGTGTATTCACCACTCCACAGTGCGTTGGATATGCAGAACCGGAGATATTCTGGTTTTCGTCGGGTTTCAAGCTGAGATATGCATTTTCTACGATAAGCTTGGTGAGACTTCTGTCCGAAATATGCTGAAACATCCAGATCGCTCTTTTCGAGCTAGTTAATGCGAGAAAAACCTTATCCGGTGTTTTCACCACTCCACAGAGCGTTTGATATGCAGAACCAGCGATATCTTGGCTTTCGTGGGGTTTCAAGCTGAGATATGCATTTTCTGCGATAATCTTGATGAGACTTCTGTCCGAAGTATGCTGAATCATCGAGATCGCTCTTTTCGAGATAGTTAGTGCGAGAAACACGTTATCTGGTTTTTCACCACTCCACAGTGCGTTGGATATGCAGAACGGGAGATATTTTGGTTTTCGTCGGGTTTCAAGCTGAGATATGCATTTTCTACGATAAGCTTGGTGAAACATCTGTCCGAAGTATGCAGAAACGTCGAGAGCGCTCTTTTCGAGCTATTTAATGCGAGAAACACGTTTTCTGGGGTTTTCACCACTCCACAGCTCGTTGGATATGCAGAACAGTAGATATCTTGGTTTTCGTGGGGTTTCAAGCAGAGATATGCATTTAGTGCGATAATCTTGGTGGGTCTTTTGTCAGAAGTATGCAGAATCATCTAGATCGCTCTTTTCGAGCTACTTAATGCACGAAACACGTTTTCTGGTGTTCTCACCACTCCACAGTGCGTTTGATATGCAGTACCAGCGATATCTTGGTTTTCGTGGGGTTTCAAGCTGAGATATGCATTTTTTACGATAATCTTGGTGAGACTTCTGTCCGAAGTATGCAGAATTATCGAGATCGCTCTATTCGAGCTATTTAATGCGACAAACACGTTATCTGGTGTTTTCAGCACTCCACAGTGCGTTTGATATGTAGAACCAGCGATATCTTGGTTTTCGTGGGGTTTCAAGCTGAGATATGCATTTGTTACGATAATCTTGGTGAGAATTCTGTCCGAAGTATGCTGAATCTTCGAGATCGCTCTTTTCGAGCTAGTTAATGCGAGAAAAACCTTATCCGGTGTTTTCACCACTCCACAGAGCGTTTGATATGCAGAACCAGCGATATCTTGGCTTTCGTGGGGTTTCAAACTGAGATATGCATTTTCTGCGATAATCTTGGTGAGACTTCTGTCCGAAGTATGCTGAATCATCGAGATCGCTCTTTTCGAGATAGTTAGTGCGAGAAACACGTTATCTGGTGTTTTCACCACTCCACAGTGCGTTGGATATGCAGAACCGGAGATATTTTGGTTTTCGTCGGGTTTCAAGCTGAGATATGATTTTCTACGATAAGCTTGGTGAAACATCTGTCCGAAGTATGCAGAAACATCGAGAGCGCTCTTTTCGAGCTATTTAATGCGAGAAACACGTTTTCTGGGGTTTTCACCACTCCACAGTGCGTTTGATATGCAGAACACTAGATATCTTGGTTTTCGTGGGGTTTCAAGCTGAGATATGCATTTTCTGCGATATTCTTGTTGAGACTTCTGTCCGAAGTATGCAGAGTCATCGAGATCGCTCGTGTCGAGCTACTTAAGGCAAGAAACACGTTATCTGGTGTTTTCACCACTCCACAGTGCGTTGGATATGCAGAACCGGAAATATTTTGGTTTTCGTCGGGTTTCAAGCTGAGATATGATTTTCTACGATAAGCTTGGTGAAACATCTGTCCGAAGTATGCAGAAACATCGAGAGCGCTCTTTTCGAGCTATTTAATGCGAGAAACACGTTTTCTGGGGTTTTCACCACTCCACAGTTCGTTGGATATGCAGAACAGTAGATAACTCGGTTTTCGTCGGGTTTCAAGCTGAGATATGCATTTTCTACGATAACCTTGGTGAGACTTCTGTCAGAAGTATGCAGGATCTTCGAGAACGCTCTTTTCGAGCTACTTAATGCGAGAAACACGTTATCTGGTGTTTTTACCACTCCACAGTGCGTTGGATATGCAGAACCGGAGATATTTTGGTTTTTGTCGTGTTTCAAGCTGAGATATGCATTTTCTACGATAATCTTGGTGAGACTTCTGTCCGAAGTATGCAGAATCATCGAGATCGCTCGTTTCGAGCTATTTAATGCGAGAAACACGTTATCTGGTGTTTTCACCACTCCACAGGGAGTTTGATGTGCAGAACCGGCGATATCTTTGTTTTCGTGGGGTTTCAAGCTGAGATATGCATTTTCTGCGATAATCATGGTGAGACTTCCGTCCGAAATATGCAGAATCATCGAGATCGCTCTTATCGAGCGATTTAATGCAAGAAACACGTTATCTGGTGTTTTCACCACTCCACAGTGCGTTTGATATGCAGAACCAGCGATATCTTGGTTTTCGTGCGGTTTCAAGCTGAGTTATGCATTTTTTACGCTTATCTTGGTGAGACTTCTGTCCGAAGTATGC
The DNA here is from genome assembly GCA_951804975.1 of Anthophora plumipes. Lineage (NCBI taxonomy): Eukaryota > Metazoa > Arthropoda > Insecta > Hymenoptera > Apidae > Anthophora > Anthophora plumipes. The sequence continues at coordinate 22,135,936 of OX638118.1, forward strand.
TGAAACATCGAGATCGCTCTTTTCGAGCTATTTATTGCGAGAAACACGTTATCTGGTGTTTTCACCACTCCACGGTACGTTTGATGTGCAGAACCGGAGATAACTCGGTTTTCGTCGGGTTTCAAGCTGAGATATGCATTTTCTACGATAACCTTTGTGAGACTTCTGTCAGAAGTATGCAGGATCTTCGAGAACGCTCTTTTCGAGCTACTTAATGCGAGAAACACGTTATCTGGTGTTTTTACCACTCCACAGTGCGTTGGATATGCAGAACCGGAGATATTTTGGTTTTTGTCGTGTTTCAAGCTGAGATATGCATTTTCTGCGATAATCTTGGTGAGACTTCTGTCCGAAGTATGCAGGATCTTCGAGAACGCTCTTTTCGAGCTACTTAATGCGAGAAACACGTTATCTGGTGTTTTCACTAATCCACAGTGCGTATTATATGCTGAACCGGCGATATCTTGTTTTCGTGGGATTTCATGCTGAGATATGCATTTTCTGCGATAATCTTGGTAAGACTTCTGTCCGAAGTATGCTGAACCATCGAGATCGCTCTTTTCGAGCTAGTTAATGCGAGAAAAACCTTTTCCGGTGTTTTCACCACTCCACAGTGCGTTTGATATGCAGAACCAGCGATATCTTGGTTTTCAAGGGGTTTCAAGCTGTGATATGCATTTTCTGCGATAATATTGGTGAGACTTCAGTCAGGAGTATGCAGAACCATCTAGATCGCTCTTTTCGAGCTACTTAATGCACGAAACACGTTTTCTGGTGTTTTCACCACTCCACAGTACGTTTGACATGCAGAACCGGAGATATCTTGGTTTCGGTCTGGTTTCAAGCTGAGATATGCATTTTCTACGATAATCCTGGTGAGACTTCTGTCCGAAGTATGCAGAATCATCGAGATCGCTCGTTTCGAGCTATGTAATGCGAGAAACACGTTATCTGGTGTTATCACCACTCCACAGTGCGTTGGATATGCAGAACCGGAGATATTTTGGTTTTTGTCGGGTTTCAAGCTGAGATATGCATTTTCTACGATAAGCTTGGTGAAACGTCTGTCCGAAGTATGCAGAAACGTCGAGAGCGCTCTTTTCGAGCTATTTAATGCGAGAAACACGTTTTCTGGGGTTTTCACCACTCCACAGTTCGTTGGGTATGCAGAACAGTAGATTTCTTGGTTTTCGTGGGGTTCCAAGCAGAGATATGCATTTTCTGCGATAATCTTGTTGAGACTTCTGTTAGAAGTATGCAGAATCTTCGAGAACGCTCTTTTCGAGCTATTTAATGCGACAAACACGTTATCTGGTATTTCAGCACTCCACAGTGCGTTTGATATGCAGAACCAGCGATATCTTGGTTTTCGTGGGGTTTCAAACTGAGATATGCATTTTCTGCGATAATCTTAGTGAGACTTCTGCCCGAAGTATGCTGAATCATCGAGATCGCACTTTTCGAGCTTGTTAGTACGAGAAACACGTTATCTGGTGTTTTCACCACTCCACAGTGCATTGGATATGCAGAACCGGAGATATTTTGGTTTTCGTGGGGTTTCAAGCTGTGATATGCATTTTTTACGATAATCTTGGTGAGACTTCAGTCCGAAGTATGCAGAATCATCGAGATCGCTCTATTCGAGCTATTTAATGCGACAAACACGTTATCTGGTATTTCAGCACTCCACAGTGCGTTTGATATGCAGAACCAGCGATATCTTGGTTTTCGTGGGGTTTCAAGCTGAGATATGCATTTTTTACGATCATCTTGGTGAGACTTCGGTCCGAAGTATGCTTAATCATCGAGATCGCTCGTTTCGAGCTATTTAATGCGAGAAACACGTTATCTGCTGTTTTCACCACTCCACAGTGCATATGATATGCAGAACCGGCGATATCTTGGTTTTCGTGGGGTTTCAAACTGAGATATGCATTTTCTGCGATAATCTTAGTGAGACTTCTGTCCGAAGTATGCTGAATCATCGAGATCGCACTTTTCGAGCTTGTTAGTACGAGAAACACGTTATCTGGTGTTTTCACCACTTCACAGTGCGTTTCATATGCATAACAGTACATATCTTGGTTTTCGTGGGGTTTCAAGGTGAGATATGCATTTTCTGCGATTATCTTGTTGAGACTTCTGTCCGAAGTATGCAGAATCATCGAGATCGCTCGTTTCGAGCTATTTAATGCGAGAAACACGTTATCTGCTGTTTTCACCACTCCACAGTGCATATGATATGCAGAACCGGCGATATCTTGGTTTTCGTGGGGTTTCAAACTGAGATATGCATTTTCTGCGATAATCTTAGTGAGACTTCTGTCCGAAGTATGCTGAATCATCGAGATCGCACTTTTCGAGCTTGTTAGTACGAGAAACACGTTATCTGGTGTTATCACCACTCCACAGTGCGTTGGATATGCAGAACCGGATATATTTTGGTTTTTGTCTGGTTTCAAGCTGCGATATGCATTTTCTACGATAAGCTTGGTGAATAGTCTGTCCGAAGTATGCTGAATCATCGAGATCGCTCTTTTCGAGCTAGTTAGTGCGAGAAACACCTTATCTGGTGTTTTCACCACTCCACAGTGCGTTTGATATGCAGAACCGGCGATATTTTGGTTTTCGTAGGGTTTGAAATTGAGATATGCATTTTCTACGATAATCTTGGTGAGACTTCTGTCAGAAGTATGCCGGATCTTCGAGAACGCACTTTACGAGCTACTTAATGCGAGAAACACGTTTTCTGGTGTTTTCACCACTCCACAGTGCGTTTGATATGCAGAACCGGCGACATCTTGGTTTTCGTGGGGTTTCAAGCTGAGATATGCATTTTCTGCGATAATCTTGTTGAGACTTCTGTCCGAAGTATGCAGAGTCATCGAGATCGCTCTGTTCGAGCTAGTTAATGCGAGAAAAACCTTATCCGGTGTTTTCACCACTCCACAGTGCGTTTGATATGCAGAACCGGAGATATCTTGGTTTTCGTGGGGTTTCAAGCTGAGATACGCATTTTCTGCGATAATCTTGGTGAGACTTCTGTCCGAAGTATGCTGAATCATCGAGATCGCTCTTTTCGAGCTAGTTAGTGCGAGAAACACCTTATCTGGTGTTTTCACCACTCCACAGTGCGTTTGATATGCAGAACAGTAGATATCTTGGTTTTCGTGGGGTTTCAAGCTGAGATATGCATTTTCTGCGATAATCTTGTTGAGACTTCTGTCCGAAGTATGCAGAGTCATCGAGATCGCTCGTGTCGAGCTACTTAATGCGAGAAACACGTTATCTGGTGTATTCACCACTCCACAGTGCGTTGGATATGCAGAACCGGAGATATTCTGGTTTTCGTCGGGTTTCATGCTGAGATATGCATTTTCTACGATAAGCTTGGTGAAACATCTGTCCGAAGAATGCAGAAACCTCGAGAGCGCTCTTTTCGAGCTATTTAATGCGAGAAACACGTTTTCTGGGGTTTTCACCACTCCACAGTTCGTTGGATATGCAGAACAGTAGATATCTTGGTTTTCGTGGGGTTTCAAGCAGAGATATGCATTTTCTGCGATAATGTTGGTGAGACTTCTGTCCGAAGCATGCTGAATCATCGAGATCGCTCTTTTCGAGCTAGTTAGTGCGAGAAACACGTTATCTGGTGTTTTCACCACTCCACAGTGCGTGTGATATGCAGAACCGGCGATATCTTGGTTTTCGTGGGGTTTCAAGCTGAGATATGCATTTTCTGCGATAATCTTGGTGAGACTTCTGTCCGAAATATGCTGAAACATCGAGATCGCTCTTTTCGAGCTAGTTAATGCGAGAAAAACCTTATCCGGTGTTTTCACCACTCCACAGTGCGTTTGATATGCAGAACCAGCGATATCTTGGCATTCGTGGGGTTTCAAGCTGAGATTTGCATTTTCTGCGATAATCTTGGTGAGACTTCTGTCCGAAGTATGCTGAATCATCGAGATCGCTCTTCTCGAGCTAGTTAGTGCGAGAAACACGTTATCTGGTGTTTTCACCACTCCACAGTGCGTTGGATATGCAGAACGGGAGATATTTTGGTTTTCGTCAGGTTTCAAGCTGAGATATGCATTTTCTACGATAAGCTTGGTGAAACATCTGTCCGAAGTATGCAGAAACGTCGAGAGCGCTCTTTTCGAGCTATTTAATGCGAGAAACACGTTTTCTGGGGTTTTCACCACTCCACAGTTCGTTGGATATGCAGAACCGGAGATATCTTGGTTTTCGTGTGGTTTCAAGCTGAGATATGCATTTCCTGCGATAATCTTGGTGAGACTTCTGTCCGAAGTATGCTGAATCATCGAGATCGCTCTTCTCGAGCTAGTTAGTGCGAGAAACACGTTATCTGGTGTTTTCACCACTCCACAGTGCGTTGGATATGCAGAACGGGAGATATTTTGGTTTTCGTAGGGTTTCAAGCTGAGATATGCATTTTCTACAATAATCTTGGTGAGACTTCTGTCAGAAGTATGCCGGATCTTCGAGAACGCTCTTTTCGAGCTACTTAATGCGAAAAACACGTTTTCTGGTGTTTTCACCACTCCACAGTGCGTTTGATATGCAGAACCGGCGACATCATGGTTTTCGTGGGGTTTCAAGCTGAGATATGCATTTTCTGCGATAATCTTGTTGAGACTTCTGTCCGAAGTATGCAGAGTCATCGAGATCGCTCTGTTCGAGCTAGTTAATGCGAGAAAAACCTTATCCGGTGTTTTCACCACTCCACAGTGCGTTTGATATGCAGAACCGGAGATATCTTGGTTTTCGTGGGGTTTCTAGCTGAGATACGCATTTTCTGCGATAATCTTGGTGAGACTTCTGTCCGAAGTATGCTGAATCATCGAGATCGCTCTTTTCGTGCTAGTTAGTGCGAGAAACACCTTATCTGGTGTTTTCACCACTCCACAGTGCGTATGATATGCAGAACAGTAGATATCTTGGTTTTCGTGGGGTTTCAAGCTGAGATATGCATTTTCTGCGATAATCTTGTTGAGACTTCTGTCCGAAGTATGCAGAGTCATCGAGATCGCTCGTGTCGAGCTACTTAATGCGAGAAACACGTTATATGGTGTATTCACCACTCCACAGTGCGTTGGATATGCAGAACCGGAAATATTCTGGTTTTCGTCGGGTTTCAAGCTGAGATATGCATTTTCTACGATAAGCTTGGTGAGACTTCTGTCCGAAATATGCTGAAACATCCAGATCGCTCTTTTCGAGCTAGTTAATGCGAGAAAAACCTTATCCGGTGTTTTCACCACTCCACAGAGCGTTTGATATGCAGAACCAGCGATATCTTGGCTTTCGTGGGGTTTCAAGCTGAGATATGCATTTTCTGCGATAATCTTGATGAGACTTCTGTCCGAAGTATGCTGAATCATCGAGATCGCTCTTTTCGAGATAGTTAGTGCGAGAAACACGTTATCTGGTTTTTCACCACTCCACAGTGCGTTGGATATGCAGAACGGGAGATATTTTGGTTTTCGTCGGGTTTCAAGCTGAGATATGCATTTTCTACGATAAGCTTGGTGAAACATCTGTCCGAAGTATGCAGAAACGTCGAGAGCGCTCTTTTCGAGCTATTTAATGCGAGAAACACGTTTTCTGGGGTTTTCACCACTCCACAGCTCGTTGGATATGCAGAACAGTTGATATCTTGGTTTTCGTGGGGTTTCAAGCAGAGATATGCATTTAGTGCGATAATCTTGGTGGGTCTTTTGTCAGAAGTATGCAGAATCATCTAGATCGCTCTTTTCGAGCTACTTAATGCACGAAACACGTTTTCTGGTGTTCTCACCACTCCACAGTGCGTTTGATATGCAGTACCAGCGATATCTTGGTTTTCGTGGGGTTTCAAGCTGAGATATGCATTTTTTACGATAATCTTGGTGAGACTTCTGTCCGAAGTATGCAGAATTATCGAGATCGCTCTATTCGAGCTATTTAATGCGACAAACACGTTATCTGGTGTTTTCAGCACTCCACAGTGCGTTTGATATGTAGAACCAGCGATATCTTGGTTTTCGTGGGGTTTCAAGCTGAGATATGCATTTGTTACGATAATCTTGGTGAGAATTCTGTCCGAAGTATGCTGAATCTTCGAGATCGCTCTTTTCGAGCTAGTTAATGCGAGAAAAACCTTATCCGGTGTTTTCACCACTCCACAGAGCGTTTGATATGCAGAACCAGCGATATCTTGGCTTTCGTGGGGTTTCAAACTGAGATATGCATTTTCTGCGATAATCTTGGTGAGACTTCTGTCCGAAGTATGCTGAATCATCGAGATCGCTCTTTTCGAGATAGTTAGTGCGAGAAACACGTTATCTGGTGTTTTCACCACTCCACAGTGCGTTGGATATGCAGAACGGGAGATATTTTGGTTTTCGTCGGGTTTCAAGCTGAGATATGCATTTTCTACGATAAGCTTGGTGAAACATCTGTCCGAAGTATGCAGAAACATCGAGAGCGCCCTTTTCGAGCTATTTAATGCGAGAAACACGTTTTCTGGGGTTTTCACCACTCCACAGTTCGTTGGATATGCAGAACAGTAGATATCTTGGTTTTCGTGGGGTTTCAAGCTGAGATATGCATTTTCAGCGATATTCTTGTTGAGACTTCTGTCCGAAGTATGCAGAGTCATCGAGATCGCTCGTGTCGAGCTACTTAAGGCAAGAAACACGTTATCTGGTGTTTTCACCACTCCACAGTGCGTTGGATATGCAGAACCGGAGATATTTTGGTTTTCGTCGGGTTTCAAGCTGAGATATGATTTTCTACGATAAGCTTGGTGAAACATCTGTCCGAAGTATGCAGAAACATCGAGAGCGCTCTTTTCGAGCTATTTAATGCGAGAAACACGTTTTCTGGGGTTTTCACCACTCCACAGTGCGTTTGATATGCAGAACACTAGATATCTTGGTTTTCGTGGGGTTTCAAGCTGAGATATGCATTTTCTGCGATATTCTTGTTGAGACTTCTGTCCGAAGTATGCAGAGTCATCGAAATCGCTCGTGTCGAGCTACTTAATGCGAGAAACACGTTATCTGGTGTTTTCACCACTCCACAGTGCGTTTGATATGCAGAACAGTAGATATCTTGGTTTTCGTGGGGTTTCAAGCTGAGATATGCATTTTCTGCGATATTCTTGTTGAGACTTCTGTCCGAAGTATGCAGAGTCATCGAGATCGCTCGTGTCGAGCTAGTTAGTGCGAGAAACACGTTATCTGGTGTTTTCACCACTCCACAGTGCGTTGGATAAGCAGAACCGGAGATATTTTGGTTTTCGTCGGGTTTCAAGCTGAGATATGATTTTCTACGATAAGCTTGGTGAAACATCTGTCCGAAGTATGCAGAAACGTCGAGAGCGCTCTTTTCGAGCTAGTTAGTGCGAGAAACACGTTTTCTGGGGTTTTCACCACTCCACAGCTCGTTGGATATGCAGAACAGTAGATATCTTGGTTTTCGTGGGGTTTCAAGCAGAGATATGCATTTAGTGCGATAATCTTGGTGGGTCTTTTGTCAGAAGTATGCAGAATCATCTAGATCGCTCTTTTCGAGCTACTTAATGCACGAAACACGTTTTCTGGTGTTCTCACCACTCCACAGTGCGTTTGATATGCAGTACCAGCGATATCTTAGTTTTCGTGGGGTTTCAAGCGAAGATATGCATTTTTTACGATAATCTTGGTGAGACTTCTGTCCGAGGTATGCAGAATCATCGAGATCGCTCTATTCGAGCTATTTAATGCGACAAACACGTTATCTGGTGTTTTCAGCACTCCACAGTGCGTTTGATATGTAGAACCAGCGATATCTTGGTTTTCGTGGGGTTTCAAGCTGAGATATGCATTTGTTACGATAATCTTGGTGAGACTTCTGTCCGAAGTATGCTGAATCTTCGAGATCGCTCTTTTCGAGCTAGTTAATGCGAGAAAAACCTTATCCGGTGTTTTCACCACTCCACAGTGCGTTGGATATGCAGAACGGGAGATATTTTGGTTTTCGTCGGGTTTCAAGCTGAGATATGCATTTTCTACGATAAGCTTGGTGAAACATCTGTCCGAAGTATGCAGATAACATCGAGAGCGCTCTTTTCGAGCTACTTAATGCGAGAAACACGTTTTCTGGGGTTTTCACCACTCCACAGTTCGTTGGATATGCAGAACAGTAGATATCTTGGTTTTCGTAGGGTTTCAAGCAGAGATATGCATTTTCTGCGATAATGTTGGTGAGACTTCTGTTAGAAGTATGCAGAATCGTCGAGATCGCGCTTTTCGAGCTATTTAATGCGAGAAACACGTTATCTGGTGTTTTCACTACTCCACAGTGCGTATGATATGCAGAACCGGCGATATTTTGGTTTTCGTGGGGTTTCAAGCTGAGATATGCATTTTCTGCGATAACCTTGGTAAGACTTCTGTCCGAAGTATGCAGAGTCATCGAGATCGCTCGTGTCGAGCTACTTAATGCGAGAAACACGTTATCTGGTGTTTCCACCACTCCACAGTGCGTTGGATATGCAGAACCGGAGATATTTTGGTTTTCGTCGGGTTTCAAGCTGAGATATGCATTTTCTACTATAAGCTTGGTGAAACATCTGTCCGAAGTATGCAGAAACATCGAGAGCGCTCTTTTCGAGCTATTTAATGCGAGAAACTCGTTTTCTGGGGTTTTCACCACTCCACAGTGCGTATGATATGCAGAACCGGCGATATCTTGGTTTTCGTGGGGTTTCAAGCTGAGATATGCATTTTCTGCGATAATCTTGGTGAGACTTCTGTCCGAAGTATGCTGAATCTTCGAGATCGCTCTTTTCGAGCTAGTTAGTGCGAGAAACACGTTATCTGGTGTTTTCAGCACTCCACAGTGCGTTTGATATGCAAAACAGTAGATATCTTGGTTTTCGTGGGGTTTCAAGCTGAGATATGCATTTTCTGCGATATTCTTGTTGTGACTTCTGTCCGAAGTATGCAGAGTCATCGAGATCGCTCGAGTCGAGCTACTTAATGCGAGAAACACGTTATCTGGTGTTTTCACCACTCCACAGTGCGTTGGATATGCAGAACCGGAGATATTTTGGTTTTCGTCGGGTTTCAAGCTGAGATATGCATTTTCTACGATAAGCTTGGTGAAACATCTGTCCGAAGTATGCAGAAACATCGAGAGCGCTCTTTTCGAGCTATTGAATGCGAGAAACACGTTTTCTGGGGTTTTCACCACTCCACAGTTCGTTGGATATGCAGAACAGTAGATATCTTGGTTTTCGTGGGCTTTCAAGCTGAGATATGCATTTTCTGCGATATTCTTGTTGAGACTTCTGTCCGAAGTATGCAGAGTCATCGAGATCGCTCGTGTCGAGCTACTTAAGGCGAGAAACACGTTATCTGGTGTTTTCACCACTCCACAGTGCGTTGGATATGCAGAACCGGAGATATTTTGGTTTTCGTCGGGTTTCAAGCTGAGATATGCATTTTCTACGATAAGCTTGGTGAAACATCTGTCCGAAGTATGCAGAAACATCGAGAGCGCTCTTTTCGAGCTATTTAATGCGAGAAACACGTTTTCTGGGGTTTTCACCACTCCACAGTTCGTTGGATATGCAGAACAGTAGATATCTTGGTTTTCGTCGGGTTTCAAGCAGAGATATGCATTTTCTGCGATAATGTTGGTGAGACTTCTGTTAGAAGTATGCAGAATCGTCGAGATCGCGCTTTTCGAGCTATTTAATGCGAGAAACACGTTATCTGGTGTTTTCACTACTCCACAGTGCGTATGATATGCAGAACCGGCGATATTTTGGTTTTCGTGGGGTTTCAAGCTGAGATATGCATTTTCTGCGATAACCTTGGTAAGACTTCTGTCCGAAGTATACAGAGTCATCGAGATCGCTCGTGTCGAGCTACTTAATGCGAGAAACACGTTATCTGGTGTTTCCACCACTCCACAGTGCGTTGGATATGCAGAACCGGAGATATTTTGGTTTTCGTCGGGTTTCAAGCTGAGATATGCATTTTCTACTATAAGCTTGGTGAAACATCTGTCCGAAGTATGCAGAAACATCGAGAGCGCTCTTTTCGAGCTATTTAATGCGAGAAACACGTTTTCTGGGGTTTTCACCACTCCACAGTTGGTTTGATATGCAGAACCGGCGATATTATGGTTTTCGTCGGGTTTCAAGCTGAGATATGCATTTTCTACGATAATCTTGGTGAAACATCTGTCCGAAGTATGCAGAAACATCGAGAGCGCTCTTTTCGAGCTATTTAATGCGAGAAACTCGTTTTCTGGGGTTTTCACCACTCCACAGTGCGTATGATATGCAGAACCGGCGATATCTTGGTTTTCGTGGGGTTTCAAGCTGAGATATGCATTTTCTGCGATAATCTTGGTGAGACTTCTGTCCGAAGTATGCTGAATCTTCGAGATCGCTCTTTTCGAGCTAGTTAGTGCGAGAAACACGTTATCTGGTGTTTTCAGCACTCCACAGTGCGTTTGATATGCAAAACAGTAGATATCTTGGTTTTCGTGGGGTTTCAAGCTGAGGTATGCATTTTCTGCGATATTCTTGTTGAGATTTCTGTCCGAAGTATGCAGAGTCATCGAGATCGCTCGTGTCGAGCTACTTAATGCGAGAAACACGTTAACTGGTGTTTTCACCACTCCACAGTGCGTTGGATATGCAGAACCGGAGATATTTTGGTTTTCGTCGGGTTTCAAGCTGAGATATGCATTTTCTACGATAAGCTTGGTGAAACATCTGTCCGAAGTATGCAGAAACATCGAGAGCGCCCTTTTCGAGCTATTTAATGCGAGAAACACGTTTTCTGGGGTTTTCACCACTCCACAGTTCGTTGGATATGCAGAACAGTAGATATCTTGGTTTTCGTGGGATTTCAAGCTGAGATATGCATTTTCTGCGATATTCTTGTTGAGACTTCTGTCCGAAGTATGCAGAGTCATCGAGATCGCTCGTGTCGAGCTACTTAAGGCGAGAAACACGTTATCTGGTGTTTTCACCACTCCACAGTGCGTTGGATATGCAGAACCGGAGATATTTTGGTTTTCGTCGGGTTTCAAGCTGAGATATGATTTTCTACGATAAGCTTGGTGAAACATCTGTCCGAAGTATGCAGAAACATCGAGAGCGCTCTTTTCGAGCTATTTAGTGCGAGAAACACGTTTTCTGGGGTTTTCACCACTCCACAGTGCGTTTGATATGCTGAACAGTAGATATCTTGGTTTTCGTGGGGTTTCAAGCTGAGATATGCATTTTCTGCGATATTCTTGTTGAGACTTCAGTCCGAAGTATGCAGAGTCATCGAGATCGCTCGTGTCGACCTACTTAATGCGAGATACACGTTATCTGGTGTTTTCACCACTCCACAGTGCGTTTGATATGCAGAACAGTAGATATCTTGGTTTTCGTGGGGTTTCAAGCTGAGATATGCATTTTCTGCGATATTCTTGTTGAGACTTCTGTCCGAAGTATGCAGAGTCATCGAGATCGCTCGTGTCAAGCTAGTTAGTGCGAGAAACACGTTATCTGGTGTTTTCACCACTCCACAGTGCGTTGGATATGCAGAACCGGAGATATTTTAGTTTTCGTCGGGTTTCAAGCTGAGATATGCATTTTCTACGATAAGCTTGGTGAAACATCTGTCCGAAGTATGCAGAAACATCGAGAGCGCTCTTTTCGAGCTATTTAATGCGAGAAACACGTTTTCTGGGGTTTTCACCACTCCACAGTGCGTTTGATATGCAGAACAGTAGATATCTTGGTTTTCGTGGGGTTTCAAGCTGAGATATGCATTTTCTGCGATATTCTTGTTGAGACTTCAGTCCGAAGTATGCAGAGTCATCGAGATCGCTCGTGTCGACCTACTTAATGCGAGAAACACGTTATCTGGTGTTTTCACCACTCCACAGTGCGTTTGATATGCAGAACAGTAGATATCTTGGTTTTCGTGGGGTTTCAAGCTGAGATATGCATTTTCTGCGATATTCTTGTTGAGACTTCTGTCCGAAGTATGCAGAGTCATCGAGATCGCTCGTGTCAAGCTAGTTAGTGCGATAAACACGTTATCTGGTGTTTTCACCACTCCACAGTGCGTTGGATATGCAGAACCGGAGATATTTTAGTTTTCGTCGGGTTTCAAGCTGAGATATGCATTTTCTACGATAAGCTTGGTGAAACATCTGTCCGAAGTATGCAGAAACATCGAGAGCGCTCTTTTCGAGCTATTTAATGCGAGAAACACGTTTTCTGGGGTTTTCACCACTCCAGAGTTGGTTTGATATGCAGAACAGGCGATATTTTGGTTTTCGTCGGGTTTCAAGCTGAGATATGCATTTTCTACGATAATCTTGGTGAAACATCTGTCCGAAGTATGCAGAAACATCGAGAGCGCTCTTTTCGAGCTATTTAATGCGAGAAACACGTTTTCTGGGGTTTTCACCACTCCACAGTTCGTTGGATATGCAGAACAGTAGATATCTTGGTTTTCGTGGGGTTTCAAGCTGAGATATGCATTTTCTACGATAAGCTTGGTGAGACTTCTGTCCGAAGTATGCAGAATCATCGAGATCGCGCTTTTCGAGCTACTTAATGCGAGAAACACGTTATCTGGTGTTTTCACCACTCCACGGTGCGTTTGATATGCAGTACCAGCGATATCTTGGTTTTCGTGGGGTTTCAAGCTGAAATATGCATTTTTTACGATATTCTTGGTGAGACTTCTGTCCGAAGTATGCAGAATCATCGAGATCGCTCGTTTCGAGCTATCTAATGCGAGAAACACGTTATCTGGTGTTTTCACCACTCGACAGTGCGTTTGATATGCAGAACCAGCGATATCTTGGTTTTCGTGGGGTTTCAAGCTGAGATATGCATTTTCTACGATAAGCTTGGTGAAACGTCTGTCCGAAGTATGCAGAAACGTCGAGAGCGCTCATTTCCAGCTATTTAATGCGAGAAACACGTTATCTGGTGTTTTCACCACTCCACAGTTGGTTCGATATGCAGAACCGGAGATATCTTGGTTTTCGCGGGGTTTCAAGCAGAGATATGCATTTTTTACGATAATCTTGGTGAGACTTCTGTCCGAAGTATGCAGAATCATCGAGATCGCTCTATTCGAGCTATTTAATGCGACAAACACGTTATCTGGTGTTTTCAGCACTCCACAGTGCGTTTGATATGCAGAACCAGCGATATCTTGGTTTTCGTGGGGTTTCAAGCTGAGATATGCATTTTCTACGATAAGCTTGGTGAGACTTCTGTCCGAAATATGCTGAAACATCGAGATCGCTCTTTTCGAGCTAGTTAATGCGAGAAAAACCTTATCCGGTGTTTTCACCACTCCACAGTGCGTTTGATATGCAGAACCAGCGATATCTTGGCTTTCGTGGGGTTTCAAGCTGAGATATGCATTTTCTGCGATAATCTTGGTGAGACTTCTGTCCGAAATATGCTGAAACATCGAGATCGCTCTTTTCGAGCTAGTTAATGCGAGAAAAACCTTATCCGGTGTTTTCACCACTCCACAGTGCGTTTGATATGCAGAACCAGCGATATCTTGGCTTTCGTGGGGTTTCAAGCTGAGATATGCATTTTCTGCGATAATCTTGGTGAGACTTCTGTCCGAAGTATGCTGCATCTTCGAGATTGCTCTTTTCGAGCTAGTTAGTGCGAGAAACACGTTATCTGGTGTTTTCACCACTCCACAGTGCGTTTGATATGCAGAACAGTAGATATCTTGGTTTTCGTGGGGTTTCAAGCTGAGATATGCATTTTCTACGATAAGCTTGGTGAAACATCTGTCCGAAGTATGCAGAAACGTCGAGAGCGCTCTTTTCGAGCTATTTAATGCGAGAAACACGTTTTCTGGGGTTTTCACCACTCCACAGCTCGTTGGATATGCAGAACAGTAGATATCTTGGTTTTCGTGGGGTTTCAAGCAGAGATATGCATTTAGTGCGATAATCTAGGTGGGTCTTTTGTCAGAAGTATGCAGAATCATCTAGATCGCTCTTTTCGAGCTACTTAATGCACGAAACACGTTTTCTGGTGTTTTCACCACTCCACAGTGCGCTTGATATGCAGTACCAGCGATATCGTGGTTTTCGTGGGGTTTCAAGCTGAGATATGCATTTTTTACGATAATCTTGGTGAGACTTCTGTCAGAAGTATGCAGAATCTACGAGAACGCTCTTTTCGAGCTACTTAATGCGAGAAACACGTTTTCCGGTGTTTTCACCACTCCACAGTGCGTTTGATATGCAGAACCGGCGACATCTTGGTTTTCGTGCGGTTTCAAGCTGAGTTATGCATTTTCTGCGATAATCTTGGTGAGACTTCTGTCCGAAGTATGCAGAATCATCGAGATCGCGCTTTTCGAGCTATTTAATGCGAGAAACACGTTATCTGGTGTTTTCACCACTCCACAGTTGGTTTCATATGCAGAACCGGCGATATTTTGGTTTTCGTCGGGTTTCAAGCTGAGATATGCATTTTTTACGATAATCTTGGAGAGACTTCTGTCCGAAGTATGCTTGACCATCGAGATCGCACGTTTCGAGCTATTTAATGCGAGAAACACGTTATCTGGTGTTTTCACTACTCCATAGTGCGTATGATATGCAGAACCGGCGATATCTTGGTTTTCGTGGGGTTTCAAGCGGAGATATGCATTTTCTGCGATAGCCTTGGTAAGACTTCTGTCCGAAGTATGCAGAGTCATCGAGATCGCTCGTGTCGAGCTACTTAATGCGAGAAACACGTTATCTGGTGTTTTCACCACTCCACAGTGCGTTGGATATGCAGAACCGGAGATATTTTGGTTTTCGTCGGGTTTCAAGCTGAGATATGCATTTTCTACGATAAGCTAGGGGAAACATCTGTCCGAAGTATGCAGAAACATCGAGAGCGCTCTTTTCGAGCTATTTAATGCGAGAAACACGTTTTCTGGTGTTTTCACCACTCCACAGTGCGTTTGATATGCAGAACCGGCGACATCATGGTTTTCGTGGGGTTTCAAGCTGAGATATGCATTTTCTGCGATAATCTTGTTGAGACTTCTGTCCGAAGTATGCAGAGTCATCGAGATCGCTCTGTTCGAGCTAGTTAATGCGAGAAAAACCTTATCCGGTGTTTTCACCACTCCACAGTGCGTTTGATATGCAGAACCGGAGATATCTTGGTTTTCGTGGGGTTTCAAGCTGAGATACGCATTTTCTGCGATAATCTTGGTGAGACTTCTGTCCGAAGTATGCTGAATCATCGAGATCGCTCTTTTCGAGCTAGTTAGTGCGAGAAACACCTTATCTGGTGTTTTCACCACTCCACAGTGCGTATGATATTCAGAACAGTAGATATCTTGGTTTTCGTGGGGTTTCAAGCTGAGATATGCATTTTGTGCGATAATCTTGTTGAGACTTCTGTCCGAAGTATGCAGAGTCATCGAGATCGCTCGTGTGGAGCTACTTAATCCGAGAAACATGTTATCTGGTGTATTCACCACTCCACAGTGCGTTGGATATGCAGAACCGGAGATATTCTGGTTTTCGTCGGGTTTCAAGCTGAGATATGCATTTTCTACGATAAGCTTGGTGAAACATCTGTCCGAAGTATGCAGAAACCTCGAGAGCGCTCTGTTCGAGCTATTTAATGCGAGAAACACGTTATCTGGTGTTTTCACCACTCCACAGCGCGTTTGATATGCAGTACCAGCGATATCTTGGTTTTCGTGGGGTTTCAAGCTGAGATATGCATTTTCTGCGATAATGCTGGTGAGACTTCTGTCAGAAGTATGCAGAATCTACGAGAACACTCTTTTCGAGCTACTTAATGCGAGAAACACGTTTTCTGGTGTTTTCACCACTCCACAGTGCGTTTGATACGCAGAACCGTCGACATCTTGGTTTTCGTGCGGGTTCAAGCTGAGTTATGCATTTTCTGCGATAATCTTGGTGAGACTTCTGTCCGAAGTATGCAGAATCATCGAGATCGCTCTTTTCGAGCTATATAATGCGAGAAACACGTTATCTGGTGTTTTCACAACTCCACAGTGCGTTTGATATGTAGTACCAGCGATATCTTGGTTTTCGTGGGGTTTCAAGCTGAGATATGCATTTTGTGCGATAATCTTGTTGAGACTTCTGTCCGAAGTATGCAGAGTCATCGAGATCGCTCGTGTCGAGCTACTTAATGCGAGAAACACGTTATCTGGTGTATTCACCACTCCACAGTGCGTTGGATATGCAGAACCGGAGATATTCTGGTTTTCGTCGGGTTTCAAGCTGAGATATGCATTTTCTACGATAAGCTTGGTGAAACATCTGTCCGAAGTATGCAGAAACATCGAGAGCGCTCTTTTCGAGCTATTTAATGCGAGAAACTCGTTTTCTGGGGTTTTCACCACTCCACAGTTCGTTGGATATGCAGAACAGTAGATATCTTGGTTTTCGTGGGGTTTCAAGCAGAGATATGCATTTTCTGCGATAATGTTGCTGAGACTTCTGTTAGACGTATGCAGAATTGTCGAGATCGCGCTTTTCGAGCTATTTAATGCGAGAAACACGTTATCTGGTGTTTTCACCACTCCACAGTTGGTTTGATATGCAGAACCGGCGATATCTTGGTTTTCGTGGGGTTTCAAGCTGAGATATGCATTTTTTACGATAATCTTGGTGAGACTTCTGTCCGAAGTATGCAGAATCATCGAGATCGCTCGTTTCGAGCTATTTAATGCGAGAAACACGTTATCTGGTGATTTCACCACTCCACAGGGAGTTTGATATGCAGAACCGGCGATATCTTGGTTTTCGTGGGGTTTCAACCTGAGATATGCATTTTCTGCGATAATCTTAGTGAGACTTCTGTCCGAAGTATGCTGAATCATCAAGATCGCTCTTTTCCAGCTAGTTAGAACGAGAAACACGTTATCTGGTGTTTTCACCACTTCACAGTGCGTTTGATATGCATAACAGTACATATCTGGGTTTTCGTGGGGTTTCACGATGAGATATGCATTTTCTGCGATAATCTTGTTGAGACTTCTGTCCGAAGTATGCAGAATCATCGAGATCGCTCGTTTCGAGCTATCTAATGCGAGAAACACGTTATCTGGTGTTTTCACCACTCCACAGTTCGTTGGATATGCAGAACAGTAGATATCTTGGTTTGCGTGGGGTTTCAAGCTGAGATATGCATTTTTTACGATAATCTTGGTGAGACTTCTGTCCGAAGTATGCAGAATCATCGAGATCGCTCTATTCGAGCTATTTAATGCGACAAACACGATATCTGGTGTTTTCAGCACTCCACAGTGCGTTTGATATGCAGAACCAGCGATATCTTGGTTTTCGTGGGGTTTCAAGCTGAGATATGCATTTTCTGCGATATTCTTAGTGAGACTTCTGTCCGAAGAGTGCAGAAACGTCGAGAGCGCTCTTTTCGAGCTATTTAATGCGACAAACACGTTATCTGGTGTTTTCAGCACTCCACAGTGCGTTTGATATGCAGAACCAGCGATATCTTGGTTTTCGTGGGGTTTCAAGCTGAGATATGCATTTTCTACGATAAGCTTGGTGAAACGTCTGTCCGAAGTATGCAGAAACGTCGAGAGCGCTCTTTTCGAGCTATTTAATGCGAGAAACACGTTATCTGGTGTTTTCACCACTCCACAGTGCGTTGGATATGCAGAACCGGAGATATTTTGGTTTTCGTCGGGTTTCAAGCTGAGATATGCATTTTCTACGATAAGCTAGGTGAAACATCTGTCCGAAGTATGCAGAAACATCGAGAGCGCTCTTTTCGAGCTATTTAATGCGAGAAACACGTTTTCTGGGGTTTTCACCACTCCACAGTTGGTTTGATATGCAGAACCGGCAATATTTTGGTTTTCGTCGGGTTTCAAGCTGAGATATGCATTTTCTACGATAATCTTGGTGAAACATCTGTCCGAAGTATGCAGAAACATCGAGAGCGCTCTTTTCGAGCTATTTAATGCGAGAAACTAGTTTTCTGGGGTTTTCACCACTCCACAGTGCGTATGATATGCAGAACAGTAGATATTTTGGATTTCGTCGGGTTTCAAGCTGAGATATGCATTTTCTGCGATAATCTTTTTGAGACTTCTGTTAGAAGTATGCAGAATCATCGAGATCGCGCTTTTCGAGCTACTTAATGCGAGAAACTCGTTTTCTGGTGTTTTCACCACTCCACAGTTCGTTGGATATGCAGAACCGGAGATATCTTGGTTTTCGGGTGGTTTCAAGCTGAGATATGCATTTCCTGCGATAATCTTGGTGAGACTTCTGTCCGAAGTATGCTGAATCATCTAGATCGCTCTTTTCGAGCTATTTAATGCGAAAAACACGTTATCTGGTGTTTTCACCACTCCACAGTGCGTTTGATATGCAGAACAGTAGATATCTTGGTTTTCGTGGGGTTTCAAGCTGAGATATGCATTTTTTACGATAATCTTGGTGAGACTTCTGTCCGAAGTATGCAGAATCATCGAGATCGCTCTATTCGAGCTATTTAATGCGACAAACACGATATCTGGTGTTTTCAGCACTCCACAGTGCGTTTGATATGCAGAACCAGCGATATCTTGGTTTTCGTGGGGTTTCAAGCTGAGATATGCATTTTTTACGATAATCTTGGTGAGACTTCTGTCCGAAGTATGCTGAATCATCTAGATCGCTCTTTTCGAGCTATTTAATGCGAGAAGCACGTTATCTGGTGTTTTAACCACTCCACAGTGCGTTTGATATGCAGAACAGTAGATAACTTGGTTTTCGTGGGGTTTCAAGCAGAGATATGCATTTTCTGCGATAATGTTGCTGAGACTTCTGTTAGACGTATGCAGAATTGTCGAGATCGCGCTTTTCGAGCTATTTAATGCGAGAAACACGTTATCTGGTGTTTTCACCACTCCACAGTTGGTTTGATATGCAGAACCGGCGATATCTTGGTTTTCGTGGGGTTTCAAGCTGAGATATGCATTTTTTACGATAATCTTGGTGAGACTTCTGTCCGAAGTATGCAGAATCATCGAGATCGCTCGTTTCGAGCTATTTAATGCGAGAAACACGTTATCTGGTGATTTCACCACTCCACAGGGAGTTTGATATGCAGAACCGGCGATATCTTGGTTTTCGTGGGGTTTCAACCTGAGATATGCATTTTCTGCGATAATCTTAGTGAGACTTCTGTCCGAAGTATGCTGAATCATCAAGATCGCTCTTTTCCAGCTAGTTAGAACGAGAAACACGTTATCTGGTGTTTTCACCACTTCACAGTGCGTTTGATATGCATAACAGTACATATCTGGGTTTTCGTGGGGTTTCACGATGAGATATGCATTTTCTGCGATAATCTTGTTGAGACTTCTGTCCGAAGTATGCAGAATCATCGAGATCGCTCGTTTCGAGCTATCTAATGCGAGAAACACGTTATCTGGTGTTTTCACCACTCCACAGTTCGTTGGATATGCAGAACAGTAGATATCTTGGTTTGCGTGGGGTTTCAAGCTGAGATATGCATTTTTTACGATAATCTTGGTGAGACTTCTGTCCGAAGTATGCAGAATCATCGAGATCGCTCTATTCGAGCTATTTAATGCGACAAACACGATATCTGGTGTTTTCAGCACTCCACAGTGCGTTTGATATGCAGAACCAGCGATATCTTGGTTTTCGTGGGGTTTCAAGCTGAGATATGCATTTTCTGCGATATTCTTAGTGAGACTTCTGTCCGAAGAGTGCAGAAACGTCGAGAGCGCTCTTTTCGAGCTATTTAATGCGACAAACACGTTATCTGGTGTTTTCAGCACTCCACAGTGCGTTTGATATGCAGAACCAGCGATATCTTGGTTTTCGTGGGGTTTCAAGCTGAGATATGCATTTTCTACGATAAGCTTGGTGAAACGTCTGTCCGAAGTATGCAGAAACGTCGAGAGCGCTCTTTTCGAGCTATTTAATGCGAGAAACACGTTATCTGGTGTTTTCACCACTCCACAGTGCGTTGGATATGCAGAACCGGAGATATTTTGGTTTTCGTCGGGTTTCAAGCTGAGATATGCATTTTCTACGATAAGCTAGGTGAAACATCTGTCCGAAGTATGCAGAAACATCGAGAGCGCTCTTTTCGAGCTATTTAATGCGAGAAACACGTTTTCTGGGGTTTTCACCACTCCACAGTTGGTTTGATATGCAGAACCGGCAATATTTTGGTTTTCGTCGGGTTTCAAGCTGAGATATGCATTTTCTACGATAATCTTGGTGAAACATCTGTCCGAAGTATGCAGAAACATCGAGAGCGCTCTTTTCGAGCTATTTAATGCGAGAAACTAGTTTTCTGGGGTTTTCACCACTCCACAGTGCGTATGATATGCAGAACAGTAGATATTTTGGATTTCGTCGGGTTTCAAGCTGAGATATGCATTTTCTGCGATAATCTTTTTGAGACTTCTGTTAGAAGTATGCAGAATCATCGAGATCGCGCTTTTCGAGCTACTTAATGCGAGAAACTCGTTTTCTGGTGTTTTCACCACTCCACAGTTCGTTGGATATGCAGAACCGGAGATATCTTGGTTTTCGGGTGGTTTCAAGCTGAGATATGCATTTCCTGCGATAATCTTGGTGAGACTTCTGTCCGAAGTATGCTGAATCATCTAGATCGCTCTTTTCGAGCTATTTAATGCGAAAAACACGTTATCTGGTGTTTTCACCACTCCACAGTGCGTTTGATATGCAGAACAGTAGATATCTTGGTTTTCGTGGGGTTTCAAGCTGAGATATGCATTTTTTACGATAATCTTGGTGAGACTTCTGTCCGAAGTATGCAGAATCATCGAGATCGCTCTATTCGAGCTATTTAATGCGACAAACACGATATCTGGTGTTTTCAGCACTCCACAGTGCGTTTGATATGCAGAACCAGCGATATCTTGGTTTTCGTGGGGTTTCAAGCTGAGATATGCATTTTTTACGATAATCTTGGTGAGACTTCTGTCCGAAGTATGCTGAATCATCTAGATCGCTCTTTTCGAGCTATTTAATGCGAGAAGCACGTTATCTGGTGTTTTAACCACTCCACAGTGCGTTTGATATGCAGAACAGTAGATAACTTGGTTTGCGTGGGGTTTCAAGCTGAGATATTCATTTTCTGCGATAATGCTGCTGAGACTTCTGTCAGAAGTATGCAGAATCTTCGAGAACGCTCTTTTCGAGCTACTTAATGCGAGAAACACGTTTTCTGGTGTTTTCACCACTCCACAGTGCGTTTGATATGCAGTACCAGCGATATCTTGGTTTTCGTGGGGTTTCAAGCTGAGATATGCATTTTTTACGATTATCTTGGTGAGACTTCTGTCCGAAGTATGCAGAATCATCGAGATCGCTCGTTTCGAGCTATCTAATGCGAGAAACACGTTATCTGGTGTTTTCACCACTCCACAGTTGGTTCGATATGCAGAACCGGAGATATCTTGGTTTTCGTGGGGTTTCAAGCTGAGATATGCATTTTTTACGATAATCTTGGTGAGACTTCTGTCCGAAGTATGCAGAATCATCGAGATCGCTCGTTTCGAGCTATTTAATGCGAGAAACACGTTATCTGGTGATTTCACCACTCCACAGGGAGTTTGATATGCAGAACCGGCGATATCTTGGTTTTCGTGGGGTTTCAACCTGAGATATGCATTTTCTGCGATAATCTTAGTGAGACTTCTGTCCGAAGTATGCTGAATCATCGAGATCGCTCTTTTCCAGCTAGTTAGAACGAGAAACACGTTATCTGGTGTTTTCACCACTTCACAGTGCGTTTGATATGCATAACAGTACATATCTGGGTTTTCGTGGGGTTTCACGATGAGATATGCATTTTCTGCGATAATCTTGTTGAGACTTCTGTCCGAAGTATGCAGAATCATCGAGATCGCTCGTTTCGAGCTATCTAATGCGAGAAACACGTTATCTGGTGTTTTCACCACTCCACAGTTCGTTGGATATGCAGAACAGTAGATATCTTGGTTTGCGTGGGGTTTCAAGCTGAGATATGCATTTTTTACGATAATCTTGGTGAGACTTCTGTCCGAAGTATGCAGAATCATCGAGATCGCTCTATTCGAGCTATTTAATGCGACAAACACGATATCTGGTGTTTTCAGCACTCCACAGTGCGTTTGATATGCAGAACCAGCGATATCTTGGTTTTCGTGGGGTTTCAAGCTGAGATATGCATTTTCTGCGATATTCTTAGTGAGACTTCTGTCCGAAGAGTGCAGAAACGTCGAGAGCGCTCTTTTCGAGCTATTTAATGCGACAAACACGTTATCTGGTGTTTTCAGCACTCCACAGTGCGTTTGATATGCAGAACCAGCGATATCTTGGTTTTCGTGGGGTTTCAAGCTGAGATATGCATTTTCTACGATAAGCTTGGTGAAACGTCTGTCCGAAGTATGCAGAAACGTCGAGAGCGCTCTTTTCGAGCTATTTAATGCGAGAAACACGTTATCTGGTGTTTTCACCACTCCACAGCGCGTTTGATATGCAGTACCAGCGATATCTTGGTTTTCGTGGGGTTTCAAGCTGAGATATGCATTTTCTGCGATAATGCTGGTGAGACTTCTGTCAGAAGTATGCAGAATCTTCGAGAAAGCTCTTTTCGAGCTACTTAATGCGAGAAACACATTTTCTGGTGTTTTCACCACTCCACAGTGCGTTTGATATGCACAACCGGCGACATCTTGGTTTTCGTGCGGTTTCAAGCTGAGTTATGCATTTTTTACGATAATCTTGGTGAGACTTCTGTCCGAAGTATGCAGAATCATCGAGATCGCTCTATTCGAGCTATTTAATGCGACAAACACGTTATCTGGTGTTTTCACCACTCCACAGTGCGTTTGATATGCAGTACCAGCGATATCTTGGTTGTCGTGGGGTTTCAAGCTGAGATATGCATTTTCTGCGATATTCTTAGTGAGACTTCTGTCCGAAGAGTGCAGAAACGTCGAGAGCGCTCTTTTCGAGCTATTTAATGCGACAAACACGTTATCTGGTGTTTTCAGCACTCCACAGTGCGTTTGATATGCAGAACCAGCGATATCTTGGTTTTCGTGGGGTTTCAAGCTGAGATATGCATTTTCTACGATAAGCTTGGTGAAACGTCTGTCCGAAGTATGCAGAAACGTCGTGAGCGCTCTTTTCGAGCTATTTAATGCGAGAAACACGTTATCTGGTGTTTTCACCACTCCACAGTGCGTTGGATATGCAGAACCGGAGATATTTTGGTTTTCGTCGGGTTTCAAGCTGAGATATGCATTTTCTACGATAAGCTAGGTGAAACATCTGTCCGAAGTATGCAGAAACATCGAGAGCGCTCTTTTCGAGCTATTTAATGCGAGAAACACGTTTTCTGGGGTTTTCACCACTCCACAGTTGGTTTGATATGCAGAACCGGCAATATTTTGGTTTTCGTCGGGTTTCAAGCTGAGATATGCATTTTCTACGATAATCTTGGTGAAACATCTGTCCGAAGTATGCAGAAACATCGAGAGCGCTCTTTTCGAGCTATTTAATGCGAGAAACTAGTTTTCTGGGGTTTTCACCACTCCACAGTGCGTATGATATGCAGAACAGTAGATATTTTGGATTTCGTCGGGTTTCAAGCTGAGATATGCATTTTCTGCGATAATCTTTTTGAGACTTCTGTTAGAAGTATGCAGAATCATCGAGATCGCGCTTTTCGAGCTACTTAATGCGAGAAACTCGTTTTCTGGTGTTTTCACCACTCCACAGTTCGTTGGATATGCAGAACCGGAGATATCTTGGTTTTCGGGTGGTTTCAAGCTGAGATATGCATTTCCTGCGATAATCTTGGTGAGACTTCTGTCCGAAGTATGCTGAATCATCTAGATCGCTCTTTTCGAGCTATTTAATGCGAAAAACACGTTATCTGGTGTTTTCACCACTCCACAGTGCGTTTGATATGCAGAACAGTAGATATCTTGGTTTTCGTGGGGTTTCAAGCTGAGATATGCATTTTTTACGATAATCTTGGTGAGACTTCTGTCCGAAGTATGCAGAATCATCGAGATCGCTCTATTCGAACTATTTAATGCGACAAACACGATATCTGGTGTTTTCAGCACTCCACAGTGCGTTTGATATGCAGAACCAGCGATATCTTGGTTTTCGTGGGGTTTCAAGCTGAGATATGCATTTTTTACGATAATCTTGGTGAGACTTCTGTCCGAAGTATGCTGAATCATCTAGATCGCTCTTTTCGAGCTATTTAATGCGAGAAGCACGTTATCTGGTGTTTTAACCACTCCACAGTGCGTTTGATATGCAGAACAGTAGATAACTTGGTTTGCGTGGGGTTTCAAGCTGAGATATTCATTTTCTGCGATAATGCTGCTGAGACTTCTGTCAGAAGTATGCAGAATCTTCGAGAACGCTCTTTTCGAGCTACTTAATGCGAGAAACACGTTTTCTGGTGTTTTCACCACTCCACAGTGCGTTTGATATGCAGTACCAGCGATATCTTGGTTTTCGTGGGGTTTCAAGCTGAGATATGCATTTTTTACGATTATCTTGGTGACACTTCTGTCCGAAGTATGCAGAATCATCGAGATCGCTCGTTTCGAGCTATCTAATGCGAGAAACACGTTATCTGGTGTTTTCACCACTCCACAGTTGGTTCGATATGCAGAACCGGAGATATCTTGGTTTTCGTGGGGTTTCAAGCTGAGATATGCATTTTTTACGATAATCTTGGTGAGACTTCTGTCCGAAGTATGCAGAATCATCGAGATCGCTCGTTTCGAGCTATTTAATGCGAGAAACACGTTATCTGGTGATTTCACCACTCCACAGGGAGTTTGATATGCAGAACCGGCGATATCTTGGTTTTCGTGGGGTTTCAACCTGAGATATGCATTTTCTGCGATAATCTTAGTGAGACTTCTGTCCGAAGTATGCTGAATCATCGAGATCGCTCTTTTCCAGCTAGTTAGAACGAGAAACACGTTATCTGGTGTTTTCACCACTTCACAGTGCGTTTGATATGCATAACAGTACATATCTGGGTTTTCGTGGGGTTTCACGATGAGATATGCATTTTCTGCGATAATCTTGTTGAGACTTCTGTCCGAAGTATGCAGAATCATCGAGATCGCTCGTTTCGAGCTATCTAATGCGAGAAACACGTTATCTGGTGTTTTCACCACTCCACAGTTCGTTGGATATGCAGAACAGTAGATATCTTGGTTTGCGTGGGGTTTCAAGCTGAGATATGCATTTTCTGCGATAATGCTGGTGAGACTTCTGTCAGAAGTATGCAGAATCTTCGAGAAAGCTCTTTTCGAGCTACTTAATGCGAGAAACACATTTTCTGGTGTTTTCACCACTCCACAGTGCGTTTGATATGCACAACCGGCGACATCTTGGTTTTCGTGCGGTTTCAAGCTGAGTTGTGCATTTTTTACGATAATCTTGGTGAGACTTCTGTCCGAAGTATGCAGAATCATCGAGATCGGTCTATTCGAGCTATTTAATGCGACAAACACGTTATCTGGTGTTTTCACCACTCCACAGTGCGTTTGATATGCAGTACCAGCGATATCTTGGTTGTCGTGGGGTTTCAAGCTGTGATATGCATTTTTTACGATAATCTTGGTGAGACTTCTGTCCGAAGTATGCAGAATCATCGAGATCGCTCTATTCGAGCTATTTAATGCGACAAACACGTTATCTGGTGTTTTCAGCACTCCACAGTGCGTTTGATATGCAGAACCAGCGATATCTTGGTTTTCGTGGGGTTTCAAGCTGAGATATGCATTTTTTTCGATAATCTTGGTGAGACTTCGGTCCGAAGTATGCTTAATCATCGAGATCGCTCGTTTCGAGCTATTTAATGCGAGAAACATGTTATCTGCTGTTTTCACCACTCCACAGTGCGTATGATATGCACAACCGGCGATATCTTGGTTTTTGTGGGGTTTCAAGCTGAGATATGCATTTTCTGCGATAATCTTAGTGAGACTACTGTCCGAAGTATGCAGAAACGTCGAGAGCGCTCTTTTCGAGCTATTTAATGCGAGAAACACGTTTTCTGGGGTTTTCACCACTCCACAGCTCGTTCGATATGCAGAACAGTAGATATCTTGGTTTTCGTGGGGTTTCAAGCAGAGATATGCATTTTTTACGATAATCTTGGTGAGACTTCTGTCCGAAGTATGCAGAATCATCGAGATCGCTCTATTCGAGCTATTTAATGCGACAAACACGATATCTGGTGTTTTCAGCACTCCACAGTGCGTTTGATATGCAGAACCAGCGATATCTTGGTTTTCGTGGGGTTTCAAGCTGAGATATGCATTTTTTACGATAATCTTGGTGAGACTTCTGTCCGAAGTATGCAGAATCATCGAGATCGCTCTATTCGAGCTATTTAATGCGACAAACACGATATCTGGTGTTTTCAGCACTCCACAGTGCGTTTGATATGCAGAACCAGCGATATCTTGGTTTTCGTGGGGTTTCAAGCTGAGATATGCATTTTCTACGATAAGCTTGGTGAAACGTCTGTCCGAAGTATGCAGAAACGTCGAGAGCGCTCTTTTCGAGCTATTTAATGCGAGAAACACGTTATCTGGTGTTTTCACCACTCCACAGCGCGTTTGATATGCAGTACCAGCGATATCTTGGTTTTCGTGGGGTTTCAAGCTGAGATATGCATTTTCTGCGATAATGCTGGTGAGACTTCTGTCAGAAGTATGCAGAATCTTCGAGAAAGCTCTTTTCGAGCTACTTAATGCGAGAAACACATTTTCTGGTGTTTTCACCACTCCACAGTGCGTTTGATATGCACAACCGGCGACATCTTGGTTTTCGTGCGGTTTCAAGCTGAGTTATGCATTTTTTACGATAATCTTGGTGAGACTTCTGTCCGAAGTATGCAGAATCATCGAGATCGCTCTATTCGAGCTATTTAATGCGACAAACACGTTATCTGGTGTTTTCACCACTCCACAGTGCGTTTGATATGCAGTACCAGCGATATCTTGGTTGTCGTGGGGTTTCAAGCTGTGATATGCATTTTTTACGATAATCTTGGTGAGACTTCTGTCCGAAGTATGCAGAATCATCGAGATCGCTCTATTCGAGCTATTTAATGCGACAAACACGTTATCTGGTGTTTTCAGCACTCCACAGTGCGTTTGATATGCAGAACCAGCGATATCTTGGTTTTCGTGGGGTTTCAAGCTGAGATATGCATTTTTTTCGATAATCTTGGTGAGACTTCGGTCCGAAGTATGCTTAATCATCGAGATCGCTCGTTTCGAGCTATTTAATGCGAGAAACATGTTATCTGCTGTTTTCACCACTCCACAGTGCGTATGATATGCACAACCGGCGATATCTTGGTTTTTGTGGGGTTTCAAGCTGAGATATGCATTTTCTGCGATAATCTTAGTGAGACTACTGTCCGAAGTATGCAGAAACGTCGAGAGCGCTCTTTTCGAGCTATTTAATGCGAGAAACACGTTTTCTGGGGTTTTCACCACTCCACAGCTCGTTCGATATGCAGAACAGTAGATATCTTGGTTTTCGTGGGGTTTCAAGCAGAGATATGCATTTTTTACGATAATCTTGGTGAGACTTCTGTCCGAAGTATGCAGAATCATCGAGATCGCTCTATTCGAGCTATTTAATGCGACAAACACGATATCTGGTGTTTTCAGCACTCCACAGTGCGTTTGATATGCAGAACCAGCGATATCTTGGTTTTTGTGGGGTTTCAAGCTGAGATATGCATTTTCTGCGATAATCTTAGTGAGACTACTGTCCGAAGTATGCAGAATCATCGAGATCGCTCGTTTCGAGCTATTTAATGCGAGAAACACGTTATCTGGTGATTTCACCACTCCACAGGGAGTTTGATATGCAGAACCGGCGATATCTTGGTTTTCGTGGGGTTTCAACCTGAGATATGCATTTTCTGCGATAATCTTAGTGAGACTTCTGTCCGAAGTATGCTGAATCATCGAGATCGCTCTTTTCCAGCTAGTTAGAACGAGAAACACGTTATCTGGTGTTTTCACCACTTCACAGTGCGTTTGATATGCATAACAGTACATATCTGGGTTTTCGTGGGGTTTCACGATGAGATATGCATTTTCTGCGATAATCTTGTTGAGACTTCTGTCCGAAGTATGCAGAATCATCGAGATCGCTCGTTTCGAGCTATCTAATGCGAGAAACACGTTATCTGGTGTTTTCACCACTCCACAGTTCGTTGGATATGCAGAACAGTAGATATCTTGGTTTGCGTGGGGTTTCAAGCTGAGATATGCATTTTTTACGATAATCTTGGTGAGACTTCTGTCCGAAGTATGCAGAATCATCGAGATCGCTCTATTCGAGCTATTTAATGCGACAAACACGATATCTGGTGTTTTCAGCACTCCACAGTGCGTTTGATATGCAGAACCAGCGATATCTTGGTTTTCGTGGGGTTTCAAGCTGAGATATGCATTTTCTGCGATATTCTTAGTGAGACTTCTGTCCGAAGAGTGCAGAAACGTCGAGAGCGCTCTTTTCGAGCTATTTAATGCGACAAACACGTTATCTGGTGTTTTCAGCACTCCACAGTGCGTTTGATATGCAGAACCAGCGATATCTTGGTTTTCGTGGGGTTTCAAGCTGAGATATGCATTTTCTACGATAAGCTTGGTGAAACGTCTGTCCGAAGTATGCAGAAACGTCGAGAGCGCTCTTTTCGAGCTATTTAATGCGAGAAACACGTTATCTGGTGTTTTCACCACTCCACAGCGCGTTTGATATGCAGTACCAGCGATATCTTGGTTTTCGTGGGGTTTCAAGCTGAGATATGCATTTTCTGCGATAATGCTGGTGAGACTTCTGTCAGAAGTATGCAGAATCTTCGAGAAAGCTCTTTTCGAGCTACTTAATGCGAGAAACACATTTTCTGGTGTTTTCACCACTCCACAGTGCGTTTGATATGCACAACCGGCGACATCTTGGTTTTCGTGCGGTTTCAAGCTGAGTTATGCATTTTTTACGATAATCTTGGTGAGACTTCTGTCCGAAGTATGCAGAATCATCGAGATCGCTCTATTCGAGCTATTTAATGCGACAAACACGTTATCTGGTGTTTTCACCACTCCACAGTGCGTTTGATATGCAGTACCAGCGATATCTTGGTTGTCGTGGGGTTTCAAGCTGAGATATGCATTTTCTGCGATATTCTTAGTGAGACTTCTGTCCGAAGAGTGCAGAAACGTCGAGAGCGCTCTTTTCGAGCTATTTAATGCGACAAACACGTTATCTGGTGTTTTCAGCACTCCACAGTGCGTTTGATATGCAGAACCAGCGATATCTTGGTTTTCGTGGGGTTTCAAGCTGAGATATGCATTTTCTACGATAAGCTTGGTGAAACGTCTGTCCGAAGTATGCAGAAACGTCGTGAGCGCTCTTTTCGAGCTATTTAATGCGAGAAACACGTTATCTGGTGTTTTCACCACTCCACAGTGCGTTGGATATGCAGAACCGGAGATATTTTGGTTTTCGTCGGGTTTCAAGCTGAGATATGCATTTTCTACGATAAGCTAGGTGAAACATCTGTCCGAAGTATGCAGAAACATCGAGAGCGCTCTTTTCGAGCTATTTAATGCGAGAAACACGTTTTCTGGGGTTTTCACCACTCCACAGTTGGTTTGATATGCAGAACCGGCAATATTTTGGTTTTCGTCGGGTTTCAAGCTGAGATATGCATTTTCTACGATAATCTTGGTGAAACATCTGTCCGAAGTATGCAGAAACATCGAGAGCGCTCTTTTCGAGCTATTTAATGCGAGAAACTAGTTTTCTGGGGTTTTCACCACTCCACAGTGCGTATGATATGCAGAACAGTAGATATTTTGGATTTCGTCGGGTTTCAAGCTGAGATATGCATTTTCTGCGATAATCTTTTTGAGACTTCTGTTAGAAGTATGCAGAATCATCGAGATCGCGCTTTTCGAGCTACTTAATGCGAGAAACTCGTTTTCTGGTGTTTTCACCACTCCACAGTTCGTTGGATATGCAGAACCGGAGATATCTTGGTTTTCGGGTGGTTTCAAGCTGAGATATGCATTTCCTGCGATAATCTTGGTGAGACTTCTGTCCGAAGTATGCTGAATCATCTAGATCGCTCTTTTCGAGCTATTTAATGCGAAAAACACGTTATCTGGTGTTTTCACCACTCCACAGTGCGTTTGATATGCAGAACAGTAGATATCTTGGTTTTCGTGGGGTTTCAAGCTGAGATATGCATTTTTTACGATAATCTTGGTGAGACTTCTGTCCGAAGTATGCAGAATCATCGAGATCGCTCTATTCGAACTATTTAATGCGACAAACACGATATCTGGTGTTTTCAGCACTCCACAGTGCGTTTGATATGCAGAACCAGCGATATCTTGGTTTTCGTGGGGTTTCAAGCTGAGATATGCATTTTTTACGATAATCTTGGTGAGACTTCTGTCCGAAGTATGCTGAATCATCTAGATCGCTCTTTTCGAGCTATTTAATGCGAGAAGCACGTTATCTGGTGTTTTAACCACTCCACAGTGCGTTTGATATGCAGAACAGTAGATAACTTGGTTTGCGTGGGGTTTCAAGCTGAGATATTCATTTTCTGCGATAATGCTGCTGAGACTTCTGTCAGAAGTATGCAGAATCTTCGAGAACGCTCTTTTCGAGCTACTTAATGCGAGAAACACGTTTTCTGGTGTTTTCACCACTCCACAGTGCGTTTGATATGCAGTACCAGCGATATCTTGGTTTTCGTGGGGTTTCAAGCTGAGATATGCATTTTTTACGATTATCTTGGTGACACTTCTGTCCGAAGTATGCAGAATCATCGAGATCGCTCGTTTCGAGCTATCTAATGCGAGAAACACGTTATCTGGTGTTTTCACCACTCCACAGTTGGTTCGATATGCAGAACCGGAGATATCTTGGTTTTCGTGGGGTTTCAAGCTGAGATATGCATTTTTTACGATAATCTTGGTGAGACTTCTGTCCGAAGTATGCAGAATCATCGAGATCGCTCGTTTCGAGCTATTTAATGCGAGAAACACGTTATCTGGTGATTTCACCACTCCACAGGGAGTTTGATATGCAGAACCGGCGATATCTTGGTTTTCGTGGGGTTTCAACCTGAGATATGCATTTTCTGCGATAATCTTAGTGAGACTTCTGTCCGAAGTATGCTGAATCATCGAGATCGCTCTTTTCCAGCTAGTTAGAACGAGAAACACGTTATCTGGTGTTTTCACCACTTCACAGTGCGTTTGATATGCATAACAGTACATATCTGGGTTTTCGTGGGGTTTCACGATGAGATATGCATTTTCTGCGATAATCTTGTTGAGACTTCTGTCCGAAGTATGCAGAATCATCGAGATCGCTCGTTTCGAGCTATCTAATGCGAGAAACACGTTATCTGGTGTTTTCACCACTCCACAGTTCGTTGGATATGCAGAACAGTAGATATCTTGGTTTGCGTGGGGTTTCAAGCTGAGATATGCATTTTCTGCGATAATGCTGGTGAGACTTCTGTCAGAAGTATGCAGAATCTTCGAGAAAGCTCTTTTCGAGCTACTTAATGCGAGAAACACATTTTCTGGTGTTTTCACCACTCCACAGTGCGTTTGATATGCACAACCGGCGACATCTTGGTTTTCGTGCGGTTTCAAGCTGAGTTGTGCATTTTTTACGATAATCTTGGTGAGACTTCTGTCCGAAGTATGCAGAATCATCGAGATCGGTCTATTCGAGCTATTTAATGCGACAAACACGTTATCTGGTGTTTTCACCACTCCACAGTGCGTTTGATATGCAGTACCAGCGATATCTTGGTTGTCGTGGGGTTTCAAGCTGTGATATGCATTTTTTACGATAATCTTGGTGAGACTTCTGTCCGAAGTATGCAGAATCATCGAGATCGCTCTATTCGAGCTATTTAATGCGACAAACACGTTATCTGGTGTTTTCAGCACTCCACAGTGCGTTTGATATGCAGAACCAGCGATATCTTGGTTTTCGTGGGGTTTCAAGCTGAGATATGCATTTTTTTCGATAATCTTGGTGAGACTTCGGTCCGAAGTATGCTTAATCATCGAGATCGCTCGTTTCGAGCTATTTAATGCGAGAAACATGTTATCTGCTGTTTTCACCACTCCACAGTGCGTATGATATGCACAACCGGCGATATCTTGGTTTTTGTGGGGTTTCAAGCTGAGATATGCATTTTCTGCGATAATCTTAGTGAGACTACTGTCCGAAGTATGCAGAAACGTCGAGAGCGCTCTTTTCGAGCTATTTAATGCGAGAAACACGTTTTCTGGGGTTTTCACCACTCCACAGCTCGTTCGATATGCAGAACAGTAGATATCTTGGTTTTCGTGGGGTTTCAAGCAGAGATATGCATTTTTTACGATAATCTTGGTGAGACTTCTGTCCGAAGTATGCAGAATCATCGAGATCGCTCTATTCGAGCTATTTAATGCGACAAACACGATATCTGGTGTTTTCAGCACTCCACAGTGCGTTTGATATGCAGAACCAGCGATATCTTGGTTTTCGTGGGGTTTCAAGCTGAGATATGCATTTTTTACGATAATCTTGGTGAGACTTCTGTCCGAAGTATGCAGAATCATCGAGATCGCTCTATTCGAGCTATTTAATGCGACAAACACGATATCTGGTGTTTTCAGCACTCCACAGTGCGTTTGATATGCAGAACCAGCGATATCTTGGTTTTCGTGGGGTTTCAAGCTGAGATATGCATTTTCTACGATAAGCTTGGTGAAACGTCTGTCCGAAGTATGCAGAAACGTCGAGAGCGCTCTTTTCGAGCTATTTAATGCGAGAAACACGTTATCTGGTGTTTTCACCACTCCACAGCGCGTTTGATATGCAGTACCAGCGATATCTTGGTTTTCGTGGGGTTTCAAGCTGAGATATGCATTTTCTGCGATAATGCTGGTGAGACTTCTGTCAGAAGTATGCAGAATCTTCGAGAAAGCTCTTTTCGAGCTACTTAATGCGAGAAACACATTTTCTGGTGTTTTCACCACTCCACAGTGCGTTTGATATGCACAACCGGCGACATCTTGGTTTTCGTGCGGTTTCAAGCTGAGTTATGCATTTTTTACGATAATCTTGGTGAGACTTCTGTCCGAAGTATGCAGAATCATCGAGATCGCTCTATTCGAGCTATTTAATGCGACAAACACGTTATCTGGTGTTTTCACCACTCCACAGTGCGTTTGATATGCAGTACCAGCGATATCTTGGTTGTCGTGGGGTTTCAAGCTGTGATATGCATTTTTTACGATAATCTTGGTGAGACTTCTGTCCGAAGTATGCAGAATCATCGAGATCGCTCTATTCGAGCTATTTAATGCGACAAACACGTTATCTGGTGTTTTCAGCACTCCACAGTGCGTTTGATATGCAGAACCAGCGATATCTTGGTTTTCGTGGGGTTTCAAGCTGAGATATGCATTTTTTTCGATAATCTTGGTGAGACTTCGGTCCGAAGTATGCTTAATCATCGAGATCGCTCGTTTCGAGCTATTTAATGCGAGAAACATGTTATCTGCTGTTTTCACCACTCCACAGTGCGTATGATATGCACAACCGGCGATATCTTGGTTTTTGTGGGGTTTCAAGCTGAGATATGCATTTTCTGCGATAATCTTAGTGAGACTACTGTCCGAAGTATGCAGAAACGTCGAGAGCGCTCTTTTCGAGCTATTTAATGCGAGAAACACGTTTTCTGGGGTTTTCACCACTCCACAGCTCGTTCGATATGCAGAACAGTAGATATCTTGGTTTTCGTGGGGTTTCAAGCAGAGATATGCATTTTTTACGATAATCTTGGTGAGACTTCTGTCCGAAGTATGCAGAATCATCGAGATCGCTCTATTCGAGCTATTTAATGCGACAAACACGATATCTGGTGTTTTCAGCACTCCACAGTGCGTTTGATATGCAGAACCAGCGATATCTTGGTTTTCGTGGGGTTTCAAGCTGAGATATGCATTTTTTACGATAATCTTGGTGAGACTTCTGTCCGAAGTATGCAGAATCATCGAGATCGCTCTATTCGAGCTATTTAATGCGACAAACACGATATCTGGTGTTTTAACCACTCCACAGTGCGTTTGATATGCAGAACAGTAGATAACTTGGTTTGCGTGGGGTTTCAAGCTGAGATATTCATTTTCTGCGATAATGCTGGTGAGACTTCTGTCAGAAGTATGCGGAATCTTCGAGAACGCTTTTTTCGAGCTACTTAATGCGAGAAACACGTTTTCTGGTGTTTTCGCCACTCCACAGTGCGTTTGATATGCAGTACCAGCGATATCTTGGTTTTCGTGGGGTTTCAAGCTGAGATATGCATTTTTTACGATTATCTTGGTGAGACTTCCGTCCGAAGTATGCAGAATCATCGAGATCGCTCGTTTCGAGCTATCTAATGCGAGAAACACGTTATCTGGTGTTTTCACCACTCCACAGTTGGTTCGATATGCAGAACCGGAGATATCTTGGTTTTCGTGGGGTTTCAAGCTGAGATATGCATTTTTTACGATAATCTTGGTGAGACTTCTGTCCGAAGTATGCAGAATCATCGAGATCGCTCGTTTCGAGCTATTTAATGCGAGAAACACGTTATCTGGTGATTTCACCACTCCACAGGGAGTTTGATATGCACAACCGGCGATATCTTGGTTTTTGTGGGGTTTCAAGCTGAGATATGCATTTTCTGCGATAATCTTAGTGAGACTACTGTCCGAAGTATGCAGAAACGTCGAGAGCGCTCTTTTCGAGCTATTTAATGCGAGAAACACGTTTTCTGGGGTTTTCACCACTCCACAGCTCGTTCGATATGCAGAACAGTAGATATCTTGGTTTTCGTGGGGTTTCAAGCAGAGATATGCATTTTCTGCGATAATCTTGTTGAGACTTCTGTTAGAAGTATGCAGAATCATCGAGATCGCACTTTTCGAGCTATTTAATGCGAGAAGCACGATATCTGGTGTTTTCACCACTCCACAGTTGGTTTGATATGCAGAACCGGCGACATCATGGTTTTCGTGGGGTTTCAAGCTGAGATATGCATTTTCTGCGATAATCTTGGAGAGACTTCTGTCCGAAGTATGCAGAACCATCGAGATCGCTGTATTCGAGCTATTTAATGCGACAAACACGTTATCTGGTGTTTTCAGCACTCCACAGTGCGTTTGATATGCAGAACCGGCGATATCTTGGTTTTCGTGGGATTTCAAGCTGAGATATGCATTTTTTACGATAATCTTGGTGAGACTTCTGTCCGAAGTATGCAGAACCATCGAGATCGCTGTATTCGAGCTATTTAATGCGACAAACACGTTATCTGGTGTTTTCAGCACTCCACAGTGCGTTTGATATGCAGAACCGGCGCTATCTTGGTTTTCGTGGGGTTTCAAGCTGAGATATGCATTTTCTGCGATAATCTTGGAGAGACTTCTGTCCGAAGTATGCAGAACCATCGAGATCGCTGTATTCGAGCTATTTAATGCGACAAACACGTTATCTGGTGTTTTCAGCACTCCACAGTGCGTTTGATATGCAGAACCGGCGATATCTTGGTTTTCGTGGGATTTCAAGCTGAGATATGCATTTTTTACGATAATCTTGGTGAGACTTCTGTCCGAAGTATGAAGAATCATCGAGATCGCTCTATTCGAGCTATTTAATGCGAGAAACACGTTTTCAGGGGGTTTTCACTACTCCGCAGTGCGTTTGATATGCTGAACACAGCGATATCTTGGTTTTCGTGGAGTTTCAAGCTGAGATATGCATTTTCTGCGATAATCTTGGTGAGACTTCTGACCGAAGTATGCAGAACCATCGAGATCGCTGTATTCGAGCTATTTAATGCGACAAACACGTTTTCTGGTGTTTTCAGCACTCCACAGTGCGTTTGATATGCAGAACCGGCGATATCTTGGTTTTCGTGGGATTTCAAGATGAGATATGCATTTTTTACGATAATCTTGGTGAGACTTCTGTCCGAAGTATGCTTAATTATCGAGATCGCT
Source organism: Anthophora plumipes (assembly GCA_951804975.1). Classification (NCBI taxonomy): domain Eukaryota; kingdom Metazoa; phylum Arthropoda; class Insecta; order Hymenoptera; family Apidae; genus Anthophora; species Anthophora plumipes. Next base: position 22,172,130 of record OX638118.1, read on the forward strand.
CGTTTCGAGCTATTTAATGCGAGAAACACGTTATCTGGTGTTTTCACCACTCCACAGTGCGTATGATATGCAGACCCGGCGATATCTTGGTTTTCGTGGGGTTTCAAGCTGAGATATGCATTTTCTGCAATAATCTTGGAGAGACTTCTGTCCGAAGTATGCTGAAACATCGAGATCGCTCTTTTCGAGCTAGTTAATGCGAGGAAAACCGTATCCGGTCTTTTCACCACTCCACAGTGCGTTTGATATGCAGAACCAGCGATATCTTGGTTTTCGTGGGGTTTCAAGCTGAGATATGCATTTTCCGCGATAATCTTGATGAGACTTCTGTCCGAAGTATGCAGAATATTCGAGAACGCTCTTTTCGAGCTAGTTAGTGCGAGAAACATGTTATCTGGTGTTTTCACCACTCCACAGTGCGTTTGATATGCAGAACCAGCGATATCTTGGCTTTCGTGGGGCTTCAAGCTGAGATATGCATTTTCTGCGATAATCTTGGTGAGACTTCTGTCCGAAGTATGCTTAATCATCGAGATCGCTCTTTTCGAGCTACTTAATGCAAGAAACACGTTATCTGGTGTTTTCACCACTCCACAGTACGTTTGACATGCAGATGCGGAGATATCTTGGTTTCGGTCGAGTTTCAAGCTGAGATATGCATTTTCTACGATAATCCTAGTGAGACTTCTGTCAGAAGTATGCAGAATATTCGAGAACGCTATTTTCGAGCTACTTAATGCGCGAAACACGTTTTCTGGTGTTTTCACCACTCCAGGGTACGTTAGATGTGCAGAACCGGAGATAACTCGGTTTTCGTCGGGTTTCAAGCTGAGATATGCATTTTCTACGATAATCTTTGTGAGACTTCTGTCAGAAGTATGCAGGATCTTCGAGAACGCTCTTTTCGAGCTACTTAATGCGAGAAACACGTTTTCTGGTGTTTTCACCACTCCACAGTGCGTTTGATAAGCAGTACCAGCAATATCTTGGTTTTCGTGGGGTTTCAAGCTGAGATATGCATTTTTTACGATAATCTTGGTGAGACTCCTGTCCGAAGTATGCAGAATCATCGAGATCGCTCTATTCGAGCCATTTAATGCGACAAACAAGTTATCTGGTGTTTTCAGCACTCCACAGTGCGTTTGATATGCAGAACCAGCGATATCTTGGTTTTCGTGGGGTTTCAAGCTGAGATATGCATTTTTTACGATAATCTTGGTGAGACTCCTGTCCGAAGTATGCAGAATCATCGAGATCGCTCTTTTCGAGATATTTAATGCGAGAAGCACATTATCTGGTGTTTTCACCACTCCATAGTGCGTATGATATGCAGAACCGGCGATATCTTGGTTTCGTGGGGTTTCAAGCTGTGATTTGCAGTTTCTGCCATAATCTTGTTGAGACTTCTGTCCGAAGTATGCAGAGTCATCGAGATCGTACTTTTCGAGCTATTTAATGCGAGAAACACGTTTTCTGGGGTTTTCACCACTCCGCAGTTCGTTGGATATGCAGAACAGGAGATATCTTGGTTTTCGTGGGGTTTCTAGCAGAGATATGCATTTTCTGCGATTATCATGGTGAGACTTCTGTTAGAAGTATGCAGAATCATCGGGATCGCTCTTTTCGAGCTATTTAATGCGATAAACACGTTATCTGGATGTTTTCACGACTCCACAGTACGTTTGACATGCAGAACCGGCGACATCTTGGATTTCGTCGGGTTTCAAGCTGAGATATGCATTTTCTACGATAATCTTGGTGAGGCTTCTGTCAAAAGGATGCAGAATCTTCGAGATCGCTCTTTTCGAGCTACTTAATTCGAGAAACACGTTATCTGGTGTTTTCACCACTCCACAGTGCGTTTGATATGCAGAACCGGCGACATCTTGGATTTCGTCGGGGTTCAAACTGAGATATGCATTTTCTACGATAATCTTGGTGAGACTTCTGTCAGAAGTATGCAGAATCATCGGGATCGCTCTTTTCGAGCTATTTAATGCGAGAAACAAGTTATCTGGTGTTTTCACCACTCCACAGTGCGTTTGATATGCAGAACCGGCGACGTCATGGATTTCGTCGGGGTTCAAACTGAGATATGCATTTTCTACGATAATCTTGGTGAGACTTCAGTCACAAGTATGCAGAATCTTCGAGAACGCACTTTTTGAGCTACTTAATGCGAGTAACACGTTATCTGATGTTTTCACCACTCCACAGTGCGTTTGATATGCAGAACCGACGACATCTTGGCTTTCGTCGGGTATCAAGCTGAGATATGCATTTTGTACGACAATCTTGGTGAGACTTCTGTCAGAAGTATGCAGAATCATCGGGATCGCTCTTTTCGAGCTATTTAATGCGAGAAACACGATATCTGGTGTTTTCATCACTCCAGAGTGCGTTTGAAATGCAGAACCGGCGACATCTTGGATTTCGTCGGGGTTCAAACTGAGATATGTATTTTCTACGATAATCTTGGTGAGACTTCTGTCAGAAGTATGCAGAATCATCGGGATCGTTCTTTTCGAGCTACGTAATGCGAGAAACACGTTTTCTGGTGTTTTCACCACTCCACAGTGCGGTTGATATGCAGAACCGACGACATCTTGGCTTTCGTCGGGTATCAAGCTGAGATATGCATTTTGTACGACAATCTTGGTGAGACTTCTGTCAGAAGTATGCAGAATCATCGGGATCGCTCTTTTCGAGCTATTTAATGCGAGAAACACGATATCTGGTGTTTTCATCACTCCAGAGTGCGTTTGAAATGCAGAACCGGCGACATCTTGGATTTCGTCGGGGTTCAAACTGAGATATGTATTTTCTACGATAATCTTGGTGAGACTTCTGTCAGAAGCATACAGAATCATCGGGATCGCTCTTTTCGAGCTATTTAATGCGAGAAACACGTTATCTGGTGTTTTCACCTCTCCACAGCGCGTTTGATATGCAGAACCGACGACATTTTGGCTTTCGTCGGGTATCAAGCTGAGATATGCATTTTGTACGACAATCTTGGTGAGACTTCTGTCAGAAGTATGCAGAATCATCGGGATCGCTCTTTTCGAGCTATTTAATGCGAGAAACACGCTATCTGGTTGTTTTCACCACTCCACAGTACGTTTGACATGCAGAACCGGAGATATCTTGGTTTCGGTCGGGTTTCAAGCTGAGATATGCTTTTTCTACGATAATCTTGGTGAGACTTGTGTCACAAGTATGCAGAATAATCTAGATCGCTCGTTTCGAGTTATTTAATGCGAAAAAACAAGTTTTCTGGTGTTTTCACCACTCCACAGTGCGTTTGATATGCAGAACCGACGACATCTTGGCTTTCGTCGGGTATCAAGCTGAGATATGCATTTTGTACGACAATCTTGGTGAGACTTCTGTCAGAAGTATGCAGAATCATCGGGATCGCTCTTTTCGAGCTATTTAATGCGAGAAACACGCTATCTGGTTGTTTTCGCCACTCCACAGTGCGTTTGATATGCAGAACCGGCGACATCTTGGATTTCGTCGGGTTTCAAGCTCAGATATGCATTTTCTATTATAATCTTGGTGAGACTTCTGTCAGAAGGAAGCAGAATCTTCGAGATCTCTCTTTTCGAGCTGCTTAATGCGAGAAACACGATATCTGGTGTTTTCATCACTCCAGAGTGCGTTTGAAATGCAGAACCGGCAACATCTTGGATTTCGTCGGGGTTCAAACTGAGATATGCATTTTCTACGATAATCTTGGTGAGACTTCTGTCAGAAGCATACAGAATCATCGGGATCGCTCTTTTCGAGCTATTTAATGCGAGAAACACGTTATCTGGTGTTTTCACCTCTCCACAGTGCGTTTGATATGCAGAACCGACGACATCTTGGCTTTCGTCGGGTATCAAGCTGAGATATGCATTTTGTACGACAATCTTGGTGAGACTTCTGTCAGAAGTATGCAGAATCATCGGGATCGCTCTTTTCGAGCTATTTAATGCGAGAAACACGCTATCTGGTTGTTTTCGCCACTCCACAGTGCGTTTGATATGCAGAACCGGCGACATCTTGATTTTCGTGGTGTTTCCAGCTGAGATATGCATTTTCTGCGAATATCATGGTGAGTCTTCTGTCAGACGTATGCAGAATCATCGAGATCCCTCTTTTCGAGCTATTTAATTCGAGAAACACGTTATCTGGTGTTTTCACCACTCCACAGTGCGTTTGATATGCAGAACCGGCGACATCTTGGATTTCGTCGGGGTTCAAACTGAGATATGCATTTTCTACGATAATCTTGGTGAGACTTCTGTCAGAAGTATGCAGAATCATCGGGATCGCTCTTTTCGAGCTACGTAATGCGAGAAACACGTTTTCTGGTGTTTTCACCACTCCACAGTGCGTTTGATATGCAGAACCGACGACATCTTGGCTTTCGTCGGGTATCAAGCTGAGATATGCATTTTGTACGACAATCTTGGTGAGACTTCTGTCAGAAGTATGCAGAATCATCGGGATCGCTCTTTTCGAGCTATTTAATGCGAGAAACACGCTATCTGGTTGTTTTCGCCACTCCACAGTGCGTTTGATATGCAGAACCGGCGACATCTTGGATTTCGTCGGGTTTCAAGCTCAGATATGCATTTTCTATGATAATCTTGGTGAGACTTCTGTCAGAAGGAAGCAGAATCTTCGAGATCTCTCTTTTCGAGCTGCTTAATGCGAGAAACACGATATCTGGTGTTTTCATCACTCCAGAGTGCGTTTGAAATGCAGAACCGGCAACATCTTGGATTTCGTCGGGGTTCAAACTGAGATATGCATTTTCTACGATAATCTTGGTGAGACTTCTGTCAGAAGCATACAGAATCATCGGGATCGCTCTTTTCGAGCTATTTAATGCGAGAAACACGTTATCTGGTGTTTTCACCTCTCCACAGTGCGTTTGATATGCAGAACCGACGACATCTTGGCTTTCGTCGGGTATCAAGCTGAGATATGCATTTTGTACGACAATCTTGGTGAGACTTCTGTCAGAAGTATGCAGAATCATCGGGATCGCTCTTTTCGAGCTATTTAATGCGAGAAACACGCTATCTGGTTGTTTTCACCACTCCACAGTACGTTTGACATGCAGAACCGGAGATATCTTGGTTTCGGTCGGGTTACAAGCTGAGATATGCTTTTTCTACGATAATCTTGGTGAGACTTCTGTCACAAGTATGCAGAATAATCTAGATCGCTCGTTTCGAGTTATTTAATGCGAAAAAACAAGTTTTCTGGTGTTTTGACCACTCCACAGTGCGTTTGATTTGTAGAGCCGCCGATAACTTGGTTTTCGTGGGGTTTGCAGCTGAAATGTGCATTTTCTGCGATAATCTTGGTGAGACTTCAGTCAGAAGTATGCAGAATAATCTAGATCGCTCGTTTCAAGATATTTAATGCGAAAAAACAAGTTTTCTGGTGTTTTGACCACCCCACAGTGCGTTTGATTTGTAGAGCCGCCGATAACTTGGTTTTCGTGGGGTTTGCAGCTGAATTATGCATTTTCTGCGATAATCTTGGTGAGTCTTCTGTCAGAAGTATGCAGAATCATCGGGAACTCTCTTTTCGAGCTATTTAATGCAAAAAAACAAGTTTTCTGGTGTTTTGACCACTCCACAGTGCGTTTGATATGTAGAGCCGCCGATAACTTGGTTTTCGTGGGGTTTGCAGCTGAAATATGAATTTTCTGGTATAATATTGGTGAGACTTCAGTCAGAAGTATGCAGAATCATCTAGATCGCTCCTTTCGAGCTACTTAATGCGAAAGAACAAGTTTTCTGGTGTATTCACCACTCCACAGTACGTTTGACATTCAGAACCGGCGATATCTTGGATTTCGTGGGGATTCCAGCTGAGATATGTATTTTCTGCGATAATCGTGGTGAGTCTTCTGTCAGAAGCATGCAGAATCATCGAGATCTCTCTTTTCGAGCTAGTTAATGCGAGAAACACGTTATTTGGTTGTTTTCACCACTCCACAGTGCGTTCGATATGCAGAACCGACGACATCTTGATTTTGGTGAGGTTTCAAGCTGAGATATGCATTTTCTGCGATAATCTTGGTGAGTCTTCTGTCAGAAGTATGCAGAAACATCGAGATCCCGCTCTTCGAGCTATTTAATTTGAGAAACACGTTATCTGGTGTTTTCACCACTCCACAGTGCGTTCGATATGCAGAACCGTCGACATCTTGGATTTCGTGGGGTTTCAAGCTGAGATATGCATTTTCTACGATAATCTTGGTGAGACTTCTGTCAGAAGTATGCAGAATCATCGGGATCGCTCTTTTCGAGACATTTAATGCGGGAAACACGTTATCTGGTTGTTTTCACCACTCCACAGTGCGTTTGATTTGCAGAGCCGGCGACATCTTGATTTTGGTGAGGTTTCCAGCTGAGATATGCATTTTCAGCGATAATCTTGGTGAGACTTCAGGCAGAAGTATGCAGAATAACCTAGATCGCTCGTTTCGAACTATTTAATGCGAAAAAAAAAGTTTTCTGGTGTTTTGACCACTCCACAGTGCGTTTGATTTGTAGAGCCGCCGATAACTTGGTTTTCGTGGGGTTTCCAGCTGAAATATGCATTTTCTGCGATAATCTAGGTGATTCATCTATGAAAAGTATGCAGAATCATCGAGAACGCTCTTTTCGAGCTAGTTAATGCGAGAAACACGTTTTCTGGTGTTTTCACCACTCCACAGTGCGTCTGATATGCAGAACCGGCGATATCTTTGTTTTCGTGGGGTTTCCAGCTGAGATATGCATTTTCTACGATAATCTTGGTGAGACTTCTGTCAGAAGTATGCAGAATCATCGGGATCGCTCTTTGCGAGATATTTAATGCGGGAAACACGTTATCTGGTTGTTTTCACCACTCCACAGTGCGTTTGATTTGCAGAGCCGGCGACATCTTGATTTTGGTGAGGTTTCCAGCTGAGATATGCATTTTCTGCGATAATCTTGGTGAGCCTTCTGTCAGAAGTAAGCAGAATCATCGAGAACTCTCTTTTCGAGCCATTTAATGCGAAAAAACAAGTTTTCTGGTGTTTTGACCACTCCACAGTGCGTTTGATATGTAGAGCCGCCGATAACTTGGTTTTCGTGTGGTTTGCAGCTGAATTATGCATTTTCTGCGATAATCTTGGTGAGTCTTCTGTCAGAAGTATGCAGATTCATCGGGAACTCTCTTTTCGAGCTATTTAATGCAAAAAAACAAGTTTTCTGGTGTTTTGACCACTCCACAGTGCGTTTGATGTGTAGAGCCGCGGATAACTTGGTTTTCGTGGGGTTTGCAGCTGAAATATGAATTTTCTGGTATAATATTGGTGAGACTTCAGTCAGAAGTATGCAGAATCATCTAGATCGCTCCTTTCGAGCTACTTAATGCGAAAAAACAAGTTTTCTGGTGTATTCACCACTCCACAGTACGTTTGACATTCAGAACCGGCGATATCTTGGTTTTCGTGGGGTTTCAAGCTGAGATATGCATTTTCTGCGATAATCTTGGTGAGACTTCTGTCCGAAGTATGCTGAAACATCGAGAACGCTCTTTTCGAGCTAGTTAATGCGAGAAAAACCTTATCCGGTGTTTTCACCACTCCACAGTGCGTTTGATATGCAGAACCAGCGATATCTTGGCTTTCGTGGGGTTTCAAGCTGAGATATGCATTTTTTACGATAATCTTGGTGAGACTTCTATCCGAAGTATGAAGACTCATCGAGATCGCTCTATTCGAGCTATTTAATGCGAGAAACACGTTTTCAGGGGGTTTTCACCACTCCACAGTGCGTTTGATATGCTGAACACAGCGATATCTTGGTTTTCGTGGAGTTTCAAGCTGAGATATGCATTTTTTACGATAAGTTTGGTGAGACTTCAGTCCGAAGTATGCAGAATCATCGAGATCGCTCGTTTCGAGCTATTTACTGCGAGAAACACGTTATCTGGTGTTTTCACCACTCCACAGTGCGTTTGATATGCAGAACCGGCGATATCTTGGTTTTCGTGGGGTTTCAAGCTGAGATATGCATTTTCTGCGATAATCTTGGAGAGACTTCTGTCCGAAGTATGCAGAACCATCGAGATCGCTGTATTCGAGCTATTTAATGCGACAAACACGTTATCTGGTGTTTTCAGCACTCCACAGTGCGTTTGATATGCAGAACCGGCGATATCTTGGTTTTCTTGGGATTTCAAGCTGAGATATGCATTTTTTACGATAATCTTGGAGAGACTTCTGTCCGAAGTATGCAGAACCATCGAGATCGCTGTATTCGAGCTATTTAATGCGACAAACACGTTATCTGGTGTTTTCAGCACTCCACAGTGCGTTTGATATGCAGAACCGGCGATATCTTGGTTTTCGTGGGATTTCTAGCTGAGATATGCATTTTTTACGATAATCTTGGTGAGACTTCTGTCCGAAGTATGCTTAATCATCAAGATCGCTCGTATCGAGCTATTTAATGAGAGAAACACGTTATCTGGTGTTTTCACTACTCCACAGTGCGTATTATATGCAGAACCGGCGATATCTTGGTTTTCGTGGGGTTTCAAGATGAGATATGCATTTTTTACGATAATCTTGGTGAGACTTCTGTCCGAAGTATGCTTAATTATCGAGATCGCTCGTTTCGAGCGATTTAATGCGAGAAACACGTTATCTGGTGTTTTCACCACTCCACAGTGCGTATGATATGCAGAACCGGCGATATCTTGGTTTTCGTGGGGTTTCAAGCTGAGATATGCATTTTCTGCGATAATCTTGGAGAGACTTCTGTCCGAAGTATGCTGAAACATCGAGATCGCTCATTTCGAGCTAGTTAATGCGAGGAAAACCGTATCCGGTCTTTTCACCACTCCACAGTGCGTTTGATATGCAGAACCAGCGATATCTTGGTTTTCGTGGGGTTTCAAGCTGAGATATGCATTTTCCGCGATAATCTTGATGAGACTTCTGTCCGAAGTATGCTGAATCATCGGGATCGCTCTTTTCGAGCTATTTAATGCGAGAAACACGTTATCTGGTGTTTTCACCTCTCCACAGCGCGTTTGATATGCAGAACCGACGACATTTTGGCTTTCGTCGGGTATCAAGCTGAGATATGCATTTTGTACGACAATCTTGGTGAGACTTCTGTCAGAAGTATGCAGAATCATCGGGATCGCTCTTTTCGAGCTATTTAATGCGAGAAACACGCTATCTGGTTGTTTTCACCACTCCACAGTACGTTTGACATGCAGAACCGGAGATATCTTGGTTTCGGTCGGGTTTCAAGCTGAGATATGCTTTTTCTACGATAATCTTGGTGAGACTTGTGTCACAAGTATGCAGAATAATCTAGATCGCTCGTTTCGAGTTATTTAATGCGAAAAAACAAGTTTTCTGGTGTTTTCACCACTCCACAGTGCGTTTGATATGCAGAACCGACGACATCTTGGCTTTCGTCGGGTATCAAGCTGAGATATGCATTTTGTACGACAATCTTGGTGAGACTTCTGTCAGAAGTATGCAGAATCATCGGGATCGCTCTTTTCGAGCTATTTAATGCGAGAAACACGCTATCTGGTTGTTTTCGCCACTCCACAGTGCGTTTGATATGCAGAACCGGCGACATCTTGGATTTCGTCGGGTTTCAAGCTCAGATATGCATTTTCTATGATAATCTTGGTGAGACTTCTGTCAGAAGGAAGCAGAATCTTCGAGATCTCTCTTTTCGAGCTGCTTAATGCGAGAAACACGATATCTGGTGTTTTCATCACTCCAGAGTGCGTTTGAAATGCAGAACCGGCAACATCTTGGATTTCGTCGGGGTTCAAACTGAGATATGCATTTTCTACGATAATCTTGGTGAGACTTCTGTCAGAAGCATACAGAATCATCGGGATCGCTCTTTTCGAGCTATTTAATGCGAGAAACACGTTATCTGGTGTTTTCACCTCTCCACAGTGCGTTTGATATGCAGAACCGACGACATCTTGGCTTTCGTCGGGTATCAAGCTGAGATATGCATTTTGTACGACAATCTTGGTGAGACTTCTGTCAGAAGTATGCAGAATCATCGGGATCGCTCTTTTCGAGCTATTTAATGCGAGAAACACGCTATCTGGTTGTTTTCGCCACTCCACAGTGCGTTTGATATGCAGAACCGGCGACATCTTGATTTTCGTGGTGTTTCCAGCTGAGATATGCATTTTCTGCGAATATCATGGTGAGTCTTCTGTCAGACGTATGCAGAATCATCGAGATCCCTCTTTTCGAGCTATTTAATTCGAGAAACACGTTATCTGGTGTTTTCACCACTCCACAGTGCGTTTGATATGCAGAACCGGCGACATCTTGGATTTCGTCGGGGTTCAAACTGAGATATGCATTTTCTACGATAATCTTGGTGAGACTTCTGTCAGAAGTATGCAGAATCATCGGGATCGCTCTTTTCGAGCTACGTAATGCGAGAAACACGTTTTCTGGTGTTTTCACCACTCCACAGTGCGTTTGATATGCAGAACCGACGACATCTTGGCTTTCGTCGGGTATCAAGCTGAGATATGCATTTTGTACGACAATCTTGGTGAGACTTCTGTCAGAAGTATGCAGAATCATCGGGATCGCTCTTTTCGAGCTATTTAATGCGAGAAACACGCTATCTGGTTGTTTTCGCCACTCCACAGTGCGTTTGATATGCAGAACCGGCGACATCTTGGATTTCGTCGGGTTTCAAGCTCAGATATGCATTTTCTATGATAATCTTGGTGAGACTTCTGTCAGAAGGAAGCAGAATCTTCGAGATCTCTCTTTTCGAGCTGCTTAATGCGAGAAACACGATATCTGGTGTTTTCATCACTCCAGAGTGCGTTTGAAATGCAGAACCGGCAACATCTTGGATTTCGTCGGGGTTCAAACTGAGATATGCATTTTCTACGATAATCTTGGTGAGACTTCTGTCAGAAGCATACAGAATCATCGGGATCGCTCTTTTCGAGCTATTTAATGCGAGAAACACGTTATCTGGTGTTTTCACCTCTCCACAGTGCGTTTGATATGCAGAACCGACGACATCTTGGCTTTCGTCGGGTATCAAGCTGAGATATGCATTTTGTACGACAATCTTGGTGAGACTTCTGTCAGAAGTATGCAGAATCATCGGGATCGCTCTTTTCGAGCTATTTAATGCGAGAAACACGCTATCTGGTTGTTTTCACCACTCCACAGTACGTTTGACATGCAGAACCGGAGATATCTTGGTTTCGGTCGGGTTACAAGCTGAGATATGCTTTTTCTACGATAATCTTGGTGAGACTTCTGTCACAAGTATGCAGAATAATCTAGATCGCTCGTTTCGAGTTATTTAATGCGAAAAAACAAGTTTTCTGGTGTTTTGACCACTCCACAGTGCGTTTGATTTGTAGAGCCGCCGATAACTTGGTTTTCGTGGGGTTTGCAGCTGAAATGTGCATTTTCTGCGATAATCTTGGTGAAACTTCAGTCAGAAGTATGCAGAATAATCTAGATCGCTCGTTTCAAGATATTTAATGCGAAAAAACAAGTTTTCTGGTGTTTTGACCACCCCACAGTGCGTTTGATTTGTAGAGCCGCCGATAACTTGGTTTTCGTGGGGTTTGCAGCTGAATTATGCATTTTCTGCGATAATCTTGGTGAGTCTTCTGTCAGAAGTATGCAGAATCATCGGGAACTCTCTTTTCGAGCTATTTAATGCAAAAAAACAAGTTTTCTGGTGTTTTGACCACTCCACAGTGCGTTTGATATGTAGAGCCGCCGATAACTTGGTTTTCGTGGGGTTTGCAGCTGAAATATGAATTTTCTGGTATAATATTGGTGAGACTTCAGTCAGAAGTATGCAGAATCATCTAGATCGCTCCTTTCGAGCTACTTAATGCGAAAGAACAAGTTTTCTGGTGTATTCACCACTCCACAGTACGTTTGACATTCAGAACCGGCGATATCTTGGATTTCGTGGGGATTCCAGCTGAGATATGTATTTTCTGCGATAATCGTGGTGAGTCTTCTGTCAGAAGCATGCAGAATCATCGAGATCTCTCTTTTCGAGCTAGTTAATGCGAGAAACACGTTATTTGGTTGTTTTCACCACTCCACAGTGCGTTCGATATGCAGAACCGACGACATCTTGATTTTGGTGAGGTTTCAAGCTGAGATATGCATTTTCTGCGATAATCTTGGTGAGTCTTCTGTCAGAAGTATGCAGAAACATCGAGATCCCGCTCTTCGAGCTATTTAATTTGAGAAACACGTTATCTGGTGTTTTCACCACTCCACAGTGCGTTCGATATGCAGAACCGTCGACATCTTGGATTTCGTGGGGTTTCAAGCTGAGATATGCATTTTCTACGATAATCTTGGTGAGACTTCTGTCAGAAGTATGCAGAATCATCGGGATCGCTCTTTTCGAGACATTTAATGCGGGAAACACGTTATCTGGTTGTTTTCACCACTCCACAGTGCGTTTGATTTGCAGAGCCGGCGACATCTTGATTTTGGTGAGGTTTCCAGCTGAGATATGCATTTTCAGCGATAATCTTGGTGAGACTTCAGGCAGAAGTATGCAGAATAACCTAGATCGCTCGTTTCGAACTATTTAATGCGAAAAAAAAAGTTTTCTGGTGTTTTGACCACTCCACAGTGCGTTTGATTTGTAGAGCCGCCGATAACTTGGTTTTCGTGGGGTTTCCAGCTGAAATATGCATTTTCTGCGATAATCTAGGTGATTCATCTATGAAAAGTATGCAGAATCATCGAGAACGCTCTTTTCGAGCTAGTTAATGCGAGAAACACGTTTTCTGGTGTTTTCACCACTCCACAGTGCGTCTGATATGCAGAACCGGCGATATCTTTGTTTTCGTGGGGTTTCCAGCTGAGATATGCATTTTCTACGATAATCTTGGTGAGACTTCTGTCAGAAGTATGCAGAATCATCGGGATCGCTCTTTGCGAGATATTTAATGCGGGAAACACGTTATCTGGTTGTTTTCACCACTCCACAGTGCGTTTGATTTGCAGAGCCGGCGACATCTTGATTTTGGTGAGGTTTCCAGCTGAGATATGCATTTTCTGCGATAATCTTGGTGAGCCTTCTGTCAGAAGTAAGCAGAATCATCGAGAACTCTCTTTTCGAGCCATTTAATGCGAAAAAACAAGTTTTCTGGTGTTTTGACCACTCCACAGTGCGTTTGATATGTAGAGCCGCCGATAACTTGGTTTTCGTGTGGTTTGCAGCTGAATTATGCATTTTCTGCGATAATCTTGGTGAGTCTTCTGTCAGAAGTATGCAGATTCATCGGGAACTCTCTTTTCGAGCTATTTAATGCAAAAAAACAAGTTTTCTGGTGTTTTGACCACTCCACAGTGCGTTTGATGTGTAGAGCCGCGGATAACTTGGTTTTCGTGGGGTTTGCAGCTGAAATATGAATTTTCTGGTATAATATTGGTGAGACTTCAGTCAGAAGTATGCAGAATCATCTAGATCGCTCCTTTCGAGCTACTTAATGCGAAAAAACAAGTTTTCTGGTGTATTCACCACTCCACAGTACGTTTGACATTCAGAACCGGCGATATCTTGGTTTTCGTGGGGTTTCAAGCTGAGATATGCATTTTCTGCGATAATCTTGGTGAGACTTCTGTCCGAAGTATGCTGAAACATCGAGAACGCTCTTTTCGAGCTAGTTAATGCGAGAAAAACCTTATCCGGTGTTTTCACCACTCCACAGTGCGTTTGATATGCAGAACCAGCGATATCTTGGCTTTCGTGGGGTTTCAAGCTGAGATATGCATTTTTTACGATAATCTTGGTGAGACTTCTATCCGAAGTATGAAGACTCATCGAGATCGCTCTATTCGAGCTATTTAATGCGAGAAACACGTTTTCAGGGGGTTTTCACCACTCCACAGTGCGTTTGATATGCTGAACACAGCGATATCTTGGTTTTCGTGGAGTTTCAAGCTGAGATATGCATTTTTTACGATAAGTTTGGTGAGACTTCAGTCCGAAGTATGCAGAATCATCGAGATCGCTCGTTTCGAGCTATTTACTGCGAGAAACACGTTATCTGGTGTTTTCACCACTCCACAGTGCGTTTGATATGCAGAACCGGCGATATCTTGGTTTTCGTGGGGTTTCAAGCTGAGATATGCATTTTCTGCGATAATCTTGGAGAGACTTCTGTCCGAAGTATGCAGAACCATCGAGATCGCTGTATTCGAGCTATTTAATGCGACAAACACGTTATCTGGTGTTTTCAGCACTCCACAGTGCGTTTGATATGCAGAACCGGCGATATCTTGGTTTTCTTGGGATTTCAAGCTGAGATATGCATTTTTTACGATAATCTTGGAGAGACTTCTGTCCGAAGTATGCAGAACCATCGAGATCGCTGTATTCGAGCTATTTAATGCGACAAACACGTTATCTGGTGTTTTCAGCACTCCACAGTGCGTTTGATATGCAGAACCGGCGATATCTTGGTTTTCGTGGGATTTCTAGCTGAGATATGCATTTTTTACGATAATCTTGGTGAGACTTCTGTCCGAAGTATGCTTAATCATCAAGATCGCTCGTATCGAGCTATTTAATGAGAGAAACACGTTATCTGGTGTTTTCACTACTCCACAGTGCGTATTATATGCAGAACCGGCGATATCTTGGTTTTCGTGGGGTTTCAAGATGAGATATGCATTTTTTACGATAATCTTGGTGAGACTTCTGTCCGAAGTATGCTTAATTATCGAGATCGCTCGTTTCGAGCGATTTAATGCGAGAAACACGTTATCTGGTGTTTTCACCACTCCACAGTGCGTATGATATGCAGAACCGGCGATATCTTGGTTTTCGTGGGGTTTCAAGCTGAGATATGCATTTTCTGCGATAATCTTGGAGAGACTTCTGTCCGAAGTATGCTGAAACATCGAGATCGCTCATTTCGAGCTAGTTAATGCGAGGAAAACCGTATCCGGTCTTTTCACCACTCCACAGTGCGTTTGATATGCAGAACCAGCGATATCTTGGTTTTCGTGGGGTTTCAAGCTGAGATATGCATTTTCCGCGATAATCTTGATGAGACTTCTGTCCGAAGTATGCTGAATCATCGAGATCGCTCTTTTCGAGCTAGTTAGTGCGAGAAACATGTTATCTGGTGTTCTCACCACTCCACAGTGCGTTTGATATGCAGAACCGGCGATATCTTGGTTTTCGTGGGGTTTCAAGCTGAGATATGCATTTTCTGCGATAATCTTGGTGAGACTTCTGTCCGAAATATGCTGAAACATCGAGATCTCTCTTTTCAAGCTAGTTATTGCGAGAAAAACCTTATCCGGTGTTTTCAACACTCCACAGTGCGTTTGATATGCAGAACCAGCGATATCTTGGCTTTCGTGGGGTTTCAAGCTGAGATATGCATTTTCTCCGATAATCTTGGTGAGACTCCAGTCCGAAGTATGCTGAATCATCGAGATCGCTCTTTTCGAGCTAGTTAGTGCGAGAAACACGTTATCTGGTATTTTCACCACGCCACAGTGCGTTTGATATGCAGAAACAGCGATATCTTGGCTTTCGTGGGGTTTCAAGCTGAGAGATGCATTTTCTGCGATAATCTTGGTGAGACTTCTGTCCGAAATATGCTGAAACATCGAGATCTCTCTTTTCAAGCTAGTTAATGCGAGAAAAACCTTATCCGGTGTTTTCAACACTCCACAGTGCGTTTGATATGCTGAACACAGCGATATCTTGGTTTTCGTGGGGTTTCAAGCTGAGATATGCATTTTTTCAATAATTTTGGTGAGACTTCTGTCCGAAGTATGCAGAATCATCGAGATCGCTCGTTTCGAGCTATTTAATGCGAGAAACACGTTATCTGGTGTTTTCACCACTCCACAGTGCGTTTGATATGCAGAACCGGCGATATCTTTGTTTTCGTGGGGTTTCAAGCTGATATATGCATTTTCTGCGATAATCTTGGTGAGTCTTCTGTCAGAAGTATGCAGAATCATCTAGATCGCTCCTTTCGAGCTACTTAATGCGAAAAAACAAGTTTTCTGGTGTTTTGACCACTCCACAGTGCGTTTGATATGTAGATCCGCCGATAACATGGTTTTCGTGGGGTTTCCAGCTCAGATATGCATTTTCTGCGATAATCTTGGTGAGCCTTCTGTCAGAAGTAAGCAGAATCATCGAGAACTCTCTTTTCGAGCCATTTAATGCGAAAAAACAAGTTTTCTGGTGTTTTGACCACTCCACAGTGCGTTTGATATGTAGAGCCGCCGATAACTTGGTTTTCGTGGGGTTTGCAGCTGAATTATGCATTTTCCGCGATAATCTTGGTGAGTCTTCTGTCAGAAGTATGCAGAATCATCGGGAACTCTCTTTTCGAGCTATTTAATGCAAAAAAACAAGTTTTCTGGTGTTTTGACCACTCCACAGTGCGTTTGATATGTAGAGCCGCCGATAACATGGTTTTCGTGGGGTTTGCAGCTGAAATATGAATTTTCTGGTATAATATTGGTGAGACTTCAGTCAGAAGTATGCAGAATCATCTAGATCGCTCCTTTCGAGCTACTTAATTCGAAAAAACAAGTTTTCTGGTGTATTCACCACTCCACAGTACGTTTGACATTCAGAACCGGCGATATCTTGGTTTTCGTGGGGTTTCCAGCTGAGATATGCATTTTCTGCGATAATCTTGGTGAGACTTCTGTCCGAAGTATGCTGAATCATCGAGATCGCTCTCTTCGAGCTAGTTAGTGCGAGAAACACGTTATCTGGTGTTTTCTCCACTCCACAGTGCGTTTGATATGCAGAACCGGCGATATCTTGGTTTTCGTGGGGTTTCAAGCTGAGATATGCATTTTCTGCGATAATCTTGGAGAGACTTCTGTCCGAAGTATGCTGAAACATCGAGAACGCTCTTTTCGAGCTAGTTAATGCGAGAAAAACCTTATCCGGTGTTTTCACCACTCCACAGTGCGTTTGATATGCAGAACCAGCGATATCGTGGCTTTCGTGGGGTTTCAAGCTGAGATATGCATTTTTTACGATAATCTTGGTGAGACTTCTATCCGAAGTATGAAGACTCATCGAGATCGCTCTATTCGAGCTATTTAATGCGAGAAACACGTTTTCAGGGGGTTTTCACCACTCCACAGTGCGTTTGATATGCTGAACACAGCGATATCTTGGTTTTCGTGGAGTTTCAAGCTGAGATATGCATTTTTTACGATAAGTTTGGTGAGACTTCAGTCCGAAGTATGCAGAATCATCGAGATCGCTCGTTTCGAGCTATTTACTGCGAGAAACACGTTATCTGGTGTTTTCACCACTCCACAGTGCGTTTGATATGCAGAACCGGCGATATCTTGGTTTTCGTGGGGTTTCAAGCTGAGATATGCATTTTCTGCGATAATCTTGGAGAGACTTCTGTCCGAAGTATGCAGAACCATCGAGATCGCTGTATTCGAGCTATTTAAAGCGACAAACACGTTATCTGGTGTTTTCAGCACTCCACAGTGCGTTTGATATGCAGAACCGGCGATATCTTGGTTTTCGAGGGATTTCAAGCTGAGATATGCATTTTTTACGATAATCTTGGTGAGACTTCTGTCCGAAGTATGAAGAATCATCGAGATCGCTCTATTCGAGCTATTTAATGCGAGAAACACGTTTTCAGGGGGTTTTCACTACTCCACAGTGCGTTTGATATGCTGAACACAGCGATATCTTGGTTTTCGTGGAGTTTCAAGCTGAGATATGCATTTTCTGCGATAATCTTGGTGAGACTTCTGTCCGAAGTATGCAGAACCATCGAGATCGCTGTATTCGAGCTATTTAATGCGACAAACACGTTATCTGGTGTTTTCAGCACTCCACAGTGCGTTTGATATGCAGAACCGGCGATATCTTGGTTTTCGTGGGATTTCAAGCTGAGATATGCATTTTTTACGATAATCTTGGTGAGACTTCTGTCCGAAGTATGCTTAATCATCAAGATCGCTCGTATCGAGCTATTTAATGAGAGAAACACGTTATCTGGTGTTTTCAATACTCCACAGTGCGTATTATATGCAGAACCGGCGATATCTTGGTTTTCGTGGGGTTTCAAGATGAGATATGCATTTTTTACGATAATCTTGGTGAGACTTCTGTCCGAAGTATGCTTAATTATCGAGATCGCTCGTTTCGAGCTATTTAATGCGAGAAACACGTTATCTGGTGTTTTCACCACTCCACAGTGCGTATGATATGCAGAACCGGCGATATCTTGGTTTTCGTGGGGTTTCAAGCTGAAATATGCATTTTCTGCGATAATCTTGGAGAGACTTCTGTCCGAAGTATGCTGAAACATCGAGATCGCTCTTTTCGAGCTAGTTAGTGCGAGAAACACGTTATCTGGTGTTTTCACCACTCCACAGTGCGTTTGATATGCAGAACCGGCGATATCTTGGTTTTCGTGGGGTTTCAAGCTGAGATATGCATTTTCTGCGATAATCTTGGAGAGACTTCTGTCCGAAGTATGCTGAAACATCGAGAACGCTCTTTTCGATCTAGTTAATGCGAGAAAAACCTTATCCGGTGTTTTCACCACTCCACAGTGCGTTTGATATGCAGAACCAGCGATATCTTGGCTTTCGTGGGGTTTCAAGCTGAGATATGCATTTTTTACGATAATCTTGGTGAGACTTCTATCCGAAGTATGAAGACTCATCGAGATCGCTCTATTCGAGCTATTTAATGCGAGAAACACGTTTTCAGGGGGTTTTCACCACTCCTCAGTGCGTTTGATATGCTGAACACAGCGATATCTTGGTTTTCGTGGAGTTTCAAGCTGAGATATGCATTTTCTGCGATAATCTTGGTGAGACTTCTGTCCGAAGTATGCAGAACCATCGAGATCGCTGTATTCGAGCTATTTAATGCGACAAACACGTTATCTGGTGTTTTCAGCACTCCACAGTGCGTTTGATATGCAGAACCGGCGATATCTTGGTTTTCGTGGGATTTCTAGCTGAGATATGCATTTTCTGCGATAATCTTGGAGAGACTTCTGTCCGAAGTATGCTGAAACATCGAGATCGCTCATTTCGAGCTAGTTAATGCGAGGAAAACCGTATCCGGTCTTTTCACCACTCCACAGTGCGTTTGATATGCAGAACCAGCGATATCTTGGTTTTCGTGGGGTTTCAAGCTGAGATATGCATTTTCCGCGATAATCTTGATGAGACTTCTGTCCGAAGTATGCTGAATCATCGAGATCGCTCTTTTCGAGCTAGTTAGTGCGAGAAACATGTTATCTGGTGTTCTCACCACTCCACAGTGCGTTTGATATGCAGAACCGGCGATATCTTGGTTTTCGTGGGGTTTCAAGCTGAGATATGCATTTTCTGCGATAATCTTGGTGAGACTTCTGTCAGAAGTATGCTGAATCATCGAGATCTCTCTTTTCAAGCTAGTTATTGCGAGAAAAACCTTATCCGGTGTTTTCAACACTCCACAGTGCGTTTGATATGCAGAACCAGCGATATCTTGGCTTTCGTGGGGTTTCAAGCTGAGATATGCATTATCTCCGATAATCTTGGTGAGACTCCAGTCCGAAGTATGCTGAATCATCGAGATCGCTCTTTTCGAGCTAGTTAGTGCGAGAAACACGTTATCTGGTATTTTCACCACGCCACAGTGCGTTTGATATGCAGAAACAGCGATATCTTGGCTTTCGTGGGGTTTCAAGCTGAGAGATGCATTATCTCCGATAATCTTGGTGAGACTCCAGTCCGAAGTATGCTGAATCATCGAGATCGCTCTTTTCGAGCTAGTTAGTGCGAGAAACACGTTATCTGGTATTTTCAACACTCCACAGTGCGTTTGATATGCAGAACCAGCGATATCTTGGCTTTCGTGGGGTTTCAAGCTGAGATATGCATTTTCTGCGATAATCTTGGTGAGACTTCTGTCAGAAGTATGCTGAATCATCGAGATCTCTCTTTTCAAGCTAGTTATTGCGAGAAAAACCTTATCCGGTGTTTTCAACACTCCACAGTGCGTTTGATATGCAGAACCAGCGATATCTTGGCTTTCGTGGGGTTTCAAGCTGAGATATGCATTATCTCCGATAATCTTGGTGAGACTCCAGTCCGAAGTATGCTGAAACATCGAGATCGCTCATTTCGAGCTAGTTAAGGCGAGGAAAACCGTATCCGGTCTTTTCACCACTCCACAGTGCGTTTGATATGCAGAACCAGCGATATCTTGGTTTTCGTGGGGTTTCAAGCTGAGATATGCATTTTCCGCGATAATCTTGATGAGACTTCTGTCCGAAGTATGCTGAATCATCGAGATCTCTCTTTTCAAGCTAGTTATTGCGAGAAAAACCTTATCCGGTGTTTTCAACACTCCACAGTGCGTTTGATATGCAGAACCAGCGATATCTTGGCTTTCGTGGGGTTTCAAGCTGAGATATGCATTTTCCGCGATAATCTTGATGAGACTTCTGTCCGAAGTATGCTGAATCATCGAGATCGCTCTTTTCGAGCTAGTTAGTGCGAGAAACATGTTATCTGGTGTTCTCACCACTCCACAGTGCGTTTGATATGCAGAACCGGCGATATCTTTGTTTTCGTGGGGTTTCAAGCTGAGATATGCATTTTCTGCGATAATCTTGGTGAGTCTTCTGTCAGAAGTATGCAGAATCATCGGGAACTCTCTTTTCGAGCTATTTAATGCAAAAAAACAAGTTTTCTGGTGTTGTGACCACTCCACAGTGCGTTTGATATGTAGAGCCGCCGATAACTTGGTTTTCGTGGGGTTTGCAGCTGAAATATGCATTTTCTGGTATAATATTGGTGAGACTTCAGTCAGAAGTATGCAGAATCATCTAGATCGCTCCTTTCGAGCTACTTAATGCGAAAAAACAAGTTTTCTGGTGTTTTGACCACTCCACAGTGCGTTTGATATGTAGATCCGCCGATAACATGGTTTTCGTGGGGTTTCCAGCTCAGATATGCATTTTCTGCGATAATCTTGGTGAGCCTTCTGTCAGAAGTAAGCAGAATCATCGAGAACTCTCTTTTCGAGCCATTTAATGCGAAAAAACAAGTTTTCTGGTGTTTTGACCACTCCACAGTGCGTTTGATATGTAGAGCCGCCGATAACTTGGTTTTCGTGGGGTTTGCAGCTGAATTATGCATTTTCTGCGATAATCTTGGTGAGTCTTCTGTCAGAAGTATGCAGAATCATCGGGAACTCTCTTTTCGAGCTATTTAATGCAAAAAAACAAGTTTTCTGGTGTTTTGACCACTCCACAGTGCGTTTGATATGTAGAGCCGCCGATAACATGGTTTTCGTGGGGTTTGCAGCTGAAATATGAATTTTCTGGTATAATCTTGGTGAGTCTTCTGTCAGAAGTATGCAGAATCATCGGGAACTCTCTTTTCGAGCTATTTAATGCAAAAAAACAAGTTATCTGGTGTTTTCACCACTCCACAGTGCGTTTGATATGCAGAACCGGCGATATCTTGGTTTTCGAGGGATTTCAAGCTGAGATATGCATTTTTTACGATAATCTTGGTGAGACTTCTGTCCGAAGTATGAAGAATCATCGAGATCGCACTATTCGAGCTATTTATTGCGAGAAACACGTTTTCAGGGGGTTTTCACTACTCCACAGTGCGTTTGATATGCTGAACACAGCGATATCTTGGTTTTCGTGGAGTTTCAAGCTGAGATATGCATTTTCTGCGATAATCTTGGTGAGACTTCTGTCCGAAGTATGCAGAACCATCGAGATCGCTGTATTCGAGCTATTTAATGCGACAAACACGTTATCTGGTGTTTTCAGCACTCCACAGTGCGTTTGATATGCAGAACCGGCGATATCTTGGTTTTCGTGGGATTTCAAGCTGAGATATGCATTTTTTACGATAATCTTGGTGAGACTTCTGTCCGAAGTATGCTTAATCATCAAGATCGCTCGTATCGAGCTATTTAATGAGAGAAACACGTTATCTGGTGTTTTCACTACTCCACAGTGCGTATTATATGCAGAACCGGCGATATCTTGGTTTTCGTGGGGTTTCAAGATGAGATATGCATTTTTTACGATAATCTTGGTGAGACTTCTGTCCGAAGTATGCTTAATTATCGAGATCGCTCGTTTCGAGCTATTTAATGCGAGAAACACGTTATCTGGTGTTTTCACCACTCCACAGTGCGTATGATATGCAGAACCGGCGATATCTTGGTTTTCGTGGGGTTTCAAGCTGAAATATGCATTTTCTGCGATAATCTTGGAGAGACTTCTGTCCGAAGTATGCTGAAACATCGAGATCGCTCTTTTCGAGCTAGTTAGTGCGAGAAACACGTTATCTGGTGTTTTCACCACTCCACAGTGCGTTTGATATGCAGAACCGGCGATATCTTGGTTTTCGTGGGGTTTCAAGCTGAGATATGCATTTTCTGCGATAATCTTGGAGAGACTTCTGTCCGAAGTATGCTGAAACATCGAGAACGCTCTTTTCGAGCTAGTTAATGCGAGAAAAACCTTATCCGGTGTTTTCACCACTCCACAGTGCGTTTGATATGCAGAACCAGCGATATCTTGGCTTTCGTGGGGTTTCAAGCTGAGATATGCATTTTTTACGATAATCTTGGTGAGACTTCTATCCGAAGTATGAAGACTCATCGAGATCGCTCTATTCGAGCTATTTAATGCGAGAAACACGTTTTCAGGGGGTTTTCACCACTCCTCAGTGCGTTTGATATGCTGAACACAGCGATATCTTGGTTTTCGTGGAGTTTCAAGCTGAGATATGCATTTTCTACGATAAGTTTGGTGAGACTTCAGTCCGAAGTATGCAGAATCATCGAGATCGCTCGTTTCGAGCTATTTACTGCGAGAAACACGTTATCTGGTGTTTTCACCACTCCACAGTGCGTTTGATATGCAGAACCGGCGATATCTTGGTTTTCGTGGGGTTTCAAGCTGAGATATGCATTTTCTGCGATAATCTTGGAGAGACTTCTGTCCGAAGTATGCAGAACCATCGAGATCGCTGTATTCGAGCTATTTAATGCGACAAACACGTTATCTGGTGTTTTCAGCACTCCACAGAGCGTTTGATATGCAGAACCGGCGATATCTTGGTTTTCGTGGGATTTCAAGCTGAGATATGCATTTTTTACGATAATCTTGGTGAGACTTCTGTCCGAAGTATGAAGAATCATCGAGATCGCTCTATTCGAGCTATTTAATGCGAGAAACACGTTTTCAGGGGGTTTTCACTACTCCACAGTGCGTTTGATATGCTGAACACAGCGATATCTTGGTTTTCGTGGAGTTTCAAGCTGAGATATGCATTTTCTGCGATAATCTTGGTGAGACTTCTGTCCGAAGTATGCAGAACCATCGAGATCGCTGTATTCGAGCTATTTAATGCGACAAACACGTTATCTGGTGTTTTCAGCACTCCACAGTGCGTTTGATATGCAGAACCGGCGATATCTTGGTTTTCGTGGGATTTCAAGCTGAGATATGCATTTTTTACGATAATCTTGGTGAGACTTCTGTCCGAAGTATGCTGAATCATCGAGATCGCTCTTTTCGAGCTAGTTAGTGCGAGAAACATGTTATCTGGTGTTTTCACCACTCCACAGTGCGTTTGATATGCAGAACCGGCGATATCTTGGTTTTCGTGGGGTTTCAAGCTGAGATATGCATTTTCTGCGATAATCTTGGTGAGACTTCTGTCCGAAGTATGCTTAATCATCAAGATCGCTCGTATCGAGCTATTTAATGAGAGAAACACGTTATCTGGTGTTTTCAACACTCCACAGTGCGTTTGATATGCAGAACCGGCGATATCTTGGTTTTCGTGGAGTTTCAAGCTGAGATATGCATTTTCTGCGATAATCTTGGTGAGACTTCTGTCCGAAGTATGCAGAACCATCGAGATCGCTGTATTCGAGCTATTTAATGCGACAAACACGTTATCTGGTGTTTTCAGCACTCCACAGTGCGTTTGATATGCAGAACCGGAGATATCTTGGTTTTCGTGGGATTTCAAGCTGAGATATGCATTTTTTACGATAATCTTGGTGAGACTTCTGTCCGAAGTATGCTTAATCATCAAGATCGCTCGTATCGAGCTATTTAATGAGAGAAACACGTTATCTGGTGTTTTCACTACTCCACAGTGCGTATTATATGCAGAACCGGCGATATCTTGGTTTTCGTGGGGTTTCAAGATGAGATATGCATTTTTTACGATAATCTTGGTGAGACTTCTGTCCGAAGTATGCTTAATTATCGAGATCGCTCGTTTCGAGCTATTTAATGCGAGAAACACGTTATCTGGTGTTTTCACCACTCCACAGTGCGTATGATATGCAGAACCGGCGATATCTTGGTTTTCGTGGGGTTTCAAGCTGAAATATGCATTTTCTGCGATAATCTTGGAGAGACTTCTGTCCGAAGTATGCTGAAACATCGAGATCGCTCTTTTCGAGCTAGTTAGTGCGAGAAACACGTTATCTGGTGTTTTCACCACTCCACAGTGCGTTTGATATGCAGAACCGGCGATATCTTGGTTTTCGTGGGGTTTCAAGCTGAGATATGCATTTTCTGCGATAATCTTGGAGAGACTTCTGTCCGAAGTATGCTGAAACATCGAGAACGCTCTTTTCGAGCTAGTTAATGCGAGAAAAACCTTATCCGGTGTTTTCACCACTCCACAGTGCGTTTGATATGCAGAACCAGCGATATTTTGGCTTTCGTGGGGTTTCAAGCTGAGATATGCATTTTTTACGATAATCTTGGTGAGACTTCTATCCGAAGTATGAAGACTCATCGAGATCGCTCTATTCGAGCTATTTAATGCGAGAAACACGTTTTCAGGGGGTTTTCACCACTCCTCAGTGCGTTTGATATGCTGAACACAGCGATATCTTGGTTTTCGTGGAGTTTCAAGCTGAGATATGCATTTTCTACGATAAGTTTGGTGAGACTTCAGTCCGAAGTATGCAGAATCATCGAGATCGCTCGTTTCGAGCTATTTACTGCGAGAAACACGTTATCTGGTGTTTTCACCACTCCACAGTGCGTTTGATATGCAGAACCGGCGATATCTTGGTTTTCGTGGGGTTTCAAGCTGAGATATGCATTTTCTGCGATAATCTTGGAGAGACTTCTGTCCGAAGTATGCAGAACCATCGAGATCGCTGTATTCGAGCTATTTAATGCGACAAACACGTTATCTGGTGTTTTCAGCACTCCACAGTGCGTTTGATATGCAGAACCGGCGATATCTTGGTTTTCGTGGGATTTCAAGCTGAGATATGCATTTTTTACGATAATCTTGGTGAGACTTCTGTCCGAAGTATGAAGAATCATCGAGATCGCTCTATTCGAGCTATTTAATGCGAGAAACACGTTTTCAGGGGGTTTTCACTACTCCACAGTGCGTTTGATTTGCTGAACACAGCGATATCTTGGTTTTCGTGGAGTTTCAAGCTGAGATATGCATTTTCTGCGATAATCTTGGTGAGACTTCTGTCCGAAGTATGCAGAACCATCGAGATCGCTGTATTCGAGCTATTTAATGCGACAAACACGTTATCTGGTGTTTTCAGCACTCCACAGTGCGTTTGATATGCAGAACCGGCGATATCTTGGTTTTCGTGGGATTTCAAGCTGAGATATGCATTTTTTACGATAATCTTGGTGAGACTTCTGTCCGAAGTATGCTTAATCATCAAGATCGCTCGTATCGAGCTATTTAATGAGAGAAACACGTTATCTGGTGTTTTCACTACTCCACAGTGCGTATTATATGCAGAACCGGCGATATCTTGGTTTTCGTGGGGTTTCAAGATGAGATATGCATTTTCCGCGATAATCTTGATGAGACTTCTGTCCGAAGTATGCTGAATCATCGAGATCGCTCTTTTCGAGCTAGTTAGTGCGAGAAACATGTTATCTGGTGTTTTCACCACTCCACAGTGCGTTTGATATGCAGAACCGGCGATATCTTGGTTTTCGTGGGGTTTCAAGCTGAGATATGCATTTTCTGCGATAATCTTGGTGAGACTTCTGTCCGAAATATGCTGAAACATCGAGATCTCTCTTTTCAAGCTAGTTATTGCGAGAAAAACCTTATCCGGTGTTTTCAACACTCCACAGTGCGTTTGATATGCAGAACCAGCGATATCTTGGCTTTTGTGGTGTTTCAAGCTGAGATATGCATTTTCTCCGATAATCTTGGTGAGACTCCAGTCCGAAATATGCTGAAACATCGAGATCTCTCTTTTCAAGCTAGTTAATGCGAGAAAATCCTTATCCGGTGTTTTCAACACTCCACAGTGCGTTTGATATGCTGAACACAGCGATATCTTGGTTTTCGTCGGGTTTCAAGCTGAGATATGCATTTTTTCAATAATTTTGGTGAGACTTCTGTCCGAAGTATGCAGAATCATCGAGATCGCTCGTTTCGAGCTATTTAATGCGAGAAACACGTTATCTGGTGTTTTCACCACTCCACAGTGCGTTTGATATGCAGAACCGGCGATATCTTTGTTTTCGTGGGGTTTCAAGCTGAGATATGCATTTTCTGCGATAATCTTGATGAGACTTCTGTCCGAAGTATGCTGAATCATCGAGATCACTCTTTTCGAGCTAGTTAGTGCGAGATACACGTTTTCTGGTGTTTTCACCACTCCACGGTACGTTTGATGTGCAGAACCGGAGATAACTCGGTTTTCGTCGGGTTTCATGCTGAGATATGCATTATCTACGATAATCTTGGTGAGACTTCTGTCAGAAGTATGCAGGATCTTCGAGAACGCTCGTTTCGAGCTATTTAATGCGAGAAACACGTTATCTGGTGTTTTCACCACTCCACAGTGCGTTTGATATGGAGAACCAGCGATATCTTGGCTTTCGTGGGGCTTCAAGCTGAGATATGCATGTTTTAAGATAATCTTGGTGAGACTTCTGTCCGAAGTATGCTTAATCATCGAGATCGCTCTTTTCGAGCTACTTAATGCAAGAAACACGTTATCTGGTG
This sequence comes from Anthophora plumipes, assembly GCA_951804975.1. Lineage (NCBI taxonomy): Eukaryota > Metazoa > Arthropoda > Insecta > Hymenoptera > Apidae > Anthophora > Anthophora plumipes. Next base: position 22,199,233 of record OX638118.1, read on the forward strand.
TTTTCACCACTCCACAGTACGTTTGACATGCAGATCCGGAGATATCTTGGTTTCGGTCGAGTTTCAAGCTGAGATATGCATTTTCTACGATAATCCTAGTGAGACTTCTGTCAGAAGTATGCAGAATATTCGAGAACGCTCTTTTCGAGCTACTTAATGCGCGAAACACGTTTTCTGGTGTTTTCACCACTCCACGGTACGTTAGATGTGCAGAACCGGAGATAACTCGGTTTTCGTCGGGTTTCAAGCTGAGATATGCATTTTCTACGATAATCTTGGTGAGGCTTCTGTCAAAAGGATGCAGAATCTTCGAGATCGCTCTTTTCGAGCTACTTAATGCGAGAAACACGATATCTGGTGTTTTCAACACTCCACAGTGCGTTTGAAATGCAGAACCGGCGACATCTTGGATTTCGTCGGGGTTCAAACTGAGATATGCATTTTCTACGATAATCTTGGTGAGACTTCTGTCAGAAGCATACAGAATCATCGGGATCGCTCTTTTCGAGCTATTTAATGCGAGAAACACGTTATCTGGAGTTTTCACCACTCCACAGTGCGTTTGATATGCAGAACCAGCGATATCTTGGCTTTCGTGGGGCTTCAAGCTGAGATATGCATTTTTTACGATAATCTTGGTGAGACTTCTGTCCGAAGTATGAAGAATCATCTAGATCGCTCGTTTCGAGCTATTTAATGCGAAAAAACAAGTTTTCTGTTGTTTTGACCACTCCACAGTGCGTTTGATATGTAGAGCCGCCGATAACTTGGTTTACGTGGGGTTTGCAGCTGAAATGTGCATTTTCTGCGATAATCTTGGTAAATCTTCTGTCAGAAGTATGCAGAATCATCGAGAACGCTCTTTTCGAGCTAGTTAATGCGAGAAACACGTTATCTGGTTGTTTTCACCACTCCACAGTGCGTTTGATATGCAGAACCGGCGACATCTTGATTTTGGTGAGGTTTCAAGCTGAGATATGCATTTTCTGCGATAATCTTGGTGAGTCTTCTGTCAGAAGTATGCAGAAACATCGAGATCCCTCTCTTCGAGCTATTTAATTTGAGAAACACGTTATCTGGTGTTTTCACCACTCCACAGTGCGTTTGATATGCAGAACCGGCGACATCTTGGATTTCGTCGGGTTTCAAGCTGAGATGTGCATTTTCTACGATAATCTTGGTGAGTCTTCTGTCAGAAGTATGCAGAATCATAGAGAACGCTCATTTCGTGCTAGTTAATGCGAGAAACACTTTTACTGGTGTTTTCACCACTCCACAGTGCGTTCGATATGCAGAACCGACGACATCTTGGATTTCGTCGGGTTTCAAGCTGAGGTATGCATTTTCTACGATAATCTTGGTGAGACTTCTGTCAGAAGTATGCAGAATCATCGAGAACGCTCGTTTCGAGCTATTTAATGCGAGAAACACGTTATCTGGTGTTTTCACCACTCCACAGTGCGTTTGATATGGAGAACCAGCGATATCTTGGCTTTCGTGGGGCTTCAAGCTGAGATATGCATGTTTTAAGATAATCTTGGTGAGACTTCTGTCCGAAGTATGCTTAATCATCGAGATCGCTCTATTCGAGCCATTTAATGCGACAAACACGTTATCTGGTGTTTTCAGCACTCCACAGTGCGTTTGATATGCAGAACCAGCGATATCTTGGTTTTCGTGGGGTTTCAAGCTGAGATATGCATTTCCTGCGATAATCTTGGTGAGACTTCTGTCCAAAGTGTGCAGAATCATCGAGATCGCTCGTTTCGACCTATTTAATGCGAGAAACACGTTATCTGGTGTTTTCACCACTCCACAGTGCGTATGATATGCAGAACCGGCGATTTCTTGGTTTTCGTGGGGTTTCAAGCTGAGATATGCATTTTCTGCGATAATCTTGGAGAGACTTCTGTCCGAAGTACGCAGAATCATCGAGATCGCTCTTTTCGAGATATTTAATGCGAGAAGCACATTATCTGGTGTTTTCACCACTCCATAGTGCGTATGATATGCAGAACCGGCGATATCTTGGTTTCGTGGGGTTTCAAGCTGTGATTTGCAGTTTCTGCCATAATCTTGGTGAGACTTCTGTCCGAAGTATGCAGAATCATCTAGAGCGCTCTTTTCGAGCTATTTAATGCGAGAAACACGTTTTCTGGTGTATTCACCACTCCACAGTACGTTTGACATGCAGAACCGCAGATATCTTGGTTTCGGTCTGGTTTCCAGCTGAGATATGCATTTTCTGCGATAATCTTGGTGAGACTTCAGTCAGAAGTATGCAGAATAATCTAGATCGCTCGTTTCGAGCTATTTAATACGAAAAAACAAGTTTTCTGGTGTTTTGACCACTCCACAGTGCGTTTGATTTGTAGAGCCGCCGATAACTTGGTTTTGGTGGGGTTTCCAGCTGAAATATGCATTTTCTGCGATAATCTAGGTGTTTCATCTATGAAAAGTATGCAGAATCATCGAGAACGCTCTTTTCGAGCTAGTTAATGCGAGAAACACGTTTTCTGATGTTTTCACCACTCCACAGTGCGTCTGATATGCAGAACCGGCGATATCTTTGTTTTCGTGGGGTTTCCAGCTCAGATATGCATTTTCTGCGATAATCTTGGTGAGCCTTCTGTCAGAAGTAAGCAGAATCATCGAGAACTCTCTTTTCGAGCCATTTAATACGAAAAAACTGGTTATCTGGTGTGTTGACCACTCCACAGTGCGTTTGATATGTAGAGCCGCCGATAACTTGGTTTTCGTGGGGTTTGCAGCTGAAATATGCATTTTCTGCGATAATCTTGGTGAGTCTTCTGTCAGAAGTATGCAGAATCATCGGGAACTCTCTTTTCGAGCTATTTAATGCAAAAAAACAAGTTTTCTGGTGTTTTGACCACTCCACAGTGCGTTTGATATGTAGAGCCGCCGATAACTTGGTTTTCGTGGGGTTTGCAGCTGAAATATGCATTTTCTGGTATAATATTGGTGAGACTTCAGTCAGAAGTATGCAGAATCATCTAGATCGCTCCTTTCGAGCTACTTAATGCGAAAAAACAAGTTTTCTGGTGTTTCCACCACTCCACAGTGCGTTTGGTTTGCAGAACCGGCGACATCTTGATTTTGGTGAGGTTTCCAGCTGAGATATGCATTTTCTGCGATAATCTTGGTGAGACTTCAGTCAGAAGTATGCAGAATAATCTAGATCGCTCGTTTCGAGCTATTTAATGCGAAAAAACAAGTTTTCTGGTGTTTTGACCACTCCACAGTGCGTTTGATTTGTAGAGCCGCCGATAACTTGGTTTTGGTGGGGTTTCCAGCTGAAATATGCATTTTCTGCGATAATCTAGGTGTTTCATCTATGAAAAGTATGCAGAATCATCGAGAACTCCCTTTTCGAGCCATTTAATACGAAAAGACAAGTTATCTGGTGTTTTGACCACTCCACAGTGCGTTTGATATGTAGAGCCGCCGATAACTTGGTTTTCGTGGGGTTTCAAGCTGAGATATGCATTTTCTACGATAATCTTGGTGAGACTTCTGTCAGAAGTATGCAGAATCATCGGGATCGCTCTTTTCGAGATATTTAATGCGGGAAACACGTTATCTGGTTGTTTTCACCACTCCACAGTGCGTTTGATTTGCAGAGCCGGCGACATCTTGATTTTGGTGAGGTTTCCAGCTGAGATATGCATTTTCTGCGATAATCTTGGTGAGACTTCAGTCAGAAGTATGCAGAATAATCTAGATCGCTCGTTTCGAGCTATTTAATGCGAAAAAACTGGTTATCTGGTGTGTTGACCACTCCACAGTGCGTTTGATATGTAGAGCCGCCGATAACTTGGTTTTCGTGGGGTTTGCAGCTGAAATATGCATTTTCTGCGATAATCTTGGTGAGTCTTCTGTCAGAAGTATGCAGAATCATCGGGAACTCTCTTTTCGAGCTATTTAATGCAAAAAAACAAGTTTTCTGGTGTTTTGACCACTCCACAGTGCGTTTGATATGTAGAGCCGCCGATAACTTGGTTTTCGTGGGGTTTGCAGCTGAAATATGCATTTTCTGGTATAATATTGGTGAGACTTCAGTCAGAAGTATGCAGAATCATCTAGATCGCTCCTTTCGAGCTACTTAATGCGAAAAAACAAGTTTTCTGGTGTTTCCACCACTCCACAGTGCGTTTGGTTTGCAGAACCGGCGACATCTTGATTTTGGTGAGGTTTCCAGCTGAGATATGCATTTTCTGCGATAATCTTGGTGAGACTTCAGTCAGAAGTATGCAGAATAATCTAGATCGCTCGTGTCGAGCTATTTAATGCGAAAAAACAAGTTTTCTGGTGTTTTGACCACTCCACAGTGCGTTTGATATGCAGAACCGGCGATATCTTTGTTTTCGTGGGGTTTCCAGCTCAGATATGCATTTTCTGCGATAATCTTGGTGAGCCTTCTGTCAGAAGTAAGCAGAATCATCGAGAACTCTCTTTTCGAGCCATTTAATACGAAAAAACAAGTTATCTGGTGTTTTGACCACTCCACAGTGCGTTTGATATGTAGAGCCGCCGATAACTTGGTTTTCGTGGGGTTTCAAGCTGAGATATGCATTTTCTACGATAATCTTGGTGAGACTTCTGTCAGAAGTATGCAGAATCATCGGGATCGCTCTTTTCGAGATATTTAATGCGGGAAACACGTTATCTGGTTGTTTTCACCACTCCACAGTGCGTTTGATTTGCAGAGCCGGCGACATCTTGATTTTGGTGAGGTTTCCAGCTGAGATATGCATTTTCTGCGATAATCTTGGTGAGACTTCAGTCAGAAGTATGCAGAATAATCTAGATCGCTCGTTTCGAGCTATTTAATGCGAAAAAACAAGTTTTCTGGTGTTTTGACCACTCCACAGTGCGTTTGATTTGTAGAGCCGCCGATAACTTGGTTTTCGTGGGGTTTCCAGCTGAAATATGCATTTTCTGCGATAATCTTGGTGTTTCATCTATGAAAAGTATGCAGAATCATCGAGAACGCTCTTATCGAGCTAGTTAATGCGAGAAACACGTTTTCTGGTGTTTTCACCACTCCACAGTGCGTTTCATATGCAGAACCAGCGATATCTTGGCTTTCGTGGGGCTTCAAGCTGAGATATGCATTTTTTACGATAATCTTGGTGAGACTTCTGTCCGAAGTATGAAGAATCATCTAGATCGCTCGTTTCGAGCTATTTAATGCGAAAAAACAAGTTTTCTGGTGTTTTCAACATTCCACAGTGCGTCTTATATGCAGAACCGGCGATATCTTGATTTTCGTGGTGTTTCCAGCTGAGATATGCATTTTCTACGATAATCTTGGTGAGACTTCTGTCAGAAGCATACAGAATCATCGGGATCGCTCTTTTCGAGCTATTTAATGCGAGAAACACGCTATCTGGTTGTTTTCACCACTCCACAGTACGTTTGACATGCAGAACCGGAGATATCTTGGTTTCGGTCGGGTTTCAAGCTGAGATATGCATTTTCTACGATAATCTTGGTGAGACTTCTGTCACAAGTATGCAGAATCTTCGAGAAGGCTCTTTTCGAGCTACTTAATGCGAGAAACACGTTATCTGGTGTTTTCACCACTCCACAGTGCGTTTGATATGCAGAACCAGCGATATCTTGATTTTCGTGGTGTTTCCAGCTGAGATATGCATTTTCTGCGATAATCATGATGAGTCTTCTGTCAGAAGTATGCAGAATCATCGAGATCCCTCTTTTCGAGCTATTTAATGCGAGAAACAAGTTATCTGGTGTTTTCACCACTCCACAGTGCGTTTGATATGCAGAACCGGCCACGTCTTGGATTTCGTCGGGGTTCAAACTGAGATATGCATTTTCTACGATAATCTTGGTGAGACTTCAGTCACAAGTATGCAGAATCTTCGAGAACGCTCTTTTCGAGATATTTAATGCGAGAAGCACATTATCTGGTGTTTTCACCACTCCATAGTGCGTATGATATGCAGAACCGGCGATATCTTGGTTTCGTGGGGTTTCAAGCTGTGATTTGCAGTTTCTGCCATAATCTTGTTGAGACTTCTGTCCGAAGTATGCAGAGTCATCGAGATCGTACTTTTCGAGCTATTTAATGCGAGAAACACGTTTTCTGGGGTTTTCACCACTCCGCAGTTCGTTGGATATGCAGAACAGGAGATATCTTGGTTTTCGTGGGGTTTCTAGCAGAGATATGCATTTTCTACGATAATCTTGGTGAGACTTCTGTCAGAAGTATGCAGAATCATCGGGATCGCTCTTTTCGAGCTACGTAATGCGAGAAACACGTTTTCTGGTGTTTTCACCACTCCACAGTGCGTTTGATATGCAGAACCGACGACATCTTGGCTTTCGTCGGGTATCAAGCTGAGATATGCATTTTGTACGACAATCTTGGTGAGACTTCTGTCAGAAGTATGCAGAATCATCGGGATCGCTCTTTTCGAGCTATTTAATGCGAGAAACACGATATCTGGTGTTTTCATCACTCCAGAGTGCGTTTGAAATGCAGAACCGGCGACATCTTGGATTTCGTCGGGGTTCAAACTGAGATATGCATTTTCTACGATAATCTTGGTGAGACTTCTGTCAGAAGCATACAGAATCATCGGGATCGCTCTTTTCGAGCTATTTAATGCGAGAAACACGTTATCTGGTGTTTTCACCTCTCCACAGTGCGTTTGATATGCAGAACCGACGACATTTTGGCTTTCGTCGGGTATCAAGCTGAGATATGCATTTTGTACGACAATCTTGGTGAGACTTCTGTCAGAAGTATGCAGAATCATCGGGATCGCTCTTTTCGAGCTATTTAATGCGAGAAACACGCTATCTGGTTGTTTTCACCACTCCACAGTACGTTTGACATGCAGAACCGGAGATATCTTGGTTTCGGTCGGGTTTCAAGCTGAGATATGCTTTTTCTACGATAATCTTGGTGAGACTTCTGTCACAAGTATGCAGAATAATCTAGATCGCTCGTTTCGAGTTATTTAATGCGAAAAAACAAGTTTTCTGGTGTTTTCACCACTCCACAGTGCGTTTGATATGCAGAACCGACGACATCTTGGCTTTCGTCGGGTATCAAGCTGAGATATGCATTTTGTACGACAACCTTGGTGAGACTTCTGTCAGAAGTATGCAGAATCATCGGGATCGCTCTTTTCGAGCTATTTAATGCGAGAAACACGCTATCTGGTTGTTTTCACCACTCCACAGTACGTTTGACATGCAGAACCGGAGATATCTTGGTTTCGGTCGGGTTTCAAGCTGAGATATGCTTTTTCTACGATAATCTTGGTGAGACTTCTGTCACAAGTATGCAGAATAATCTAGATCGATCGTTTCGAGTTATTTAATGCGAAAAAACCAGTTTTCTGGTGTTTTGACCACTCCACAGTGCGTTTGATTTGTAGAGCCGCCGATAACTTGGTTTTCGTGGGGTTTGCAGCTGAAATATGAATTTTCTGGTATAATATTGGTGAGACTTCAGTCAGAAGTATGCAGAATCATCTAGATCGCTGCTTTCGAGCTACTTAATGCGAAAAAACAAGTTTTCTGGTGTTTCCACCACTCCACAGTGCGTTTGGTTTGCAGAACCGGCGACATCTTGATTTTGGTGAGGTTTCCAGCTGAGATATGCATTTTCTGCGATAATCTTGGTGAGACTTCAGTCAGAAGTATGCAGAATAATCTAGATCGCTCGTGTCGAGCTATTTAATGCGAAAAAACAAGTTTTCTGGTGTTTTGACCACTCCACAGTGCGTTTGATATGCAGAACCGGCGATATCTTTGTTTTCGTGGGGTTTCCAGCTCAGATATGCATTTTCTGCGATAATCTTGGTGAGCCTTCTGTCAGAAGTAAGCAGAATCATCGAAAACTCTCTTTTCGAGCCATTTAATACGAAAAAACAAGTTATCTGGTGTTTTGACCACTCCACAGTGCGTTTGATATGTAGAGCCGCCGATAACTTGGTTTTCGTGGGGTTTCAAGCTGAGATATGCATTTTCTACGATAATCTTGGTGAGACTTCTGTCAGAAGTATGCAGAATCATCGGGATCGCTCTTTTCGAGATATTTAATGCGGGAAACACGTTATCTGGTTGTTTTCACCACTCCACAGTGCGTTTGATTTGCAGAGCCGGCGACATCTTGATTTTGGTGAGGTTTCCAGCTGAGATATGCATTTTCTGCGATAATCTTGGTGAGACTTCAGTCAGAAGTATGCAGAATAATCTAGATCGCTCGTTTCGAGCTATTTAATGCGAAAAAACAAGTTTTCTGGTGTTTTGACCACTCCACAGTGCGTTTGATTTGTAGAGCCGCCGATAACTTGGTTTTCGTGGGGTTTCCAGCTGAAATATGCATTTTCTGCGATAATCTTGGAGTTTCATCTATGAAAAGTATGCAGAACCATCGAGAACGCTCTTATCGAGCTAGTTAATGCGAGAAACACGTTTTCTGGTGTTTTCACCACTCCACAGTGCGTTTGATATGCAGAACCAGCGATATCTTGGCTTTCGTGGGGCTTCAAGCTGAGATATGCATTTTTTACGATAATCTTGGTGAGACTTCTGTCCGAAGTATGAAGAATCATCTAGATCGCTCGTTTCGAGCTATTTAATGCGAAAAAACAAGTTTTCTGGTGTTTTCAACATTCCACAGTGCGTCTTATATGCAGAACCGGCGATATCTTGATTTTCGTGGTGTTTCCAGCTGAGATATGCATTTTCTACGATAATCTTGGTGAGACTTCTGTCAGAAGCATACAGAATCATCGGGATCGCTCTTTTCGAGCTATTTAATGCGAGAAACACGCTATCTGGTTGTTTTCACCACTCCACAGTACGTTTGACATGCAGAACCGGAGATATCTTGGTTTCGGTCGGGTTTCAAGCTGAGATATGCATTTTCTACGATAATCTTGGTGAGACTTCTGTCACAAGTATGCAGAATCTTCGAGAAGGCTCTTTTCAAGCTACTTAATGCGAGAAACACGTTATCTGGTGTTTTCACCACTCCACAGTGCGTTTGATATGCAGAACCAGCGATATCTTGATTTTCGTGGTGTTTCCAGCTGAGATATGCATTTTGTACGACAATCTTGGTGAGACTTCAGTCACAAGTATGCAGAATCTTCGAGAACGCTCTTTTTGAGCTACTTAATGCGAGAAACACGTTATCTGATGTTTTCACCACTCCACAGTGCGTTTGATATGCAGAACCGGCGATATCTTGATTTTCGTGGTGTTTCCAGCTGAGATATGCATTTTCTGCGATAATCATGGTGAGTCTTCTGTCAGAGTATGCAGAATCATCGAGATCCCTCTTTTCGAGCTATTTAATTCGAGAAACACGTTATCTGTTGTTTTCACCACTCCACAGTGCGTTTGATATGCAGAACCGGCGACATCTTGGATTTCGTCGGGGTTCAAACTGAGATATGCATTTTCTACGATAATCTTGGTGAGACTTCTGTCAGAAGTATGCAGAATCATCGGGATCGCTCTTTTCGAGCTACGTAATGCGAGAAACACGTTTTCTGGTGTTTTCACCACTCCACAGTGCGTTTGATATGCAGAACCGACGACATCTTGGCTTTCGTCGGGTATCAAGCTGAGATATGCATTTTGTACGACAATCTTGGTGAGACTTCTGTCAGAAGTATGCAGAATCATCGGGATCGCTCTTTTCGAGCTATTTAATGCGAGAAACACGATATCTGGTGTTTTCATCACTCCAGAGTGCGTTTGAAATGCAGAACCGGCGACATCTTGGATTTCGTCGGGGTTCAAACTGAGATATGCATTTTCTACGATAATCTTGGTGAGACTTCTGTCAGAAGCATACAGAATCATCGGGATCGCTCTTTTCGAGCTATTTAATGCGAGAAACACGTTATCTGGTGTTTTCACCTCTCCACAGTGCGTTTGATATGCAGAACCGACGACATTTTGGCTTTCGTCGGGTATCAAGCTGAGATATGCATTTTGTACGACAATCTTGGTGAGACTTCTGTCAGAAGTATGCAGAATCATCGGGATCGCTCTTTTCGAGCTATTTAATGCGAGAAACACGCTATCTGGTTGTTTTCACCACTCCACAGTACGTTTGACATGCAGAACCGGAGATATCTTGGTTTCGGTCGGGTTTCAAGCTGAGATATGCTTTTTCTACGATAATCTTGGTGAGACTTCTGTCACAAGTATGCAGAATAATCTAGATCGCTCGTTTCGAGTTATTTAATGCGAAAAAACAAGTTTTCTGGTGTTTTCACCACTCCACAGTGCGTTTGATATGCAGAACCGACGACATCTTGGCTTTCGTCGGGTATCAAGCTGAGATATGCATTTTGTACGACAATCTTGGTGGGACTTCTGTCAGAAGTATGCAGAATCATCGGGATCGCTCTTTTCGAGCTATTTAATGCGAGAAACACGCCATCTGGTTGTTTTCGCCACTCCACAGTGCGTTTGATATGCAGAACCGGCGACATCTTGGATTTCGTCGGGTTTCAAGCTCAGATATGCATTTTCTACGATAATCTTGGTGAGACTTCTGTCAGAAGTATGCAGAATCATCGGGATCGCTCTTTTCGAGCTATTTAATGCGAGAAACACGTTATCTGGTGTTTTCACCTCTCCACAGTGCGTTTGATATGCAGAACCGACGACATTTTGGCTTTCGTCGGGTATCAAGCTGAGATATGCATTTTGTACGACAATCTTGGTGAGACTTCTGTCAGAAGTATGCAGAATCATCGGGATCGCTCTTTTCGAGCTATTTAATGCGAGAAACACGCTATCTGGTTGTTTTCACCACTCCACAGTACGTTTGACATGCAGAACCGGAGATATCTTGGTTTCGGTCGGGTTTCAAGCTGAGATATGCTTTTTCTACGATAATCTTGGTGAGACTTCTGTCACAAGTATGCAGAATAATCTAGATCGCTCGTTTCGAGTTATTTAATGCGAAAAAACAAGTTTTCTGGTGTTTTCACCACTCCACAGTGCGTTTGATATGCAGAACCGACGACATCTTGGCTTTCGTCGGGTATCAAGCTGAGATATGCATTTTGTACGACAATCTTGGTGAGACTTCTGTCAGAAGTATGCAGAATCATCGGGATCGCTCTTTTCGAGCTATTTAATGCGAGAAACACGCCATCTGGTTGTTTTCGCCACTCCACAGTGCGTTTGATATGCAGAACCGGCGACATCTTGGATTTCGTCGGGTTTCAAGCTCAGATATGCATTTTCTACGATAATCTTGGTGAGACTTCTGTCAGAAGTATGCAGAATCATCGGGATCGCACTTTTCGAGCTATTTAATGCGAGAAACACGCTATCTGGTTGTTTTCACCACTCCACAGTACGTTTGACATGCAGAACCGGCGATATCTTGGTTTTCGTGGGGTTTCAAGCTGAGATATGCATTTTCTGCGATAATCTTGGAGAGACTTCTGTCCGAAGTATGCAGAACCATCGAGATCGCTGTATTCGAGCTATTTAATGCGACAAACACGTTATCTGGTGTTTTCACCTCTCCACAGTGCGTTTGATATGCAGAACCGACGACATCTTGGCTTTCGTCGGGTATCAAGCTGAGATATGCATTTTGTACGACAATCTTGGTGAGACTTCTGTCAGAAGTATGCAGAATCATCGGGATCGCTCTTTTCGAGCTATTTAATGCGAGAAACACGCTATCTGGTTGTTTTCACCACTCCACAGTACGTTTGACATGCAGAACCGGAGATATCTTGGTTTCGGTCGGGTTTCAAGCTGAGATATGCTTTTTCTACGATAATCTTGGTGAGACTTCTGTCACAAGTATGCAGAATAATCTAGATCGCTCGTTTCGAGTTATTTAATGCGAAAAAACAAGTTTTCTGGTGTTTTGACCACTCCACAGTGCGTTTGATTTGTAGAGCCGCCGATAACTTGGTTTTCGTGGGGTTTGCAGCTGAAATGTGCATTTTCTGCGATAATCTTGGTGAGACTTCAGTCAGAAGTATGCAGAATAATCTAGATCGCTCGTTTCGAGCTATTTAATGCGAAAAAACAAGTTTTCTGGTGTTTTGACCACTCCACAGTGCGTTTGATTTGTAGAGCCGCCGATAACTTGGTTTTCGTGGGGTTTGCAGCTGAAATGTGCATTTTCTGCGATAATCTTGGTGAGACTTCAGTCAGAAGTATGCAGAATCATCGAGAACGCTCTTTTCGAGCTAGTTAATGCGAGAAACACGTTTTCTGGTGTTTTCACCACTCCACAGTGCGTCTGATATGCAGAACCGGCGATATCTTTGTTTTCGTGGGGTTTCCAGCTCAGATATGCATTTTCTGCGATAATCTTGGCGAGGCTTCTGGCGGAAGTATGCTTAATCATCGAGATCGCACGTTTGGACCTATTTAATGCGAGAAACACGTTTTCTGGGGTTTTCACCACTCCACAGTTCGTTGGATGTGCAGAACTGGAGATATCTTGGTTTTCGTGGGGTTTGCAGCTGAATTATGCATTTTCTGCGATAATCTTGGTGAGTCTTCTGTCAGAAGTATGCAGAATCATCGGGAACTCTCTTTTCGAGCTAGTTAATGCGAGAAACACGTTATTTGGTTGTTTTCACCACTCCACAGTGCGTTCGATATGCAGAACCGACGACATCTTGATTTTGGTGAGGTTTCAAGCTGAGATATGCATTTTCTGCGATAATCTTGGTGAGTCTTCTGTCAGAAGTATGCAGAAACATCGAGATCCCTCTCTTCGAGCTATTTAATTTGAGAAACACGTTATCTGGTGTTTTCACCACTCCACAGTGCGTTCGATATGCAGAACCGACGACATCTTGGATTTCGTGGGGTTTCAAGCTGAGATATGCATTTTCTACGATAATCTTGGTGAGACTTCTGTCAGAAGTATGCAGAATCATCGGGATCGCTCTTTTCGAGATATTTAATGCGGGAAACACGTTATCTGGTTGTTTTCACCACTCCACAGTGCGTTTGATTTGCAGAGCCGGCGACATCTTGATTTTGGTGAGGTTTCCAGCTGAGATATGCATTTTCAGCGATAATCTTGGTGAGACTTCAGGCAGAAGTATGCAGAATAATCTAGATCGCTCGTTTCGAACTATTTAATGCGAAAAAACAAGTTTTCTGGTGTTTTGACCACTCCACAGTGCGTTTGATTTGTAGAGCCGCCGATAACTTGGTTTTCGTGGGGTTTCCAGCTGAAATATGCATTTTCTGCGATAATCTAGGTGTTTCATCTATGAAAAGTATGCAGAATCATCGAGAACGCTCTTTTCGAGCTAGTTAATGCGAGAAACACGTTTTCTGGTGTTTTCACCCCTCCACAGTGCGTCTGATATGCAGAACCGGCGATATCTTTGTTTTCGTGGGGTTTCCAGCTGAGATATGCATTTTCTACGATAATCTTGGTGAGACTTCTGTCAGAAGTATGCAGAATCATCGGGATCGCTCTTTTCGAGATATTTAATGCGGGAAACACGTTATCTGGTTGTTTTCACCACTCCACAGTGCGTTTGATTTGCAGTGCCGGCGACATCTTGATTTTGGTGAGGTTTCCACCTGAGATATGCATTTTCTGCGATAATCTTGGAGAGACTTCTGTCCGAAGTATGCAGAACCATCGAGATCGCTGTATTCGAGCTATTTAATGCGACAAACACGTTATGTGGTGTTTTCAGCACTCCACATTGCGTTTGATATGCAGAACCGGCGATATCTTGGTTTTCTTGGGATTTCAAGCTGAGATATGCATTTTTTACTATAATCTTGGTGAGACTTCTATCCGAAGTATGAAGACTCATCGAGATCGCTCTATTCGAGCTATTTAATGCGAGAAACACGTTTTCAGGGGGTTTTCACCACTCCACAGTGCGTTTGATATGCTGAACACAGCGATATCTTGGTTTTCGTGGAGTTTCAAGCTGAGATATGCATTTTTTACGATAAGTTTGGTGAGACTTCAGTCCCAAGTATGCAGAATCATCGAGATCGCTCGTTTCGAGCTATTTACTGCGAGAAACACGTTATCTGGTGTTTTCACCACTCCACAGTGCGTTTGATATGCAGAACCGGCGATATCTTGGTTTTCGTGGGGTTTCAAGCTGAGATATGCATTTTCTGCGATAATCTTGGAGAGACTTCTGTCCGAAGTATGCAGAACCATCGAGATCGCTGTATTCGAGCTATTTAATGCGACAAACACGTTATCTGGTGTTTTCAGCACTCCACAGTGCGTTTGATATGCAGAACCGGCGATATCTTGGTTTTCTTGGGATTTCAAGCTGAGATATGCATTTTTTACGATAATCTTGGTGAGACTTCTGTCCGAAGTATGAAGAATCATCGAGATCGCTCTATTCGAGCTATTTAATGCGAGAAACACGTTTTCAGGGGGTTTTCACTACTCCACAGTGCGTATTATATGCAGAACCGGCGATATCTTGGTTTTCGTGGGGTTTCAAGATGAGATATGCATTTTTTACGATAATCTTGGTGAGACTTCTGTCCGAAGTATGCTTAATTATCGAGATCGCTCGTTTCGAGCTATTTAATGCGAGAAACACGTTATCTGGTGTTTTCACCACTCCACAGTGCGTATGATATGCAGAACCGGCGATATCTTGGTTTTCGTGGGGTTTCAAGCTGAGATATGCATTTTCTGCGATAATCTTGGAGAGACTTCTGTCCGAAGTATGCTGAAACATCGAGATCGCTCTTTTCGAGCTAGTTAATGCGAGGAAAACCGTATCCGGTCTTTTCACCACTCCACAGTGCGTTTGATATGCAGAACCAGCGATATCTTGGTTTTCGTGGGGTTTCAAGCTGAGATATGCATTTTCCGCGATAATCTTGATGAGACTTCTGTCCGAAGTATGCTGAATCATCGAGATCGCTCTTTTCGAGCTAGTTAGTGCGAGAAACATGTTATCTGGTGTTCTCACCACTCCACAGTGCGTTTGATATGCAGAACCGGCGATATCTTGGTTTTCGTGGGGTTTCAAGCTGAGATATGCATTTTCTGCGATAATCTTGGTGAGACTTCTGTCCGAAATATGCTGAAACATCGAGATCTCTCTTTTCAAGCTAGTTATTGCGAGAAAAACCTTATCCGGTGTTTTCAACACTCCACAGAGCGTTTGATATGCAGAACCAGCGATATCTTGGCTTTCGTGGGGTTTCAAGCTGAGATATGCATTTTCTCCGATAATCTTGGTGAGACTCCAGTCCGAAGTATGCTGAATCATCGAGATCGCTCTTTTCGAGCTAGTTAGTGCGAGAAACACGTTATCTGGTATTTTCACCACGCCACAGTGCGTTTGATATGCAGAAACAGCGATATCTTGGCTTTCGTGGGGTTTCAAGCTGAGAGATGCATTTTCTGCGATAATCTTGGTGAGACTTCTGTCCGAAATATGCAGAAACATCGAGATCGCTCTTTTAGAGCTAGTTAATGCGAGAAAAACCTTTTCCGGTCTTTTCACCACTCCACAGTGCGTTTGATATGCAGAACCAGCGATATCTTGGTTTTCGTGGGGTTTCAAGCTGAGATATGCATTTTCCGCGATAATCTTGATGAGACTTCTGTCCGAAGTATGCTGAATCATCGAGATCGCTCTTTTCGAGCTAGTTAGTGCGAGAAACATGTTATCTGGTGTTTTCACCACTCCACAGTGCGCTTGATATGCAGAACCGGCGATATCTTGGTTTTCGTGGGGTTTCAAGCTGAGAGATGCATTTTCTGCGATAATCTTGGTGAGACTTCTGTCCGAAATATGCAGAAACATCGAGATCGCTCTTTTAGAGCTAGTTAATGCGAGAAAAACCTTTTCCGGTCTTTTCACCACTCCACAGTGCGTTTGATATGCAGAACCAGCGATATCTTGGTTTTCGTGGGGTTTCAAGCTGAGATATGCATTTTCCGCGATAATCTTGATGAGACTTCTGTCCGAAGTATGCTGAATCATCTAGATCGCTCCTTTCGAGCTACTTAATGCGAAAAAACAAGTTTTCTGGTGTTTCCACCACTCCACAGTGCGTTTGGTTTGCAGAACCGGCGACATCTTGATTTTGGTGAGGTTTCCAGCTGAGATATGCATTTTCTGCGATAATCTTGGTGAGACTTCAGTCAGAAGTATGCAGAATAATCTAGATCGCTCGTTTCGAGCTATTTAATGCGAAAAAACAAGTTTTCTGGTGTTTTGACCACTCCACAGTGCGTTTGATTTGTAGAGCCGCCGATAACATGGTTTTGGTGGGGTTTCCAGCTGAAATATGCATTTTCTGCGATAATCTAGGTGTTTCATCTATGAAAAGTATGCAGAATCATCGAGAACGCTCTTTTCGAGCTAGTTAATGCGAGAAACACGTTTTCTGGTGTTTTCACCACTCCACAGTGCGTCTGATATGCAGCACCGGCGATATCTTTGTTTTCGTGGGGTTTCCAGCTCAGATATGCATTTTCTGCGATAATCTTGGTGAGCCTTCTGTCAGAAGTAAGCAGAATCATCGGGAACTCTCTTTTCGAGCCATTTAATGCGAAAAAACAAGTTTTCTGGTGTTTTGACCACTCCACAGTGCGTTTGATATGTAGAGCCGCCGATAACTTGGTTTTCGTGGGGTTTGCAGCTGAAATATGAATTTTCTGGTATAATATTGGTGAGACTTCAGTCACAAGTATGCAGAATCATCTAGATCGCTCCTTTCGAGCTACTTAATGCGAAAAAACAAGTTTTCTGGTGTATTCACCACTCCACAGTACGTTTGACATTCAGAACCGGCGATATCTTGGTTTTCGTGGGGTTTCAAGCTGAGATATGCATTTTCTGCGATAATCTTGGAGAGACTTCTGTCCGAAGTATGCAGAACCATCGAGATCGCTGTATTCGAGCTATTTAATGCGACAAACACGTTATCTGGTGTTTTCACCACTCCACAGTGCGTTTGATATGCAGAACCGGCGATATCTTGGTTTTCGTGGGGTTTCAAGCTGAGATATGCATTTTCTGCGATAATCTTGGAGAGACTTCTGTCCGAAGTATGCTGAAACATCGAGAACGCTCTTTTCGAGCTAGTTAATGCGAGAAAAACCTTATCCGGTGTTTTCACCACTCCACAGTGCGTTTGATATGCAGAACCAGCGATATCTTGGCTTTCGTGGGGTTTCAAGCTGAGATATGCATTTTTTACGATAATCTTGGTGAGACTTCTATCCGAAGTATGAAGACTCATCGAGATCGCTCTATTCGAGCTATTTAATGCGAGAAACACGTTTTCAGGGGGTTTTCACCACTCCACAGTGCGTTTGATATGCTGAACACAGCGATATCTTGGTTTTCGTGGAGTTTCAAGCTGAGATATGCATTTTTTACGATAAGTTTGGTGAGACTTCAGTCCGAAGTATGCAGAATCATCGAGATCGCTCGTTTCGAGCTATTTACTGCGAGAAACACGTTATCTGGTGTTTTCACCACTCCACAGTGCGTTTGATATGCAGAACCGACGACATCTTGGCTTTCGTCGGGTATCAAGCTGAGATATGCATTTTGTACGACAATCTTGGTGAGACTTCTGTCAGAAGTATGCAGAATCATCGGGATCGCTCTTTTCGAGCTATTTAATGCGAGAAACACGCTATCTGGTTGTTTTCACCACTCCACAGTACGTTTGACGTGCAGAACCGGAGATATCTTGGTTTCGGTCGGGTTTCAAGCTGAGATATGCTTTTTCTACGATAATCTTGGTGAGACTTCTGTCACAAGTATGCAGAATAATCTAGATCGCTCGTTTCGAGTTATTTAATGCGAAAAAACAAGTTTTCTGGTGTTTTGACCACTCCACAGTGCGTTTGATTTGTAGAGCCGCCGATAACTTGGTTTTCGTGGGGTTTGCAGCTGAAATGTGCATTTTCTGCGATAATCTTGGTGAGACTTCAGTCAGAAGTATGCAGAATAATCTAGATCGCTCGTTTCGAGCTATTTAATGCGAAAAAACAAGTTTTCTGGTGTTTTGACCACTCGACAGTGCGTTTGATTTGTAGAGCCGCCGATAACTTGGTTTTCGTGGGGTTTCCAGCTGAAATATGCATTTTCTGCGATAATCTAGGTGTTTCATCTATGAAAAGTATGCAGAATCATCGAGAACGCTCTGTTCGAGCTAGTTAATGCGAGAAACACGTTTTCTGGTGTTTTCACCACTCCACAGTGCGTCTGATATGCAGAACCGGCGATATCTTTGTTTTCGTGGGGTTTCCAGCTCAGATATGCATTTTCTGCGATAATCTTGGTGAGCCTTCTGTCAGAAGTAAGCAGAATCATCGGGAACTCTCTTTTCGAGCCATTTAATGCGAAAAAACAAGTTTTCTGGTGTTTTGACAACTCCACAGTACGTTTGATATGTAGAGCCGCCGATAACTTGGTTTTCGTGGGGTTTGCAGCTGAATTATGCATTTTCTGCGATAATCTTGGTGAGTCTTCTGTCAGAAGTATGCAGAATCATCGGGAACTCTCTTTTCGAGCTATTTAATGCAAAAAAACAAGTTTTCTGGTGTTTTGACCACTCCACAGTGCGTTTGATATGTAGAGCCGCCGATAACTTGGTTTTCGTGGGGTTTGCAGCTGAAATATGAATTTTCTGGTATAATATTGGTGAGACTTCAGTCAGAAGTATGCAGAATCATCTAGATCGCTCCTTTCGAGCTACTTAATGCGAAAAAACAAGTTTTCTGGTGTATTCACCACTCCACAGTACGTTTGACATTCAGAACCGGCGATATCTTGGATTCCGTGGGGATTCCAGCTGAGATATGTATTTTCTGCGATAATCGTGGTGAGTCTTCTGTCAGAAGCATGCAGAATCATCGAGAACTCTCTTTTCGAGCTAGTTAATGCGAGAAACACGTTATTTGGTTGTTTTCACCACTCCACAGTGCGTTCGATATGCAGAACCGACGACATCTTGATTTTGGTGAGGTTTCAAGCTGAGATATGCATTTTCTGCGATAATCTTGGTGAGTCTTCTGTCAGAAGTATGCAGAAACATCGAGATACCTCTCTTCGAGCTATTTAATTTGAGAAACACGTTATCTGGTGTTTTCACCACTCCACAGTGCGTTCGATATGCAGAACCGACGACATCTTGGATTTCGTGGGGTTTCAAGCTGAGATATGCATTTTCTACGATAATCTTGGTGAGACTTCTGTCAGAAGTATGCAGAATCATCGGGATCGCTCTTTTCGAGATATTTAATGCGGGAAACACGTTATCTGGTTGTTTTCACCACTCCACAGTGCGTTTGATTTGCAGAGCCGGCGACATCTTGATTTTGGTGAGGTTTCCAGCTGAGATATGCATTTTCAGCGATAATCTTGGTGAGACTTCAGGCAGAAGTATGCAGAATAATCTAGATCGCTCGTTTCGAACTATTTAATGCGAAAAAACAAGTTTTCTGGTGTTTTGACCACTCCACAGTGCGTTTGATTTGTAGAGCCGCCGATAACTTGGTTTTCGTGGGGTTTCCAGCTGAAATATGCATTTTCTGCGATAATCTAGGTGTTTCATCTATGAAAAGTATGCAGAATCATCGAGAACGCTCTTTTCGAGCTAGTTAATGCGAGAAACACGTTTTCTGGTGTTTTCACCCCTCCACAGTGCGTCTGATATGCAGAACCGACGATATCTTTGTTTTCGTGGGGTTTCCAGCTGAGATATGCATTTTCTACGATAATCTTGGTGAGACTTCTGTCAGAAGTATGCAGAATCATCGGGATCGCTCTTTTCGAGATATTTAATGCGGGAAACACGTTATCTGGTTGTTTTCACCACTCCACAGTGCGTTTGATATGCAGAACCGGCGATATCTTGGTTTTCGTGGGGTTTCAAGCTGAGATATGCATTTTCTGCGATAATCTTGGAGAGACTTCTGTCCGAAGTATGCTGAAACATCGAGAACGCTCTTTTCGAGCTAGTTAATGCGAGAAAAACCTTATCCGGTGTTTTCACCACTCCACAGTGCGTTTGATATGCAGAACCAGCGATATCTTGGCTTTCGTGGGGTTTCAAGCTGAGATATGCATTTTTTACGATAATCTTGGTGAGACTTCTATCCGAAGTATGAAGACTCATCGAGATCGCTCTATTCGAGCTATTTAATGCGAGAAACACGTTTTCAGGGGGTTTTCACCACTCCACAGTGCGTTTGATATGCTGAACACAGCGATATCTTGGTTTTCGTGGAGTTTCAAGCTGAGATATGCATTTTTTACGATAAGTTTGGTGAGACTTCAGTCCGAAGTATGCAGAATCATCGAGATCGCTCGTTTCGAGCTATTTACTGCGAGAAACACGTTATCTGGTGTTTTCACCACTCCACAGTGCGTTTGATATGCAGAACCGACGACATCTTGGCTTTCGTCGGGTATCAAGCTGAGATATGCATTTTGTACGACAATCTTGGTGAGACTTCTGTCAGAAGTATGCAGAATCATCGGGATCGCTCTTTTCGAGCTATTTAATGCGAGAAACACGCTATCTGGTTGTTTTCACCACTCCACAGTACGTTTGACGTGCAGAACCGGAGATATCTTGGTTTCGGTCGGGTTTCAAGCTGAGATATGCTTTTTCTACGATAATCTTGGTGAGACTTCTGTCACAAGTATGCAGAATAATCTAGATCGCTCGTTTCGAGTTATTTAATGCGAAAAAACAAGTTTTCTGGTGTTTTGACCACTCCACAGTGCGTTTGATTTGTAGAGCCGCCGATAACTTGGTTTTCGTGGGGTTTGCAGCTGAAATGTGCATTTTCTGCGATAATCTTGGTGAGACTTCAGTCAGAAGTATGCAGAATAATCTAGATCGCTCGTTTCGAGCTATTTAATGCGAAAAAACAAGTTTTCTGGTGTTTTGACCACTCGACAGTGCGTTTGATTTGTAGAGCCGCCGATAACTTGGTTTTCGTGGGGTTTCCAGCTGAAATATGCATTTTCTGCGATAATCTAGGTGTTTCATCTATGAAAAGTATGCAGAATCATCGAGAACGCTCTTTTCGAGCTAGTTAATGCGAGAAACACGTTTTCTGGTGTTTTCACCACTCCACAGTGCGTCTGATATGCAGAACCGGCGATATCTTTGTTTTCGTGGGGTTTCCAGCTCAGATATGCATTTTCTGCGATAATCTTGGTGAGCCTTCTGTCAGAAGTAAGCAGAATCATCGGGAACTCTCTTTTCGAGCCATTTAATGCGAAAAAACAAGTTTTCTGGTGTTTTGACAACTCCACAGTGCGTTTGATATGTAGAGCCGCCGATAACTTGGTTTTCGTGGGGTTTGCAGCTGAATTATGCATTTTCTGCGATAATCTTGGTGAGTCTTCTGTCAGAAGTATGCAGAATCATCGGGAACTCTCTTTTCGAGCTATTTAATGCAAAAAAACAAGTTTTCTGGTGTTTTGACCACTCCACAGTGCGTTTGATATGTAGAGCCGCCGATAACTTGGTTTTCGTGGGGTTTGCAGCTGAAATATGAATTTTCTGGTATAATATTGGTGAGACTTCAGTCAGAAGTATGCAGAATCATCTAGATCGCTCCTTTCGAGCTACTTAATGCGAAAAAACAAGTTTTCTGGTGTATTCACCACTCCACAGTACGTTTGACATTCAGAACCGGCGATATCTTGGATTCCGTGGGGATTCCAGCTGAGATATGTATTTTCTGCGATAATCGTGGTGAGTCTTCTGTCAGAAGCATGCAGAATCATCGAGAACTCTCTTTTCGAGCTAGTTAATGCGAGAAACACGTTATTTGGTTGTTTTCACCACTCCACAGTGCGTTCGATATGCAGAACCGACGACATCTTGATTTTGGTGAGGTTTCAAGCTGAGATATGCATTTTCTGCGATAATCTTGGTGAGTCTTCTGTCAGAAGTATGCAGAAACATCGAGATACCTCTCTTCGAGCTATTTAATTTGAGAAACACGTTATCTGGTGTTTTCACCACTCCACAGTGCGTTCGATATGCAGAACCGACGACATCTTGGATTTCGTGGGGTTTCAAGCTGAGATATGCATTTTCTACGATAATCTTGGTGAGACTTCTGTCAGAAGTATGCAGAATCATCGGGATCGCTCTTTTCGAGATATTTAATGCGGGAAACACGTTATCTGGTTGTTTTCACCACTCCACAGTGCGTTTGATTTGCAGAGCCGGCGACATCTTGATTTTGGTGAGGTTTCCAGCTGAGATATGCATTTTCAGCGATAATCTTGGTGAGACTTCAGGCAGAAGTATGCAGAATAATCTAGATCGCTCGTTTCGAACTATTTAATGCGAAAAAACAAGTTTTCTGGTGTTTTGACCACTCCACAGTGCGTTTGATTTGTAGAGCCGCCGATAACTTGGTTTTCGTGGGGTTTCCAGCTGAAATATGCATTTTCTGCGATAATCTAGGTGTTTCATCTATGAAAAGTATGCAGAATCATCGAGAACGCTCTTTTCGAGCTAGTTAATGCGAGAAACACGTTTTCTGGTGTTTTCACCCCTCCACAGTGCGTCTGATATGCAGAACCGGCGATATCTTTGTTTTCGTGGGGTTTCCAGCTGAGATATGCATTTTCTACGATAATCTTGGTGAGACTTCTGTCAGAAGTATGCAGAATCATCGGGATCGCTCTTTTCGAGATATTTAATGCGGGAAACACGTTATCTGGTTGTTTTCACCACTCCACAGTGCGTTTGATTTGCAGAGCCGGCGACATCTTGATTTTGGTGAGGTTTCCACCTGAGATATGCATTTTCTGCGATAATCTTGGTGAGCCTTCTGTCAGATGTAAGCAGAATCATCGAGAACTCTCTTTTCGAGCCATTTAATGCGAAAAAACAAGTTTTCTGGTGTTTTGACCACTCCACAGTGCGTTTGATGTGTAGAGCCGCCGATAACTTGGTTTTCGTGGGGTTTGCAGCTGAAATATGAATTTTCTGGTATAATATTGGTGAGACTTCTGTCCGAAGTATGCTGAATCATCGAGATCGCTCTATTCGAGCTATTTAATGCGAGAAACACGTTTTCAGGGGGTTTTCACCACTCCACAGTGCGTTTGATATGCAGAACCGGCGATATCTTGGTTTTCTTGGGATTTCAAGCTGAGATATGCATTTTTTACGATAATCTTGGTGAGACTTCTGTCCGAAGTATGAAGAATCATCGAGATCGCTCTATTCGAGCTATTTAATGCGAGAAACACGTTTTCAGGGGGTTTTCACTACTCCACAGTGCGTATTATATGCAGAACCGGCGATATCTTGGTTTTCGTGGGGTTTCAAGATGAGATATGCATTTTTTACGATAATCTTGGTGAGACTTCTGTCCGAAGTATGCTTAATTATCGAGATCGCTCGTTTCGAGCTATTTAATGCGAGAAACACGTTATCTGGTGTTTTCACCACTCCACAGTGCGTATGATATGCAGAATCGGCGATATCTTGGTTTTCGTGGGGTTTCAAGCTGAGATATGCATTTTCTGCGATAATCTTGGAGAGACTTCTGTCCGAAGTATGCTGAAACATCGAGATCGCTCTTTTCGAGCTAGTTAATGCGAGGAAAACCGTATCCGGTCTTTTCACCACTCCACAGTGCGTTTGATATGCAGAACCAGCGATATCTTGGTTTTCGTGGGGTTTCAAGCTGAGATATGCATTTTCCGCGATAATCTTGATGAGACTTCTGTCCGAAGTATGCTGAATCATCGAGATCGCTCTTTTCGAGCTAGTTAGTGCGAGAAACATGTTATCTGGTGTTCTCACCACTCCACAGTGCGTTTGATATGCAGAACCGGCGATATCTTGGTTTTCGTGGGGTTTCAAGCTGAGATATGCATTTTCTGCGATAACCTTGGTGAGACTTCTGTCCGAAATATGCTGAAACATCGAGATCTCTCTTTTCAAGCTAGTTATTGCGAGAAAAACCTTATCCGGTGTTTTCAACACTCCACAGTGCGTTTGATATGCAGAACCAGCGATATCTTGGCTTTCGTGGGGTTTCAAGCTGAGATATGCATTTTCCGCGATAATCTTGATGAGACTTCTGTCCGAAGTATGCTGAATCATCGAGATCGCTCTTTTCGAGCTAGTTAGTGCGAGAAACATGTTATCTGGTGTTTTCACCACTCCACAGTGCGTTTGATATGCAGAACCGGCGATATCTTGGTTTTCGTGGGGTTTCAAGCTGAGAGATGCATTTTCTGCGATAATCTTGGTGAGACTTCTGTCCGAAATATGCAGAAACATCGAGATCGCTCTTTTAGAGCTAGTTAATGCGAGAAAAACCTTTTCCGGTCTTTTCACCACTCCACAGTGCGTTTGATATGCAGAACCAGCGATATCTTGGTTTTCGTGGGGTTTCAAGCTGAGATATGCATTTTCCGCGATAATCTTGATGAGACTTCTGTCCGAAGTATGCTGAATCATCTAGATCGCTCCTTTCGAGCTACTTAATGCGAAAAAACAAGTTTTCTGGTGTTTCCACCACTCCACAGTGCGTTTGGTTTGCAGAACCGGCGACATCTTGATTTTGATGAGGTTTCCAGCTGAGAGATGCATTTTCTGCGATAATCTTGGTGAGACTTCAGTCAGAAGTATGCAGAATAATCTAGATCGCTCGTTTCGAGCTATTTAATGCGAAAAAACAAGTTTTCTGGTGTTTTGACCACTCCGCAGTGCGTTTGATTTGTAGAGCCGCCGATAACATGGTTTTGGTGGGGTTTCCAGCTGAAATATGCATTTTCTGCGATAATCTAGGTGTTTCATCTATGAAAAGTATGCAGAATAATCGAGAACGCTCTTTTCGAGCTAGTTAATGCGAGAAACACGTTTTCTGGTGTTTTCACCACTCCACAGTGCGTCTGATATGCAGAACCTGCGATATCTTTGTTTTCGTGGGGTTTCCAGCTCAGATATGCATTTTCTGCGATAATCTTGGTGAGCCTTCTGTCAGAAGTAAGCAGAATCATCGAGAACTCTCTTTTCGAGCCATTTAATACGAAAAAACAAGTTATCTGGTGTTTTGACCACTCCACAGTGCGTTTGATATGTAGAGCCGCCGATAACTTGGTTTTCGTGAGGTTTCAAGCTGAGATATGCATTTTCTACGATAATCTTGGTGAGACTTCTGTCAGAAGTATGCAGAATCATCGGGATCGCTCTTTTCGAGATATTTAATGCGGGAAACACGTTTTCTGGTGTTTTCACCACTCCACAGTGCGTCTGATATGCAGAACCGGCGATATCTTTGTTTTCGTGGGGTTTCCAGCTCAGATATGCATTTTCTGGTATAATATTGGTGAGACTTCAGAAAGAAGTATGCAGAATCATCTAGATCGCTCCTTTCGAGCTATTTAATGCGAAAAAACAAGTTTTCTGGTGTTTTGACCACTCCACAGTGCGTTTGATATGTAGAGCCGCCGATAACTTGGTTTTCGTGGGGTTTGCAGCTGAAATGTGCATTTTCTGCGATAATCTTGGTAAGTCTTCTGTCAGAAGTATGCAGAATCATCGAGAACGCTCTTTTCGAGCTAGTTAATGCGAGAAACACGTTTTCTGGTGTATTCACCACTCCACAGAACGTTTGACATGCAGAACCGGAGATATCTTGGTTCCGGTCGTGTTTCAAGTTGAGATATGCATTTTCTACGATAATCTTGGTGAGACTTCTGTCAGAAGTATGCAGAATCATCGGGATCGCTCTTTTCGAGCTATTTAATGCGAAAAAACAAGTTTTCTGGTGTTTTGACCACTCCCCAGTGCGTTTGATATGTAGAGCCGCCGATAACTTGGTTTTCGTGGGGTTTGCAGCTGAAATATGCATTATCTGGTATAATATTGGTGAGACTTCAGTCAGAAGTATGCAGAATCATCTAGATCGCTCCTTTCGAGCTATTTAATGCGAAAAAACAAGTTTTCTGGTGTTTAGACCACTCCACAGTGCGTTTGATATGTAGAGCCGCCGATAACTTGGTTTTCGTGGGGTTTGCAGCTGAAATGTGCATTTTCTGCGATAATCTTGGTAAGTCTTCTGTCAGAAGTATGCAGAATCATCGAGAACGCTCTTTTCGAGCTAGTTAATGCGAGAAACACGATTTCTGGTGTATTCACCACTCCACAGAACGTTTGACATGCAGAACCGGAGATATCTTGGGTCCGGTCGGGTTTAAAGCTGAGATATGCATTATCTGCGATAATCTTTGTGAGACTTCTGTCCGAAGTGTGCAGAATCATCGAGATCGCTCTTTTCGAGCTATTTAATGCGAGAAACAAGTTATCTGGTGTTTTCACCACTCCACAGTTCGTTGGATATGCAGAACAGGTGATATCTTGGTTTTCGAGGGGTTTCAAGCTGAGATATGCATTTTCTGCGATAAACTTGGTGAGACTTCTGTCCGAAGTATGCTGAATCATCGAGATCGCTCTTTTCGAGATAGTTAATGCGAGAAACACGTTATTTGGTGTTTTCACCACTCCACAGTGCGTTTGATATGCAGAACCGGCGATATCTTGGTTTTCGTCGGGTTTCAAGCTGAGATATGCATTTTCTACGATAATCTTGATGAGACTTCTGTCAGAAGTATGCAGAATCATCGGGATCGCTCTTTTCGAGCTATTTAATGCGAAAAAACAAGTTTTCTGGTGTTTTGACCACTCCCCAGTGCGTTTGATATGTAGAGCCGCCGATAACTTGGTTTTCGTGGGGTTTGCAGCTGAAATATGCATTATCTGGTATAATATTGGTGAGACTTCAGTCAGAAGTATGCAGAATCATCTAGATCGCTCCTTTCGAGCTATTTAATGCGAAAAAACAAGTTTTCTGGTGTTTTGACCACTCCACAGTGCGTTTGATATGTAGAGCCGCCGATAACTTGGTTTTCGTGGGGTTTGCAGCTGAAATGTGCATTTTCTGCGATAATCTTGGTAAGTCTTCTGTCAGAAGTATGCAGAATCATCGAGAACGCTCTTTTCGAGCTAGTTAATGCGAGAAACACGATTTCTGGTGTATTCACCACTCCACAGAACGTTTGACATGCAGAACCGGAGATATCTTGGGTCCGGTCGGGTTTCAAGTTGAGATATGCATTTTCTGCGATAATATTGGTGAGACTTCAGTCAGAAGTATGCAGAATCATCGGGATCGCTCTTTTCGAGCTATTTAATGCGAGAAACACGTTATCTGGTGTTTTCACCACTCCACAGTGCGTATGATATGCAGAACCGACGATATCTTGGTTTTCGTGGGGTTTCAAGCTCAGATATGCATTTTCTGTGATAATCTTGGTGAGACTTCTATCCGAAGTATGCAGAGTCATCGAGATCGTATTTTTCGAGCTATTTAATGCGAAAAAACAAGTTTTCTGGTGTTTTGACCACTCCACAGTGCGTTTGATTTGTAGAGCCGCCGATAACTTGGTTTTCGTGGGGTTCCCAGCTGAAATATGCATTTTCTGCGATAATCTTGGTGTTTCATCTATGAAAAGTATGCAGAATCATCGAGAACGCCCTTATCGAGCTAGTTAATGCGAGAAACACGTTTTCTGGTGTATTCACCACTCCACAGAACGTTTGACATGCAGAACCGGAGATATCTTGGTTTCGGTCGGGTTTCAAGTTGAGATATGCATTCTCTACGATAATCTTGGTGAGACTTCTGTCAGAAGTATGCAGAATCTTCTAGATCGCTCCTTTCGAGCTATTTAATGCGAAAAAACAAGTTTTCTGGTGTTTTGACCACTCCACAGTGCGTTTGATATGTAGAGCAGCCGATAACTTGGTTTTCGCGGGGTTTGCAGCTGAAATATGCATTTTCTGCGATAATATTGGTGAAACTTCAGTCAGAAGTATGCAGAATCATCTAGATCGCTCCTTTCGAGCTATTTAATGCGAAAAAACAAGTTTTCTGGTGTTTTGACCACTCCACAGTGCGTTTGATATGTAGAGCCGCCGATAACTTGGTTTTCGTGGGTTTTGCAGCTGAAATGTGCATTTTCTGCGATAATCTTGGTAAGTCTTCTGTCAGAAGTATGCAGAATCATCGAGAACGCTCTTTTCGAGCTAGTTAATGCGAGAAACACTTTTTCTGGTGTATTCACAACTCCACAGAACGTTTGACATGCAGAACCGGAGATATCTTGGTTCCGGTCGGGTTTCAAGTTGAGATATGCATTTTCTACGATAATCTTGGTGAGACTTCTGTCAGAAGTATGCAGAATCATCGGGATCGCTCTTTTCGAGCTATTTAATGCGAAAAAACAAGTTTTCTGGTGTTTTGACCACTCCCCAGTGCGTTTGATATGTAGAGCCGCCGATAACTTGGTTTTCGTGGGGTTTGCAGCTGAAATATGCATTATCTGGTATAATATTGGTGAGACTTCAGTCAGAAGTATGCAGAATCATCTAGATCGCTCCTTTCGAGCTATTTAATGCGAAAAAACAAGTTTTCTGGTGTTTTGACCACTCCACAGTGCGTTTGATATGTAGAGCCGCCGATAACTTGGTTTTCGTGGGGTTTGCAGCTGAAATGTGCATTTTCTGCGATAATCTTGGTAAGTCTTCTGTCAGAAGTATGCAGAATCATCGAGAACGCTCTTTTCGAGCTAGTTAATGCGAGAAACACGATTTCTGGTGTATTCACCACTCCACAGAACGTTTGACATGCAGAACCGGAGATATCTTGGTTCCGGTCGGGTTTCAAGTTGAGATATGCATTTTTTGCGATAATATTGGTGAGACTTCAGTCAGAAGTATGCAGAATCATCGGGATCGCTCTTTTCGAGCTATTTAATGCGAAAAAACAAGTTTTCTGGTGTTTTGACCACTCCACAGTGCGTTTGATATGTAGAGCCGCCGATAACTTGGTTTACGTGGGGTTTGCAGCTGAAATGTGCATTTTCTGCGATAATCTTGGTGTTTCATCTATGAAAAGTATGCAGAATCATCGAGATCGCTCTTTTCGACCTATTTAGTGCGAGAAACACTTTTTCTGGTGTATTCACAACTCCACAGAACGTTTGACATGCAGAACCGGAGATATCTTGGTTCCGGTCGGGTTTCAAGTTGAGATATGCATTTTCTACGATAATCTTGGTGAGACTTCTGTCAGAAGTATGCAGAATCATCGGGATCGCTCTTTTCGAGATATTTAATGCGGGAAACACGTTATCTGGTTGTTTTCACCACTCCACAGTGCGTTTGATTTGCAGAGCCGGCGACATCTTGATTTTGGTGAGGTTTCCAGCTGAGATATGCATTTTCTGCGATAATCTTGGTGAGACTTCAGTCAGAAGTATGCAGAATAATCTAGATCGCTCGTTTCGAGCTATTTAATGCGAAAAAACAAGTTTTCTGGTTTTTTGACCACTCCACAGTGCGTTTGATTTGTAGAGCCGCCGATAACTTGGTTTTCGTGGGGTTTCCAGCTGAAATGTGCATTTTCTGCGATAATCTTGGTGTTTCATCTATGAAAAGTATGCAGAATCATCGAGAACGCTCTTATCGAGCTAGTTAATGCGAGAAACACGTTTTCTGGTGTTTTCACCACTCCACAGTGCGTCTGATATGCAGAACCGGCGATATCTTTGTTTTCGTGGGGTTTCCAGCACAGATATGCATTTTCTGCGATAATCTTGGTGAGCCTTCTGTCAGAAGTAAGCAGAATCATGGAGAACTCTCTTTTCGAGCCATTTAATACGAAAAAACAAGTTATCTGGTGTTTTGACCACTCCACAGTGCGTTTGATATGTAGAGCCGCCGATAACTTGGTTTTCGTGGGGTTTGCAGCTGAAATGTGCATTTTCTGCGATAATCTTGGTAAGTCTTCTGTCAGAAGTATGCAGAATCATCGAGAACGCTCTTTTCGAGCTAGTTAATGCGAGAAACACGATTTCTGGTGTATTCACCACTCCACAGAACGTTTGACATGCAGAACCGGAGATATCTTGGTTCCGGTCGGGTTTCAAGTTGAGATATGCATTTTCTGCGATAATATTGGTGAGACTTCAGTCAGAAGTATGCAGAATCATCGGGATCGCTCTTTTCGAGCTATTTAATGCGAAAAAACAAGTTTTCTGGTGTTTTGACCACTCCACAGTGCGTTTGATATGTAGAGCCGCCGATAACTTGGTTTTCGTGGGGTTTGCAGCTGAAATGTGCATTTTCTGCGATAATCTTGGTCAGTCTTCTGTCAGAAGTGTGCAGAATCATCGAGAACGCTCTTTTCGAGCTAGTTAATGCGAGAAACACGTTTTCTGGAGCATTCACCACTCCACAGTACGTTTGACATGCAGAACCGGAGATATCTTAGTTTTCGTGGGGTTTCTAGCAGGGATATGCATTTTCTGCGATAATCATGGTGAGACTTCTGTCAGAAGTATGCAGAATAATCGGGGTCGCTCTTTTCGAGCTATTTAATGCGAGAAACACGTTATCTGGTTGTTTTCACCACTCCACAGTGCGTTCGATATGCAGAACCGACGACATCTTGATTTTGGTGAGGTTTCCAGCTGAGATATGCATTTTCTGCGATAATCTTGGTGAGACTTCAGTCAGAAGTATGCAGAATCATCTAGATCGCTCCTTTCGAGCTATTTAATGCGAAAAAACAAGTTTTCTGGTGTTTTGACCACTCCACAGTGCGTTTGATATGTAGAGCCGCCGATAACTTGGTTTTCGTGGGTTTTGCAGCTGAAATGTGCATTTTCTGCGATAATCTTGGTAAGTCTTCTGTCAGAAGTATGCAGAATCATCGAGAACGCTCTTTTCGAGCTAGTTAATGCGAGAAACACGATTTCTGGTGTATTCACCACTCCACAGAACGTTTGACATGCAGAACCGGAGATATCTTGGTTCCGGTCGGGTTTCAAGTTGAGATATGCATTTTTTGCGATAATATTGGTGAGACTTCAGTCAGAAGTATGCAGAATCATCGGGATCGCTCTTTTCGAGCTATTTAATGCGAAAAAACAAGTTTTCTGGTGTTTTGACCACTCCACAGTGCGTTTGATATGTAGAGCCGCCGATAACTTGGTTTACGTGGGGTTTGCAGCTGAAATGTGCATTTTCTGCGATAATCTTGGTGTTTCATCTATGAAAAGTATGCAGAATCATCGAGATCGCTCTTTTCGACCTATTTAGTGCGAGAAACACTTTTTCTGGTGTATTCACAACTCCACAGAACGTTTGACATGCAGAACCGGAGATATCTTGGTTCCGGTCGGGTTTCAAGTTGAGATATGCATTTTCTACGATAATCTTGGTGAGACTTCTGTCAGAAGTATGCAGAATCATCGGGATCGCTCTTTTCGAGATATTTAATGCGGGAAACACGTTATCTGGTTGTTTTCACCACTCCACAGTGCGTTTGATTTGCAGAGCCGGCGACATCTTGATTTTGGTGAGGTTTCCAGCTGAGATATGCATTTTCTGCGATAATCTTGGTGAGACTTCAGTCAGAAGTATGCAGAATAATCTAGATCGCTCGTTTCGAGCTATTTAATGCGAAAAAACAAGTTTTCTGGTTTTTTGACCACTCCACAGTGCGTTTGATTTGTAGAGCCGCCGATAACTTGGTTTTCGTGGGGTTTCCAGCTGAAATGTGCATTTTCTGCGATAATCTTGGTGTTTCATCTATGAAAAGTATGCAGAATCATCGAGAACGCTCTTATCGAGCTAGTTAATGCGAGAAACACGTTTTCTGGTGTTTTCACCACTCCACAGTGCGTCTGATATGCAGAACCGGCGATATCTTTGTTTTCGTGGGGTTTCCAGCACAGATATGCATTTTCTGCGATAATCTTGGTGAGCCTTCTGTCAGAAGTAAGCAGAATCATGGAGAACTCTCTTTTCGAGCCATTTAATACGAAAAAACAAGTTATCTGGTGTTTTGACCACTCCACAGTGCGTTTGATATGTAGAGCCGCCGATAACTTGGTTTTCGTGGGGTTTGCAGCTGAAATGTGCATTTTCTGCGATAATCTTGGTAAGTCTTCTGTCAGAAGTATGCAGAATCATCGAGAACGCTCTTTTCGAGCTAGTTAATGCGAGAAACACGATTTCTGGTGTATTCACCACTCCACAGAACGTTTGACATGCAGAACCGGAGATATCTTGGTTCCGGTCGGGTTTCAAGTTGAGATATGCATTTTCTGCGATAATATTGGTGAGACTTCAGTCAGAAGTATGCAGAATCATCGGGATCGCTCTTTTCGAGCTATTTAATGCGAAAAAACAAGTTTTCTGGTGTTTTGACCACTCCACAGTGCGTTTGATATGTAGAGCCGCCGATAACTTGGTTTTCGTGGGGTTTGCAGCTGAAATGTGCATTTTCTGCGATAATCTTGGTCAGTCTTCTGTCAGAAGTGTGCAGAATCATCGAGAACGCTCTTTTCGAGCTAGTTAATGCGAGAAACACGTTTTCTGGAGCATTCACCACTCCACAGTACGTTTGACATGCAGAACCGGAGATATCTTAGTTTTCGTGGGGTTTCTAGCAGGGATATGCATTTTCTGCGATAATCATGGTGAGACTTCTGTCAGAAGTATGCAGAATAATCGGGGTCGCTCTTTTCGAGCTATTTAATGCGAGAAACACGTTATCTGGTTGTTTTCACCACTCCACAGTGCGTTCGATATGCAGAACCGACGACATCTTGATTTTGGTGAGGTTTCCAGCTGAGATATGCATTTTCTGCGATAATCTTGGTGAGACTTCAGTCAGAAGTATGCAGAATAATCTAGATCGCTCGTTTCGAGCTATTTAATGCGAAAAAACAAGTTTTCTGGTGTTTTGACCACTCCACAGTGCGTTTGATAAGTAGAGCCGCCGATAACTTGGTTTTCGTGGGGTTTGCAGCTGAAATGTGCATTTTCTGCGATAATCTTGGTAAGTCTTCTGTCAGAAGTATGCAGAATCATCGAGAACGCTCTTTTCGAGCTAGTTAATGCGAGAAACACGATTTCTGGTGTATTCACCACTCCACAGAACGTTTGACATGCAGAACCGGAGATATCTTGGTTCCGGTCGGGTTTCAAGTTGAGATATGCATTTTCTGCGATAATATTGGTGAGACTTCAGTCAGAAGTATGCAGAATCATCGGGATCGCTCTTTTCGAGCTATTTAATGCGAAAAAACAAGTTTTCTGGTGTTTTGACCACTCCACAGTGCGTTTGATATGTAGAGCCGCCGATAACTTGGTTTTCGTGGGGTTTGCAGCTGAAATATGCATTTTCCTCGATAATATTGGTGAAACTTCAGTCAGAAGTATGCAGAATCATCGAGAACACTCTTTTCGAGCTAGTTAATGCGAGAAACACTTTTTCTGGTGTATTCACAACTCCACAGAACGTTTGACATGCAGAACCGGAGATATCTTGGTTCCGGTCGGGTTTCAAGTTGAGATATGCATTTTCTACGATAATCTTGGTGAGACTTCTGTCAGAAGTATGCAGAATCATCGGGATCGCTCTTTTCGAGCTATTTAATGCGAAAAAACAAGTTTTCTGGTGTTTTGACCACTCCCCAGTGCGTTTGATATGTAGAGCTTGCCGATAACTTGGTTTTCGTGGGGTTTGCAGCTGAAATATGCATTATCTGGTATAATATTGGTGAGACTTCAGTCAGAAGTATGCAGAATCATCTGGATCGCTCCTTTCGAGCTATTTAATGCGAAAAAACAAGTTTTCTGGTGTTTTGACCACTCCACAGTGCGTTTGATATGTAGAGCCGCCGATAACTTGGTTTTCGTGGGGTTTGCAGCTGAAATGTGCATTTTCTGCGATAATCTTGGTAAGTCTTCTGTCAGAAGTATGCAGAATCATCGAGAACGCTCTTTTCGAGCTAGTTAATGCGAGAAACACGATTTCTGGTGTATTCACCACTCCACAGAACGTTTGACATGCAGAACCGGAGATATCTTGGGTCCGGTCGGGTTTCAAGTTGAGATATGCATTTTCTGCGATAATATTGGTGAGACTTCAGTCAGAAGTATGCAGAATCATCGGGATCTCTCTTTTCGAGCTATTTAATGCGAAAAAACAAGTTTTCTGGTGTTTTGACCACTCCACAGTGCGTTTGATATGTAGAGCCGCCGATAACTTGGTTTACGTGGGGTTTGCAGCTGAAATGTGCATTTTCTGCAATAATCTTGGTGTTTCATCTATGAAGAGTATGTAGAATCATCGAGAACGCTCTTTTCGAGCTAGTTAATGCGAGAAACACGTTTTCTGGTGTTTTCACCACTCCACAGTGCGTCTGATATGCAGAACCGGCGATATCTTGGTTTTCGTGGGGTTTCCAGCTGAGATATGCATTTTCTGCAATAATCTTGGTGAGTCTTCTGTCAGAAGTATGCAGAATCATCGAGAACACTCTTTTCGAGCTATTTAATGCGAAAAAACAAGTTTTCTGGTGTTTTGACCACTCCACAGTGCGTTTGATATGTAGAGCCGCCGATAACTTGGTTTTCGTGGGGTTTGCAGCTGAAATATGCATTTTCTGGTATCATATTGGTGAGACTTCAGTCAGAAGTATGCAGAATCATCTAGATCGCTCCTTTCGAGCTATTTAATGCGAAAAAACAAGTTTTCTGGTGTTTTGACCACTCCACAGTGCGTTTGATATGTAGAGCCGCCGATAACTTGGTTTTCGTGGGGTTTGCAGCTGAAATGTGCATTTTCTGCGATAATCTTGGTAAGTCTTCTGTCAGAAGTATGCAGAATCATCGAGAACGCTCTTTTCGAGCTAGTTAATGCGAGAAACACGATTTCTGGTGTATTCACCACTCCACAGAACGTTTGACATGCAGAACCGGAGATATCTTGGTTCCGGTCGGGTTTCAAGTTGAGATATGCATTTTCTGCGATAATATTGGTGAGACTTCAGTCAGAAGTATGCAGAATCATCGGGATCGCTCTTTTCGAGCTATTTAATGCGAAAAAACAAGTTTTCTGGTGTTTTGACCACTCCACAGTGCGTTTGATATGTAGAGCCGCCGATAACTTGGTTTACGTGGGGTTTGCAGCTGAAATGTGCATTTTCTGCGATAATCTTGGTGTTTCATCTATGAAAAGTATGCAGAATCATCGAGATCGCTCTTTTCGACCTATTTAGTGCGAGAAACACTTTTTCTGGTGTATTCACAACTCCACAGAACGTTTGACATGCAGAACCGGAGATATCTTGGTTCCGGTCGGGTTTCAAGTTGAGATATGCATTTTCTACGATAATCTTGGTGAGACTTCTGTCAGAAGTATGCAGAATCATCGGGATCGCTCTTTTCGAGATATTTAATGCGGGAAACACGTTATCTGGTTGTTTTCACCACTCCACAGTGCGTTTGATTTGCAGAGCCGGCGACATCTTGATTTTGGTGAGGTTTCCAGCTGAGATATGCATTTTCTGCGATAATCTTGGTGAGACTTCAGTCAGAAGTATGCAGAATAATCTAGATCGCTCGTTTCGAGCTATTTAATGCGAAAAAACAAGTTTTCTGGTTTTTTGACCACTCCACAGTGCGTTTGATTTGTAGAGCCGCCGATAACTTGGTTTTCGTGGGGTTTCCAGCTGAAATGTGCATTTTCTGCGATAATCTTGGTGTTTCATCTATGAAAAGTATGCAGAATCATCGAGAACGCTCTTATCGAGCTAGTTAATGCGAGAAACACGTTTTCTGGTGTTTTCACCACTCCACAGTGCGTCTGATATGCAGAACCGGCGATATCTTTGTTTTCGTGGGGTTTCCAGCTCAGATATGCATTTTCTGCGATAATCTTGGTGAGCCTTCTGTCAGAAGTAAGCAGAATCATGGAGAACTCTCTTTTCGAGCCATTTAATACGAAAAAACAAGTTATCTGGTGTTTTGACCACTCCACAGTGCGTTTGATATGTAGAGCCGCCGATAACTTGGTTTTCGTGGGGTTTGCAGCTGAAATGTGCATTTTCTGCGATAATCTTGGTAAGTCTTCTGTCAGAAGTATGCAGAATCATCGAGAACGCTCTTTTCGAGCTAGTTAATGCGAGAAACACGATTTCTGGTGTATTCACCACTCCACAGAACGTTTGACATGCAGAACCGGAGATATCTTGGTTCCGGTCGGGTTTCAAGTTGAGATATGCATTTTCTGCGATAATATTGGTGAGACTTCAGTCAGAAGTATGCAGAATCATCGGGATCGCTCTTTTCGAGCTATTTAATGCGAAAAAACAAGTTTTCTGGTGTTTTGACCACTCCACAGTGCGTTTGATATGTAGAGCCGCCGATAACTTGGTTTTCGTGGGGTTTGCAGCTGAAATGTGCATTTTCTGCGATAATCTTGGTCAGTCTTCTGTCAGAAGTGTGCAGAATCATCGAGAACGCTCTTTTCGAGCTAGTTAATGCGAGAAACACGTTTTCTGGAGCATTCACCACTCCACAGTACGTTTGACATGCAGAACCGGAGATATCTTAGTTTTCGTGGGGTTTCTAGCAGGGATATGCATTTTCTGCGATAATCATGGTGAGACTTCTGTCAGAAGTATGCAGAATAATCGGGGTCGCTCTTTTCGAGCTATTTAATGCGAGAAACACGTTATCTGGTTGTTTTCACCACTCCACAGTGCGTTCGATATGCAGAACCGACGACATCTTGATTTTGGTGAGGTTTCCAGCTGAGATATGCATTTTCTGCGATAATCTTGGTGAGACTTCAGTCAGAAGTATGCAGAATAATCTAGATCGCTCGTTTCGAGCTATTTAATGCGAAAAAACAAGTTTTCTGGTGTTTTGACCACTCCACAGTGCGTTTGATAAGTAGAGCCGCCGATAACTTGGTTTTCGTGGGGTTTGCAGCTGAAATGTGCATTTTCTGCGATAATCTTGGTAAGTCTTCTGTCAGAAGTATGCAGAATCATCGAGAACGCTCTTTTCGAGCTAGTTAATGCGAGAAACACGATTTCTGGTGTATTCACCACTCCACAGAACGTTTGACATGCAGAACCGGAGATATCTTGGTTCCGGTCGGGTTTCAAGTTGAGATATGCATTTTCTGCGATAATATTGGTGAGACTTCAGTCAGAAGTATGCAGAATCATCGGGATCGCTCTTTTCGAGCTATTTAATGCGAAAAAACAAGTTTTCTGGTGTTTTGACCACTCCACAGTGCGTTTGATATGTAGAGCCGCCGATAACTTGGTTTTCGTGGGGTTTGCAGCTGAAATATGCATTTTCCTCGATAATATTGGTGAAACTTCAGTCAGAAGTATGCAGAATCATCGAGAACACTCTTTTCGAGCTAGTTAATGCGAGAAACACTTTTTCTGGTGTATTCACAACTCCACAGAACGTTTGACATGCAGAACCGGAGATATCTTGGTTCCGGTCGGGTTTCAAGTTGAGATATGCATTTTCTACGATAATCTTGGTGAGACTTCTGTCAGAAGTATGCAGAATCATCGGGATCGCTCTTTTCGAGCTATTTAATGCGAAAAAACAAGTTTTCTGGTGTTTTGACCACTCCCCAGTGCGTTTGATATGTAGAGCTTGCCGATAACTTGGTTTTCGTGGGGTTTGCAGCTGAAATATGCATTATCTGGTATAATATTGGTGAGACTTCAGTCAGAAGTATGCAGAATCATCTGGATCGCTCCTTTCGAGCTATTTAATGCGAAAAAACAAGTTTTCTGGTGTTTTGACCACTCCACAGTGCGTTTGATATGTAGAGCCGCCGATAACTTGGTTTTCGTGGGGTTTGCAGCTGAAATGTGCATTTTCTGCGATAATCTTGGTAAGTCTTCTGTCAGAAGTATGCAGAATCATCGAGAACGCTCTTTTCGAGCTAGTTAATGCGAGAAACACGATTTCTGGTGTATTCACCACTCCACAGAACGTTTGACATGCAGAACCGGAGATATCTTGGGTCCGGTCGGGTTTCAAGTTGAGATATGCATTTTCTGCGATAATATTGGTGAGACTTCAGTCAGAAGTATGCAGAATCATCGGGATCGCTCTTTTCGAGCTATTTAATGCGAAAAAACAAGTTTTCTGGTGTTTTGACCACTCCACAGTGCGTTTGATATGTAGAGCCGCCGATAACTTGGTTTACGTGGGGTTTGCAGCTGAAATGTGCATTTTCTGCAATAATCTTGGTGTTTCATCTATGAAGAGTATGTAGAATCATCGAGAACGCTCTTTTCGAGCTAGTTAATGCGAGAAACACGTTTTCTGGTGTTTTCACCACTCCACAGTGCGTCTGATATGCAGAACCGGCGATATCTTGGTTTTCGTGGGGTTTCCAGCTGAGATATGCATTTTCTGCAATAATCTTGGTGAGTCTTCTGTCAGAAGTATGCAGAATCATCGAGAACACTCTTTTCGAGCTATTTAATGCGAAAAAACAAGTTTTCTGGTGTTTTGACCACTCCACAGTGCGTTTGATATGTAGAGCCGCCGATAACTTGGTTTTCGTGGGGTTTGCAGCTGAAATATGCATTTTCTGGTATCATATTGGTGAGACTTCAGTCAGAAGTATGCAGAATCATCTAGATCGCTCCTTTCGAGCTATTTTATGCGAAAAAACAAGTTTTCTGGTGTTTTGACCACTCCACAGTGCGTTTGATATGTAGAGCCGCCGATAACTTGGTTTACGTGGGGTTTGCAGCTGAAATGTGCATTATCTGCGATAATCTTGGTGTTTCATCTATGAAAAGTATGCAGAATCATCGAGATCGCTCTTTTCGACCTATTTAATGCGAGCAAACACGTTATCTGGTGTTTTCACCACTCCACAGTGCGTTTGATATGCAGAACCAGCGAAATCTTGGTTTTCGTGGGGTTTAAAGCTGAGATATGCATTATCTGCGATAATCTTTGTGAGACTTCTGTCCGAAGTGTGCAGAATCATCGAGATCGCTCTTTTCGAGCTATTTAATGCGAAAAAACAAGTTTTCTGGTGTTTTGACCACTCCCCAGTGCGTTTGATATGTAGAGCCGCCGATAACTTGGTTTTCGTGGGGTTTGCAGCTGAAATATGCATTATCTGGTATAATATTGATGAGACTTCAGTCAGAAGTATGCAGAATCATCTAGATCGCTCCTTTCGAGCTATTTAATGCGAAAAAACAAGTTTTCTGGTGTTTTGACCACTCCACAGTGCGTTTGATATGTAGAGCCGCCGATAACTTGGTTTTCGTGGGGTTTGCAGCTGAAATGTGCATTTTCTGCGATAATCTTGGTAAGTCTTCTGTCAGAAGTATGCAGAATCATCGAGAACGCTCTTTTCGAGCTAGTTAATGCGAGAAACACGATTTCTGGTGTATTCACCACTCCACAGAACGTTTGACATGCAGAACCGGAGATATCTTGGGTCCGGTCGGGTTTCAAGTTGAGATATGCATTTTCTGCGATAATATTGGTGAGACTTCAGTCAGAAGTATGCAGAATCATCGGGATCGCTCTTTTCGAGCTATTTAATGCGAAAAAACAAGTTTTCTGGTGTTTTGACCACTCCACAGTGCGTTTGATATGTAGAGC
This sequence comes from Anthophora plumipes, assembly GCA_951804975.1. Taxonomy (NCBI): domain Eukaryota; kingdom Metazoa; phylum Arthropoda; class Insecta; order Hymenoptera; family Apidae; genus Anthophora; species Anthophora plumipes. Next base: position 22,238,815 of record OX638118.1, read on the forward strand.
CGCCGATAACTTGGTTTACGTGGGGTTTGCAGCTGAAATGTGCATTTTCTGCGATAATCTTGGTGTTTCATCTATGAAGAGTATGTAGAATCATCGAGAACGCTCTTTTCGAGCTAGTTAATGCGAGAAACACGTTTTCTGGTGTTTTCACCACTCCACAGTATTTTGATATGCAGAACCAGCGATATCTTGGCTTTCGTGGGGTTTCAAGCTGAGATATGCATTTTTTACGATAATCTTGGTGAGACTTCTGTCCGAAGTATGCAGAACCATCGAGATCGCTCTTTTCGAGCTATTTAATGCGAGAAACACGTTATCTGGTTTTTCCAGCACTCCACAGTGCGTTTTATATGCAGAACCAGCGATATCTTGGTTTTCGTGGGGTTTCAAGCTGAGATATGCAATTTCTGCGATAATCGTGGTGAGACTTCAGTCAGAAGTATGCAGAATAATCTAGATCGCTCGTTTCGAGCTATTTAATGCGAGAAACACGTTATCTGGTGTTTTCACCACTCCACAGTGCGTATGATATGCAGAACCGACGATATCTTGGTTTTCGTGGGGTTTCAAGCTCAGATATGCATTTTCTGTGATAATCTTGGTGAGACTTCTATCCGAAGTATGCAGAGTCATCGAGATCGTATTTTTCGAGCTATTTAATGCGAGAAACACGTTATTTGGTGTTTTCACCACTCCACAGTGCGTTTGATATGCAGAACCGGCGATATCTTGGTTTTCGTCGGGTTTCAAGCTGAGATATGCATTTTCTACGATAATCTTGGTGAGACTTCTGTCAGAAGTATGCAGAATCATCGGGATCGCTCTTTTCGAGATATTTAATGCGGGAAACACGTTATCTGGTTGTTTTCACCACTCCACAGTGCGTTTGATATGCAGAACCGGCGATATCTTGGTTTTCGTCGGGTTTCAAGCTGAGATATGCATTTTCTGCGATAATCTTGGTGTTTCATCTATGAAAGGTATGCGGAATCATCGAGAACGCTCTTATCGAGCTAGTTAATGCGAGAAACACGTTTTCTGGTGTTTTCACCACTCCACAGTGCGTCTGATATGCAGAACCGGCGATATCTTGGTTTTCGTGGGGTTTCCAGCTGAGATATGCATTTTCTGCGATAATCTTGGTGAGTCTTCTGTCAGCAGTATGCAGAATCATCGAGAACTCTCTTTTCGAGCTATTTAATGCAAAAAAACAAGTTTTCTGGCGTTTTGACCACTCCACAGTGCGTTTGATATGTAGAGCCGCCGATAACTTGGTTTTCGTGGGGTTTGCAGCTGAAATCTGCATTTTCTGGTATAATATTGGTGAGACTTCAGAAAGAAGTATGCAGAATCATCTAGATCGCTCCTTTCGAGCTATTTAATGCGAAAAAACAAGTTTTCTGGTGTTTTGACCACTCCACGGTGCGTTTGATATGTAGAGCCGCCGATAACTTGGATTTCGTGGGGTTTGCAGCTGAAATGTGCATTTTCTGCGATAATCTTGGTAAGTCTTCTGTCAGAAGTATACAGAATCATCGAGAACGCTCTTTTCGAGCTAGTTAATGCGAGAAACACGTTTTCTGGTGTATTCACCACTCCACAGAACGTTTGACATGCAGAACCGGAGATATCTTGGTTTCGGTCGGGTTTCAAGTTGAGATATGCATTCTCTACGATAATCTTGGTGAGACTTCTGTCAGAAGTATGCAGAATCTTCTAGATCGCTCCTTTCGAGCTATTTAATGCGAAAAAACAAGTTTTCTGGTGTTTTGACCACTCCACAGTGCGTATGATATGTAGAGCCGCCGATAACTTGGTTTTCGTGGGGTTTGCAGCTGAAATATGCATTTTCTGCGATAATATTGGTGAAACTTCAGTCAGAAGTATGCAGAATCATCTAGATCGCTCCTTTCGAGCTATTTAATGCGAAAAAACAAGTTTTCTGGTGTTTTGACCACTCCACAGTGCGTTTGATATGTAGAGCCGCCGATAACTTGGTTTTCGTGGGTTTTGCAGCTGAAATGTGCATTTTCTGCGATAATCTTGGTAAGTCTTCTATCAGAAGTATGCAGAATCATCGAGAACGCTCTTTTCGAGCTAGTTAATGCGAGATACACTTTTTCTGGTGTATTCACAACTCCACAGAACGTTTGACATGCAGAACCGGAGATATCTTGGTTCCGGTCGGGTTTCAAGTTGAGATATGCATTTTCTACGATAATCTTGGTGAGACTTCTGTCAGAAGTATGCAGAATCATCGGGATCGCTCTTTTCGAGCTATTTAATGCGAAAAAACAAGTTTTCTGGTGTTTTGACCACTCCCCAGTGCGTTTGATATGTAGAGCCGCCGATAACTTGGTTTTCGTGGGGTTTGCAGCTGAAATATGCATTATCTGGTATAATATTGGTGAGACTTCAGTCAGAAGTATGCAGAATCATCTAGATCGCTTCTTCGAGCTATTTAATGCGAAAAAACAAGTTTTCTGGTGTTTTGACCACTCCACAGTGCGTTTGATATGTAGAGCCGCCGATAACTTGGTTTTCGTGGGGTTTGCAGCTGAAATGTGCATTTTCTGCGATAATCTTGGTAAGTCTTCTGTCAGAAGTATGCAGAATCATCGAGAACGCTCTTTTCGAGCTAGTTAATGCGAGAAACACGATTTCTGGTGTATTCACCACTCCACAGAACGTTTGGCATGCAGAACCGGAGATATCTTGGTTCCGGTCGGGTTTCAAGTTGAGATATGCATTTTCTGCGATAATATTGGTGAGACTTCTGTCCGAAGTGTGCAGAATCATCGAGATCGCTCTTTTCGAGCTATTTAATGCGAGAAACAAGTTATCTGGTGTTTTCACCACTCCACAGTTCGTTGGATATGCAGAACAGGTGATATCTTGGTTTTCGAGGGGTTTCAAGCTGAGATATGCATTTTCTGCTATAAAATTGGTGAGACTTCTGTCCGAAGTATGCTGAATCATCGAGATCGCTCTTTTCGAGATAGTTAATGCGAGAAAAACCTTGTCTGGTGTTTTCACCACTCCACAGTGCCTTTGATATGCAGAACCAGCGATATCTTGGCTTTCGTGGGGTTTCAAGCTGAGATATGCATTTTTTACGATAATCTTGGTGAGACTTCTGTCCGAAGTATGCAGAACCATCGAGATCGCTCTTTTCGAGCTATTTAATGCGAGAAACACGTTATCTGGTGTTTCCAGCACTCCACAGTGCGTTTTATATGCAGAACCAGCGATATCTTGGTTTTCGTGGGGTTTCAAGCTGAGATATGCAATTTCTGCGATAATCTTGGTGAGACTTCTGTCCGAAGTATGCTTAATCATCGAGATCGCTCGTTTCGAGCTATTTAATGCGAGAAACTCGTTATCTGGTGTTTTCACCACTCCACAGTGCGTATGATATGCAGAACCGACGATATCTTGGTTTTCGTGGGGTTTCAAGCTCAGATATGCATTTTCTGTGATAATCTTGGTGAGACTTCTATCCGAAGTATGCAGAGTCATCGAGATCGTATTTTTCGAGCTATTTAATACGAGAAACACGTTATTTGGTGTTTTCACCACTCCACAGTGCGTTTGATATGCAGAACCGGCGATATCTTGGTTTTCGTCGGGTTTCAAGCTGAGATATGCATTTTCTGCGATAATCTTGGTGAGACTTCAGTCAGAAGTATGCAGAATAATCTAGATCGCTCGTTTCGAGCTATTTAATGCGAAAAAACAAGTTTTCTGGTGTTTTGACCACTCCACAGTGCGTTTGATTTGTAGAGCCACCGATAACTTGGTTTTTGTGGGGTTTCCAGCTGAATTATGCATTTTCTGCGATAATCTTGGTGTTTCATCTATGAAAAGTATGCAGAATCATCGAGAAAGCTCTTTTCGAGCTAGTTAATGCGAGAAACACGTTTTCTGGTGTTTTCACCACTCCACAGTGCGTCTGATATGCAGAACCGGCGATATCTTGGTTTTCGTGGGGTTTCCAACTGAGATATGCATTTTCTGCGATAATCTTGGTGAGTCTTCTGTCAGAAGTATGCAGAATCATCGAGAACTCTCTTTTGGAGCTATTTAATGCAAAAAAACAAGTTTTCTGGTGTTTTGACCACTCCACAGTGCGTTCGATATGCAGAACCGACGACATCTTGGATTTCGTCGGGTTTCAAGCTGTGATATGCATTTTCTACGATAATCTTGGTGAGACTTCTGTCAGAAGTATGCAGAATCATCGGGATCGCTCTTTTCGAGATATTTAATGCGGGAAACACGTTATCTGGTTGTTTTCACCACTCCACAGTGCGTTTGATTTGCAGAGCCGGCGACATCTTGATTTTGGTGAGGTTTCCAGCTGAGACATGCATTTTCTGCGATAATCTTGGTGAGACTTCAGTCAGAAGTATGCAGAATAATCTAGATCGCTCGTTTCGAGCTATTTAATGCGAAAAAACAAGTTTTCTGGTGTTTTGACCACTCCACAGTGCGTTTGATTTGTAGAGCCGCCGATAACTTGGTTTTCGTGTGGTTTCCAGCTGAAATATGCATTTTCTGCGATAATCTTGGTGTTTCATCTATGAAGAGTATGCAGAATCATCGAGAACGCTCCTTTCGAGCTATTTAATGCGAAAAAACAAGTTTTCTGGTGTTTTGACCACTCCACAGTGCGTTTGATATGTAGAGCCGCCGATAACTTGGTTTTCGTGGGGTTTCAACCTGAGATATGCATTTTCTGCGATAATCTTGGTGAGACTTCTGTCGGAAGTATGCAGAATCATCGAGATCGCATTTTTCGATCTATTTAATGCGAGAAACACGTTGTCTGGTGTTTTGACCACTCCACAGTTGGTTTGATATGCAGAACCGGCGATGTTAGGTTTTCGTCGGGTTTCAAGCTTAGATATGCATTTTCTGCGATAATCATGGTCAGACTTCTGTTAGAAGTATGCAGAATCATCGAGATCGAACTTTTCGATCTATTTAATGCGAGAAACACGTTGTCTGGTGTTTTCACCACTCCACAGTTGGTTTGATATGCAGAACCGGCGATGTTTGGTTTTCGTCGGGTTTCAAGCTTAGATATGCTTTTTCTGCGATAATCATGGTGAGTCTTCTGTTAGAAGTATGCAGAATCATCGAGATCGCACATTTCGATCTATTTAATGCGAGAAACACGTTATCTGGTGTTTCCACCACTCCACAGAGCGTTTGATATGCAGAACCGGCGATGTTTGGTTTTCGTCGGGTTTCAAGCTTAGATATGAATTTTCTGCGATAATCTTGGTGAGACTTCTGTCCGAAGTATGCAGAATCATCGATATCGCATTTTTCGATCTATTTAATGCGAGAAACACGTTGTCTGGTGTTTTCACCACTCCACAGTTCGTTGGATATGCCGAACCAGAGATATCTTGGTTTTCGTGGGGTTTCAAGCTGAGATATGCATTTTCTGCGATAATCTTGGTGAGACTTCTGTCCGAAGTATGCAGAATCATCGATATCGCATTTTTCGATCTATTTAATGCGAGAAACACGTTGTCTGGTGTTTTCACCACTCCACAGTTCGTTGGATATGCCGAACCAGAGATATCTTGGTTTTCGTGGGGTTTCAAGCTGAGATATGCATTTTCTGCGATAATCTTGGTGAGACTTCTGTCCGAAGTATGCAGAATCATCGAGATCGCATTTTTCGATCTATTTAATGCGAGAAACACGTTGTCTGGTGTTTTCACCACTCCACAGTTGGTTTGATATGCAGAACCGGCGATGTTTGGTTTTCGTCGGGTTTCAAGCTTAGATATGCATTTTCTGCGATAATCATGGTGAGACTTCTGTTAGAAGTATGCAGAATCATCGAGATCGCACTTTTCGATCTATTTAATGCGAGAAACACGTTGTCTGGTGTTTTCACCACTCCACAGTTGGTTTGATGTGCAGAACCGGCGATGTTTGGTTTTCGTCGGGTTTCAAGCTTAGATATGCATTTTCTTCGATAATCATGGTGAGACTTCTGTTAGAAGTATGCAGAATCATCGAGATCGCACTTTTCGATCTATTTAATGCGAGAAACACGTTGTCTGGTGTTTTCACCACTCCACAGTGCGTTTGATATGCAGAACCGGCGATATCTTGGTTTTTGTGGGGATTCAAACTGAGATATGCATTTTCTGCGATAATCTTGGTGAGACCTCTGTCCGAAGTATGCAGAAACATCGAGATCGCTCTTTTCGACCTATTTGATGCGAGAAACACGTTATCTGGTGTTTTCACCACTCCTCAGTGCGTTTGATATGCAGAACCAGCGATATCTTGGTTTTCGTGGGGTTTCAAGCTGAGATATGCATTTTTTACGATAATCATGGTGAGACTTCTGTCCGAAGTATGCAGAATCATCGAGATCGCACTTTTCGAGCTATTTAATGCGAGAAACACGTTATCTGGTGTTTTAAGCAATCCACAGTGCGTTTGCTATGTAGAACCAGCGATATCTGGGTTTTCGTGGGGTTTCAAGCTGAGATATGCATTTTTTACGATAATCTTGGTGAGACTTCTGTCCGAAGTATGCTTAATCATCGAGATCGCTCGTTTCGACCAATTTAATGCGAAAAACACGTTATCTGGTGTTTTCACCACTCCACAGTGCGTATGATATGCAGAACCGGCGATATCTTGGTTTTCGAGGGGTTTCAAGCTGAGATATGCATTTTCTGCGATAATCTTGGTGAGACTTCTGTCCGAAGTATGCAGAATCATCGAGATCGCATTTTTCGATCTATTTAATGCGAGAAACACGTTGTCTGGTGTTTTCACCACTCCACAGTTGGTTTGATATGCAGAACCGGCGATGTTTGGTTTTCGTCGGGTTTCAAGCTTAGATATGCATTTTCTGCGATAATCATGGTGAGACTTCTGTTAGAAGTATGCAGAATCATCGAGATCGCACTTTTCGATCTATTTAATGCGAGAAACACGTTGTCTGGTGTTTTCACCACTCCACAGTTGGTTTGATATGCAGAACCGGCGATGTTTGGTTTTTGTCGGGTTTCAAGCTTAGATATGCTTTTTCTGCGATAATCATGGTGAGACTTCTGTTAGAAGTATGCAGAATCATCGAGATCGCTCGTTTCGAGCTATTTACTGCGAGAAACACGTTTTCTGGTGTTTTCACCACTCCACAGTGCGTTGGATATGCAGAACCGGAGATATGTTGGTTTTCGTGGGGTTTCAAGCTGAGATATGCATTTTCTGCGATAATCTTGGTGAGACCTCTGTCCGAAGTATGCAGAAACACCGAGATCGCTCTTTTCGACCTATTTAATGCGAGAAACACGTTATCTGGTGTTTTCACCACTCCACAGTGCGTTTGATATGCAGAACCGGCGATATCTTGGTTTTTGTGGGGATTCAAACTGAGATATGCATTTTATGCGATAATCTTGGTGAGACCTCTGTCCGAAGTATGCAGAAACATCGAGATCGCTCTTTTCGACCTATTTATTGCGAGAAACACGTTATCTGGTGTTTTCACCACTCCTCAGTGCGTTTGATATGCAGAACCAGCGATATCTTGGTTTTCGTGGGGTTTCAAGCTGAGATATGCATTTTTTACGATAATCATGGTGAGACTTCTGTCCGAAGTATGCAGAATCATCGAGATCGCACTTTTCGAGCTATTTAATGCGAGAAACACGTTATCTGGTGTTTTCACCACTCCACAGTTGGTTTGATATGCAGAACCGGCGATGTTTGGTTTTTGTCGGGTTTCAAGCTTAGATATGCTTTTTCTGCGATAATCATGGTGAGACTTCTGTTAGAAGTATGCAGAATCATCGAGATCGCTCTTTTCGAGTTATTTAATGCGAGAAACACGTTATCTGGTGTTTTCACCACTCCACAGAGCGTTTGATATGCAGAACCAGCGATATCTTGGTTTACGAGGGATTTCAAGCTGAGATATGCATTTTTTACGATAATCTTGGTGAGACTTCTGTCCGAAGTATGCAGAATCATCGAGATGGCTCGTTTCGAGCTATTTACTGCGAGAAACACGTTTTCTGGTGTTTTCACCACTCCACAGTGCGTTGGATATGCAGAACCGGAGATATTTTGGTTTTCGTCGGGTTTCAAGCTGAGATATGCATTTTCTGCGATAATCTTGGTGTGACTTCTGTCCGAAGTATGCAGAATCATCGATACCGCTCTTTCCGAGCAATTTAATGCGAGAAACACGTTATCTGGTGTTTTCACCACTCCACAGTGCATATGTTATGCAAAACCGACGATATCTTGGTTTTCGTGGGGTTTCAAGCTCAGAATTGCATTTTCTGCGATAATCTTGGTGAGACTTCTGTCCGAAGTATACAGAATCATCGAGATCGCATTTTTCGATCTATTTAATGCGAGAAACACGTTGTCTGGTGTTTTCACCACTCCACAGTTGGTTTGATATGCAGAACCGGCGATGTTTGGTTTTCGTCGGGTTTCAAGCTTAGATATGCATTTTCTGCGATAATCATGGTGAGACTTCTGTTAGAAGTATGCAGAATCATCGAGATCGCACTTTTCGATCTATTTAATGCGAGAAACACGTTGTCTGGTGTTTTCACCACTCCACAATTGGTTTGATATGCAGAACCGGCGATGTTTGGTTTTCGTCGGGTTTCAAGCTTAGATATGCATTTTCTGCGATAATCATGGTGAGACTTCTGTTAGAAGTATGCAGAATCATCGAGATCGCACATTTCGATCTGTTTAATGCGAGAAACACGTTATCTGGTGATTTCACCACTCCACAGAGCGTTTGATATGCAGAACCGGCGATGTTTGGTTTTCGTCGGGTTTCAAGCTTAGATATGCATTTTCTGCGATAATCATGGTGAGACTTCTGTTAGAAGTATGCAGAATCATCGAGATCGCACTTTTCGATCTATTTAATGCGAGAAACACGTTGTCTGGTGTTTTCACCACTTCACAGTTGGTTTGATATGCAGAACCGGCGATGTATGGTTTTTGTCGGGTTTCAAGCTTAGATATGCTTTTTCTGCGATAATCATGGTGAGACTTCTGTTAGAAGTATGCAGAATCATCGAGATCGCACATTTCGATCTGTTTAATGCGAGAAACACGTTATCTGGTGTTTTCACCACTCCACAGAGCGTTTGATATGCAGAACCGGCGATGTTTGGTTTTCGTCGGGTTTCAAGCTTAGATATGCATTTTCTGCGATAATCATGGTGAGACTTCTGTTAGAAGTATGCAGAATCATCGAGATCGCACATTTCGATCTATTTAATGCGAGAAACACGTTGTCTGGTGTTTTCACCACTTCACAGTTGGTTTGATATGCAGAACCGGCGATGTTTGGTTTTTGTCGGGTTTCAAGCTTAGATATGCTTTTTCTGCGATAATCATGGTGAGACTTCTGTTAGAAGTATGCAGAATCATCGAGATCGCACATTTCGATCTGTTTAATGCGAGAAACACGTTATCTGGTGTTTTCACCACTCCACAGAGCGTTTGATATGCAGAACCGGCGATGTTTGGTTTTCGTCGGGTTTCAAGCTTAGATATGCATTTTCTGCGATAATCATGGTGAGACTTCTGTTAGAAGTATGCAGAATCATCGAGATCGCACATTTCGATCTATTTAATGCGAGAAACACGTTATCTGGTGTTTGCACCACTCCACAGAGCGTTTGATATGCAGAGCCAGCGATATCTTGGTTTTCTTGGGATTTCAAGCTGAGATATGCATTTTTTACGATAATCTTGGTGAGACTTCTGTCCGAAGTATGCAGAATCATCGATATCCCTCTTTTCGAGCTCTTTAATGCGAGAAACACGTTGTCTGGTGTTTTCACCACTCCACAGCTGGTTTGATATGCAGAACCGGCGATGTTTGGTTTTCGTCGGGTTTCAAGCTTAGATATGCATTTTTTGCGATAATCATGGTGAGACTTCTGTTAGAAGTATGCAGAATCATCGAGATCGCACATTTCGATCTGTTTAATGCGAGAAACACGTTATCTGGTGATTTCACCACTCCACAGAGCGTTTGATATGCAGAACCGGCGATGTTTGGTTTTCGTCGGGTTTCAAGCTTAGATATGCATTTTCTGCGATAATCATGGTGAGACTTCTGTTAGAAGTATGCAGAATCATCGAGATCGCACATTTCGATCTATTTAATGCGAGAAACACGTTGTCTGGTGTTTTCACCACTTCACAGTTGGTTTGATATGCAGAACCGGCGATGTTTGGTTTTTGTCGGGTTTCAAGCTTAGATATGCTTTTTCTGCGATAATCATGGTGAGACTTCTGTTAGAAGTATGCAGAATCATCGAGATCGCACATTTCGATCTGTTTAATGCGAGAAACACGTTATCTGGTGTTTTCACCACTCCACAGAGCGTTTGATATGCAGAACCGGCGATGTTTGGTTTTCGTCGGGTTTCAAGCTTAGATATGCATTTTCTGCGATAATCATGGTGAGACTTCTGTTAGAAGTATGCAGAATCATCGAGATCGCACATTTCGATCTATTTAATGCGAGAAACACGTTATCTGGTGTTTGCACCACTCCACAGAGCGTTTGATATGCAGAGCCAGCGATATCTTGGTTTTCTTGGGATTTCAAGCTGAGATATGCATTTTTTACGATAATCTTGGTGAGACTTCTGTCCGAAGTATGCAGAATCATCGATATCCCTCTTTTCGAGCTCTTTAATGCGAGAAACACGTTGTCTGGTGTTTTCACCACTCCACAGTTGGTTTGATATGCAGAACCGGCGATGTTTGGTTTTCGTCGGGTTTCAAGCTTAGATATGCATTTTTTGCGATAATCATGGTGAGACTTCTGTTAGAAGTATGCAGAATCATCGAGATCGCACATTTCGATCTGTTTAATGCGAGAAACACGTTATCTGGTGATTTCACCACTCCACAGAGCGTTTGATATGCAGAACCGGCGATGTTTGGTTTTCGTCGGGTTTCAAGCTTAGATATGCATTTTCTGCGATAATCATGGTGAGACTTCTGCCAGAAGTATGCAGAATCATCGGGATCGTTCTTTTCGAGCTATTTAATGCGAGAAACACGTTATCTGGTGTTTTCACCACTCCACAGTGCGTATGATATGCAGAACCGGCGATATCTTGGTTTTCGTGGGCTTTCAAGCTGAGATATGCATTATCTGCGATAATCTTGGCGAGGCTTCTGGCGGAAGTATGCTTAATCATCGAGATCGCTCGTTTGGACCTATTTAATGCGAGAAACACGTTTTCTGGGGTTTTCACCACTCCACAGTTCGTTGGATGTGCAGAACTGGAGATATCTTGGTTTTCGTGGGGTTTCAAGCTGAGATATGCATTTTCTGCGATAATCTTGGTGAGACTTCTGTCCGAAGTGTGCAGAATCATCGAGATCGCTCTTTTCGAGCTATTTAATGCGAGAAACACGTTTTCTGGGGTTTTCACCACTCCACAGTTCGTTGGATATGCAGAACAGGTGATATCTTGGTTTTCGAGGGGTTTCAAGCTGAGATATGCATTTTCTGCGATAATCTTGGTGAGACTTCTGTCCGAAGTATGCAGAATCATCGAGATCGCTCTTTTCGAGCTATTTAATGCGAGAAACACGTTATCTGGTGTTTTCACCACTCCTCAGTGCGTTTGATATGCTGAACCAGCGATATCTTGGTTTTCGTGGGGTTTCAAGCTGAGATATGCATTTTTTACGATAATCATGGTGAGACTTCTGTCCGAAGTATGCAGAATCATCGATATCCCTCTTTTCGAGCTCTTTAATGCGAGAAACACGTTATCTGGTGTTTTCACCACTCCACAGTGCGTTTGATATGCAGAACCGGCGATATCTTGGTTTTTGTGGGGATTCAAACTGAGATATGAATTTTTTACGATAATCTTGGTGAGACTTCTGTCGGAAGTTTGCTTAATCATCGAGATCGCTCTATTCGAGCTATTTAATGCGAGAAACACGTTATCTCGTGCATTCAGCACTCCACAGTGCGTTTGATATGCAGAACCAGCGATATCTTGGTTTTCGTGGGGATTCAAGCTGAGATATGCAATTTCTGCGATAATCTTGGTGAGACTTCTGTCCGAAGTTTGCTTAATCATCGAGATCCCTCTTTTCGGGCTATTTAATGCGAGAAACACGTTATCTGGTGTTTTCACCACTCCACAGTGCGTTTGATATGCAGAACCGGCGACATCTTGGGTTTCGTCGGGTATCAAGCTGAGATACGCATTTTTTACGATAATCATGGTGAGACTTCTGTCCGAAGTATGCTTAATCATCGAGATCCCTCTTTTCGGGCTATTTAATGCGAGAAACACGTTATCTGGCGTTTTCACCACTCCACAGAGCGTTTGATATGCAGAACCGGCGACATCTTGGGTTTCGTCGGGTATCAAGCTGAGATATGCATTTTCTACGATAATCTTTGTGTGACTTCTGCCAGAAGTATGCAGAATCATCGGGATCGCTCTTTTCGAGCTATTTAATGCGAGAAACACGTTATCTGGCGTTTTCACCACTCCACAGAGCGTTTGATATGCAGAACCGGCGACATCTTGGGTTTCGTCGGGTATCAAGCTGAGATATGCATTTTCTACGATAATCTTTCTGTGACTTCTGTTAGAAGTATGCAGAACCATCGAGATCGCACATTTCGATCTATTTATTGCGAGAAACACGTTATCTGGTGTTTTCACCACTCCACAGTGCGTATGATATGCAGAACCGGCGATATCTTGGTTTTCGTGGGCTTTCAAGCTGAGATATGCATTATCTGCGATAATCTTGGCGAGGCTTCTGGCGGAAGTATGCTTAATCATCGAGATCGCTCGTTTGGACCTATTTAATGCGAGAAACACGTTTTCTGGGGTTTTCACCACTCCACAGTTCGTTGGATGTGCAGAACTGGAGATATCTTGGTTTTCGTGGGGTTTCAAGCTGAGATATGCATTTTCTGCGATAATCTTGGTGAGACCTCTGTCCGAATTATGCAGAAACATCGAGATCGCTCTTTTCGACCTATTTAATGCGAGAAACACGTTATCTAGTGTTTTCACTACTCCACAGTGCGTTTGATATGCAGAAACCGGCGATATCTTGGTTTTCGTGGGGTTTCAAGCTGAGATATGCATTTTCTGCGATAATCTTGGTGAGACTTCTGTCCGAAGTGTGCAGAATCATCGAGATCGCTCTTTTCGAGCTATTTAATGCGAGAAACACGTTTTCTGGGGTTTTCACCACTCCACAGTTCGTTGGATATGCAGAACAGGTGATATCTTGGTTTTCGAGGGGTTTCAAGCTGAGATATGCATTTTCTGCGATAATCTTGGTGAGACTTCTGTCCGAAGTATGCAGAATCATCGAGATCGCTCTTTTCGAGCTATTTAATGCGAGAAACACGTTATCTGGTGTTTTCACCACTCCTCAGTGCGTTTGATATGCTGAACCAGCGATATCTTGGTTTTCGTGGGGTTTCAAGCTGAGATATGCATTTTTTACGATAATCATGGTGAGACTTCTGTCCGAAGTATGCAGAATCATCGATATCCCTCTTTTCGAGCTCTTTAATGCGAGAAACACGTTATCTGGTGTTTTCACCACTCCACAGTGCGTTTGATATGCAGAACCGGCGATATCTTGGTTTTTGTGGGGATTCAAACTGAGATATGCATTTTTTACGATAATCTTGGTGAGACTTCTGTCGGAAGTTTGCTTAATCATCGAGGTCGCTCTATTCGAGCTATTTAATGCGAGAAACACGTTATCTCGTGCATTCAGCACTCCACAGTGCGTTTGATATGCAGAACCAGCGATATCTTGGTTTTCGTGGGGATTCAAGCTGAGATATGCAATTTCTGCGATAATCTTGGTGAGACTTCTGTCCGAAGTTTGCTTAATCATCGAGATCCCTCTTTTCGGGCTATTTAATGCGAGAAACACGTTATCTGGTGTTTTCACCACTCCACAGTGCGTTTGATATGCAGAACCGGCGACATCTTGGGTTTCGTCGGGTATCAAGCTGAGATACGCATTTTTTACGATAATCATGGTGAGACTTCTGTCCGAAGTATGCTTAATCATCGAGATCGCTCGTTTGGACCTATTTAATGCGAGAAACACGTTTTCTGGGGTTTTCACCACTCCACAGTTCGTTGGATGTGCAGAACTGGAGATATCTTGGTTTTCGTGGGGTTTCAAGCTGAGATATGCATTTTCTGCGATAATCTTGGTGAGACTTCTGTCCGAAGTGTGCAGAATCATCGAGATCGCTCTTTTCGAGCTATTTAATGCGAGAAACACGTTATCTGGTGTTTTCACCACTCCACAGTGCGTATGATATGCAGAACCGGCGATATCTTGGTTTTCGTGGGCTTTCAAGCTGAGATATGCATTATCTGCGATAATCTTGGCGAGGCTTCTGGCGGAAGTATGCTTAATCATCGAGATCGCTCGTTTGGACCTATTTAATGCGAGAAACACGTTTTCTGGGGTTTTCACCACTCCACAGTTAGTTGGATGTGCAGAACTGGAGATATCTTGGTTTTCGTGGGGTTTCAAGCTGAGATATGCATTTTCTGCGATAATCTTGGTGAGAGTTCTGTCCGAAGTGTGCAGAATCATCGAGATCGCTCTTTTCGAGCTATTTAATGCGAGAAACACGTTTTCTGGGGTTTTCACCACTCCACAGTTCGTTGGATATGCAGAACAGGTGATATCTTGGTTTTCGAGGGGTTTCAAGCTGAGATATGCATTTTCTGCGATAATCTTGGTGAGACTTCTGTCCGAAGTATGCAGAATCATCGAGATCGCTCTTTTCGAGCTATTTAATGCGAGAAACACGTTGTGTGGTGTTTTCACCAATCCACAGTTGGTTTGATATGCAGAACCGGCGATGTTTGGTTTTCGTCGGGTTTCAAGCTGAGATATGCATTTTCTACGATAATCTTGGTGAAACATCTGTCCGAAGTATGCAGAAACATCAAGAGCGCTCTTTTCGAGCTATTTAATGCGAGAAACACGTTTTCTGGGGTTTTCACCACACCACAGTTCGTTGGATGTGCCGAACCGGAGATATCTTGGTTTTCGTGGGGTTTCAAGCTGAGATATGCATTTTCTGCGATCATCTTGGTGAGACATCAGTCAGAAGTATGCAGAATCATCGAGATCGCTCATTTCGAGCTATTTAATGCGAGAAACACGTTATCTGGTGTTTTCACCACTCCACAGTGCGTTGGATATGCAGAACAGGTGATATCTTGGTTTTCGAGGGGTTTCAAGCTGAGATATGCATTATCTGCGATAATCTAGGTGAGACTACTGTCCGAAGTATGCAGAATCATCGAGATCGCTCGTTTCGAGCTATTTAATGCGAGAAACACGTTTCCTGGTGTTTTCACCACTCCACAGTGCGTTGGATATGCAGAACCGGAGATATTTTGGTTTTCGTCGGGTTTCAAGCTGAGATATGCATTTTCTACGATAAGCTTGGTGAGGCATCTGTCCGAAGAATGCAGAAACATCGAGAGCGCTCTTTTCGAGCTATTTAATGCGAGAAACTCGTTTTCTGGGGTTTTCACCACTCCACAGTTCGTTGGATATGCAGAACAGGTGATATCTTGGTTTCCGAGGGGTTTCAAGCTGAGGTATGCATTTTCTGCGATGATCTTGGTGAGACTTCTGTCCGAAGTATGCAGAAACATCAAGAGCGCTCTTTTCGAGCTATTTAATGCGAGAAACACGTTTTCTGGTTTTTTCACCACTCCACAGTGCGTTGGATATGCAGAACCGGAGATATTTTGGTTTTCGTCGGGTTTCAAGCTGAGATATGCATTTTCTGCGATAAGCTTGGTGAGACATCTGTCCGATGAATGCAGAAACATCGAGAGCGCTCTTTTCGAGCTATTTAATGCGAGAAACTAGTTGTCAGGGGTTTTCACCACTCCACAGATCGTTGGATATGCAGAACAGGTGATATCTTGGTTTTCGAGGGGTTTCAAGCTGAGATATGCATTTTCTGCGATAATCTTGGTGAGACTTCTGTCCGAAGTCTGCAGAATCATCGAGATCGCTCTTTTCGAGCTATTTAATGCGAGAAACACGTTTTCTGGGGTTTTCACCACACCACAGTTCGTTGGATGTGCAGAACCGGAGATATCTTGGTTATCGTGGGGTTTCAAGCTGAGATATGCATTTTCTGCGATAATCTTGGTGAGACCTCTGTCCGAAGAATGCAGAAACATCGAGATTGCTCTTTTCGAGCTATTTAATGCGAGAAACACGTTATCTGGTGCTTTCACCACTCCACAGAGCGTTTGATAAGCAGAACCCGCGATATCTTGGTTTTCGTGGAGTTTCAAGCTGAGATATGCATTTTATATGATAATCTTGGTGAGACTTCTGTACGAAGTATGCAGAATCATCGAGATCGCTCGTTTCGAGCTATTTAATGCGAGAAACATGTTTCCTGGTGTTTTCACCACTCCACAGTGCGTTGGATATGCAGAACCGGAGATATTTTGGTTTTCGTCGGGTTTCAAGCTGAGATATGCATTTTCTACGATAAGCTTGGTGAGACATCTGTCCGAAGAATGCAGAAACATCGAGAGCGCTCTCTTCGAGCTATTTAATGCGAGAAACACGTTTCCTGGTGTTTTCACCACTCCACAGTGCGTTAGATATGCAGAACCGGAGATATTTTGGTTTTCGTCGGGTTTCAAGCTGAGATATGCATTTTCTACGATAATCTTGGTGAAACATCTGTCCGAAGTATGCAGAATCATCGAGATCGCCCGTTTCGAGCTATTTAATGCGAGAAACACGTTTCCTGGTGTTTTCACCACTCCACAGTGCGTTGGATATGCAGAACCGGAGATATTTTGGTTTTCGTCGGGTTTCCAGCTGAGATATGCATTTTCTGCGATAATCTTGGTGAGACTTCTGTCCGAAGTATGCAGAATCATCGAGATCGCACTTTTCGAGCTATTTAATGCGAGAAACACGTTATCTGGTGTTTTCACCTCTCCACAGTGCGATTGATATGCAGAACCGGCGATATCTTGGTTTTTGTGGGGTTTCAAGCTGAGATATGCATTTTTTACGATAATCTTGGTGAGACTTCTGTCCGAAGTATGCTTAATCATGGAGATCGCTCTATTCGAGCTATTTAATGCGAGAAACACGTTATCTGGTGTTTTCAGCACTCCACAGTGCGTTTGATATGCAGAACCAGCGATATCCTGGTTTTCGAGGGGATTCAAGCTGAGATATGCAATTTCTGCGATAATCTTGGTGAGACTTCTGTCCGAAGTATGCTTAATCATCGAGATCGCTCGTTTCGAGCTATTTAATGCGAGAAACACGTTATCTGGTGTTTTCACCACTCCACAGAGCGTTTGATATGCAGAACCAGCGATATCTTGGTTTTCGTGGGGTTTAAAGCTGAGATATGCATTTTCTGCGATAATCTTGGTGAGACTTCTGTCCAAAGTATGCAGAATCATCGAGATCGCTCTTTTCGAGCTACTTATTGCGACAAACACGTTGTCTGCTGTTTTCACCACTCCACAGTTCGTTGGATATGCAGAACAGGTGATATCTTGGTTTTCGAGGGGTTTCCAGCTGAGGTATGCATTTTCTGCTTTGATCTTGGTGAGACTTCTGTCCGAAGTATGCTTAATCATGGAGATCGCTCTATTCGAGCTATTTAATGCGAGAAACACGTTATCTGGTGTTTTCAGCACTCCACAGTGCGTTTGATATGCAGAACCAGCGATATCCTGGTTTTCGAGGGGATTCAAGCTGAGATATGCAATTTCTGCGATAATCTTGGTGAGACTTCTGTCCGAAGTATGCTTAATCATCGAGACCGCTCGTTTCGAGCTATTTAATGCGAGAAACACGTTATCTGGTGTTTTCACCACTCCACAGTGCGTTTGATATGCAGAACCAGCGATATCTTGGTTTTCGTGGGGTTTCAAGATGAGATATGCATTTTTTACGATAATCTTGGTGAGACTTCTGTCCGAAGTATGCAGAATCATCGAGATCGCTCTTTTCGACCTATTTAATGCGAGAAACACGTTATCTGGTGTTTTCGCTACTCCACTGTGCGTTTGATATGCAGTACCGGCGATATCTTGGTTTTCGTGGGGTTTCAAGCTGAGATATGCATTATCTGCGATAATCTTGGTGAGACTTCTGTCCGAAGTGTGCAGAATCATCGAGATCGCTCTTTTCGAGCTATTTAATGCGAGAAACATGTTTTCTGGGGTTTTCACCACACCACAGTTCGTTGGATATGCAGAACAGGTGATATCTTGGTTTTCGAGGGGTTTCAAGCTGAGATATGCATTTTCTGCGATAATCTTGGTGAGACTTCTTTCCGAAGTATGCAGAATCATCGAGATCGGTCTTTTCGAGCTATTTAATGCGAGAAACAAGTTATCTGGTGTTTTCACCAGTCCACGGTGCGTTTGATATGCAGAACCAGCGATATCTTGGTTTTCGTGGGGTTTCAAGCTCAGATATGCATTTTCTGCGATAATCTTGGTGAGACTTCTGTCCGAAGGATGCAGAATCATCGAGATCGCTCGTTTCGAGCTATTTAATGCGAAAAACACGTTTCCTGTTGTTTTCACCACTCCACAGTGCGTTGGATATGCAGAACCGGAGATATTTTGGTTTTCGTCGGGTTTCAAGCTGAGATATGCATTTTCTGCGATAATCTTGGTGAGACTTCTGTCCGAAGTATGCAGAATCATCGAGATCGGTCTTTTCGAGCTATTTAATGCGAGAAACAAGTTATCTGGTGTTTTCACCAGTCCACGGTGCGTTTGATATGCAGAACCAGCGATATCTTGGTTTTCGAGGGGTTTCAAGCTGAGATATGCATTTTCTGCGATAATCTTGGTGAGACTTCTGTCCGAAGGATGCAGAATCATCGAGATCGGTCTGTTCGAGCTATTTAATGCGAGAAACAAGTTATCTGGTGTTTCCACCACTCCACAGTGCGTTGGATATGCAGAACCAGCGATATCTTGGTTTTCGTGGGGTTTCAAGCTCAGATATGCATTTTCTGCGATAATCTTGGTGAGACTTCTGTCCGAAGAATGCAGAAACATCGAGAGCGCTCTTTTCGAGCTATTTAATGCGAGAAACACGTTATCTGGTGTTTTCACCACTCCACAGTGCGTTGGATATGCAGAACCGGAGATATTTTGGTTTTCGTCGGGTTTCAAGCTGAGATATGCATTTTCTGCGATAATCTTGGTGAGACTTCTGTCCGAAGTATGCAGAAACATCGAGATCGCTCTTTTCGACCTATTTAATGCGAGAAACACGTTATCTGGTGTTTTCGCTACTCCACTGTGCGTTTAATATGCAGTACCGGCGATATCTTGGTTTTCGTGGGGTTTCAAGATGAGATATGCATTTTTTACGATAATCTTGGTGAGACTTCTGTCCGAAGTATGCAGAATCATCGAGATCGCTCGTTTCGAGCTATTTAATGCGAGAAACACGTTTCCTGGTGTTTCCACCACTCCTCAGTGCGTTGGATATGCAGAACCGGAGATATTTTGGTTTTCGTCGGGTTTCAAGCTCAGATATGCATTTTCTGCGATAATCTTGTTGAGACTTCTGTCCGAAGTATGCAGAATCATCGAGATCGCACTTTTCGAGCTATTTAATGCGAGAAACACGTTATCTGGTGTTTTCACCTCTCCACAGTGCGTTTGATATGCAGAACCGGCGATATCTTGGTTTTGGTAGGGTTTCAAGCTGAGATATGCATTTTTTACGATAATCTTGGTGAGACTTCTGTCCGAAGTATGCTTAATCATTGAGATCGCTCTATTCGAGCTATTTAATGCGAGAAACACGTTATCTGGTGTTTTCAGCAGTCCACAGTGCGTTTGATATGCAGAACCAGCGATATCCTGGTTTTCGTGGGGATTCAAGCCGAGATATGCAATTCCTGCGATAATCTTGGTGAGACTTCTGTCCGAAGTATGCAGAATCATCGAGATCGCACTTTTCGAGCTATTTAATGCGAGAAACACGTTATCTGGTGTTTTCACCTCTCCACAGTGCGTTTGATATGCAGAACCGGCGATATCTTGGTTTTTGTGGGGTTTCAAGCTGAGATATGCATTTTTTACGATAATCTTCGTGAGAATTCTGTCCGAAGTATGCTTAATCATTGAGATCGCTCGTTTCGAGCTATTTAATGCGAGAAACACGTTATCTGGTGTTTTCACCACTCCACAGAGCGTTTGATATGCAGAACCAGCGATATCTTGGTTTTCGTGGGGTTTCAAGCTGAGATATGCATTTTTTAGATAATCTTGGTGAGACTTCTGTCCGAAGTATGCAGAATCATCGAGATCGCTCGTTTCGAGCTACTTAATGCGAGAAACACGTTTCCTGGTGTTTTCACCACTCCACAGTGCGTTGGATATGCAGAACCGGAGATATTTTGGTTTTCGTCGGGTTTCAAGCTGAGATATGCATTTTCTACGATAAGCTTGGTGAGACATCTGTCCGAAGTATGCAGAAACATCGAGAGCGCTCTTTTCGAGCTATTTAATGCGAGAAACACGTTGTCTGGTGTTTTCACCACTCCACAGTTGGTTTGATATGCAGAACCGGCGATGTTTGGTTTTCGTCGGGTTTCAAGCTGAGATATGCATTTTCTGCGATAATCTTGGTGAGACTTCTGTCCGAAGGATGCAGAATCATCGAGATCGCTCGTTTCGAGCTATTTAATGCGAGAAACACGTTTCCTGGTGTTTCCACCACTCCACAGTGCGTTGGATATGCAGAACCAGCGATATCTTGGTTTTCGTGGGGTTTCAAGCTCAGATATGCATTTTCTGCGATAATCTTGGTGAGACTTCTGTTCGAAGAATGCAGAAACATCGAGAGCGCTCTTTTCGAGCTATTTAATGCGAGAATCACGTTTCCTGGTGTTTTCACCACTCCACAGTGCGTTGGATATGCAGAACCGGAGATATTTTGGTTTTCGTCGGGTTTCAAGCTGAGATATCCATTTTCTACGATAAGCTTGGTGAGACATCTGTCTGAAGAATGCAGAAACATCGAGAGCGCTCTTTTCGAGCTATTTAATGCGAGAAACACGTTTCCTGGTGTTTTCACCACTCCACAGTGCGTTGGATATGCAGAACCGGAGATATTTTGGTTTTCGTCGGGTTTCAAGCTGAGATATGCATTTTCTACGATAATCTTGGTGAAACATCTGTCCGAAGTATGCAGAATCATCGAGATCGCTCGTTTCGAGCTATTTAATGCGAGAAACACGTTTCCTGGTGTTTTCACCACTCCACAGTGCGTTGGATATGCAGAACCGGAGATATTTTGGTTTTCGTCGGGTTTCCAGCTGAGATATGCATTTTCTGCGATAATCTTGGTGAGACTTCTGTCCGAAGTATGCAGAATCATCGAGATCGCTCTTTTCGAGCTATTTAATGCGAGAAACAAGTTATCTGGTGTTTTCACCAGTCCACGGTGCGTCTGATATGCAGAACCAGCGATATCTTGGTTTTCGTGGGGTTTCAAGCTCAGATATGCATTTTCTGCGATAATCTTGGTGAGACTTCTGTCCGAAGTATGCAGAATCATCGAGATCGCACTTTTCGAGCTATTTAATGCGAGAAACACGTAATCTGGTGTTTTCACCTCTCCACAGTGCGTTTGATATGCAGAACCGGCGATATCTTGGTTTTTGTGGGGTTTCAAGCTGAGATATGCATTTTTTACGATAATCTTGGTGAGACTTCTGTCCGAAGTATGCTTAATCATGGAGATCGCTCTATTCGAGCTATTTAATGCGAGAAACACGTTGTCTGGTGTTTTCACCACTCCACAGTTCGTTGGATATGCAGAACAGGTGATATCTTGGTTTTCGTCGGGTTTCCAGCTGAGATATGCATTTTCTGCGATAATCTTGGTGAGACTTCTGTCCGAAGTATGTAGAATCATCGAGATCGCTCTTTTCGAGCTATTTAATGCGAGAAACACGTTGTGTGGTGTTTTCACCAATCCATAGTTGGTTTGATATGCAGAACCGGCGATGTTTGGTTTTCGTCGGGTTTCAAGCTGAAATATGCATTTTCTACGATAATCTCGGTGAAACAACTGTCCGAAGTATGCAGAAACATCAAGAGCCCTCTGTTCGAGCTATTTAATGCGAGAAACACGTTTTCTGGTGTTTTCACCACTCCACAGTGCGTTGGATATGCAGAACCGGAGATATTTTGGTTTTCGTGGGGTTTCAAGCTCAGATATGCATTTTCTGCGATAATCTTGGTGAGACTTCTGTCCGAAGTGTGCAGAATCATCGAGATCGCTCTTTTCGAGCTATTTAATGCGAGAAACATGTTTTCTGGGGTTTTCACCACATCACAGTTCGTTGGATATGCAGAACAGGTGATATCTTGGTTTTCGAGGGGTTTCAAGCTGAGATATGCATTTTCTGCGATAATCTTGGTGAGACTTCTGTCCGAAGTATGCAGAATCATCGAGATCGCTCTTTTCGAGCTATATAATGCGAGAAACACGTTATCTGGTGTTTTCACCACTCCACAGAGCGTTTGATATGCAGAACCAGCGATATCTTGGTTTTCGTGGGGTTTCAAGATGCGATATGCATTTTTTACGATAATCTTGGTGAGACTTCTGTCCGAAGTATGCAGAATCATCGAGATCGCTCGTTTCGAGCTATTTAATGCGAGAAACACGTTTCCTGGTGTTTCCACCACTCCTCAGAGCGTTGGATATGCAGAACCGGAGATATTTTGGTTTTCGTCGGGTTTCAAGCTCAGATATGCATTTTCTGCGATAATCTTGCTGAGACTTCTGTCCGAAGTATGCAGAATCATCGAGATCGCACTTTTCGAGCTATTTAATGCGAGAAACACGTTATCTGGTGTTTTCACCTCTCCACAGTGCGTTTGATATGCAGAACCGGCGATATCTTGGTTTTTGTAGGGTTTCAAGCTGAGATATGCATTTTTTACGATAATCTTGGTGAGACTTCTGTCCGAAGTATGCTTAATCATTGAGATCGCTCTATTCGAGCTATTTAATGCGAGAAACACGTTATCTGGTGTTTTCAGCACTCCACAGTGCGTTTGATATGCAGAACAAGCGATATCCTGGTTTTCGTGGGGATTTAAGCTGAGATATGCAATTTCTGCGATAATCTTGGTGAGACTTCGGTCCGAAGTATGCAGAATCATCGAGATCGCACTTTTCGAGCTATTTAATGCGAGAAACACGTTATCTGGTGTTTTCACCTCTCCACAGTGCGTTTGATATGCAGAACCGGCGATATCTTGGTTTTTGTGGGGTTTCAAGCTGAGATATGCATTTTTTACGATAATCTTCGTGAGAATTCTGTCCGAAGTATGCTTAATCATTGAGATCGCTCTATTCGAGCTATTTAATGCGAGAAACACGTTATCTGGTGTTTTCAGCACTCCACAGTGCGTTTGATATGCAAAACCAGCGATTTCCTGGTTTTCGTGGGGATTCAAGCAGAGATATGTAATTTCTGCGATAATCTTGGTGAGACCTCTGTCCGAAGTATGCAGAAACAGCGAGATCGCTCTTTTCGAGCTATTTAATGCGAGAAACACGTTATCTGGTGTTTTCACCACTCCACAGAGCGTGTGATATGCAGAACCCGCGATATCTTGGTTTTCGTGGGGTTTCAAGCTGAGAAATGCATTTTTTATGATAATCTTGGTGAGACTTCTGTCCGAAGTATGCAGAATCATCGAGATCGCTCGTTTCGAGCTATTTAATGCGAGAAACACGTTTCCTGGTGTTTTCACCACTCCACAGTGCGTTGGTTATGCAGAACCGGAGATATTTTGGTTTTCGTCGGGTTTCAAGCTGAGATATGCATTTTCTACGATAAGCTTGGTGAGACATCTGTCCGAAGAATGCAGAAACATCGAGAGCGCTCTTTTCGAGCTATTTAATGCGAGAAACACGTTTCCTGGTGTTTTCACCTCTCCACAGTGCGTTGGATATGCAGAACCGGAGATATTTTGGTTTTCGTCGGGTTTCAAGCTGAGATATGCATTTTCTACGATAATCTTGGTGAAACATCTGTCCGAAGTATGCAGAATCATCGAGATCGCTCGTTTCGAGCTATTTAATGCGAAAAACACGTTTCCTGGTGTTTTCACCACTCCACAGTGCGTTGGATATGCAGAACCGGAGATATTTTGGTTTTCGTCGGGTTTCAAGCTGAGATATGCATTTTCTACGATAAGCTTGGTGAGACATCTGTCCGAAGTATGCAGAATCATCGAGATCGCTCTTTTCGTGCTATTTAATGCGAGAAACACGTTGTCTGGTGTTTTCACCACTCCACAGTTGGTTTGATATGCAGAACCGGCGATGTTTGGTTTTCGTCGGGTTTCAAGCTGAGATATGCATTTTCTGCGATAATCTTGGTGAGACTTCTGTCCGAAGTATGCAGAATCATCGAGATCGGTCTTTTCGAGCTATTTAATGCGAGAAACAAGTTATCTGGTGTTTTCACCAGTCCACGGTGCGTTTGATATGCAGAACCAGCGATATCTTGGTTTTCGTGGGGTTTCAAGCTGAGATATGCAATTTCTGCGATAATCTTGGTGAGACTTCTGTCCGAAGTATGCAGAATCATCGAGATCGCACTTTTCGAGCTATTTAATGCGAGAAACACGTTATCTGGTGTTTTCACCTCTCCACAGTGCGTTTGATATGCAGAACCGGCGATATCTTGGTTTTTGTGGGGTTTCAAGCTGAGATATGCATTTTTTACGATAATCTTCGTGAGAATTCTGTCCGAAGTAAGCTTAATCATTGAGATCGCTCTATTCGAGCTATTTAATGCGAGAAACACGTTATCTGGTGTTTTCAGCACTCCACAGTGCGTTTGATATGCAAAACCAGCGATATCCTGGTTTTCGTGGGGATTCAAGCTGAGATATGCAATTTCTGCGATAATCTTGGTGAGACTTCTGTCCGAAGTATGCTTAATCATCGAGATCGCTCGTTTCGAGCTATTTAATGCGAGAAACACGTTTCCTGGTGTTTTCACCACTCCACAGTGTGTTGGATATGCAGAACCGGAGATATTTTGGTTTTCGTCGGGTTTCAAGCTGAGATATGCATTTTCTACGATAAGCTTGGTGAGACATCTGTCCGAAGTATGCAGAATCATCGAGATCACTCTTTTCGTGCTATTTAATGCGAGAAACACGTTGTCTGGTGTTTTCACCACTCCACAGTTGGTTTGATATGCAGAACCGGCGATGTTTGGTTTTCGTCGGGTTTCAAGCTGAGATATGCATTTTCTGCGATAATCTTGGTGAGACTTCTGTCCGAAGTATGCAGAATCATCGAGATCGGTCTTTTCGAGCTATTTAATGCGAGAAACAAGTTATCTGGTGTTTTCACCAGTCCACGGTGCGTTTGATATGCAGAACCAGCGATATCTTGGTTTTCGTGGGGTTTCAAGCTGAGATATGCAATTTCTGCGATAATCTTGGTGAGACTTCTGTCCGAAGTATGCAGAATCATCGAGATTGCACTTTTCGAGCTATTTAATGCGAGAAACACGTTATCTGGTGTTTTCACCTCTCCACAGTGCGTTTGATATGCAGAACCGGCGATATCTTGGTTTTTGTGGGGTTTCAAGCTGAGATATGCATTTTTTACGATAATCTTCGTGAGAATTCTGTCCGAAGTAAGCTTAATCATTGAGATCGCTCTATTCGAGCTATTTAATGCGAGAAACACGTTATCTGGTGTTTTCACCACTCCACAGAGCGTTTGATATGCAGAACCAGCGATATCTTGGTTTTCGTGGGGTTTCAAGCTGAGATATGCATTTTTTACGATAATCTTGGTGAGACTTCTGTCCGAAGTATGCAGAATCATCGAGATCGCTCGTTTCGAGCTATTTAATGCGAGAAACACGTTTCCTGGTGTTTTCACCACTCCACAGTGTGTTGGATATGCAGAACCGGAGATATTTTGGTTTTCGTCGGGTTTCAAGCTGAGATATGCATTTTCTACGATAAGCTTGGTGAGACATCTGTCCGAAGTATGCAGAATCATCGAGATCACTCTTTTCGTGCTATTTAATGCGAGAAACACGTTGTCTGGTGTTTTCACCACTCCACAGTTGGTTTGATATGCAGAACCGGCGATGTTTGGTTTTCGTCGGGTTTCAAGCTGAGATATGCATTTTCTGCGATAATCTTGGTGAGACCTCTGTCCGAAGTATGCAGAATCATCAAGATCGGTCTTTTCGAGCTATTTAATGCGAGAAACACGTTATCTGGTGTTTTCAGCACTCCACAGTGCGTTTGATATGCAAAACCAGCGATATCCTGGTTTTCGTGGGGATTCAAGCTGAGATATGCAATTTCTGCGATAATCTTGGTGAGACTTCTGTCCGAAGTATGCTTAATCATTGAGATCGCTCTATTCGAGCTATTTAATGCGAGAAACACGTTATCTGGTGTTTTCAGCACTCCACAGTGCGTTTGATATGCAGAACCAGCGATATCCTGGTTTTCGTGGGGATTCAAGCTCAGATATGCATTTTCTGCGATAATCTTGGTGAGACTTCTGTCCGAAGTGTGCAGAATCATCGAGATCGCTCTTTTCGAGCTATTTAATGCGAGAAACATGTTTTCTGGGGTTTTCACCACATCACAGTTCGTTGGATATGCAGAACAGGTGATATCTTGGTTTTCGAGGGGTTTCAAGCTGAGATATGCATTTTCTGCGATAATCTTGGTGAGACTTCTGTCCGAAGTATGCAGAATCATCGAGATCGCTCTTTTCGAGCTATATAATGCGAGAAACACGTTATCTGGTGTTTTCACCACTCCACAGAGCGTTTGATATGCAGAACCAGCGATATCTTGGTTTTCGTGGGGTTTCAAGATGCGATATGCATTTTTTACGATAATCTTGGTGAGACTTCTGTCCGAAGTATGCAGAATCATCGAGATCGCTCGTTTCGAGCTATTTAATGCGAGAAACACGTTTCCTGGTGTTTCCACCACTCCTCAGAGCGTTGGATATGCAGAACCGGAGATATTTTGGTTTTCGTCGGGTTTCAAGCTCAGATATGCATTTTCTGCGATAATCTTGCTGAGACTTCTGTCCGAAGTATGCAGAATCATCGAGATCGCACTTTTCGAGCTATTTAATGCGAGAAACACGTTATCTGGTGTTTTCACCTCTCCACAGTGCGTTTGATATGCAGAACCGGCGATATCTTGGTTTTTGTAGGGTTTCAAGCTGAGATATGCATTTTTTACGATATTCTTGGTGAGACTTCTGTCCGAAGTATGCTTAATCATTGAGATCGCTCTATTCGAGCTATTTAATGCGAGAAACACGTTATCTGGTGTTTTCAGCACTCCACAGTGCGTTTGATATGCAGAACAAGCGATATCCTGGTTTTCGTGGGGATTTAAGCTGAGATATGCAATTTCTGCGATAATCTTGGTGAGACTTCGGTCCGAAGTATGCAGAATCATCGAGATCGCACTTTTCGAGCTATTTAATGCGAGAAACACGTTATCTGGTGTTTTCACCTCTCCACAGTGCGTTTGATATGCAGAACCGGCGATATCTTGGTTTTTGTGGGGTTTCAAGCTGAGATATGCATTTTTTACGATAATCTTCGTGAGAATTCTGTCCGAAGTATGCTTAATCATTGAGATCGCTCTATTCGAGCTATTTAATGCGAGAAACACGTTATCTGGTGTTTTCAGCACTCCACAGTGCGTTTGATATGCAAAACCAGCGATTTCCTGGTTTTCGTGGGGATTCAAGCAGAGATATGTAATTTCTGCGATAATCTTGGTGAGACCTCTGTCCGAAGTATGCAGAAACAGCGAGATCGCTCTTTTCGAGCTATTTAATGCGAGAAACACGTTATCTGGTGTTTTCACCACTCCACAGAGCGTGTGATATGCAGAACCCGCGATATCTTGGTTTTCGTGGGGTTTCAAGCTGAGAAATGCATTTTTTATGATAATCTTGGTGAGACTTCTGTCCGAAGTATGCAGAATCATCGAGATCGCTCGTTTCGAGCTATTTAATGCGAGAAACACGTTTCCTGGTGTTTTCACCACTCCACAGTGCGTTGGATATGCAGAACCGGAGATATTTTGGTTTTCGTCGGGTTTCAAGCTGAGATATGCATTTTCTACGATAAGCTTTGTGAGACATCTGTCCGAAGAATGCAGAAACATCGAGAGCGCTCTTTTCGAGCTATTTAATGCGAGAAACACGTTTCCTGGTGTTTTCACCTCTCCACAGTGCGTTGGATATGCAGAACCGGAGATATTTTGGTTTTCGTCGGGTTTCAAGCTGAGATATGCATTTTCTACGATAATCTTGGTGAAACATCTGTCCGAAGTATGCAGAATCATCGAGATCGCTCGTTTCGAGCTATTTAATGCGAAAAACACGTTTCCTGGTGTTTTCACCACTCCACAGTGCGTTGGATATGCAGAACCGGAGATATTTTGGTTTTCGTTGGGTTTCAAGCTGAGATATGCATTTTCTACGATAAGCTTGGTGAGACATCTGTCCGAAGTATGCAGAATCATCGAGATCGCTCTTTTCGTGCTATTTAATGCGAGAAACACGTTGTCTGGTGTTTTCACCACTCCACAGTTGGTTTGATATGCAGAACCGGCGATGTTTGGTTTTCGTCGGGTTTCAAGCTGAGATATGCATTTTCTGCGATAATCTTGGTGAGACTTCTGTCCGAAGTATGCAGAATCATCGAGATCGGTCTTTTCGAGCTATTTAATGCGAGAAACAAGTTATCTGGTGTTTTCACCAGTCCACGGTGCGTTTGATATGCAGAACCAGCGATATCTTGGTTTTCGTGGGGTTTCAAGCTGAGATATGCAATTTCTGCGATAATCTTGGTGAGACTTCTGTCCGAAGTATGCAGAATCATCGAGATCGCACTTTTCGAGCTATTTAATGCGAGAAACACGTTATCTGGTGTTTTCACCTCTCCACAGTGCGTTTGATATGCAGAACCGGCGATATCTTGGTTTTTGTGGGGTTTCAAGCTGAGATATGCATTTTTTACGATAATCTTCGTGAGAATTCTGTCCGAAGTAAGCTTAATCATTGAGATCGCTCTATTCGAGCTATTTAATGCGAGAAACACGTTATCTGGTGTTTTCAGCACTCCACAGTGCGTTTGATATGCAAAACCAGCGATATCCTGGTTTTCGTGGGGATTCAAGCTGAGATATGCAATTTCTGCGATAATCTTGGTGAGACTTCTGTCCGAAGTATGCTTAATCATCGAGATCGCTCGTTTCGAGCTATTTAATGCGAGAAACACGTTTCCTGGTGTTTTCACCACTCCACAGTGTGTTGGATATGCAGAACCGGAGATATTTTGGTTTTCGTCGGGTTTCAAGCTGAGATATGCATTTTCTACGATAAGCTTGGTGAGACATCTGTCCGAAGTATGCAGAATCATCGAGATCACTCTTTTCGTGCTATTTAATGCGAGAAACACGTTGTCTGGTGTTTTCACCACTCCACAGTTGGTTTGATATGCAGAACCGGCGATGTTTGGTTTTCGTCGGGTTTCAAGCTGAGATATGCATTTTCTGCGATAATCTTGGTGAGACTTCTGTCCGAAGTATGCAGAATCATCGAGATCGGTCTTTTCGAGCTATTTAATGCGAGAAACAAGTTATCTGGTGTTTTCACCAGTCCACGGTGCGTTTGATATGCAGAACCAGCGATATCTTGGTTTTCGTGGGGTTTCAAGCTGAGATATGCAATTTCTGCGATAATCTTGGTGAGACTTCTGTCCGAAGTATGCAGAATCATCGAGATCGCACTTTTCGAGCTATTTAATGCGAGAAACACGTTATCTGGTGTTTTCACCTCTCCACAGTGCGTTTGATATGCAGAACCGGCGATATCTTGGTTTTTGTGGGGTTTCAAGCTGAGATATGCATTTTTTACGATAATCTTCGTGAGAATTCTGTCCGAAGTAAGCTTAATCATTGAGATCGCTCTATTCGAGCTATTTAATGCGAGAAACACGTTATCTGGTGTTTTCAGCACTCCACAGTGCGTTTGATATGCAAAACCAGCGATATCCTGGTTTTCGTGGGGATTCAAGCTGAGATATGCAATTTCTGCGATAATCTTGGTGAGACTTCTGTCCGAAGTATGCTTAATCATCGAGATCGCTCGTTTCGAGCTATTTAATGCGAGAAACACGTTTCCTGGTGTTTTCACCACTCCACAGTGTGTTGGATATGCAGAACCGGAGATATTTTGGTTTTCGTCGGGTTTCAAGCTGAGATATGCATTTTCTACGATAAGCTTGGTGAGACATCTGTCCGAAGTATGCAGAATCATCGAGATCACTCTTTTCGTGCTATTTAATGCGAGAAACACGTTGTCTGGTGTTTTCACCACTCCACAGTTGGTTTGATATGCAGAACCGGCGATGTTTGGTTTTCGTCGGGTTTCAAGCTGAGATATGCATTTTCTGCGATAATCTTGGTGAGACTTCTGTCCGAAGTATGCAGAATCATCGAGATCGGTCTTTTCGAGCTATTTAATGCGAGAAACAAGTTATCTGGTGTTTTCACCAGTCCACGGTGCGTTTGATATGCAGAACCAGCGATATCTTGGTTTTCGTGGGGTTTCAAGCTGAGATATGCAATTTCTGCGATAATCTTGGTGAGACTTCTGTCCGAAGTATGCAGAATCATCGAGATTGCACTTTTCGAGCTATTTAATGCGAGAAACACGTTATCTGGTGTTTTCACCTCTCCACAGTGCGTTTGATATGCAGAACCGGCGATATCTTGGTTTTTGTGGGGTTTCAAGCTGAGATATGCATTTTTTACGATAATCTTCGTGAGAATTCTGTCCGAAGTAAGCTTAATCATTGAGATCGCTCTATTCGAGCTATTTAATGCGAGAAACACGTTATCTGGTGTTTTCACCACTCCACAGAGCGTTTGATATGCAGAACCAGCGATATCTTGGTTTTCGTGGGGTTTCAAGCTGAGATATGCATTTTTTACGATAATCTTGGTGAGACTTCTGTCCGAAGTATGCAGAATCATCGAGATCGCTCGTTTCGAGCTATTTAATGCGAGAAACACGTTTCCTGGTGTTTTCACCACTCCACAGTGTGTTGGATATGCAGAACCGGAGATATTTTGGTTTTCGTCGGGTTTCAAGCTGAGATATGCATTTTCTACGATAAGCTTGGTGAGACATCTGTCCGAAGTATGCAGAATCATCGAGATCACTCTTTTCGTGCTATTTAATGCGAGAAACACGTTGTCTGGTGTTTTCACCACTCCACAGTTGGTTTGATATGCAGAACCGGCGATGTTTGGTTTTCGTCGGGTTTCAAGCTGAGATATGCATTTTCTGCGATAATCTTGGTGAGACCTCTGTCCGAAGTATGCAGAATCATCAAGATCGGTCTTTTCGAGCTATTTAATGCGAGAAACACGTTATCTGGTGTTTTTAGCACTCCACAGTGCGTTTGATATGCAAAACCAGCGATATCCTGGTTTTCGTGGGGATTCAAGCTGAGATATGCAATTTCTGCGATAATCTTGGTGAGACTTCTGTCCGAAGTATGCTTAATCATTGAGATCGCTCTATTCGAGCTATTTAATGCGAGAAACACGTTATCTGGTGTTTTCAGCACTCCACAGTGCGTTTGATATGCAGAACCAGCGATATCCTGGTTTTCGTGGGGATTCAAGCTGAGATATGCAATTCCTGCGATAATCTTGGTAAGACTTCTGTCCGAAGTATGCAGAATCATCGAGATCGCACTTTTCGAGCTATTTAATGCGAGAAACACGTTATCTGGTGTTTTCACCTCTCCACAGTGCGTTTGATATGCAGAACCGGCGATATCTTGGTTTTTGTGGGGTTTCAAGCTGAGATATGCATTTTTTACGATAATCTTCGTAAGAATTCTGTCCGAAGTATGCTTAATCATTGAGATCGCTCTATTCGAGCTATTTAATGCGAGAAACACGTTATCTGGTGTTTTTAGCACTCCACAGTGCGTTTGATATGCAAAACCAGCGATATCCTGGTTTTCGTGGGGATTCAAGCTGAGATATGCAATTTCTGCGATAATCTTGGTGAGACTTCTGTCCGAAGTATGCTTAATCATCGAGATCGCTCGTTTCGAGCTATTTAATGCGAGAAACACGTTATCTGGTGTTTTCACCACTCCACAGAGCGTTTGATATGCAGAACCAGCGATATCTTGGATTTCGTGGGGTTTCAAGCTGAGATATGCATTTTTTACGATAATCTTGGTGAGACTTCTGTCCGAAGTATGCAGAATCATCGAGATCGCTCGTTTCGAGCTACTTAATGCGAGAAACACGTTTCCTGGTGTTTTCACCACTCCACAGTGCGTTGGATATGCAGAACCGGAGATATTTTGGTTTTCGTCGGGTTTCAAGCTGAGATATGCATTTTCTACGATAAGCTTGGTGAGACATCTGTCCGAAGTATGCAGAATCATCGAGATCGCTCTTTTCGTGCTATTTAATGCGAGAAACACGTTGTCTGGTGTTTTCACCACTCCACAGTTGGTTTGATATGCAGAACCGGCGATGTTTGGTTTTCGTCGGGTTTCAAGCTGAGATATGCATTTTCTGCGATAATCTTGGTGAGACTTCTGTCCGAAGGATGCAGAATCATCGAGATCGCTCGTTTCGAGCTATTTAATGCGAAAAACACGTTTCCTGTTGTTTTCACCACTCCACAGTGCGTTGGATATGCAGAACCGGAGATATTTTGGTTTTCGTCGGGTTTCAAGCTGAGATATGCATTTTCTGCGATAATCTTGGTGAGACTTCTGTCCGAAGTATGCAGAATCATCGAGATCGGTCTTTTCGAGCTATTTAATGCGAGAAACAAGTTATCTGGTGTTTTCACCAGTCCACGGGCGTTTGATATGCAGAACCAGCGATATCTTGGTTTTCGTGGGGTTTCAAGCTCAGATATGCATTTTTTACGATAATCTTGGTGAGAGTTCTGTCCGAAGTATGCAGAATCATCGAGATCGCTCGTTTCGAGCTATTTAATGCGAGAAACACGTTTCCTGGTGTTTCCACCACTCCACAGTGCGTTGGATATGCAGAACCAGCGATATCTTGGTTTTCGTGGGGTTTCAAGCTCAGATATGCATTTTCTGCGATAATCTTGGTGAGACTTCTGTCCGAAGAATGCAGAAACATCGAGAGCGCTCTTTTCGAGCTATTTAATGCGATAAACACGTTTCCTGGTGTTTTCACCACTCCACAGTGCGTTGGATATGCAGAACCGGAGATATTTTGGTTTTCGTCGGGTTTCAAGCTGAGATATGCATTTTCTACGATAAGCTTGGTGAGACATCTGTCCGAAGAATGCAGAAACATCGAGAGCGCTCTTTTCGAGCTATTTAATGCGAGAAACACGTTTCCTGGTGTTTTCACCACTCCACAGTGCGTTGGATATGCAGAACCGGAGATATTTTGGTTTTCGTCGGGTTTCAAGCTGAGATATGCATTTTCTACGATAATCTTGGTGAAACATCTGTCCGAAGTATGCAGAATCATCGAGATCGCTCGTTTCGAGCTATTTAATGCGAAAAACACGTTTCCTGGTGTTTTCACCACTCCACAGTGCGTTGGATATGCAGAACCGGAGATATTTTGGTTTTCGTCGGGTTTCCAGCTGAGATATGCATTTTCTGCGATAATCTTGGTGAGACTTCTGTCCGAAGTATGCAGAATCATCGAGATCGCTCTTTTCGAGCTATTTAATGCGAGAAACAAGTTATCTGGTGTTTTCACCAGTCCACGGTGCGTCTGATATGCAGAACCAGCGATATCTTGGTTTTCGTGGGGTTTCAAGCTCAGATATGCATTTTCTGCGATAATCTTGGTGAGACTTCTGTCCGAAGTATGCAGAATCATCGAGATCGCACTTTTCAAGCTATTTAATGCGAGAAACACGTTATCTGGTGTTTTCACCTCTCCACAGTGCGTTTGATATGCAGAACCAGCGATATCTTGGTTTTCGTGGGGTTTCAAGCTGAGATATGCATTTTTTACGATAATCTTGGTGAGACTTCTGTCCGAAGTATGCAGAATCATCGAGATCGCTCGTTTCGAGCTATTTAATGCGAGAAACACGTTTCCTGGTGTTTCCACCACTCCTCAGTGCGTTGGATATGCAGAACCGGAGATATTTTGGTTTTCGTCGGGTTTCAAGCTCAGATATGCATTTTCTGCGATAATCTTGTTGAGACTTCTGTCCGAAGTATGCAGAATCATCGAGATCGCACTTTTCGAGCTATTTAATGCGAGAAACACGTTATCTGGTGTTTTCACCTCTCCACAGTGCGTTTGATATGCAGAACCGGCGATATCTTGGTTTTTGTGGGGTTTCATGCTGAGATATGCATTTTTTACGATAATCTTCGTGAGAATTCTGTCCGAAATATGCTTAATCATTGAGATCGCTCTATTCGAGCTATTTAATGCGAGAAACACGTTATCTGGTGTTTTCAGCACTCCACAGTGCGTTTGATATGCAAAACCAGCGATATCCTGGTTTTCGTAGGGATTCAAGCAGAGATATGTAATTTCTGCGATAATCTTGGTGAGACCTCTGTCCGAAGTATGCAGAAACAGCGAGATCGCTCTTTTCGAGCTATTTAATGCGAGAAACACGTTATCTGGTGTTTTCACCTCTCCACAGTGCGTTTGATATGCAGAACCGGCGATATCTTGGTTTTTGTGGGGTTTCATGCTGAGATATGCATTTTTTACGATAATCTTGGTGAGACTTCTGTCCGAAGTATGCTTAATCATTGAGATCGCTCTATTCGAGCTATTTAATGCGAGAAACACGTTATCTGGTGTTTTCAGCACTCCACAGTGCGTTTGATATGCAGAACAAGCGATATCCTGGTTTTCGTGGGGATTTAAGCTGAGATATGCAATTTCTGCGATAATCTTGGTGAGACTTCGGTCCGAAGTATGCAGAATCATCGAGATCGCACTTTTCGAGCTATTTAATGCGAGAAACACGTTATCTGGTGTTTTCACCTCTCCACAGTGCGTTTGATATGCAGAACCGGCGATATCTTGGTTTTTGTGGGGTTTCATGCTGAGATATGCATTATTTACGATAATCTTGGTGAGACTTCTGTCCGAAGTATGCAGAATCATCGAGATCGCTCGTTTCGAGCTATTTAATGCGAGAAACACGTTTCCTGGTGTTTTCACCACTCCACAGTGCGTTGGATATGCAGAACCGGAGATATTTTGGTTTTCGTCGGGTTTCAAGCTGAGATATGCATTTTCTACGATAAGCTTGGTGAGACATCTGTCCGAAGAATGCAGAAACATCGAGAGCGCTCTTTTCGAGCTATTTAATGCGAGAAACACGTTTCCTGGTGTTTTCACCACTCCACAGTGCGTTGGATATGCAGAACCGGAGATATTTTGGTTTTCGTCGGGTTTCAAGCTGAGATATGCATTTTCTACGATAATCTTGGTGAAACATCTGTCCGAAGTATGCAGAATCATCGAGATCGCTCGTTTCGAGCTATTTAATGCGAAAAACACGTTTCCTGGTGTTTTCACCACTCCACAGTGCGTTGGATATGCAGAACCGGAGATATTTTGGTTTTCGTCGGGTTTCAAGCTGAGATATGCATTTTCTACGATAAGCTTGGTGAGACATCTGTCCGAAGTATGCAGAATCATCGAGATCGCTCTTTTCGTGCTATTTAATGCGAGAAACACGTTGTCTGGTGTTTTCACCACTCCACAGTTGGTTTGATATGCAGAACCGGCGATGTTTGGTTTTCGTCGGGTTTCAAGCTGAGATATGCATTTTCTGCGATAATCTTGGTGAGACTTCTGTCCGAAGAATGCAGAATCATCGAGATCGGTCTTTTCGAGCTATTTAATGCGAGAAACAAGTCATCTGGTGTTTTCACCAGTCCACGGTGCGTTTGATATGCAGAACCAGCGATATCTTGGTTTTCGTGGGGTTTCAAGCTGAGATATGCAATTTCTGCGATAATCTTGGTGAGACTTCTGTACGAAGTATGCAGAATCATCGAGATCGCACTTTTCGAGCTATTTAATGCGAGAAACACGTTATCTGGTGTTTTCACCTCTCCACAGTGCGTTTGATATGCAGAACCGGCGATATCTTGGTTTTTGTGGGGTTTCAAGCTGAGATATGCATTTTTTACGATAATCTTCGTGAGAATTCTGTCCGAAGTAAGCTTAATCATTGAGATAGCTCTATTCGAGCTATTTAATGCGAGAAACACGTTATCTGGTGTTTTCAGCACTCCACAGTGCGTTTGATATGCAAAACCAGCGATATCCTGGTTTTCGTGGGGATTCAAGCTGAGATATGCATTTTTTACGATAATCTTGGTGAGACTTCTGTCCGAAGTATGCAGAATCATCGAGATCGCTCGTTTCGAGCTATTTAATGCGAGAAACACGTTTCCTGGTGTTTTCACCACTCCACAGTGTGTTGGATATGCAGAACCGGAGATATTTTGGTTTTCGTCGGGTTTCAAGCTGAGATATGCATTTTCTACGATAAGCTTGGTGAGACATCTGTCCGAAGTATGCAGAATCATCGAGATCACTCTTTTCGTGCTATTTAATGCGAGAAACACGTTGTCTGGTGTTTTCACCACTCCACAGTTGGTTTGATATGCAGAACCGGCGATGTTTGGTTTTCGTCGGGTTTCAAGCTGAGATATGCATTTTCTGCGATAATCTTGGTGAGACCTCTGTCCGAAGTATGCAGAATCATCAAGATCGGTCTTTTCGAGCTATTTAATGCGAGAAACACGTTATCTGGTGTTTTCACCTCTCCACAGTGCGTTTGATATGCAGAACCGGCGATATCTTGGTTTTTGTGGGGTTTCAAGCTGAGATATGCATTTTTTACGATAATCTTCGTGAGAATTCTGTCCGAAGTATGCTTAATCATTGAGATCGCTCTATTCGAGCTATTTAATGCGAGAAACACGTTATCTGGAGTTTTCAGCACTCCACAGTGCGTTTGATATGCAAAACCAGCGATATCCTGGTTTTCGTGGGGATTCAAGCTGAGATATGCAATTTCTGCGATAATCTTGGTGAGACTTCTGTCCGAAGTATGCTTAATCATCGAGATCGCTCGTTTCGAGCTATTTAATGCGAGAAACACGTTTCCTGGTGTTTTCACCACTCCACAGTGCGTTGGATATGCAGAACCGGAGATATTTTGGTTTTCGTCGGGTTTCCAGCTGAGATATGCATTTTCTGCGATAATCTTGGTGAGACTTCTGTCCGAAGTATGCAGAATCATCGAGATCGCTCTTTTCGAGCTATTTAATGCGAGAAACAAGTTATCTGGTGGTTTCAGCAGTCCACGGTGCGTTTGATATGCAGAACCAGCGATATCTTGGTTTTCGTGGGGTTTCAAGCTCAGATATGCATTTTCTGCGATAATCTTGGTGAGACTTCTGTCCGAAGTATGCAGAATCATCGAGATCGCACTTTGCGAGCTATTTAATGCGAGAAACACGTTATCTGGTGTTTTCACCACTCCACAGAGCGTTTGATATGCAGAACCCGCGATATCTTGGTTTTCGTGGGGTTTCAAGCTGAGAAATGCATTTTCTGCGATAATCTTGGTGAGACCTCTGTCCGAAGTATGCAGAATCATCAAGATCGGTCTTTTCGAGCTATTTAATGCGAGAAACACGTTATCTGGTGTTTTCACCTCTCCACAGTGCGTTTGATATGCAGAACCGGCGATATCTTGGTTTTTGTGGGGTTTCAAGCTGAGATATGCATTTTTTACGATAATCTTCGTGAGAATTCTGTCCGAAGTATGCTTAATCATTGAGATCGCTCTATTCGAGCTATTTAATGCGAGAAACACGTTATCTGGTGTTTTCAGCACTCCACAGTGCGTTTGATATGCAAAACCAGCGATATCCTGGTTTTCGTGGGGATTCAAGCAGAGATATGTAATTTCTGCGATAATCTTGGTGAGACCTCTGTCCGAAGTATGCAGAAACAGCGAGATCGCTCTTTTCGAGCTATTTAATGCGAGAAACACGTTATCTGGTGTTTTCACCACTCCACAGAGCGTGTGATATGCTGAACCCGCGATATCTTGGTTTTCGTGGGGTTTCAAGCTGAGAAATGCATTTTTTATGATAATCTTGGTGAGACTTCTGTCCGAAGTATGCAGAATCATCGAGATCGCTCGTTTCGAGCTATTTAATGCGAGAAACAAGTTATCTGGTGTTTTCACCAGTCCACGGTGCGTTTGATATGCAGAACCAGCGATATCTTGGTTTTCGTGGGGTTTCAAGCTGAGATATGCAATTTCTGCGATAATCTTGGTGAGACTTCTGTCCGAAGTATGCAGAATCATCGAGATCGCACTTTTCGAGCTATTTAATGCGAGAAACACGTTATCTGGTGTTTTCACCTCTCCACAGTGCGTTTGATATGCAGAACCGGCGATATCTTGGTTTTTGTGGGGTTTCAAGCTGAGATATGCATTTCTTACGATAATCTTCGTGAGACTTCTGTCCGAAGTATGCAGAATCATCGAGATCGCTCGTTTCGAGCTATTTAATGCGAGAAACACGTTTCCTGGTGTTTTCACCACTCCACAGTGTGTTGGATATGCAGAACCGGAGATATTTTGGTTTTCGTCGGGTTTCAAGCTGAGATATGCATTTTCTGCGATAATCTTGGTGAGACCTCTGTCCGAAGTATGCAGAATCATCAAGATCGGTCTTTTCGAGCTATTTAATGCGAGAAACACGTTATCTGGTGTTTTCACCTCTCCACAGTGCGTTTGATATGCAGAACCGGCGATATCTTGGTTTTTGTGGGGTTTCAAGCTGAGATATGCATTTTTTACGATAATCTTCGTGAGAATTCTGTCCGAAGTATGCTTAATCATTGAGATCGCTCTATTCGAGCTATTTAATGCGAGAAACACGTTATCTGGTGTTTTCAGCACTCCACAGTGCGTTTGATATGCAAAACCAGCGATATCCTGGTTTTCGTGGGGATTCAAGCTGAGATATGCAATTTCTGCGATAATCTTGGTGAGACTTCTGTCCGAAGTATGCTTAATCATCGAGATCGCTCGTTTCGAGCTATTTAATGCTAGAAACACGTTTCCTGGTGTTTTCACCACTCCACAGTGCGTTGGATATGCAGAACCGGAGATATTTTGGTTTTCGTCGGGTTTCCAGCTGAGATATGCATTTTCTGCGATAATCTTGGTGAGACTTCTGTCCGAAGTATGCAGAATCATCGAGATCGCTCTTTTCGAGCTATTTAATGCGAGAAACAAGTTATCTGGTGGTTTCAGCAGTCCACGGTGCGTTTGATATGCAGAACCAGCGATATCTTGGTTTTCGTGGGGTTTCAAGCTCAGATATGCATTTTCTGCGATAATCTTGGTGAGACTTCTGTCCGAAGTATGCAGAATCATCGAGATCGCACTTTTCGAGCTATTTAATGCGAGAAACACGTTATCTGGTGTTTTCACCACTCCACAGAGCGTTTGATATGCAGAACCCGCGATATCTTGGTTTTCGTGGGGTTTCAAGCTGAGAAATGCATTTTCTGCGATAATCTTGGTGAGACCTCTGTCCGAAGTATGCAGAATCATCAAGATTGGTCTTTTCGAGCTATTTAATGCGAGAAACACGTTATCTGGTGTTTTCACCTCTCCACAGTGCGTTTGATATGCAGAACCGGCGATATCTTGGTTTTTGTGGGGTTTCAAGCTGAGATATGCATTTTTTACGATAATCTTCGTGAGAATTCTGTCCGAAGTATGCTTAATCATTGAGATCGCTCTATTCGAGCTATTTAATGCGAGAAACACGTTATCTGGTGTTTTCAGCACTCCACAGTGCGTTTGATATGCAAAACCAGCGATATCCTGGTTTTCGTGGGGATTCAAGCAGAGATATGTAATTTCTGCGATAATCTTGGTGAGACCTCTGTCCGAAGTATGCAGAAACAGCGAGATCGCTCTTTTCGAGCTATTTAATGCGAGAAACACGTTATCTGGTGTTTTCACCACTCCACAGAGCGTGTGATATGCTGAACCCGCGATATCTTGGTTTTCGTGGGGTTTCAAGCTGAGAAATGCATTTTTTATGATAATCTTGGTGAGACTTCTGTCCGAAGTATGCAGAATCATCGAGATCGATCGTTTCGAGCTATTTAATGCGAGAAACACGTTTCCTGGTGTTTTCACCACTCCACAGTGCGTTGGATATGCAGAACCGGAGATATTTTGGTTTTCGTCGGGTTTCAAGCTGAGATATGCATTTTCTACGATAAGCTTGGTGAGACATCTGTCCGAAGGATGCAGAAACATCGAGAGCGCTCTTTTCGAGCTATTTAATGCGAGAAACACGTTTCCTGGTGTTTTCACCACTCCACAGTGCGTTGGATATGCAGAACCGGAGATATTTTGGTTTTCGTCGGGTTTCAAGCTGAGATATGCATTTTCTACGATAATCTTGGTGAAACATCTGTCCGAAGTATGCAGAATCATCGAGATCGCTCGTTTCGAGCTATTTAATGCGAAAAACACGTTTCCTGGTGTTTTCACCACTCCACAGTGCGTTGGATATGCAGAACCGGAGATATTTTGGTTTTCGTCGGGTTTCAAGCTGAGATATGCATTTTCTACGATAAGCTTGGTGAGACATCTGTCCGACGTATGCAGAATCATCGAGATCGCTCTTTTCGTGCTATTTAATGCGAGAAACACGTTATCTGGTGTTTTCACCACTCCACAGTTGGTTTGATATGCAGAACCGGCGATGTTTGGTTTTCGTCGGGTTTCAAGCTGAGATATGCATTTTCTGCGATAATCTTGGTGAGACTTCTGTCCGAAGTATGCAGAATCATCGAGATCGGTCTTTTCGAGCTATTTAATGCGAGAAACAAGTTATCTGGTGTTTTCACCAGTCCACGGTGCGTTTGATATGCAGAACCAGCGATATCTTGGTTTTCGTGGGGTTTCAAGCTGAGATATGCAATTTCTGCGATAATCTTGGTGAGACTTCTGTCCGAAGTATGCAGAATCATCGAGATCGCACTTTTCGAGCTATTTAATGCGAGAAACACGTTATCTGGTGTTTTCACCTCTCCACAGTGCGTTTGATATGCAGATCCGGCGATATCTTGGTTTTTGTGGGGTTTCAAGCTGAGATATGCATTTTTTACGATAATCTTCGTGAGAATTCTGTCCGAAGTAAGCTTAATCATTGAGATCGCTCTATTCGAGCTATTTAATGCGAGAAACACGTTATCTGGTGTTTTCAGCACTCCACAGTGCGTTTGATATGCAAAACCAGCGATATCCTGGTTTTCGTGGGGATTCAAGCTGAGATATGCAATTTCTGCGATAATCTTGGTGAGACTTCTGTCCGAAGTATGCTTAATCATCGAGATCGCTCGTTTCGAGCTATTTAATGCGAGAAACACGTTATCTGGTGTTTTCACCACTCCACAGAGCGTTTGATATGCAGAACCAGCGATATGTTGGTTTTCGTGGGGTTTCAAGCTGAGATATGCATTTTTTACGATAATCTTGGTGAGACTTATGTCCAAAGTATGCAGAATCAT
This sequence comes from Anthophora plumipes, assembly GCA_951804975.1. NCBI lineage: Eukaryota > Metazoa > Arthropoda > Insecta > Hymenoptera > Apidae > Anthophora > Anthophora plumipes. Next base: position 22,280,643 of record OX638118.1, read on the forward strand.
CGAGATCGCTCGTTTCGAGCTATTTAATGCGAGAAACACGTTTCCTGGTGTTTTCACCACTCCACAGTTGGTTTGATATGCAGAACCGGCGATGTTTGGTTTTCGTCGGGTTTCAAGCTGAGATATGCATTTTCTGCGATAATCTTGGTGAGACCTCTGTCCGAAGTATGCAGAATCATCAAGATCGGTCTTTTCGAGCTATTTAATGCGAGAAACACGTTATCTGGTGTTTTCACCTCTCCACAGTGCGTTTGATATGCAGAACCGGCGATATCTTGGTTTTTGTGGGGTTTCAAGCTGAGATATGCATTTTTTACGATAATCTTCGTGAGAATTCTGTCCGAAGTATGCTTAATCATTGAGATCGCTCTATTCGAGCTATTTAATGCGAGAAACACGTTATCTGGTGTTTTCAGCACTCCACAGTGCGTTTGATATGCAAAACCAGCGATATCCTGGTTTTCGTGGGGATTCAAGCTGAGATATGCAATTTCTGCGATAATCTTGGTGAGACTTCTGTCCGAAGTATGCTTAATCATCGAGATCGCTCGTTTCGAGCTATTTAATGCGAGAAACACGTTTCCTGGTGTTTTCACCACTCCACAGTGCGTTGGATATGCAGAACCGGAGATATTTTGGTTTTCGTCGGGTTTCCAGCTGAGATATGCATTTTCTGCGATAATCTTGGTGAGACTTCTGTCCGAAGTATGCAGAATCATCGAGATCGCTCTTTTCGAGCTATTTAATGCGAGAAACAAGTTATCTGGTGGTTTCAGCAGTCCACGGTGCGTTTGATATGCAGAACCAGCGATATCTTGGTTTTCGTGGGGTTTCAAGCTCAGATATGCATTTTCTGCGATAATCTTGGTGAGACATCTGTCCGAAGTATGCAGAATCATCGAGATCGCACTTTTCGACCTATTTAATGCGAGAAACACGTTATCTGGTGTTTTCACCACTCCACAGAGCGTTTGATATGCAGAACCCGCGATATCTTGGTTTTCGTGGGGTTTCAAGCTGAGATATGCATTTTTTATGATAATCTTGGTGAGACTTCTGTCCGAAGTATGCAGAATCATCGAGATCGCTCGTTTCGAGCTATTTAATGCGAGAAACACGTTTCCTGGTGTTTTCTCCACTCCACAGTGCGTTGGATATGCAGAACCGGAGATATTTTGGTTTTCGTCGGGTTTCAAGCTGAGATATGCATTTTCTACGATAAGCTTGGTGAGACATCTGTCCGAAGAATGCAGAAACATCGAGAGCGCTCTTTTCGAGCTATTTAATGCGAGAAACACGTTTTCTGGTGTTTTCACCACTCCACAGTGCGATGGATATGCAGAACCGGAGATATTTTGGTTTTCGTCGGGTTTCAAGCTGAGATACGCATTTTCTACGATAATCTTGGTGAAACATCTGTCCGAAGTATGCAGAATCATCGAGATCGCTCGTTTCGAGCTATTTAATGCGAGAAACACGTTTCCTGGTGTTTTCACCACTCCACAGTGCGTTGGATATTCAGAACCGGAGATATTTTGGTTTTCGTCGGGTTTCAAGCTGAGATATGCATTTTCTGCGATAATCTTGGTGAGACTTCTGTCCGAAGTATGCAGAATCATCGAGATCGGTCTTTTCGAGCTATTTAATGCGAGAAACCAGTTATCTGGTGTTTTCACCAGTCCACGGTGCGTTTGATATGCAGAACCAGCGATATCTTGGTTTTCGTGGGGTTTCAAGCTCAGATATGCATTTTTTACGATAATCTTGGTGAGACTTCTGTCCGAAGTATGCAGAATCGTCGAGATCGCTCGTTTCGAGCTATTTAATGCGAGAAACACGTTATCTGGTGTTTTCACCACTCCACAGTTGGTTTGATATGCAGAACCGGCGATGTTTGGTTTTCGTCGGGTTTCAAGCTGAGATATGCATTTTCTGCGATAATCTTGGTGAGACTTCTGTCCGAAGTGTGCAGAATCATCGAGATCGCTCTTTTCGAGCTATTTAATGCGAGAAACACGTTATCTGGTGTTTTCGCCACTCCACAGAGCGTTTGATATGCAGAACCAGCGATATCTTGGTTTTCGTGGGGTTTCAAGATGAGATATGCATTTTTTACGATAATCTTGGTGAGACTTCTGTCCGAAGTATGCAGAATCATCGAGATCGCTCTTTTCGAGCTATTTAATGCGAGAAACACGTTTTCTGGGGTTTTCACCACACCACAGTTCGTTGGATGTGCAGAACCGGAGATATTTTGGTTTTCGTCGGGTTTCAAGCTGAGATATGCATTTTCTACTATAATCTTGGTGAAACATCTGTCCGAAGTATGCAGAAACATCAAGAGCGCTCTTTTCGAGCTATTTAATGCGAGAAACACGTTTTCTGGGGTTTTCACCACACCACAGTTCGTTGGATGTGCAGAACCGGCGATATCTTGGTTTTTGTAGGGTTTCAAGCTGAGATATGCATTTTTTACGATAATCTTGGTGAGAATTCTGTCCGAAGTATGCTTAATCATTGAGATCGCTCTATTCGAGCTATTTAATGCGAGAAACACGTTATCTGGTGTTTTCAGCACTCCACAGTGCGTTTGATATGCAGAACAAGCGATATCCTGGTTTTCGTGGGGATTCAAGCTGAGATATGCAATTTCTGCGATAATCTTGGTGAGACTTCTGTCCGAAGTATGCAGAATCATCGAGATCGCACTTTTCGAGCTATTTAATGCGAGAAACACCATATCTGGTGTTTTCACCTCTCCACAGTGCGTTTGATATGCAGAACCGGCGATATCTTGGTTTTTGTGGGGTTTCAAGCTGAGATATGCATTTTTTACGATAATCTTGGTGAGACTTCTGTCCGAAGTATGCTTAGTCATTGAGATCGCTCTATTCGAGCTATTTAATGCGAGAAACACGTTATCTGGTGTTTTCAGCACTCCACACTGCGTTTGATATGCAGAACAAGCGATATCCTGGTTTTCGTGGGGATTCAAGCTGAGATATGCAATTTCTGCGATAATCATGGTGAGACTTCTGTTCGAAGTGTGCAGAATAATCGAGATCGCTCTTTTCGAGCTATTTAATGCGAGAAACATGTTTTCTGGGGTTTTCACCTCTCCACAGTGCGTTTGATATGCAGAACCGGAGATATCTTGGTTTTCGTGGGGTTTCAAGCTGAGATATGGATTTTCTGCGATAATCTTGTTGAGACCTCTGTCCGAAGTATGCAGAAACATCGAGATCGCTCTTTTCGACCTATTTAATGCGAGAAACACGTTATCTGGTGTTTTCGCTACTCCACTGTGCGTTTGATATGCAGAACCGGCGATATCTTGGTTTTCGTGGGGTTTCAAGCTGAGATATGCATTATCTGCGATAATCTTGTGAGACTTCTGTTCGAAGTGTGCAGAATCATCGAGATCGCTCTTTTCGAGCTATTTAATGCGAGAAACATGTTTTCTGGGGTTTTAACCACACCACTGTTCGTTGGATATGCAGAACAGGTGATATCTTTGATTTCGAGGGGTTTCAAGCTGAGATATGCATTTTCTGCGATAATCTTGTTGAGACTTCTGTCCGAAGTATGCAGAATCATCGAGATCGCTCTTTTCGAGCTATTTAATGCGAGAAACACGTTATCTGGTGTTTTCACCACTCCACAGAGCGTTTGATATGCAGAACCAGCGATATCTTGGTTTTCGTGGGGTTTCAAGATGAGATATGCATTTTTTACGATAATCTTGGTGAGACTTCTGTCCGAAGTATGCAGAATCATCGAGATCGCTCGTTTCGAGATATTTAATGCGAGAAACACGTTTCCTGGTGTTTCCACCACTCCACAGTGCGTTGGATATGCAGAACCGGAGATATTTTGGTTTTCGTCGGGTTTCAAGCTCAGATATGCATTTTCTGCGATAATCTTGTTGAGACTTCTGTCCGAAGTATGCAGAATCATCGAGATCGCACGTTTCGAGCTATTTAATGCGAGAAACACGTTCTCTGGAGTTTTCACCTCTCCACAGTGCGTTTGATATGCAGAACCGGGGATATCTTGGTTTTTGTAGGGTTTCAAGCTGAGATATGCATTTTTTACGATAATCTTGGTGAGACTTCTGTCCGAAGTATGCTTAATCATTGAGATCGCTCTATCCGAGCAATTTAATGCGAGAAACACGTTATCTGGTGTTTTCAGCACTCCACAGTGCGTTTGATATGCAGAACAAGCGATATCCTGGTTTTCGTGGGGATTCAAGCTGAGATATGCAATTTCTGCGATAATCTTGGTGAGACTTCTGTCCGAAGTATGCAGAATCATCGAGATCGCACTTTTCGAGCTATTTAATGCGAGAAACACGTTACCTGGTGTTTTCACCTCTCCACAGTGCGTTTGATATGCAGAACCGGCGATATCTTGGTTTTTGTGGGGTTTCAAGCTGAGATATGCATTTTTTACGATAATCTTCGAGAGACTTCTGTCCGAAGTATGCTTAATCATTGAGATCGCTCTATTCGAGCTATTTAATGCGAGAAACACGTTATCTGGTGTTTTCAGCACTCCACAGTGCGTTTGATATGCAAAACCAGCGATATCCTGGTTTTCGTGGGGATTCAAGCTGAGATATGCAATTTCTGCGATAATCTTGGTGAGACTTCTGTCCGAAGTATGCTTAATCATCGAGATCGCTCTATTCGAGCTATTTAATGCGAGAAACACGTTTCCTGGTGTTTTCACCACTCCACAGTGCGTTGGATATGCAGAACCGGAGATATTTTGGTTTTCGTCGGGTTTCAAGCTGAGATATGCATTTTCTACGATAAGCTTGGCGAGACATCTGTCCGAAGTATGCAGAATCATCGAGATCGATCTTTTCGTGCTATTTAATGCGAGAAACACGTTGTCTGGTGTTTTCACCACTCCACAGTTGGTTTGATATGCAGAACCGGCGATGTTTGGTTTTCGTCGGGTTTCAAGCTGAGATATGCATTTTCTGCGATAATCTTGGTGAGACTTCTGTCCGAAGTATGCAGAATCATCGAGATCGCTCTTTTCGTGCTATTTAATGCGAGAAACTCGTTGTCTGGAGTTTTCACCACTCCACAGTAGGTTTGATATGCAGAACCGGAGATATTTTGGTTTTCGTCGGGTTTTAAGCTGAGATATGCATTTTCTACGATAAGCTTGGTGAGACATCTGTCCGAAGTATGCAGAAACATCGAGAGCGCTCTTTTCGAGCTATTTAATGCGAGAAACTCGTTTTCTGGGGTTTTCACCACTCCACAGTTCGTTGGATATGCAGAACCGGAGATATCTTGGTTTTCGTGGGGATTCAAGCTGAGATATGCAATTTCTGCGATAATCTTGGTGAGACTTCTGTCAGAAGTATGCAGAATCATCGAGATCCCTCTTTTCGAGCTATTTAATGCGAGAAACACGTTGTCTGGTGTTTTCAACATTCCACAGTGCGTTTGATATGCAGAACCGGCGACATCTTTGATTTCGTCGGGGTTCAAGCTGACATATGCATTTTCTACGATAATCATGGTGAGACTTCTGTCAGAAGTATGCAGAATCATTGGGATCGCTCTTTTCGAACTATTTAATGCGAGAAACCCGTTTTCTGGTGTTTTCACCACTCCACAGTACGTTTGATGTGCCGAACCGGAGATAACTTGGTTTTCGTGAGGTTTCAAGCTGTGATATGCATTTTCTGCGATAATCTTGGTGAGACTTCAGTCAGAAGTATGCAGAATCATCTAGATCGCTCGTTTCGAGCTCTTTAATGCGAGAAACACGTTGTCTGGTGTTTTCAACATTCCACAGTGCGTTTGATATGCAGAACCGGCGACATCTTGGCTTTCGTCGGGTATCAAGCTGAGATATGCATTTTCTACGATAATCTTGGTGAGACTTCTGTCAGAAGTATGCAGAATCATCGGGATCCCTCTTTTCGAGCTACTTAAAGCGAGAAACACGTCATCTGGTGTTTTCACCACTCCACAGTGCGTTTGATATGCAGAACCGGCGACATCTTGGCTTTCGTCGGGATTCAAGCTGAGATATGCATTTTCTGCGATAATCTTGGTGAGACATCAGTCAGATGTATGCAGAATCATCTAGATCGCTCGTTTCGAGCTACTTAATGCGAGAAACACGTTTTCTGGTGTTTTCACCACTCCACAGTGCGCTTGATATGCAGAACCGGCGACATCTTTGATTTCGTCGGGGTTCAAGCTGACATTTGCATTTTCTACGATAATCTTGGTGAGACTTCTGTCAGAAGTATGCAGAATCATCGGGATCGCTCTTTTCGAGCTGTTTAATGCGAGAAACACCTTATCTGGTGTTTTCACCACTCCACGGTGCGTTTGATATGCAGAACCGGACACATCTTGGCTTTCGTCGGGTATCAAGCTGAGATATGCATTTTCTGCGATAATCTTGGTGAGACTTCAGTCAGAAGTATGCAGAATCATCTAGATCGCTCGTTTCGAGCTCTTCAATGCGAGAAACACGTTATCTGGTGTTTTCACCACTCCACAGTGCGTTTGATATGCAGAACCGGCGACATCTTGGCTTTCGTCGGTTATCAAGCTGAGATATGCATTTTCTACGATAATCTTGGTGAGACTTCTGTCAGAAGTATGCAGAATCATCGGGATCGCTCTTTTCCAGCTACTTAATGCGAGAAACACGTCATCTGGTGTTTTCACCACTCCACAGTGCGTTTGATATGCAGAACCGGAGATATCTTGGTTACGGTCGGGATTCAAGCTGAGATATGCATTTTCTACGATAATCTTGGTGAGACTTCAGTCAGAAGTATGCAGAATCATCTAGATCGCTCTTTTCGAGCTGTTTCATGCGAGAAACACGTTATCTGGTGTTTTCACCACTCCACAGTGCGTTTGATATGCAGAACCGGCGACATCTTGGCTTTCGTCGGTTATCAAGCTCAAATATGCATTTTCTGCGATAATCTTGGTGAGACTTCTGTTCGAAGTATGCAGAATCATCGGGATCGCTCTTTTCGAGCTATTTAATGCGAGAAACACGTTATCTGGTGTTTTCACCACTCCACAGTGCGTTTGATATGCAGAACCGGCGACATCTTGGCTTTCGTCGGGTATCAAGCTGAGATATGCATTTTCTGCGATTATCTTGGTGAGACTTCAGTCAGAAGTATGCAGAATCATCTAGATCGCTCGTTTCGAGCTCTTTAATGCGAGAAACACGTTTGCTGGTGTTTTCACCTCTCCACAGTGCGTTTGATATGCATAACCGGAGATATCTTGGTTACGGTCGGGATTCAAGCTGAGATATGCATTTTCTACGATAATCTTGGTGAGACTTCTGTCCGAAGTATGCAGAATCATCGAGATCGCTCTTTTCGTGCTATTTAATGCGAGAAACACGTTGTCTGGTGTTTTCACCACTCCACAGTTGGTTAGAAATGCAGAACCGGCGATGTTTAGTTTTCGTCGGGTTTCAAGCTGAGATATGCATTTTCTGCGATAATCTTGGTGAGACTTCTGTCCGAAGTATGCAGAATCATCGAGATCGCTCTGTTCGTGCTATTTAATTCGAGAAACACGTTGTCTGGAGTTTTCACCACTCCACAGTTGGTTTGATATGAAGAACCGGAGATATTTTGGTTTTCGTCGGGTTTCAAGCTGAGATATGCATTTTCTACGATAAGCTTGGTGAGACATCTGTCCTAAGTATGCAGAAACATCGAGAGCGCTCTTTTCGAGCTATTTAATGCGAGAAACTCGTTTTCTGGGGTTTTCACCACTCCACAGTTCGTTGGATATGCAGAGCAGGTGATATCTTGGTTTTCGTGGGGTTTCTTGCAGAGATATGCATTTTCGGCGATAATCATGGTGAGACTTCTGTTAGAAGTATGCAGAATCTTCGAGATCGCACTTTTCGATCTGTTTAATGCGAGAAACACGTTGTCTGGTGTTTTCACCACTCCACAGTTGGTTTGATATGCAGAACCGGCGATGTTTGGTTTTCGTCGGGTTTCAAGTTGAGATATGCATTTTCTACGATAATCTTGGTGAAACATCTGTCCGAAGTATGCAGAAACATCAAGATCGCTCTTTTCGAGCTATTGAATGCGAGAAACTCGTTTTCTGGGGTTTTCACCACACCACAGTTCGTTTGATGTGCAGAACCGAAGATATCTTGGTTTTCGTGGGGTTTCAAGCTGAGATATGCATTTTCTGCGATAATCTTGGTGAGACTTCTGTCCGAAGTATGCAGAATCATCGAGATCGCTCTTTTCGAGCTATTTAATGCGAGAAACACGTTTTCTGGTGTATTCACCACTCCACAGTACGTTTGACATGCAGAAACGGAGATATCTTGGTTTCGCACGGGTTTCAAGCTGAGATATGCATTTTCTACGATAATCTTGGTGAGACTTCTGTCAGAAATATGCAGAATCATCGAGATCGCGGTTTTCGAGCTACTTAATGCGAGAAACACGTTATCTGGTGTTTTCCCCGCTCCACAGTGCGTTTGACATGCAGAACCGGAGATATTTTGGTTACGGTCGGGATTCAAGCTGAGATATGCATTTTCTACGATAATCTTGGTGAGACTTCAGTCAGAAGTATGCAGAATCATCTAGATCGCTCTTTTCGAGCTGTTTAATGCGAGAATCACGTTATCTGGTGTTTTCACCACTCCACAGTGCGTTTGATATGCAGACCCGGCGACATCTTGGCTTTCGTCGGGGTTCAAGCTGAGATATGCATTTTCTGCGATAATCTTGGTGAGACATCAGTCAGATGTATGCAGAATCATCTAGATCCCTCTTTTCGAGCTCTTTGATGCGAGAAACACGTTATCTGGTGTTTTCACCACTCCACAGTGCGTTTGATATGCAGAACCGGCGACATCTTTGATTTCGTCGGGGTTCAAGCTGACATATGCATTTTCTACGATAATCTTGGTGAGACTTCAGTCAGAAGTATGCAGAATCATCGGGATCGCTCTTTTCGAACTATTTAATGCGAGAAACACGTATTCTGGTGTTTTCACCACTCCACAGTACGTTTGATGTGCCGAACCGGCGATATCTTGGTTTTCGTGGGGTTTCCAGCTGCAATATGCATTTTCTGCGATAATCTTGGTGAGTCTTCTGTCAGAAGTATGCAGAATCATCTAGATCGCTCTTCTCGAGCTATAATATGCGAGAAACACGTTTTCTTTTGTATTCACCACTCCACAGTACGTTTGACATGCAGAAACGGAGATATCTTTGTTTCGGTCGGGTTTCAAGCTGAGATATGCATTTTCTGCGATAATCTTTGTGTTTCATCTATGAGAAGTATGCAGAATCAGTCAGAACGCTCTTTTCGAGCTAGTTAATGCGAGTAACACGTTTTCTGGTGTTTTCACCACACCACAGTGCGTCTGATATGCAGAACCGGCGATATCTTGGTTTTCGTGGGGTTTCCAGCTGAGATATGCATTTTCTGCGATATTCTTGGTGAGTCTTCTGTCAGAAGTATGCAGAATCATCTAGATCGCTCTTTTGGAGCTATTTAATGCGAGAAACACGTTTTCTGGTGTTTTCACCACCCCACAGTGCGTTTGATATGCAGAACCGGCGACATCTTGGTTTTCGTCGGGTTTCATCCTAAGGTATGCATTTTCTGCGATAATATTGGTGAGACTTCAGTCAGAAGGATGCAGAATTATCTAGATCGCACGTTTCGAGCTATTCAATGCGAGAAACACGTTATCTGCTTGTTTTCACTACTCCACAGTGCGTTTGATATGCAGAACCGGCGACATCTTGATTCTCGTGAGGTTTCAAGCTGAGATATGCATTTTCTGCGATAATATCGGTGAGACTTCAGTCCGAAGTATGCAGAATCATCCAGATAGCTCTTTTCGAGCTATTTAATGCGGGAAACACGTTATCTGGTGTTTTGCACACTCCACAGTGCGTTAGATATGCAGAGCCGCCGATTACTTGGTTATCGTGGGGTTTCCAGCTGAGATATTCATTTTCGGCGATAATCTTGGTGTTTCATCTATGAGAAGTATGCAGAATCATGGAGAACGCTCTTTTCGAGCTATTTAATGCGAAAATACAAGTTTTCTGGTGTTTTCACCACTCCACAGTGCGTTTGATATGCAGACCCGAAGACATCTTGATTTTCGTGAGGTTTCAAGCTGAGATATGCATTTTCTGCGATAATATTGGTGAGACTTCAGTCAGAAGTATTCAGAATCATCTAGATCGCTCTTCTCGAGCTATTTAATTCGAGAAACACGTTTTCTGGTGTCTTGACCACTCCACAGTACGTTTGACATGCAGAACCGTCGACATCTTGGATTTCGTCATGTATCAAGCTGAGATATGCATTTTCTGCGATAATATCGGTCAGACGTCAGTCCGAAGTATGCAGAATCATCGAGATAGCTCTTTTCGAGCTATTTAATGCGGGAAACACGTTATTTGGTGTTTTGACCACTCCACTGTGCGTTTGATATGCAGAACCGGCGACATCTTGGATTTCGTCGGGTGTCCAGCTGAAATATGCGTTTTCTGCGATAATCTTTGTGTTTCATCTATGAGAAGTATGCAGAATCATCCAGAACGATCTTTTCGTATTAGTTAATGCGAGTAACACGTTTTCTGGTGTTTTCACCACCCCACAGTGCGTTTGATATGTAGAACCGGCGACATCTTGGTTTTCGTCGGGTTTCAAGCTGAGATATGCATTTTCTGCGGCAATCTTGGTGAGACTTCTGTCCGAAGTATGCAGAATCATCGAGAACGCTCTTTTCGAGCTAATTAATGCGAGAAGCACGTTATCTGATGTTTTCACCACTCCACAGTGCGTTTGATATGCAGAACCAGCGATATCTTGGTTTTCGTGGGGTTTCAAGTTCAAATATGCATTTTCTGCGATAATCTTGGTGAGACTTCTGTTCGAAGTATGCAGAATCATCGGGATCGCTCTTTTCGAGCTATTTAATGCGAGAAACACGTTATCTGGTGTTGTGACCACTCCACAATGCGTTTGATATGCAGAAATGGCGAAATCTTGGATTTCGTCGGTTTTCATTCTGAGGTATGCATTTTCTGCGGCAATCTTGGTGAGACTTCTGTCCGACGTATGCAGAATCATCGAGACCGCTCTTTTTGAGCTATTTAATGCGGGAAACACGTTATCTGGTGTTTTGTCCACTCCACTGTGCGTTTGATATGCAGAACCGGAGACATCTTGGATTTCGTCGGGTTTCCAGCTGAAATATGCATTTTCTGCGATAATCTTTGTGTTTCATCTATGAGAAGTATGCAGAATCATCCAGAACGATCTTTTCGTATTCGTTAATGCGAGTAACACGTTTTCTGGTGTTTTCACCACCCCACAGTGCGTATGATATGCAGAACCGACGATATCTTGGTTTTCGTGGGGTTTCAAGCTCAGATATGCATTTTCTGCGATAATCTTGGTGAGACTTCAGTCAGAAATATGCAGAATAATCGAGATCGCTCTTTTCGAGCTAATTAATGCGAGAAGCACGTTATCTGGTGTTTTCACCACTCCACAGTGCGTTTGATATGCAGAACCAGCGATATCTTGGTTTTCGTGGGGTTTCAAGCTCAAATATGCATTTTCTGCGATAATCTTGGTGAGACTTCTGTTCGAAGTATGCAGAATCATCGGGATCGCTCTTTTCGAGCTATTTAATGCGAGAAACACGTTATCTGGTGTTTTCACCACTCCACAGTGCGTTTGATATGCAGAACCGGCGACATCTTGGCTTTTGTCGGGTATCAAGCTGAGATATGCATTTTCTGCGATAATCTTGGTGAGACTTCTGTCCGAAGTATACAGAATCATCGAGATCGCTCTTTTCGTGCTATTTAATTCGAGAAACACGTTGTCTGGAGTTTTCACCACTCCACAGTTGGTTTGATATGAAGAACCGGAGATATTTTGGTTTTCGTCGGGTTTCAAGCTGAGATATGCATTTTCTGCGATAATATTGGTGAGACTTCAGTCAGAAGTATTCAGAATCATCTAGATCGCTCTTCTCGAGCTATTTAATTCGAGAAACACGTTTTCTGGTGTCTTGACCACTCCACAGTACGTTTGACATGCGAAACCGTCGACATCTTGGATTTCGTCGGGTATCAAGATGAGATATGCATTTTCTGCGGCAATCTTGGTGAGACTTCTGTTAGAAGTATGCAGAATCATCGAGATCGCACTTTTCGATCTGTTTAATGCGAGAAACACGTTGTCTGGTGTTTTCACCACTCCACAGTTGGTTTGATATGCAGAACCGGCGATGTTTGGTTTTCGTCGGGTTTCAAGTTGAGATATGCATTTTCTACGATAATCTTGGTGAAACATCTGTCCGAAGTATGCAGAAACATCAAGAGCGCTCTTTTCGAGCTATTGAATGCGAGAAACTCGTTTTCTGGGGTTTTCACCACACCACAGTTCGTTTGATGTGCAGAACCGAAGATATCTTGGTTTTCGTGGGGTTTCAAGCTGAGATATGCATTTTCTGCGATAATCTTGGTGAGACTTCTGTCCGAAGTATGCAGAATCATCGAGATCGCTCTTTTCGAGCTACTTAATGCGAGAAACACGTCATCTGGTGTTTTCACCACTCCACAGTGCGTTTGATATGCAGAACCGGCGACATCTTGGCTTTCGTCGGGTATCAAGCTGAGATATGCATTTTCTGCGATAATCTTGGTGAGTCTTCTGTCCGAAGTATGCAGAATCATCGAGATCGCTATTTTCGTGCTATTTAGTGCGAGAAACACGTTTTCTGGTGTCTTGACCACTCCACAGTACGTTTGACATGCAGAACCGTCGACATCTTGGATTTCGTCGGGTATCAAGCTGAGATATGCATTTTCTGCGGCAATCTTGGTGAGACTTCTGTTAGAAGTATGCAGAATCATCGAGATCGCACTTTTCGATCTGTTTAATGCGAGAAACACGTTGTCTGGTGTTTTCACCACTCCACAGTTGGTTTGATATGCAGAACCGGCGATGTTTGGTTTTCGTCGGGTTTCAAGTTGAGATATGCATTTTCTACGATAATCTTGGTGAAACATCTGTCCGAAGTATGCAGAAACATCAAGAGCGCTCTTTTCGAGCTATTGAATGCGAGAAACTCGTTTTCTGGGGTTTTCACCACACCACAGTTCGTTTGATGTGCAGAACCGAAGATATCTTGGTTTTCGTGGGGTTTCAAGCTGAGATATGCATTTTCGGCGATAATCTTGGTGTTTCATCTATGAGAAGTATGCAGAATCATGGAGAACGCTCTTTTCGAGCTATTTAATGCGAAAAAACAAGTTTTCTGGTGTTTTCACCACTCCACAGTGCGTTTGATATGCAGACCCGAAGACATCTTGATTTTCGTGAGGTTTCAAGCTGAGATATGCATTTTCTGCGATAATATTGGTGAGACTTCAGTCAGAAGTATTCAGAATCATCTAGATCGCTCTTCTCGAGCTATTTAATTCGAGAAACACGTTTTCTGGTGTCTTGACCACTCCACAGTACGTTTGACATGCAGAACCGTCGACATCTTGGATTTCGTCGGGTATCAAGCTGAGATATGCATTTTCTGCGGCAATCTTGGTGAGACTTCTGTCCGACGTATGCAGAATCATCGAGATCGCTCTTTTCGAGCTATTTAATGCGGGAAACACGTTATTTGGTGTTTTGACCACTCCACTGTGCGTTTGATATGCAGAACCGGCGACATCTTGGATTTCGTCGGGTTTCCAGCTGAAATATGCGTTTTCTGCGATAATCTTTGTGTTTCATCTATGAGAAGTATGCAGAATCATCCAGAACGATCTTTTCGTATTAGTTAATGCGAGTAACACGTTTTCTGGTGTTTTCACCACCCCACAGTGCGTTTGATATGCAGAACCGGCGACATCTTGGTTTTCGTCGGGTTTCAAGCTGAGATATGCATTGTCTGCGGCAATCTTGGTGAGACTTCTGTCCGAAGTATGCAGAATCATCGAGAACGCTCTTTTCGAGCTCCTTAATGCGAGAAACACGTTTTCTGGTTTTTTCACCACTCCACAGTGCGTCTGAAATGCAGAACCGGCGATATCTTGGGTTTGGTGGGGTTTGTAGCTGAGATATGCATTTTCTGCGATAATCTTGGTGAGTCTTCTGTCAGAAGTATGCAGAATCATCTAGATCGCTCTTTTCGAGCTATTAAATGCGAGAAACACGTTTTCTTGTGTTTTCACCACCCCACAGTGCGTTTGATATGCAGAACCGGCGACATCTTGGTTTTCGTCGGGTTTCAACCTGAGATATGCATTTTCTGCGATAATCTTGGTGAGACTTCAGTCAGAAATATGCAGAATAATCGAGATCGCTCTTTTCGAGCTAATTAATGCGAGAAGCACGTTATCTGGTGTTTTCACCACTCCACAGTGCGTTTGATATGCAGAACCAGCGATATCTTGGTTTTCGTGGGGTTTCAAGCTCAAATATGCATTTTCTGCGATAATCTTAGTGAGACTTCTGTCCGAAGTATGCAGAATCATCGAGAACGCTCTTTTCGAGCTCCTTAATGCGAGAAACACGTTTTCTGGTTTTTTCACCACTCCACAGTGCGTCTGAAATGCAGAACCGGCGATATCTTGGGTTTGGTGGGGTTTGTAGCTGAGATATGCATTTTCTGCGATAATCTTGGTGAGTCTTCTGTCAGAAGTATGCAGAATCATCTAGATCGCTCTTTTCGAGCTATTAAATGCGAGAAACACGTTTTCTTGTGTTTTCACCACCCCACAGTGCGTTTGATATGCAGAACCGGCGACATCTTGGTTTTCGTCGGGTTTCAACCTGAGATATGCATTTTCTGCGATAATCTTGGTGAGACTTCAGTCAGAAATATGCAGAATAATCGAGATCGCTCTTTTCGAGCTAATTAATGCGAGAAGCACGTTATCTGGTGTTTTCACCACTCCACAGTGCGTTTGATATGCAGAACCAGCGATATCTTGGTTTTCGTGGGGTTTCAAGCTCAAATATGCATTTTCTGCGATAATCTTAGTGAGACTTCTGTTCGAAGTATGCAGAACCATCGGGATCGCTCTTTTCGAGCTATTTAATGCGAGATACACGTTATCTGGTGTTGTGACCACTCCACAATGCGTTTGATATGCAGAACCGGCGACATCTTGGTTTTCGTCGGGTTTCAACCTGAGATATGCATTTTCTGCGATAATCTTGGTGAGACTTCAGTCAGAAATATGCAGAATAATCGAGATCGCTCTTTTCGAGCTAATTAATGCGAGATACACGTTATCTGGTGTTGTGACCACTCCACAATGCGTTTGATATGCAGAAATGGCGAAATCTTGGATTTCGTCGGTTTTCATTCTGAGGTATGCATTTTCTGCGATAATCTTGGTGAGACTTCAGTCAGAAATATGCAGAATAATCGAGATCGCTCTTTTCGAGCTAATTAATGCGAGAAGCACGTTATCTGGTGTTTTCACCACTCCACAGTGCGTTTGATATGCAGAACCAGCGATATCTTGGTTTTCGTGGGGTTTCAAGCTCAAATATGCATTTTCTGCGATAATCTTAGTGAGACTTCTGTTCGAAGTATGCAGAACCATCGGGATCGCTCTTTTCGAGCTATTTAATGCGAGATACACGTTATCTGGTGTTTTCACCACTCCACAGTGCGTTTGATATGCAGAACCAGCGATATCTTGGTTTTCGTGGGGTTTCAAGCTCAAATATGCATTTTCTGCGATAATCTTGGTGAGACTTCTGTTCGAAGTATGCAGAATCATCGGGATCGCTCTTTTCGAGCTATTTAATGCGAGAAACACGTTATCTGGTGTTTTCACCACTCCACAGTGCGTTTGATATGCATAACCGGAGATATCTTGGTTACGGTCGGGATTCAAGCTGAGATATGCATTTTCTACGATAATCTTGGTGAGTCTTCTGTCCGAAGTATGCAGAATCATCGAGATCGCTCTTTTCGTGCTATTTAGTGCGAGAAACACGTTGTCTGGAGTTTTCACCACTCCACAGTTGGTTTGATATGCAGAACCGGAGATATTTTGGTTTTCGTCGGGTTTCAAGCTGAGATATGCATTTTCTACGATAAGCTTGGTGAGACATGTGTCCGAAGTATGCAGAATCCTCGAGAGCGCCCTTTTCGTGCTATTTAATGCGAGAAACACGTTGTCTGGTGTTTTCACCACTCCACAGTTGGTTTGAAATGCAGAACCGGCGATGTTTAGTTTTCGTCGGGTTTCAAGCTGAGATATGCATTTTCTGCGATAATCTTGGTGAGACTTCTGTCCGAAGTATGCAGAATCATCGAGATCGCTCTTTTCGTGCTATTTAATTCGAGAAACACGTTGTCTGGAGTTTTCACCACTCCACAGTTGGTTTGATATGAAGAACCGGAGATATTTTGGTTTTCGTCGGGTTTCAAGCTGAGATATGCATTTTCTACGATAAGCTTGGTGAGACATCTGTCCGAAGTATGCAGAAACATCGAGAGCGCTCTTTTCGAGCTATTTAATGCGAGAAACTCGTTTTCTGGGGTTTTCACCACTCCACAGTTCGTTGGATATGCAGAACCGGAGATATCTTGGTTTTCGTGGGGATTCAAGCTGAGATATGCAATTTCTGCGATAATCTTGGTGAGACTTCTGTCCGAAGTATGCTTAATCTTCGAGATCGCTCGTTTCGAGCTATTTAATGCGAGAAACACGTTATCTGGTGTTTTCCCCACTCCACAGTGCGTATGATATGCAGAACCGACGATATTTTGGTTTTCGTGGGGTTTCAAGCACAGATATGCATTTTCTGCGATAATCTTGGTGAGACTTCTGTCCGAAGTATGCAGAGGCATCGAGATCGCTCTTTTCGTGCTATTTAATTCGAGAAACACGTTGTCTGGAGTTTTCACCACTCCACAGTTGGTTTGATATGAAGAACCGGAGATATTTTGGTTTTCGTCGGGTTTCAAGCTGAGATATGCATTTTCTACGATAAGCTTAGTGAGACATCTGTCCGAAGTATGCAGAAACATCGAGAGCGCTCTTTTCGAGCTATTTAATGCGAGAAACTCGTTTTCTGGGGTTTTCACCACTCCACAGTTCGTTGGATATGCAGAACCGGAGATATCTTGGTTTTCGTGGGGATTCAAGCTGAGATATGCAATTTCTGCGATAATCTTGGTGAGACTTCTGTCCGAAGTATGCTTAATCTTCGAGATCGCTCGTTTCGAGCTATTTAATGCGAGAAACACGTTATCTGGAGTTTTCCCCACTCCACAGTGCGTATGATATGCAGAACCGACGATATCTTGGTTTTCGTGGGGTTTCAAGCTCAGATATGCATTTTCTGCGATAATCTTGGTGAGACTTCTGTCCGAAGTATGCAGAGGCATCGAGATCGTACTTTTCGAGCTATTTAATGCGAGAAACACGTTTTCTGGGGTTTTCACCACTCCACAGTTCGTTGGATATGCAGAACCGGCGATGTTTGGTTTTCGTCGGGTTTCAAGTTGAGATATGCATTTTCTACGATAATCTTGGTGAAACATCTGTCCGAAGTATGCAGAAACATCAAGAGCGCTCTTTTCGAGCTATTGAATGCGAGAAACTCGTTTTCTGGGGTTTTCACCACACCACAGTTCGTTTGATGTGCAGAACCGAAGATATCTTGGTTTTCGTGGGGTTTCAAGCTGAGATATGCATTTTCTGCGATAATCTTGGTGAGACTTCTGTCCGAAGTATGCAGAATCATCGAGATCGCTCTTTTCGAGCTACTTAATGCGAGAAACACGTCATCTGGTGTTTTCACCACTCCACAGTGCGTTTGATATGCAGAACCGGCGACATCTTGGCTTTCGTCGGGAATCAAGCTGAGATATGCATTTTCTGCGATAATCTTGGTGAGACTTCTGTCCGAAGTATGCAGAATCATCGAGATCGCTCTTTTCGTGCTATTTAATTCGAGAAACACGTTGTCTGGAGTTTTCACCACTCCACAGTTGGTTTGATATGAAGAACCGGAGATATTTTGGTTTTCGTCGGGTTTCAAGCTGAGATATGCATTTTCTACGATAAGCTTGGTGAGACTTCTGTCCGAAGTATGCTTAATCTTCGAGATCGTTCGTTTCGAGCTATTTAATGCGAGAAACACGTTATCTGGTGTTTTCCCCACTCCGCAGTGCGTATGATATGCAGAACCGACGATATCTTGGTTTTCGTGGGGTTTCAAGCTCAGATATGCATTTTCTGCGATAATCTTGGTGAGACTTCTGTCCGAAGTATGCAGAGGCATCCAGATCGTACTTTTCGAGCTATTTAATGCGAGAAACACGTTTTCTGGGGTTTTCACCACTCCACAGTTCGTTGGATATGCAGAACCGGCGATGTTTGGTTTTCGTCGGGTTTCTAGTTGAGATATGCATTTTCTACGATAATCTTGGTGAAACATCTGTCCGAAGTATGCAGAAACATCAAGAGCGCTCTTTTCGAGCTATTGAATGCGAGAAACTCGTTTTCTGGGCTTTTCACCACACCACAGTTCGTTTGATGTGCAGAACCGAAGATATCTTGGTTTTCGTGGGGTTTCAAGCTGAGATATGCATTTTCTGCGATAATCTTGGTGAGACTTCTGTCCGAAGTATGCAGAATCACCGAGATCGCTCTTTTCGAGTTACTTAATGCGAGAAACACGTCATCTGGTGTTTTCACCACTCCACAGTGCGTTTGATATGCAGAACCGGCGACATCTTGGCTTTCGTCGGGAATCAAGCTGAGATATGCATTTTCTGCGATAATCTTGGTGAGACTTCAGTCAGAAATATGCAGAATAATCGAGATCGCTCTTTTCGAGCTAATTAATGCGAGAAGCACGTTATCTGGTGTTTTCACCACTCCACAGTGCGTTTGATATGCAGAACCAGCGATATCTTGGTTTTCGTGGGGTTTCAAGCTCAAATATGCATTTTCTGCGATAATCTTAGTGAGACTTCTGTTCGAAGTATGCAGAACCATCGGGATCGCTCTTTTCGAGCTATTTAAAGCGAGATACACGTTATCTGGTGTTGTGACCACTCCACAATGCGTTTGATATGCAGAAATGGCGAAATCTTGGATTTCGTCGGTTTTCATTCTGAGGTATGCATTTTCTGCGGCAATCTTGGTGAGACTTCTGTCCGACGTATGCAGAATCATCGAGATCGCTCTTTTCGAGCTATTTAATGCGGGAAACACGTTATCTGGTGTTTTGTCCACTCCACTGTGCGTTTGATATGCAGAACCGGAGACATCTTGGATTTCGTCGGGTTTCCAGCTGAAATATGCATTTTCTGCGATAATCTTTGTGTTTCATCTATGAGAAGTATGCAGAATCATCCAGAACGATCGTTTCGTATTCGTTAATGCGAGTAACACGTTTTCTGGTGTTTTCACCACCCCACAGTGCGTTTGATATGCAGAACCGGCGACATCTTGGTTTTCGTCGGGTTTCAAGCTGAGATATGCATTTTCTGCGGCAATCTTGGTGAGACTTCTGTCCGAAGTATGCAGAATCATCGAGAACGTTCTTTTCGAGCTCCTTAATGCGAGAAACACGTTTTCTGGTTTTTTCACCACTCCACAGTGCGTCTGAAATGCAGAACCGGCGATATCTTGGGTTTGCTGGGGTTTGTAGCTGAGATATGCATTTTCTGCGATAATCTTGGTGAGACTTCAGTCAGAAATATTCAGAATAATCGAGATCGCTCTTTTCGAGCTAATTAATGCGAGAAGCACGTTATCTGGTGTTTTCACCACTCCACAGTGCGTTTGATATGCAGAACCAGCGATATCTTGGTTTTCGTGGGGTTTCAAGCTCAAATATGCATTTTCTGCGATAATCTTGGTGAGACTTCTGTTCGAAGTATGCAGAATCATCGGGATCGCTCTTGTCGAGCTATTTAATGCGAGAAACACGTTATCTGGTGTTTTCACCACTCCACAGTGCGTTTGATATGCATAACCGGAGATATCTTGGTTACGGTCGGGATTCAAGCTGAGATATGCATTTTCTACGATAATCTTGGTGAGTCTTCTGTCCGAAGTATGCAGAATCATCGAGATCGCTCTTTTCGTGCTATTTAGTGCGAGAAACACGTTGTCTGGAGTTTTCACCACTCCACAGTTGGTTTGATATGCAGAACCGGAGATATTTTGGTTTTCGTCGGGTTTCAAGCTGAGATATGCATTTTCTACGATAAGGTTGGTGAGACATGTGTCCGAAGTATGCAGAATCCTCGAGATCGCCCTTTTCGTGCTATTTAATGCGAGAAACACGTTGTCTGGTGTTTTCACCACTCCACAGTTGGTTTGAAATGCAGAACCGGCGATGTTTAGTTTTCGTCGGGTTTCAAGCTGAGATATGCATTTTCTGCGATAATCTTGGTGAGACTTCTGTCCGAAGTATGCAGAATCATCGAGATCGCTCTTTTCGTGCTATTTAATTCGAGAAACACGTTGTCTGGAGTTTTCACCACTCCACAGTTGGTTTGATATGAAGAACCGGAGATATTTTGGTTTTCGTCGGGTTTCAAGCTGAGATATGCATTTTCTGCGGCAATCTTGGTGAGACTTCTGTCCGAAGTATGCAGAATCATCGAGAACGTTCTTTTCGAGCTCCTTAATGCGAGAAACACGTTTTCTGGTTTTTTCACCACTCCACAGTGCGTCTGAAATGCAGAACCGGCGATATCTTGGGTTTGCTGGGGTTTGTAGCTGAGATATGCATTTTCTGCGATAATCTTGGTGAGACTTCAGTCAGAAATATTCAGAATAATCGAGATCGCTCTTTTCGAGCTAATTAATGCGAGAAGCACGTTATCTGGTGTTTTCACCACTCCACAGTGCGTTTGATATGCAGAACCAGCGATATCTTGGTTTTCGTGGGGTTTCAAGCTCAAATATGCATTTTCTGCGATAATCTTGGTGAGACTTCTGTTCGAAGTATGCAGAATCATCGGGATCGCTCTTGTCGAGCTATTTAATGCGAGAAACACGTTATCTGGTGTTTTCACCACTCCACAGTGCGTTTGATATGCATAACCGGAGATATCTTGGTTACGGTCGGGATTCAAGCTGAGATATGCATTTTCTACGATAATCTTGGTGAGTCTTCTGTCCGAAGTATGCAGAATCATCGAGATCGCTCTTTTCGTGCTATTTAGTGCGAGAAACACGTTGTCTGGAGTTTTCACCACTCCACAGTTGGTTTGATATGCAGAACCGGAGATATTTTGGTTTTCGTCGGGTTTCAAGCTGAGATATGCATTTTCTACGATAAGGTTGGTGAGACATGTGTCCGAAGTATGCAGAATCCTCGAGATCGCCCTTTTCGTGCTATTTAATGCGAGAAACACGTTGTCTGGTGTTTTCACCACTCCACAGTTGGTTTGAAATGCAGAACCGGCGATGTTTAGTTTTCGTCGGGTTTCAAGCTGAGATATGCATTTTCTGCGATAATCTTGGTGAGACTTCTGTCCGAAGTATGCAGAATCATCGAGATCGCTCTTTTCGTGCTATTTAATTCGAGAAACACGTTGTCTGGAGTTTTCACCACTCCACAGTTGGTTTGATATGAAGAACCGGAGATATTTTGGTTTTCGTCGGGTTTCAAGCTGAGATATGCATTTTCTACGATAAGCTTGGTGAGACATCTGTCCGAAGTATGCAGAAACATCGAGAGCGCTCTTTTCGAGCTATTTAATGCGAGAAACTCGTTTTCTGGGGTTTTCACCACTCCACAGTTCGTTGGATATGCAGAACCGGAGATATCTTGGTTTTCGTGGGGATTCAAGCTGAGATATGCAATTTCTGCGATAATCTTGGTGAGACTTCTGTCCGAAGTATGCAGAGGCATCGAGATCGTACTTTTCGAGCTATTTAATGCGAGAAACACGTTTTCTGGGGTTTTCACCTCTCCACAGTTCGTTGGATATGCAGAACCGGCGATGTTTGGTTTTCGTCGGGTTTCAAGTTGAGATATGCATTTTCTACGATAATCTTGGTGAAACATCTGTCCGAAGTATGCAGAAACATCAAGAGCGCTCTTTTCGAGCTATTGAATGCGAGAAACTCGTTTTCTGGGGTTTTCACCACACCACAGTTCGTTTGATGTGCAGAACCGAAGATATCTTGGTTTTCGTGGGGTTTCAAGCTGAGATATGCATTTTCTGCGATAATCTTGGTGAGACTTCTGTCCGAAGTATGCAGAATCATCGAGATCGCTCTTTTCGAGCTACTTAATGCGAGAAACACGTCATCTGGTGTTTTCACCACTCCACAGTGCGTTTGATATGCAGAACCGGCGACATCTTGGCTTTCGTCGGGTATCAAGCTGAGATATGCATTTTCTGCGATAATCTTGGTGAGTCTTCTGTCCGAAGTATGCAGAATCATCGAGATCGCTCTTTACGTGCTATTTAGTGCGAGAAACACGTTGTCTGGAGTTTTCACCACTCCACAGTTGGTTTGATATGCAGAACCGGAGATATTTTGGTTTTCGTCGGGTTTCAAGCTGAGATATGCATTTTCTACGATAAGCTTGGTGAGACATCTGTCCGAAGTATGCAGAATCCTCGAGATCGCCCTTTTCGTGCTATTTAATGCGAGAAACACGTTGTCTGGTGTTTTCACCACTCCACAGTTGGTTTGAAATGCAGAACCGGCGATGTTTAGTTTTCGTCGGGTTTCAAGCTGAGATATGCATTTTCTGCGATAATCTTGGTGAGACTTCTGTCCGAAGTATGCAGAATCATCGAGATCGCTCTTTTCGTGCTATTTAATTCGAGAAACACGTTGTCTGGAGTTTTCACCACTCCACAGTTGGTTTGATATGAAGAACCGGAGATATTTTGGTTTTCGTCGGGTTTCAAACTGAGATATGCATTTTCTACGATAAGCTTGGTGAGACATCTGTCCGAAGTATGCAGAAACATCGAGAGCGCTCTTTTCGAGCTATTTAATGCGAGAAACTCGTTTTCTGGGGTTTTCACCACTCCACAGTTCGTTGGATATGCAGAACCGGAGATATCTTGGTTTTCGTGGGGATTCAACCTGAGATATGCAATTTCTGCGATAATCTTGGTGAGACTTCTGTCCGAAGTATGCTTAATCTTCGAGATCGCTCGTTTCGAGCTATTTAATGCGAGAAACACGTTATCTGGTGTTTTCCCCACTCCACAGTGCGTATGATATGCAGAACCGACGATATCTTGGTTTTCGTGGGGTTTCAAGCTCAGATATGCATTTTCTGCGATAATCTTGGTGAGACTTCTGTCCGAAGTATGCAGAGGCATCGAGATCGTACTTTTCGAGCTATTTAATGCGAGAAACACGTTTTCTGGGGTTTTCACCACTCCACAGTTCGTTGGATATGCAGAACCGGCGATGTTTGGTTTTCGCCGGGTTTCAAGTTGAGATATGCATTTTCTACGATAATCTTGGTGAAACATCTGTCCGAAGTATGCAGAAACATCAGGAGCGCTCTTTTCGAGCTATTGAATGCGAGAAACTCGTTTTCTGGGCTTTTCACCACACCACAGTTCGTTTGATGTGCAGAACCGAAGATATCTTGGTTTTCGTGGGGTTTCAAGCTGAGATATGCATTTTCTGCGATAATCTTGGTGAGACTTCTGTCCGAAGTAT
Source organism: Anthophora plumipes (assembly GCA_951804975.1). Lineage (NCBI taxonomy): Eukaryota > Metazoa > Arthropoda > Insecta > Hymenoptera > Apidae > Anthophora > Anthophora plumipes. The sequence continues at coordinate 22,304,380 of OX638118.1, forward strand.
GCAGAATCATCGAGATCGCTCTTTTCGAGCTACTTAATGCGAGAAACACGTCATCTGGTGTTTTCACCACTCCACAGTGCGTTTGATATGCAGAACCGGCGACATCTTGGCTTTCGTCGGGAATCAAGCTGAGATATGCATTTTCTGCGATAATCTTGGTGAGACTTCTGTCCGAAGTATGCAGAATCATCGAGATCGCTCTTTTCGTGCTATTTAATTCGAGAAACACGTTGTCTGGAGTTTTCACCACTCCACAGTTGGTTTGATATGAAGAACCGGAGATATTTTGGTTTTCGTCGGGTTTCAAGCTGAGATATGCAATTTCTGCGATAATCTTGGTGAGACTTCTGTCCGAAGTATGCTTAATCTTCGAGATCGCTCGTTTCGAGCTATTTAATGCGAGAAACACGTTATCTGGTGTTTTCCCCACTCCACAGTGCGTATGATATGCAGAACCGACGATATCTTGGTTTTCGTGGGGTTTCAAGCACAGATATGCATTTTCTGCGATAATCTTGGTGCGACTTCTGTCCGAAGTATGCTTAATCTTCGAGATCGCTCGTTTCGAGCTATTTAATGCGAGAAACACGTTATCTGGTGTTTTCCCCACTCCACAGTGCGTATGATATGCAGAACCGACGATATCTTGGTTTTCGTGGGGTTTCAAGCTCAGATATGCATTTTCTGCGATAATCTTGGTGAGACTTCTGTCCGAAGTATGCAGAGGCATCGAGATCGTACTTTTCGAGCTATTTAATGCGAGAAACACGTTTTCTGGGGTTTTCACCACTCCACAGTTCGTTGGATATGCAGAACCGGCGATGTTTGGTTTTCGTCGGGTTTCAAGTTGAGATATGCATTTTCTACGATAATCTTGGTGAAACATCTGTCCGAAGTATGCAGAAACATCAGGAGCGCTCTTTTCGAGCTATTGAATGCGAGAAACTCGTTTTCTGGGCTTTTCACCACACCACAGTTCGTTTGATGTGCAGAACCGAAGATATCTTGGTTTTCGTGGGGTTTCAAGCTGAGATATGCATTTTCTGCGATAATCTTGGTGAGACTTCTGTCCGAAGTATGCAGAATCATCGAGATCGCTCTTTTCGAGCTACTTAATGCGAGAAACACGTCATCTGGTGTTTTCACCACTCCACAGTGCGTTTGATATGCAGAACCGGCGACATCTTGGCTTTCGTCGGGAATCAAGCTGAGATATGCTTTTTCTGCGATAATCTTGGAGAGACTTCAGTCAGAAGTATATAGAATCATCTAGATCGCTCTTTTCGAGCTATTTAATGCGAGAAACACGTTATCTGGTGTTTTCACCACTCCACAGTGCGTTTGATATGCAGAACCGGCGACATCTTGACTTTCGTCGGGTATCAAGCTGAGATATGCATTTTCTGCGATAATCTTAGTGAGACTTCAGTCAGAAGTATGCAGAATCATCTAGATCGCTCGTTTCTAGCTCTTTAATGCGAGAAACACGTTATCTGGTGTTTTCACCACTCCACAGTGTGTTTGATATGCAGAACCGGCGGCATCTTTGATTTCGTCGGGGTTCAAGCTGACATATGCATTTTCTGCGATAATCTTGGTGAGTCTTCTGTCAGAAGTATGCAGAATCATCGAGGTCCCTCTTTTCGAGCTATTTAATGCGAGAAACACGTTATCTGGTGTTTTCACCACTCCACAGTGCGTTTGACATGCAGAACCGGAAATATCTTGGTTTCGGTCGGGTTTCAAGCTGAGATATGCATTTTCTGCGATAATCTTGGTGAGACTTCTGTCCGAAGTATGCAGAATCATCTAGATCGCTCGTTTCGAGCTCTTTAATGCGAGAAGCACGTTATCTGGTGTTTTCACCACTCCACAGTGCGTTTGATATGCACAACCGGCGACATCTTAGCTATCGTCGGGTATCAAGCTGAGATATGCATTTTCTTCGATAATCTTGGTGAGACTTCTGTCAGAAGTATGCAGAATCATCGGGATCGCTCTTTTCGAGCTACTTAATGCGAGAAACACGTCATCTGGTGTTTTCACCACTCCACAGTGCGTTTAATATGCAGACCGGCGACATCTTTGATTTCGTCGGGGTTCAAGCTGACATATGCATTTTCTACGATAATCTTGGTGAGACATCTGTCAGAAGTATGCAGAATCATCGGGATCGCTCTTTTCGAACTATTTAATGCGAGAAACACGTTTTCTGGTGTTTTGAACACTCCACAGTACGTTTGGTGTGCCGAACCGGGGATATTTTGGTTACGGTCGGGATTCAAGCTGAGATATGCATTTTCTACGATCATCTTGGTGAGACTTCAGTCAGAAGTATGCAGAATCATCTAGATCGCTCTTTTCGAGCTCTTTAATGCGAGAAACACGTTTTCTTTTGTATTCACCACTCCACAGTACGTTTGACATGCAGAAACGGAGATATCTTTGTTTCGGTCGGGTTTCAAGCTGAGATATGCTTTTTCTGCGATAATCTTTGTGTTTCATCTATGAGAAGTATACAGAGTCATTCAGAACGCTCTTTTCGAGCTAGTTAATGCGAGTAACACGTTTTCTGGTGTTTTCACCACACCACAGTGCGTCTGATATGCAGAACCGGCGATATCTTGGTTTTCGTGGGGTTTCCAGCTGAGATATGCATTTTCTGCGATATTCTTGGTGAGTCTTCTGTCAGAAGTATGCAGAATCATCTAGATCGCTCTTTTCGAGCTATTTAATGCGAGAAACACGTTTTCTGGTGTGTTCACCACCCCACAGTGCGTTTGATATGCAGAACCGGCGACATCTTGGTTTTCGTCGGGTTTCATCCTAAGGTATGCATTTTCTGCGATAATATTGGTGAGACTTCAGTCAGAAGGATGCAGAATCATCTAGATCGCACGTTTCGAGCTATTTAATGCGAGAAACACGTTATCTGGTTGTTTTCACTACTCCACAGTGCGTTTGATATGCAGAACCGGCGACATCTTGATTTTCGTGAGGTTTCAAGCTGAGATATGCATTTTCTGCGATAATATTGGTGAGACTTCGGTTCGAAGTATGCAGAATCATCGATATCGCTCTTTTCGAGCTATTTAATGCGAGAAACACGTTATCTGGTGTTGTGACCACTCCACAATGCGTTTGATATGCAGAAATGGCGAAATCTTGGATTTCGTCGGTTTTCATTCTGAGGTATGCTTTTTCTGCGGCAATCTTGGTGAGACTTCTGTCCGAAGTATGCAGAAACATCGATATCGCTCTTTTCCGAGCTATTTAATACGAGAAGCACGTTATCTGGTGTTTCGACAACTCCACAGTGCGTTTGATATGCAGAACCGGCGACATCTTGATTGTCGTGAGGTTTCAAGCTGAGATATGCATTTTCTGCGATAATATCGGTGAGACTTCAGTCCGAAGTATGCAGAATCATCGAGGTACCTCTTTTCGAGCTATTTAATGCGGGAAACACGTTATCTGGTGTTTTGCACACTCCACAGTGCGTTAGATATGCAGAGCCGCCGATTACTTGGTTATCGTGGGGTTTCCAGCTGAGATATTCATTTTCGGCGATAATCTTGGTGTTTCATCTATGAGAAGTATGCAGAATCATGGAGAACGCTCTTTTCGAGCTATTTAATGCGAAAAAACAAGTTTTCTGGTGTTTTCACCACTCCACAGTGCGTTTGATATGCAGACCCGAAGACATCTTGATTTTCGTGAGGTTTCAAGCTGAGATATGCATTTTCTGCGATAATATTGGTGAGACTTCAGTCAGAAGTATTCAGAATCATCTAGATCGCTCTTCTCGAGCTATTTAATTCGAGAAACACGTTTTCTGGTGTCATGACCACTCCACAGCACGTTTGACATGCAGAACCGTCGACATCTTGGATTTCGTCGGGTATCAAGCTGAGATATGCATTTTCTGGGGCAATCTTGGTGAGACTTCTGTCCGACGTATGCAGAATCATCGAGATCGCTCGTTTCGAGCTATTTAATGCGAGAAACACGTTATCTGGTGTTTTCCCCACTCCACAGTGCGTATGATATGCAGAACCGACGATATCTTGGTTTTCGTGGGGTTTCAAGCTCAGATATGCATTTTCTGCGATAATCTTGGTGAGACTTCTGTCCGAAGTATGCAGAGGCATCGAGATCGTACTTTTCGAGCTATTTAATGCGAGAAACACGTTTTCTGGGGTTTTCACCACTCCACAGTTCGTTGGATATGCAGAACCGGCGATGTTTGGTTTTCGTCGGGTTTCAAGTTGAGATATGCATTTTCTACGATAATCTTGGTGAAACATCTGTCCGAAGTATGCAGAAACATCAGGAGCGCTCTTTTCGAGCTATTGAATGCGAGAAACTCGTTTTCTGGGCTTTTCACCACACCACAGTTCGTTTGATGTGCAGAACCGAAGATATCTTGGTTTTCGTGGGGTTTCAAGCTGAGATATGCATTTTCTGCGATAATCTTGGTGAGACTTCTGTCCGAAGTATGCAGAATCATCGAGATCGCTCTTTTCGAGCTACTTAATGCGAGAAACACGTCATCTGGTGTTTTCACCACTCCACAGTGCGTTTGATATGCAGAACCGGCGACATCTTGGCTTTCGTCGGGAATCAAGCTGAGATATGCATTTTCTGCGATAATCTTGGAGAGACTTCAGTCAGAAGTATATAGAATCATCTAGATCGCTCTTTTCGAGCTATTTAATGCGAGAAACACGTTATCTGGTGTTTTCACCACTCCGCAGTGCGTTTGATATGCAGAACCGGCGACATCTTGACTTTCGTCGGGTATCAAGCTGAGATATGCATTTTCTGCGATAATCTTAGTGAGACTTCAGTCAGAAGTATGCAGAATCATCTAGATCGCTCGTTTCTAGCTCTTTAATGCGAGAAACACGTTATCTGGTGTTTTCACCACTCCACAGTGTGTTTGATATGCAGAACCGGCGGCATCTTTGATTTCGTCGGGGTTCAAGCTGACATATGCATTTTCTGCGATAATCTTGGTGAGTCTTCTGTCAGAAGTATGCAGAATCATCGAGGTCCCTCTTTTCGAGCTATGTAATGCGAGAAACACGTTATCTGGTGTTTTCACCACTCCACAGTGCGTTTGACATGCAGAACCGGAAATATCTTGGTTTCGGTCGGGTTTCAAGCTGAGATATGCATTTTCTGCGATAATCTTGGTGAGACTTCTGTCCGAAGTATGCAGAATCATCTAGATCGCTCGTTTCGAGCTCTTTAATGCGAGAAGCACGTTATCTGGTGTTTTCACCACTCCACAGTGCGTTTGATATGCACAACCGGCGACATCTTAGCTATCGTCGGGTATCAAGCTGAGATATGCATTTTCTTCGATAACCTTGGTGAGACTTCTGTCAGAAGTATGCAGAATCATCGGGATCGCTCTTTTCGAGCTACTTAATGCGAGAAACACGTCATCTGGTGTTTTCACCACTCCACAGTGCGTTTAATATGCAGACCGGCGACATCTTTGATTTCGTCGGGGTTCAAGCTGACATATGCATTTTCTACGATAATCTTGGTGAGACATCTGTCAGAAGTATGCAGAATCATCGGGATCGCTCTTTTCGAACTATTTAATGCGAGAAACACGTTTTCTGGTGTTTTGAACACTCCACAGTACGTTTGGTGTGCCGAACCGGGGATATTTTGGTTACGGTCGGGATTCAAGCTGAGATATGCATTTTCTACGATCATCTTGGTGAGACTTCAGTCAGAAGTATGCAGAATCATCTAGATCGCTCTTTTCGAGCTCTTTAATGCGAGAAACACGTTTTCTTTTGTATTCACCACTCCACAGTACGTTTGACATGCAGAAACGGAGATATCTTTGTTTCGGTCGGGTTTCAAGCTGAGATATGCTTTTTCTGCGATAATCTTTGTGTTTCATCTATGAGAAGTATACAGAGTCATTCAGAACGCTCTTTTCGAGCTAGTTAATGCGAGTAACACGTTTTCTGGTGTTTTCACCACACCACAGTGCGTCTGATATGCAGAACCGGCGATATCTTGGTTTTCGTGGGGTTTCCAGCTGAGATATGCATTTTCTGCGATATTCTTGGTGAGTCTTCTGTCAGAAGTATGCAGAATCATCTAGATCGCTCTTTTCGAGCTATTTAATGCGAGAAACACGTTTTCTGGTGTGTTCACCACCCCACAGTGCGTTTGATATGCAGAACCGGCGACATCTTGGTTTTCGTCGGGTTTCATCCTAAGGTATGCATTTTCTGCGATAATATTGGTGAGACTTCAGTCAGAAGGATGCAGAATCATCTAGATCGCACGTTTCGAGCTATTTAATGCGAGAAACACGTTATCTGGTTGTTTTCACTACTCCACAGTGCGTTTGATATGCAGAACCGGCGACATCTTGATTTTCGTGAGGTTTCAAGCTGAGATATGCATTTTCTGCGATAATATTGGTGAGACTTCGGTTCGAAGTATGCAGAATCATCGATATCGCTCTTTTCGAGCTATTTAATGCGAGAAACACGTTATCTGGTGTTGTGACCACTCCACAATGCGTTTGATATGCAGAAATGGCGAAATCTTGGATTTCGTCGGTTTTCATTCTGAGGTATGCTTTTTCTGCGGCAATCTTGGTGAGACTTCTGTCCGAAGTATGCAGAAACATCGATATCGCTCTTTTCCGAGCTATTTAATACGAGAAGCACGTTATCTGGTGTTTCGACAACTCCACAGTGCGTTTGATATGCAGAACCGGCGACATCTTGATTGTCGTGAGGTTTCAAGCTGAGATATGCATTTTCTGCGATAATATCGGTGAGACTTCAGTCCGAAGTATGCAGAATCATCGAGGTACCTCTTTTCGAGCTATTTAATGCGGGAAACACGTTATCTGGTGTTTTGCACACTCCACAGTGCGTTAGATATGCAGAGCCGCCGATTACTTGGTTATCGTGGGGTTTCCAGCTGAGATATTCATTTTCGGCGATAATCTTGGTGTTTCATCTATGAGAAGTATGCAGAATCATGGAGAACGCTCTTTTCGAGCTATTTAATGCGAAAAAACAAGTTTTCTGGTGTTTTCACCACTCCACAGTGCGTTTGATATGCAGACCCGAAGACATCTTGATTTTCGTGAGGTTTCAAGCTGAGATATGCATTTTCTGCGATAATATTGGTGAGACTTCAGTCAGAAGTATTCAGAATCATCTAGATCGCTCTTCTCGAGCTATTTAATTCGAGAAACACGTTTTCTGGTGTCATGACCACTCCACAGCACGTTTGACATGCAGAACCGTCGACATCTTGGATTTCGTCGGGTATCAAGCTGAGATATGCATTTTCTGGGGCAATCTTGGTGAGACTTCTGTCCGACGTATGCAGAATCATCGAGATCGCTCTTTTCGAGCTATTTAATGCGGGAAACACGTTATTTGGTGTTTTGACCACTCCACTGTGCGTTTGATATGCAGAACCGGCGACATCTTGGATTTCGTCGGGTTTCCAGCTGAAATATGCATTTTCTGCGATAATCTTTGTGTTTCATCTATGAGAAGTATGCAGAATCATCCAGAACGATCTTTTCGTATTAGTTAATGCGAGTAACACGTTTTCTGGTGTTTTCACCACCCCACAGTGCGTTTGATATGCAGAACCGGCGACATCTTGGTTTTCGTCGGGTTTCAAGCTGAGATATGCATTTTCTGCGGCAGTCTTGGTGAGACTTCTGTCCGAAGTATGCAGAATCATCGAGAACGCTCTTTTCGAGCTCCTTAATGCGAGAAACACGTTTTCTGGTTTTTTCACCACTCCACAGTGCGTCTGAAATGCAGAACCGGCGATATCTTGGGTTTGGTGGGGTTTGTAGCTGAGATATGCATTTTCTGCGATAATCTTGGTGAGTCTTCTGTCAGAAGTATGCAGAATCTTCGAGAACGCTCTTTTCGAGCTACTTAATGCGAGAAACACGTTTTCTGGTGTATTCACCACTCCACAGTACGTTTGAGATGCAGAACCGGAGATATCTTGGTTTCGGTCGGGTTTCAAGCTGAGATATGCTTTTCTGCAATAATCTTGGTGAGTCTTCTCTCAGAAGTATGCAGAATCATCTACATCGCTCTTTTCGAGCTATTTAGGGCGAGAAACACGTTTTCTGGTGTTTTCACCACTCCACAGTACGTTTGATATGCAGAACCTGCGATATCTCGATTTTCGTGGTGTTTCCAGCTGAGATATGCATTTTCTGCGATAATCTTGGTGAGACATCAGTCAGAAGTATGCAGAATCATCTAGATCGCTCGTTTCGAGCTACTTAATGCGAGAAACACGTTTTCTGGTTTTTTAACCTCTCCACAGTGCGTTTGATATGCAGAACCGGCGACATTTTGGCTGTCGTCGGGTATCAAGCTGAGATCCGCATTTTCTCCGATAATCTTGGTGAGTCTTCTTTCAGAAGTATGCAGATTCATCTAGATTGCACTTTTCGAGCAATTTAATCCGAGAAACACGTTTTCTGGTGTATTCACCACTCCACAGAGCGTTTGATATGCAGAACCGGCGATATCTTGGATTTCGTCGGGGTTCAAGCTGAGATATGCATTTTCTGCGATAATCTTGCTGAGTCTTCTGTCAGAAGTATGCAGAATCATCTAGATCGCTCTTTTCGAGCTATTTAGGGCGAGAAACACGTTTTCTGGTGTTTTCACCACTCCACAGTACGTTTGATGTGCCAAACGGGAGATAACTTGGTTTTCGTGAAGTTTCAAGCTGAGATATGCATTTTCTGCGATAATCTTGGTGAGACTTCTGTCCGAAGTATGCAGAATCATCGAGAACGCTCTTTTCGAGCTACTTAATGCGAGAAACACGTTTTCTGGTGTATTCACCACTCCACAGTACGTTTGACATGCAGAACAGGAGATATCTTGGTTTCGGTCGGGTTTCAAGCTGAGATATGCTTTTCAACGATAATCTTGGTGAGTCTTCTGTAAGAAGTATGCAGAATCTTCGAGAACGCTCTTTTCGAGCTACTTATTGCGAGAAACACGTTTTCTGGTGTTTTCACCACTCCACAGTACGTTTGATGTGCCGAACGGGAGATAACTTGGTTTTCGTGAGGTTTCAAGCTGAGATATGCATTTTCTGCGATAATCTTGCTGAGTCTTCTGTCAGAAGTATGCAGAATCATCTAGATCGCTCTTTTCGAGCTATTTAGGGCGAGAAACACGTTTTCTGGTGTTTTCACCACTCCACAGTACGTTTGATATGCAGAACCTGCGATATCTCGATTTTCGTGGTGTTTCCAGCTGAGATATGCATATTCTGCGATAATCTTGGTGAGACATCAGTCAGAAGTATGCAGAATCGTCTAGATCGCTCGTTTCGAGATGCTTAATGCGAGAAACACGTTTTCTGGTGCTTTCACCACTCCACTGTGTATTTGATATGCAGAACCGGCGTCATCTTGGATTTCGTCGGGGTTCAAGCTGAGATATGCATTTTCTGCGATAATATTGGTGAGACATCAGTCAGAAGTATGCAGAATCGTCTAGATCGCTCGTTTCGAGATGCTTAATGCGAGAAACACGTTTTCTGGTGCTTTCACCACTCCACTGTGCGTTTGATATGCAGAACCGGTGATATCTTGGTTTCGGTCGGGTTTCAAGCTGAGATATGCTTTTCTACGATAATCTTGGTGAGTCTTCTGTCAGAAGTATGCAGAATCTTCGAGAACGCTCTTTTCGAGCTACTTAATGCGAGAAACACGTTTTCTGGTGTTTTCACCACTCCACAGTACGTTTGATGTGCCGAACGGGAGATATCTTGGTTTCGGTCGGGTTTCAAGCTGAGATATGCTTTTCTACGATAATCTTGGTGAGTCTTCTGTCAGAAGTATGCAGAATCTTCGAGAACGCTCTTTTCGAGCTACTAAATGCGAGAAACACGTTTTCTGGTGTTTTCACCACTCCACAGTGCGTTTGATATGCAGAACCGGCGACATCTTGATTTTCGTGAGGTTTCCAGCTGAGATATGCATTTTCTGCAATAATCTTGGTGAGTCTTCTCTCAGAAGTATGCAGAATCATCTACATCGCTCTTTTCGAGCTATTTAGGGCGAGAAACACGTTTTCTGGTGTTTTCACCACTCCACAGTACGTTTGATATGCAGAACCTGCGATATCTCGATTTTCGTGGTGTTTCCAGCTGAGATATGCATTTTCTGCGATAATCTTGGTGAGACATCAGTCAGAAGTATGCAGAATCATCTAGATCGCTCGTTTCGAGCTACTTAATGCGAGAAACACGTTTTCTGGTTTTTTAACCTCTCCACAGTGCGTTTGATATGCAGAACCGGCGACATTTTGGCTGTCGTCGGGTATCAAGCTGAGATCCGCATTTTCTCCGATAATCTTGGTGAGTCTTCTTTCAGAAGTATGCAGATTCATCTAGATTGCACTTTTCGAGCTATTTAATCCGAGAAACACGTTTTCTGGTGTATTCACCACTCCACAGAGCGTTTGATATGCAGAACCGGCGATATCTTGGATTTCGTCGGGGTTCAAGCTGAGATATGCATTTTCTGCGATAATATTGGTGAGACTTCAGTCAGAAGTATGCAGAATCATCTAGATCGCTCGTTTCGAGCTATTTAATGCGAGAAACACGTTATCTGGTGTTTTCACCACTCCACAGTGCGTTTGATATGCAGAACCGGCGACATCTTGGCTGTCGTCGGGTATCAAGCTGAGATATGCATTTTCTGCGATAATCTTGGTGAGTCTTCTGTCAGAAGTATGCAGAATCTTCTAGATCGCTCGTTTCGAGATGCTTAATGCGAGAAACACGTTTTCTGGTACTTTCACCACTCCACTGTGCGTTTGATATGCAGAACCGGCGACATCTTGGCTGTCGTCGGGTATCAAGCTGAGATATGCATTTTCTGCGATAATCTTGGTGAGTCTTCTGTCAGAAGTATGCAGAATCTTCGAGAACGCTCTTTTCGAGCTACTTAATGCGAGAAACACGATTTCTGGTGTATTCACCACTCCACAGTACGTTTGACATGCAGAACCGGAGATATCTTGGTTTCGGTCGGGTTTCAAGCTGAGATATGCTTTTCTACGATAATCTTGGTGAGTCTTCTGTCAGAAGTATGCAGAATCTTCGAGAACGCTCTTTTCGCTCTACTTAATGCGAGAAACACGTTTTCTGGTGTTTTCACCACTCCACTGTGAGTTTGATATGCAGAACCGGCGTCATCTTGATTTTCGTGAGGTTTCAAGGTGAGATATGCATTTTTTGCGATAATAGTGGTGAGACTTCAGTCAGAAGTATGCAGAATCATCTAGATCGCACGTTTCGAGCTACTTAATGCGAGAAACACGTTTTCTGGTGTTTTCACCACTCCACAGAACGTTTTATGTGCAGAACCGGCGATATCTTCGCTTTCGTCGGGTATCAAGCTGAGATGTGCATTTTCTACGATAATCTTGGTGAGACTTCTGTAAGAAGTATGCAGAATCATCGGGATCGCTCTTTTCGAGCTATTTAATGCGAAAAAAAAGTTTTCTGGTGTTTTCACCACTCCACAGTGCGTTTGATATGCCGAACCGGCGATATCTTGATTTTCGTGGTGTTTCCAGCTGAGATATGCATTTTCTGCGATAATCTTGGTGAGTCTTCTGTCAGAAGTATGCAGAATCTTCGAGATCGCTCCGTTCGAGCTACTTAATGCGAGAAACACGTTATCTGGTGTTTTCACCACTCCGCAGTGCGTTTCATATGCAGAACCGGCGACATCTTGGATTTCGTCCGGTTTCAAGCTGAGATATGCATTTTCTACGATAATCTTGGTGAGACTTCTGTCAGAAGGATGCAGAATCTTCGAGATCGCTCTTTTCGAGCTATATAATGCGAGAAACACGTTAACTGGTGTTTTCACCACTCCACAGTGCGTTTGATATGCAGAACCGGCGACATCTTGGATTTCGTCGGGTTTCAAGCTGAGATATGCATTTTCTACGATAATCTTGGTGTTTCATCTATGAGAAGTATGCACAATCATCGAGAACGCTCTTTTCGAGCTACTTAATGCGAGAAATGCGTTATCTGGCGTTTTCACCACTCCACAGTTGGTTTGATATGCAGAACAGGAGATATCTTGGTTTTCGTGGGGTTTCAAGCTGAGATATGCATTTTCTGCGATAATCTTGGTGAGACTACTGTCCGAAGTATGCAGAATCATCGAGATCGCTCTTTTCGCGCTATTTAATGCGAGAAACACGTTATCTGGTGTTTTCACCACTCCACAGTGTGTTTGATATGCAGAACCAGCGATATCTTGGTTTTCGTGGGGTTTCAAGCTCAAATATGCATTTTCTGCGATAATCTTGGTGAGACTTCTGTTCGAAGTATGCAGAATCATCGGGATCGCACTTCTCGAGCTATTTATTGCGAGACACACGTTATCTGGCGTTTTCACCACTCCACAGTTGGTTTGATATGCAGAACAGGAGATATCTTGGTTTTCGTGGGGTTTCAAGCTGAGATTTGCATTTTCTGCGATAATCTTGGTGAGACTTCTGTCCGAAGTATGCAGATTCATCGAGATCGCTCTTTTCGCGCTATTTAATGCGAGAAACACGTTATCTGGTGTTTTCACCACTCCACAGTGCGTTTGATATGCAGAACCGGCAACACCTTGGATTTCGTCGGGGTTCAAGCTGAGATATGCATTTTCTGCGATAATATTGGTGAGACTTCAGTCAGAAGTATGCAGAATCATCTAGATCGCTCGTTGCGAGCTATTTAATGCGAGAAACACGTTATCTGGTGTTTTCACCACTCCACAGTGCGTTTGATATGCAGAACCGGCGACATCTTGGCTGTCGTCGGGTATCAAGCTGAGATATGCATTTTCTGCGATAATCTTGGTGAGACTTTTGTCCGAAGTATGCAGAATCATCGGGATCGCACTTCTCGAGCTATTTAATGCGAGACACACGTTATCTGGCGTTTTCACCACTCCACAGTTGGTTTGATATGCAGAACAGGAGATATCTTGGTTTTCGTGGGGTTTCAAGCTGAGATATGCATTTTCTGCGATAATCTTGGTGAGACTTCTGTCCGAAGTATGCAGAATCATCGAGATCGCTCTTTTCGCGCTATTTAATGCGAGAAACACGTTATCTGGTGTTTTCACCACTCCACAGGGCGTTTGATATGCAGAACCGGCGACATCTTGGATTTCGTCGGGTTTCAAGCTGAGATATGCATTTTCTGCGATTATCTTGGTGAGACTTCAGTCAGAAGTATGCAGAATCATCTAGATCGCTCTTGTCGAGCTATTTAATGCAAAAAAACAAGTTTTCTGGTGTTTTCAACATTCCACAGTGCGTTTAATATGCAGAACCGGCGACATCTTGGCTTTCGTCGGCTATCAAGCTGAGATATGCATTTTCTACGATAATCTTGGTGAGACTTCTGTCAGAAGTGTGCAGAATCATCGGGAACGCTCTTTTCGAGCTATTTAATGCGAAAATAAAGTTTTCTGGTGTTTTCACCACTCCACAGTGCGTTTGATATGCCGAACCGGCGATATCTTGATTTTCGTGGTGTTTCCAGCTGAGATATGCATTTTCTGCGATAATCTTGGTGAGTCTTCTGTCAGAAGTATGCAGAATCTTCGAGATCGCTCCGTTCGAGCTACTTAATGCGAGAAACACGTTATCCGGTGTTTTCAACATTCCACAGTGGTTTGATATGCAGAACCGGCGACATCTTGGCTGTCCTAGGGTATCAAGCTGAGATATGCATTTTCTACGATAATCTTGGTGAGACTTCTTTCAGAAGTATGCAGAATCATCGGGATCGCTCTATTCGAGCTATTTATTGCGAGTAACAAGTTATCCGGTGTTTTCACCACTCCACAGTGCGTTTCATATGCAGAACCGGCGACATCTTGGATTTCGTCGGGTTTCAAGCTGAGATATGCATTTTCTACGATAATCTTGGTGAGACTTCTGTCAGAAGGATGCAGAATCTTGGAGATCGCTCTTTCGGGCTTGTTAATGCGAGAAACACGATATCTGGTGTTTTTACCACTCCACAGTGCGTCTGATATGCAGAACCGGCGATATCTTGGTTTTCGTGGGGTTTCCAGCTGAGATATGCATTTTCTGCGATAATCTTGGTGAGTCTTCTGTCACAAGTATGCAGAATCATCGAGATCGCACTTTTCGAGCTATTTTATGCGAGCAACACGGTATCTGGTGTTTTCCCCACTCCACAGTGCGTTGGATATGCAAACCCGGAGATATCTTGGTTTTCGTGGGGGTTCAAGCTGAGATATGCATTTTCTGCGATACTCTTGGTGAGACTTCTGTCCGAAGTATGCAGAATCATCGAGATCGCTCTTTTCGAGCTATTTAATGCGAGAAACACGTTATCTGGTGTTTTGACCACTCCACAGTGCGGTTGATATGCAGAACCGGCGACATCTTGGCTGTCGTCCGGTATCAAGCTGAGATATGCATTTTCTGCGATAATCTTGGTGAGACTTTTGTCCGAAGTATGCAGAATCATCGAGATCGCTCTTTTCGAGCTATTTAAAGCGAGAAACACGTTATCTGGTGTTTTCACCACTCCACAGTGCCTTTGATATGCAGAACCAGCGATATCTTGGTTTTCGTGGGGTTTCAAGCTCAAATATGCATTTTCTGCGATAATCTTGGTGAGACTTCTGTTCGAAGTATGCAGAATCATCGGGATCGCACTTCTCGAGCTATTTAATGCGAGACACACGTTATCTGGCGTTTTCACCACTCCACAGTTGGTTTGATATGCAGAACAGGAGATATCTTGGTTTTCGTGGGGTTTCAAGCTGAGATATGCATTTTCTGCGATAATCTTGGTGAGACTTCTGTCCGAAGTATGCAGAATCATCGAGATCGCTCTTTTCGCGCTATTTAATGCGAGAAACACGTTATCTGGTGTTTTCACCACTCCACAGGGCGTTTGATATGCAGAACCGGCGACATCTTGGATTTCGTCGGGGTTCAAGCTGAGATATGCATTTTCTGCGATAATATTGGTGAGACTTCAGTCAGAAGTATGCAGAATCATCTAGATCGCTCGCTTCGAGCTATTTAATGCGAGAAACACGTTATCTGGTGTTTTCACCACTCCACAGTGCGTTTGATATGCAGAACCGGCGACATCTTGGCTGTCGTCGGGTATCGAGCTGAGATATGCATTTTCTGCGATAATCTTGGTGAGTCTTCTGTCAGAAGTATGCAGAATCTTCGAGAACGCTCTTTTCGAGCTACTTAATGCGAGAAACGCGTTTTCTGGTGTATTCACCACTCCACAGTACGTTTGACATGCAGAACCGGAGATATCTTGGTTTCGGTCGGGTTTCAAGCTGAGATATGCTTTTCTACGATAATCTTGGTGAGTCTTCTGTCAGAAGTATGCAGCATCTTCGAGTTCGCTCTTTTCGAGCTATTTAATGCGAGAAACACGTTATCTGGTGTTATCACCACTCCACAGTGCGTTTGATATGCAGAACCGGCGACATCTTGATTTTCGTGAGGTTTCCAGCTGAGATATGCATTTTCTGCAATAATCTTGGTGAGTCTTCTCTCAGAAGTATGCAGAATCTTCGAGATCGCTCTTTTCGAGCAAGTTAATGCGAGAAACACGTTATCTGGTGTTTTCACCACTCCACAGTGCGTTTGATATGCAGAACCGGCGACATCTTGGATTTCGTCGGGGTTCAAGCTGAGATATGCATTTTCTGCGATTATCTTGGTGAGACTTCAGTCAGAAGTATGCAGAATCATCTAGATCGCTCTTGTCGAGCTATTTAATGCAAAAAAACAAGTTTTCTGGTGTTTTCAACATTCCACAGTGCGTTTGATATGCAGAACCGGCGACATCTTGGCTTTCGTCGGCTATCAAGCTGAGATATGCATTTTCTACGATAATCTTGGTGAGACTTCTGTCAGAAGTGTGCAGAATCATCGGGAACGCTCTTTTCGAGCTATTTAATGCGAAAATAAAGTTTTCTGGTGTTTTCACCACTCCACAGTGCGTTTGATATGCCGAACCGGCGATATCTTGATTTTCGTGGTGTTTCCAGCTGAGATATGCATTTTCAGCGATAATCGTGGTGAGTCTTCTGTCAGAAGTATGCAGAATCATCGAGATCGCTCTTTTCGAGCTATTTAATGCGAGAAACACGTTATCCGGTGTTTTCACCACTCCACAGTGCGTTTGATATGCAGAACCGGCGATATCTTCGCTTTCGTCGGGTATCAAGCTGAGATGTGCATTTTCTACGATAATCTTGGTGAGACTTCTGTCAGAAGTATGCAGAATCATCGGGATCGCTCTTTTCGAGCTATTTAATGCGAAAAAAAAGTTTTCTGGTGATTTCACCACTCCACAGTGCGTTTGATATGCCGAACCGGCGATATCTTGATTTTCGTGGTGTTTCCAGCTGAGATATGCATTTTCTGCGATAATCTTGGTGAGTCTTCTGTCAGAAGTATGCAGAATCTTCGAGATCGCTCCGTTCGAGCTACTTAATGCGAGAAACACGTTATCCGGTGTTTTCAACATTCCACAGTGGTTTGATATGCAGAACCGGCGACATCTTGGCTGTCGTAGGGTATCAAGCTGAGATATGCATTTTCTACGATAATCTTGGTGAGACTTCTTTCCGAAGTATGCAGAATCATCGGGATCGCTCTATTCGTGCTATTTATTGCGAGTAACAAGTTATCCGGTGTTTTCACCACTCCACAGTGCGTTTCATATGCAGAACCGGCGTCATCTTGGATTTCGTCGGGTTTCAAGCTGAGATATGCATTTTCTACGATAATCTTGGTGAGACTTCTGTCAGAAGGATGCAGAATCTTCGAGATCGCTCTTTCGGGCTTGTTAATGCGAGAAACACGATATCTGGTGTTTTTACCACTCCACAGTGCGTCTGATATGCAGAACCGGCGATATCTTGGTTTTCGTGGGGTTTCCAGCTGAGATATGTATTTTCTGCGATAATCTTGGTGAGTCTTCTGTCACAAGTATGCAGAATCATCGAGATCGCACTTTTCGAGCTATTTTATGCGAGCAACACGGTATCTGGTGTTTTCCCCACTCCACAGTGCGTTGGATATGCAAACCCGGAGATATCTTGGTTTTCGTGGGGGTTCAAGCTGAGATATGCATTTTCTGCGATACTCTTGGTGAGACTTCTGTCCGAAGTATGCAGAATCATCGAGATCGCTCTTTTCGAGCTATTTAATGCGAGAAACACGTTATCCGGTGTTTTGACCACTCCACAGTGCGTTTGATATGCAGAACCGGCGACATCTTGGCTGTCGTAGGGTATCAAGCTGAGATATGCATTTTCTGCGATAATCTTGGTGTTTCATCTATGAGAAGTATGCAGAATCATCGAGAACGCTCTTTTCGAGCTACTTAATGCTAGAAACACGTTTTCTGGTGTTTTCGCCACTCCACAGTACGTTTGATGTGCAGAACCGGCGACATATTGATTTTCGTGATGTTTCAAGCTGAGATATGCATTTTCTGCGATAATGTTGGTGAGACTTCAGTCAGAAGTATGCAGAATCATCTAGATCGCTCTTCTCGAGCTATAATATCCGAGAAACACGTTTTCTTTTGTATTCACCACTCCACAGTACGTTTGACATGCAGAAACGGAGCTATCTTGGTTTCGGTCGGGTTTCAAGCTGAGATATGCATTTTCTGCGATAATCTTTGTGTTTCCTCTATGAGAAGTATGCAGAATCATTGAGAACCCTCTTTTCGAGCAACTTAATGCGAGAAACACGTTATCTGGTGTTTTCACCACTCCACAGTGCGTTTGATATGCAGAACCGGCGACATCTTGGATTTCGTCGGGGTTCAAGCTGAGATATGCATTTTCAACGATAATCATGGTGAGACTTCTGTCAGAAGTATGCAGAATCATCGGGATCGCTCTTTTCGAGCTATTTAATGCGAGAAACACGTTTTCTGGTGTTCTCACCACTCCACAGAACGTTTTATGTGCGGAACCGGCGACATCTTGGATTTCGTCGGGTTTCAAGCTGAGATATGCATTTTCTGCGATTATCTTGGTGAGTCTTCTGTCAGAAGTATGCAGAATCTTCGAGATCGCTCTGTTCGAGCTACTTAATGCGAGAAACACGTTATCTGGTGTTTTCACCACTCCACAGTGCGTTTGATATGCAGACCCGGCGACATCTTGGCTTTCGTCGGGTATCAAGCTGAGATATGCATTTTCTACGATAATCTTGGTGAGACATCAGTCAGAAGTATGCAGAATCATCGAGAACCCTCTTTTCGAGCTATTTAATCCGAGAAATACGTTATCTGGTGTTATCACCACTCCACAGTGCGTTTGAAATGCAGAACCGGCGACATCTTGGCTTTCGTCGGCTATCAAGCTGAGATATGCATTTTCTACGATAATCTTGGTGAGACTTCTGTCAGAAGTATGCAGAATCATTGAGAACCCTCTTTTCGAGCTATTTAATGCGAGAAACACGTTATCTGGTGTTATCACCACACCACAGTGCGTTTGATATGCAGAACCGGCGACATCTTGATTTTCGTGAGGTTTCCAGCTGAGATATGCATTTTCTGCAATAATCTTGGTGAGTCTTCTCTCAGAAGTATGCAGAATCTTCGAGATCGCTCTTTTCGAGCAACTTAATGCGAGAAACACGTGATCTGGTGTTTTCACCACTCCACAGTGCGTTTGATATGCAGAACCGGCGACATCTTGGATTTCGTCGGGGTTCAAGCTGAGATATGCATTTTCAACGATAATCTTGGTGAGACTTCTGTCAGAAGTATGCAGAATCATCGGGATCGCTCTTTTCGAGCTATTTAATGCGAGAAACACGTTTTCAGGTGTTCTCACCACTCCACAGAACGTTTTATGTGCCGAACCGGCGACATCTTGGATTTCGTCGGGTTTCAAGCTGAGATATGCATTTTCTGCGATTATCTTGGTGAGACTTCAGTCAGAAGTATGCAGAATCATCTAGATCGCTCTTGTCGAGCTATTTAATGCAAAAAAACAAGTTTTCTGGTTTTTTTTCAACATTCCACAGTGCGTTTGATATGCAGAACCGGCGACATCTTGGCTTTCGTCGGCTATCAAGCTGAGATATGCATTTTCTACGATAATCTTGGTGAGACTTCTGTCAGAAGTGTGCAGAATCATCGGGAACGCTCTTTTCGAACTATTTAATGCGAAAATAAAGTTTTCTGGTGTTTTCACCACTCCACAGTGCGTTTGATATGCCGAACCGGCGATATCTTGATTTTCGTGGTGTTTCCAGCTGAGATATGCATTTTCAGCGATAATCGTGGTGAGTCTTCTGTCAGAAGTATGCAGAATCATCGAGATCGCTCTTTTCGAGCTACTTAATGCGAGAAACACGTTATCCGGTGTTTTCAACATTCCACAGTGGTTTGATATGCAGAACCGGCGACATCTTGGCTGTCGTAGGGTATCAAGCTGAGATATGCATCTTCTACGACAATCTTGGTGAGACTTCTTTCAGAAGTATGCAGAATCATCGGGATCGCTCTATTCGAGCTATTTATTGCGAGTAACAAGTTATCCGGTGTTTTCACCACTCCACAGTGCGTTTCATATGCAGAACCGGCGACATCTTGGATTTCGTCGGGTTTCAAGCTGAGATATGCATTTTCTACGATAATCTTGGTGAGACATCTGTCAGAAGGATGCAGAATCTTCGAGATCGCTATTTCGGGCATGTTAATGCGAGAAACACGATATCTGGTGTTTTTACCACTCCACAGTGCGTCTGATATGCAGAACCGGCGATATCTTGGTTTTCGTGGGGTTTCCAGCTGAGATATGCATTTTCTGCGATAATCTTGGTGAGTCTTCTGTCACAAGTATGCAGAATCATCGAGATCGCACTTTTCGAGCTATTTTATGCGAGCAACGCGGTATCTGGTGTTTTCCCCACTCCACAGTGCATTGGATATGCAAACCCGGAGATATCTTGGTTTT
Organism: Anthophora plumipes; assembly: GCA_951804975.1. Taxonomy (NCBI): domain Eukaryota; kingdom Metazoa; phylum Arthropoda; class Insecta; order Hymenoptera; family Apidae; genus Anthophora; species Anthophora plumipes. The sequence continues at coordinate 22,324,469 of OX638118.1, forward strand.
CGTGGGGGGTCAAGCTGAGATATGCATTTTCTGCGATACTCTTGGTGAGACTTCTGTCCGAAGTATGCAGAATCATCGAGATCGCTCTTTTCGAGCTATTTAATGCGAGAAACACGTTATCTGGTGTTTTGACCACTCCACAGTGCGTTTGATATGCAGAACCGGCGACATCTTGGCTGTCGTAGGGTATCAAGCTGAGATATGCATTTTCTGCGATAATCTTGGTGTTTCATCTATGAGAAGTATGCAGAATCATCGAGAACGCTCTTTTCGAGCTACTTAATGCTAGAAACACGTTTTCTGGTGTTTTCGCCACTCCACAGTACGTTTGATGTGCAGAACCGGCGACATATTGATTTTCGTGATGTTTCAAGCTGAGATATGCATTTTCTGCGATAATGTTGGTGATACTTCAGTCAGAAGTATGCAGAATCATCTAGATCGCTCTTCTCGAGCTATAATATCCGAGAAACACGTTTTCTTTTGTATTCACCACTCCACAGTACGTTTGACATGCAGAAACGGAGCTATCTTGGTTTCGGTCGGGTTTCAAGCTGAGATATGCATTTTCTGCGATAATCTTTGTGTTTCATCTATGAGAAGTATGCAGAATCATTGAGAACCCTCTTTTCGAGCAACTTAATGCGAGAAACACGTTATCTGGTGTTTTCACCACTCCACAGTGCGTTTGATATGCAGAACCGGCGAAATCTTGGATTTCGTCGGGGTTCAAGCTGAGATATGCATTTTCTACGATAATCTTGGTGAGACTTCTGTCAGAAGGATGCAGAATCTTCGAGATCGCTCTTTTCGAGCAACTTAATGCGAGAAACACGTTATCCGGTGTTTTCACCACTCCACAGTGCGTTTGATATGCAGAACCGGCGACATCTTGGATTTCGTCGGGTTTCAAACTGAGATATGCATTTTCTACGATAATCTTGGTGAGACTTCTTTCAGAAGGATGCAGAATCTTCGAGATCGCTCTTTTCGAGCTATTTAATGCGAGAAACACGTTAACTGGTGTTTTCATGACTCCACAGTGCGTTTGATATGCAGAACCGGCGACATCTTGGATTTCGTCGAGTTTCAAGCTGAGATATGCATTTTCTACGATAATCTTGGTGAGACTTCTGTCAGAAGGATGCAGAATCTTCGAGATAGCTCTTTTCGAGCAACTTAATGCGAGAAACACGCTATCTGGTGTTTTCACCACTCCACAGTGCGTTTGATATGCAGAACCGGCGACATCTTGGATTTCGTCGGGTTTCAAACTGAGATATGCATTTTCTACGATAATCTTGGTGAGACTTCTTTCAGAAGGATGCAGAATCTTCGAGATCGCTCTTTTCGAGCTATTTAATGCGAGAAACACGTTAACTGGTGTTTTCATGACTCCACAGTGCGTTTGATATGCAGAACCGGCGACATCTTGGATTTCGTCGAGTTTCAAGTTGAGATATGCATTCTCTACGATAATCTTGGTGAGACTTCTGTCAGAAGGATGCAGAATCTTCGAGATCGCTCTTTTCGAGCAACTTAATGCGAGAAACACGTTATCCGTTGTATTTACCACTCCACAGTACGTTTGACACGCAGAACCGGAAATATCTTGGTTTCGGTCGGGTTTCAAGCTGAGATATGCATTTTCTACGATAATCTTGGTGAGACTTCTGTCAGTAGGATGCAGAACCTTCGAGATCGCTCTTTTCGAGCAACTTAATGCGAGAAACACGTTATCTGGTGTTTTCACCACTCCACAGTGCGTTTGATATGCAGAACCGGCGAAATCCTGGATTTCGTCGGGGTTCAAGCTGAGATATGCATTTTCT